>CAJGYO010000016.1:2078903-3478903 GCA_904845875.1 Miscanthus lutarioriparius | reverse complement strand
ATGCATCAGAAGTTGACACATTGCCAACACTTGGTGGTTTATGTACTTCAGCTGCTACCACAACGCCACCAAGGGAACCAGCAGATCAAGTGGTAGATGGACTTACTAAAGTACTAAGGATCCCCAATTGATATGACTCATGAAAGAACTGCAGGCCATGCCACAGTTGGCACAGTGACGGACGGAAACAAATACAGAACACCACCGGCTAAGTTTGATGTATGCATCGAAGATACGAAGATACTCATTAGCTCAGAATGCGAAGATCAGGCTAATAGTCGATTAGGCATTTTATCAAGCAACATTGATTGGTGCAAGTTCTATAAGATAGCTTCAGAAAGATTCTTCAGTTCTTGGCCCTTGTCGAGGATCTATTGATAGATAACAACCAGTTACTTCGACAAGTTGGCATCTTCTACCAAGACGATGATAGATCAATATCTTCTCAAGAGCCGATGCATTAAACCTTCATCGGCTCCTGGTATAAGAACCAGAAAGAAATAAGTCACCAACCAGGAAATTGGAATATATATATATATATATACGACATTAATGATCTGGTGATAAAAAAGAATATAAAATATATCGTGAACGTTGTTGGGACATCGGCCTATGAAACAACCGATACAGTCAGCTATGTAGGAAGATACAAGGCAAGATCAAGATGAATGAGTCCCATACAAGACGAAAGTGGCCACCGCTGATGACTTCTTCTCTAGCTTCCTCACCAAGCCTGACGTCACCAACAATACAATCAGCTCATCACAGGAGCCAATGCTGAGAAGATCCTAGAGATGAACATGCCAGGCTTCTCGATCCCCTGCATTGACTATGCATCGGGCGGGCTATCAGGCCAGAACTCATGCACGTCGATTCTCCAAATATTTGAGTCATGGTGGATGAAGAGTGCGGGTAGCTCCAAGATCACGCCAGCAGTTCCTCCGGTTCTCTAGCAAACTTCCTACGGAATCAGATCGGAACAGGAGTAGACTCTATTGACATGGTCATATACATCTAGATTCAGCTTCTAACATAAGTAAATTCATCAGCTATGGATGCATCTAACTACAGGTGATTCTGAAGGTTCATGTTACAAGGGTAAAGCAGCTGATGATTATATTCCAGAATAATGATATTGGCTTGGAAGATCATGGATAAATTCTATCGACTCATCAGCTCGCATGAAATCCTAAGTGGCCTCCAGGTTGCCTATCGGCTTGCATAAAATGAGTATAGCTCATCGGCTGTAAAAACTAAATAGCCGATGGAGTATTAGCTGAATGGAGTTATTTTATTGAGAAGCTAATTGCCGATGAAGCATGGTCACGTAACGAAGTTCGAAAGGAAAATGATGTGGACCCCGAGTAGATCATCAGCCATGTTGAATGAACAAGAGTGCCGAGGAAAAGATCCACAGCTACATTGGATGGGAAAAGGAAAGCGCTTACGAACCATGGCAATTCATCGGCCTCCTGCCACTATTCGATCCACTATGACAAGACATCACGGAGAACAAGGCCGGCGATGGACGGTCCAATCAACAAGGTAGACGGATCCCCCGGGATGTTCCTAAAGTGTAGGTACGAGATCATGAACTGGCTAGACACATCTACGGCGTACCAGTGATGGCGTGAACAACACGTCGGCGTTGAGGAAGATGGACATCAACATCGTAGTGAACGACACGATGGATACGGCTCCGAGTGCATCGGACATCATATCGACGAATTCGGGTTGAGCATGATCTTGAGAACCATGTTCGCCAACTACGGCGAGGATGAATGAGAAGTGTTGGCGCTGTACAAAGGATGTCGCACGGCCTCAACCAGGCTACCGCCAATCCCAACTCCTTTGGCGATGACAACTAGGACCACCATGAGCTGTCAGAGCTCAACAAGCATGTCACAAAGAACGCCGAGGTAGTCAGGTCTAGGGAGCTGCACACGTTCAAGGTGCACAACAAATTCATCATCAAGCTCAAAAACTTCAACTTATGACAGCCGATGGCACGCATGTCAATAAAAGCCGATGAGGTCTTTTACTACAAGCAGCCAAGAATCAAGAGTCCAGATATATAGAGATAGGCTAGGGGGGCAGTACTGGCTCAGTTTCCACTTCAGCTGATGCATCAGGTGATGAAGCCATTTGGCCTGGCAGACACGATGTGGCCGACTCAAGTAGAGCTACCGCCAGCAAAGATACGTTAGCAGTGGACGACCGCGTGCGACGTGAAGAGTTTGGATACGCAAATGGTGTTCTAAACGCACAATCGGCTATGTAGAGCCAATGCAGCCACAATCGACTAAATTTGCTGCTGAAAAAAGGGAAAGGATCAGAGTGCAAACAGGAATCTACCGAGGACTATCACATATGCAAGTATTGATATGATGGCCGAGAATCAGGACTCCAAATATATTGTGACACGGGATGCATATATGAAGAAATAAATAAAAGGAAAATTTGCATGTGTGCGTCTACAAAAAGAGGTGTCATCCGAACTTAGGTTTTTCACAGGTCAGGTTTGCATGCTGTTATAAATGGCTGATAGCTTAAGGAAATATTTCTTCAAATTACCCCACCGTCAGCCGAGTGATTTTGAGCAATAACCATCAGGCGAAAGTTATTATCAACATATAGAAAATCAGCTCTGAGTATTGAAAGGTTCTCGAGTTTGTTTAAATATTGTGGTAGCCAAGAACAAAGGTATCAAGTTAATAGCTGATAAGATGCTCGGAGTATATCATTATTATGCCAACCGATGCAAGCAAGAGAAGATCAAATTAATAATGATTATTCTAATATATGGAGATTGGCTATTTTACATTGGCTTATTATTCATGGATGCGTACATGACATGGATTAATTGAGATCGGCTATTTTACATACGCATGAAGGCGTTTTACTGTCAGTGGTCTTTATTGAAAAGCAGACCAGGAAGCAAGGAATTGTTGTTTCTTTAAGTTGCCATGCGAGGAAGGTCTTGTCGATGACGCATTTACTCTCCAAGTTGACAAAGACCAATCACCTCTCTTGAGATAGAATCGGCTGCTGGTTCAAGACCTTACCCTTCAAACTGACGGAGTCTATAGCTGATCGACAAGGGTGTAAGACTAGTGAGATATCAGTTTCTGGTATAGCAGTGGAATTTCAAGAATAATCACATAGAGCCAATGAGGATCAACATAGCCGATGATCGTCGCTAGTTCGATTGTCGAGGTCACATTGAGTTTTCCTCCATGGGTTATTATCATCGGCTGTTCGACTAAGTATATTTTTCGATAAGAAGGAAAAGCCATCATGGGAGGTTGTATCAGAGATACGGAAAAGGTTGACAACCTGACAGCCGATAGGAGACCATCGGCTAAAAATTATTATCGACATGCGAAAGACGGTGGAGATTAGTTATCGATAAGGATATCAGGACAAGGTCATCTGGCTTGATTACTTCATCGTCGTCGCCGAGGACACCATTGTCATTTAGGAGGTCGAATCACCAGAGCGAGGACTAGTGATGGCTGCCGATGCCCTATGTCCTGGACGCCATCTTCCAATGAAGTAGAATCGGCTACCCCCAAGCCTATGAACCATTTGTTCCCCAAGAGTGGATAAACAAGCATGTGGACCTGGTGTATCACATCATGCTAGGTGCCGATAAGTTCTCACTGGAATTCTTGCTTGACACGCTCAACATCTTGTCGGAGCACGACTTGCTGGCAATGGCCGACCGGGTAGAGACTACTATGTACGTGTGGCGACGCAAGGTAAGTGGCAGCAGCAACAAGTTACCATGGAACACGATCAACGAACTCATGGCTGACAGCGACGATAAGGAAGTGATGCTGGCAAACAAGGCTATGGACCTCCTCCTCTACATCAACTATATTCTCTCATGGAGGCATAACTGATGGATGAGCAAAGGATGTGGAAGAGTTTGGCCATAACACAACAAATGTTGCTCATTGTTGTCCACATGGAGTCTCATTGATATGGCAAGTGACCTTAGCTGCACCGTGTCTAACGCATCCACGTCCTTCTCGGAGCAGTGCAGCAACGTCGACATCAGCAGATTGTTCAAGCCAACCGCCACAGTGGCCAAGCTCCTCGGCCGATCCTCGGCATTTACCGTCGTGCCCTTTAGACGGCTCAGCAAGAAGCCCAGTGCCAACATGACCGACCATCGCTCCATTGGCGACAAGATAGGAGCTAGCGGAAGATAGGGTCTCTAAGCCCGTGCATGGTGAGGACATGTCCGATGACAACAAAGGTGTCTGCACTACCATGATGTACCTACAGCATGCTCAGCGGCCAACACAGGAAGCATCTTGGCCAGCCCTGACCTTTGTTGCAGTTTGTGGCTTCGGCAAGCGAATTTTTCGCAGTTCTCTTTTTGTGTTCTCAACTTGATCTGCTTGCGGTACTTCTGAAACTGACAATCGCCTTATTAAAAGTTAGAAGCAGTAAATGAAAAATTGTTCGCAATCGGCTCAGAATTGGAACATCGAGCCGATAGAGCCCTTTATGTAGTGCATGCAAGTCAAATTTCCATGCATATATATACATGATGTACGTGGGCACAAAAAGGATGAGTCAGATCTTGGAAGTATGTGTGGTCATGCCATATCATATGTTTGATTGAGAATGCAGAGATCATAAGGCCAACGAAGTCTAGCTGATATATACATACTGGGAGAAAGTTCGAGCAAAGGCATTCATCGGTTCAAAGCGGAGGCACTTATATTCTCTATTTCATGCTTTTCCTGTCACTTGTGAACAATCTATCATAGAAAAATCATGCTATCTAAGTAGTTGATGAATGAGATATGATATGATGAAAAAAACCTTCCTTCTTTTTGCAAAGTACTTGGGAAATTTTCTTATAAAAATTTAAAATCAATAGCTTGTCTCCTTAATGATGTTGAATTTCCTACCAGAGTCATATATTAGTCTCATTAAAAACCTTCCACATAAGTTGCTTGCTCTGTGTTGAGTTTTGTTAAGCCTTGTTGACCCATGTTGAGAGATTTATCATGTTTCCAAGATCAAGATCACGTACACGCCACATATATGTGCTGCTTCTATACTGGAAATATGCAAAAAACATGTTTTTGATCCACAACAAAATGTTCTACTCCTAAACTGGGAGAAGACAAAAATATGTTAGGTTTTATTAGAATAAATGCTTCAAGTTCTTGATAATATTTCTCTCAAAAATTTGTTATAAAGAGAGACATGAGTTATGCAAAAATATATAAAAGATGGATACAAAAAGAAGTTCAAAATAAATAAATAAATAAAAGGAAAAAAGACGAGAAAAGATAGCACATATTCTCGCAAAAATATTTCATAAGAGAGAAATATATTTCAAAGAGCATAGTAGAATTAGGTTAGCCACCAAATATTCCACGCACATGCACATCTTGATATAAGAATATGACATTTCTCTCCTTGGATCCGGGATTTGACCTTACAATATATGCAAGGTAAGTGCACTATATATTTTATCCCTACCTAAAACTTCACATAAGCTTTTTAGAAGTAGGATAAGAAGAGACAAAACAATGTTTTAATTTATAAATCTTTCAAAAACCCAAGTTTTCTGAGCAGGGGAAGCAAGGATGACTAGATTCTAATCCGTTCCATTCCTCAACCACCCAAGATGGTATGGTAGATACTTCAAAATTCACATGTGTAGATGAGGCTTGGAATAAGGTAATATCGCTGCCAGTAAATTCCTTGGCTCCTTGGAAGAAGACTATCGGCTAGAATACATGCACTTTTATGCAGCATATTTACGTACTGCCAGTTAACTTATATTGCTATGATCGAACTCGGGGGGCAGCTCCTAATCGGCTAAAGTAGATGAACGGAGATGCAGAGAAAGATCAATTTTGAAGTTATCAAGATCAAAAAGAAGATGGAGCCGATGCAGCTTTCAGTGATTGCGATCAAATGTCATCGACTGGGGAAAAGAAGACCATCGGATCAAAATAGTTCGAAGCATGAAAATTCATGCTTCAAACTAGGGGGTCTGGGTTGACACCAAAATTTGGTAAGCTTACTCTGAAAAAGAAGAGATGGGCCGATGATGTTGAAAGCAAGAAAAATCTCCTAATTAAGGTATATTTATGAGCTAGCCAAGGAATATTCTTTAAAATATTTGGAGATACATGACATCGGGGAGTTTCTCATCAGCCCAAAAATATTAGTTGATATATTTCGAGGTGCATCACGTATGACTTGCTTGGTAGCCGGAGGTTCTGAAACATGGGCGGACATCGGTTATGGACAATGGAGTTGGAGTCCAGGCAGGATACTTGTTGGTTTCATGCACTTGGGATACGCCAGGCTGTGCAATGGATTGGTTCCGTATAGGCCAGGCTAGGAAGGAGTCCAACATATTCATCAATTGAAAAGGGAACATGTCTCCAAATTCCATGCGTATCACGTTAATTACATGAATCTTGATGGTGTACGTGCATGAAGAAAAGGAAAGCCAGCCAGATTGAGAGTTGGCTTGTACGTGCGTAAAGAAGATTAAAGGAAGCCTGGGATAAACATAGCATCCAGGTGCATATCAACAATAAAGAAGGCCAAGACACTATCATATACGTGTATGTGTATATATTGGCTGGCTTGATGCCACATTCCTATACAAATCACATGCATGCAAGATCAGATGTTAAAGGAATATGGAAGCAGATGGAAGGCAAGTACAAGGAGAATAATCTTACGTGCAACTTGTTTGCCTGGGAGAGAAAATCAAGAAATATACTGTAGAAGATTTGGGAATATTATATTCCATTTGCTTAACGAACAAGGACACGTATATCATGTATGTGCATGTACATGGCCGGCTAGGTGTCATATTCATATACATACTTGGCAAGGTGTTTGCATAGAGGGTCTTTGCCGGTTGAATTAAACAAGACACGTCGGCTAAAGAAAGCTTTATTAGCAAGAACTCTACAAAAGGGAAAATATAGTCATTGTATCTTAAATATTTTCCTTTGTTTTAGATATATCTTATTAGACAAGTCCCTCAGGACTCTTATCCGCCCAGGGTATAAATATAAACATCCGGCCATTGTAATAGGCATCACACATCAATCAAAATTAGTCTTTACTTTTTTAGCTTCAGGCCAACCCTTAGCAGTAGGAGTAATGTAGATCTCAACGAGTTCTTCAACAAGCAGGGTTGCATCGATCCGGTCGACCTTCGGCTTGTCTGTCAGTACCGTAATGGCTTATACATTTGTTTGTAAGGTTGCATCGGTCCAGCCGACCTCTTATGAGCTCTAGTATAAGTTAGTTATCGATCCTTATCTAGTTCAAGTATGGCTGCATCGGTTAAGTTCGACCTCCACTGCTCAAATTAGATTAAGGTCAAGTTATCGGCTCTACCTAAGGGTGGTATCCTTTAGGTAGATTCATTAAGTTACCGATCTTGATGATGTTCTTATTGTCATTAGTTTCAGCAATATCAACCAGCCCGATCGAGATCGATCTAGATCGGCCTCACATCCTTTTAGTCCATCGTTTATCTTGTCACATTGAGATGGTTCTTACTTTAAACGATGGATTATGTTTTATCGGTCATTCTGCTTCTATCTTGATCGTGCATAGTACGCGGATAAGGCATGTCTGATCTTGAGAAGGTTTACTAGCTAGTTGAATCTGGTCTATAGCTCACTATTATGGTTGTAACGATCCGATCGATCCCCACTATTAGCACTTTAGATCAGAGTACGCTAGTTGGTAGATTTGCTTTCGACCAGGCGGATCTCCGGGATTACTCCAAGCAGATCTTTTTGGCTTGCTGTGTGTTGATCACATTGCCATATTTTTTTGCCGACAATCTTGACTTGCTCTTGGGGTGTCTTCTCTTGCTCAACTTATGGCTTTGGTTGAGGCTCTACTTGTTGCTTTACTAATTGCTTGGTTGGGCACATTGAGGTGAGGTGACCCCAAGTGCGGCACTTGAAGCACTTGACATGTTTGAGCCTCTCTTCTTTCTTCATCTTCTTGAGCTTCTCAATGTTAGGGCATTGATCATGAAGATGACCCACTTCATGGCATCGATAGTATATAAAATGAGAAAGCTTCTCACGTGCTTCCTTCTTCATCTTCTTTTCTCTTTTTCTTTTGCCCTTTGTCATCTTCTTCTTGAAGCCAATGCCACTCTTGTCACCGAAGTTTCTTTGAGTCTTCATCAAATGCTCAAAGGTGACTTTTGAGCTGTAGCACCTCTCTAGCTTGTTGCTCGAATTCTTCACTTTCTTTTTGAGCTCATTGTTTTCCTTCAAAAGGTTAGTCTCACAAGACATAGAAGAAGAACAAACATCTATATGTGAAGAACATGACATATCTAATAAATCATCACAAGAGGTGGATACATGATTCTTTCCTACATCACATGGGTTAACAACATTATGTGATTATTTGACCCAAGTGATAAGCTCTCACTAGTTTTATTCTTTTTATTGGAAAGTTCCTTAATGAGAATAGCATGGTCTTTTACCAAGTTATCATGACCAACACTAAGTTCCTCATGAGCCAATTTTAGCTCCTTATATGAACAAGTAATAACATAAAGTAGATGCTTTTGTTGTTCACATGTGTTCTTTAGAAATGAGTTTTTATTTTCCAATTTACTTGTTTTTGTCGTCTCATTTCTTAAAGCCTTAGTGAGTTTGCATACAAGCTCAAAATTTGGATCATCACAATCAACAATCACACCACCAATAGATACCTTTGCGTCACCATGTGACATGAAGCAATGTGGTGATGTTGGAGAGCTTGTAGAAGCATCACTCTCATATTCGAAGCATGAACCATCATCATCACCATCAAGTGTGCATGGAGTATCATCATCGGTTGCATCACTTGTGGCATCATCATCAACCTTGTCAAGTGATCTTATGGCATGATCATCATCATCATCACTTGACCACGAGGTGGAGCGATCTTTCACAATCACCGAATTGTGACAATGCTCAACATCCTCATGTGCCTCCTCCTTGTGATCATCATCATCATCATCATCAGAGACCGCCCCATATTTCTTATTGAGATAAATTCAAATCTCACGGGCGGACTTCATATCCATGATCTCACCAAATATGTTATCTTTCATAGATTGATAGAAAATGTTAGTAGCTTGGAAATCGAGATGTAGGCACTTCTTTTGCGCTTGAGTTGCATCCTTTCTATCAATTGCATGAGAAAATCCCACATCTATGGTCCACCATATTTGAGGAGAAATAAACTTAAAATTACAAGTCATCTAATTTCTCCAACGCAAAGTTTGTGCCATCAAATGTGTGTGCCATCAAATATGTGTGGACACTCAACATCTAGCTCATAGTTCGTCATCCTCTCGGGTCAGTGAAGACCACAAATGAGAGACCAAGCTTCGATACCACTTGTAGGGCCGAGATGGTGGACTAGAGGAGAGGTGAATAGTCCTTTCTAAAATTAAATGAGTCGGCTAATTGAGATAAATACGAAATTAAAACTAACAGTCTAGCCAAGACTACACCCCTCTATCTAAGTTCATAAGCACCTTATAAAGATTATAATTAGACAACAAAGGTGCCGGGCTAGCTAGAGCTCACCTAATCAATTCTAAAGCAAGGTCACACAAACCTATGTACTAGTACTTTGCACAACTGGAGGAGCTCCTACACAATCTAGTAAGCAAAGGCACAAAGCTCCTAAGCTCACTAGCAATGCTCAATAACAAGGCAACTAATGCTAAATTAGAGAGCGCAAATTATTTAGCTACACAAACTAAGCAATATGACTAACAAGGTTACTCAAACCAAATTAGCCACGTAAAGAAGCTACTTCTTTGCTACACAAGAAAGAAGGTAAGTAGCAAGCTACACAAGCCAACTAATTACAAGAGCAACTACACAAGTACAATGTAAATGAAGTAAATACAAGCTTGTGTAACGAGGATGCAAACCAACAGGAAGACAAGGATGACACGGTGATTTTTATCCTGAGGTTCACGTGCTTGCCAACACGCTAGTCCCCATTGAGACAAGCTCCAAGGTTGCCACCGATCCTCTTGCTAGTGGTGACCTGCAAGTCATACTCTCCAACGTAGACTGCTTACCGCAAGCTCTAGCACTTGACCCGACCGGACTACTTGTCGCTCTTCGCGTCTCGCTCTACTAGACTTGCTATTCGTGACTCCCATGGGGTGAGCACAATCTCCCTCACAATCACTTCTCCGAAGCACCGCACAATCTTCTTTGCGTGCTTTGATAGAGACCACCACCAAGCCGTCTAGGAGGTGGTAACCTCTAATAGTAACAAGCACCACCGCCTTGCAACTCGAGCATCTAGTGCCACTTGATGCCACCTCACGATGCAATCGTACTAGAATCACACTCACTCGCAATCAGATGCAACCACTATGTGCACAAGTGAGTTAGAGGCTTTCTTGCACTCCCCAAGCATGGACACTAAGTCCCAAGGGTGCTCAACCAGCCAAATGCCCGAGCTCCACCTCTATTTATAGCCCCAAGCCAAATCGAGCCATTGGAGCAAAGATCCCTTTTCTACGAGGGCACCGGACACGACGGTGGTTGCACCGGATAGCCATTGGGTCACTAGATAGGCGGCAGTGGCACTAGACAGGGGGTGGCGATGCCACCCCGGCCAACACCCCAAAAACCATGCTCTCTAGAAAAATAGGGTGGTGCAAGAATAGGGGTGGCGGTGCACCGGACAAAGGTGGTGGTGCCCCCAGCGGTGTACCGTCGCACCTAGGGCAGTGTACACCGTCACTGACGGTGCTAGCCCTAGCTCTAGCCCTTCTCGGCCACGTCCAGGTAGGCACCGCCCTAGGGGTGGCGGTGCCACCGGACAAAGGGTGGCGGTGCCCCCCCAGAGCATCTCCCTCTTGGCCTCCTCTGTCGGTCACCACCATAGGGGTGGCGGTGCCACCCAGGCAACATCCTGAGCCTGGTTTCGCCTCCACTTCTTCTCCAACTTCTTTACCTTTGCAAATATGCCAACACCACCAAGTAAACAACACCTTATGCACATGTGTTAGCTTTTCACAAATATTTTTTTCAAAGGATTAGCACTCTTTTCACCACATCACTCGATCCTAGCAACCATGCAAAGTTAGATCGCTCGAGTGACACTAGATGACCGATATGCAAACAAGTTTGCCCCTCTTGATAGTACGGCCATTTATCCTAAACCCGATCATAAACTTCTCTACATACCTATGACCGATGAGATAAAATACCCTAGGTTATACGTTTGCCTTGCACATTCCATTACATCTCATTCGTTGTTGATGCAACACGTACACTAACCAATCATAAGTGATATGACTTATTTTATATCATCATGTGACCGTATTAGTTCATCGATCTTGACTTCACTTGCTCTTCTTCGTTGCTTCGGTCTATCGGCTTCAAGTCATCACTCAACTTGCCCTTCACACTTGCAATCGGTCCGTCGAGCCAAGTCTTCTCTTGATCTTCTCTACCTTGATCACATGACTCAATATCATGTCTCATATGCAATGAGCTCCTTCATCACATGTGTTAGCTTTGTAACATCTACAAGCTATTTCCACCTCCATGACATGTGTTGCTCATACAAGTATTCCTGTAGACTAATTACCTGTATATCTTATATTTAAATAGATAAGTCTACCTAAGTTATCACTTAATTACGAAAATCAAACAAGGACCTCTCAATACGTCGGCGTGGGGCCGCCGGAGCTCATGGCGCGGGGCCGGCTGGGCCATCGGGTCGTTGAGGTCGGCCATGCGTGAGGACGGAGGACGGAACTCGGAATCGACCGTGCGTGGAGGATAATGGCGAGAGGATAAGGAGAGACCGTGCGTGGAGGATAATGGCGAGAGGATAAGGACATGGAGATAGGGAGAGGGAGAAAGGGATAAGTGCAGGCGGTGGATGGGGATGGAGAGAGGAGCATCAGTGATGATGCCAATGCCTTGATGCGGTGGACTGCAAATATGTGGAGCAGGTGGTTCCACGTATTCTTGTGAAAAAAATAAAAAACAATGTGTCTCAGGTATGGATGAAATGAGTCTACAGATATTTTAGCGTTTGCATGCAACGGCTAGAATCTAAAAAGAGTAATAGTTAATTTTTAACTATAGCTAATAGCTAACTATTGAAATTCAAATCAAACTGATCCAAAAACAATTATACTCCCGTCAAAAAAATCTACAAAGTTTAAGGTTTGTAATGACAAAACGTCTAGCCAATACTTTTTGAGTGTTGGCCAAGGCTCCGATGCCTTAGCCCAATAAAACGTTTAGAGTTTGTTTTTAAAAAATGAAGCATTGTTTGAATAGTCATATTATGATCAAGCTTCAATTTAAATTAGCGCTCAGTGGCGGATCTATAAACATATCTTAGGAGAGGCACATCTTTCATATTTTCTACATTTAACCTCTCCTTGTAAGCTTTAGTCACTATAAATTTGTAGCGAGGAATTAGGAGGGCCTCTATACATCCAGTGCCAGAGGCTCAAGCCTTGGCTGACCCAATGATACATCCGCCCCAGTTAGTATTGGTCTCTCAAAAATCTATCTTATGGATCCACGGCAGATTTATTTGGGATTATAGCCTTTATGCTGTGAATAAAAACATTTTTGATAATTTATAATTTTATGGTTGATATAATTAATTTTTTATTTTTTTCGTTGCAACGCACGAACAAATTTACTAGTACCTAATAATAAAGAGGTAAAATTTTCACCGTAGTTTTTTTCTGCCTCATTCTGGCTTATTTTTTCGTCCAACCCTAAATCCAGCTCGGTCTTGTGCTCAGCCTCAGTATGCCGGTCTGTATGCCAATCTATTTGCCTTAAACGACCAAGATTAGGAGCGAGGAGGAGAATAGAAAGAAATTCAGAGTTCCAGATGTAAAAATGCTAGAGAGAAAGAAAAGGTGGGAGGATATTAATAATTTTTAAAATATATTAGGGTTCCTGATATAAAATATCTAGAACCAAGAGGGCCTCTTCTGGTGGACTTCTTTTTCTTTTTAACCTAGGCTGAATTCTTCATATTGGGTCGGCTTCGTTGTAGGATGGACCAAGCCCATACAAGCTTTTTTCCTTTTCTTTGGCTTTCCCTTTTTCTATAAAAACAGAGATTTTACAAAATTTAAAAAAAATATAGAAAAATCAGAAAATATCAAACCAGTTTTGTTAGCTTCGTAAAAATGTGATTTATCCATAGATGTTATGAATCTTCTTAAGTTGTGCTTTGCCTATAGGTGCGTTAAATCGTCTCTTCATATGTTGCATGCATATATGTTTGACGATGACCGAGAACGTGCCAAAAGCAAACCTGGAACACGCGGAGGTGGCCGAGGAGAATATCCTCGACGTCGATGTTCTCGAAACCTTCACTAACTTTCCACTATCTGGTTCCTGCCTAAGGCAAGCTCCGGTACATAACTCCTACTTTTTTAGCAATGTTTGTTTGTGCATTAAGTTTTGAGGAGATAGATTTACATCATCTGATGTTGTTTTGATTAGAAATAAAACTTATTTTTATTAAATATGAATTAGTCAATGGTACAACTAACTATTTCATAAACTGGAATCTTGGATAGATTATTGTCTAATGAAATCTAAACAAATGTATTTATGTAATTCCTAACGAGGGTTGCCGTGTGAAAAATCAAGAGATGTCTTTCGTCGTAATCATTGGCGGACAGACCAATCCTTAGACACATCGAAAAAAAGTTAAGGTCAATATTGAGTTAGAGAAACACATGGGTAGTATAAAAAGTAAAGTTATGGGATATTTATATCTAAATAATTATGCGCTTTGCAATGGAAGAAAAAATATGCCAAGGTGTATTTCAATTCGATACAGGTTCAATAGGACATTCTTATTTATTATCAGCATTACCTTATATTATGGATGAGACGGTCATCATAAAATAAATTATAAAAGCATAAAATAGATATATACCATTTACGTTATCGTTTTCTATGAATGTTTAATAAAATTTTTTCTTCCGTTGGAACCACGGGCATATTTGCTAGTTACACCTACCAAGAGAAATGGGGTTTCGTGCACAAACGGCTTCGTATGCGCGCTCCTGCGAGGCTGGGACCGAAGTCCCATAGGGCTGACCGGTGGACCCGTCGAGACTCAAAACTATGAATACTGAGCGGTTTCCTCCTCAGAAACTAGCCAACACACATAGACAAGGAGCGTGGCCAGGGCACTGCGAGCTGTCACGGCCGTCGGGCTCCCGCTTTCCACGACGCGCTTATAGCCGCCAAATCGCACGCCGCATGCTCGTTCCGGATGATTTCTGCATCAAGCCGAGCTTCCTGCGGCCGCATGCACATGGATTATACAGGGTAGACAGGTAAAGATAAAAAGGCAAACATGGCAGACTATTTCATATAAAATATGTTCTAAATTTAAAATCCAATATCTTAATAGTTCGACTAGAAAACATGTTTTACATGGGCATCAAGCTATGGTCACCAATCCAAAAGATTTTCAAGCCTAAGATACACATACACTTCTTGCAACTGACCTCCGACTCCTAACAACTGAAGCATTGAATTATTATGATATTATTTTTTTCCTTTGCAGCGCATAGAAAAATATAAATTGGAATCGTCTATGCGGCAATGCTTCGCCCCGTTCGCCCGCTTCTGCCAATCAATCCCGCATGTGCAACATATGATTTTCCATCGGACTCTGCAGGTGAACCATGGCACACCAATTATGGAAACATACCGATACGATCCTCGAGAGCGGGGGCACATCCTTTAATGTTGCCCTCATCAAAGATCACGCGTCTGACATCCGTGCACAACCTCATGGCGAAGTCCACCGCTAGGCCACACCTGCCAACGGCATCAAATCTCACAACACCACGGGGCGCCGTACCAACGGTCACGTCCACACTCTACCCAAGCCAACAATGGCGCCCTGGCCACAGCCGTGCGGCCTACCAATGGCTGTGGTCCTTTGCTAAACGTTGGCAGCGCACGACGATAAAGGACGCGAATGAGGCGACAAGTGTCGAGGCATACAGCAACAACATCCCGAGTGTCGGCTTGGCAGTAGGACCACGTCGGTGCCCTCTTCATCCCTGGCCCTGGCTGCTGCCGTTGCTGATGCCCTAGAACTTGGAGAGGGCTAGCCGTGGAACTCGGATATAGCGAGGAAGACTATCGTGACGACACCTGCACCTTAGGCCCTGCGAACAATGAGAAAAAGAGAAAAAAAAATATCCGAACGAGTTTAAAAATAGTTTAGGTTCCCAATGTAAAATTGTTTACTAGCTTTTTGTTATCTTGTGAGTATGATCAAATAAGCTTATAAAATTGTAAAATGCATAAAGATAAATGACACAACTATTAGAAAAAATGAAACCAATTTTGTTAGGTTATAGAAACTAGGTCTACATAATATAGGTCACAAAAATCCTCAAGCCACGTGTGTCGTCATATATGTGGATATAAATTTATTACCACGTGGAATGCACGGGCATATATCTAGTCAATTAAAAAGAGTCAAACGCCTAAAACCTCTTGAAGAATTCACATTTAAGAAGCGGGCTGATCGTCAACAACTCAACAAGTCAACATATACCAGAGCAGGTGTCTGGTCGTCGCAGCGGCGGCAGCGGCTTCGATGGTCAGTACTCGCGAATCAGATCGAAGGCAAGCTCTCCCTTGTTTCACAAGGAAAGGAATCGCGTCAAAACCGACGCCTTCCGTCTTACTATGACCAGTATGTAGTCGACCATGAAGCACGCGAAGGACCTGTGCTCCTGCCCGCCCACTGGAACCCGCACCGCACGTCTCTTGGCCCTTCTCCGATCGATCCTCCGCAAAGAAATTCAGCGTCACGTGCGGGACTACCAGCTTTGCGTGCCGAGGACCAAACCCGGAGTGCCGCGTTCGGCGTCGGCGTCGCGTACCTTTTTCACCGCTGATCGAGCGGCTGAGGTGAGTCGCAGCTGCAGTCGCAGTCGCAATCGGCGCTCTCTGGTCGAGTGGATTACTGGGTCGATCCGTCGTCCCTCGTAGTCCGTGGGTAGGGTCGTCGGGTATCTCACCGGCTTTGCCCAGGGTCGCAACGGGCGGTGCTTCGGTGTTGGTCCTCCGTTCTTCTCCGGACTCCGGTTGCCGGCTGCCTCTTTTGCTGACGCCGCCGCCGCCGCCGCCTGCTGGTGGTCTGGTCATCATCCTATACCACAGATTCGCAGGCGTCAAATCGCGTCCATTTCCCCGCCCACCTGCAGCTGCAGCCGTGAACGCCTGTCTCCGTCTGCGCGGCTGTGCCTGCCTGCATGGTTTTTCCTCTGCACTCGCTTTTCATTCAGGTTGGAACGTTGCTGGCAGCATCTCCGTATCACTGACGAAGGTGGACAGTGCAGAGAAGACAACAGATCGCTTGTAGGAGTAATTTATATGTAATTTTATTATAATATTATTATTAGGCGTGGGTGGGTGAAGCTAACCGTCCAACGGTCTTATAAGTCCACTGGTTCAGCCTCCGGTCTCCGGATAGTGTCGTCAGAGAAATCCATTTCTCCTAGCTAGTTAGCTAGCAAATCCCGCGGCCGGCCGCTGAGAGTACAAACATCGTAATCCATAGATCCTCCCTAATCCGTCCATAAAGCCTAGTAGCTATCGCGGATCCCATCACTTCTCCCACAGATAATCCAGAATACCGAGGCTGTGGGGCCGCGGCTGGCATATACCGGCTGGAGCCGGCCGGCTGCCTGGCATGGAACCGAGCGAGCCGCCGGAGCTTTCATGCATGAGTACGGGACAAGTAACGGAACCTTAAGGTTTAATTTCAGCGGCTCGTCGGCTAAGCGCAATTTGTCTACTGCAACTCTGCAAGCTGATGCAGGTCAATGGCTCCCGAAGCTGGCGAGTGGCGAGTGGAGTAGTGGACTTGCGTTCAAACTCCGGGTCGTAGACAAATTAGAATTTGCGCTGCTGGCTTTGGCTCATCAACCGCCCATGCTCGTCACGCGTTGAAGCTCTGGGCCAAAAAAAAAAAAAAACGTGCATGCAGACGTGTTCGGTTTCGTAACCATTCCTGGACTCTCTCTCGCCCTCTCTGATCAGCTTTCAGCAGTTCAGCTTTGTGCTCGAACCGAAATACTACGATTTATTTATGAAAAGAAAAACTTCCTGGACTATGCATGCATGGCCAAAGTAGGATAGCTGCAGGAATATAAAACATGCATGTGGGAGGATGGACGATAGCTAGAAGAGGGGCACTTTATTTGCTTTAGTTACTTTTTTTTCCAAACGTTGCTTCCTCGCTTCTGGAATGAAGACCACACACTTGTGACTTGTGATAAATACCTGGCGTTTTTCTCTCACTCACGCCATCCGCATGCACGGGACAGCGCGTTGTGATTCGGGACAGAGACAAATTAACAACGACCGAGGCACAGGTGCTGGCGAGACGTGTGGAGCTCGGTGAATATTGCCCCTGCTCGTCTTGTTTTTTCCTTCTTGAATGAATGGGGGCGTGATCGATTACGTGGGTGCTAGAGAGCAACGCATGTTTGGTCTTTTCATTTGCTTTAGTGATTTAGTCGTTCACACTGCTACAGAAAACTTAATCGAAACGAGAAAAATGACTAACCGAGGCGGGCATCGCAACCGTCTAGGTCGAAAGGTCACGGTAAATAGGACATTTTTCCGAGGTGGTTGGATGTCCGCCTTGGTAAATTGAATAAAAAACAAAAAAAAAGGAAAACCCGTGGATAAGCCGGTCGAGCCCATCCATGCGCCGCCGCCGCTCGCTGGCTCCAGCCTCCCCACCACCGCATCCGGCCTCCCCGCCACCAGATCCGGCCATCGAAGGAGCGCTGTGAGCCCTCGCTGCCGCAGGATCCGTCGGGGCACGCGGACCCTGGCCGGAGTCGCTGGAGAGGCCCGCTCGCAAGATCCACGCCACCACCTCGCCGTAAGCCCCTGCCGCCACGCGCATGTGGAGCCCGATCCGTCGCAGATCCATCGCCGGAGAGGGGCAGGAGCGCCGGATCCACCGCTCACGGCGAGGAAGAACGCCAGATCCGCGGTGGTGGCACCAGATCTAGCCGGGGAAGCAGGGGAGCACCACCGCCCCCAACCGGATCTGGTCGAGGAAGGAGGGATTCACACAGCCCATGACAGATCCACGGTCGCCGGATCCGGGAGAGCAAGAGGAGAGGGTCGCCGGATCCGAAGAGGAAGAGGAGAGGGTCACCGAGGAAGTAGGGATCCACACCGCCGCCGCCGGGCGCGAGATCTGGACCACCCTGGCCAGCCGGTCGGCCGCCCACGCCCGCACCGCCCTGGCTGCCCGCGCGCGCGCCACCATGGCCGCCATGGTCACCCACGCCCGCCTCGCCCTGGCCACTCGTGCGCGCCACCATGGCCACTAGTTGTAGGGGAGAGGGAGGAGTGAGAGCGGTGCTGTCGACGAAGTATGGTCGGCAGTCTACCGAGGGGTATGCCCACGGTAGTAAATGAATCGGTAGATGTACGCGCCATAGGAGCCGGATGGTGACACAAGCGTAGAGACAAGCGATTTAGACATGTTTAGGCCATCTGATCGACGTAATACCCTACGTCCTGTGTCTTTGGTGGATTGTATTGAATATAAGATGAATTCGAGGGGGTCCCTACCCGCCTTATATAGTCTGGAGGGTAGGGTTACATGTAGGTTTAAATCTAGATCTATTCGGCTATATGATAAGTATTTACAAGGAATACGATATCTATCATATCCGAACAGATCTTCCTTCATCGCCAAGATGTCTTCAGAATGCCTTGCGGTGCACGCCGACCAGAGCCGAGCACCGTAGGCCTTAATCTTATGGGCTAGACCTCCCCTGGTGGTGTGGCCCATGTCCATTGCCGTGGGTACCTAGGGTTATACCCCCACAGCTAATCCCCGAGCGTCTTGTATCCGCTGAGCAACGCCGTCTTGAGCAGGTTCGAGCAGTTTAACTTGGAATCAGACAATTAATCTAGCAATCCGACCAGTTTAACTGGTAATCCAATCAACAAAATGAAGTGCTGACCAGTTTGACTGGTAATCCGAACAGTTTAACTTGTAATCCGATCAATAAAATGAAGTGTTAACCAGTTTAACTGGTCAACAGGCCTTAAACATACTCAAGTAAGGCTTGCCAGAAGGATGTAAGGAGCTCAAGTTTAAAATTTAAAAAATTCTCCACCTTAGGTGAAGTGTACACACTTAGGCTTCGTTGGCGAAGTCAGACAATCATCATCCATGACTTAGTCAAAGAGGATGTTAGTATTGATACATGCAACGCAAGGTGCAACGTATACATTATAGTCCCCGAGCCTGATAGTAGTTTTAGAAGACACCTGGTGTCAGGATCAAAGAATATCAACAACTAAGAAAGAAAAACGGGAACTTAGCCGACCGTTAAATTTGATACAACCACCGCAAGGTGCAATGTATATATTGTAGTCCCCGAACCTGACAGTAGGTGAAGAATGCACCTAGTGTCAGAATCAAAGAAGTACAACGATCAGTTAATCAGAATAACTGAGTCCCAGCTTAGCCGAGCACACAGCCAGCCCTTAGCTTAGCTGAAGACCAGTAAGAGGGAAAAACAATTCACTCACTACTAGGTGAAGTGTACACACTTAGTCCCCGAGCCTGTTGTAAGATAGAACAACATCTTGTAGCAGGATCAAAGAAACAATTGAAAAGGACGAAATCCCCGTGCTTAGCACTGGACATTGGAGTAAAATTTAAAGAGTGCTAAGCACTTAAAAATGGAGAAAAAATAGAGAGTACTTAGCACTTTACCATTGGAGAAAATTGGAGAGTGCTTAGCACTTAAACCGTGGAGAAAATAGAGAGTGCTTAGCACTATATCAGGGCGAAATTGGAGAGTGCTTAGCACTATGCCGTGGAGAACATAGGAGAGTGCTTAGTACTTGACCGTGGCGAAATTTGGAGAGTACTTAGCACTTGACCATGGCAAAATTTGGAGAGTGCTTAGCACTATACCGTGGTGAAATTTGGAGAGCATGGAAAGTGCTTAGCACTATACCGTGACGAAATTGGAGAACATGGAGAGTGCTTAGCACTATACCGTGGCGAAATTGGAGAACATGGAGAGTGTTATGCACTATACTGTTGCGAAATTGGAGAACATGGAGAGATAACCCTATAAAAACCGGCCTAGTCATTCAGTATGCCCTGAGGCCCATTGAACCATAAAGAACTTAGCTCTTAGTCACGCTTAGGAGTATAGGCATCACCGAGGAGCCGCTGCCGACCGCCTATGACGCAGAGCGCTACTGCTCGTGCACGTTTAGGTGTTAAGTCGATGATAGGGCTGCTTCTGGATAACGCAAATGAGAACGTGACTGGTCGACGGTGATAAAATTGCCCAGCCCTCGAGCTTTTCTGGCCTATCATCATGGCGGAGGTCGTTGTTGTCACAACGTCGTTCTTCATGGCGATCATCATCGCGGTGCGGTGTGGCTTGCTTATGACTCAGGCGGCTCGGTGGCTCGACGGCTCCGGTAGCTCAGCGGCTCGGGGAGTCGTAGGCAAACGGGCGTAATCGGAGCCTGACGGAGTCAATTCGCATAGGGAGGTGAAGCCCTTGAGCGTGTCCGACCAAAGTGAGGGCGCAGTCTAATTTGAATGTCGATAGTATGTGTCATCTTAAAGATGTTTAGCATGGAGAAAAACAAAAGATAATTGGAGGTACATATTATTGAAATGCATAAATACATAAGAGGTACATATCTTAGTAGGACGTCTCAAGGATAGAAACGCCTAAGGTGTTCGATGTGCCAGGAGTTAGGGATGTCTACGTCGTCTTGATTGCAGAGTCTATAGGATCCTAGTCAGGATCGCCTGCTCCTCCGCTGGGACCTTCTTGGAATCGGCTATGCAAGCCTCCATTCTAGCCGAGAGATCCATCGCATCGGCGATGGCGAGTCCTTCTCTTTCACAGTCATAGGCGGTGGAGACATTGGCACGTAGGGTGAGAACGCCATGTTCCGTCGGGATCTTAAACACTAGGTAGACATATTGGGGCATGGCCATGAACTTCGCGAGAGCTGGTCGGCAAAGGATGGTGTGGTAAGCGGTGTCGAAGTCTGCCACGAAGAAGTTCACGTACTCAGTACGAAAGTGGTCGATGGTGCCAAACTGGACTGGCAAGGTGATCTGCCCTAAAGGTTGGGACGCTCTGCCAGGTACAATACCCAAGAATGGAGAATCAACAGGGACGAGATCGTCCTTTGTGAGGCCTAACTCTGTTAGGGCTCCGGCAAAGAGGATATTGAGGGCACTCCCACCGTCGATGAGGACCTTCTTGAACCGCACGTTGCGGATGGTTGGATCCAGCATGAGTGGGAAGCGCCTTGGGTATGGTATATCTGCCCACTGGTCGGCCCTACTGAAGGTGATAGGGTACTCCGTCCAGTCCAGATATTTAGGATCGATGACCGTGTCGTACTTGGTGATCGACATGATTTGTCGAGCGCTGAGTTTCTGCTCGTGTTTGGTCTCAGAGGCGGCGTACCCTTCGAAGATTGTGGCAACGGTCTTATTGGCTTCTTGGAAAGCGGGTTATGCGTCCTTAGGACGCTCCTCCCCTTGCTATCATCTAACTCATCATCCTTGCGCCGCTACCGTTTTTGCTCCTCATCGTGGAAAGCTTTGGCCATGCCATAGCATTGGCGCATGGTGTGCTTGTTGTCCTTGTGAATTGGGGACGGACAATCAAGGAGCTTTTCGTAGGCAGCATTGAAATTGCACTTAGCGCGTGGCTGCTCTACGTTGTTGATGAAGTTTTCCGGTCGACGGCGGCGTGGCTGTGCAACCCTTGATCCCTCTGGCTGATCATTATGACGGCATTCACAATCGTCGTAGCGCCTGCCGTGATCTTCATAACGCCGTTCTTCGTGGCGATCAACATCACGACGTGGGTGGCGATCCGAGCAGGAAGCACGAGCAACATTGTCCTTGAACTGTCGATCAGCTTCTTCGGAGTTTGCGTATGAGTTTGTAACCTTAAGGAGTTCACCGATGGTCTGGGGCCTCTTGCGGTAAAGTTTGGAGCGCAGCTCCAGATGCTGACGGAGTCCTCTGGTGAAAGCGGAGATGGTCTCACTGTCCCCGATGTTGGGGATGGTGTTCCTCATTTCTGAGAAACGCTTGATGTAGCTTCGCAAAGGTTCCCCAGACGTCTGATGGAGTTTCTCCAGATCATACTTTGTGCTGGGCTGCTGACACGTTACCATGTAATTCTCGATAAAAACTCTCTTAAGATCATCCCAAGATTCAATGGAGTCCTCCCCCAAGCCCATAAGCCAATTATTGGCAGATTGGGAGAGCATAACAGGCAGATAGTTTGCCATTACGTCGTTGTTTCTCCTGGCGGCACGTACGATGATCTAGTAGAGCTGCATCCACTGCTCGGGATTAGCCTTGCCATCATAGGGATCAATCCCAAAGACCTTGAAGCCTGTGGGCCACTGTACAGCTCGTAGCCTTGCTGTGAAGGGGCGAGGTCCTATCGGCTCAACAACGAGGAGTGGTCGGAGGCCGACAGGGTTGCCGTGTTGGTCATTGTACTCCTATCGGCATTGCAGTTCTGCCTGATGCCGCTGGGCACGACTGTTCTTGATGCGATTGCGGGCATCGAGATTGGCATTGATACGGTTGTGGGCGTAATCGCGTAGGGGTTGATTAACCTCCTGGTTGGCGTCATGAGCTGGTCGGCCACGCTGATTTTGTGGTCCTTGTGATCTAGGGTTGATGGCAACATTGCCCCTGGATCCCCCTTGGACGATCTGGCCACTATGATAACGGCTTCCCCCCTCGTGGCGAGAGCCACGGGGGTTTCGACTGTGAACCGATGCGGTCGAAAAAGACAGAACTAGGTTCCGGATGTCGTTGACCTGGACCTGAGCTGCTTTAAGCAGCGCTTGAATCTTGAGTACCTCCTGCGTTGGTGGGAGTCTAGCCAGCTCATGGGTGGCCACAGCGAGATTGGCGCTCAGCGTCTAGTCCACTTGCTGATTGTCCACCATGAGGAACTCTTGTTGGAGATTACGAGCGAGAGGCGGCAGGCCACCTCTGGCAGCTTGGGTGGCTTTTCTGCTTCTTCATTGCGACGTCATTGGTGATCAGCGTTCCTGGCTTCGCGCTCATGGCGCTGGACAATGGTTTCTCCATCGATAGCAATGTTGTCGTGGCTAACCATAAAAAGCTCTCTCCCAAAGCCTGGAGGGAAAGGTGGGCAGTTGCTGATAGAGCCCTCAGAGTATGGCTCGGGCTTTCCTCTAGGATTGTATGGAGCATGTCATCCGAAAGATCTGTTCGGATTTACACCATGTTTACCATTGGCATCCTGATAGAGGTCATTGATGTGGTTGCGCTTGGCGTGGTCGGTGAAAAGATGGTGCACGGCGTCCCAACAGATCGGATCCGCACCCACCAGCCCAAAGGAATAGGGCTTTGACAAGCTCTCCATCGAGGTGGGGAGTGGTCGGCGTTGAACGGTACGCCCTTCCGGAGTTGCAGTGATCACCAAATCTTCATCTTGCCACCTCGGACAACGTGCACGAGCAGGGTGCTCAGCATTAGTGGCATGGTGACCTTGGAGTGCAGGAACTTCGTCGCTCGCTCTAAATTGATCTAAGACTGAATCCACGAGGAGCTGGCATTCCGCTAAGCGGTCTGTGACCCGATCGATGGATGCGATCAGATCATCATTGCTGATGGATCTCCTAACCCAGCGACGAGGCACCGAGATCGGAGATGTCATTGTAGATGTTGGCACGATCGGCGCAGGGTGATTCTGCAACGCCTCCACGATTTCCTCAACGCCGTCGGCGCCGATGACATAGGTCATAGATCCGACCGTGAAGGTCTGACCTGGCTCAGGAAGGATCATAGAGCTCGGGAAGCAGACCATCTGGCTCGCCATGGAATCAGCACGCACACCCCCTATCTGGCGCGCCACTGTCAACGAAATATGGTCGGCAGTCTACCGAGGGGTATGCCCATGGTAGTAGATGAATTGGTGGAGGTGCGCATAATAGGAGCCAGATGGTGACACAAGCGCGGAGACAAGCGATTTAGATAGATTCAGGCCGTCTGATCGACGTAATACCCTATGTCCTGTATCTTTGGTGGATTATATTGAATATAAGATGAATTCGAGAGGAGTCTCTACCCGCCTTATATAGTCTGGAGGGTAGGGTTACAGGTTGGTTTAAATCTAGATCTATTCGGCTATATAATAAGTATTTACAAGGAATACGATATCTATAATATCCGAACAGATCTTCCTTCATCGCCAAGATATCTTCAGATTGCCTTGCGGTGCACGCCGACCAGAGCCGAGCACCGTAGGCCTTGATCTTATGGGCTAGACCTCCCCTGGTGGTGTGGCCCATGTCCATTGCCGTGGGTACCTGGGGTTATACCCCCCACAGGCGCTGGAGGTGTGCTCGGGAGGGAGAAGGGAGGCGGGCTCAAGAGAAGGGAGAGGGGTGCCGGTTGCAGGGTTGAGGGAGGAGAGAGGGAGAGAGAGAGTTGCGCCGCGGGAGTGGGAAGAGCACCCGTTGTGACCGAAACCCTAACCCTACATTTATATATTGGAGATGGTAGTGGGCTGGTGTGGGCTAGCGGGCTAGGCCTGATTTACCGAGGCGGTTGAGTTACAATGCCCACCTCGATTAATGATTTATTGAGGCGGTTGCCTTAGGATGCCCGCCTCGGTTAAGCATTAACCGAGGCGGTTGCTGGCCCGGCTGCCCTGCCTCGAATAACCGAGGCGGGCAACCAGGACAACCGCCTCGGAGCCCATTTGGTAAACGCTGCGCAAAATTTTTTGTGTAATAGTGTCATACATGAAACTTTCCAGATTATATGCAACAAATATTGGTACATTATTGTCTAATAGACGGTCTCATATCTTGCCGCACGTGATCTTAAGACAGACTTATTAATAGGTAACTTATGCAATGGTTGCTTTAGTTGTCTCAATCCATAATTCCTTATTTTGTGTAAATAGAATAAAAAAAGAAGTGTTGTGAGTTGTATGATAACAAACTCGTACAATAGTGCAATAGTGGCCTTATAGCCTTGAATTTTAGCTTATGAGACATATAGTTGTTTTATGGAACGACAACTTCTTTCTCCCACCTCTCTCCTTTTTATTTCTCCACACCATCACAAATTCTACATGACACTGAATGAGATAACTTATAAGATCGTTGACTCGTATAGCAATATACTTAGGGTGTGTTTAGTTCCGAAATTTTTTGGCTTTTGGCTACTGTAGCACTTTTATTTGTATTTGGCAAAAATTGTCTAATTATGGACTATTTAGGCTTAAAAGATTCGTCTCACGATTTCTCGGCCAACTGTGTAATTAATTTTTTTTCGCCTACATTTAGTACTCCATGTATGTGCCGCAAGATTCGATGTAACGGATACTGCGCAAAAAATTTTAGATTTTGGGAGAAACTAAACGGGGCCTTACCCATCTCGGGTAACTTGCTGGTGGGTGCATAATCCTAAAAGAATCATTGTCCGTTCCTCTGCTTCCTACTTTTTCTTATTATTATCTTTCATCTACATCCTTCCGACTAAGACAATAGTGTTCTAATGCATCCCCAGTTACCTCCTCTACACAACCACCTCATCACGCCATTAGACACTGGCGAACCCAGGGTCTGACGGCCCTGGGCCTTCGCCCGGGCTCATTGTAGTTGGACTTCACTGAATTTAATTAATGTGCAGTCTATGTATAAAGGAGATTAGGTATACTTCTTATTCCACTTAGGGCCTGTTTAGCCGACAAAAATTTTTGGTTTTGGGTACTGTAGCACTTTCGTTTGTATTTGGCAATTAGTGTCTAATTATAGACTAATTAGGTTCGAAAGTTTCGTCTCGTGATTTCTCACCCAACTGTGTAATTAGTTTTTTTTCGTCTATATTTAGTACTCTATACATGTGCCGCAAGATTCGATGTGATGGATACTGCGTAAAATTTTTTGGATTTTGGGTGAAACTAAACAGGCCCTAAATTGCCCCGGCTCAAAAAAAAAACTTTAGGTCCGTACTGCCATCAGAGACATGACGTCCACCTCTTGCCTAACCTCTTTGTACCTTCGTTCCCACATTAACCTATAGTTGTTCGTTTCCCACCGCCGGCTCCACCCATTGTGGCTATAAAACTATCCGGTCTGCAGCGTTCACCGCTAAAAAAGAATTTGTAGCACCACCGTTTATTTAGAGCGGCTCTTGAGCCGCCCCTATAAATAGTGCTTAAATGAGCCGTTTCTACAAATTATTTGTAGGGGCGGCTGGTGTTATCAGCCGTCTCTACAAATAACTATTTGTAGGGGCGGCTCTATATCCAAACGTCTACGTGAGCCGCCTATATAAATAAACGTCGAATATTAAAATTTAAGTACTAAAATTTGAATTTTTTCAAACGACATCGGATGGAGAAATGACCAAACTAGAAGTTGTAGATCTCGAAAAGTTAAGAAACTTTGCTGTTTACAACTATTTCATTTGAAATCATTTACTGTTTTAAAATGCTGTTTGAAATTTAATTTTGAAACTACCGAAGAACACTGATTTCTCTTTTTAATCTCTAGCTAAAACTTGTAACTAGTATTTCTTCATCATACTAACTTCAAAATTTTCAAACGACCTTGAATGGAGAAACAACCAAAATGAAAGTTGTAGATTCCAAAAAGTTATACAACTTTTTAATTTGAAATCATCTTGTCAAGGAAAACTACGTTTGAATTTCTAAAAATTTGAAATTTGAATTTTTTAAACGATCTCGGATGGACAAACAGCAAAAACGAAAGTTGTAGATCTCGAAAAGTTATGAAACTTTGTAGTTGACAAATTTTTGACTTGAAATTATCTTGTCAAGGAAAATTATGTTTGAATTTATCAAATTTAAAATTCAAATTTTATAAACGACCTCGATCGGAGAAACAAGCAAAATAAAAGTTTTAGATCTCGAAAAGTTACGAAACTTTGTAGTTGACAACTTTTTCATTTAAATTCATTTAGGCCTCAAATAATTAATTTATGCTCGGTTTAGGATAATATGTGTGGAAAGAAAAGGCAATATAGATATAATTGACAGTGCGGTGCAGTGGTTAAAGGAGGGAGCGCGCGAGGCCGAGGTCGCAGGATCGAATCCTAGCCGATGCGAAGTCTCCAAACATTGCGCAAAAATGCTGCGGCTACGGTATGGTTTTGTGGCTGACTAGTGGGTCCTTCCCGGATTAAAAAAATTACTATTTTTGGCAATTTTTTCATGATTTTTGGAAATCAGCCGCCCCCATTAACTGGGCATTTGTAGCTGCGGTTGCTTAGGGGCGGCTTGCAAAACTACAGCTACAAATGCACATGAGCCGCCCTACAAATACTTGCTGGTGTAGTGGTCGTCATTAGCATCTCGCCTTGTCGTTATCCAAGTCACCAACATCATGCCAACTCTGGCCCTGTTCGTTTGTCTTATGAGTTGTACTATTTCAGTGAACGAACAATATTTTTTCTCATAACAAATCAACGAACAGTACTTTCAGCCATGACTTTTCAACAAAACGAACCATGCCTCTATCCGAGACCGACCTTTTAAACCAATTCCATATCTAACCTAGGGTTGCTTTCAACCCTAAACCAAAGTCTTACAGCGTGTTCGGCTAGGGCTAGCTGGGCTGACCAGCCCCCTCACATGGACACTGTTCACTTGAATCAGCCAGCAGTACTTCTCTCTCACATAAACGAACCAGCAACGATACAAACCAGCCAACCGAACATGTTGTTAACCTCACTTGCCTCCCTGTAAACAATTGCTCAATCCGTTAGATTCAATTCCTTACCCAATAACATGTTTTGTTAGGCTCAAGTAGTAGACTTGACACGAATTATTCTTTGATTTTCCTAAGGATCTATTTGCATGGACTAAACTGAGTCATTAGATGCTAAAAAAAGCTCCAGCTGATCTAAACAGTCTAGGTTATATATCACCATGTTCGCTTGATCGTTTCTGTGGCTTATAAGCCGGCTGATACTGTTTTGTTGTGAGAGAAAAATATTATATCATAACTGATAAGCATGACTGATACGATCAAACGAATATAGTGGCTATTTTGTACTATTCAAACACACAAACAAATTATAAAAGTCCAAGCCGACCCGAGCAGTCTCGCCCTCGTTCATATTCCTTGCGTTCCAAGCCAGCCACGAGCCGAGCGCGGCCCACACGACCCTCGACCCACCGATCACACAATCCCGAGGCCGCCCCAGAGAGCAGAGCAGAGCACGCTTCTCCCAAACCCACCAATCCACCACTGCACTAATCCGTCCAGGAATTCACTCCACGGCACGCCGACGCGGGGACGCCAAGGCAAAAAGGCAATAAGGCTAGCGGCCAGGCAGTGCTAGGAGGAGGCGTTAGCGTCGGCGGCGTCGGTGTCGGTGTCGGCGGAGGCGGAGGCGCAGAGGGGACGGCGGCATGGGGGTGCTGCGGAGCACGCAGAGCCTGGAGGCCGAGGTGGAGGAGATGCGCGCCGCGCTGCTGCTCCACGGCGCGTGGGCGTGGAGGCCCGGCGGGGGCGGCGCGGCCAAGCGCGCGGCCCGCGCCGCGGAGGCCGCCGGCGTGGAGGCGCGCACCGTGTGCGTCACGGGGGGCACGTCCTTCCTCGGCTTCGCCGTCGTCGACCGCCTGCTCCGCCACGGCTACAACGTCCGCCTCGCCATCGAGACGCAAGGTCAGTTAGTCTCGCCTTAACCCCCTCCACGGATTGGGGCCTGCTTCGGCAGTGAGAATCGGATGCGTTTCTCGGCTCCTCTCATTTCATTTGGCGGTGGGACGTCTCCGGGGTTGGTTGCGGTTACCGCACCCTGTTTCTGAATTGTGAAGGTTGTTTTCGCTGATGATTGGAAATGCGAACCGCTGCTTGGTCCCTCTTCCTGCCTGCGATGCTGCTGTTCAACTCTTTTGATTTGATTTAATTCAAAGTGGTCAAAATTTCACGGCGACTCCCTTCTCGGGCACGTGATGTTGAGCAATTTCAAGTTGAGTTTCCTAACG
This sequence comes from Miscanthus lutarioriparius, assembly GCA_904845875.1. Taxonomy (NCBI): domain Eukaryota; kingdom Viridiplantae; phylum Streptophyta; class Magnoliopsida; order Poales; family Poaceae; genus Miscanthus; species Miscanthus lutarioriparius. Next base: position 3,449,757 of record CAJGYO010000016.1, on the reverse strand, counting down.
TGCACGTTTTGTTGGGAGTTCAAAAACGCGGTAAGAAAAAATAGGTTCGAGAGTAAAGGTTACTAGTCCATTAATTTATGCTTTGTTTAGTTGCTCCCCTAAAGTTTACTCTCTAACTCCATTTGCTGGTCTAAAATTTGATTGAAACTGGCTAGTTGTGTGAGAGAGAAACACTGTTCGGCTGATTTGATGAACAATAAAATATGAGGGAACCAGCCGGCTAGTCTGGAACTTCTAGACCAGTGAACGGCGTCTCTATCTTATCGAATGTTTAATACATGCATAGAGTATTAAATATAGACTAAAAATAATTAATTGCACATTTTATGACTAATTTACGAGACAAATCTTTTAAGTTTAATTAGTCCATGGTTTGACAACGTGGTGCTACAGTAACGCATGTGCTAATGACGGATTAATTAGGCTTAATAAATTCGTATCGCGTATTACTGATGGATTCTGTAATTTATTTTTTTTATTTTTTTATTAGTATCTAAACACTTCATATGTGACGTCTCGTATGATACCCAAAACTTTACTTAGGCCGTGTTTAGATTGCAAATTTTTGCAATCTGGACACTATAGCACGTTTTGTTTGTATTTGACAAATTTTGTCCGATCATGGACTAATTAGGCTCAAAAGATTCGTTTCCTGATTTACAACCAAACTGTGTAATTAGTTACTTTTTTATCTATATTTAATGCTCTATATATGTGTCCAAAAATTGATGTAATAGAGAGAGAGTGAAAAAATTTGAAATTTGAGGGCAATCTAAACAAGACCCTACTGGATTTAAACGAGCCCTTCTTACTGAACGTTCCCGCTGACTTCCGGTCTCCTGCTTGTACTGCTTGCTTGTAGCTGGGCGACCGTCGTGGCGTTGTCCTTTTGTTCATCTCTTGTTTTCTATCCGTATGGTTCGGTGCATGCATGGTGCCTTGCCTGGTAGTGGGTTGGTGAAAAATTATCCACGGTTTGTTGGAAAGAAAATTCCAGACAAACCTTTCGGCCATTTATTGCCATTAATCCCTACCTGGCATAGACAGCATGTTCGCTTGTTGGTTTCAACCAGCTCAAATCAGCTAGCCAACAGTATTTTTCTCTCACAATAAACCAGCACCAGCCGATCCAAATCAGTCCAGAAACCAACCAGCGAACAGGCCCAGAGTTTGGAGGGTCTGCAGTTTGTACGAATGATGGTTAGGTCTTGTTTAGTTTGTGAATTTTAGGAATTTGGCTACCGTAATATTTTCGTTTTTATTTGGCAATTAGTATTTAATCATAGACTAATTAGGCTCAAAACGTTCGTCTCGCAATTTTCAACCAAACTGTGCAATTAGTTTTTTTTTCGTCTACATTTAATGCTCCATGCACGTATCGCAAGATTCAATGTGATGGCTACTGTAGCACTTTTTAAGAATTTGGTTGGAAATTAAACAAGCCTTAATGGCTCTACTTTTTGTGGAGTACGCAACAATGTTTTGTTGGCACAAGTTATTCCAGGTCATTAATTTTTTGTCCCAATGAGGTCGCCAGTGCCCCAATGCTGACCCCTACGTACTGCCACCATTATGTAGTTTTAGTTGAGCATTACTCTCTCCGTTTCTAAACATCTGTCGTTTTCGTTTTTCGAGAAACAACTTTGGTTAAATATGTATTAAAAAATATTAATATTTATAATACATAATTAGTATCATTGGCTAGATATTTGAATCTAGTTTTTTAATAAATTTATTTGGAGATAGAAATGTTGCACGTATTTTCTATAAATCGATTCAAAGTTATCGACATGCAAATCATGGCGATAAACATTTAGGGATGGAGGGAGTACATCATAGTTGGTTACTTGGTCCACGCAGTATGGGCACGTCACTTTTAGTCTATTTGATAATTTGATATTTCACCAATGAAGTTTTGGACTAGAGGAAATTTGCGTAGCCCTTATGATCAAATTGAACATGTCACTCTCTTTGGATGGCAAGAGGCCAAAGTCATGCAAAAGAGATGTCCCATTTCTCTCTCCCACCAGTTCACTCCTTTCCCGGTCATGCCATATTTCTTTAGGGCCGGTTTGAAACTTAGTAATTTCACAGGAAAAAGCAGAAACATGAAAAAAAAAATCCCGCATTCCAAATGGGCCTTTTTCTCTTGGACCCCACTGAGGAGCATAAGAGTTGCATATCTGATAAGGTTATCTTCTTCATTAATAGTACACTGGTAAGTTATCCTCATCTTACCACCTAACCGAAAGGACCATTAAGGCAATTAATAATTTGATACTAGCTGATGCATCATTTCTTGTTCCTTAGCACCTTGTTATTTTTGAAATCTTGCCAATTAGGGTTGAATGGTTGATGAAAACCATGGAAGATGTTAGACACAGAGACATTTTTGAAAGAAGAAACGTTTTTCCAGAGATGATGTTGTTCTGTTGTATACGTGTACAAGATTTTGCATGACATGCTGTTCTCGTTACGGGGTTGGTGATTTTTTTTGGCTTTTCTCTCCTGTAAAATTGAATTCATTTAGTGTGACATGATATCCTCTTTTCCTGTATTTTCTGGTATCTTTTCTTCCAATAAAATATGCATCAGCACACTTTCTATGTTAAAAAAAGAGACAAAGTTGCACCAGTTAACGTCATCTTAGGCAGAGATAAATTGTTGATAATTTTACATGTTTCGTGAAAAAATGATTTCTAATGATGGTATTTCATAATATTTGTTTGGGGTATACTAATTGGAAAAACAAAATTGATCATCAACTGTTTTCCCTATGGGAACATAATATTTCCAACTTGATTACTTTGAGGTGTGTAGGGACAGTTTTCAACTTTTTGGAATAGGAGAGTTGTAACCATAGCCTACATGTGTTCTTATCCAAAATCTTAGTCAGCAACAATGTGACATGAGAAAAAACTTCATTCACTCCATATAATGCTCAATCAGATAATGACTCATTGTAAGTTTCAAAATTGGGCCTCTTAAACAGAAATTAACAACTGAAATTTCCATTTGTGGTTTCCAAGGCTTCTCTGTTATTACTAGGGAAAGTAAGTTCTCGTGAAACCTAATATGTTACCATTGCTCAAAGTGCATGTTGTCATTGTCATGAACTGGAACATTCCTATTGCAAAATTGGTCTTACTAAACTTTCTGTCAAATCAAAGTAGCTATTTATGTGTTTTTTTTTTTTGCTATCGCAGAGGACCTTGACAAGCTGCGGGAGATGGAGATGTTTGGGGAGAATGGCAGGGACGGGGTCTGGACTGTGATCGCAAATGTGATGGACCCGGAGAGCTTGCATGAAGCTTTTGACGGCTGTGTTGGTGTCTTTCACACCTCGTCACTTGTGGATCCAGGGGGCATCTCCGGTTACACGGTGAGCTACTCAACCTGTATTGGTTTCATCCTATATTTACTCAGCATCTAATTCTCTGAGCAGAATATTCTGCCACAAAAGTCATACATGCAAAGGTAGGCCTGATGATAATTTTCTCTTATTTTGTTTGTCTGTGAAACAAAATCTAGTTTTGTCTTATATACTTTTATAATCCTGCTTCTCAATGTGCTGTGAAGCAGAAGTCTTTGTCTTATTCTTTTCGAGGAAGAGTAGAGATGCACATTATGGAATATGTAGGTGCCAACTTGATAGACAAAATTAATAAGAGAATTGTAGGCACTAATATTAAAGTCTTAAAATGCTAAGAGGAAGACAAAAGGCTTATGTCATGTCATGGATAAAAATCAGTTGGATCATGAAAGTGAGATTTAAAATTTAGATCTAATAGTTTACATCACTATGTAAATTGCATTTTGTGATTGGAATGGAACAACCATGCTAAAATTTTGAGGACCAGGAAAAATAGGTTCTGATCTGTTTAAATAACCCACTCACTATCTCCAGTAAGGTTTACGGTGTGGAATACAAACTAAGGATGGCACTCACACCTTAGAATGATCCTGTGAAATGGCTCAACTGAGGCCATGCGTAATCTGTGGAGTATGTTACTAGAAGCGCTTTCCTTGTTTTCGGTTTGAGAGCAGGAGAGTTCGAATTTTCTAGATATAGGAACACTGACCTTTTGGTTGGCAAGGTGTTCCCCTCTGATGGTGAATCCTACCATGAACCATTGATTTAAAACTTCCTGAGGCTACCGCAGTTTGATTTGCACAAGGCTTTGTGTATCTGGAGTATTTTGACCTTCAGAGGTGCTAACTGATAACCAGCCTGATGTTGTCCTGTTTAGCTCAAGGAAGACAGTGGTGGTAGGTGAATGTTAGCAACTGCAAATACACCTGGATGCTGGAAATGAATTGATTATAGGTGTTCCAGTCTAACCATTAAATGGTTGCGAGTTTGTTGTTATGTTTCTTGTGCAAGTGTTCCAAAATGGAACTATCACACATCCACTCAGTTTGGTATCGTGGAGACTTCATGAGACCACGTCTGATGTTGCCATTGCCTTGCGCCCTTGCCTTACTTTATTAGCCTCGTCATAGATATGGAATCAACTCTTTCTTTCTGCACGTCACACATCTCTATATATTTATTTAAGCTGGATTGGAATCATGTCCCAAAACATCTTTTTGGCATACCATACCATGTGATTCCAAAGGATCGGCTGAACCGCTGAAGACAAAGTTTACAAGTTGTCTTTGCCTGTATAAATATGTAACCTCTTGTGGCTATATATAAGGTGGTGATCTTCTTATCATTTGAACATAAACATGAAAGGCATCTAATTCGTCTTTTGGTTGCATAGAAAGTTCTTCCAGTTGACAAACAGTATGAACATCTGGGCATGCCTCCCCTTTTTCAGTTGTAGTAGTTAACAGTGCTCTCTCTGAACAGCTTTTAAGTCAACAATGACTCAATATCAAACCCAATAGTTAGGTGATCCACTTTTGTTGTCCTTTTTGTCATTCCCTACCAAATCTATTTTACTTTTGTAGGTGCAATTTTAAATATGCCTCTTAAATTGTTTGTATGATCATGAAATAAAGATATGCATTTGCATTTAGATTTACATTTCCGTAAGCCCGTTGATGTTGATCTTTCTACACACACGAACTTGCTACTAGGCATTAGCATATACAAAATGATTATCCCCCATGATCAGGAGGCACCGAGCAAGTGTTGAAGCCATGATTGCTAGTTGGGCGGTCTCAATCACATTTTTGTGAACATGGACCCATAGGACATTAATATGCCAACCAGCACCATCATTTTCAACTGGAACAATAAAAACATTACTTCTATAGATAGCATGAGGCTGTGTCTTGTAATTCAAGTGCTACAGATAGTAATGGAAAACTTTACATTAAGAATACCTAAGAATAATATCCACTCCTGAGACACAGGGAGTGTGTGCTATATTCTAAAAAAAAATAGCCAAAAAATTTGTATTAAAAAGAGTTCCATTAAGAGGAAAAATGTGTGTGGTAGAGTATTAAAAAATATCAACGGATTGCACAGAATCTGTCTTTATAATTCTCCAAGCCTCAGAAAAAAATATAATGCCAACTAAACTAAACTTGGCAACTTTTGAGTAACCCCAAGTAACTTTTTTTTTTACAACCCCAAGTAACCTTTGGATCACTATTATGCTATGCCTGCTACGTTTTGGTGTGTCTAAAATGCTCCATTTTTGGACTTTTTATTAATGGTGCTGATCAAGTATACCTGTACCTGGTAGCATAATTTACTGTTAATATTTACAGTTCTCAATTCTGCAATCAGATATCTGATATTTTAACAATTAACATTATACAGGTTTCACATACTTTGTATATTGTTCTATCTTCAAGAGCCATAAGTAATTAACTCTGATGTAAAATAAGTGCCTTACTTGTGAATTTCAATGTCGACAGAAACACATGGCACGCCTGGAAGCCAAAGCAGCAGAGCTTGTGGTCGAAGCATGTGTGAGAACAGAGTCCGTGAGGAAGTGCGTTCTCACCTCGTCGCTCTTGGCATGTGTGTGGAGGCAAAACTTCGCTTATGACCGCCGGTTCCCAACCACCATTGATGAGAATTGTTGGAGCGATGAGAGCTTCTGCCGCGACAACAAGGTGAGTGACAATAACATATAGCAAAACCACGACTGTATTAAACAGCGCCAAATTTTTTATGGCTACAGCCTACAATGTGAAGAATCAGTCTCGTCATTTTTGTGGAACACGTCAACACGATAGCAGAATTTTAATGCTGGAGCCTAAACATTTGCAGCTGTGGCTGTCACTTGGCAAGACGATGGCGGAAAAGGCGGCATGGAGGGCAGCACGGGGAACAGACCTGAAGCTAGTGACCATATGCCCTGCACTTGTAACCGGGCCGGGATTCCTGAGGCGGAACCCTACTCCATCCATTGCCTACCTCAAAGGTCTCCTACTCTCTACAACTATCTTGACTGGCCAGATCGATCAATAGCATCTCTTGATGACCATAGAAAATTCGAGCTCACCACATCTGCATCTTGTACGTTCGCAGGAGCGCACGCCATGCTCGCCGAAGGCCTGCTGGCGACGGCGAACGTGGAGAGGGTGGCGGAGGCGCACGTCCGCGTGTACGAGGAGATGAGCGGCACGGCCGGGGGCCGGTACATCTGCTACGACCACGTGGTCCGACGAGGCGAGGAGTTCACGGAGCTGCAGCGGCAGCTGGGGCTCCCGGGCAGGGTTCCCGCGACGCCCCAAGACGACGACCGGCCGCCGCGGTTCCAGCTCTGCAACCGCAAGCTGTCGGCGCTGATGTCCGCACGGCGGAGGTGCACCTACGACGCCTACTTCCCCGTGTTGTACGAATGAAAATGGTGGGGCCAGGTGAGGTGTCTGATGGTAGAGGAGGAGAGCTGCTGATGCTGGAGTGTGAGTGACATTGTGCATAGTGTTGTTTGCATCAATAAAGCTTTTCTACTCGGTACGTAGTAGTTCAATGTGTTGTACAGGTACAGCGTGACAAACCGATTGCGGTAGCACAGAACAGAATGGCAGCACGAGTGACACGTCACAACGGACATCAGAGCATCAGAAGCAGACCAGCAAATTTTGGGCGAACAGACCAGCAGATCGACGGTACAAAAAGCAGAGCAGAGCTAATTGTGAGGACTCAGGAGATCCAATTCGGGGGTGAATGAGAATTTATAAGAGGAATCATCGTTGCATCACACATCCGAGAAAACACTTTCCTGTTCGTCTGGTGCAGCAGACTCGACGCGGCGAGGCACGCGGGCACGGAGATGATTCCGGTCCGGCCCAGAACACGAAAACCATCATTTAGCGAACAGAACACCTCGTACGGTTTTCCGTTTTCGTATATAAAATCGGATTTTAGTCCTTATAAACTTTTAAAACCCGTTTGTTTTTTACTCTACATGGTTTTAGATGATGTTTTGTCTAATATATGATGCCACATCAGTTGTTATACACGGCGCCATGTCAATTGCAAGGACGGTAAATCGATATGTTGATAGTTTACTTGGGTAAATAGGATTCGGATATTTTCTTTTTTTAAAAACTATTAGAATATTTTGTCGAAAGAAATTAAATAGGATCAAGAATGAGGTGGTTACATGACACTTCATTATCAGCAAAGTCTTATGAATTTTTATATAATATGTGTCATCAACGGAGATTAATTATAATATATAATGAGAGAATCTGCTAGTAAATAAATATCAAAAGGAGGCTATAAAAATTTCAGATCATTCCAAGCTAGACACCATAAAATATAGCATGATTTTAGAAAAAAACTAAAATTGATTTCATGTTTTTCTAAGGTAAATAATTTTATGAATTTAAAATTAAACCATATTTTAGGATTTTTTATTGCATAATTTTTGGAAAAAATATTTATAGTCTGATTTATCTTTAAATTACCAATCTAGTCAAATCTACTCCTGTTTAGCATGGTGCTACGTTAGAACAATCAGGTCTAAAAATAAACGGTTTTAAAAGTATGAGTAAAATCCAACTTTATATGCCAAAAAAATCGAACTTTGCGAGAAGTCAAAGTCAAGAAACGACTTTTTACAAACCTCTTACCTACAAGGCACAGTGGACCTTAACAAGTGCGGGAAAAAGGCAAGATTCTAATGGGCCAGACCCTTTTGTGAATCACGATTCCTCCGCTGCTCCACGCACCTACACATTTTGTCGAGCACCTTTGAGTACGCGGCCGGCGCGTGGCCATGTGGCCGACTGCCTAGATGATAAGGAAACATCTCGGCGCGTGAAACGGTCTTTGGTCCAGTAGATATTCAAACCCTAGAGTCGCACCTTTTTTCACAATTCTTTCTAGAAAATTTAGGGTATACGTACGCGTGCGCGTCCTACGTTAGAACACACCGAAGGCTAGAGAGGCTGAAGTTACGAGTTTATCGTCTTTTTCAACTTCCAGCCTCTCCTCCTCAAAACAGCCATGACAAAAATTATTGAAGGGGCTCTATAAGTTCAGCGGTGGTAGGGGGGCTTGAGCCCCCACCTCCCCCACTGCGAGATCCGCCCCCGCCGCCGATGATCTCAGCTTCGCCACCGGTTAGCATCCTCTCCCGCTGCGGTTGTTCTAGATCTCTCAGCATGAAACGTTGCATTAATGCATCAAGTGAAAGGGAGTTGAGGTTTAGGTTTAGGTTTAGGTTGAGGTCAATCCCTGAGTTGGCACTCTGACCCGATACCGAAGTACCGAACAACGGATAGCTGGATCTGTCACCCAACGATAGCTGCATCTGAAGAGAGAATAGGCTTTGCTACTTACTATCACTCTTACCCTGAAGTATCCCATACATGATGCATCACTGGAAAATGGAGACACTGTGCAAACACTATCTTTCCTAGCAAGAGGGGAATTGGTATGTGCCATGGAAGCCACATCCTGATTCCTGATTCTGACAGTAGCTGCACATATGCACTATGCACAGTTACACAGCATCGCGCAAAGGGGTCGGAAGAATCACGACGACCGCCTTAACTGATGAACACCAGCAGTAACACTAATTCCCGGATCGGCGTTTCAGCAAAGGTCACCGTCAGACAGCACGCTGTTCCCTGCTGGCTTGCCGATCTGCAAGCAAGATATGGGAGGCACGGTGGGGGTGTACAGCTCTCCAAACGCCTGCCAGCAGAAGGGGTTGTACAGGTGGTGCTGTGGCACTAGCAGGGGCTTGAGTTGTATCCCGGTGAGAGTGATCTCCGAACAAGGCGAGCTGTCGCTGCACGCGAAGTGGGCGGGTTTGATCGTGAAAGTGCCCCTGATGTTCTCGTACTGAACGCCTGAAACGGCCACCGCCGATGTCTGGTTCCTGCACGTCGTCTTGTCACAGTAGAATTGGTCTATTATGATAGGTGTCTGCACTTCTGAAACCTGTATGTTTGAGAACCTTATGCCCTGGACTAGCCCTGAACCGCCCTGTTTCAAGATGTCATCGCGTTTAGCTCGGTGAATGCAGCAGCAGACCAGGAGTGCTTGCTGGATGGATGGATGACTGTGGAGGTGTCAGGTTATGCTTACCTGCCAAGTCTTGATTCTGACACCCGTCATTGTTTTGAACATTTTAACATCTCTTACAGTGATGTTGGATACACATGCCTTTGTGTTGTACCTCCCTAGACCACCAATGCTGATCCCATGCCCTGGTCCACAATTCACGTTATGTATGTTTACATCACTGCATCCTGTCTGTATGGAAACACAGTCATCACCTGCATTGCACATGCAGAAAATTTCGTGTTAATAGCAAGTTTTACATTAAGAACCAGTTAAACTCTGGGTCGTACTAGTGTTTTTTGAGATTGCTCTGTTACTCCTGAATCTTTCCCTTTTTTAGAAGTTCTGCAGTTATCTAATGTAGCTGGTTGGCAGAATACGTCTCTTTATCTATTTAGTACATCAGGTGTCTTTTTAACTAAAATTCTTGTGAACTTGTTTACTGAGCAGAAAAGGGATCGTTCATATTGGGGTTGGGGATACGAGTCCTCTTAGCATTACCGCAAGCCAGGTTAGTGTGGTGAATGTTGACTTCTTTGGAGTTTTGCAGGTGTATTCCATCAGTGTTGGGACTATTCTCAGGGGAAGAGATGGTCAAGTCGTGAACCATGACTCCTTGACAGCTATCGAACTTGAGATGGCACTGGGAGCTGTTGACAATCGTTATCCCTGTTACTGTGACATTGGAACTGCCATAAAACCTCAGTGCCTGCATCAAAGTACGCAATGTTTTATATGCAATTACAGAAATGTTCAAAGTGCTGCAATAATAGTCTGCTTACCGTAGGTTTAACCTGTGGCATCTTGTCTAGCTCTACATAGTACTGTTGGAAAGCACCCAGGTAAGCAATTAAAATCGTTTTCACTTGTCTATAAGCAGGATGTTGTTAGATGTTCAGGTCTTACTGCATCGTCGTTGTCGTCATCATTTGGATCTGAATATGTCCACCATTCTTGCCCCCTACCATTTATGACACCACTGCCTTGGATTACTATTCCAGTTAGCTTTGTGAATTCAAGCCATTGAAGCAAACCGGAACCCCACACTCTTGCACTGGTTTGAGCTAAAATAGTTCCATCTAGCTGCAAAGTTAGAACATGTCATTTGATACCAGTACTCCTGTTATTTAGTTTGTTCTTCAGTTTGATAATATTTTTGTTGCATAATTTGCTGACTCGCCATAACAGTATCAGGAAACTGATCAGATATAGAGTGCTTGTTTTGATAAACAAATGCACATCCATTTTCTGCAGTTGGTCTTATGGTGTTAATAGAACACTGAAAACAAATTGATACTGATGCAGTACTTAACAAATGATTTAGCTAGTTTCAGGCCAAGTAGTGAGATTCAGACAGCAATTCTAACACATGCCTATTTCTCTAGTCATATAAGGACACCCATTACAGTTAGAAGTAGATTTACCTGGAATAGAATATTTGGTTTACAGTAAGACCCAGAGAATGAGATTGGGCCCACAACAAACTCAAGTTCAGATGGTACAAGAACTGTAGATGCCTCCACCTTGCATGCTGCTGCCCATGCTGCTTGAAAGGCCTGTATAAATAGACAATTATTCAGTTAACCTTTTGGGAAAGGGCACTTCTCTGTGCCATCCATATCATTAATGGTGAGCCCATGTATCAGCACATCTGCACGAGACATAACTCTTGCTCAAAATGGACAAAGAAATAAATATTACTTTAGGTTATAAAACGAGGGTAGTTTCACAGAATCTACTTTGGTTCATTATAAAAGATATCTATACTCTTGAAAACGCAAGGAAACAAAGAATTGACAAGAATCAATATATCCAATCTCCTTACTGAATTTGAGGGTTGTCATATCTTTGGAAATCACAAGGATATAACTGCTAGCCTAAACCTTATTCTAGGGAATCCAGGCACATACAGTTCTGCAAGTAAAACTATCAGAGGCTTGAACTCTTATGGACCATTGATCAACATGATTCCCATTTCTTTATCCCAAATAAAATGCAGTCCAGAATAATGCGTAAAAGACATGTGCCTTTCCAGAAATGCACCCAATCATATATGAGAAAAGACAACCTATGCACAAAAACCAAATCTAGGTTCTGGCGCCATATGCGCTTGTACTATCATGTGAAACTCTAACCTTTAAGACCAAATGGTGTTGAGCATTTTCCATAGGCTAATCCACTTGGAAAAATGTGTGACCATTTTCCCTAAAGAAACAGGAACCTCGGCCACCATGTCCTGAAGTGCGCTTACTGGGAATATATGATATCATCTTTTTTTTTTTTAAAAAAAAGGAAATTTAAGAAAACTTTCTGCGCGAAATGTGATCAGCACGAAGCGAATGTCAGTAGCCGAGTGTTTATTTGAAATTCCAATATTAGGGGCATTCTAAAATTGAACTTCAAATTATTACGGTGGTACTTGATTGGTAGCAATGTGTCTGCTAATGGACATAAGAGAGCCATTTGAGGATACTAACTGCAAAAGCAGAACTGAATATACCATGATGCCAGGAAAAAATAATCCAGCTCAGAATATATAGTCATTTGAGGATACTATACTAGAAGATGTAAAAACGAAACTGAATATACCAGGATGCCAGGAAAAAAAAAATCTAACTCAGAATATATGATGCAGGCGACAGAAGCGTGCCTACTGCCTAGTTGGAAGCAGAGCATTTTGAAGGCAGTGATGGTAACCTGAGTATCATCAGTAACTCCATCACCCTTGGCTCCAAACTCCACCACGCTGAAAACTGTATCTTGTGATGATGGTGCCGCTGGCGGTGAAGGTGTCGATGGTGAGGACCGCAGCGGCGGCGGAGGCGGCAGTTGGTATCCAGACCCACCGCTAGGTGCCGGCATTGCTGGAGCCTGGCTTCCATTGCCCTGGACAGGTTCTCCGCTCGGCGGGCTAGCAGGGGCGGTCGGGCTTGGCTGGTGTGGACTCTGACTCCCTTTGCCGTTCTGCTTGTGGGAACTGCTGCTGCTGCTCTTCGCTTTCCCTTTCCTCCTGAGCGCAGAGGTGGACGGTGCTCTGCTGCTTCGCCTCCAACTCCAGTGCTTAACGCTCCTCGCGTCGCATTGATGAACGCCGGAGCAGAGAACGAGGAGGAGCAGGAAGGTGAGACCTTTTAGCTTCTGCGTCATCTCTGCGTTTGTGTCTATCTCCTATTCAGGCAGTCTTGAGAGTGTATGTCTGTATGTGTGTGTGGAAGGAAGGAAGGCAAGGTGATATCATGTGGCTTTGAGTTTGAGGAGGGAAAGAGGGGGGGCGTTTAAATAATAACGAGAGCTTCAGTTCATGGCCTTCGTCGTCTCGTCCCTCCCTGCTTCAGCCTTCAGCAAGGCTGAGTGAAAGAAGGAAATCGCCATGGGACCAGGCGTCCCGGCTCACGTAGTCACGTGCATCTGTGTGGAGGAGCATTGGCTCGTAACAGCGTCACAGAGAATTGAAGGTGTCGTCTTTGTTTTCCTTTTGTCACTTTAGTGCATGAACATCTCACAGTTTTATCACCCCTCGCGGTTTCCTTTTGTCACTATAGTAGAAGTAGTAGCGCAACGTTACAAGCGCGCAATCACATTCCCATCACTCACAGGTGGCTGCCGTCTGCCGGGGCTCTCCTCCTCCTGGTCACGGCCTCACGGGCGCGCGCTGCCCGGACGAGACGACGCTAGGCTAGCGCGGAAACCCAGGACCCGGCGCCGCAAAACGGCCTCACCAACCACCTACCAGTCTAGTACACTACTCTACCACACACCACACGCCCCGCCCGGTTGCCGCGCACCACCACTCACTCCGATTCCCTTGCTGCTGCCTCCGATCCACCTGATGGACCTGGAGCTTCCACGCCCGAATCGTTTGGTTTCCGTTGCGCTCGCGGTCGGTCAGGGCCTCAGGGCGATCGCTGCCGCGCTCGTCTCGTGGTGCAAGTTGCAAGGAAAAGCACGTCGGCTGCGGAGATAGCGGAGGCGAGCGTGTGTCTGCGCCTCCAATTTCTTCGATGGGAATGGATGAATTCGCTAGCATTAGGATAGGCCGTGAGCACGGCGAAGCTAGTACGTGGCACGGCTCATCGACTGCCACTGGGGCTAGCTGTATGTGGTCGCTGGTTCTGAAGATTCCGACATGTCCGGTGACCGGTGTAGTTTTTTTTTTAAGGATCCCCGGTGTACACATGGATAACTGCATTGCGTGCGTCTTCGTCTTTGGCCGTGGATCGATTGGGTTGGCACGCGTTTCAGTTCCAACTTCCAAGGCCACCGTGTTCCGGAGCTTTCCATGTTCGAGAACTCGGGGAGCCAGAACGCGAACGCGCACGCGCGGCCTGAACGGACCAACAGTTGAGGCTGCTGCTGCAGGCTCTGGCTGGCTGAGCAACTTTTGTCTGTTCGCGAATCGGAAGACTTGACTGGCGGCGCGGGGCCTGGGCTCCTGACTCATCACGGGCGCCTGCTGCCGCCTGCCCGATTGGCCCGGCCGATTCCTGTCGCCTGTGTGTGCCTCTGCAGTTGCTGCTACGTCGCCTTCTCCCTTCATAGAATCTGCATCTTTCTTTCTTTCTGAGCCAGAGGCACGCAGCAGTGCTGCTGCAAAGCACGTGACGCTTAGCGACGCCATGGTTGCCACGGGGCTCCGTAGGCTACTCCAAAACAGCTTTCCAGGCGCACACGATTTGCGCAGCAAACCTGGGGCGCGAGCGCCACGAACAGGCGCAGCGCACAGCGCAGCCCAGGCCAGGACTGCGCATTGCCACTGCCCGGAGCCGCCTGTCCTCTTCCTCAGGCCAAGTTGCACCGGCGATGCATGCGGCGGATCCCCCGCCGCCAGGCGCCAGGGAATGGACGGACGCGGCGGCGTTGCCACTTGAAGAGGAGAGAGGAACGCTATGCTGCTGCTGTGGCGGTGTGACGGATGCGTGGTGCGTGATTGGCCTGCCTGATGGATTCGGGTCGCCGCAGCCATCACGTGGCGCGTCGCAATTGCGTGCCATTCGCCGCCATGTGAGGCGTCACTCCTGCAAAAGCCGGCCATTTTCGACGCCGAGAGTGAAGGGATCGATCGTTAGCACTGGCAATCGCCAATCGCTAGCAGGAAAGGGTCCTTGCAGTTTTCTCACGGTTCACCTCAGCCTTTCTGGTTACATGTGACGAGAGATAAGAGACATCCACCTGTATTGCCGTGGTTAATAATGCCATAAGGGCTAAGAGCTTGTTTGATATCCATGTATCCATCTCAATCATATGTGTTAGAAGTGGTTTGATGTGGAATTTAAACTAAATTACATACTAAACCACTTCAACACATATGACTTGAGGTGGATACATGAACAAGACCTAAAGCATAAAACACATTTGCATGATTAGGCAAGATCCAAATTTGGTGGTGCTATCAAGAGAGAGACACAAAAAAGGGTTGAAAGGATGCAATACGTCATAGTGTTTGCTAGAGGGCAAGCTAGTGAAGCACCTCGAGCCACAATTGCTAAAATCCAAGTTACCCAAGCACCTCCTCACCTCAAGTCACATAAATCAACTGGTACAAAGGAAAAGCACTGATGGATCCTTTTTGTCAGCCAGCGACACGAACTGATTGCTGAGTGTTCTATATATGGTGCTAGCAACTACGCGCATGTTTAGATGAGATTATAAAATCTGGATTCTAGATAAAAAAAATAATCTATGATATTTCTTGATTCTATGCCCGTGTGTTCTAGGATCTTACGACGTCTAGAAGAGTTTCTAGGTTCCTGAGTTTTTTTTATATAGATTCTTAAAATCCGTGGGTGTCCAAACGGGACCTACTACACCTGTCCCATAAAAATGAGTGGACACATAATTCATGTTGGTTAAACTTTTAAAGTTTAACTAAATTTCTAAAAAAACATCGATAATATTTATATCTACAAATAAATTTATTATAAAAATATATTCAATGATTCTATCTAATAATATTAATTATGTATCATAATTATGAATATTTTTCTTATATATATTTAGTCAAAGATTTGAAACGTTTGATTTCTCGAAAAACGATGATGATACTTTTTATGGGGCGGAGGGAGTCATGTTAGAGCATATGTTTTGCTAAACTAAAACTTTATAACGTCGATCTCACCTTAGTACTAGTTTGTGTTCCAAAACGTTAACGTTGCTCTTAAATAGGCAATTGTACGTATTTGGTCCATCTGTGAGCCCATGTGGCCGTGTTCAGTGACACCATGCCGTTCGCCCATCTCACCAGATAACCCGAAATTTTTGGGCCAGATAGTTCGGGTATTTGAAAATTCAGATATCCCAAACTAATCGGAATCGAGCGTCTGTATCTGTACTTAGTAACCTCTTGGTGCGCGTGCCTCCTCCGTCAAATTTCGAGTGCAGCGGCCTCCGTCCTGTGCGCGCAAATCCCTTTCCTGTGCCCAACGCCGCTGACTACTGGGCCCCACCACCTTCGTCCAATCGTACGCGGGTTCCCCAAAACCGAGTCTCATACGTGCGCGCGTCCAAAAAATCAAACCGAGACTCTTCTCTGTCCAATTTATAACTATATACTCGGTACAAAAAAAAAGAGGACTACTGGGCCCCACCACCGTCTTCGTCCAATCGTGCGCGGGTTCCCCAAAACCGAGTCTCATACGTGCGCGCGTCCAAAAAATCAAACCGAAACCGATACTCCCAAAACTTCGACGCGTACGTGCAGTATATAATAACTTAACTATCCTCGGTAAAAGAGAGAGAGAGAACAAAGCAGACGCTCAGCCGGAGATAACTGGGCTGACGCGACGGCGACCAGCTGCGACGCGCGCCGACAGCCCACACGCGCTCCGCTTCGCCTCCGTGTACGTGCCTGCCACAGCCTCTGGAGGTTTACCGTTTACGTGCCTAGCTCGGCCTCGGATTCACGGAATTGGTTTTGGTGCACTAACCAAGGTGGAGATGAAATTTCGGAACGAGGCGTTTCTTTAACTTTATTCTATCAGGCACTCTCTCCTTTCCAAAATAAATATCGTTACATGCCGAACAAACTTTCTTAAGTTTGTATCTTTGAAAATAAGTTTACTATAAAAATAAATTCAACAATCTATCTAATGATAATATTATATATTATAATTTATATATATATATATATATAGTCAAAGTTAAAAGTGTTTGACTCTTTGGAAAACGAGAACGATATTTATTTAGAGATAGAAAGAGTATCTGTTATTTTATCAAATCTACTCGATGATACCAAATCACAATCCCTCCTCATGCGTCCACGTCTGATACAAATCATCCTCCACTAAAAGCTCACGCGTCCGTCGTGTCCTATCATGTTTCAATGCCAAAGACTGGATCCACGCATTCACATCCGGTATGAAATCCTTGCAGCTCACGTGTCTGTGTGTCCAAATACTGAGGTTTAGTAAAAAAAACGTGGCCCCATGCAACGCACGGCATATATCTAGTTCAGATAATAAATATGAAAAAAAAAAAAAAATATATTGTTATACGGGCGCGGCGTTAGCGTGCTTACCGTGCTAGTTACTAACATTAGATAGCTTATTATGGTGTGCCGTTTTTTTTTTTTGAGAGTACAGCCCAAGTGTGGTACAGTACAGGCCAGACCGTGATTCCAAGCGCGGCACATGGGCTTTCGTGGTTGATACGTACATGGGCCGATTAAAAATTCCAGCCCAAAACAATGGAACCCAGCCCAAACTCACCGTTATCTGCCGAGCCACCAGAAATCCAGGATTCAGGAGACGAGTCACGACGACTGACTTCGTGTTTCTCAGTAGTTGCACGGACCCAATCGCCATGGCACGGACCGTGGAGTAGTACTCCTGTGTGTTGACTTGCTGAGCCACGAGTGCCGGCAATGGTCAAAATCGCATCGAATCGAGCATGCATACACACGCAGGTTCAAATTCACATTCGCGAACAAAAGAAAGGAGTACGGAGTGGTCAATTCGATGGACTGAATTTGAATTCCGCGATGTACAAAATACATGCGTGCTGCCGTGCCGCCCACCGTGCCACACCCTACACGTTCCAAGTTGCATTAAGCCGCGTGCAAAGCGTGCAACAAACCGCCCACACGCACCCCCAAAAAACGTCACACTTGCACCCCTAACCGAAACAGACAGGCAGGCCTTCGTCAGTTTCATTTCCACATGAGACTACGGAGTAGTAGCTAGTTGTACTGGAACAAGGTGGTCCGCTCTGGCCAGACCGCGGCGCCTGCGCCGCCTGCGCGACGACGTCGAGCCGCCACGCGAGGAACTGCGGCGGTACAGCCTCGGCGTCCGTGACGTCGCACGGGAACGCCGGCCCATCGCAGCCGCCGTAGGGCACTGGCGCCGCCCTCCCGGCCGCCGCCGCCGGAGCGCCGTACTGCGCCCGCTGCGCGAAGTAGCCGCACCCGCCCTGGTCCATGGCCGCCGCCGCCGTCGCCGCTGTCGCCGTTGCCGCCGCACGCCGCTCCTCCTTCTTGAACCTGATGCCACAGGCGTTGCACAGGGACTGCATGCATGCATCACGGACAGCAGATACGCATCGGTCAGCGAACTCGTATAGTAGGACAAGAGTATGCACGGCAAGCTCACGCATGCATTTGTCATCGGGGTAATTAGGGGCTTAAAAATTCGGGGACGACAAAAAACTGTGTGTCCATTTAATACTTCATGTATACATTCATATGGGGAGACCGCGCTGCTTTTGAGGCAATTTCAGCAGGAGTATGCATGGCAAGCTCACGCATGCATTTGCACCTGATGGGGACGACCGAAGTGTGTCCTCGTGGCAGTACTACCATTTTTCAACGAACGTGGCCCTCATCGTTTTTTTTTCTGCCATCAAATAAGCGATATGCAGCTATGGCTTAAAGGGCCGTGAAAAAAAACTGTCAGTGGCAGACGACACGACGCTGGCTCATGTCGTGCGTGTGACCGTGTGTCACGTGACAAGTTACGTCGTGATGCGATGCGATTCCTTCAGTATGTCATGTTCACACGGCCTTGTTTGTTCATCCATTAGAATTTGCTAGTGCACTTAACAATCCCTAATTTTTGCTAGTATATGGAGTAGTTAGCATAATTTTAGTTGCATACTAGTATTAGTACACTGCAATGGTGCTCAGGATGAATGAAAACTGCATGGATGCTAACTACTGCTAGAAGCCTTGTTTCAGCGTCGTTTGGGAAAGATGACAGGCGAGGCGAGGAGACGCAAAAGGCAAACCTTGGGGCCGCGAGGTCCGTTCCTCCACAGCGGCGTGGACGAGGTGCCGCAGTTGGCGCAGCGGCGGTCCACGAGCATCGGGTCCTGCCCGTGCCCGGCGCAGGGCACGGCGGCGGCAGAGGGCCTACTGCCGCCCTGGCAGCAGCAGCAACAGCAGTAGGACTGATCAGCGGCGGCGGCGACGTCCCACGACGCCGACGCCAGGCATGCCGGCCGCTGCTTGGCGGTCTCGGCGGCGCGGCGCGAGGACGGCGTGCCGAGCGAGAGCGTGCAGTCGACGGAGCCCGTGGATGAGGAGGACGCGGACGAAGGGGAGGTGGTGACGGAGCTGTGGCTATCGTCATCGAACCCGTCCGCCGCCATCGCCATGTGCGCGAACTCAGCCTTGTTGTTGTGCAGCGGGAAGAAGAGCGAGAACGTGGTGGAAGCCGCCGCCATGGTGTCGGGGGCAGCGGCCGCGATGCTCTGGTGGTGGCGGTGCTGCTGCTGGTGCTGGTGGTGGCTGCTGGTGTAGTGGCGAAGCATGGTCCGCAGCGAGGCCACAGTGCTGGGTTTTAAAGCGAGGCGGCGGCGCAGAGGAAGAGGAGGAGGTCTGGAACTGGACTTGGCTTGGACACTGGGATACTGGGACGGGTGGGGGACGGCAGTGGTGCTAGTGCAGGAGCTCACAGCTAGGCGAGCCAGCACCAGGCAGGGCTAGCTAGGATTTATAGGATCAGATTCGCTGTGCAGAGGTCGATCTGCTCGGCTGCTCGCCTCGTTGATGCTGCCAATGCCATCGCTGGGAAACACAGAAATTGTTTAGTTCCATCCCAACTTTCAAAAAGTTGCTACAGTATTTATCACATCGAATGTTTATGGCCCATGCATGAAGTATTAAATGTAGATGAAAAGAAAAACTAATTACACGGTTTGGTGGGAAATTGCGAGACGAACGTTTTGAGCCTAATTAGTCCATGTTTGAATACTATTTGCCAAATAAAAACGAAGATGCTATAGTAGCCCCAAAATCCAAATTTCACGAACTAAACAAGGGCAAAGCAAAATTAAGGTGGTGTTTAAATCCATAAAGGCCTTGTTTATATTGCAAATTTTTGTAACATGGATACTGTAGTACGTTTCATTTGTATTTGACAAACTTTGTCCGATCATGGACTAACTAGGCTCAAAAGATCCATCTCGTGATTTTACAACCAAAATATGTAATTAGTTATTTTTTTTACTTACATTTAATGCTCCATGCATGCGTCCAAAAATTAATGTGATGGAGAGAGAGTGAATAAACTTAGAATTTGGAGGTGATCTAAACAAGGCCAAAGTTTCAGAAATGCGAAACAGTGCCCGGTTATTTTGTTGTTGATGAGTAACCGTTTTTTTGGCCGTTCGATATGTGATGTTTTTTTTTCTGCAGCGTCCGATCTCTTTGTCACGTGCTGATGGGTTTGTTTCTCAGACATGTGGGGCCCAACTAAGTGCGTTACTGTTTTGATTTTTCGGGAGTCGTGCCCGAAGTTTTGGCTTCCGTTTCCCCTTTCCCCATTTCATTTCGCTTCGTCTTCTTTGAGACGAGTCGGGGCCAACCCGGCCCCGGCGACTCGGCGGCCCCCGGTCGTGGTCGACTCATTCTCCAACGGCGTGGCGACTTGCAGCTCCGCGTCTTTGTCGAGCTAAGTTATCTCATTTGCGCGCCCTTTTTCTATGTTATTCATTGTGTTCCGGCGATGTGTGGAATCTGTGTTTGCTTAGATCGGGCGTTCAACACCCCGTCGATGTTGTTTTTTCTACGCAGATTTGGGGGTGGAGTTTAGTTTACTCATGTTCAGGTTCCAGGCTGTATGTGTGTTTCTGTGCAATGCGTTTAGGCGACAGCTATCGCAGATCTGGTGTGTATTTGTGTTACTCTTGTTCAGATTGTAGTGTCAATGGCAGTTGTCTTTCATTTTCGTCGTCTAGGGTTTCTCTCATAGTGGTTGTTGCGGGGGATTCAGTTTAGTTCAATGTTGGATCTGAGAATCCCATTCTGTGTTGAGTTTTAGGAGTTCTTGGTATTCTCCTTGTGTTTTTGGGTGTTCGTTCACCATCAACTTTGCGCATTGTCGTGATCGTATCGTGACACCATGTTCATCTTGTTTGATTTTGATGTGCATGTTCATCTTGTTTGATTTTGATGTGCAGTATTTTTGTGAGTACTAGCTAGTATTTGATCTATGATCCATCCATCGTTTTTGCCTTACTTGCCTCGGTTGGTAGGAGTAAGGACCTAGCCAGATTTGCTTGCTTGCTGCTAGTATTTCGCCCACCTGCTCTGCTCTGCTAGTCTGTTTTACTGTCATTTGGTTATGGTTGGTGACGAATGCAACGAAACAATTCAATTCGTCTCAGCATGCACCCCCACCACTAACACAAAGGCAAGACTCTGTTGTCATTCCATTTTTAGTTTTCAGTTTCATTTTCAGCGTTTTTGATACTTTCAAATGCTCCCTAATGCCTGAAATTGTATGGGTTAGTTTATTGGTATGTCTTTGATTTAGTTTAATTGCAGTTACCTGAACACCAGTTACCTGTTTGCTTGATTTTGCAGTTTTTATTTATGTATGCTAATTCGTTTTTTTTTTGTTTTATTTCCATTAGATGATCTGCAGTTTCTTTTCATTTTTAGTGTTTTATATGTAGGTTAAATGTTCATAATTAGTTTCAGTTTGTATTGGAGAGGGAAGAAGAGCCTGATTAAGTGTTTGAGCTTTTCAGATTGTATAAAGTATATGATTTTTTTGTGGTGTTTTGGTATGTTTTTTTTATCTAATTAGGGTAATCCCATATATGTGTTTTTTCAATTCAGGATTTGTGTTTTTTGGTAAAAAATGGACTTCATTGTTAGGCACCTATTTTTTCATCAGTGCAGATTTTTCCAATCTTTTTTTTTTGAAGTGGCCAGCATTTCAATTAGTCCTTTGACTCGGCAGGTTAATTTTTTTTGTTCTAATTTTTTCAGGTATCGATGGCTGATAGGAGCAATTATTTCCGTGTAGTTGAGGAAAGTACTCTAGCAGCGCAAGGTCACAAAGGTTTTGAACCTGTAAGTGTGTGCTGTACTAGTTGTACGAGTGATAAATATTTTGTGCTTATTTTTTTGTTTTGTTTTTAGTCATTCATTTCTACTGCAAATATCAATTTGTTGGAGGAATTTCTTGTTTTTTGCAAATCCAAGGTATTTTTTTCTGCACCCCCCTGTTTTTCTGTTTTCCATTTTTTGGCTCGTGCATCCGTTTGTTTTTTCTACATTCTTTTAGAAAATGAATGAGGCAAATGGAGTCCCCCGAGAAGTTAATGGAGTTTGTAATGATCAAGATAAGGTTTCTTTTTTGAGTTAGTTTTTTTAATCTCTCTTGTTTAATGTTTTTTGGCATAATATAGGCTAATGATGAATCAATGGGATTCAGGGAGAAGCTTACTATGTATTTTGGTGATTTTTTGCCTGAAAATGTAATTTATTTTGTCTGTATGCTTTTTCTTTTTATGTTGCTTGTTTATTTTCACTTCATTTTCATTGTTTTTCTTTTTTCCTTTAGGTGGTTGATGAGTTATGCAAGCTTGTTTAGGAGAATTCATATGGGAAGTGCAATTTCTGTTTGTTGCCCACTGAGAGTCTAATTCTCAGCGTTCTTCAGATTCTCTTAGATGCTGCACAGAACACCAATGAGGTGAAAGAGAAAAACGTTGTCCCCCTAGCTTTCCTCAAAACAGCAGAGTCAATGATATTAATAAGTCTGTTCCATCAATTGTGAGAGGTATTCATTTTCTTTTTTGGTTTGAATCTTTTGCTGATCACATTACTTTTTGTAGTTTTGTATGATATTTTAGAGTCTGCTTTTAACAACGCAGATAATCGGCACAGTTCAGATATCAATGAGCAGTCCAATAGACGCATTGTTGAAGAAAATTTCAAAGCCAGCAAGCCTATAGGAAACAAACAGAATGTGGATTCCACTGTTCCATATAATATGAATCCTCGCTTGCAGTTTTTTTTGTTCAAATGTTTTGTTGAGTTAATTTTTCTTTTTATTTTTTTTTGCTGAACCTTTTTTCTTGTAGAATGCAAGTGAATCCAAAGAAGCAATTAAATCTGGTGATGGCAATTCAATGAAGAATCCCATTTTGGTCCTGGATACTCCTTTAGCGATGGCTCATAGCAATTCTCAATCTAGTGAGTTTCCTATCTGTGTCTTTTTTTTGTATTGATTTTTTTTCTTTTTTCATCTTTTTTTGCAGGGAATGTTCCTATTATGAACAAGAAAGCTAAACTTGAATCTCGTGCCAATCAGTTGTTAAATGCTCCTAAGGTAATTTTTTCATGTTTTTTATTTTTTAATCCATAATATACAAATCAGATATGTTTTCTTAAAATTTTTTGTTTTCTATGATTGCATTTGTTGTTTTGTTAGTAAAGAGTAGTACTGCTTAGAGATAGTTCTCGCCCTTTTTATTTTTTTGTTGGTGTCCGATATGTCTGTGTTTTAATTCCAGTTACAGATGGATGAATGTCACATGCGAGATGCCACTTCTTTGAACATTGAGCTTGTGTGTTGGTGATATTTTTTTTTTGTTATGTGAATGTTGGAAACACGTGGCGTTCGCTTGTTTGGTGACATAGGAGTCTAATTTTTGTCAATCTAGCCCCATGTAAGTTGGTTTTTGCTTGATTATGAAATTGGTGAAAGTCTTCAATTGGTCTTTTTTCCCTTTTGATTCTCAACTTTTGCAATTGTGATGAGTAGGCTGAGCAAATTATCTGATTTTTTGGCAGGAATTCGACAGTTAGTCTAGTTTATTTTGTTTGGTCACACTTAAATTTGCATGAGTGAAATTAGATAGTTTGTGCCTTTCTTTTTTCGCCCAGAAGCCTTGCATATGTATATGTGTTTTTTTGGAGCATCTGATGTCCACAGAAAATGAACCAATCCTTCTATATATTTGGTGGTTAATTTGTTTGTTGAGCCCAATCATCCAATAGCTGTAGAACCTGGAATTGTCTGCCTAATTGACTATTATTTTACTCTGTGTGTCTCTGAAATTAGCAGTTTGTTGTCTGTCTACTTCTCATGACAAGTTAAAGGATCTATGCTATCATCTGTTTTGATGTATAGTTTAATCATTATTTAAGTATGCTATATGCACTGTTTTGTAATATAATACAAATAATGTAGATGAGATGATTTTTATTGTTTTTTGTTTGTTTTCAAGGCATGTCCTGATGTTGAAGTTTTGGGTGCCCCAAGTGTCAGAGACCGTTGCATGCAATTAGGAAAGTTAACTGATGGTCTATATAATAGAAGAACTTTCGGTGCTATGCGAGCCCCCCCAACAATTGACGAAGAAAAGTTAACAGGGGTTAGCCCAGAAGTCAGTGTTGCTGTTAGTAGGCCTCAAGATCATATTACAGGTGGACATCGTTTTTCTATAACTGACGAAGAAAAGTGTTTCTGTAATATTATTTACAGACTAGCTCACAGCCAATGGAGCTGGTATGTCCTTTTTTTACTATTTTTGGTATATTCTTTTTTTAAGTTCTTTTGTTTTGTGAACTTTTAGTCATTATGAATTTTGGTTTTTATTTTGTGTTTTCCCTTTTTTGTAGTATGAAGGCAGTTGAATTTGCCAAGACCAAGACCAGTGTTACGTGTTGTTCTTCAGGTCAATCTGTGCAACCTATGGATAAAGTCGACAATTTTTTCGTTGATGTTATGTGTCGTAAATTTTTTGAGGATCAGCACCCAAGGCAGTCCAAGAAACATTTCTTCTATCCAAAAGTTGGGGTAAGTTCTTTATTTTTTTTCTTTTTTTTTTGCTAGCTGCAGCCTCGCGTGCATTTGAATTTGTTTTTTATCTGTGCCCCAACAATGCTTGTCTATATCCGGCGGTGGGGTGTCATGTGATTCTGCTATGGGTCTGTCTTTTTTGTATGTTGCCTTTTGTCATGTTTATTTTTTTTTCATTTGTAGGGTTGTCTTTACACCTACAATTGCGACTATGACATTGACACAGTGAAGAATTGTTTTCTTGGAGCCAACTCTGCTTACAAGCTGCATTTGTGAGACAAGGTTTTTTCTTTTTTAAGATTTTGTTTTTTTAATTTTTTTCTATGTATTAATTATTTTTTTATGATGCAACTGTGCTTTCCAGTTATCATACACAAGCATTGGTCTGCATTCATTGTTGACTTGAAGAACAAACTGTTTGTGTTTTTGGATTATTATTTTCATGGTGGTGATCACTTTCAAATCCAATGCAAGGACCAAGCTTGTAAGTTCATATTTTTTTATTGTTCACTTTTTGAAATTAAATCAATCTCCCTTTTTGTTTAGTTCTAAATTTTCCCTTCACTTTTTTTTAAGATAAATGCATTCAGGGAATGTTGGTACCAACACGCAGAGGGTTATGTAGATGTTGATGCATTCTCTGTGCTATATCCTGCAGTTCCAAAACAAAGTAATGTGTAAGTTTTTTTTGTCAATGTAATGTATTAAGTTTGTTTTCAGTTCATGTATATGTGTATCCATTTGTGATGGTACTTAGGACTTCATCAGTCACCTTTGGTTTGTCAAAATAGCTGGGGTTTGATGTGTTGGGTGTTCTATGCAACTGATTTTTTTGTGGCACCTGTTTTAGAATGGGATTTTGATAAGTAGATAGGCTTTTTTTGCCGTCTGGTGTGCATTTGTGTGTGTGTGTGTGTGTAGATTTTAGTTGCCGGACTTAAATGCACCCATGCAAGATGAGGTTGTTGGCATGGTGATCTGTATGATTTTTTAAATTCGTGCAGCTTTTGTTTAAAATGGATTTAGGATAATTCAAATGAATGAGCATATTGTACCAGTATTCAAGTATATGTTAGTTTTGTGTCAGTTTTTGTGATCTGTGTTGTATCTCGATAGTATATGTTTACATGTTTTTGAGGAACATTTTTACTTCTTTTTGAAAAGCAAAACTTTTTTGTCCAAATCCAGGTACACCAGGTATACCCCCGAATATCAGTAGTGTTTACAACTTTTGATTACCTGAATGCAATATTTTTGGGAGTTCTGGGATTACCTGAGTTCATCATGTGCTAAGAAATGGACACCCTTAGCCTTTAGCCTTTTTTGTATAGTACTTTTTTTGTGTGTTTTTCAGTGTTGATTGTGGTATATATGCTTTGAAGTTCATGGAGTTATGGGACAGAAACATCGATCTCACGCGCATGATTGACCAATCTGATATCCCCAACATACGGGTGAAGCTTGCAGTTGATTTGTTCTTTAGCAAAGCAAACTGCATTGATAAATCACTTGTACTAAACTTATATGAGCAGGTATTTTTCTTTTTTTTCATTTTTTTATATTACCTAGTGGTTCTGTTAGTAATTGTTTGATTTTCATTTTTATTTTTTTCCTGCTCTTTTTTTGTAGGGTGTTGATCCTCGTGTCTGTACTTAGTTTCTGAGTTCTTTCTTGATCCTAGATAATCAATGTAATTAGTTTTAGGTTCATGGCTGCAAATTTAGTGTTGTTGAGCTTTTGCAACTGCTTAAAAAAGAAAGTAGCGCATGTAGTGGATGTCGCCTTACATATCACAGGACAAAATCATGTATTACAGTTTATAATACTACTATAGAATTTTTACATATATCTCATAATCTCATAATGTTGCTGAGTTCGTTCTTTCTTCTTTTTTGTGATCTCCTACGCCACGCCTGATCCCCCCTGAGTTGCTTGGCTGTGTATCATTGTTTTTTGATGTTGTTTTCTTGACCCTCTTGGACTTTGGCTTGATTGGTGAGACTACGGAGGGAAAGGAAAAGTTATCCTTGCTATAGTTACCCATTTTAAATTGATGGTTGTTTTTTTACCTGAATTCATGGTCGATGTTGCTTTCTTCTTCTTCTTGCTCTCTTGCTGTATCATTTTCTCCCTAACCTGTTCTATTTGAGTCTTCATTCTTTTTGTCAGTGTTGGTCTACCCCTCTTTGTTTTTGTATGTGGATCTTCAATGACAGTCTCAGAACTATTTAGTTCTCTATTTGCAGTCCCATTTGTTTGTATCTATTCATGTGATGTTTGTTCATTGTGACCTTTACGACTTGTTGGAGGTGCTAGCATCTTGTTCAGGTGCTCTTCAATTCTACACATTTCTCCCAAAAGGTTCTCTGTTTCTTGTTGCTTAGCTGCTTTTTAATTTAGTTCTGTAGATTTTCTTGATAGTACATTGAATCTGAGTAGCAAACTCATGGTAGAACCGCCTAATCTAATGTCTTCCAGGAGTACTTGCCTTCCATTAGACACTAAGTACTCGAGGAAGGACACTAAATTACGCAGTTCCGTCGAGCACACCCCAAGGGAGAACCTGAAAATCCACATTTTTCCATCAGGATCACAAATGAGAGAATATAGCTTACAATATTTTATCCATTTCTTACATCACTTTTCATGCAACATCAGAGTATAATATTTATTGATTATAACACCGGAATATACCCATGTTATCAGAGTTATGAACAATTTAATCTAACAGCGGAATATAAACATACGATCAGAGTTACAACGAAAATAAATATCTATTCATGACACAATGAAGCATTGATATATAAACTATGACAATAGATTATAAAACCTCTATTTATAAAAATATTTAGCGAGAGTTATAAATAAAAACTATGATCGCAGAGTAAAACAATCCTCTCTGAGCCCACCAGGAGGGATCCACACACAAGAGTCAGCTCTAGCATCCGCCAGTCACCTGCAACAGGGGGAAATAAAACCCTAAGTACTCAGTTGTACTTAGCAAGACTTTCCCACCAGGAGGAAATAAAAGACTCCAAGGATATGCAAGGCTATCTGGTTTGTGAATTTATTACATCTACTGGAGCATTACTAAACATGTGTCCTTATATTTAATTTTTTTAGTGGTCAGTATTAGTTCATTAACTAACCATTCTATGTAAGCACCTATGCTACTTTCAAGAAGGTGGTAAGCAATCAGAATCATTTTACCATATTTCATCTTTCAGTTCTTACTACGGTGCTAGACTGATACAAAGTCGTACCGGATCACCTGACGATTCGCGAACCAATGTATCCCAGCTAGGTATCCTGAAACACACGCCCTGCTTGTACCCTAGGCACAAGCAAGACCAACCCACTACCCTCCTATCACGGGGTCTAGGTCCTCGTCCAAACTTGGACTCTAAGCCCCCGCTCCTGAGTCCCGAACTCAGTGCGGTGCTTAGACCTCCACCATCCCTGCCTCCAATCAGTCGGTTCGGAAAGAGCCGGAACCCAGGACAAGAGAGCAATGAACCTTCCCGCGCCCATATATAAGTATGTGTTCAGGATAATAAGTCTGTGACTTGACTACCATCCATTGCAATGGCAGGTTCTTAACCGACACAGGCGGAACAAGTGCAACCCAAGCCTCGCTCGAATGCGAAACCAAGTCCAGATCCAAAGTACGATTGCGCTCGGTCTCCAATTATCATTCATATATATTCCATGTAATAGTAATATAATAACAACAATAATATCTTTCCTATCTCTCGCAAGTGACAGGCAATCACTCGACTTAAAACTTATATATATATATATATATATGCAAGGTGGGTTTCATTCAACTCCTTAAAACTTAATGCACAAACATAATATAAAGTGCAGAAAAGTATGTGTTATGCACCGGGGCTTACCTAGGTAAGATATAACCGAAAGTTAGCATTCCATCTTCGTGACATGAGCCATAGGACCATCTTTCTAGCTACCCAGTTGGTCCCACGACCCATCATCGTTCCTATTATGATATGTAAAGATGCAATGCATGCTTCGGTCAAACAAGCATACACACAGGCATTTACAACTGCTAAAAGACAAGCATCACGTCGTCGAGTAAGATTTGTTCCCCGAAAATATTTTTATTCTACAAACCCCGATTATTATTTTTTGACATTTGATTGATTAAATATATATTTTCGTACTAGGGCTCATTTAGTTACCTTAACAAACTAATTCCTATAGAGCTACAAAAATTACAGATAACACCTAATATTGTTAGGAATCTACTATAAAAATTTCACAGCCAACACTATCAACAATTTACCACAACAATTCCTACAAGTTTATACTTTGACAATATTAAGTATCTCAAATTAATTATATAGCTTCTAAGAATATTATAAAACTATGTGAACAAAATATAATAGCAGATAGATCATGATTTTAGGCGTCTAACAAAATTAGTTTCACTATTTTTTGGATATCTATGCAATTTTATAATATTTACCAAAGATCCGCTCAGAAATAAAATTAACAATCTATTTCTAATTCCTCCTAAAAAGGAAAAACCAAAACTGGCCCAGCGCGGCCCAACCTGGGCGCGGCCCATGCGCGCGGCGCGCGGACGTGGCCCACGTGACACGACCCACGACAGAACCCGAGCATGCCCCGGGCGTTTAAGCAAAAACGTCGCCGGTCTTTTCCCGACCTACACCGCGACCCAAACCCTATTACTCCCTCTCTCACCCCTCTTCACTTAATCCCCTGACATTTCCCAAATTTATGCGCACACCTCCCTGAGTCAGGGCGCACGGCGGCGCGACGACAGTGGCACTGGGCGGCTATGCCGATGAGCAGGGCTCGTGCTGGCCCCATCTAATCGGCCGACGACCATCACTAACCAAAACTCAGGTGCTACACGATGATGGGGGACAGCAGGGCTCGCGGGCGAGTACGGCCACGGCGCGTGGCCGCCTGTGGCGGTGACGCAGTCGCTCCAGTTAGCTAGCGCCTCAAAAGGACCAACCGGCTGGCGCCAGAGCACCACGAACTTACCACAACACTAGCTGAGGCGATGGTTGACGCGTAGGAAGGCCGGGGTGGGCTGGCCACATGCGTGCAGCGAGGTCAGCGGCGCTCCAGGCGTGGCACCGTCGTGTCACCACACCATTGGTCAGCACCCTAGGCCAAACGACGTGAGCATCAGCTGTAGGGAGTCGAGATGAGCTCAAAGCCATGAGCAATTCAACTATTACCGCTGCAATCCTACCTTTCTTCCCCGTTCCCTATCATGGCAGCGACATGACCCACGGCGAGCAAAACCTCAATTTTATGCGATGGAGGGCATCTAGAGTAACTGGCACGGTCGGAACGGCCAGCTGGTTATGAGTCCTTGCTACAATGGCACTGGATTGAGCTGGGATGTCACGGTCCACACATTAATTCGGGAAGCGGCGCCGCTGCCAGTGCCCGGACAGAGCCATTAAGGCATGCCCGCGTGCGGCCACGCGCACACAGTAGCGCGACATCGTGATGTAGTAGGCTACGCGATGGCATCGAGCTTGGCTTGGTAGGTGGTTTGAGCGATGAGACGGGCACCACGTCGGTCCAATGGCTGAGCGGCCACAACTTGGCCCGTGCGCGGCTTGGCCAGCAGCGAGCACGCGACGACCACGCCACGGCAGCCTGGCAACGCAGTTGGCCCACGGTGGTGGCCAAGGCCACCCCATCCTGACACGCGCCCGACAACCCACAAGGCCAACCACGGCATGACCATGGCCAAAAAAGGGCTAGAACGGTAGTGGGCGCGGTGACCGTGGACACGGGCTGCGCCACAACGAGCGGTGATGTGCTCGTTTTTTAAAGCGATTCAAAAGCTGCTGATCAACTCAACCCGGGTTCAACCGGTTCCACTAACCTAAACTCGGTACTAACACCTAGCTGGCGAAACAAACCTCACGTCTAGAGAGCGACTAGATAGTGAGATAGGGAGGTGCCAACACGAGTCTGTCACATAGGACGGCGGTTCGTGAACCGGGCACCGAATCATAGTTCGCAGCGTGTTCCAACGTAGTTCGAAGAATTTTTGCGCGAGCAACGCACCACCCAACACCACAACTACTTATACCAAGCCTGTACACTCACCTTGGTGCGACCAACGATGTCAAAATATGAAGCCATCACTTAAGCATTTTTATTAAAATTTAAATGACAACATCATCCATTATCATTTCGGACTTAACGAATTCGATGCTCGATTAGAACTAACCTTCCCCCAACACTTTTGGTTGAATTTTTAAATGGTCTACGCCTCATCAATTTCAACTTGACAACATGTCATGACGTAGCTCATACTTCATGCTAACTCGTAGAAACAAAACATCTAAGAATTATTTAACCCGTTTGTTCAATATAATTCCCCAAAGAATGATACTTTTAACATAAACTCAAGTAATAGTTAACAACGAAAATGACCCTGCTTAATTCCAAGTTTGATTTCTGAACTCCCAAAATACTAACTAATAGTATTTATTCTCCCAAAATGAATGTTACATTTCCACCTACTTCACTTGCACTCTAAACTTTATTTAAGCGCTACATACAAGTGATATTCTATTTTTGTTTATAAAAATAGTTTTTCATGCCCAACAATTAAAGCTACGTATCATATTTTTCTTATTAGGATTTTCACTAACAGTTTTACGCACTAAAAGAATTACTTAGGTTTTTATTTGATTCCTCTCAACTAGAAGGTAAATCACATAAGAGTTGTTCATCATTTCGTGTGAGTTTAAATCATAAAAACTGAAGAACTTGTTTCGGTAATTTTTCTTAGGCCTAAATCTCGGTGCTTAGCGAGCTTGTAACACCAGAGGTGTTACAGAACTTGTCTCAACTGTTTTCTCATCCATTCTTTGTTGTATAAATCTCATATCCTTTTTCCTCCATCTATCTATTATGTATTTATCTGGTATCCTGATAATTTCCTTTTCTATCATCACTTTCAGGATATGAGAACTTAGTATGCCATCTTTACTGAATTTGGCGCAGATGCAGCTGAATTCTTCTTCCCCATCACCGAGGTTAGTTAGCACTATATATTTCCTTACCCTCTGCAGTGTGTGTACCTGGTTACTTCTCTGCCAAACTTCAAACACTTTGCCTTCTTGAATTTCTTTGTAAGCCATTATTGAAGTAGCACTTAGTTGCACTTGGAATTTTTTGTATATGTTTTTATTGTACAGTTCTTGTGCTTGCTTCTCAAAGGTGTAGCCAAATAGGAGTTCTTTTGTTTTTTTTTTTACTGTAGTGGTCTTCTAGATTCTCTGCTCTGTCTATTGTGTCAATTATGCGTTGGTACTCTCTCAAGAAATTGATAATACTATATGTTGGACCAACATTGTCTTTGAATCTTGCGTTTGTAGCCTCGCTTCTTGATGTGGTTTGAATGAAGGGGAAGAAATCATGTTTGTAGTAAACTGGGATGAATCTTTTCCTTGTCTCCCACATCTTTGTAAAGTATTTATTGTTCTGTAGCTCTCTTTCCTCAATCATCTTCCCCCACAAGTACTCAAATTCCTCTTCTATTACATAGTTGTTAACTGTGTCTTCAAATTCTTCATAGAGCCCTTCCTTTGCTGCAAATATTTTTATATTCTTTGAGTAGCACTTTGTTTTGATGTGAAACAAGCAATTCCTATGCCTTGTGTTTGGCAACACTTCTTCAATAGCTGCTTTCATTGCCTTATCTTGGTCTGTTATGATAGTTTTTGGGTGGTTTCCCCCCATAGCCTCTAGGAATGTTTCAAACACCCATTTGAAAGTTGTCGCTGTCTCATCATGTAGGAAAGCCATCCAAAGATATAGGTTTGTGCATGCCTAGTGATACCCACAAAGTGTGCAAATGGTAATCTATATCTATTTGTCATGTATGTCGTGTCGAAGTTGACATAGTCTCCATATTCTGCGTAATATTTCAACGACGATCCATCTCTCCAGAATATATTTTTGACTTTGTTATCGTCATCTAATTCAAACTTGTAGAAGAATCTAGGATCTTCTCTTTTCCTGTTCGTGAAGTTTTCCAAGACCTTTGTCATATCTGACCCCTTTACTTCTCTGTTAATTTTTGTCCTGAAGTTGCTAACATCTTTCTTGTTTACTGGAAGTGCTATGACTCCTCCTCTGAGATAGGACATTATAGAGATCATTTTTCTTGTTGGAATATTGTTATCATTCAATGTCCTAATGAGAGCTTTCTCCATGTCCGTCATATACTTGTGCCCACTAAACTATTGTTCCATGTGCCCTAGCTGCAGTTCATGGTTGTGATCTAAATCAAGTCTGATAATCTTCCAAACCCCATTCTCTTCTTTCACAACCATAACACATGGGCAGTTTGTTTTGATCACCACACTTGTCTTCCTTTTCGGTCCTTTTTGTTTCTCGATGTCTTTGTCCACTGCTACTTCCTCCTGATGTACTGTCTTTGGTTCCTCTTGTTTCCCAAATTTGTTACACTTGACTGCAATTTTTGTGATCTCATTGTTTCTTTTCTTGCTTGAAGTTTTGAAGACATGCGCAACGGTTGTTTCAAATCCAGCAAGATATGCATAGAAGTTGAAGAAGTGCTAAGCATCATCTTTGGTCTTGAACTGCATTCCTAACTATGGGGTGTATCTGTTGTTCATATCTGCGTTATTCCCTTTAGAAGCTGCTATCTGTTCTTTCAAGATAAAAGCATTGACTTCTTCTTCAGTGAATTTTTGGCTCCCACCTGGCTCTGTACTTTCTACCTCTTCAGCTATGACAAGTTGATTTCTTGCTGATTACGCGTTTGTTTCTATCAGTTCTAAAACTGTATTTGACAATCCTTCTTCCATTATTCTTGTAGGTTCTTCTATTTCTTGAATTTCCATATCTTTGAAGATCCCAGTTTTCTAGTGCTCCTCTTCATGCTCTGATAAGCAATCCTGATCCCAGTCCCTGATCTGGTAGTCCTTGTATTCCTGAAATTGTTAATGTAATAAGTATTTTTTTTGTTATGAAATTGATTGTTGCTGCATTTGAAATTTCATTTTGTACTATGAGTTTATTTTGTTATTGAAATCCCTATTTTTTACCTCATATCCCAATGTTGAGTAATTGGAATTGTTCTCCCTTTCAGGAATGCTGCTCATGTCATGTAGAGCTATCTTCAAGACACAGTGTTAAGAAATCAGGCAATTTTTTTTTTTTTTAAATGTGTTTTTTTAACTGTACCTGCTTTCCTGATATGATGCTATTTATGTCACATTGTTCTCTTTTATTGTTGTCTGATATTTTTTTATGGATTTGTAGATGTTCCTGCAAGTTGTGATTAATATATAAGTTAGCAATTTTTTGATTAATGAAAAATAGCTGCAACTTTTATATAATGTGTATATTTCATAATTTTTACCTAAAAAATCTGCGGACCCAGCAGCAAGCTTGTGCATGATCCCTACATTTCCTGAGATAACTGAAAGCATGCACCAAGTTTTTCACTTTTGTATTAGTTTTTTTTATTTTTTTATTTTTTTTGAAAGTGTAAATATGTTCTTACCGAGTATATTTCCTCTTAGGAGTTCCCTCGGGAGTTCCTGATTTGCTCCATCAGTAATCCTGTTAAGCTTTCCTGTCATAATGCATTTAAACCTGAAACTGAAGGTTCGTGTCACCTTGCTGCTGCTATGTAGATGAAGGTTCGTGTCACCTTGCTGCTGCTATGTAGATGAAGGTTCGTGTCTAATGCATCAGTAATCGTCTTATGAGTTCCCTTGGGAGTTCCTGATTTTCTTTAATGTCTAATGCATTTTTTTTTTGCTAGGTGAAGGTTCGTGTCACCTTGCTGCTGCTATGTAGATGAGAAAGGTTTGTACTGCATCCATCCATTCTTGATGATTCATTTTTTGAACTTGCCCTAGACATAGTTGTAGCTCCTTCCATATTGGGTGTTTGTGTTGATGCGTCTTCATTTATCTGTAAAAGAATAGATTGTTTCGGTTGTTTTTTTTCCAATTTTTTGATGTAAACTTTTTTTTTTCATTTTCCATACCTGCAAGCTGTACATGAGCCCAAATTGCTCCTGCCAGCTGGTCATTGGAGTGATTGAAGATCCTGCTGCAAATGGATTTGTTGCAAGGTAGTTGTTCCCCCACCTGTGTTATTTATTCATGCATATATCAACGTGATACAATATTTTTTAAAAATTTGAAATGTAGATCATTGAAATCTTAGACATTTTTCTTTTGCAGAATGTACCTGCGACTGATTTTGTAGTACTGATGTTGTTGCATCCTTGTTGTTATCTATGTTCCCCTTTTGTCTCTGGATCATTCAGAGCATAATCATTTGTTTTTGTCAGTAAAGAAAGTGTCTGATTTTTTATCTGGTTGATATAAGTTGACATAGATATCTGTATTTTGAATTTTTAGAATAAAGAAACTTTAATATGTCAAGTAGGCATCGAGATTTTTGTGATATACATATATTTAGAATAGGACAATTTTCAACACTGAGCATTGTAACTTTTGTTTGCAGATTTCATTTAGGTGCACTAATTATATGCATGGTGCTTACCTCTGCTTGTTGTGCATCTCCCCACAGATGAAGTCTGATTGATTGATCTGGAGGATCCATTTTGTCTCCTAGCCCCCTTTCTCCTTTTCCTCAAGCCTTCGTGTTCAGATTGGATCTGTTCAGTCGCAGGTTAGCCTCCCCCCTCCCGTCCCTGATCTTCTTGTTTGCCAAGTCTTATCTTTTTTTTGCTTTTTGGTCCTTTTTTATTGTATTTGTTTTTCGCTCCTTTTTTTTACAGACACCATGGCCATCATTTTGGGCCTATTCTTTTTGAGTTTGGGCATTTTCGATTTGGAAGGGCTAAGCCTGTTATGCTTATTTAGTATGAGGCCTGTTAGTTTTTTAGGTATGAGTACACTATTTTCGGTTTGGTGGGGCATTTACTTGTACCGTGTTGGTTTTGACCGTTCCCATCTTCTCAGCGTTTTATTCTCGATCTATTCACCTCCCCCATTTACTCCTGTCGATGTGGGACCCACGGGATACCCCTCAAGGAAGGGAGAAGATCTAGTCTAACTATGATTCTTTTCATATAATCTTAGTAGTAGTTTTATTCTGTAATTCTACTAGGAACTCTCATTGTAAACTGACTAGGACTCTGGCCTCCTGACTATATAAAGGAGGGCGGGGTTCCTGGAGACGATAGATGACAATCAATCCAACGCAAAGGCTAACGCTGATTGGACGTAGGGCTATTACTCGATCACGGTTGAGGGCCCGAACCAGGATAGATCGACTATCTCTTGTGTTTACCGTCGAGTTCTGCATACGCTGAAGCCCAAACAAACTGCCCCCGGGTACCCCCGTGGCTGGCTATCGGTGGTGAAACATCGACAGCTGGCGCGCCAGGTAGGGGCTTTCGGTGAAATTGCATCCGAGAGCTCGACGAACCTCGACAACATGGTCTTCTCGACGGGATCAACCTTCATCTTCGGTTCATGGATCTGCGAGGCAGGCGATGATGGCAAGCTCCAAAACCGTCTCCTCGAAGATTCGGATCACCATGAAGACCTTTATATTTCGGCAACTACGACAGATCAACTCACCGAAAGATTCGCGTAGCTCATGGTGTCCGATCCAACTCAGATTTTGTGGCTTTGCGCATCCGACTCAAACTCGGGCTCCGCATCCAAGATGGAGTCTTACCCGAGTTCTTTCGAGAAACCAAGTTCTTTTCCAGCAGGGTTCCAGAACGCGGCCTCGGCTATCAAAAATACAACTCGAAGTACACTCAGAGTCCTTTCAAGAAGTCAGGTCCTTTTCCGTTCGGACTCCACAACATGGCAAAATCTTATCAGGCACGGCCCGAAGGATCCCTCGATCCGGTGCTTAGAATGCCACTGAAAGGAGCTCAGGAAGGTCTCGTACTAACTATAACATCTGAAGACTGCATCGTCCACTGGCCAGGTTCTGTTCCTGAGGATAGCGGTACCCGACTAGTCGGCACGACGACAACAACAATTCTACCCTACCAAGAAGGAGACTCGATCTACGACCTTGAAGCCTCTACTAAAGTTATCAACAACTCCGACAGTGTAGAAATCAACGCCGATAACAAAACAATTCATGCACGAGAAATATTCATGGTTCGCCATCCTCGATCACCATCGGTCCCCCCAGAAGCACCCGACATTAGGTCATCGGATGAATCTGAGTCCAACATATCACCCTTTATCTAGGGGCACGATGGTGAGACCGAGAATCAGAAGCAAGCCAGAGAAAGAAGAAACAAATTGAAACAAGGACGCCAACGCCGTGCTAGGCAGCGCAAGGAAGCTTGGATCAAATATGAGTCAGATCTGTCCGAGTACAATAGAAGAAAATCAGAACAAGAGGTCGAAGAAAGAAACGCGGCGAATACACCCTACAATAGGATCCGAGAAGCACTAGAAGAACTCGGAGCGATCTCACATCCCAGTGAAAAACAGGAACAGCCCCGGGACTTTCTTCGGTCAACAGCCATAAGGACGCACGACAGAAGGACCCGCTCAAGACTACCTGCCAGGTCAACATCTCATGAGTAGGAAGATCAAAATCAAAGGAAGTATGCTTTCGAGAGACTTGGACCAAGTGGAAGTCACAACCGAGAAAGTAGAAGGGACCATAGTCAAAACTACCAAGTCAAACAACCAAGAAAGATCAGAAGCAGAGTACCTATTCAAACAGCCCCGTAGAAATACTCTCACCAAAACAACAGTTGGCTATAAGGAGGTGTTGAATCAGAATACACATAAGCCGGAACGCACGATAGATTCCGCTGTTTTGCAAATAGACTTGCTTCAATACGACTACCTCACAAGTTCAAGCCGTCCAACCACTCTAAATATGATGGCAAGACCGAACCAAGGCAGTGGCTCAGGATTTACTCGCAATCGATTGAACTAGCCGAAGGAGACGATGATATCAAGACCTTGTTCTTTCCCATGGCCCTAGAAACCATGCCCCTCCAATGGTTCGATAAATTGAATCCAGGGTCAATCAGAAATTGGGAGGACTTGCAAAGAGTTTTCTGTGAAAATTTCGCGGGTATCATTACGCACCCCATTACCCACGCAGAATTAAAAGGACTCAAGCAAAAAGGGGGTGAAAGTCTCATAAATTACTATCGATGATTTGGCGAACTACGTGCTCAAGTACATGACATCACCGAACGAGAAGTAATCGAAGCTTTCTCTCATGGAATCATGGCTAGGTTGCAATTTCAGGACTTCTGCAAAGAAAACCGAGAAACAATGAAGAATTCAGACGCACAGTAGAAAAGATGATTACTGCAGAGGAGAAGACACGAGAAAGGTTCCCGGATAGAAACAACCGAGACAACCCGGACAAGCAAAATCATCGAAACATCAGACATTAGGAAAGGAAAAGTGGACCAGACAACACCGTAGCGGTGGCTGACAAATCAAGGAAGTTTTCCAAACCCAGAAGGTATGACGACATTGAAAACATGCATTGCATCTAGCACCCTAAAGGAAATCACACCATCAGAAATTGCTACACCTTCAATGATCGATACATAAGAAAAGATAGTAAGGGAAACACTAAAGAAGACAATCAGAAAAAAGATGAAGACAACCACGAAGACTAGGGATTCCAAAAATCTAGGGGGATAGTAGTAGTGATCTTCACCGGGGCCCCAAATTCCAGAAGCAAACATCAAGAAAAGCTAGCTCTACGAACCATCATGGCAGCAGAACCGACTACTCCAAGATATCTCAATTAGTCACAGTATCCAATTCAATTTTCAAGAGAAGACCAATGGACTAGCGTAGGAAACGCAGGCCATTACCCACTAGTTCTAGATCCAACTATCGCCGGTATGACTGTCATAAAAGTACTAATCAATGGGGGAGCCGGACTCAACATCATTTTTTTAGAAACACTAAGGAAGATGGGACTACAACTCGCCTGGATGATTACACCAACGAGCACCCCTTTTATGGGATAGTACCTGGCAAGGCAGCCATGCCACTTGGACAAATCATTCTACCGGTTACTTTTGGAACTCCCTCAAACTACCTACAGAGTTCATCAAGTTTGAAGTTGCAGACTTCGATTCATCATATCACGCAATCCTCGGGCGCCCAGCACTAGCAAAATTCATGGCGATACCGCATTACCCATACCTATTGCTTAAGATGCCAGGGCCTAACGGTGTCCTTTCCCTTCGAAGTGATTTGAAGCGCGCTTTTGACTGCGACGTTCAAGCAATCCAAAATGCAGCCAAAGCACAAGCTGCCAATGGTAGAAAAGAAATAGCCACTATTGCCACAGAAATGAGCCCAGAAGAACTAGAGATACCGGCTAAAAAGCCCAGCATCCTCGCACCACCAAAAGAAGCCGACGTCAAGCAAATCGACCTGGGCACCGGAGATCCCTCCAAAATGGCAACCATCAGCGCCCACCTCTCGGTAAAATAGGAACTCGCTCTCACCAACTTTCTTCGGGACAACAAAGATATATTCGCTTGGAAGTCGGCCGACATGCCAGGTGTCCTAAGAGAGTTGACCGAGCATAGAATCGATATCAATGAAGGCTCCAAGCCTATGAAGCAACGGCTACGACGATTCTCACCCGACAAGAAGGCAGCAATTAAAAAAGAAATCACAAAGCTAATGACAGCTGGATTCATCAGAGAAATCCTTCATCCAGATTGGCTAGCAAACCCACTTCTAGTACAAAAAAAGAATACGAACGAGTGGCGCATGTGCGTCGACTACACAGATCTCAACAAACACTGTCCGAAAGATCCATTAGGGCTACCACGCATTGATCAGATAGTTGATTCAATAGTAGGATCTGCCTATTATCCTTTCTTGATTGCTATTTAGGATGTCACCAGATCGCATTAAAGGAACAAGACCAGAGCTAGACATCTTTTATCACTCTGTTCGGTGCCTACTGCTACAAGACCATGTCGTTTGGACTCAAGAATGTTGGTGCCACTTACCAAAGAGCTATCCAAACGTGTCTTGGTGAATAGATCGGCAAAAACATAGAGGCATACGTGGATGACATAGTAGTAAAAACAAAGAACCCGGACACACTAATTGAAGACTTAAAGCAAACCTTCAAAAACCTAAAAAGGTGGAGGTGGAAATTGAACCCAAACAAGTGTGTATTCGGAGTTCCTTCAGGACAACTACTCGGATTCTTGGTCAGTCATCGTGGAATCAAAGCCAGCGCCAAGCAAATTTGAGCCATAATAGAGATGGGCCCTCCTCGAAGTATCAAAGATGTGCAGAAACTAACAGGCTGCATGGCGGCCCTCAATCGTTTCATATCAAGACTCGGCGAAAAAGGGTTACCTTTCTTTAAACTACTAAAGAAGACAGACAAGTTCGAGTGGACAGAAGAAGCCAACAAAGCTTTCAAAAAACTTAAGGCATACCTCACCTCCTCACCCGTTCTCACACCTCCAAAGAAATACGAAGACATGACGATGTATATTGCGGCAACTTCTACTGTGATCAGCACATCGATAGTCATAGAAAGAGAAGAAGAAGGACGCGTATATAAAGTACAACGCCCCGTATACTACATCAGCGAAGTACTGTCAGAATAAAAAATCCGGTACCTGCATGTGCAAAAACTACTCTACGCCCTCCTGATCACTTCATGCAAGCTTCGCCACTATTTTGAAAGCCACAAGATTACCGTTGTGACAGATTTCCCACTCGGAGACATCCTACACAATAGAGACGCAACAGGGCGCATATCTAAGTGGGCAGTTGAACTTGGTGCTCTTAAAATCGATTTCACCCTACGGAAGGCAATTAAATCTCAAGCCCTTGCCAATTTTGTTGCCGAGTGGACAGAAATTCAACAACCTATGTCAAATACCATCCTTAACCATTGGAAGATGTACTTTGATGGATCACTCAAGCTAGGCGGAGCCGGTGCAGGCGTTCTCTTCATTTCTCTAGACGGAAAACAACTCAAGTATGTCCTTCAGATATTGTGGCAAGGTACAAACAATGAAGCAGAATACGAAGCCCTCATCCACGGGCTCCGAGTAGCAATTACCCTCGGAATCAAGCGATTGCTCGTATACGGCGATTCGGCAGTAGTCATCAACTAAGTCAACAAAGATTGGGACTACACTAAAGAAAACATGGGCGCTTACTGTGCTGAAATACGAAAACTCAAAAAACATTTTCAAGGATTAGAAATTCTACATGTCCTGACGCGACTCTAGTATTGCAGCAGACGTCCTCGCTAAGCTCATATCGAGACAGGGCAAAGGTCCCACCTGGCATATTCATAGAGGAGTTATCAGCTCCCTCTATCAAACAACCCGGTGAGATAACCCCTGAACTCCCAACTAAAGGCACCAAGATTTTGGTAATCAACACCTCATGGACCTAGATTTTTATTGATTATATCAAAGAGAACAAGTTGCCAGCAGATAAAGAGGAGGCTACCCGAGTTGTTCGCAGAAGCAAGAACTACGTCCTAGTAGGGGACAAGCTGTATAGAAGAGTCGCATCATCAGGAGTACTCCTAAAATGTGTCTCATTTGAAAAAGGCAAAGAAATCTTAGATGAAATACACTCAGGTTGCTGTGGAAATCATGCTGCTTCAAGAACACTAGTCGGCAAAGCATTCCGCACCGTATTCTACTAGTCAACCGCTTTGAAAGACGCAAAAGAACTTGTCAGAAAATGCAAAGGTTGTCAAATGTTCACAAGACAAGCTCATGTACCAGCTCACAATCTCATCTGCATCCCACCCGCTTGACCTTTCTCCTGCTGGGGGCTGGATCAGGTAGGACCTCTCAAGAAAGCAAAGGGCGGTTTCGAGTACATCTTTGTAGCAATTGACAAGTTCACCAAGTGGATTGAATACAAACCACTCGCAAAATACGACGCAGCCAAAGTAGTCGAGTTCATCCAAGACATTATGCACCGCTTCGGCATGCCCAATCGAATCATCACAGATTTGGGTTCTCCCTTCACAGCTACAGAATTCCAAAGTTGGGCATAGGATTGCGACTTCGGCATAGATTACGCATCAGTCGCATATCTAGAAGCCAACAGACAGGTAGAAAGGGCTAATGGACTCATTCTAGCCGGATTAAAACCAAGATTGTATGAAGAACTAGTGGACTATGGATCCAAATGGATTGAAGAATTACCCAAAGTAGTATGGGGGCTACGAACTCAAATAAGCAGAGCCATCGGATACTCACCTTTCTTCCTAGTTTACGGATCAGAAGCCGTACTACTTGCCGACTTGATCTGGACGTCACCAAGGATAGAACAATATGACGAAGGAGAAGCAGAACACACCCGAAGATTAGAACTCGACAGTACAGAAGAAGTCAGAGTAAACACTACCCTTCAATCAGTCAGATACCTCCAAGGTTTAAGACGCCACTACAACAAGAATACCCAGCCTCGATCACTCCAAATTGGAGACCTAGTACTAAGAAGAATACAAAAAACTAACGGATGCCATAAACTACTCAGTCTATGGGAAGGTCCTTTTATTATCACAAAAGTCACCAGACCAGACACATACAAGATGATAACTAAAGATGGAAAAGAAGTCAACAATACATGGCACATCAGCCAACTAAGAAGATTCTACGCATGAAAACAACTCAAGGAAGAATATATATACAAGCCACAAGAGATCAACATTCATGATCAATAAAGATGGTGTTCCTCAACAACATATGTCTTATTATGGCTTTCCCCTAGTTGTTTTCACTAAGCATATCAACATTCATGATCAATAAAGATGGTGTTCCTCGACAACATATGTCTTATTATGTCTTTCCCCAGTTGTTTTCACTAAGCATATCAACATTCATGATCAATAAAGATGGTGTTCCTCGACAACATATGTCTTATTATGGCTTTCCCCCAGTTGTTTTCACTAAGCATACCGGAAAGAGCAAAAGAGCTGAAAAGATGCTTGAGCCCGCCGATGAGGGTAGCTAATAAGCTAATACCCGAACCAAAAAGCAAAATGGTCAAAAATTATGCTCGAGCATACCAAATGAGAGCAAAAGAGTGAAAAAGATGCTTGAGCCGGCCGATGAGGGTAGCTAATAAGCTAACACCCGAACCAAAAAGCAAAATGGCTGAAATTATGCCTAAGCATACCAGCCAAGAGCAAAAGAGCTAAAAAGATGCTTGAGCCCATCGATGAGGGTAGCTAATAAGCTAACACCCGAACCAAAAAGCAAAATGATTGAAATTATGCCCGAGCATACCGGCCAAGAGCAAAAGAGCTAAAAAGATGCTTGAGCCATTGAGAGGGTAGCTAATAAGCTAACACCAACCAAAAAGCAAAATGGCTGAAATTATACCCGAGCATACCGGTAGAGAGCAAAAAAGAGTCAAAAGATGCTTGAGCCAGCCAATGAGGGTAGCTAATAAGCTAACACCCGAACCAAAAAGCAAAATGGCTAAAATTATGCCTAAGCATACCGGCCGAGAGCAAAAGAGCTGAAAAGATGCTTGAGCCCACCGATGAGGGTAGCTAATAAGCTAACTGTCGGATACCACAAGAAGGGGTACCCTAAGCAAGAACCAAAAATGTCGCTTAAACCTTGCAAAAATCAAAGCCAAAAGACTACCGCCAGGTCTCTGCATAAT
The DNA here is from genome assembly GCA_904845875.1 of Miscanthus lutarioriparius. Classification (NCBI taxonomy): domain Eukaryota; kingdom Viridiplantae; phylum Streptophyta; class Magnoliopsida; order Poales; family Poaceae; genus Miscanthus; species Miscanthus lutarioriparius. Next base: position 3,406,549 of record CAJGYO010000016.1, on the reverse strand, counting down.
TCTCTGATTTGCTCGAGGCCTTCCGCCGAGGCCTCATACGAAAGGCAAAAAGCGCCCCGCCGAGGCCCTCTCGCCGAGACCCTCTCGTCGAGGCCTTGCCCCGAAAGGACCTCGGATGAGATGCCAATTCTCTGATTCGCTTGAGGCCGAGCTCGGCAAACATACTCGTAACCTCCGTCCCGACCAAACTCCTCTGATGAAACGTGACGTCTAGATTAATGCGCCCAACTACTCCCGCAAACGTCGCCGCACTCAAGACTCTGGTCTGAGACGGCAGTAACGCCGACGGGACGGGGGACCGGGCGCAATAGGGTTACTCGCCATCGTGCTCATCATCATGCTATCTAACCCCAATGCCAAGGACAAAGCAACATGGAAGGTCAAGTCCATATCCTCAGTAGTCTCGGAAACCGCAGGAGAGCCCAACCGCCGTTCTCGCCTCGACGAGACCCCGGCGAGGTCTTAGACGTATTATTCCTTCTCCGCCTTTGGTCGAGGCCGGGCTCAAATCTGCATCCTCGTCGTCTCTCGCCTCAATCGCCCCTCTCGGGCGGGCCGTCCCATCCGTGTAAGTACCCCTTCGTTGTGCCTCGTCGACCCACGATTGGCGTGGCATAGCAACAGGGGCGATGGGACGGCGGTCAAATCTCCTTTTTACCATTCCCCGACGGACGGTGCAGGGGACTACCGTGCTTTGCGGACACACGCCTGCATTTTTCCACCTAAACCGGCACGACGCCGACCACCGAGATCGCCAGATCGCACTCGGTCACCTCCCGAGCCTCGGCAAATCAGGGCTTTCGGCGGCGGCCGGCACAAACACTGCCAGCCTCGGCGAACCACCAAGTCAAAAATTCACAAGGCACGGCATGTCACCTACAGAGGAGGCCATGCTGACTAAACGTCAACGAGGACCCCTATGACTTCAACAGCCCCAGGCATGGCCGGCATGACGCACCAGTGATCAAGTACCAATTGCCATTCCCGACACTGTGCTGCTACAGGAATAGGCCACAGTACTGGATCTTCCTTCCTCGCTAAGGCTCCACGTGTAGCTCTCTCATGTACTCATGGCTCCCTCCTTGTAGCTATAAAAGGAAGCAGCCAGGGCCGTTTCTATGGACCGAGACCACACCGGCCCTCACGCGCAAAACGCACTCACTCAATTCACGCACGCTCCCACGCTGCCTGAGAGCAACGACTCAAGCAGCCCGCACCACTCCACGCCGAGACCTGGGACTAGCTCCCTCTCTCACCCAGCTTGTAACCCCCTACTACAAGCACTTCGGTGCAAAGAATACAAGATCGATCTCCTAGGCTAGACGTAGGGCACCGATTGCCTAAACCAGTATAAACATTGTGTCTCTTTGCATCACCATCCGGGATTAGGGGCATGCAGTTCACATTTACTGGTTGGTTGAGGACCCCCCGGTCCGAAACACCGACACTAAAACCCGAACCAAAAAAGCAAAATGGCTGAAACTATGCCTGAGCATACCGATCGTGAACAAAAAAGCTGAAAAATGCTTGACCCTGCCGATGAGGGTAGCTGATAAGCCAACACCTGAACCGATTCTAAGATGTTTTTACAACCAGGAAATGAGCCAGATGCTGGCCACATCTTGAGTTAAGCAAAAAAGCTAAAAAGAAGAAGTTGAAGATAATTGAGATCGTTGGTCCTAAGTCTTTTCAGTACTAGCAAGAACAAAAAGGTTGTCAAGACAAAGATCTACTTACCCCGAGTTGTTTACACGGCGCAAACAAAAGCCAGACAAGCACTCGGCAAATCAAGAAAGTTTGTCAAGACAACGATCTATACATACCGAGTTGTTTACACGGCGCAGACGAAAGCCAGACAAGCACTCGGCAAATCAAGAAAGTTTGTCAACACAACGATCTACATATACCGAGTTGATTACACGGCGCAGATAAAAGCCATACAAACGCTCGACCTATCAAGGAGCGATCCTACAACGGATGAAACAACACGACCACCATAAACTGTGGATGCGCACCACGACCAACAAACGACTACTTAGAAAAAATTATGATCACTTGGACAACTCATTTAAAGAATAAACAAGGCGAACACATCCAGGCAAAGAAGACATCAACAAAAAAATAAAGAATCTTCATTCAAAAAGAAGTATAATATCCTATTACAGAGGCTGGAGAACAAAGGTCAATTACATCAAGCATCGTCATCAGGAGAAGAAATATCAATATTAAGATTATCCACAATCCTCCTGGCTAAATCTTTGACCTCAGGCTCCACCTTTTCAACGGCATCCAGATATTCTTGACTCTCGGATTCCTCTGCAATCTTGGACAAAGGGAACTCTAGAGCAAGAACCCGGACCTGGGCAAGAACATTTTTGGTACATAGTTGGCAGCACCTCTTCACGAACTCCTAGAAAAGGGTCGAAACTTGGGGAATAAACTGAGCCCAAGATTGACCATCATCTGTTGGGGTCCGGAGAAGGTCGGCCACTGATCGAAATGATTTCCACAAAGCATTCCAGTTCTTAGTAGCCATCGCCAACTTACCAGTCAAGACTTCAATAGTTTTTTGGACCTGCACAAGATCCCTGTCAGCTCCATGCCTAATCAACTTGGCAAGCGCGAGTTCTTCTTCAGCATGAGTAATTACCTCCACAGCCCTGTTGTGTTTATTGCGAACAAGTATCTTCATTTCCTCAATACCCTCCAAGAGCTTCTGCTTTTCAACTCGGAGAGCTAGACCAGGCACCAAAAAACAAGTCAGCAGAAAGGGAAATTTAAATACAAAAGGAAACAAAAAAGAACCCGCAATACCATTGCACTCTTTCTTCATAGCCTCCATATTCTTCATGGCCTCCACAGTCTTCAAGGCCTCTGGACAGCAGCATCCCTCCGCTCTTCTGCCTCAACCACCCGGGCACAGAGAGCCTGTTCCTCCCTCTGGTGCGTTTGACGCTCGGTCTCCATCTCGGCCCGACAGAGGTCAAGCTCTATTTTTAGAGCACTAACCTCAGAAGATAACTTTTTCTTGGTTTCAGACAAGAAAAAGAAGCCGGTATGATCTCGAGAAAAAGACTAAACAAAAAGAGAGAGAAAAATAAGACATAAGAACAGAAGAAAAACGAACATCCAAAGAAAGAACTTCAGAAAAAAGTTACCTAGAGTTTTTCCCCAAAAGAAGTCGCAAAGGTTCCCCGTGCGGTCAGCTCTGACAACCGATAAGTGGCATCGAATTGTTGCAACACATCATCATCCAAACGCTGACCACCAGCAGCAAGAGGAGCAGATGGAGAAGCCGGCCGATGCAAAGAAGGCAAACCAGGACCGTATCCTGGGAAGCCCCGGCTACCTCCTCAGATGGATCCACCGCCACGGCCACGGTCACGCCCGGAGTCAACAAATCTGCAGCAGCGTGATCACCAGGGGACCCTATCTCCCTCACAGCCACCTCACCAACCGTACACTTCAAGTCCTTAGACTCAGTACACTAGGGCGCACCAGAGGACTGACAAGAGGTCGACTGAGGGTTAAGGGAAGGTGAGGGTCTGCAAGATGATAAGGAAACTCGACGATAAGAATATGAATCAGAAAAAAGGAAAATAGAAACAAAGAAACATAACCAGGATTCACTCACTTAGCTATCTTCTTCTTCATAAAATCCCCAAGACGAACAGAAGACCTTAGAGGGGGAACTATAGCAGCAAAAATATCACCACCACTCTGCGACAGGAGTTACATGGTCGGTACCGGAGCCCCAGAAGAACTCGAGCTCGACGACCGCTTACTACAAGAGAACAAGGCCAAAGTCAGAACAAAAAGAGGTGTTAAACAACAGAAAACAAGAAAACAACTCACCGACGCATGACAAGGGCCGCATCATCATCCTCATCTTCCTCACTCTCAAACAAGGCAACCACAGCGCCATCTAAAAAAGGAGAAAAGTACTCGGTTAAAGGCACAAACAAACAACAAAAAGACAAAACATATTAATATGCTCACCTAGGAGCACGCTACCTATAACTTGAGTACCTGGACGAGTACTCGACTGGCGAGACTTCTTGGTAGCAGACAAACTAGAAGAAGAACAATCCGCTCGCCCCCTTTTTCTGACACTACGAGGAGCTCGAGGAACTGGACGAGGAACATACTCTACATATGCGTCAAGAACTGCGGAAGAAACACCAGGAAACATCGTGGTGGTTTGAAACTTACGGGTTAAAGATGCCCCAGCAAGACTCTCCCTAGTCTCCACCATGGCAGGGCGGTCATCAAGGGGGATTGGATCAACGAAGTTACGCCCCAATTCCTATAAAAGAGTAAAACAATCATACGAGAAAGACTAAGCAAAAAGTGGAGACAGCAAAGGAAATACAAAAAGTACCCGCATAAGAAAAAACAACTCACAGCAGGAGGTGGGATGTTAGCACAATACTCAGGGATAGCATGCGGAACGATGCTTACTCCTTTCAACATCTTCTGAAGGTGCTCGAGCACCTCTTCATCAGTCAACTCAAGGGCAGGGACCATGCGAGAAGGGTACTCCGCCCTAGAGTACTCAAAACCATAATTCTCTCGCTCCTTCAGAGGTTGAACACGGCGGCGAAGAAAACTAGAAATGATCCCAAAGCCGATCAAGCCTTGCTATTTCAGAGTACATATCCTCTCAAGAAATGGCTTGATCGCCTAGAGCTCATCCATCGTCAGGAGATTCTTGTCCCATCGGTCATTAACCACGGGACCAGAACCAGAATGAATAGCAAGAGGAGGAATCATATTGGCGGCATAAAACCAGTCGACACGCCAATCTCTCACAGAATCAACCAAGTCATAATCAAAGAATTTACTCTTACGACCCTGACAAAACTGAATCCCGCAGCCACCAAGAACATGGGTGTCATCATTGCGGGGTTGGGGCTTCAGACGAAAGAAGTAACGAAAGAGAGAAAGAGAAGGAGGAATTCCAAGAAAAGTTTCACAAAGATGAACAAAATCAGAAAGATGAAGGACAACATTGGGAGCAAGATGGTTCAAGCAAATCCTAAAATAACTGAGAAATCGATGAAGAAAAGCAGAAGCAGGAAGGCAGAGTCCAGCACGGATAAAGGAGACAAAAAGAACAATCTCACCAGGACCTGGAGTTGGGACCCGATGCTGGCCTAGAGCTTTTCAATCAGCAAACTCCTTGCCCTGGATTAGACCATCACTGACAAGCTCGCGCAACTGATCCTCAGTCGTAGTCGGAGCCGGCCAGATCTTCTGAGCAGCCCTCATGGCCATGAATTCTTGATTTTCAATCACAGAAAGTGATGCCTCCTCGTCTACAAAGGTTGCCTGGGACTTGCTCACTGATTTCTTCCTACCCATATACTAGCGAAAGCAATAAAGCACTAAGAAATGATGATGCTCAGACGGCAGCGCTCAGATGACGGCGACAATGGCGATGGCAGAGTTTTGAAGACTAGGGTTTCAAGACAAAAGCAGGGTAGCAAAGAAAAAGAAGAAGACATGCCTTTAAATAGATTTTACAGCAATAAAAACGTGGCCCACCAGGCCCGTTTAAACATGGCATGAGAACGCAACAATCCATTTCTCACCACAACTGATACAGCTGAAATGACGGACGTCACACTTCTACACAAATGGTACGGTTCAACGGGAAGATTTTAGACTTATCCATCCAGCACCATGGCAGAGTTATCATATTGCTACAAAAAGAACTCATCAACCATGAAGCAACGAAGGGTTACCTCACAAGGAACATAAGAACCCAGTTCTTATAGAAAGAACTCGGGAATCTCATAAACAACCAGGACATCTGTAGAAAAAAGAATGACAACTCAGAAGACAAGATTCTTTCCATTACAAACGGCTTCAAAAAAAATAAAAGATTACACATCTTACAAGACCCAACAAACTCGGTACTACGACAAGCAAGGTAGCAAAAAGGAAGTTGGACACAACTAGGCTCTAGAACGACTACGTGTTCCAAATTGCTACTCGATAGAACAAACCGCACTCGGCTACACTATTTTCTTCGACGAATGTAGTACATCCAAGGCGGAAATCAGCAGCACGGTGGGACAACATGGACCAGGTGGAGGCCTATAGGCATCTGTCTACCCAAATCCGATGTGATGCCGGATCAGGTGTTGATCTGCACCGGACACTCGCAGGGCAGGCGAGGAGGATCAACCCAGAACTGTTGGATGAAGGAACGTATCCCACATCACAAGACTTCCTCCAACTACCGCCACGTACTTCCCGGTACAATGCCACTGCGAGATTAGTCTACCTCTAATCCTTATCACAATACTTCGTCCAGCTACGACAAGATATACAAGAACTACAAAATAAGCCCATGAGCTGCTCTACTTCACAAACTATCATATTCATGACTACGGAGATTTCAGACCACACAACAAAATGCTCGATGAATCAAAACAGCACATCAGGAGAGTATTTATAGACCAAAGAAGCGGTGCACATAGACCGGGAGCACCAACGGAACAAACCTAACAAAGGACACAGTGAAAAGACAGAATTCAATAAAAGAGGACTCAGGCGTGAAGGAACAGTACTCAAGAACGAACATATTTGGAAGAATATACCAACACTGTACAACTCGTGAACAAACAACATTTACACTCAACCACCACCATACAACTACATCTGACAACAGCAGACTACCAGAGAATATGCCAAGATCCTGTATCCGAGTTCTTTTTTAATAAAAGAACCCAGATATATGCTCGGGGGCTGCAACAGGAGAGGTTTTCAGTTCTTTGAACAACTCAGATTCAAGACCCTCCAACTCTTTGTTTTAAATAGCAAGAGGCTCGGGGGCTACACTCAGTGAGTGCACTTTTTCTTTAAAAAAACGCACATCACTCAGAAGACTTCTTCAAGACAGGAGTTTTCAAACAACATAAGATTCAAGATTCTCCAATTTTTTGTTCCAAATAGCAAGAGGCTCGGGGGCTACACTCAGTGAGTGCATTTTTTTCTTCGAAAAAGCGCATGTCACCAAGAAGACTTCTTCAAGACAGGCCAATTCAAGGCCTCACGACAAAAAGAACCTGGACCGAGCTATATCTGAGTTCTTTTTTATAAAGAACCCGGGTATATGCTCGGGAGCCCTTCGACGAAGAATCAGAGCAATTTCAAGACAAGACCTTCCAGCTCCTTGTTCCAAATAGCAAGAGGCTCGGGGGCTACACCCAGATGGGAGTACTTTTTCTTCAAAAAAAAGTACACACCACCCGAAGATCTCACTAAGCGCTACACGGTTTCGCTCAAGAAAGCACTCGGACGACGCTTGTTCCTACTCAGCAAGACCTGAAGGAACAAGACGAAGCTTCCAGAGCTCAACCATGAAGTGCTCGGGGGCTTGTCGATGCGGGGCCCATGGGATACCCCTCAAGGAAGGGAGAAGATCTAGTCTAACTAGGATTCTTTCCATGTAATCGTAGTAGTAGTATTATTCGGTAATCCTACTATGAACTCTCATTGTAAACCGACTAGGACTCTGGCCTCCTGACTATATAAAGGAGGGCGGGGTTTCTGGAGATGACAGATGACAATCAATCCAACACAAAGGCTAACGTCAACTGGACGTAGGGCTATTACTTGATCACGGTCGAGGGCCCGAACCAGGATAAATCGACTGTCTTTTGCGTTTACCGTTGAGTTCTGCATACGCTGAAGCCCGAACAAACTGCCCTGGGTACCCCCGTGGCAGGCTATCGGTGGTGAAACATCGACAACTCCCCACCAAGGAGTTTCCCCCTCTTCTCGATTCACCCATCATTTACTTCCCACTGAGGATTTTTTCCTTTGTTTTCCCACCTGCATGGTAGATGACCATTTGCCTCCTTTTCTCCTATATATATCGCACGGCTGCCTCTCCCCCATTTTCCTGTGTGCACGGAGCCATCTCCTCTACTGCATGTAAGTTCTTTTTGAGATATGAATATTTTTTTCTTGTTTCTGTTCTTTTTTGTATCTCTTGTTTCAGTTCTAACCAACTAAGTAGGAGTTAGTTTATGATTCTTCATTTTAGTCTTGTTTGTGTTTTAGGTTTTATGTCTTTTTCAAGTTTAGAGTTTCTTTTGTTCGGTTTCAGTTATGTTCATGTTCAGGTTTTGGTATTTTTTCTTCTTATTTTAGTTTTCATTTTATGTTTACGTTCAGTTTTGTTTAGCACGGTCATTCATTAATTTGGATGTTTATGTTCAGGTTTAGGTAGTTGTTAATTTTTGGTCTTCAGTCTTAGTGAATTTCTTCTGTGTTTCATTTTTTCAGTGGTAGTTCATTTTTAGTTTTAGTTTTTTATTATTTTATGTTGTGTTGTCATTTTATTTATGTACAATGTTTAGGTTCAGCTTTTGTCTTATTTAAGTTTAGTTCAGTTTTTAGTTTACGTTTAGGTTCAGTTTTAGTAGACTGTATTAGTTTCAGTTTCAGTTCTGTTGAGTTTTAGTCGTGTAGTCTTATGATTAGTATTGAATCTGCTATATTTTTCGATCAACATATTTTCTTGAACACTAATGTTCTAAACTTTTTTCCAGTTTTTCTGTATCATCATCAGGGGAGCTACTCCTTCGTGAAGAGCAAGGTAAGCCAATGATCTAGTTCAGTTAGTGGTAAAGTAAATTTTTTCCTCAGTTTAATTTTTTTTGTTCAGGTTCATGTTTAGTTAGTTCAGTTAGTACTTCAGTTTTAGTTTTATTTTGTAGCTATTTCAGTTTTAGAATGATCCTCTTAGTTCATTTTAGTTTCCTTTCCATTTCAGTTTAGTTTCAATTTTAGTTACCTCTTAGTTGAGTTCTCATTCCTAGTTAAGTTTTTTGTTAGTGTTGTCTAAGGTTAGTTCCTTTCAGTTCAGTTTCACTTTTCTCCCTTATTAGTGATATAGCAGTTTCACTTTCTCCCTCGTTAGTTTACGTTTAGGTTCAATTTTAGTAGACTGTATTAGTTTTAGTTTCAGTTATGTTGTTCTCTGAAAAATGAATGCCCTGCTGCTCATAATGTTAAGTTATCTCAAATAGATGATCTTTAGTCGCATGCGTGAAGGATGAAGCTCCGATAGTCTGATGCATTTTCGATCATGCACTGCACAATTTTTGTGTTAGCGAGTAGCTTGTGTTTTGTCGATACGTATATGTCAAAAATGCAGTGGGCTTGTTCTCTGTAAATTTTCATTTCAGTATTGTGTCCTTTCCATTTTCATTTTCAGAATGATCCTCTTTGTTCATTTAAGTTTCCTTTCCATTTCAGTATTGTGTCCTTTCCATTTCAATTTTGTTTAAGCCATATTTACCTCATAGTTAAGTTTTAAGTGTTAGTGTATGTGTCAATGCCATGGTTATAGGATTTTATGGGCTATTGGCGATGGGGGGAATAATTACTGAAATTAATCTTGTTCTGTTTGGAGTAGGCGACTAGGATGTTTCTTCTCTGTTCTGCTCGAGTTCTGCTAAGATTATTGTCTTTTTTTTGCCAGATGTCTGATGTTGTTATTCGGGATATTTCAAAGTTCATTTATGCGGACAGGCCTGTGTCCAAGTATGTTTTCGAGGTGTTTGATCTTGAAGTTGGTCCGCAGAGCCGTTTGATTGTTGTTCTAAGGGTGGGTGGATCTAGTGTAGTTACATCTCAAGATAAAGTGACCAGTGTTGCACGTGCTTGTAAGCAGCTTATCCCTCATAATTTTGTTCCGACGTTGAAATTCTGTTATGATGAGGCCGATAGGACAGTGTATTGCCTCGCTGCGAATGATCAAGTCGCCGAAACCTATTGTGCTTACTCTGTTCGAGTTGGTGAAGTTAATGTCATATTTTATAAAGCCAGTAGTATTGTGATGAGGAAGAATTCAGTTAGAGCATACTTTGATGTTAATATCACTGTTAAGGTATGTTTTCTTATTCTTTTTCCTTTTTTTCTTATGTGTCGATGTTAAATATTCTTGCATGTTTCTATTTATCTTTTTCTTTATATCATTTTTATATTTTCATTTTAGCTTAGTTTTCATTTTTATATCAGTTTAGGTTCTATGTATGAGTTTCACTTTAGTTTCAGTATTCAACTGCCATTTTTCAATAATCAGCATCGACCGAAAGTATTGCTGTCTGTTACTTAAACTAGGAAATTGTGTACCTATTTATTCATTTTTGAATTTTTCATTTTTTTTTGTACAGGGAAATTGTTCTGGTGCTATTCTTGAAAACAAAGTTGTCTCCATGTTTGTTTTTGAGAACCTGGACTTAGTTCCTGGAAACCAATCCAGTGTCATTGCTGTGAAAGATTTGGACGCCGAAGATAAGGTGAAGCTAGTTGCTAGGCTTGTCAGACAAAGCCGTAGGGCTTCATTTGTTCCCAAGTACAAGTATGCTTTGGATTCAGGGAACCAAACTGATTATGTGCTAGACGACGCTGAAGATGCTGAATCTATGAGTGGCCGTTCTTTTTTGAGTGGATGGTAAACATGTGTCTTTTTCCCGTGTGCTTAAGATGGAAAAGCGAGCTAAGGATGATGACTTCTACTTTATTGCACTCAGATTTGGCCTATGCGACAATATCGTTTGTAATTTTTTCGGGAGCTCTTCTGTGCCTTTGGACCTTATGAATGATGAAGACTTCTGTTACCCGTCATTTATGCTATGTTTGAACTTGTTATAATTTGTAGTTTGTTGCAGTCAGTCCTGTTTCCAGTCAGTTGTGCATTTTGGACCTTATGGATGATGAAGACTTGTTATAATTTGTAGTTTGTTTGAATTTGTCTTTTTAAATAAGCTAGTTTGTTTCAGATGATGGTTTTCAGTCTTTAGATTGAGATGGTGCTTCCTGCGCTCATCTTTTTGCTTTTGTCTGTGTGTTTGTCGTCATTTTTAGATTTTTGGTTATTTTGTTGCTTTTTTTATATCACTGGTTGTTTTGAAGGGACAGAACAATTGAATACTGAGGCTACATAAATTTGGTTGTTTTGTTGCTTTGAAATAACTGGTTGTTTTCAAGGGACAAAACAACTGAATATTTGAGGCTACAGAATTAGTAGCCCGTTCGTTTGGTTGGGCTTGTTCGTTGCTAGTTCGTAAAGAAGTACTGCTGGTTGGTTTGGTGTGAAAAAAATACGGTTCCAGCTGAAAATTTACGATTATTTACGACAAACACAAGCCAACTGAACAGCTGTAGGCTATTTGGCTTCCTCAAAATAACCGGTTGTTTATATGGCACAGAAACAACCGAATGTTCATTAGACAGACTCTAAAGTTTAGATGTCACATGGAGGGTGTTAACTGTCACATGCGAGTATTTAATAATAAAACAAATTACATAAGTTCTCGGTAACCCACGAGACGAATTTATTAAGCCTAATTAATTTATCATTAGTATATGTTTACGGTAGCACAACATTGTTAAATCATGCACTAATTAGGCTTAAAAAGTTTGTGTCGCAATCTATGCAATTAGTTATTTTTTAATTTATATTCAATACTTATCAAATATCTGATGTGATAGAAAGTAAACTTTAGAGAGGAATAAAGCTTTGTTATTTGCTTTGAATACTGCGCGCGGCTGCTGCTCGCCTCGTTGATGCCAACGCCATTGTATGCCCTAGCTAATGCAGCAGTAGGAGTCGCTGGGACTTGGAGCCAGCACTGGAGGAGGAAGAAATGAAAAGGATACGGCACAGGGGGAGCACCCAATGAGTAGACCGCTGAAGCTGAAGCGAGAGGGCGCAGTGGTCACTGGTCAGGTCAGTCAGGCTCGACGCGACGGGCTGACTGGTCGAAGCAGACCACCAGACCGGCAGCAGCTGCTGGGCGCTGGCACTTATCCCGGGGCACGCGCACGGCGCACTGTTCACCCTATCTATCCAAGCAGTGCCTCCTGTGCCAGCCTGCTGCCTGCCAGGCAGCAGCAGCAGTCCGTAGGGAGAATCAATGGAGCAGGGCCAGCTGCAGCAGCATGCAGGCAGGATAGCATCAGCTAGGGGAGTACCAGCACGAGAGAGAGAGAGAGGAGACCGAGAGAAGAGAATCGGGGAACGGCAGACGGAAAATCCTTCCAACCCAAAATTCCAAAAGTGTTATAGTAGTCATCGTATAGAATATTTATGGATCGTGCATAGAGCATTAAATATAGATAAAAAAAAATTAATTACATAGTTTAGTGGAAAATTGTGAGACAAACGTTTTAAACCTAATTAGTCTATGTTTAAACATTAATTACCAAATAAAAACGAAATTGCTACCATAACTCAAAATTCCAACATCCTGAAACTAAACACGGCGGGAGGAGGACGCCGGCCGGCCGGTGTCCCTGTAACTGGCAGCGATAACGATCAAGCGAGCCATCGGCAATGACGAGCGACTGTTCCGGCCCGGGCCTTTCGTCACACAACAAGACCGGAGATCAAGCGAAAGGTCTGGTGGCTGGTGCCATGGCAGGCATCGCAGACCGAGTGACTGTTTAGTTTCTAAAATTTTGCAAAATTTTTCAAGATTTTTCGTCACATCAAATCTTTGGACGTATGCATGAAACATTAAATAAAAATAAAAAATAAAACTAATTACACAGTTTAGACAAAATTCACGAGACGAATCTTTTAAGCCTAATTAAACTATGATTAGACACTAATTGCCAAATAACAAGGAAAGTGCTACAGTATTATTAGACGCATGCATGAAACATTAAATATATCAAATAAAACAATTACACAGAAAATTCTACAATTTTTTAAGCCTAATTATTTTCCAAAAAACACGGAAAGTCGCCAAAAAAAATTCGCCAACTAAATCGACCCTAACCTACTAGCCATAGCCAGGCACAGGCGTCTCGTCTCTGCCCTGAGGTCTGAACCACCAAGCCTCGTACGGGCCTGCACCTGCTGGCCTGCTGGGCGTACGCCCATCCCTCGCCTCGCGTCACCGGCCGCTGACACAAGGGCCGAGACGTGCGACGCATCAGCGGCGGGCGGGCGGGCGGGCGAGCCCGAGGCCGGTGCACCGGCCCCCGGGCGGTCAAAAGCCGGGGCCGAGCCGCCGAGGCATGTGACCCGTGGAACAGTCTCCCACGCACGCGGACGGACGAGGGCCGCGCGCGTATACCAAACGAGTACTCCTACGTACGCCTACTACTCTACGCATCGGCTCGCCCGCCCGCCGGCGCGGATCGCGATGCTGCCGCAGCACGGTGGCGGATGCGCTGTTGCCGTGCCACCGGGATCCGTACCCGCGCGCCAGCTCTGGGCCGCTGGCCCGGCCTGTCGCATCATCGAGGCCGAGCCGAGGCCCCCGCAAGCCACACGGCCGCCGGCCGTGCCGTCCCGGTTGCTGGCTTTGCTGCAGGCTGCAGCAGTGCCCTGCGCTGCCACCGCCGGGCCGGCAGCACGGGACGCGGATGCTCACCGCCCACCAGGCCGGCCACCACCGGGGCCGTCGTCGTACGTACGCGGCGGCTCACGGGTTCAGGGCCCCCCTGTCGCAAGCCGGGGCGTTGCGGCAGCGCGGCTGGTACGGCCGGCCATGCAACGTCATGGTGTCATGGACACGTACGTGCGTGTCGCGCCGCCGTGCGGGCGGGAGGCGGCGAGCCAGCGAGGTCCGTTAGGCTTCAGTAGGCCGCCGTCCTCTCCTCTGCACTGTGCGCGGCGGTCCGGTCCTGGCCCCGGTGACCGCACGCTGCCGCCCTGGCCGCTGCTGGCAGGGAGCGACCCGACGGATCAATGCAATGCAGTGCGACTGCGTGCGTGCTCGCCGTCCGGACGGACCGTGCACGGTGCACCGGCCGGCCGCGGGATACGTACACCCATGACATGTCACCGTTGAATGGCGTACGTACAAGCCGTGTGATTCTCCAAGACGATGCTGTACGTTACCAGCCGGTCGCGGATGCCGATGCGCGCGCGGCACTGAATGCGTTCCGCACCACGTAGGAGTAGCTGCCAGCACGGGGATTCTTCTCGAATTCTGATTAAAGCAGGCGTCACGGATTAGTTACGTGCACAAGATATTTCCAGCGGACGCACAGAAGGATGAATATGCTCCACAATGAATCCCGCAATTTTTTCTCTCACAAAGGCTGAACCTACCTGGTTTTGAGTGAAACAAAAATTAGAATCCCCAAAACCACTTCTATCGTGAATCAAACTTGGGAGTACTACTGCTACTCCATCCGTCTCCAAAAAAAATATAATTATGAGATCCGTGTCGGTCAAATGGCATATTTGTTTTTCTTATAATTCGTATTTTTCAGCTTGTTTTTTTAGTCGGAATAATATTTTTCTCTCACAACAAATCAGCAGGAAATGTGTTTCGGTTTGTTTTTTCAGCAAAGCGAACGGGGCCAAAGTAGCTAAAGTTTGACCAAATTTATAGCAAATATTATTAATATTTATGTCTCTAAATAAATTTATTATGAAAATATATTCTATAAATAATCTAATAATACTAATTTTGCATCAAGAATGTTAGTATTTTTTTATATAATTTTAATCAAAATTAAAACCGGTTGATTTCTCAGGAAGCGAGATTTGTATTCATTTGAGGACGGATGGAATACTTCTTCTCAAGTTCACGAAGCCTCTATACTCACAAACAAGCACAAAACAATTAGATCGACGTGAAAGCTAAAATAAGTAATAGAAATGCAAAAATGAGGCAAACCAAACCAGAAACACGAGGGTATGCTTCCCGTAGTTCTGGCCCACCATTTGGATTACGTTGAGTGGCTGCCAAAGGTCAATCTATAGTCAAGTCTCTTTGAACCACCTTTATTGAGTACACTAGATGATCTTTCACTAATTAACAGGTAAAATCGCAGCCCCAAAAACTGTCCCACAACACTCCATAAGCTTGGGTGCTTGTCGATGATGCCTTCGCCTAAAAAAGAACAAATGCTTCATGAGTTGCACGATATAGCGATAAAGTGATCAACAACGTGTTTGGTTTGTGCCCTGGTAGACACTGCCTAGCCTACAGATGATCCTGGCCGAGGTAGCTCCGCTCAAGAGCCAACCAAACAGGCGCCAAGTCTTTGAATGGCTCAAAAGTATTCTCACAAGCTAACACAAACTCTCTCTCTCTCTCTCTCTCTCTCAATACAAATGATATCTCACAAATCCCATTAAGGAATGAGGAGGAGAGCTCTCAAGGCTTGTTTGAATGTTAGAGGAAGTAAAGTGCATCAGAAGCCCCACAGAGTGGGAGAGGGCAAGTAGACATTTGGTAACAAGTCAATAAAAATTTACCTAATCGGGTTCCTCATGACTGACCATTACTGTTTGAAACCCTAGAAGAACTGGCCTCCTCAATGGCTAACAACAATATTAGCCTTAACCCCCACCCCCTCACAATGGCATGTATCCAAGCAACCGCCAATTCAGGGGCTACATGAATTGCAGTGGGCCCACACAAAAAAGATAGGTATATAGGCTTAATTTTCACCATATTTTCAAATGGCGGAGGAGATCTTTGACAAACTGAATTGAGGCCTGGTGACGGCATGATCTGCGCTGTCTGCACTTGTAGCGCCGTACGTCTGGATGTAGTTATCATAAGTTCTGTTGGTGTGTTGTAGGAGTTTCATTGTAGTAACTTGTCTACAAACTGGTAGTTCTCGATATCAATCCTAGTTGGTAGAGGCTTTAGAGGTTGTTAGTAGAGTGTCTTTTGTTGTGGGTTCCGGCGGTGTGACCAGCCCACCTTTCTTTCCTGGGTTGCATTGTAAACTGGCAATCCTAGTGGGGATTAGGGGTTCTTCCTACGCTTACTAATAAAGTTGGGATGGGTCTTTGATAAAAAAAATTTGCACCTAAAAATTATAAATCATTGCACCCAGGAGCGGATCCAGCACCCGGGGCGGTCGGGGCTCGAGCCCCCGCTACCGTCGTCGGATGCATAGAGCCCCTCCTAAGCCCCTGCTATAAATTTATAGCCATTGAACTTTAGAAGGAGAGGCTAAGTGTAGAAATTAAGAAGAATAAGCCCCTCCTAACCTGTATTTCTAGACCCGCCACTGATTGCACCCACAAGACAAGAGCACCCCTCTCAGATTTACTCTTGCTCCACCACTGGCTGCCATTGCTAACTTTTGTTTCTCACCCTTCTCACATCCGACATATATTTTCATGGTACCATTCTGTCCTTTTTGCTCACTCTCGTGGTTTCACTGCCACCAGATCTGTCTTAAATTTACTCACATGATGCTTAGATCAGACATCTAAGCTCTACTCTCTCTGTCTCTAAATGTTTGTCACCACGATTTGCGTGCCGATAACTTTGACTCAATTTGTAGGAAATACGTGCAACATTTCTATCTCCAAATAAATTTATTAAAAAACTAGGTTCAAATATCTATCCCATAATACTAATTATGTATTATAAATATTAATATTTTTAATATATATTTAGTCAAAGTTATTTCTCGGGAAGCGAAAACGACATACATTTAGGGATGGAGAGTACACATTAAAGATTTTATTTTTTGAGAATTAGACATTAAAGATAATTTAGAATAACAAAACTTGAAATGTTTGATCCGAGTCAACTTTATACACTCGTTAGTCGTTACCACGCCACTCGCCGCCGCCGTTGCTGAATCCGCCCGGCCGGACGGCGGCTCGGTCTGATTGAAAGTGAAAGGCAACAACCAAGGGAATAGCTCAAAGGAGCAGAGCAGAGGAAGCAGCAGGTGTAAAGCAAACAAAGAGGTCAGGGTCAGAAAACACAGAATGCTCAGCAGCGAAGTTTACAGAGGCATGCCGCAGCCTCGCCGCGACGGCGACGCGCGTTTAGCTTCAAAAGAGCCCAACCAAGCACTGCAAATGCCCAGTCCAAAGCGCGCATCGGTCGGTCTGTTCCCGTCGTCGTCTCGCTCCCGGCTTTTCATGTAAGGCCGCCGATCGACCAGCAGCTTGTCTTTGGGGTTAGGGGTACAGTAAGCATGCAGGGTCTCGTATCGGCGACCCAAATTGGCCAAATCCACGATAAATCATGCATGCATGCGTCCCACGTAGCGACGAGCTCAACGGAAACCTACCGGCCGATGACTGTTTCCTTGTTCCTATATCCTCGAGTCAATCAAACAAGGGAAAAAGACTAAAGAGGGCGAGCTCAGATTCACGAGGAAAAGCAAGGAGTAATGCATAGAAATGCTCCATGCTTGGCCTTGCTTGGAGCTAGCTATAGCTCGACCTTCATCTGTTGAAATTCGCAAACTTTTTTCTTTTAAAAAGATTGTGTTGATTTTAGGCTGTGTTTAGTTCGTGAAATGAAAATTTTTGGATGTCACATCGGATGTTTCGGGGATGTCGGAAGTGGTTTTCGGATACTAATAAAAAAAACTAATTACATAGCTCGCCTAGAAACTGCGAGACAAATTTATTAAGCCTAATTAATCCATCATTAGCGCATGTTAGTACTGTAGCACTTATGGTTAATCATGGACTAATTAGTCATAAAACATTCATCTCGCGATTTCCAACCAAACTGTGCAATTAATTTTTTTTGTCTATATTTAATACTCCATGCATGTGCCGCAACATTCGATGTGATAGTTTGGGGTAAAAAAATTTTGGAAACTAAATCAGGCCTTAATACAGTTTGGGCATTGTGAAATTTAGTGGGGGGACAGCAATAGTACTAGGCTACTAGCTAGAAGTTGTTTAGTGATCAGCTCCAGCCTCCAGTATGACAGTCACTAGGGCTTGCACGTGTGACGGCCAAAACATTCAGCGGATCAATGGATTTGTCAGTTCGGATCAGTAGAATAATAGCATCCACGCATTGTTTGTTCTTTGTTCCTACCTGGTGCATGCAGATTGGTTCGTCCAAGGAGATGGAGAGATTATTGTAGGAGTAGTACTAGTAGTAATGTAACTAGCATAGTGTGTTCAAAAGGCTGTCGTCGCCTAAAAAGTCCCTCGAGATTGCTTTAAGAAGGCTTTGGAGCACTAAGCACGAGAGATGTATCAAGGGCATCTTTTGAGATGGGTGGTTTCAGCAGCATGCAGTTGCAGTGTCCTCTTTGTACCCTTGCATGCAGGAGCTGTGGTACCGAGTTTAACATTGCATGCGTCGACGTCTCATGCAACACACACCAAGCTGTGGCATGCAACATATAGTAGGAGCCAAAATGAATGTCCTCAAGGATGAGCCATGACCATGAGGCGATACACTTGTCATCAGGGACGGATCTAGAATAATGTCTAGGGAGACTTCTTCAACCTCTAAACAGTTTCAGCCTCTCCTTAAAGTGCATCCATGACAAAAATTTCTAGGGGGGCAAGGGGGGCTCCATGGGTCCGGCGGCCATAGGGGGGCTAGAGCACCGCCTGCCCCACCGTTGGATCCGTCCCTGCTTGTCATGCATGGTGATCTTTCTGTTCACAGTAGTACAAGTACCTGAAGCAGCTGTTCTCGTTGAGTTGTGTAAGGGCCTGCTCCGGGCGTGGGGTGTGGGCGCATGCACGTCGGAGCCGGAGACAAGCACGGGCACGAGGAAGATGACCCGGAGACGAGCGCCGGGCGGGGAGGTGCGAGGCAGGGGTGAGGCAACGGCTGGGGAGGCATGGGGAAGAGTGATAGGAGGGTGATAGGAGGAAGAGGATAAGGCAGGCGAGGGAGAGAAGAAGGAAATAAAATTAAAAGAAAATATAAAAAAGGGAAAAATAGAAGGGCACATGGACATTTTATGCATTTTATCTATTACAAAAAGTTTTACTAAACGTTCATCTACAATTAAGATGCTTCACCAAAGAAGTTGTAACTGGAGCTATTTTAGCTAAAGGTAGAGCGATACCAAACGGGCTCAAAGTTGTAAGCAGAATAAAGGGCGTACCCAGTGCAGAGAGCTCCCGCTCTGTGCGGGGTTTGGGAAAGGGTGTCAGTGGCAAGTCTTACCCTCGCGTGTGCAATGCGAGGAGACCGCGACTCGAACCCGGGACCTTCCGGTCACATACGGTAAGACTCTAACGCTTGCACCAGACCCGCCCTTCAAACTTGTAAGCAGAATAGAGAAACTAAAAAAGACAGCTGATACATTGGAGGTCAAGTGCTAGACTAGAACCTGCTAGCACCTGTGGCTTATTTAGGTGTCATTTGTATCCCAAGAGATTTTTGAGAAACATGATAAAAGGATTCCCAATAGTTTTATTAGATTTTAAGATTATTCTAAAAATCTATAAATTAAAATCTATATAAAATCTAGCCCGTTTGGATAAGAATTAATCTAGGACCGTGGGATTTTGTCTATCTGGACTCTTAAAATTTGGAGGATCCAAAAGGGCCTTAGGCAACCCGTGCGTAGAATACAATGTTATTAGCTGCAACATCAGGGCTAGTTGTTGACTTCTTGCTGCATGACATGTGTTCTCTACAATATAATAAACGGACATATCTTATCTCCGTCCAAGAGAGGTCCCCGTTCGCTCGTCTGAAACTTGGCTAAAAAATACTGTTCCGGCTGATTTATTGTGAGAGAAAAATCACTGTTCGGCTGGTTTGATGAACAGTACCGCGTGACTGAAACCAACCGGCTGGCTCAACGGTTCAGACCAGCGAACACCATGTTACAGCGGAAAAAAACTGTAGAACCAGTAGCCGATCTATCTAGCTTAGCAAATTCTTCAAAGCTCTTAATAGTCATAAAGACAAGAGCTTAGTTTGGGTTTAAGAGATACTCATATATATATGTTTCACGATGCATCCCTCTGTCACGACATAATGTTTAGGTCTCTTGATGTTGTCTCGCTCCTACGTATTTATCAACTTAGAGCTAGTGCAAGCTAGCTCGTACCATCGAAGATGCCTGTAGGATACCCTTAACAATAGAGTCAACTTGCCAACTCATATGAACTTTTAAAAAATAAAGATAGACTAATCTAAAATACTAGTATAACAAGTATGAGCATAGACACATGAATCTTAGGAAAGTGTATGAGCTCAGCTAGTCATGAAGAGCTTCTTTATTATCATTATCTCTCTTTTGTACTCAATAAAATATATTTTATAAGGTACCCCATCTGTTTCATAATAAGTGCACTTATCACTACGGGAGAGGCAAAATTCCCCGAGTGTCGCTGGCTTCTCCGAGTGCCAAAAATCGGGCACTCGGAAAAGAGAATCTTCGTCGAGTGTTGCACTCGGGGAAGAATTGCACTCGGGGAAGAGAGGCTTTATCGAGTGCCGCAGAGATCCTGGCACTCGGTAAAGAGCAGCACTCGGCAAAGGCCCTCTTCCCCGAGTGCAACACTCGGGGAAGATCAGCAATCGGCAAAGAAACATGTTACTTGACGGTCCACCCCACCCACGCCGTTAAAACTTTAAAAAAAATTCTTCCCCGAGTGCCGACCCTTTCCCGAGTGCCAGAACAGGGCACTCGGGGAAGAGGCTGCCTTCCCCGAGTGCCCTGTCCTGACACTCGGGAAAGGGCCTCTTCCCCGAGTGCTAGGGAAGACACTCAGGGGAGAATTTTTGTTTTTTTTGTTTTTTCTGCCTCATTTTTTTTGTGAGGCCTTCCCACATTATTTTAAACTCCCTGTTCAAATTTGGGACAATTTTGACTTTTTTTTTGTTATATTTCGTTAGTTTTTTTCGTTTCGTTGAATTTTTTTGCATACTTCGAATTTGAACTGCAGGTGCATGAAATAATGGAATTTGGTGATTCAAAAAATTATATTAATGATATTTGGTGTATGTTGAGGCCTTATCCAGGAGCTCGCATGAAATTTCGAGCATCTTGTTGACGTAACATGACGAACAACTTGCGGAAAAAGTGTTTTTAAATTATATAAAATCTGAACGAAGTCTGAAAATCACGAAACTTATCTGGGCATCGTGTTATCGCATGTAGAGGCTATGATAAAAAATCTAGAAGGTTTCGAGCCACCAGCCACCAACGCTACTCCGCACTTGCCCCAGATTGAGCTAGCCCCCCCAGCGCTCAACACAGAGCCTAGCCCTTCAAAGCCACCAAGAGCTTAGTTTGGAAAGTTTCAGAGATACTCATATATATATATGTTTCCACAGCCTCCCCAATGTCAGCCCTCTACATCCTGCTCATTTGGGGAATTCTTTATTTATCAACTTTAAGCTATTGGACCAGGATCCCTGTCCAACTGTCGAGGAGCCATCCGTCCGGCTCAGCTAGCCCCTCTCCCTTTGTAAATTATATTTTATAAGGTACCCCAGTGCCTTAGAGCTGTAAAATTCCGCTGCAGCAACAGCAACCCTGGCCCGCCCTCCGGCCTGAATTCATATTTCTTTCGCCATACCCAGCCCGGCCTTTCGCCATTTACTTGGCTGGTCCATCAGGAGCAGAGGAGGAAGGTAGGTGGAAGGAGGAGGAGGAAGGAAGAAGGAGGAAGGAAAGAAGGGAAGAGGAAGGAAGAAGAAAAGAAGGGAAGGAAGAGAAGGAATTAAGAAGAAGGAGGAGGCCGGCGAGGTAACAGAGGAGAGGAAAAGTAGGAGGCCGAGGAGAAGGGGAGGAGGTGCCTCCGTCATCAACGCCTTCCCGTCCGTTGTCGGCGTCTTCTTCTCCAGGCAGAACATAACGCCAAAGGTATACAACCGTCCTGTTCTGGTTGTCGCCATCGCGCCATTTATGTGTTGACGCTTGCCGTCGCTGGTCTGGCCCAAATTTCTGCGCTGGTCAGGGAGCAGAGAAGGAGAGGTAGGTGCCGGAATTGTGGATGTGTGGGCCATCGTGCCCCAAATGTGGACATCGGCCATCGTGCCGACAGTTTTTCTTGCAGGTTATCGAAACCTCCCCGTCTAGGCACCGTGTTCCTCGCCTCTTTATACTATTTTGTTTCTGCTTGCAAGCACCGAGGACGTCCTCATTCTGCTTATTATTGATGCTTGGCCGATGAGGACCTGCTTGTCTGCCAATAGTACCGTGGCTCTAAATAAACTGAGAGCGTGCTGTCTGACTTGCGACTAAAAGTTACTAGTTGCTGGGTTGTGGCTCAAAGGATCTGTAAAGTGACGTTTATATACAAATATATGATGAGGCAGGAATGTAAGAACTGTGTGTGTTTGTCATGCATTTTTGTGATGCTTTTTTTACCATTGTTTTGCATCAGTGGAGTTGTTTTCATACATACGGATGTTCTGGTAGAGGACTGCTTGTTTTATCTTCATTAGCATATTGTACAAAAGCAACCGTAGATTAACATTTTTTTATAGTTGGACAAGGCTTGCCTTGCCTTGATTGGCATATATTATATAGAAGAGCAAGCATAGACCAGCATTTTGTATTGCTAGCTGGCCTGGATTATAGTTTTTTTTTGAACTAAACGGAGGGAGAGTTTCCCACCTTTCCATTCAAAAGCACACGCCCAAGTTAAGTAGGACGTGGAAAAGAGTTTGAGGTACAATCATGAGAGGTGAGCGTACCACCCCAAGAGGCCGTTCCCTAGCTCAGGGAGGAAGGCGCTATGCCAAGTTACAAGGTCATCACACCCTCGAAAGAACCACGCGATTACAGAAATTTTCATTACGGAATACATACCCATTCCGACCGTCCCAGAGATCGCCATAAGATAGTCGGAAGATGAAAGGCCGAGAGTCGCTTCTAGATTTGCTTGGAGTGTGCGCTTCCCATGCTTCATCATCCGCCATCCGTCTCCACATCGCCCATGCCTATTGCAGTCCACAGCCGCATCACTTTGTTCGCAGCCGAAGAAAACGTGTCGCCTGCTTCTCTCTTGCCTAGCGCAGCCGCATTGTTCGCCGCCGTCGACGATGTGTTTTGCATGGAGGTTCACCCTGTGTCTTGAGCCGGTCTTTGAAGTACAATAAGCGAACACCTTGACCTTGTTTGGTAGCCTTGTCCCGCCAAACACGCCCACCGTCGCGTCAAGGGTGTGGTCACTGAAGAGTCGAGGGCTGCGTAGGCATCCCTAGCGAAGTAGGTGTGCCTGCCGCCTTGAGCAAATGTAAGTCGGGGCCGTCGCCATGTTCATCTCCCCGCAACAAAGAGAGCAGGCTGCCTAGCCGATGGCTAGCAGCATTAGTGAGTCGAGGACGCAGACGCAAATCAAAACCACTCTGGAAGACGCTACCGCACCGAGATGTTAGGCATAGTGGTGTGTGAACAAAGCATGATGGGTGGAGAAGAGGGGGCGGCGAGAAGCCAATGGTCGAACCAAAGGAGGTTGCGCGCGCCATTGTTGACTTTTGACGATGGTGATGGAGCGAAAGGTGGTAAGCTCGTCATTGACAATGCGCCAGAGGAAGCTAGACGCGCCACTGATCGGGTATCGAAGGAGGAGGCAATCGCGAGAAGCCAATCTTTCCAAATTGGTTTGTTCTCCACCGAATAATTTGTTGACGAATTTCATCGCTTAAGCACTGGGCCTCAAGCTCCGGTCTTTTATTCCCAACTTCACCATGCGCGTTTTTGGGAGCTTGGACCGTGTCCCAAGCGACAAGGCATTTGGAACCATGGCAGCTATCTTCTCCAGTCCGTAAGAAGGCACGACGTCGTCTCTGTCGATGGCCTTGAGGACTGCTCTTAGGCACGCCGATTGCGGACATGTGTAGTGAAGCGGAGGCGCTGAGAACGTAGTCTGGGCAGTAGGGTGAGGCCTTGCGATTAAGAAGAGAGAGGCTCGCCAACCTGATAAGTATTTGTCGCAAGAGGTGATAAGGGCAAAAGCAATCGAAATGAGACTTTGTGAGGGGTAAGAGGTAGTCCAAGGTAGGTCTGAGGGAAGGTGGAGGTGGTGGTGCCAAAAGAGGTGGCAAGGGCGGCGGCTTCGTCGTCAGGGACGGCAATTGGTAAGAAGGTAGTTTTGTGGTAGTTGATGGCCAAGCCATAGCTTTCTCGAACAATTTGCAGGATGCGTTTGGTCGCAGATGGCGTTAGGGGTGCGCAAAGCATGAAAACAAAAAGGTGTCATCGGCGTCTGGAGGACGGGCACGGCTCATCGGGGAGGATGGGATGTCGAATATCCGCGGCAAGGTGATGGTTTTGGAGCAGACGGCGAAGAACATCGGCAACAATGATGAAAAGATACGGTGATAGGGGGTCCCCTGCCGAGTCCACGGGCAGATTAATCCAGCTTGCTTGAAACAACAAAGGAGGAGTAGTTTTCCCAAAGGTCTTTGGCGGGACGTTGATCCGTGCACACCATCTATCGTAGAAGCCACGGCATTTCATGATCTTGGTCAAGCTGTCCCAAGCGACACAATCGAAGGCTTTGTGGAAATCTAGCTTCATGAGAACGGTAGGGCACCCTCTCCGTGCGCAAACAATTCAGAGATCTCGCTCAGATAGACGAAGCTATCCGCGATGCACCTTCCATCGACGAAGCCGGATTGATCGATTCCGGCGATGAGAGAGGATAAAGGTCTGCGAGCGGTTCATGAGAACTCGGAGATGCTTTAAGTAGAGTTTTGCAACGCAATTGGTCTGAAATCATGTGGGCGCCGGGCTCTCTCCTTCTTAGGTAGCAAACGACGGTAGGATCTGTTGATCCTTTCCGCATCCACCGAGTGCATATGGAAGGCGAGAGAGAGGCGGTGATGTCTGCGAGATAATCTGTCCGTGAATGTTTGAAGAAGAGATCCAAAGCCGTCAGGACTGGACTTGCGGTGGAGTGCATATTTCGAAAAGCGCAGACGGATTTCTTCAGTTCGAACTTCGCCATCCAAACCAAAGAAGGTGCTTTGGGCATCATCCGGTCAAAGCCATTCAGATCAAAATCCCAAGTGGTTTCAAATGACGCTTCCCGGGAGGTTCGTAAAACGAATGAAGGATGAAAAACTTTTTGCTCATGCCCGTGGACCTCGCATCCATTGTGTTCCAAAACTTGTATGTTGTTTCTTCTCGGCGTTGATTCGCACACACAGCGTGAAAAGAAGCGTGTATTTTCATCGCCTCTCTGCAGAGCTCGATTTTGGCTCTCCTTCCGGGCGGTAGCTTTGCGTTGGTGGTGCGCTGCAATGAGAATTCATTTACAAGACGTAGACTAGCCTCATGCGGCGGCGTAAGTCTGCGCTTTCTACTCGGTCGATGAGGTTGATGACAATCTTACAATCATGCTCTTGCTGATTAAGGTTAGACTGTTGCTTTCTCAAAGTTTGAGGTCCTTTGGTTTCCTTCACTTGGCGGCCCAAGAAGCGGCGGGGGTCAACATGTTGGGCGTCCGACAACGCCAAGCAACCTCGACGACTTCCCTGAAACCCGAAAATTTGGATCCAGAGTTCTCGAAACGGAAGATTTTGGATTGGGGATGTGAGTAGACACGTTGACCAACAGAGAACGTGATCGACGTATGCCGAGTGAGCGAAGAAAGGGTAGTGTTAGGAAGGACAGCGTCCAAAGATTGATGAAGGCACGGTCAAGTCGTTCAAGGGTGGGGAGTCACGGTTGTTTGTCCAAGTGTATCGCATGACATGTCCGTGGAGTGGCAATTCGATCGTATACACATGGCGTTGAGGCAATCATTGAAGGCTTCACCGAGTGATGAAAATTTTGGTTGTTCTTTTCATGGGGTAGCGAATCATATTGAAATCGCCAAAAAGCATCCAGGGGGAATCGGGGTGAGGTGTGAGAGATCGTAGTTCATCAAGGAATGATGGCCTCAGGTTCAGAGTGGAAGGAGCGTAGACATTTGTTACAGCCATAGGGGTGTTGGAAGCGGTGGAGACGAGGTGGGAAGTGAGGGTGTGAGTAGAGAGGATGACCAGCACTGTTGAAAGCACGCAGCGTAACTACACCAGTTAAGAAGGATGCTGCTTAATAGTCAAAAAGATTGTAGAGGAAGTCATCAAGGCGTTTTAGGAGGAACGACTCATATTTATATGAGGGATGGAGTGCATCCCTCTCTTGGAGCAAGACAATGTCGGGGTTAGCGGATAGGAGTTCGCTCAACACATTGCCACATTTAACAATCATTCAGGCCTCTTACATTCCAAGCTAGACTTTGATGCTTCTATTCATAGATAAAAGATTCTACACTGTGTGGGACGGGGTACCAACAATAGAGTCATCATCTGCCACATTATTTTTGCAAAGAACCAACACCGCAGAGGTAGGGTGTAGACATGGTTGTAGGAAGCATCCTTGTACACATACTAGTGGGGTTCAACATATAGCGCTACTACTACCTAGTACAAAATTGGAGCACAAAAGCTCATTGGCGTAGAAGTAGGCTCGCCCATCTCGCTTTGCGCTCAGTGTAACACATTAGTTGGTTTGGTGGACGCAGCATAGCCGCCCTTTGAGATCTCTCGCCTCTTCCTCGTTATTGGCTCAATAGCGCAGCGATATCTAGAAGGGATTCATGTCATCGGAGGGATAGTGGTTATCAAAGGTAAGATAAGAGTGAGAGAGGGCATTACGAAGACGACGAGACGCACTGCAGAGAAATCGAACTTGATCTGCCGCAACGCTACCGCCTTGTCTTCGGCAGCTCAAAGCCCGCTTTCTTCCTTCTCCATGAGACGCAGAATCCTCCTCGGCTTGTTGGGCGCTGTCCTTAGCCCTCTTCTGGGCCAGAAGACGCCGCTTCGGCACACGGCTCTCGTCTTTGTAGATCGCTCATACCCACCGGTGGTGAACCCAGCGTGGCAGCGTCGAGGGCCGTGAGCCGCGAGCCACTCAGCAGAAGTTGTCTCCATCCTCGGCCACCTCGAACTCTGAACCACCTCCTCCTCGCGCATGACCGCCTCCTTGCCACCATCCCTTGTCTCCGCCGCAGACACACCTCCTTCCCGGTCTCTCTCGCCGGGGACCCCACCGATCCCGCATGCCGGGGAAGGGCAAGCACCGGAGGAGCCGCCGCGGGGTATGGCGTGGCGCGCTGGTGCGGACCGGCGCGCGCGGAGGAGTGTTCTGCGACGTCGTTCTCCCACTCGAGTAAAGTACCACTGTGTTCTGCGCACTGCGGCACCGGGTGGGCGGGTTGCCGGGGGTGGTAGTAGGCGCGCGCGTCGCACTCGGGACGGGACCAAAGTTGTAGTCACCCCATTCCGGCTCTCCGGGTCGATCCACGTGCGGATGGCGTGAGCGCTGGCGATGCTCGCGGGACCGCTAGGTTTTTTCTGGTCGAGATCTCCCCGGTGATGGTCCAGACGGACCACACCCGCATGGAGGTGTAGTTCCGCCGCCAAAAAATTGGGTCGAGCGGCGAACATTGCCGATGGCCCCGGCGCCCCTCGCTTCTTTCCTCGTCCCAAAGGTGCTCGAGGGGGAAGTCCACCGCGGCGATCTCGGCGTGAGACGCGGTAGAAGGCGAGAACCCGTTGTCCGCTTCCTCGTGGCGCTTCGATGGTGAGCGTGTTGCCATCATGGGTGATGGGGCTCCTAGCCACGACCTCCTCCCTCTCCTTCGGGTGTTGAACACCATGACGCCGCACCTCCGGCCGAATCACACCGGAAAAGCGGGGAGCATCGCAGGCTCGTTCCATGGCTCGGCGGATGAAGAGATGCGGACTATGGACGAAGCATGCTCGAGATAGACGTAGGCAAAGACCCTAGCGTCGTCGTAATCGCCATTATCGACGTGGGCCTCGGCCATGGAGCGCCTGGTGGCGGATGATCCTCCCCCGGC
Organism: Miscanthus lutarioriparius; assembly: GCA_904845875.1. Classification (NCBI taxonomy): domain Eukaryota; kingdom Viridiplantae; phylum Streptophyta; class Magnoliopsida; order Poales; family Poaceae; genus Miscanthus; species Miscanthus lutarioriparius. The sequence continues at coordinate 3,378,987 of CAJGYO010000016.1, read as the reverse complement.
TAGGTGGTGGAGCGTTGGGTGATGTGGGCGGGGGATGGTGAAGTGGTCATGGATGATGGAAGCGGCTGCGGTGAGCATGGTCGAGGTTTCGGGAGCGGCTCAGGCGAGCCATCGTTGGAGGATGTTTTGGAAGACATGTTGTGGCGCCGCTTGCGGTCGTGCTCTTGTGTCCCGGAAGCAAGCGACGCGTGCATTTTATAGGGTCACGCATTTGGGACACCAAATGATCGGATGATAAACATCGGCGATTTTCACCGATTTTTCCTTTGATCCTAAGGAACCTCTTCATCCGTCTGCGGGGCTGCATGGTTGCCACCACCGCTTCTCTCGCTCCAGCCATGGAGCTGTCAATTTGTGGACGTGTCCATTTTTGCCGAGCCGTCCCACCGAGGTGTCGATCACCGTAGTTACCCAAAGACGGTAGAAGGGGGTGAGTAAGCATTGTTGTCACGATCGCTCGTCCGATTTGTAGTCCGCAGAAGATAGGCTTAGGTAGGAAGCAGAGGGAGGAGGAGGAGAGAGAGAGGTTTGGTGGAAGCATTGAGGGCGTGGTCGGATGAAGTGCGAGCCAAGACATTTCTTGCTTCCATCGCCAGAAGCGTCACAGGTTGACACACATCGTGTGAACTCGTGTTTTGCCTTCCCGCTTTGGCCAGCTTTTGTCGACAAGTGGTAGGCCGCCAACGGGGCGTTGTTGGGCCCGGCAGTAGCTGATTCGAAATTTGAAATGGGAGCCCATCGGAGTACCACTTGCGAGAAGAGATGACGTCACGGCAAAGCGAGTGACGATCGGGGTGGATGTGGTAGATGACTCCGTCCATGGCGCAAACACCGATTTGTAAAGATGGAACTTGACGCGATGTCATTGGAGACCATGGTGCGGAAGATGAAGGGGAGATCGTCATGGACGGGGAAGGATTCCGGAGGGGCGCGAGTAGAAGTCAAGAACTTTGGCTACTTGGCCTCTTGGAAGCGAGGGAGGCCGTGTTCGTCTGGCGATCCAGAACCACGAGGATACTAGTGGCCTCCTAACAACCGGCAGCGATAATCTACCAGAGACGGTTTTGAAATTGCGTGCGGGATGGTGGCGGGCGTCGATGGAGATGATGCACATTCGCGGCCGCCTTTTGCGCCTCCATGCTCGTACCTTCGCTCCCACGGACAGCGTCGTGACGACACCGCCATCACCAGGTCGATCATGGCGAGGAGCTACGCCGGTGTCCTCCGTAGCTGCTGCCGTGGTGGCTCTTTATCCCGATAGCGTAAAGTGACTTAGCCCAATCTTCGCACGGTCTTTAAATATATGATGAGATTGGGAGGACCATGTTAAGCTTGCTGTGTGTGTCCGTGTCCACATGCATTGTTGCCCCGTCATGTTTGTTGTCCATTGTTTGTGTCACCTCCCGCGTGGACGTTGTTTCCATGGGGGGGGAGAGGAGTGTTCGGGTAGAGGGGAAGAAGGGAGTGTGGTTTTATCTTCAGGAGCATAGGTGACAAAAGCAACATAGTGGCCGAGGGATGGCGTGGAGGTGGCGTTGGACAAGGACGGTGGTGTGCCTTGATTGGCCGGGAGTTCATATATGGTGGTGGCGTGGGGGAGCGGGGGGGGGGGGCATGGCGAGCCCAGCCGGTTCGTCGTCTCCAAATTGGCCTGGATTATAGTTCAATGGCCGGGTGGTGGTTAATATATTATAGTACAAGACTTGTTGAAGTCGAGTATTCTATGGGGTGCATAACTTATTTTACACCGGTAATTGTTGCTCTCGGTAGCTACACACCATGCATCTGTTGGCTGCTTAGAAATTTAGTTCGTCATCGGAGGAGCTGGTACTAATGGAATCCAAGGTACGCCTGCTTCACGATTCTGTAAAGAGAATTAGTAAGTTTAGACTTAACATATAAAGTCAGTGAGATAAATGTTGGGCAAATTTTGCTAGCGGACACCATTCTTTGCTTGAAATTGCAGGTGAGCACCGCTAGTACTATTACAAGCGGTGTATTTAGCTCCTCGACACCGCACGTAATAGAATAAGATTTCCGGTTGTTTGGGAGAGAGAAAGATGTTCGGCCTGTAGTTTTTACCCCTCCTTCTGCCAGAACCTTTTGGGAAGGTTGCACAATAGGTAAAGCATTGCTTCAAAGATAGATCCATATAGCTATAACTTAACATCAAAGATGCAACAACATGATTTGGCACAGAGATATCCTTTGAAATATGTTCTTTCCATATATCACTATCTTTCACTTTCATTTATTGGTCAAAATTCATGCCCCATAAAGTGAATCCTAGAAATTGAGCTGCTAAAGCCACACCAAAGACACTTCTTGAGCAATCTCCTGTCCTATACCTCTTAACTTTTCTTTGTCATCTCTAGCTTCAAAACCACTTGTTTGTTTAATTATATCCCAGCACATATTGTTCGTCAAGGGTAATATCTTGTATGGTTGAAGGTTTGTACATATTCTCTCTGCAACACTCTCACTTCGTGTTGTTACTAAAATAATTATATTGCTATCATCATGATATAGCATATCCTTCAAGTCCATCAACAAGAACTGATTATCCTCCCAAAGGTCATCTAAAACAATTATAATCTTCTTACCAGGAAGTAGCTTTGTGAGGGAACTATGTACCACATGTCTTTCATTAGCCTTGATTCTCTTTTTTCAGATAGTTGTGAAATAATAGGCCCATGAATTTTATTCAAGTCAAATCTTTGTGACACATGGACCCATGCTTTAGAGTAACATTTGAACTTTGGATCATTATGAATCAATCTTGCAAAAGTTGTCTTGCCAATGCCTCCAATACCATGTATGGGAAGGATGGAAATCTTTTTGATGAGCTCTCAAGTAAAGAAGTTATTATTTTCCTTTTTCTTGTTCCTCCCCCACTATGAGTTCTTCTACTACATCTGTGGATGTTTCTCGTGCATCAATAAGTTCTAGCTTAGTGCAACTTGGGCTTGACAATAGATCAAGATTCGGTGTTTGATCTGTGATATCCTTTGATTCCTTTCTCATCTCTATACCGTTATTCTCTTGACCGTCATTTCGTAAAAACTTATGCTGCATCCTTTCTCGGCAAGCTGCAAAATTTCAATTAGTTTGAAGTTAGAGGAACATGAATCAAATCCTAGAGTACAGCAAGCGGTGTTAAACTAGTATGCAAAGTTTAGCTTTTCTCGTCTGCAGGCACACAAAGTAAGTGATAAACCAATTTCCATATAATGTAAACCACTTCGTAAAAGAAATAGTGCGATTGCATTGTTTGTTCTCCCAACATGCGTAAGAGCTTCATCTTTAATGCGTTGTTGATAGTTCAAATTTACACAATAAATCGTTTTATGTTAGTATAGTTCTTTCAACAAATAATTTAGCATCTAAAAATTTGTAGCTTACAGTTGTAGAGAAAAGATAACCTACACATACAGTTGAGCTTTCTCCTTATCTATCAATATGGTTCAAACAATGAATATCAGTTCTAGAGGCTCAAGAAACTTTATTAGGCTCTTGAATCATGTAGTGATCAACACTTTTGAAAGAAATTACTAATATGCTAGGAGAACAAAACAAAGTGAACTGATTACATCATTGGACATATAGTAAGACTATGTCCCGACATAGATACCCAGTATATATATGCCTTTACAAATGATATTAATTACCTTGTCAACACCAATTTCAATCTCATTAAGCTTCTCGGTGATCTTCACTATGTCGGGCCTTTTCGACTTTCTTTGTCCAAACATTTCAATGCTATCTGAGTGCATGCCTCAACTTGGCTGTAGTATGCTTCAAGCGAGGAATCACTACTACCGCAACTTTCTCTGCAACTTGTTCGTCCGCATCTCTGGACTGATAAATCAAATTGTCAAGCGGTAGATACTATTTCAATGTAAATATGACGTAGATTTGGATAAAAATGGTCCTGATTTTAAGACGTATCATTTCTCACTTGATCGATGAACTCATTTGAAGACATGTCCGAACATTCGAGGGTAGCCCAAAGGCCCCGACACAATCGTCCTTATCATTACAACACCCAAGCTAAATATGTCAAACTTTCCCGAGATTTCACCTCCGTGGATGTATTACGGTGGTCGGTAACCAACTGCGTTGTGTCGCATGCAATGAATTTGTAATGCACATAGTTTGTTGGGTTATAAAAGGGATGCGTTCAGAGAGGAATTCAACTTACAAAGGTTTCCATAAGGATTGTGGGTGGTCCGTGCTATGTCTTGACCAAAGATCTTGGACAAACCAAAATCTGCAATCTTTGGAACCATATCCTTATCTAGCAATATGTTGTCGGGTTTGAGGTCAAAATGGTAAATAGGTTCTTCTAAATCTTTATGCATATACTTTAGACCCTCACAAATCCCTTGATTATTTTGAACCCCATGTGCCAGTCAAGCTTAAGTTCACAACACTCATCTATAGTAGTAAACAAAAAAAAAATCAAATGCAATATACAAGACAATATTCTTTGTAGGCATACTAAAAGATGGTTATCGAAACCTTACATTTTTATCTTGTCACTCACGTGCAATCTCCTCTCTTTTTTTGCAAAGATCAATCGGGGTGGCGTCCGAACCATGTCGAAGGGTCGCCGCATCACACGTCGGGCCATCCCCACCGGACCGTCGTCGGGATCGCACGTTGGGCGTCCAGCCCTCACACGCCGCGTGAGCCGCCTTGGTCGTTTTTATGTATTGAACTTGTGAACTTGGAATAGTGTGTACTTTTGAACGTGTGGTTTGTAATATATTGTGGATTTCGGATAAATTTGGTCGTTTGTGATATATAAATGTGGTTTGTGACATATTAATGTTGATTTGTGGTTTGTGATATATATATATATATATATATGCTTTGTTGTTTACATGGAAAAACAAAAAAAAAGAATTTTAGAGGTGGCTTCCTCGAGTGCTTGTGCTGTGGCACTCGGGAAAGAGGAATTTTTTTTTAAAAAAACAAATTTCTTTGCGAGTGGTCGAAATATGACACTTCGGCAAAGAGTATTTAAAAAAATCAAAATCTTTCCCGAGTGTTGCACTCGGGAAAAAATCAAAAAAAAAAAGAAAAGCGTCGTCGCGTGGCCAACGGCGTCACAAGTCTTCCCCGAGTGCCAAGACGGCACTTTCAGAAAATTCCCGAGTGCACGATTTTCGACACTCGGGGAAGGCGCCTTTCCCGTGGGAGGATTAGCCGGAGGCTCTTCCCCGAGTGTTGCACTCGGGGAAGGCTTCCCCGAGTGGCTCGGGGAAGCCAACAGTTCCTGTAGTGTTTAGTATTTCAAAATTATTCCAAAATAATTGTGCATCCCGCTATAGGACTAGCTAACTTTAGTAGTTTTCTTAGCATTCTATGTTTTCGGGGTGCAATTATTACATGTGAAGCAACTTTTGTAGATGTATGTTCTGTTTGGCGGGGCTTCACTTCACTAGTTAAGTCATTTTTTTTTGCTTCAGCTTCACGAACAGCGCTACCGATGGAGCTGAAGCCGTTTTGGTAAACCGTTTGTCAAAACGGCTTTCCTGTGAGAGCATGTTTTTGTAACACCTCTGGTGTTACGAACCTGCTTAGCACCTAGGTTAAGGCCTCGAAGAATATAGCCGAACGAGTTTTTAAATTTTAACAAGTTAAAACACACAGGCAACGAAAAACAATTTTTGTAAGCAAAAACAAAATATAACGTATGTATAGTGCTTATGTAAAAATGGTGAGCAAATAGTGTAGATAAGAATACAACTTTAATTTTGGGAAGTGAATATTGTTAACTAGGGTTTTGGGAGCTAAAAAATCGAATCCAAAATTTAAACTAGAACATTTTGTTGAATCGACAAGAAATTGAACTTAGGTTACCAACGTCATTTTTGGTGAATTATATTGAACAAAATAGTTAAAATGTGCTTAAATGTTTTACTTCTATGGGTTAGTATGTAGTATGGGCTATTGAGTGAAATATTCATTGGTTGAAATTAATAAGGTTTAGACATATTAAAAATTACAACAAAAAGTGCTAACGGTTGTTAGTTCTAACCAAACCTTGCCCTCTTCTAAGTCTGGAAATGATAGTAGACAATGCCGTTTTGACACTCAAATTCTAACCAAATTGTTTAAACACTAACTTCATGTCCTCGTACTGTTGGTTGCCTCTAATTGAGTGCTTGAGCATGGCTTAGGTGGTAGTGGTGTTGGGTGTCACGATACCCTCGCAAAAATTGCCCGAACCTCGTTAAAACGTGTCAAAGTCATGTTGTTGGCGCTCTGTTCGTGAACTAATGTTCAGAGCGATGAGCTTACATTGGCATGCATCTATCTCCTTCCCTGGTGGTCCTCTGGTCATGGCGATGGTATTGCTAGGTCGTTGGCAATATGGACTTTACGATAGGGGATTTAGTTGAACCTCTACTGTGATCGTTAGTGACTTTTGTTATGCTTTGAAATGTGTGCACGTCAGCTAGGGCGGTCATTTGGACTGGGGTCACGGTCACCGCAGGCACAGCATGGTGGCGCAGGGGTCATGTCGCGACCAAGCCACGGTCGCCGCCCCGATCGTGCGCCATGCCTGTGCCGCGCTGCGCCCAGGTCTTGCGTGGCCTGACCCGGCTAGCAGTGGTCTAGTCACCCGGCCGCAGTGTGCGCGCGCCAACGCTAGCCACCGAGCCGTGTGTGGGGTCATGGAGGAGCTGCGACTATCACCGCCTTGCTGTCGTGGCGCTCGCCCCACCTTTCATCCTACCTACAGCGTCGAGTCTCTGGACGTGTGCCGCTGCAGCCGCGCCTAGGTCGACGACCCCGGTCACTGTGGTGATGAGATGCTTCCCTACCTCGCCCACTAGCCGACGCCCGTGAGCCTCCGCTCGGGTCTTGCCTCTCCATTCAAGCGCATCATGCCAAGCCCATGAACCATCACCTGTACGCAAGTGTTCGAGCTACCGCCATCAAATGGAGCCGCCCCGCCTTAATCTGCTCGCCCACACTCGGGTGCACTCTCCACGGCATGACCATGGCTAGAGCTCCGCCTTTCCGCCCTCCAATTCGCCTAGCTTAGGGCTTCATAGTTTGATTCCTTGTACCAATAGGTGGCATAAGAAGGTAACTAGGCGTCCCATCTTCCCCATGCTCGGTCAAGCGCTACCGACCGCCAATTAAGCGTTTTGCTCGCCACCGACCATGGGTGTCGCCGCAACCAGTGGATCGGGGGTAAGTCCCAATCCGTGGGGAAAGAACCCAATTGGTGGCGTTTCTGGACTCGTGTTGATCCACTCTAGCTGGTGCTCATGATAGGTTGGTTTAGTTTTTTGTCATGGGTGCGGTGACGTGACAGTGCCGCACTCGGAGAGCCATAGCCCGCTCGGTCGCACATGGCCAGACCGCCCAGCGCTCCCATGTTTCAACCTTCATTGGAGCGTGCACCACGGTGAGCTACTGATGCTTCTCCACCACCTCTACCCTTCCGAGAGTGTATAGGTTCATCGGAACAGGCACGCCGCCGCCGCGGCTAGCCGCTCGCCGCTGCCTCTCCCGACAATACACCGCTGAGTTCCCAACCGCCATCCATACTTGTGGGTTTAGCCATAGATGGTGGTTGGCCCTTTATTCCTATCGCAGCGGGTCTAGCTCGCTCGGCGTAACCGCCATTGCCGCCGGTGTGCCACGCCATCATGCGCGGGTACGCCGGGGACCTTCCCAATGTGAAGGTAACATGTTCCAAGGTCCTTAATGTAAAACACGTCTCTCGTGCAATACTGATCAGAGGCGCCGCGTAATAACCGGTTAGTCCGGGGGTTCTTTTGCAAAACACGCGCGCACGGGCCTTCCGGTCTTGGGCCGCGCCGGGCCATCACGACGGGCGCGTGGCCTCACCCGCGCTAGGCTGCTGGGCCGATTAAGTCACCACTGGCCCTTTTCTTTTCTAAAGCATTTTCTAAAGTAGTTTCTAAAACCAAAATAGTAAATTTAATAGAAATTTGTGTAGTTGACCAAAAATTATGAGACCAATTTTGTTCAGTTCCTAAAATAATGATCTACTTGTTAGTGTATTTTGTTCACATAGTTTCATGGAAATTTCAAGAGTAATCTAATTAATTGGAAGCACTTAATATTGTTAAAACATCAACTTGTAGGAATTATTGTGAGGAATTGGTAGTAGTGTTGGCTTTGGAATTTTTACAGAAAATTCCTAACATTATTAGATGCTCATTGTAATTTTTGTAGCTCCATAATAATTAAATTGCTAAGGTAACGAAATGAGCCCTAGTTCGAATATATAAATTTAATCAATAAGAAGCCAAAACACCTTGGGATTGTAGGACTAAAACATTTTTCTAAAAACAAAGCCTTACCCGACGACATGGATACGTAGCCTAGTACGCTAGTCGTTAGAGCTAGCTCGTTAGCTTGCGAGGCGTAATCGTGTTCTTAGAGTTGTGGTTGCCGTGGGTTAATTACATTTTCTGCGTTGCATCTACGTATATTATAATAGGAACAACGATGGATCATGGAGTCAACTGGAGTAGCAGAAAAGATGGTGCCTTGGTGATTGTGTTACCACGATGGAATGCTAATCCTTGGTTACCTCTTGCCTAGGCAAGCCCCGGTGCATAACCCCTATTATTCTACACTTTATTTTATGTTTGTGCATTAAGTTTTAAGGAGTTGAAAGAAAACCACTTGCATATATATATATATCCTTATCCTATGAGTCCTACTAGTATGTCAGGATCGTGTAGATTGCTATGCTATAGGATCCGGTAGAAGTCGAGTGATTACCTGTTACTCGCGAGAGATAGAAAAGATATTATTGTTGTTATTATATTACTATCACATGGAATAGATATGGAGTATAATTGGAGACCAGACGTAATGGTACTTTGGATCTAGACTTGGTTAGGCATTCGAGCGAGGCTCGGATTGCACTTGTTCCGCTTGTGTCGATTGAGGACCGTCCATTACTATGGATGGTAGTCAGGTCACAAACTTATTATCCTGAGCACATACTTGCTTATGGGAGCAGGAAGGCTCATTGCGCTCTTGTCGTAGATTCTGGCTCTTTCCGGACCAACTGATTGGAGGTGGGTAAAGGTGGAGGTCTAAGCACCATGCTGAGACCGGGTCTCAAGTGTGGGGGCTTAGAGTCCAAGTTTGGACGAGGACCTGGACCCCTCGACAGGAGTAAAATGGGTTGGTCTCATTTGTGCCCGGGGTACAAACGGGGCGTGTGTTTTGGGGGTACCCAGCTATGATACATTGATTCGCGAATCTCCATTTCTGTGAGGCGATACCGACTTGGCTATGGTCTAGCACCGTAGTAAGAACTGGAATATAAAACATGGTAAAATAGTTCTGATTGCATACCACCTACTTGAAAGTAGCATAGATACTTACATAGAATGGATAGTTAATGAACTAATGATGACTGCTAATAAAATTTAATATAAGGACACACGTTTAATAATGCTTCCGCAGGTGCAATAACCCACAAGCCAAATAAGCCTTGCATATCCTTGGAGTCTTTTATTTTCCTCCTGTCAGGTAAGTCTTGCTGAGTACAATCAAGTATTTAGGGTTTTATTCCCCCTGTTGCAGGTGACCGATGGATGATAAACGACTTTTGTGTGTGGAAAACTCCTGGTGGGCTCAAAGAGGATTCCTTTCACACTACGACCTTAGTGTTTATTTATAACCCTCACTAAAAGTTTTTAGAAAAAAGTTTTATGATTCACCATTAATCTTTATTTCTGTTGTAATTTTGATCATACGTTGTTCTCCGCTGCAAGATAAAAATGTAAACCTAAAATGTATAAACTTTTTTACATGTAAAACTGTCTTAATTCCGTTATTGCATTCAACTTGTTTAAGTACTCTAACGTTGTAATAAAGTGATGTAAGAAATAGTTAAGAATATTGTAAGCTTTATTCTCTTATTTATGATCCTGATGAAAAATGTGGATTTTTGAGTTCTTTCTTGGGATGTGCTCGAAACAACATCACGATTTAGTGCACTCTCTTGGGTATTTAGTGTTTAATGGAAGACAAGTACTCTTGGGAGGACATTAGATTAGGTGGTTCTGCCACAGTTTTTAGGGGCCTGGAGGAGGAGCCGGGAGAAGCCACTTTTTTTTTACTCCATCCCACCCCAAATTATTGTGAAAGCATGTTTTTAGGGGCTTCACTAGTTAAGCCATTTCACTTTACCCCGCTTGGTAAAAAATGGCACCAAACGGCTCCTGAAGCCGGTAGAGAAGCTCTGCCAAACGGGGCTACGTATATGTAATTTTTATTGTTGATTTATCCAATAAAAAAATATAGAATTGCACTTATTTTAGACTGAGGAAATAGCTCTTTTTATATTGTTGGACTTATCATTATATAGTAAAGTTGTGCTAAGAGTAAGTACAGTGAATGGTTATAGGTTGGCTATAAGCAGTGGCGAATCCAGGATTTTAGTTTAGGGTACGTCGTCCAAAAATTTTCATATCCAATTCGGTAAATTTATTATAGCAATTCAGTAATAATTACAAAAATGACAACGTGATTCGGTATATATGCACTAAGTAACACGATAATGCTTAAATTTATGGATTAAGTTGAAACCCTCCACTAAATACAATATATATAGTTCAAAAGTCATACTGATAATTGAAATATAGGCATAAAAGAGTACAACTGACTTATAATGCTACTTTTCTGGCTATTTTATTCAACGCTTTACAATATAAACAGTTAAAAAATCATACTGATAGTTAAAAGTCTAGAATACCAGGAATCCAATCCAAAAGAAAGATCCTTCTATTCATTCAATTCATTTCAAATAAGCAAGCCAATAAATAGAGCTAGTGTTGTAGTTAAAGCAACGAATAGAAAACCGAAACAACTAGTTATAGTAAGCATGAACGGGTTAAATTCTATTTTTTTACTACCCTACATATGTTGGTAAAGCACTTAAAATAAAGAGATGCAATATCCGAGTTTCTTTTCATAACTACATAAATATTAAAAAAACACATTGCCAAATAATTAAACAATTTGCTATTTGTGATGTTAGCAAATAGCTATGAAAAATAAACGACAATTTTCTGTAGAAAGATGAAGAGTAGAAGAAACCGAAGAGCAAAGATTAAATTTTACATGAATGAAATAGCGAATCAAAGCGGTAAGCCTTACTGTTGTGTGGCCGTGCAGACTACAGATGAGATGAGACATGGACAGCGAGCCTCCGATCCAATCTAGCATCCAGGGTGGAGGGCGGTAGCGGCACCAGGGCGTCTGTGCATTAGGGGTCAGCCGTCAGGCGGGGTGCGTGTCCTCCGTCCTTAGGTCCAGATTATAGATTAATTAATTAGGAACTAGAAACATAGTGCACCTAGTAGACGTCTGGACTTGCCTATTGCCACGTGGGCCTCCCTCCCATCCTCCCGTGATGGCGTAATGGGATCTAGATTTTTTTTTTACGAATACGGCATATACATACGACTACCTAAACTAGTTGCCGCCGGTCTCGCACCCTGTGGCTCCGCCACCGTATATAAGTAGGCTGATACATATGCTATAAGTATTCACACAACTAATAGAGGATTGTATTATTTATAGAGCACCTTTGGAACACATAAATTTTATAGAAATTACATAGGAATTTCACATAAAATCGATTCATTTTTTACGAAACTGCTCGTAACTGCAAAGGCAGAGAAGATCCGGCGGGGTGTATGAGATCTCTGCAAGTCGCCTTGAGAACTGAGACATGCTGATTCTCTTTTCATTTTCCTTGACCATGGCGTATTGGGCCAGGCTATTGGCGTTTGTTGGCATACGCGCTCTCTGGCGACTGCTGCTGCATACTACTGTACACCCCAGTACCAGCCCATACCCAAAGCCCAGTAGGCAGCTCCGTGCCTCTAGGCCCTGTGCTATCTGCTATCGCCATATTGCAAGGGGATCCTCACCGCGTCACCATCACCTCTAGGAACTCATCTGACGTGGCCTAAACGCGTTGCATGAGATGGAGAAGTACTAGGGTGGTAGCCCTGCCGGCGGCCGGCATCCCAGGCGGCTTGCTCGGCTGGTCGTGCCTTTCCAGGCATGCTGGCACTGGCAGCCTGGCATGCATAGTTGCACTGTGCTGGTAGCAGCATGCAGTCGACGTCTGTAGAGGAACCGACATGTCTAGGTAGCCGTAGGTCTACGCGGCGGGACCACCGTCAGCGTCTGCGCATCCATCGGACCTGCATTATATTGGCGGCGGGGCTCCGCCGGCCCCCGCAGCTTTCACCGGGTTCGCCGCCGCCGCCGCCGCCTCGCCGCGCGTTGGAGTGACGGAACCAGCCCGGACAAACCGAGGGAACCGGACAAGGCCCCCAAATGTATCGTTTGGGCCAGGTTTTCCTACGGACACAAGACGCGGGTTTTTTTTTTCTGGGCCCAGCAGGCTGAATCGCTCAGAACTTCGTCTCGCTCAGAAACAGACAGGTATCAGTAACATCAGATTAGTCCCATATCGCCCCCTAATCTTGCATGCGCCTAGAAGGGAGTACAAAATAACTCCCGCATCAACCTTAAACCTTACTTACCTGGGCGAGGTCAATTGCTGATCAAAAAAGAGCAATGGCCTAGGCTAGCGGCCTCCATCAGTGGCGGATCTAGGATGGTGATTAAGGGGGGGCTAAACAATGAAGATCTAAGGCTAACACTAAAGATTAATGGTGATTTGCCACTATGTAATAGTGATTTATGAAGAGATTAGGCTCACTGGGGGGGCTGTAGCCCCGGCAGCCCCCCCTGTGGATCCGCCACTGGCCTCCATTGCACTTGGGAGGAGTATCCGCCACTGGCCTCCATTGCACTTGGGAGGAGTGCTAGCTTACCATCTTCTCAAGTAGAAGAGTGGACGTCATAATTTATGGTCGAGGGGTACGTGTTCGCGCGGCCCCTATCAATATAAGATTAAGTTTTGTAATTATAATTATAATTATTTTATTCTAATAAGTATATGATTGAGACTTGTTAGTATATAATATATAGTGTTGTTGTATGTTTTCTTTTCTCTTACTCAAATTATAGGTGTTTTGCATGTTAGAATAAAGTTTATCCATCTGTGCCCAACTTATATTATTAACAAATCACTGATTATTAACAATGAAGCACTAGGATCCTACGTCGATTTCCACTAACACTGGAACTTGGAGATTAACAATGGAGCCCTATAATTCTACATCGATTTCCGCTAACAATGGAACTTAAGGAGACAAGCAAGAAATCTCACAATTCTGAACTTTGTTTGCTGCTTGTGGATTCCGAATTTGAGTTCAACAAATGTGTCGTCACGGAACATGTCAAACAAACTAGGCATTGATTTGCTCTCTGGGCTGATGCTCCCAACATTTTTTTTTGAGTTGGTCCCTTGGGGCAACTATTTTGGCCCATTCGTGCTTGAAAAAACCCATGTCTTCGGCTTGTTCGTCAATCAGGCCGAAGGAGGAGAATACAAAACATGGGCTTTACCCAGCCCAGGCCTTATTTTATGACTGAATCCTTATCTTTATCTTTATCTTTATCTTTACCCATATAATACACCACTTCAAATTATCCTATAGCCACCAAACAAATTCCACCTCTATAGTCATAAACTAAACTACGTCCATCCCACAAAACACACAGAAATAAACCACATTAAAAACATACACACCAGATTAACTCCCACTCATTATCTCTCATTACTCAACCGTATCCGACAGTCCTCCTTCTTTGATCTGCAATTGCCCCCGGCGACCGAGACCCCTCACCCTCGCGGCCCCCGTACCCAGTATAGGCTTCAACGCGTGGCATCCGCAAACCCAACCGCGAGAGTCCAGGTTCGAACCCCGCTATCTACGGGAAAAAAAGAAAGTCACAACCCCCCCCCCGAATGTTGAGGCAAAGCGAAGCGCGAGGGTAGGCGTCTTAAGGCAGCGTCGGCGCAGACCGCTGTAGCCTCCGCGCATGTCACTGAAGGCGTTCGGTTTTAACCGATGGTTCGGTTCGCTTTCTTCGGTTTTCCAAAATTTCGGTTTCTAGAAAATGACCCCTGATCGGTTTGCTAAAATTCCAAAAACCGACCAATTTCGGTTCGGTTTTTTAGTTTGGTTTTTCGGTTAAAACCGAATAAACCGATGCAAGAAAACATCAGACAGGATTTAGAACTGACAACACAACATAGTACAAACTTGCACAGCACAGTATATTATTTGAAGACTCAAGACTGTTACAAACTTAACAATTCAATGCTCAAATCAAATATTACAAATTTGCAGTTCATTCCTGATAATAAACCACAGTACTCCATCAGTTTTGATAAACAACAGGAAAAAAAACAGGTTCCAGCCAGCAGGACTACCGACTATTTGGTTTCTCGGTACTTCGGTTCGGTATGGCATAGAAACTCAATCCGAAGCCGAACAACGAACTTCACAGAACTAGAAACGAAACCGAACCGAAAAACCGAACTACCGACTATTCGGTTCGGTTTTGGTTCGGTTCGGTTCGATGTTCGGTTTTTGGTGAAAAAGCGCCCAGGGTGACTCCGCGGCACCGTCGATCCGCGGACAAGCTACCGCTCCGGGCGGTAGATGGGCAGGGGCGTAGCCGCGCAGGCTACTAGGCGCCGAGCGTGAGGCCACGAGCGCCGGACGCTCGGACGGCCGGGCACCACGCTGCCACAGTGAAGCTCCTCCCTCTGCTCGCCCGAATGCCGGCGCCCCCATCTGAATCTGGCGCGCCCCTCCCCGATCCGTTCGATCCGCGCCGAATCGCCGCCGCTCGGGGCGGAACCGTAATCCGATCTCGACCCGTTTCCCCACGATGGGCGCCGGCCGTGTCTGCCGTGGCGGCCCCTCCCCTGCCGCCGGCGCCGCCACAGGGCGGCCGTTCCGACGCTCGCCACGTCCTCCTCCGCCTCCCCTTCCTAGGCCCCCTCCGAGACGGCGTCCACGTCGGTCATCAAGACGATGTCCTCGTCCATTGCTTTGCTGGGGTGTCGAGGAGGTAGGCGTATGGAGCGTTGCCATTTTCGATTTCGTTTTGTGGGTAAAGTTAGGATCACTTCTTTGGAATAGTCATGTTTAGCAATGGAATTATATCAGAAATGCTATACAACACACATGTTTTTAGCACCAAAAAACACATAGATTTTTTTTGTATCTCTCTCCCTCTATCTTTCTCACCGGTGACCAATGTTCCCCAGCCCGGCGTTGGCCAGCGTGGAGTTGACGTTCTGCATGGCGGAGAGGATGTTGTTGTTGTCCCCGCTGGAGACCTCGTTGCCCACGGCGATGTACTTGAAGTTGACCCCCGGGATCGCCTGCACGTTGCTCTGCACCCATGTGGCCGCCGCGCGGCTCGGGTCGGAGGCCAGCGAGGAGAGGTCCGAGTTGGGCACGTCCATGATCACCCCGATGTTGCTGCCGCTCAGCGCGTTGAGAGAGTTGGTGTCCGGGAAGTAGATGCGCATCTGGTTGATGCCGTTGGACTGGTAGAGTTGCACCACATCGCTCGCCGACGGCAGGTTGTCGCCGTTCACGCCGTAGCACACGCCGATGGCATGGCAGTGGCGGTGGCGGCGGCGGATATGTGATTTGTCCTTCCATACAAAAAAAATTTGTGATCTATGATCTAGATCTGTGGAGGCTGGAGGTAGAAGAAAGGTGGAGGCTGTTGGATCTTAATCCTATGGTGCAAAAAAATTAATGTGTTGAAACTGCATAAAACACATGGTTGTGCAGTAGACAGATTGGGCGTGGTAGTAATAGCATAGCAGTACCAATTTGCTTTGAAGGTGTGAAATTTGACCAAACCAATTTGTAGTGCATGCGATGAAACTGAATGTTTATGACACAAACCACTTGGAGTAGGCTGCTGCCTGCTTGAAATTTGCAAATTGGAATTTAACTTTACCCATGTAGCGTCTCTATTTAGTAAATTGGTTAGAACAAGACTGTTCACCAACTCCCTTTTGCATCTTTGTATGTTTATTTATTCATCGTTATTTCAAATTTACTTCAGTTCTTTCATCATAGTTGCTTATCTCATGAGATTAGAACACAAATCTCTTGAAGGCCTGAACTCTCTTTTCTTGGAAAGAGAACATGTATCTTTTCATCTACTATAAAAGAATTTTACCCATGTTTTTTTTTTTCAGAAGCATTAGAAGCTTTGAAGGAGATTTCTGAGTTGGCGTGCCCAAATGATGGTTTTCTTGACCAGCTGAAATTTTCTCAGGATCTGCTGGCAGCATATGAACTCCTGTAGTGTTTGTTGCTTAGCTGACCATTCTTCAAAGTTGATACTTCAAGTCATTTGTACAAGAGATTCCGCTTAAAATTATTAGGTTAGTCCTGATCCATTTTGGTTAAAGTGGTGTTTACAAGTTGCCGTTAATAGGGGACTTTCTCCCGTTTCCGTGGGGTATTCTCTATGTTTTATTTGTTTGCCCATTTTATACCGTGAATCATGAAATGTCTTCCTCGTGTATCTTAGTGGTGCACAATTGGCAGTCCATATAAAATCAGTTTGTGTTGTGATACATTTAGATTGGAAGCATACTCTTCTACAGTGATCCCTGATTCATGATGCAGAGTGTTTGAATGTTTTGTTACTAATGAATTCGTACCTACACTTATGTATCAATATGAAGTGCTGTATGGTTAGGATTTAGGACATGTAGCTGCACCTAAAATAAATAAAATTGTGTTTCAGATTTTCTTGTTCTTCTAAAAATATCAAAGTTGTCGATTGTTCAGTTGTTCAGTCTTAATCTGTTAGAAGTTTGAGCATTAAAAAATACTATCAGTTCATCAAATAAAATTGGTCATTAGTAAACAGTAATCTTATTCAGTATGCAGTAGTTGTACCCTTGGTGCATCTTTTATCATGTGATTTTTCTTACTATGTTATCCTTATTCCTTAGAGATCTGTTTCCTGCATTGTTGTTCCCCAGCCGGCGGGCGTCGTGGGAGCCCGGTGCGGTGGAGAACCTAGAGATATCTCTGAAGCATATCAGGTCAAAAAGGTAGAAAACCTGACTGTGTGGTTTATATATTTTTACAGTACACTGTTTTGGCTTGCATTTGACAAGGCTTGATATGTTTGCAGAATCAAATGTTACTTGATCAGCTCTTTGATCTCAAAAGTAAGGTAATAATGATGAGCTCTGGTTACCTTTTGCCTAATTTTATTTCTGTTCCATGCATTAGTACCAAACCTTGTAACGCTGAGATAACAGTTATGTTTTGCAGGAACAGGAATTGCAGGATCCATTCTTTGGGACCCTTCTCATGGATAAGAGTGGAAGAGCCCTTCTTTTGGTACGAACTGTCTAAATTTTAGTAGATGTACATAAAGGTAGTTGGTTTGAGCTGTGGATCAACTTCTTCATTGTGCTAATCTGCAGGTACATTGGGAATCGATGGGTATATGTGAATCAACATTGTGCTCTGCAGCTGGACGGTGGGCATCTATCTGCTCTCATCGTTCAGCTGTTTGTGGTTTTGCTTCAGTGAGCATTGGGTTGAATAATTTTGTTTTGTTGTGCCTTGTTGCCTGTAGGGACTGATCACTGGAGGCTTGATCCTGCTGGGCCTGATCTGCACTCGTTCCAGGTCAGCGCCGTCCCTGAGTTGTAGACAAGGAAGAATGACACTTGGATTCGCGTCACAAGGATGCTAGAAGCACCAGCAGGCTGAATATCCTATCCAAGGCCTCGCTGCCACTAGAGATGCACTAAGTTCGTTTAAATAACCACTGTGCTTGTAAATAATGTGTTCACATGAGCTTGACAGCTTTTTGTATGTATATCCAGTATGGAGCTTTGCTCTGCTGAGGCAGAGGACATTTCATTGAGCTGTAGGTGCAGTGTAAAAAGTTGGGAATTATATTTGTGGAATTATGTTAGTTTATCTGAAAAGTGTACATATGAAAATTGTCACATGAATTCGATCATGTTTTGGGTTTTACCGTAGCGTTAGCATGGGCATTATCTAGCATGGGCATTATCCTGTATGCTGTTTTGTGCATGACGAGGTTAACTCAGATGCATTGTGTCCTTTGTCCTGTGAGTCAGAATGCGAGGCAGCTGCTGAGCGAGTGCGTGGCATCGCACCTGCGGCACAAGGATGTAGCTCTGGAGTACGGGTCAGGGCTGCAGTCCTCCAGTGGGAGAATATTGCTCCAGAGCTTGCCAGGTGCTGGTCGAGAATGGAGCTTATGTTTCCATCTGCTTATATGGATGTTGAGATTTTTCTTGGTTGCTATAATGCAGGGACTAAACTCTATCGCGAGAGATTTGTGAGGGCTCTTGCCAATGAGTTGTGTGCACCATTATTGGTTCTGGACAGCAGTGTTCTAGCACCATATGTAATATAATCTGCCCCATATATTATAAGTCTTAAGGTTTGTGGTTGAAGTTGAACCTAATGCCTGACCTTGTAGGATTGTGGCGAAGACTGTTCAGAGAGTGAGGGAGAGGATAATCATGCAGAGCGCAGAGGTAGAGGATAAAGGTTCAGAATCAGAGGTCGATGGTAAAGGTGATGAAAGTGATGATGATGGCACAGTCCAATCAGGTAAATCTTCACACACACTGAGTTTAAACACTGTTGTCCGATCCCTGTCCTATCTTCTCTTTTATTTTTCTTACAAGGAGTCTTTAAAAAATGTATTGTTAATCTTTGTCAAGATGAATGGTGGAATAAGATGCATACAAGGGGTGAATAAAATTTTGACACCGCTGTTCTTTGTATTTCAGAGTGATCCGGATGATAAAATTGATGTATGGAGTAAAAGATTGTTTGTACCAAAAGTTCTTAGTGCCCTTCGTAGTACTGCTGATAGCTGAAGAGTTCAGTCCCTGCATTCGAGGTACACTAGCCAAGTTATGTCAGCTTGTAGCAAAGTTTGATGGAGAACTCCAGCATCGGTAATAACTACAAAAGTAAGTCTTTGCATGCTGCATACGCCAATCTATTTATTGTCTTAAGGATTGTTTTATGTTTGGCCTTCCAGGTCATTGACCTGAATTAAACTTCTAATTTCTTATGGTATATGTGTTGTAAGGATAATAGTGACAGAAATTTAAGTGCTTCTTTGTGGTGTATGTCTTCAAATAGTTTAGTTGTAAGAATCACTGTCAGTTGAACCCACCCTTCGAGTAGTAGGACTTGTTACCATCTAAAATTAGGTGTTTTTGTTTGTTTGTAAATTGAACAATCCATGTATGAACCATGGTATCTCAAACTACATGAAGTCATTGGTCGCTTGTAATTTTCTACCAGCATAATCCCTTCCAAACATACATAGTGGCAGCCATATTGATTTATTTTAGTTTTATGATTTATTTTTGCTAGACGCTACCGTAGCGTTAGCACGGGCAATATACTAGTATTAGTTTCTGGGTGCTTAGCGTCCCTGCACTGCGGGGAGGACATGACAGGGGTTTAGTATAGTTAATTAGTCCCATATCGGTTTCCCAATCTTGCTTGCCTTTTGAGAAGGACTACAAAGTGAACCACATGTGCAACCTTGATCCATACTACCTGGACGGAGTCTATGGTTGATCAAGAAGAGCCATGGCCTAAGTTAGCTGTCTCTATTACACTTGGGAGGAGTGCTGGCTTACCATCTCCCCAAGTAGGAGAGTGGACGTCATAATTTATGTCAAAGGGGTACACGTCCGCACGGCCCCTACCAATCCTAATTATTAAGTTTTTCTTGTTTTGATTAATTATTAAAATTAATAATTAACTAATGGTTAATTAATAATAACTAGTTAATTAATTAATTTTTGTTATTAATAATTAATTAATTAATTAATTTTTGTTATTAACAATAATAAGTATGATATTTTTATTATATTTTCATATTATTTTTATTACCATTATTATTAATGTTGAGATTTTTTTTGTTATTAATTTTTTGCTTCGGTTTCAAACAAAATGTCTAAACTTTTTCGCAAAAGAAAAGAAACAAAATGTCTAGCCGACGGGCCAAACAGACTAGACATTGAGTTGCTTTCCTCCAGCTGAGTTGGACCTGAAGGGCCTTTTCTCGCAGTCGCATGGTTAGTGAAGTTGACCGTGCTTCGCTTGCCACAACAGGGTTCCGAAGTTGGTGGCCTGCAGAGTGTTGACTGGGCACGGTGAGCAACGCATGGATTCCTGATCTCCGCCGTCGCATGAAGACGCCAACGGCATGGGGAGACAGACACGGCGGCGGATGAAACCACAGCCGTCCCGCGTCCACCATCTGAGGTCGACGGAGATGACCTCACATGCCACGGCTTACACACAACCATGCATCGCACGCCAAGGCTTCGCATGAAGGCGCCAACGGCATGGGGAGGCAGACGCGGCGGCGGATGAAGCTCCTGCTGTCCGGTGTCCGCCATCGCCGCCGCTGAGGTCGACAGAGATGGTGACGCCTGGCGCGAGTCTGACGCCGATTTCAAACAACACTTCAAAAGGTACACAATTCCGGTTTCCCCTCGCCAGTTAAGTTTGCCGCTGCCAAGGTTGCAGAATAAAATTACTTCTTTCAAAAACAAAATCATGCCTAGATATTTAGGATCCATGTCTAGTTCATGATCAGTGACTCCAACCGCATGCAGGCAGACGCATGGAGCTGGCAGCACTGCAAATACCACGGGTACAAATTTGCTTAAAATTTATTGTTTCAAAATTCTAACGTGTGCCCGGTATTGAACCGGACATATTACAGCTGATGAATACAACAAATAAATTGCTCTCCTCCGCAAGCCGTGCAAGGGTTGAGTGCCTTCTGCTACTATTCCATCGTACCTTATACATATATAAACACACTTGCCTTCTGCTATGGCCTCGTATTGTACAAATGTACATTCATATGAACACTGAAGATGGTACATTCAAGCAAAGAATGGTTGCAAGATTGCTGCAGAATCCATGAACTGAATGGTCCTGCAGCATGACTCAAATAGCACATGGTGGCTTCTGATACCTAGATCATGACGTGTCAGCGGAATGAGAATGCGATTTCCTCTAGCGTCCTTCCCTTGGTCTCCGGAACCCACAAGCACACGAAAATGAGGGCCATGGTAGACACAGCAGCATAGATAGCAAAGGTTCCTGAGCAAAACAAGACATGGTAAGATCCCAATGTCGCAGGGGAAAACACGTTCTTGAAGGGAGGGAAGGAAAAAGAAAGAGACCTCCACTGCTCCAGTTCAACATTAGGCTTGCCGTCATTGTAATGGCCCATGCTGTCAGCCAGTTCGCCAGGGTCGCAACACTTCCAGCAAGGCTCTTGATGTTAACAGGAAGAATCTGAAAGGAAAACAACGTAAATTCAAAAATCTCCCTTCAAGTTTGCAGATGCAGTATCTCTAGGCATTTCATTATGCATGCACATTGGGCAGCTAGATAAGATGCTCGCTGTCATTCGTGTTTTAATTAATAACTACTAAATGAGGTAATTTCAGTATTTTGAGGTAGGCATAGCTGTCCTCTGGCTAGAGAAAATAATGCAGTTTCCCATGCAATTTGAAGGAGCAACTACAGTTTATAAATAACAAGAGTTTGCACCATTTTAAAGAAGCTATAGCTATGTTGAGAGGTTGTGGATTTGGGGTTGCAGTATCTCAGAGTGCATGAAATTCAAAGCTGGGGACTCGGAGCAAAAGTGCTAAGTGGCACTCATAATAATTACATAAAGATAAGAAAGCAAAGAAACATTAGTGAATTAAAAGCTCTGTATAATATAAAAAGCAAGAGTAAACTATACCTCAGACATAATGACCCAGGGAATTGCTCCCAAGCCAAGAGAAAATGCAATCACAAATGCCTGGAGAGCAAAAGACAAGGCCTCAAACAAGCTTCTCTCAACAAGGGGAACAAATAATATGTAATAGTACTGCGACTAACCACAAGTCCAGCCAGTGAAAGCATACTCATTGCAGAGTATAAGTGAGAACCAGCAGTTATGTTGTCCTGTTCCAGAATTGAAGCAAGAATGTTTCAGAAAGGAATGACAATGTCGATAGACTTTAAGCAATACGATTATTTCGGTAGAGTGCGCTGTAAACAATAGCATGCTACTATTAACCTTTTAAGTGACATTACCTTCACAAAAAATGACACAGAAACAATAACAAGAGTAACGACCATTCCTGTGGTAGAAATCTGAAAAGACAGCTCAATTAACATAACTGGATAACCATGTCCAATAAACAATTCTGATGGAAAGTTGAAAACTAACAATGAGAAGAAGCCTTCGACCAGCTTTGTCAGTCAACCAGGTTGTCACTCCAGTAGCAATCACCTGAAATGATAAGATCCCATTAAGTATGCAGTGCCAAGCCCACATCTGCTCAAAGTTTGTCCAAGAAACAAGGGACGTAACAACTTTAAAACAAATATACCTGAACAGCCCCCAAACCAAAGGTTGCTAGATTACTGTTTGTAATACCTGTTCAGGAAGAGAATTCAGTAAGATAACAGATTTGGAAGTCTTGGTTCTAAAACTCTTATTCCCCTTTTTTACATATTAAATGAAGCATTGTGGTATCCATACAAAGCATGAATCGAACCGAAACAAGGTAACTTTCATTTCCTGGACAAGTTCCAAAATATGCAAGCCAGAAAGCATATCTCAATTGCATTAGAATCTAGCAACAGAGATTGACCGTGTTTTGGAGAATGTACCAGCAGTTTTGAAGATGCTCGCAGCATAAAATAGAATGCCATTGACACCACTTAGCTGCTGCAGGACAAGGAGACCGATTCCTATCTAAAAACAAGCGAATTAGCAAAACTGCAAAAGATTAAACATTAATATGTAAACAGAGAGTAACAAATAGCAAGGCACCAACCACAAGGGGAACACTGTATCTCTTCTGCTTGATATCAGCAAATCTTATGGTTGTCCTCCTCCTTGATGATGCTACTGATCTCTGTGTAAAAATGGAAGATAACTATGTAATTCACATCTCCTATGGTACATTATACTGCAAAAAATAAGAGAAATTCTACACCAGCTTCTGAGAGCAACGCATTGACAGCTGCACCAGTGTACCATTGAGAACAATATTAACGAAATCTCTATATAGGAATCCTGCTTCCAAAAGACGGGCAGCGGATCGGGCCACGTCGCCCGTTAGCCCGCTGACCGTCCGATCCGGCGAACAAGCCATGTACACCGTTCGATCGTGGTCTTCGCGGGTCTCCTACCCGTTAATCCACGCAGCTGGGCCGTCAGGAATGCTCCGGAACCCACTCGACTCACCCCCTCCATCTCGGACTGTTGCGCGCCGCTCATACTCATGCGCCACCAGTTGCCTCCCTGTGTGGCGCCGTCTCCGTCGTCCCTTCTCCCGCCCGAGGTTCGACGACGCCCGGGGCTTGCCGCGTCGCCGGGTCCTTCTGCTCTGCCACACGCCGCCCGAGGTCCGAGGAGAACGGCGGCGCAGGGAGCCGCGGACACGAACAGGCTGCATCACGGCAGAGCGAGGGCCGCGCGCTATGGCACGCGGGGCTGCGACGCGGAGGAGCACGGGCCGCGCGGATGGCCGGCGGCGCGGGTCCGCGGGGGCTACGAACAGGCCGCGGCGTAGCGACGTGGGGGCCACGCGGACGGGCGGCGCGGCAGCGCCCTGTCCACACCTGGGTTTCACACGCCTCGCATGCCTAATGTTCGACAAAATGTCGCACTCAGCCTGAGCTTATTCCAGACTCCAGACGACAGCAATGCTCAAGGCACTTTCCGTGGAGAAAAGGTGGACACTGGCCCATGTGAAGATCCACGTTGCGTAAAGGAGCTGCAGCGCCGGCGACGAGCTCCTAGCTTCTGACACCCATTCACTACTACTTCAACCTCCTGTGTGCCTGAGCAGTCAGAAAGGATATGTTCATATATGAAGGTAATTTTTTTTTCTCTTTCTAAGTCCTACTTGACTGCACATGACAAGATCCATATAAAATTCCACATTTTTAGATAATTGAGCAACTTAATTGCAAGCTTTGTGATGAAATAGCCGAAGTATAGCGACCACTTATGAAATGTCAAGTTAGCATATGCTACATTTTTCTTCCATCTGAGTTTGTGGTTGAAAAAAGTTCTAAATTTTGAGTGTGCAATCAAAATACTTGAGCCAGGTACAAACACTTCTCTTTATCTATTCCCGTGTCTGATAGGGTTTACCTTTTCTAAAATCTTAGCAAAGGGCTTCCATACTCATGTAAGATTCTTTCTTATAAGCACTCATCATATTGGGTACTATCATTTGTTTATGCTCTAGGAGTCTGCTGCTGCAATGCCTACAGGTTGTAGTGGAGGCTTACTACCATGCTGCTTAACAAGGTTACAGAATTATATATAGATAAAAAGTAAAACTTATTTTATATGATTTAGGATATTTTAGTAATACGAAAGCAAAAAATACATACTTATACCTTTTACTACACATACAATTCAAATAATAGACTCTGAAATAGCAGCTCATGTATGTCAAATTGTTGCTTGACATGTGATTATGCTAATCTCAGTGCTTTGATTAATGGTTAGTTCTTTGCTACTTGTAGTTGGGAAAATACAAGTCACAGCCAATTTTTTGGATATGACTTCAGTACCAGCCTCACTATAATGTGCATCCAGAAATATCGGAATAAAACATATGGCTTTTGTTGTAGTAGATCCTAATTTGACATCTAGAAAGTAATATTACACTTATACAAGTAGATTTTAGTTATAGAAAGTCCTGCAATGATGCTATTGGAAAAAAATGAAATATGAACAGTACGCTGGTAGGCATTTACAACCACTGCACAGTTCTTCGGTTGTTCTGAAGTTTACCACTCAGTTTCTTTATTAACTCTGTCCTTTCTCCAAATTCATGACCATTTTCATCAGCACATGTCAGATATGCAATGCAAAGATTAGAAAGTTTTTTTTCATATGATTGAGCTACTGTGTCAAGCGGGCCTGGTGCAAGCGGTAGAGTCTTACCGCCTGTGACCGGAAGGTCCCGGGTTCGAGTCGCGGTCTCCTCGCATTGCACAAGCGAGGGTAAGGCTTGCCACTGACACCCTTCCCCAGACCCCGCACAGAGTGGGAGCTCTCTGCACTGGGTACGCCCTTTATTGAGCTACTGTGTCAAACTTGTGATCCGGTGATCCAAATCCAACTGCCTTCCCACTAGAGCGGTTATGCTGATTAGCAGCAAATATAGAACTAATCTTAAACGATGGCTCACTCTCCTAAGCACCTATTTTTTACCTAAAAAATGTAAACATGGTCCAAGCTATTTTCTTATGTATAGTAAAATACAGCAAAAGAAAGAAAAATATAACAGAAGCATCAAGAAAAGCATGAAAAACTTTAGAACAGGACAAACTATTCATCCAAGAAGAAAGACTATTGCTAAGAGAGGACTTAAATCTATGTAGGTGTAGCTTTGTAGCACGTACAAAACAAAATTTCCAGATACTACTTATTTTCCATTGAATACAGAGCTCTTGAGAACAAACGTCAGCTAGCAGCAGCTAGCAATACACAATATTCACAAACACCCTACACGTGTGCACTGTTCATAATCTTATCGCTGAGATCAGGTGAGAATCCATCTAATGATTTGTTCATGAGCCTGTTTTGTACTTCTTAGGTTGATTTAATGCCAATTTCTTGGTTTCTTATCTCTTACCCTGCACATGCATGCGATGGATACACACCATGTACTCAATGGTTTGTCTCAGTCGAATGATCGTCTGCTGACTAATAAACAAACTAAGTAACAAACCAAACAAACATGCATGTCAGCAGATAATTATAGTTAGTTCCATTGACATTTATTTTGATCAAGTTATGTAGTAGACCCAAGATACTTTATGATATTTAATTAATTGTAATGTGACTCAAGTAATCTTAGTTCAAAATCCATGTCCACTTCCTCAAAGCGAACACTTCTCGGTGCACAAGATGCCTTCTCTTGGTGTTCATCAGGCTGCTCTTCTACGAATTCAGATGACAAACGTTTTTTTTCCTTTGTTCAGTTTTCATCACTCAAAATCAACATGTGATTACAAATGCCTCCCATTTCAAATATATTGCGTTTGGGACAAGCTCGGTAGTTGATGCCTTTCGTGAAAGTTTGAAGCACTGCTCCTAGAAATGCAAGGTCAGTGTGTAATGCAGGAAATCCACGCTAATTATTTGACAGAATTGTTGCTTACTTTATTAATCTTTTATGCTTCTGTGTCATGCAGGAGCAACAGAATTACTAAGCACAACAGTGGGTGCTAAAGAATATGACACTAATGATTTCCAATAGCCACTTTGAATATACGCAGATCAATATAAGCTTCCTCTAATACCATTTCCTTATACCTTGTTTGCTAAGTTCCCAAAATGTAAACCATGTTGGCATTTGCTAAATTCTAGAAGTTGCACGGGTAATTCATTGCTGCAACTTATCATTTATATTTTATTATGCACAAATAGACGAGAAACAAGAACAAAGCTCATCACATTTTATGAATTATGACTGTGAACTCTATAAGGAAGTTGTAGGCTCTCAGTTCAGCTGGACAATTATAATCTTTTATAGATTCATTTTCTTTTTAGTGGACCACGTGTCATTATAAAATATATATTCAAGAGTTAGGTAGGCTCTATGTTCTTTTTCATTTGTGGTTTGGCAATTGGCATCAGTTCCTAGACATGTACTGATTTGCATCAAGAGTTATATAGATGTAAGTACTCAGATATAGATAGGAAGTTGTAGGCTCTCAATTCAACTGAACACTAATGGCCTGGTTGGTTGGGTGGCTAACCCCCAACCAGGCTCCAGGAAGAGCTGTTTGGTTGCCTGTAAATAGCTCTAAGTCAGGCCCAACCAAGCCACTTTGGAGGCCCTAGCTTGGCTCCCGAAAAACGAGATTGAGATCCGTTTTTCGCTGACCAGGCTTGGCCAAGCCCTCGCGTGCATTCTCGTCACCGCCCGTCACTTCCCCGCGCTGCTCCTCCGCTCGCGGTCTCGCGCCCTGCTCCTCCGCTGTCCGCTCCCCTTCTCTAGCCGTTGCGCTTGCGAATCTAGGGCTGCCGGATTTCACGCATCCAGGGCCGTCGGACTTCACGCTCTGCTCCTCCCTTCGTCTTCACCACCGTCTGTGCCCTCCTCACTTCTCCAATCTCGAATCGTCGGGTGCCTGCTTCCCTACGGCGGTGCCAGCGGGTTAGGCGAAGAGCAGTTGCAAGCGCTCCTGTCAGCCGCCGCCGCGAACAACAAGCAGGCGTAGCAGCAGTACCAATGCGCGGCCGGCGTGGCCAGCGCCACGAGATCGACCTGACCTGCAACGACGACGGCGGTGTGGTGGCGTCGCGGAAGGGCGGCAGGGACGGCGACCTCGAGCTGCAGTACCACGGCGTGCACGGCGGACGCGCTGTTGGCGGCGGCGGTGTCCACCAGCGCGCGCCCATTGTCCACGGCGGACGCGTTGTTGGCGGCGGAGCTGTGCCAACAAGGTGGGGAGGTGGACGCGCTGGTGCTCGTCGGGTGCAAGTGCCTCCGCGCGGGGCTGGAGTGGGCGACGGCAGCGGTAGTGCGAGGTGCCGGCGCGCGTCGCCGCGGCGGGCGCCTTGCTTGCGCTGCAGGAGGAGCGCGAGCTGGAGGCGGCCATGGCGGATGATGTTGCAGTGGCCATGGCGACGGTCACGTGTTCGACGAAATGTGTCAACGGGGTAAACTTACCAGTCTTAGGATAGGGTGATTCTATGCAAGCCAAAACAAACAACCAAACCAACCAAAACTTAGCCAGGCTTCAGCAATCATTCCAACCAAACAAGTGGCTGTTGGCTTATGCCAACCTGACTAAGTCTAGCCTGGCTCAAAAAGCTAGCCAGGCTTGGAATTGAACATGAATCAAACAGGCCCTAAATCTATTTAGTTTGTGTTGTCACCTCAGCCGTGCCATCAATTTATTCTTCACTATAAGTCGTGGCAATAAATCTTCTTAAAAGCTTCACCAAATACTAAATTTCAGATCAAATGCATTTTAATTACTACGACACTACGAGTACAATAAATCATACTAAAGCTCATGGATTCACGTCTTCATCAATCGTGTATTGCTCCTTCATTTTTTTGTGAATGACTATTATCGCTGATTTATCTTTGTCATGGAATATATATTCCTATCACATTAGTCGAGAACATGTCTAACACTCTATTGAGCTTCAACACTATATTGTTTAAACATAGGCCAATAAAATCACATGGTTATCAAAGATGGCGCGGCAACGCCGCACCCAGGTTTTCTAGTATATATCTATCTTGGAGCCTGGACCATGTGGTGTCATCGTAATCGGTGTGTTTTTGATGGGGCATCTCCAATGCCAGCAGCTCGAAGTATTTCTTATCTCATCTCATGTCCCTTGCACTAGGTGTAGTTGAGTTTAGGTCGTGGTCGAGTTTTATTCTGTATAAGGGCGTGTTCGTCTTCCTAAAACTAAAATGTTGGACTGAGTGTGTTGTATGTGTATGTTTGTAAGTACACAGCTCTCCTGCGTGTCTGAGGAAAAAATGTATATCTCTATCTCTATTATAGCTAAATTGGAATTCCACTATTCATTACCTTTATTTCATTTACTTCTGCTGTTATGTCCGTCTGAAATCCTCGCAGAACTTGCAGTGAATATTCAAAATCCTCCATCTTCCCCATTTTTGCCTGAAACAAACAATCTGTTGTACTCAGGTCCTGCCATTAATGCTATGAAAAGATAATACCATGGAATACTTACCAGCCACCTTGGGGATTCAGGGACAAAGAACAGCCCAGGAATCAGGATTGAACAAGGTAAAATGCCTAAAACATGTAGAAGTAACAGAAAAGTAGTTAGGAAGATGATTTTGTACAAATAAAACAACGAAAACAGTCAACTGATGGGTGCTATGTAGCATATTGTCGTTTCATATACTAAACCAATGGACTAAAGTTTTACATCATACCTAGAACAGCAAGAATTCTCCAGGGAACAAACATGCCAAACAGGTAGGCAAGCAATATACCAATTGTGACGGAGAGCTGTAAAAGAAATTATGGATTGGTTCGAAGTTGACAACAACATTGACAGATCAGAAGAAAGGCTACACATGAATAACAATAATGAAACTGTTGTCGTTCACTATTAAAAAAAAAAACTACCTGATTGACAGAACCAAGAGCTCCCCTCTGATCCTGAGGAGCAATTTCTGCAATATAAACTGGTACCTGGAACCATGAAATAGAAGTTCCAATCATAAAGATAGCATTGGGCATAAAAACATCAAAGTATAAGTAACCAAGTCGCTAACAAGTCCTTAAAAACTGCATTGTTTAACCAGGAATGCCCTGTCACAAAAACCTGCACCAGCAAGTGGTACACTGGAGTTGAAAGGCTACCTAGGTATGCTATTGCCATGCAAAGAAATTTACCCATTATCATTCTGGTTTTATAGAAAATTAAAACTTGACTGTACAATATGCAACAAATTGTATATATAGGAAGTCAATTCCGCAACAGTATTCGACATAGGATTTCAGTCACTTCTAAGTGCTAATAGTCTCATTTGACAGTGAAATGAGCATACCATATTATTCCGAACAGGGGTCAGTGACCTTGATTTATGAGTTTTCTTGCCTAGTATTATTAATATTTAGTTATGTTACCTAAGGAAGTAGCCTTTTATTTAAGAGCTATAAACTTTGCACTTTTGTTAGTTGACTTGTTATTTAATTTTGTTTCATCATACCAAACTATATGCCTTAGTATGTTTACATTTCCACTAGAGCTTACTGCTTTGTTTTGAATGCGTCAGGGCTTGGGATTGTTTGTTTGTATGGGCTTTTTAAGACGTGAATTATGAAAAGCAGAATTTTCTGTTTTAAAAAATACCAAAGAACTGTAATCTGTAACAGTTAGAAGACGATAAACATGAAAATGCCACTATTTCTGTATAGAGTAATTTGTTTTTACTAAGAGGGAGGAGAAAAGAGCTGCATACTGTATAAGATATTACACCCACTCCAAATCCTTCTAGCAGACGACCCAAAAACAAGAAGGAGGAATCCTGAATATACACCAAATCAGAAGTAAATAAACACAAAAATTATTATCATATTGATGAACAAAGAAAATCAGCAGCAGGGGCATGGAAAAATGACTGTAGCTAAAAACTTACTTTTGCAAATGATATCGCAAGCCACCCAATTATGTTTGGAATTGCAGCAATCATGAGAGACTACAAGGCCAACCAAAGAATTCAATCAGTGCACAAGCAGATCTTTCAAGGTTCCCAGTAACAAAGCTAAGCTGACACTTTTTAACCTCCTACGGTAATTGATACTGATACTGTGCACGCTTAAACTAGCTGCCACTTTTTAACCTCCTACAGTACTTAATACCAATACTGCGCACACTTAAACGATGATTCAATCTGTTCTATTGCATTGTGTTCCATGATCTGGTCTAGCAGACACAAAGTAAAATGGTAGTCTCACCCCCTTGCGGCCGATATACTCTGCAAGTTGCCCACTGGAGATGGCACCTACCATCGCCCCTACGTTTGATAACGATCCGAAGAGTGAGAACTGCATAGAAAAAAGACACGGCCAAGCAGCATGAAGCAAGTGTAACCATTACAAGGAAGCAACGCATCAACCGAGAAAACAACGTCACCTCGGAGAGGGAGAGGCCGAGGTCAGCAATGATGGCGTCCTGCGTGGGAGAGGAGTAACCGCAGGTGAAACCGAACTGGATGGGACCTAGAGCGACAATGAGCGTGCAGAGCGTCGCCGAGATAGCGACGTCGCGCAGGGAGAAGGCAGAGGAGCCTAGACGCTCCATGAGGCTAGATTGGCGCGAGCCCGTCATGCCACCCGCCGGCGGCATGCGGTACCAGCTTCCGGTGTTCAGGAGCGGCTTCCGCAGGTCGGAGGAGGAGGACGTCCTTCCCCCATCCTCCCCGCCACTCTCCTGGTCCCGAAAGCTCATGCCTGAGCCTTAGTTTCTTCTCGGCCGCACGGCAACGAACGAAGAATTGCTGCAAGTAGCGTCCGTCGATCTCGAGCGCTGGCGGAGAAGAAGGAGAGTCCATTCAGCGCACGAAATTGGATCTGGTTGAATGATTGGTCGAGAGAAGGCAATCCACCCACGCAATCGAGCTGGGATTACTCACCGACTTGATTGAGGAAGGGAAGAAAGACCGCCCCGGTGGTGGATCTCCGGCGAGAAGGGGAGAGGAGGATCCGTGGAGCGGACCGGCGGCCTGTGTTACGCTGCGCTGCGTCGCGCGTTGCGCCCGCCGCCGCTTCCGGGGTTGGCCCTTTGTGACCGGAGTTTGATTGCAGTCTGCAGAGAGGAGAGATTAGAGGGACCACGGACGGACGGACGGGGAAGTTGAATGATTGGTCGAGAGAAGGCAATCCCCAGGCTCGAATATGCAAATGATTTTTTAAGCATCTTAGCGAGCTTAAATGAAAAAATTCAAAACTAAAAAGTTATCTACAATTTTTGTATAAAAATTATTTTTATTTAATTTCGTAAAAAAATATGATTTGATATGATTAATATGTCTTAGAAAAATTATATTTTTTTGTACGGAATCAATTAAAGATAATTTTTATATAAATAGGTGTCGTTCGCTTCGCTGAAAAAACAAGTCGAAATACTATTTCCCAGCTGATTTATTGTGAGAGAAAAACATTGTTCCAACCAAAAAACCAACTTAAAAAAGACGGATTATAAGAGAAGTGAACAGGTCATATTATAGATCTCGATGAGATTTACAACTTTCTACTTTTGAGTTTTTTAATCTGAGATAGTTAACATGCTAAAAAAAATTAATTGCATATTTAGACATGAGGGTATTTTTGTTTTTTCACACCCACAGTTTAACACCGTTAGAGCCAAATCTAACAGAAGTGACACAGAGGGTAAACAAATTTAGAGCAATGACATCTATAAAAACTTAACTTTTTTAATAGCTGGTAGGTAATTAATAACTTTTATAACGGCAGACGGTAAAAGCCTCTTCTTCCTTTCGGCCGTGTCCTCCGATCCGGGTGTGCTGGACCTGGACACGACAGGTATTGGGGGGTGGGGACGAGGCCCCCTGTGCATGTCTGCATGTTCTCTAGCCCCTTCTGTTTTTTGTAATTTTATTATAGCGCCATTTTCTTTTCAACTACTATGCATTTTTTTTTTAGACTTGCGGACTTTTTATTACTCATCGGTCCCGCCTAAATCGCCGGTCACCAGACCTCATTCTCGTGAGGTACTTCCTCCCAAGTAATTTTACAATCACTAGGAAACTTACACCCGATAGCAGCTAGAGCATGTGCTACCCTATTACATTCACGACGACACAGATTTATATTACATAAATTGAAATCTTCTCGTAGCAGCTTCAGCTCGGTTATGACACCTCCCATTGTTGACAGCCTATAAGTATTACTCTCCAAAGCTTCCTTCACAAGGGCCACATCCACCTCCAGAATTACATGCCAGATGCCCATGTTGGCTGCTTCGCGTAGACCTGCTAGACAGCCCAGAAGTTCAGCATGGAAAGCATCTTGCAGGAAATCGACTCTTCCGGCTCCCGATCATACCACCCGACCTCCATCGCCTCGAATGACGAAACCCCATCCGCCGTCCTTCTTTTCAGGATCAAAGGAGCCATCAGTGTTCAGTTTCAAGATGCCAGCCTGCGGCTTCTCCCAAGCATGCCTCTGTCGAGAATCCGACAATACATGGTTTGGATAGAAAGAATGTGGGAAGGAGGGAGAGAGTTTATTAAGCGATCAGATCAAATATTTTTTAGTACCATGCATTTTCTTTGAGGACCCGCTAAAAAAAATTAGACAAAATTGCTTACATGCCATTGGCATTAAACCTACTAACCTCTTGTCGCCAAGAAAACATGATTTTTCATATATGACATTGATTTTCAACGTTAATCCCTTTTATACATGTTAGAAACTACCGGTTTTATTCCGGACTAAGCCGAACCGGTGGATGATAATCCTGTCTAATTAGAGTAATTTGGACAGTTCCTCATAGCAATTGTGTCATCATGTATAACTTATGCATCTTATGCGATTATGTAGGAGCGGAAGCGACCAAGGAGGAGACCTTGGAGCCTAAACTTGACTTCACAGTTACGCTGCAAGTTGATCTTCAAGTTAGACACCTATGAATACTAAACTCTTTCAAGCTGCATGAACTTGATTACACACTATGTATATTTGTGCTAACTTATACAAAGTATATGAAAATGACTTACTTGTAGCTTGCATTCGTTGATGCTCACAATCATGGCCTGAAGTGTTGATTGTTTAATTCCTAGAACTTAACTTTACTTAGCATGCTTAGTGTGGTAGAAGTAGAGTATGTGCAATGATCATCAATACTTGCGAGCTTTTAGGAATTGCTTGATTAATGAATTTGTAGAGGAGGAATGAGCTAAAACTTGATCAAGATTATATTGATTAATTTTCATATATTGTAGGAGGAAAAGGTGTCGAAAAATGAAGGAAAGTGATCCTGTTATGATGAACGATTATGGTGAGTTGTGAAAAAAAAACACAGGTGTTGAAAATGTAGGAAGAAGTGGAATGTGATTTTATTGCGATGAATGAATATGGTGAGCTATGAAAAAGAATCTTGTAATATGTCCATGTCAAGGTATTTGGTGAATTTCAAACTTGTGTGTTTATGTGACTATGTTATTTTGTGGACCGCTAGACTGTCTGTGGACTATTTGTGGTGCTTCTACTAGTTCAACTTTGTGTACGGTTGTGTTGACTTGAACATTGTTTGTCCATCGGCTATGGTACTTCTTCGGACCCATTTGGTGAAAGCTTTAGGGTCCATCTGGTAATAATAAATGTTTTCGATTCTCAGTAGAATCACTGCAAACACCACAAAGAGAGAAATGTCTAGGGGGTCACTTGGAACTGATTCTTATTTTTTACTAGCCTAGAGAAACACCCAAAATCTGATTTCTCCTAATTTTAGTTTTAGTTTCAAGAATTAGGTGAGCTAGCTAAATGGTTTCATGAAGTGATTATGATTTAGCAGAAAAACTTTTATAGAGAGAATCTAGATCTGAAACATTTTTAGCAGAACCTGGATCCCCACAAAACGTAATCTTAGATGGCTTTAGTTTTATCTTCTTTTGCACTGTATAAGAAGTTGTTTTTATCTCTCTTCATAGGAGCAGGTGCTCTGGCTCCTCAATGTATCATATCAATGAGCTAGAATAGTGTGAAGGTGTACCAAATGTGGCCTATTTGTTTGTGCACTTTTATTTGTCGCTCGTTCATATACACATTGAATTATTTCTGATACGAGCTCATGATATGTGGAATTATTTGTTGCTATGCTAGTGCTTGGCGGTGGTAGCTATAAGTTTCTCCTGCCTTGATGCTTAAGTTTCATGGGTGTGTCATGTTGGCTGGCAACATGAAGGTACGACTAGCATACGGCATCCTTGCTACACGAAAAGGCAAACGACGACATCACCAGCATGCAACCTAGCAGCAATGCTAGTCTATTGCCGTGAGCTATTGGCATGAACGTGTGAGCATGATCTCGACCTTTTTTTTTAGGGAAACCGGAGCTTCATTAGCATGATCTCGACTTAAGTATACTACTCCTTGTTACCGCCTATTTAGTAGCAAACCCAATCATATCTATTTGTTTTCGTGTACTCGTATCTTTTTGCTACTGCTTATGTTACTTTTTGTCCCTCTTTCGGTCTTATTTTCTACGAGAAATTATGGTATTAGAAATGGAAGAAGATGTTTTCCATCCATTCCCGTCTATTTTATCTAGTTATGTTAGACGTTATACACGTAACTCTTAGCTAGGAGTGAGAACTCGATGAATTTTACCATGAGGGCACGTGCGGTGTACCAAAACGCATGCATGCCTAAACCTCCTCATGCCTACCTCGATAGTTTCTTATTTATAACAATATAACAAAACCATATGCCATTGTTTTTAAAATACAAACTATTAGCTCCTTTTGCCCACTGAAAAGGGCAATAAATTAGGCTCCGGGTGTTTTAAAAGTACTGTTCATCTAAACGGCCATTTAGATTATTTAAACACCTTATAAACGCTACATACAGTGGTACGTTGTTTCCGTTTAGCCCGTTTAATTAGCCCTTTAGTTTGTTTAATGGACTATTTTACCCGAATAATGGCTAAATGGCATGTGATCGATAGTTTACCGTTTAGCGTTTAGAAAAATATTATTTAAAAGTCGCTCTTTAGAAACACAAGAATGTGAACCATATAGTTATAGTTATTACAACTTATCACCCTAGATGATTTTTATATTCATCAGCCTTTAAAAAAAGCACTAATAGAGGGTCAAAGGGCGAGAAATCCAGGTGTCGCCTTAGCTGGGCAGAGAAGTCTCTAGTTGTGTCTGTAATGATGATTAGGTTTGTCTTCTCACCCTCGAGAAATCATCCATGGGAAGGCGATTTATATTGCTATATATATATAAAAGGGTTTGAGTGGTCTATACTGTATGAGCTTATTTTTATATTATATTTTTTTATAAAACTGACATAAATTTTTTTCTATATTTTAAAAATAGTAATAATTTAATTGATTTTCTTGTTTTTTAAACAAAAACTGTCACTCGTCTGCGGCAGGCCGGTGTCACTACTAGTTCGCCAAGCTCCGAAATACCACAAACACCCCCAATCCCACCCCGAATCGGGCGAAAGTCAAGACGCCAACCTCCCCTCTCCCCGTCCTCCATCCATGGGCGAACAATCCCTCTCCCAGCCCAAGCCCCAGCCTCTCTCCCCGCCCCCGTCGCCTCCCGCCTCCGCCGCGTCGCCGGCCCCGGCCCCGGCCTCCGCATCTGCCTCTGCCGCCTCCACCTCCCGCACCACCAGAGCCGCGGCCTCGCGCCCCAAGAAGGAGGCGAACCCATCGCCAGACCCCAACCCGGCCAAGAAGCCCCGCCTGACGTTCTCGATCCCGGGCCGGCCGGGCCGGCCCCTGTCCGCGGTCGGCGAGGTGGGCGTGGCCATCCGCCACCTGCGCGCCGCGGACCCCGCCCTCGCCGCCGTCATCGACGCGCACGAGCCCCCCGTGTTCCAGTGCCCGCACCGCCCGTTCCACTCCCTCGTCCGATCCATCCTGTACCAGCAGCTCGCCTTCAAGGCCGCCGCTTCCGTCTACTCTCGGTTCCTCTCGCTCCTCGGCGGCGAGGCCGGCGTGGCCCCCGACGCCGTCCTCGCGCTCACCCCGCACCAGCTCCGCCAGATCGGGGTCTCCCCACGCAAGGCGTCCTACCTCCACGACCTCGCCCGCAAGTATGCCGACGGGATCCTCTCCGACTCCGCCATCGTCAACATGGACGACCGATCCCTCGCCGCCATGCTCACCATGGTCAAGGGCATCGGCGCCTGGAGCGTCCACATGTTCATGATCTTCTCCCTCGCGCGCCCCGACGTGCTCCCTTCCGCCGACCTCGGCGTGCGCAAGGGCGTGCAGATGCTCTACGCCCTCGAAGACGTGCCTCGCCCCTCGCAGATGGACAAGCTGTGCGAGCGGTGGCGTCCCTACCGCTCGGTTGGGGCTTGGTACATGTGGCGGCTTATTGAGTCCAAGGTGCCCCAGCCGGCGCCGGCCATCCCTGTCGGATCACTTGCACTCCCTTCGCCGGACGGCCAGATTATGCTACAGCAGCAGCAGCAGCAACAGCAGCAGCAGACTGTCATCCAAATGATCGACCCCCTTCAGATGCTCCCAGGGATGGGGTGAATTCGGTATCACTTCAACTCATTAGTTACTCCGTCTTAGATCAATGGTTACTCTGCAGAGCTGATAGTCAGCTCCGCACATTGTTGTTCTGGAATGGAACGGCAGGAGGGTTGCATTGGACATGAAATGAGTTCTTTGGTCTCAGCTTATTAAGTTGTCAATTTGGTTTGTGTTGTTTATCTTGTCAAGAGTCTGTGAAGATCATGGTTGGCTGTTGTTTACATTGTAAAATTCACCTAGCAGTATTTTAGAACCTCCTGGAATTGTTCCATGCTTGTATTCACCTGTAATAAAATGATTAAGAGCATGCTTAACACAAGAACCCTTCTGTTTTTAAGCATGGAATTGTTCCATGCTTAACACAAGACCCATCTGACCAAAAATGAGCTCCTCGCATTTGCTCATGACTTTTGGTTTTAGAAACTAAAAGCATCGGCTATGAAAAGACATAGATTCTGATTATTACGTTTGGACTTTTTAAGCTTGCATATTCATCTGTTTGATACAATACCGGTAAAATAGGTTCTTCCAAAATTCATTTACGTAGAACTTTTTGTGGTTTATTGCGTTTTAATATTCTGTCACACGTGCACTTTCTTTTGGCGAACACATGTTCATTTTAAGGAATGTTACAAGAGCTCCTCTGGAACACCCTCGGTGTTACGCCTTAAACAAACTACTAAATCATGTCATGAGCACCATATTTATGTAATAATGCATATGATAGAAGGTGTTGATAAATTTCTTGTAGCCTAAAATAACCAATAAAAATATTAAATAGAAATTTATTCAATAGCTCATGTATATCAAGTAGGGTTGAAAATCAATTTTTATTAAGCAAAAATACTGTAGAACATGTGTGATACTTAAATAAAGTTTGAAGTACAAACTTTGTAGATGACAATGTAACTCTTGCTGTAGAAAAATAATATGACTAGCTAGTATTTCTAATGGCTTGGAAATGGAACTTGAAGTCAAATTCAGCTCAAGACTTGGAAGAAATTTTAAGTTTGAAAACAATGTGACAATGCCATGTTAGTGAATTAATTCTGAAAAATCTAGCTAAAGGTTAATGTTGTGTTTTTGCTCCTTATGGTAGACTGATGTACCCTTGTTAGCATGGTCGAGGTAGTTTAGCTTCAACTGTGTTAGGTTAGTTTTTAGACGCCCTTTAAAATTCGTGCTTAGCACGTGTCTGGCCGTTCGGCTGGGAGTGCTTGGTCATCGTGTTCCGTGCGCGCCGTGGCTGCCTCTGGTCGTGCGCGTGCGTGGGCAGGATGATGGTGGCCGCCTTTGGCCTGGCTACGACGTGGCCGTGGCTTGGCAACCTTCGGCTGCGATGCCTGCTGCTGGCCGAGGCCTCGTCACCCGCCCCTCGGCCGCCGCTGCCGCCCTGCTGTGCGGCTGCCTCACCCGTTGTCCTCCTTGTCTCGACTCACCCGACCGCTGTAGCATTTGTTCCCAGACGCATAACCCACCTACGAAGCCCGAGCTCGACGTCGTTCGTAGTCTACTGATTTGCAACGCCGTGCTGCTGTGTGTGCGTGGCCGCATGCGGGCACACCTTCAATGGCTCCGTCCAAGCGCTAACCAACGCGTCGCCTGTCCCTCGCTCGTGTGGTCCTATCCCCGCGCTGCCATGCCTCGTCGGGTTGTGGCCGGGCCACCTCTGCCGGGGCCGCTTTCTGCGACGTGGCGGTGGCAATGCACCACTCTCCTCTCCCGTTCTTAATCACCAACTCAAGCCCTCCCAGTCCAAATCCTCACACCGGTGGGTAGATTAGCAAGTTAGCTAGGTGTCGCATTCTCATCGAGCCCAGCCTTGGTCTGTTAGTGGTCAATTTCGGTTTGTCCTCGCTGCCGGTCATGTGCGCCGCCGTGACTGGAGGGTTGGGGGTAAGGCCCGTAGGAGTGGTACAGTTCAATTGCTCGTAATCCTGAACTCGCCTTGACTCCCTCTATCCGGTGCCGCACTATTTTGGCTAGGGAACTCATCGGCGACGTGGTGACGCGTCGGTGTCCGGCTCGGGGGCGTCGCCGCCGTGCTCGGGCGCACGTGGGTAGACCACTTCAGCTCTTCCTTGCCTCAACCGTCACCGCATCACGAATTTCGGTGAGCTACTGGTGCTTATCCACTATCTCTACCACCCCGATAAAATCTTAGGTCGCCGGAACAGTCGCGCCGCCGTCGCGGATAGCTGCTCGCCGCTGCAGCCAGCGACAGTGCGCCTCCGAGTCCCTAACCATCACCCATCCTTGCGCGTTTAGCTATAGATGGTGGTCGGCCCTTTAGTTCCGTCGTAGCGAGCCTAGTTTGCCCCGCGTAACCGCCTTATGCCGTCGGCCGCCGCACCGGCACGCGTGGGGTTTCTAGGGACCTCCTCGTGGTAAAGGTGAAAACATCCAAGGGTCTAGTTGAAAGATTACAGACGGTAGGAATAGTACGCATAGTAGTCATATTAATCTCTGAAAAGCTCGGGGGCTTTTCTCTCGCAAAATGATCGATCAAGATAAGGTGCCCTGCCTTACCTTGGGCCGTCTTGATCAAGGTCACATGACACAGGTGGCAGTAGTCACAGCAGTCTTTGGTCTCTACGGGCCGAAGAAGGGGTTGTTCTTGCCCTTTCTTTTTTTTCTAATTTAGTTTCTAAGGCAAACTTGTAAATGCAATGTAAATTTGTGTAGTTGGCCAAAAATTATGAAACTAATTTCGTTAGGTTTCTAAAATCATGATCTACCTGCTAGTATATTTTGTTCACATAGTTTTATAATATTTTTAGGAGTTATCTAATTAATTTGAGATGCTTAATATTATAAGATCTAAACTTACAGGAATGTTTGTGATAAATTGGTAATAGTGTTGGCTCTGAAATTTTTACAGTAAATTCATAACATTATTAGGTGTTCACTGTAATTTTTGTAGCTCTATAATAATTAGTTTACTAGGGTAGCTAAATGAGCCATAGTTCGAAAATATAGGGCATGTTCGCTTGGTCGTAAACGATCGTAAATTTCTAGTCGGAAGAGTATTTTTCTCTCACATCAAACCAGCCAGCGGTAATAATCCACGATCGTATACAATCATTTCAGCCCCAGTCGAACAGGCTGATATATTTAATCAATAAAATGCCGAATCATCTTGGGATTTTAGAACTAAAATATTTTTCCGGAGGCGAAGTCTTACTTGACGACGTGGATACGTAGACTAGTACGTTAGTCATTAAAGCTAGCTCGTTAGTTTGCGGAGCGTAATCGTATTTTAGAGTTATAGTTGTCGTTAATTATTTACGTCTCTGCGTTCCATCCACGTATATTATAATAGGAACAATGATGGATCATGGAGTCGACCGAAGTAGCGGAAAAGATGGTGCCTTGATGATCGTGTCGCCCGATGAAATGCTAATCCTTGGTTATATCTCACCAAGGCAAGCCCTGGTGCATAACCCCTATTATTCTACACTTTATTTTATGCTTGTGCATTAAGTTTTAAGGAGTTGAATAAAACCACTTGTGTGTATATATATATCCTTATTCTATGAGTCCTACTAGTATGTTAGGATCATGTAGATTGCTATGCTATAGGACCCAGTAGAAGCCGGATGATTACCTGTCACTCGCGAAAGATGTGAACGATATTATTGTTGTTATTATATTACTATCACATGTAATATATATGAATGATAATTAGAGATCGGGCGGAATTTTACTTTGGATCTAGACTTGGTCAGGCATTCGAGCGAGGCTCGTATTGCACTTATTCCGTCTGTGTCGATTAAGGATCATTCGTTGCTGTGGATGGTAGTCAAGTCACAGACTTATTATCTTGATCACATACTTGCTTATCGGAGCGGGAAGGATCGTTACGCTCTTGTCGTGGGTTCCAGCTCTTTCGGACCGACTGATTGGAGGCGGGGAAAGGTGGAGGTCTAAGCATCATACTGAGACCGGGTCTCATGTGTGGGGGCTTAGAGTTCAAGTTTGGACGGGGACCTGGACCCCACGATAGAAGTGGAATGGGTTGGTCTTATTTGTGTCTGGGGTACAAACGAGACGTGTGTTTTGGGATACTCAGCTGGGATACATTGATTCGTGAATCGTTGTTTCTGTGAGATGGTACGGCTTGACAATGGTATAGCACCGTAGTAAGAACTGAAACTAAAAAGGTGATAAAATGATTCTGATTGCTTACCACTGCTTGAAATTAGCATGGGTGTTTACATGGAATGGTTAGTTAATGAACTAATAATGACCGCTAATAAAAATTAAATATAAAGACGCACGTTTACTAATACTTCTTGGAGATGCAATAACCCACAAGCCAGATAGCCTTGCATATCCTTGGAGTCTTTTATTTTTCTCCTGTCGGGTAAGTCTTGTTGAGTACAATCGAGTACTCAAGGTTTTATTTCCCCTGTTGCAGGTGATCGGATGATACATAGAACTGACTCTTGTGTGTAGAAACCTCCTGTTGGGCTCAGAGAGGATTCCTTTCACGCTACGATCGTAGTGTCTATTTATAATCCTCACTGAATGTTTTTATAAGAAAAGATGTAAAATATGCTAGCATTTCTTGTATAAAAATGTCCACTATGTTAATGCTCCACCATGTAATTAAATAAATCTTTGCTTCCTCTGTAACTCTGATAACGTTGTTATGTTCCGCTGTTATAATTAATTAAGGTAATATTATGTTACTATAACGAAGTGATGTAAGAAATGACTTAAGAATATTGTAAACTTTATTCTTTCATTTATGATCATAATGGAAAAATGTGGATTTTCGAGTTCTTTCTTAGGGTGTGCTCGACGGAACTGCGTAGTTTAGTGTCATCTCTTAGTACTTAGTGTCTAATAGAAGACAACTATTCCTAGGAAGCATTAGATTAGGCGGTTCTGCCGCTCCTCTCAGTTGCTCGTAACTTTCGATATTAGAAACCGAAATAACATCGGTTATCGAAGAAACGGAAATTTGGATTAAAGTTATTACGTTTTGGATCTTTTCAAGAGTGCCAATTGATTTGTTTGATACTATGCTGGTAAAATGGGTTCCGTCAAATTCAGTTTATTATGTTTTTTAATATTTTGTACACGTGCAATTTTTTTTGAGGGCATGTGCATTTTTTTGGAATGTTACAAGAGCTCCTCCCTGTTGCTCAACATCAGTTTTGGAACAAACTGAATTTTTGATTAAAATTACTATGTTTTGGATCTTTTGAAGCTTTGTCATGTTCGCTTGGCTGATAAGACAGGGCTGAAAGTACTGTTGGCTGATTTGTTGTGAGAGAAAAATAATGTTCGTTGGCTGAAAAAGTACGATTTATAAGCCAAGCGAACATGACGCTCGCCTATTAATCTGTTTGATACAATGCCGGCAAAATGGGTTCCACCAAAATTCAGTTATATAGAATTTTCTGCAGTTTATCGTGTTTTAAGATTCCATTACACACTTGTTTTTGTTTTGTTTTGCTAGCACTCAGTTGGTTTTACGGAATATTACAAGAGCTCCTTCCAACAGCTAGCGACTCTTAGTTTTAGAAAGTGAAAAAACATCTGTTAAATCGAAAGGAACTGAAATTTTGGTTAATAATGCATTAATGCTTTCCCCTCCACCCTCCACAGCTCTATAGCATAACTTTTTGGTATTATCTTCCCCTTTTTAGCTGAATTCACACGGTTAAACCATCCTTAGCGAAATTTATTGTTTTTTTTAGATTTTTAGTGCCTTGCCCCAGTAAGGAAGACAAGAACCAATACAGCATTCAGGTGTATCTATGTTCCACAAAAGATTAAGGGGTTGTTTGGTTTGTGCCCTGTCAGGGCTGCTTGGTGTAGGCAGCGCTCCTAGGCGTCTAGCTGTGGACGCCTGGGGCCAAGATTTGCCTGGCAGGGCACAAACCAAACAGGCCCTAAATCCCCATATGAAACTCAGCTCCCAAACTTGACACATTGAGCCATTTGCCCGATATGATGGCATCCTCGAGCGTCTTCCTCAGGGATCTCTTTCTCTTCCCAGATGTGTGCCTTCTGAGTTCTGAAACAGCAGCCTCTCCCAGTCATTCTTCATCTTTCGTAGCCACAAATACTTGCTGGACTTGTAGCTATTGAAATCAGCTCTCCTGAGTCTTGTTAAAAAAAACAAACTCTTGCTTCTTCACTGGGAAGCGATTTCATGTCCTTCAAAATAGTTTCCTGGAAGCATTGATTATTTCTTTTAGTTTCTATAACCCCCACAGGACGAAATTTATTGTTTTTGAAGGAAAAAAAAAAGTAATCTTGGCGAAGATTACAGGAGCAACTCCCCAGTTGCAGTGCTGAAAGCAGGTCCCCACGGCACAGCGCCACAGCACAAACACACTACAGATCACCGCCGACTAGAGGCTGAGTACATATCAAGTGGAGCTCGACTTTTTGTTGGGAACATGGATTTTGGACATGGGAGTAGTGCCTTGTCTTTCCAGCTACTGGGATTTTCACATGTGGA
Organism: Miscanthus lutarioriparius; assembly: GCA_904845875.1. Lineage (NCBI taxonomy): Eukaryota > Viridiplantae > Streptophyta > Magnoliopsida > Poales > Poaceae > Miscanthus > Miscanthus lutarioriparius. The sequence goes on along the minus strand of CAJGYO010000016.1, from coordinate 3,335,675 downwards.
TCAGGAGAGGGAGCTAGATTCATCAATCGTCCTGTGATATAGTAGTTGTATATGGTGAAGTCACTGTCATCGGCGTTCTTACTTGCAGCCGGCTCGTTTTGTGGTATACCTCTCTGGTGCGGCTCCGTGTAAATGTAAATCTTCTGGTTTTCGTTGTAGGAATTTGCATGATTGCATTCAGTGAAATGCAGGTGTTTGCAGCTGTATATACATGGCATGGCCTGAATCTTTGTGGCCCTGCTTTCTTCATCTTTTCTTTTTTTATTTTATTCATTGAAAAATCTCCATTCTCCTTTGCTGAGACTCTTGTTGTCCTCCACGGATGTCGCTGATCAGTAATCTGTTGCCAGGTACTAATTGTTTGGTTGATCTCCACCAAGTTGGCCCAATGACCAATTTGGGCCTTTGATCCATGTCCTTATTGGGGGGGGGGGGTTTCCAACCGAGCCATGGTTGGTGGGCTCCCGTCGCACAGCGCCAAATAAAAAGGAGATGGGGGGCCGGGGCACTTGGTACGAGGTTCATCTGAGCCGCCAGACATCCCACCTACAACCCTAATCCGATCTAGAGAGGGGGCGCTGCCAGCGACGGAAAGACTCACTGCCGCCATTGCATCAATCCCAACGTCCTCGCCGCCCTTGGACCGTGACATCTACACCGCCGCCGGACGTTACTGCCACCTTTTCATTGACTTCTCGCGCCACTGACACCGTCGCCATGGTGAGCTCCTCCGCCAAGCCCACCGATGGTTAGTTACTTCAATCCTCTCTCTTTCATTCCCCAGTTCATGGTCTAGGTTTTTTTCCCGATTAGAATGGTTCCACCCCAAAATGTACCACCGCTACTGAGTATGTCAAGAAGGTGGAGAGTCAATTTACTAGCTCTTTAAAGGCTTATGCAATCACTCTCATTAAGAAGTTAGTTAATGACAAATACTCTAGTGGAGGGATTAGATAACATATATTGAAGATGAGCAACACGACATCTAAGCTCAAGCCAATGAATTTGGGACTCAAGGATGAGTTCCTAGTTCATTTGATTTTTGCTTCTTTGCCCAAAGAGTATGAGACTTTTGTTGTGAACTACAACTTACAACCAGACAAGTGGGACATTGAGAAGCTCATTGCAATATGTATGCAAGAAGAGGAGAGGCTTAAGAGCTCACATGGTGACTCAGCCAACCATGTGAAGGAAAATAAAAAGAACTTTTACAACAAGAAAGACAAACCACAAGGGAAACCTTAGTGGGACAATAGCTCCTCCTCTAAGTCACAAGGAAAGGCCTCTCAGAAAGATCACCATCAGAAATCCAACTATGTTCAAGTGAACAAGGACACCTGTAAATGGTGCAAGAAGACTTGACACTATTAGAAGAATTGTCCAGATTTTCTGAAGCACCTGATAAGAAAATGTGAGGACATTATTACATTCATAGACGAGTCCTTATATTTAAGTTATGTAAAATCTACTTGGTGGATTGATTCAGGTGCAACTATTCATGTTGAAATTCATTACAGGGATTCCATACCAGGAGGACCCTGCAAAGAGGAGAAAGACACATTAAGGTGGCAAATGGACTCCAAGCTGAAGTTGAAGCTATTGGAGAACTGTCATTAAAATTAAATGATGACTTTATACTTAAGCTTACAGATGTCCTTTATGTACCATCTTTGCATAGAAACTTAATAAGTGTTTCACGTTTAGACGATAATGGATTTGATTGTCATTTTGGTGTAACACCTCGGGTGTTAGCCTTGCATAACTTGACTTGCATAACATGAGCATGAGCATCAAGCATTCATAAATCATCATTTACAATTGAAACATCTGATCGAAACATATGAAACATTGCTTGTTATTTCATGTTCCTTGTAACATATGCATATGATCATGTGCAAATAAATGCTAGTGTGTCATGTCGGTCACTATAACACCTTAGCTACACTTAGGTTAACAAAAGGAACCTTGTTCATGAAGACCACATTTCTTGATCAAGCATTTAAGTGTTATTTCATGTGTTGACTTGAATGGCTATATGTGTGACTACTACATGAAATGCTTAATTGACCTGGCAAATTGTTTAAACATGCTTAGGATATCATTAGGAACAACTTTGGTATTTAGGGCTAGGGCTAAATTGGTCATTTAGCCATAGTTTGAATGTGTATCTTGATTTCAAAGTGACATGTTTGACTAAAGTTGAACTAGGTGTTAGAGACCTTGCATGGAGGAGTTCACTAAAGCAAAGTTGTAATATTTGACATAAGGAACAACTTTCATTTTTAAGTCATGGACTGATTTTGCTTCTAACATGCTTGAATGGGTCCCACAAAACCAAAGAAATCCAACCTTCAACACTTAGGAAATTTTTTTCAAGTGTTTGATCAACTAACCGATTGACAAATGAGGTTGGGCACGAGATTACTCCGTATCTATTGCGAATTAGAGCTCGATCATTGAACAACAATTGAAGCTGGTACATAGGGCTATAAATTTTGTTTAGACGTCTTGTGCTTTGGAGCGACGGATTAGCGGGAAATTGGCAAGCAATTCTCCGTCGTCGTCGAGCTCGCCATCTCGCTCGATTTAATCTGAATCGCGAATGAACATGGCCGACCGGTTTCAGGGCTTTGTGCGCCACGTGTCCCCGGGCGGCGGCGGCGCCGCATCTGTATACGACCACAGCAGCCACGCCACGCCTGGTGCGGGCCTTAACCTTAACCCGCCATGACGTCACCGAGTCGCCTCAAGGCTTCATTTCCATTTTCTGCTCCGTCTTCCTCGCCAGCGACAAACCGAGCTTCTCTCCCCGCACCTCCGCTGGCCGTCGCCATAGCCGTCACCAGCTCGTCCTCGCTGCTCCTTCGCCACCGCAAATAGCACTACCATCTCCCCAAAGACCCCGTAGCTCCTTCCAAAGGCCCGCCATTCGCGTTTGGTAAGCCATCATCACACAGCACATGCTCGCCGGAGTTCCGCCAAGCAAGCCCCGTCACCGTGGCCGCAGCGCCACAGTCCCCCTCTCTAAGCGTTAGCTAGCGCGATAGGTCCGCCATAGTACCCCGGTGCTCGTCCGAGCCTTAGGTCGGGCCACCGAGACGTCGTCGCCGCGTTTTGCCGTGGTCCACCTCGCGCCTTCCGCCATGGCAGCCGCTAGCTCTAGGGTCGAAGAATAGTGCTTAAGCCAAGTGGCTCAATAGGTTCGCCAGTCATGTAGGTCCTACCGATGACCTCACCACGGCGGCTTCGCTGTCGTCGTCGAAACCGCAGCCACAAGCAAGGCTCAAAGCAGCCAGCTGCCACTGCTCTGCCTCCGTGTCACGACGCGTGGGGTCCCCCGACCAGCGGGTCCCACCTGTCACGATGACAGCAGATAGTGTAGGCTAAACCATTTTGAATCCAGCTTTTTGATTGGTTTTGTTATTTTTGTATCTGCAGATTGGTAGCTCCAAAATGTTGAAATAAATATGGTTGTGTTCCTTAGGGAGTGTAGTATTTAGGAAAAATATGTTCTTGGCTTCAACAGTAGAAATTTTTGGAGATTTAAATAGGGATTTCAAATGTGCTTTTGAATGCATTTAAATTTGTTTATTTTATATCTAGAGTTCCTGTGCTCCAAAAATTATGAAATTTTTGTGGTAGGCTATTCTTAGCATACATGAGCTTGGATAAAATTTTAGAACCAGTGCATGTGTAGATCTATAGTTATAGATTTTTCTTTTATAAATAGTTAATCCTTGCATGAATTTTTATAAATTAATTATGAGTCCAAAATTCATGAAATTTATTGGAGGTGATACTAGTACCATATGGATGCTAAGAAAATATGAAATCTGTTGTTTGACACTTTTCAATAGGATTTTCCATTTATGCTATTTCAAGCCTTGCTGCCTTGTCATTTTTGTATAGAATGTTCTACTTGGTAAAATGACATGAAATTTTTATAGTAGTCCTTTGATAGCATTATTAAGGCTCTGTAAATTTTTGAGAATTTATTCAGCCCATCTGATATATATTTATTATTTAACCTAGATATCTAAATAAAATAATAAAGGCAATTTAATAAATAGTTTGGGCTTTGCCATTTTATTATCTTAACTATGTTTGGTATGCTTAAACTGTTGGTAGGTTCTAGGTTGTCAATTTGTGGATGATTACATAAAGTAGAGGTGCTATTACTTTATGTTGCATGATAAATCATTTTCGGACTGATTCTAGAGTATGAGGAGTTACATGTTGAAACTGATGTAGACTGTAAAAATGGTTAATAACAAAGTTGTAGAAAATTTGATAAGCTTTCCAAAAGTCCAGGATCACTAGATTTGGAATTGTAGAACTCCAGTTATGAGTGAAACAAGTGGATACTTGTTTATGGCCTAGTCGATGCTTGTAGAAGTAGTTAAGTAGTAAGCGAGAAGAGATATGCACCTACTCAAACAACGTGATGCACTTGTTAACATATATGCATTCATAATACTTATACCATATTCATGCATCTAGGATCGGAGGAAGAGATCACGTTGCTGGAATTCGAAGAAGCAGAGGAAGGGAACCCGCAGGAGGATCCGCAAGTCGCATGCCTCCGGCGTGGAGCGTAAACCTCAAGAGCTTCCGGAGTGCCCCGACCACCGCCCTACTTCCTTTCTGCGAGGCAAGCCCCTGAGCATTATAAGTCTCCCAAAGAATTTACAAATGTTTACTTACGATTTATGATTGATGCATTAGGTTATAAGAGTTGAATGAAACCACTTGATGCATGTACATTCCTTGTCCGGATATTACACCTTTAACTATAGGTCCGTGGATCGAATATATATATGCTTAGCCATGCTTAGACCGGTAGAAGTCGGGTGATGTCCTGTCACCCTCGCGAGATATAGGTGGATACCGAGCACGGTTGGCTATATCTCGCTATCGTGGAATGTAACCATGAGGTACAAGTAAATTGAGACCTGGACGGAGGTCGATAGGGAAGCAACAAGGCATGGAGGTCTTGGGTGTGGACTTATCCCGTCTGCATGTCGATTAAGGACCGCACTCGCTGTTGTTGGCGCTTCGACAAGATTGAACGCATGCCTCTCACTTAGCTGGCCGGATAACTCGTTCCGACCGCTGGCCGAGTAATTCAACTCGGGCCGGAATCGCTTACAGCGCCTCCTTCCGGGAACGATCGACCGAGCCCAAGGGCAGGTTTGGCTCGAGCATCCCGGCATCCGGTGTTCCAGACAGCGGCGCAAAGACTGAACCCGCGAAATGTGTACCGGAGTTGTACCAAAGGTGACCTAAGACTATCGTGGGTCGGTAGATCTGGGTTTGTGTTAGGAAGAAATTCCCACCGGTTGAAATCGATTCAATCGCCGTCTCTCCGGATAGTGAGAAACTTGGCTAGTCCCAACATCGTAGCAAATATATTATGAAACATGGTGGTTCGGATGAATATGGAATTACAATACCGCTATGGTTACTATTGTATGATTCTAAATAATATACCACATGTTTGGCAGTGGTAGTTGCTAATCTAGAAATGGATAGTTATAATTAACTTGATAAAGGAATCACAAGTGTACAAAGGTTAATTGCCTTTTTCGCAAAATGTTGTCAAGTTACGTCCACTTATACAAATTTTTGCATGATCCTTGGAGTCATTTTATTTCGGTTCATGACGGGTAAGTCTAGTCAGAGTACCTTCTCGTACTCGTGGTTTATTTTCCCAATGTTGCGAGATGGCACTTTGTGTATCATGGTTATTGCAAGAGTTGCTTCTATCCCATTGTGGATGAGGAGTAAGCCTTGGGCGTGCTTCCTTAGAAATTCCTATCTTTGCTTTTGTGGATCGTGATCCGGCACTCGCATCGTATCAAACTACGTTGGAAACTTATTTTCAAACTTATTTGCTTCCGCTTTAATTATCAAACTCGGTTTGTAATAACTTTCTATTCGTACTCTGATGATGAAAGTATCTGTGAACTTTATGTAATATGTGGCATGTATGTTGAATCCTGTACGATCTTGGTTGTTGTAAATCGTTTTATCGAGACCCGTCGTGGTACTCGACGGACTACCGGGTTTATATGGGTTCAAGTATGACAGTGCGACCGCTTGAGGATTGCCATTATACTTGTATTCTTATAAATTGGTCGGTTCTGCGACAGCTGGTATCAGAGCCAGGTTCAACGTTAATTGTCACAAGTGTATTTAAAACAAAAGTTTTTGTTTTCCGAAAACCCTTCTCTAGCAACTAATAGTTATATAATAGGTATTTGAAATCTAAAGTGTGCCAATGATCACGTTCCTTATGCCCAAATTAAGGACTTTTAGGTGGCTACTTAAGTACTAACATGGGGGTTTTTACTTCGTCGTCCATACGGCGTGCTATTGTATGGATGCCATTCACTTGAATGGTAATGTATGGATCAAATGCCTCTACGCCAAGGTAAGATGAGTGTAGGACCGCAAAATGTGAGCATGCGGTCGGGAAGAGTAGCTTTGGTACGGCTATGTATGCATGCTTGCATGTGTATATGGTACGTATTTAATTGTGGGTTTAAATTACTGTCGGGTAGATTGATACGGAAGTATATGTATGGGTATACATATATGGAAGTATTTACAATTACATTATGCATATTCATTATGGGTTTAAGGGCTGAAATGAAATTTTATGCAGGTACACTAACAACGAAACGTGTAGCTCGATTAGTTACGCTATTTATGAGAGAACGATGTATGCCACCGTGTCTCACCGCTAGAAACAAATTTTTCCTAAGTTTGTGAGGACGTGCTTTAACGAGCATGCATCATGATAATTACCATTCCCATAATTGCATTGTTCCTCCCCTTATAAAATTCTTACTCGATTATGTAACTCTTATCCATTATGGCATTGTCTCACCAAGGGGTACATGTTAATGGTGCAGATGGCACGCACAAAGCGCACCGCTTTCATAAGTCCACCGGAGGCGAGCTCCCCGCCGTCGGCTTGCTCCACGCACCTGGCAACGCCACACGTTCCTTGAGAGTTTGGGATGCCTACACTCTTGTGGAGAGTACTTAGTTATGTAGGCTATCCGATGGAATGGAACCCCGCTACTTCGGCGAATGAGCAGTTGGGAGAAGGTCTCTTGTTACTTGTGGAGGCCGTTGTTCGTCCCCTCGAGGTGACGATTCTCAGTGGACAGTGGTGTTATGAGTCAACTGGTAGGACTGGCTGAAGAAGCGCCTAGCGGTGGCAGCCTTTGGGATCCCGAGAGACATCATGGAACGTTTTCCTCGAGAGCCGGCAGCCGCTTTTGGTTGGAGTCTTTCCAAGAGGTAACCCTCCACCGACTCATGGCAGCAGACAAGAGGAAAATCTTTGGAGATTGGTGCAATGGAGAGGCGTAATGTGATAACCCTTCCATGAGCGCTATGTTCGCAATGATGAGAGTGTTGGATGGAGTTGAAGGTAGCCTCAGACGTGTGTCTGGTGCTCTTGGTCATGCCCGCGAGGACCGACGTCAGCTTCAGAGGGAGCACGACGCCGAGATTGAAAGGCTCACCGAAGAGATGACTCGGTTAACTCACCAGCGAAATGCAGCTTGGACAAGGGAAAATGTCCTAAGAGCTCGACAGTTTGAGCTAGGACAGCAGCTGGCCAATGCGGAAGAATACAATGATAATCTGCATGAAGAGGTTCATCTTCTGAACAATCAGCTCCACCCTTATGTCCCACCTGGAGCCGCAGAAATGGATCTAGAAGGGTACGAGGAAGGAGAAGAAGAAGTGGATCCTGAAGAAGAAGTAGAACCTGAGGAAGGAGATGATCCTGCGTCTGACCTTGATAGTGATCATGATGAGGATTAGATCGCTTAGCACTTAGTGGAAGGACTAATGTATCACCCGTATTCATGTAATGGACCCAGAGCTCGAATTTGGCCTTAGTAACCGACTATATCATGTAATGTCAATCGCATGTTGGGATGAACGCCAATGCAATTCCGTTCCTTGTCGGTGATCACGATTTAACTTTGCTTGCATTATGAGCGCGATAAGTGGTCAAATTGGGGATGCCATGTTGCGAGAATGAATTGTTATTGCCTGCCTCTTTTTTGTGAATTTGAGAATTTCTCCAAAGAATTTCAGTCGGCATGATTATGATTCATCTGCAATCTCTTGACATCAACCAATAATCGCTTATTGTTGCAACTTCACAGATGACGCGCACCAGTTCTTTGCTCGATTCTTGAAGCCGGGTCAGTAGCGATCCATGATGGCAATGGTGATGACTTACCACCACCACCGCCGCCCGCTTCGAGTTCTTTGCTCGATTCTTGGGAAGCCAAAGGACAATGGAAGAAGCTTTGCACCTAATCAGCGCACCAAAACATCGCTCGTGGCCACCCACAACAACGGGCCGAGCCAAATCAGCAGGGGACAGTACCTTTCAAGAGTTTCGGACAAAGTCACTCACCCGAAGCCTCCAATCTTCAAGGTGGCTTTTGAGGAACCAAGAGCAGATAGATGAATGGTTGAATACCATTGAGCGAAAATTCCGTCTCACGTTTATTAGGATCACGGAGCATCCGAAAGCGAGTATGCTTCTCACCAATTGCAAGGACACAATTCAGGAATCCAAGTGGACACACTTCTCGTAATAACAGTTACGCTGCCGTCTCTGCTGCTAATGCACGAGTGACTGGGAACAATTCAAGGTCGGCCTTTAGGGGACATCATATTCCCGGCCCGATGCGCATGAAAGCACTATACCGAATTTATGAGGCTCACTCGAGGAACAAAGTCACTCATTCATTTATGAGTCAAGTATATGCACGCATTCAACAATTTGTCAAGATATGCTCCCTGTTTGTGGATACCAAAGAGAAAAAGATAGAGAGTTTCAAGCGAGGGTTGGGTACCAAACCGATGAAGACTATGGCAAATTCTCGATGTACCACGACAACGATATTTATTAGTGATGCCTTGACCCAAGAAAACCACAACAACATGCATGCGATTGCTAAAGGTCGCAAGAGGGTCTATGAGGCCGGTGCATCTCCGGATCTTTCCAAATAAGTCAAAAGCGCCTATCACACTCTAGGCCACAATTCCGTCCACCTGCACCCAAAGTTTAGGCCTCCCACCAAAAGCTCGAATATAAAAAAGCCACGAAAAACTTATACGAGTTTATGTCTGTACTAACGCTTCACTATTGCCTTACCAAAAGGAAATGGTAATCGTGATTTATTCCCACCGAGATTGTCCTAGTAATCAACCATGTTTCAAAATGCAACCAACAAAGTGGGTCATTGGTCCAAGGAATGCCCCCACCCCAAGAGGAATGGCAACCCCAACTTCCGTGCATGAAACAATCGAGGCGGTGAATGCCGTGGCACGTCAAGGACAAGTGCACTATACTGGCATTGTGGAGGAAGTGCCTTTTGACGAGAAGTTGTCACGGAGAGTACTGCTGGTATGTTTCTTGTCAACAAGCACCCTAAAGATATGGAGACATTACTTGTTGTTGTTTTATTTGATTCGAGCTTCTCATTCATTTATGAGTCAAGCATTTGCATCTAGACATGATCAAGAAATAATAGAAGTAAGTAAAGGGGTTTTAACATAAGTTCATTCAAGGGGAATGTCCGCACTACCAAAAGATAATCATAGAGCTGACAAAAATGTACTCATTTTGATACAAGGGAGGGAGTACACAATTATGGTTTGATTTGATAATATTGCTAAGGGGATTGTCGATAAGTGTAATCTTAGGCATGAATTGGATGAAGTATCATGGTGCTCTTATTGACACTAGCACCCGTTGCCTATCATGTTGAGAGAACCCATGGAGGAATGCTTTTCTAGTTCCACTCTCCCGCGAAGTTCAACCCCAACATCTAGCTCAGTACCTATCCAAGCCACCACCATATGTGATATTCCTGAGGACGATTGCCTTCAACACCCCAGGTCACGATTCAATCTAGGCAAAGTTTGTGAGTTTACTTATGTATTTCGGAGGAATTACCTTTAGTGTTCTACCACCGGATAGGGACGTGGAATTTAAGATCGAATTAGTGCCAATGAACCGCACCCATATCCGTACATGAAGGCCCTATAGAATGCCACCCAATGAGTTAGCGAGAGTAACTCAAGGTTCAATTGCAAGATCTATTGGACAAAGGTCTTATCCAACCTAGTTCATCTCCTCACTAAAGTGGGATGTCCAAAGACCTTTATTTGTGAAAAGAAGGATAAGTCACCGAGGATGTGTGTAGATTACTATAAGACCACTCAATGCTGATGACCATCAAGAACAAATATCCGCTTTTTCCAAGAATTACTTGCAAATCTCGACATCTTGTTCGATCACACTAGCAAAGGCAAAAGTATTCTCCAAAATTGACTTGAGATCAGGTTACCATCGGAAACATCCTGATAAAGATCATTGCTTGTTATTTCAGGATATACCCAAAAGTCGCTTTCTCTCTTACTACACTTAGGTTAACAAAAGGAACCTTATACCATAAGGTATTTGGTTATGTCTTTTGGACTAACGAATGCTCCAAATCATATTTCATGTACCATGATGAACTAAAGTTGAACTAGGTAGATTCATGCCACTAAACTTGACAAGTTCGTGGTCGTGTTTATTGATGACATATTAATTTATTCGAGAAAATGAGTTGGGCAGTTACTCCGACCATGAAGAGCATCATTGAACGAGGATTGTCCTATCCTTTGGACTCGGGGGAACATAAGCTATATGCCAAGTTGAGCAAATGTGAATTTTGGTTGAGCAAAGTACCATTTTTAGGTCACATTTTATCCTTAACCCCGCCAGGAGATGGAATCTCAGATGAGACCCATCAAAAGTACAGGAGGTCATGGATTGGAAAGCCCCAACTTCCGTGCATGAAGTTCGGAGTTTTCTAGGGTTAGCGAGGATACTATAGTCCGGTGTTTATTCCAGATTTCTCAAAATAGCTAAGCCTATGACCGGACTACTTGTAAAAGATGAGAAATACAAGTGGACACGAGAATGTGAAACATTTTTTTCACACTCTCGAACTTTGTTGACTCACCGCACTGCTAGCACAACCGTGACATTGAAAAGCCTTTTGATGTATTTTTGTATCTGTGATGCATCCAAAATGTTGAGGTTTGGGTTTGGGATGTATGTTCTTACTTCATGCAAGAAGGGAGAGTAAATTGCATATCTAGAGCCTCTCGAAATTTTTTGTGGTAGGCTATTCTTAGAAAACATGAGCTTGGATAAAATTTTAGAACCAAGTCAACTACCCTACACATGATTTGGAACTTACTAGTACCATATGGATGCTAAGAAAATTGTCCATGCACTAAAGATATGGAGACATTACTTGTTGGGCAATGTATGTCATATCTATAATTCTTATAGTAGTCCTTGATAGACCACAAGAGCCTCAAGTATATCTTTAACCTAGATATCTAAATAAAATAATAAAGGCAATTTAATAAATAGTTTGGCTTTGAACATGAGACAACGTTGGTATGGTTTGAATTGATTAAGGACTATAATTTGGAAGTGCATTTTCGGACCATCCTAGAGTAAAGCTAATGTAAACTGATGTAGACTGATGCAATAACAAAGTTGTAGTTTGATAAGCGAAAGTCCCATTGCAACACAATGAGTGGTGGAAGCGCTATTGGAAGATGGATTCAACTTGTTACATCCTGCATTCTACACAATATCACAATCGGAGGAAGTTCGTTCAAGAAGGCAGGAATCAACCCGAAGGAGGATCCGAGCTACAGAGCACGGATGTAGAATAAGTCACATCAAGAGAAAAATGCAAGAGCAAGAGACCAAACATTTTAGATTGGACGAAAAAGGTGTATTATGGTTTGAGGACCGACTAGTGGTGCCGAAATAGGACCGTGAGCTAAGGAATCAAATTTTAGAAGAAGCTCACTCCTCCAAATTATCTATCCACCGGGTAGTAGTAATTCAACTCGTGATGTATCAAGATTTGAAAACCCGTTTTGGTGGACTAAGATGAAGAAATAGATATCGCAGATCCTATGTTGGAAGGTGTGATAACTATGCATCTCCGGATAGTGAAAAACTGGCTAGTCCCATCAGTAGCATATATTAAAAACATGGTGGTTCGGATTGGAATTACTTCACCATTGCCTATTATACCAGATGGAAATGGGAAGAGATCAGAAATGGATGGACTTTATTCACAAGTGTACAAAGGTTAATTGCCTTCCAACAACACCCCAAGGTCACGATTCAATCTGGGTCATTGTTGATCGTCTCACCAAGTCATCAGCACACTTCATACCCGTGAACACGCAGGGCTTCCTTATATAGTTGGGGAAATCCGCTGAATCATACTACGTTGCCTTATTTTCAAACTTATTTGCTTCCGCTTTAATTATCAAATTGCATGGAGTACCCAGGACTATAATCTCAGACGATAGAGGACCACAGACCCGCTCAGGCTTCGTTTAATATGATAGCACTTACACCACTTGTAGCTTTGGGAACCAAGCTAATCATGGTAAATGTTCAATGTTTAATCATAAGTGTTATCATCCTCAAACTTATCGCTTTACGAGAATATGAATGCCAGTAAGCATCGAATGAGAATGCCTCCTTGTCTATGAGTGAACCAAATCCTAGAAGATTTACTTAGGGAAATTGTGTTATATCTTCAAAAGGTTCATGGGAGAAATGGTTACCTTTAAGCTGAATTCTCCTATAACAACACAGATATCTATGGTCCTTTTATCATGGTTATGATTCATTTATAACATTCATGAGATAATTATTCTCAAGTTATGGCTATATTTATCCAATTAAGGAAAGATCAAAAAATGGCTCCATTTGAAGCCTTGTATGGCACAATTTAAAGTGCCATATGGCCAAGTTCTCGGAACTCCATTGAATTGGATTGAGCCCTAGTACTCTATAATTGGACGCCAGAATGAAAGGAGATATTTTGGTATTGATTTTGTCAATGAAGTTACTCCACCTTACAAATATGTATCATCCAACAACACATGAAGGCAATCGAGTCTAATCAAGATTGTGGAAGAAACTTAGTTATGTGTGTGGATATGAAAGTATTTAACTCAAATATTAGAAGAAGACCACTAACTTTTCTTGTCCTAAGGTGACTATGTGTACTTGAGAGATATATCACCCATGAAAGGCGTGAAAAGATTTGGGATGAAAAAGAAGCTTTATAAAGACAAGATATATAGGAACTTGAGCCATACAAAATTTTGGAACGAAAAGGAAATGTTATAGAACAAGCGTCATCTCATGAAGCTACAACTACCACCAGAGATGAGTGCAATCTTTGATGTGTTCCATGTTTCTCAAAGTGATTTGAAGCCATGCAAGAAAGAAATGTCTTGATTCAAATGGAAGAAGCTATTGCACCCACCAACGTGCGACTTCAAAGGAATCTAGAAAGAAATAAAAGCGACGTTCAATCGGATCTAACCTATGAAGAAAAATAGCCAATTTAGAGTATTAGAAGTGATGAAGAGAGTAACAAGGAGTAAGATCATTAAGTTCTATAAGGTAGTGTGGAACAATCATAGTGAACAAGATGCTACATGGGAAAGATTTTTCCTAAGATTATCATCTTACAAGAAGTTTATCCCGCCTTTTTCCAAGAATGGTAGGTCTTTTAGAATAAATCTCGGACGAGATTTTTATAAGGGGTTCTAGGCATGGCTGTAACACCTCAAGGATTTATAGTTTTGGGGAATTCCAATGCCCTGTGGAACCCATATGGATGTTAGTTTCTTGCATAACTTGACTTGCATAACATGAGCATGAGCATCAAATAGCATTCATAAATCATCATTTACAATTGAAACATCTCCATATAGATTCGAAACATATGAAAAAATCATTGCTTGTTATTTCATGTTCCTTGTAACATATGCATATGATCATGTGCAAACAAATGCTAGTGTGTCATGTCGGTCACTATATACACATCTTAGCTACACTTAGGTTAACAAAAGGAACCTTGACATTTCATGAAGACCACATTTCTTGATCAAGCATTTAAGTGTTATTTCATGTGTTGACTTGAATGGCTATATGTGTGACTACTACATGAAATGCTTAATTGACCTTAAGGCAAATTGTTTAAACATGCTTAGGATATCATTAGGAACAACTTTGGTATTTAGGGCTAGGGCTAAATTGGTCATTTAATCTCGATCTAGAGAGGGCGTTGCCATAGTTTGAATGTGTATCTTGATTTCAAAGTGACATGTTTGACTAAAGTTGAACTAGGTGTTACTCCAGACCTTGGTCATGGAGGTTCTAGTTCACTAGTTCATCCCGCTGCAAAGTTGTAATATTTGACATAAGGAACAACCATTTACAGTTTGTCCGGTCATGGACTGATTTTGCTTCCGTGAATCATGCTTCATGCTATTGGTAAGATATAAGAGAACGTGTGAAAGACTTTGCGGCGGATGAGAATATCCACGAGCCTACGTCGTCGTCGTCGTCGTCAGGTGGCCATGGACGGCGGCTGGCTCCAGCTGCTCCAGGCCTTGCCGTGCCGTGGTAGCTATATGAGCCGAGCGCGATGCCGCGAATATACGACGAGATGCCCGCTCTATCTACGACGCGTGCTACCCGGACCAGCCGGTGGTTGACCGCTACCTCCCCGTGTGGGCCAAGCTGCCGGCGTTCGCCGCCAAGCCGGCCTTCATCTGGGCCGACGACGACGCGGCGTCGACACGCACCGCGCTGACCTACGCCCAGCTCGACGCCGCCGCCGGGCGCATGGCGCGCAACCTCCTCGGCACTGTCGCCAGTCTCCGCCGGGGCGACGCCGTCCTTGTGCTCGCCTCGCCGGGCCTCCGCCTCGTCAAGCTCCTCTTCGCGTGCCAGCGCGCGGGGCTCACGGCGGTGCCCGTCGTGCCCCCCGACCCGGCCAGGTTCGACGGCCCCGCACACGCGCACCTCCTGCGCGCCGTGTCGCAGGTCAGGCCGACGGCCGCCGTCGCCGACGCAGGGTACATCGACTCCGTCGCCAAGACGGTTGCTTCTTCCGTCGCCGCGGCCGGGGGAGACAACGCCCGGGCCCGGCTGGCTGCCATGTTGGGGAGCCTGCGCTGGCTGGCCGTCGACGAGCTGGAGCGGGAGCGCGGCTGTGATGGGCCGGAGGCGCCGTACGTGGGCTGTGGGTCGGACGACGTGTACCTGATCCAGTACACGTCCGGAGCGACGGGCGTCCCGAGGCCCGTGGTGGTCACCGCGGGCTCGGCGGCCCACAACGTGCGGGCCGCGAGGAAGGCCTACGACCTGCACCCGGGCAGCGTCATCGTGTCGTGGCTGCCGCAGTACCACGACTGCGGCCTCATGTTCCTGCTGCTCACCGTCGTCGCCGGCGCCACCTGCGTGCTGGCCGCCCCGGGCGCCTTCCTCCGGCGCCCGCGCCTCTGGCTCGAGCTCGTCTCTGAGTTCAGGGCCACGTGCACGCCCGTGCCGTCGTTCGCGCTGCCGCTGGTGCTCCGGCGCGGCCGCGGACATCGCCGCGAGCAGCGGCGGTCGCTTCAGCTCGGCAGCCTGCGCAACCTGATACTCATCAACGAGCCCATCTACAAGTCGTGCGTCGACGAGTTCGTGGAGGCGTTCTGCTCCCACGGCCTGCGCGCCACGTCCGTCTCGCCGTCCTACGGCCTCGCGGAGAACTGCACCTTCGTGTCCACCGCGCGGCGGACGAGCGAGTGCTCCTCTGCTCGCCTCCCGTTTTACATGAAGCTCCTGCCGTCGGCGAGGCTGTCGCCGCCGCCGTCCGCGGCGAACGAAGTGCCAGAGATCGAGATCGCCGTCGTGGACGAGGACACCGGAGAGCCGGTGGAGGACGGCGTGGAGGGGGAGATATGGGTGTCCTCGCCGAGCAACGCGTCGGGGTACCTCGGCCACCCGTCGGCGACCCGCGAGGTCTTCTGCGCGAGGGTGCCGGGGCGGGCCGGCGCGTGCTTCGTGCGCACGGGCGACCGCGGCGTGGTCAAGGGGGCAGAGCGATACCTGTACGTCGTCGGCCGGAGCGCCGACTTCATCGCGATCGACGACGACGGCGGTGAACGGCGCCGCGTGCACGCGCACTACGTCGAGACGGCGGCCTTCGGCAGCGCGCCCGATCGCCTGAGAGGCGGCTGCGTCGCAGCTTTCGCGACGTCGTCGACGCCGTGGCCACCTTCGCGGACCGGCGTCGTGGCCGTCCTCGCAGAGCTACAGAAGGGAAGCGCCGGTGGCGGCGATCACAGGGGCCTGTGCGACGGAATAAGGGCAGCAGTGTGGCGAGAAGAAGGTGTCAGGGTTGGTTTGGTTGTGCTGGTCGATGGCGGGGTGGTGCCCAAGACGACGTCGGGGAAGCTACGCCGTGGCGCGGCGAGGGAGATGCTGGCCGCCGGAAAGCTCCGGGTGGTCTTTGAAGCACGGTACGACGACGGTAACGGACCGGTGGCTGCGGTACTAGCCGAAGAGGAGAAGATGGCGGCGAAGTCCGCAGCTAGTTGGCTGGCAGGAGAGGGCGGAGAGACTGGCATGGCCACCGAAGCCTTCGGGAGCGCGAGCCCCCGCCTTCGCTTGCAGTCATTTCTTTAGCATGCAAAGCTGGGTCGCACGTCATTGCCATCATAGACGCGGCAAAGCAGTGGCTCAAAATACACATAGTTGGATCGATTGCCATTATCATCCATGAATGTGATTTCTCGCTGCTGTACGGAGTCATCGGAATTACTAAATTATGATCATCATTGCTGACACTAGTAACCAGATGATATAATTTTTCACAAATGCTTGCAGACGGTCGTCTGTCCTGTCCGGACGCATACCTTCCTAGGCCTGCGCAGCGGACAGGCCCAACAACACCTCTATGCCTCTTCCATCTCCGAAAAATTCCCCAATCACACTTGCATCGGTGTCGCGGTGTCATCGCGCATACGTCCGCCACACTCCGCCCCGCCGCAACACCCCTTCCCCCATCGAGCGCCCACCGCCACCGCGCCTTGCCCTTCCCCCCACCGTGCCGCACCCCATCGCGAGCTGCGCCGCGCCCCATCTTCCATGAGCGGACGGTGCTGGACGACTACGGCCGAGCAGCAGCGACATTAGAGAAGCTATGCCTACGGGCGTGAGCCTGGGCAGCGAGCAGGCATGGGAGCATTGTAGGAAGAGCGACGGGCCGACGTCCTACAGCAGAGGTGTACGCTAGGCCGACGTCCCCGTGCCCCGAGCTTGTCGGCTACCGCAGTTCCCCACCAGGTAGGTTGTGGCCGTCGACGACGTCGTGTTTTAGGTGTTCCAGACTTATATTTCAAGTGTTTGGTCTGGATGTTGCAAAAGTATATATGAGAGGTTGCATATGTTGCAATGGCAATATACGCATATTGCAAGCTTAAGTTTTTAAATGTTTCATGTGTTTCAGACGTATGTTTCAAGTGTTTCATCTGGATGTTGCAAAAGTAGATCTGGGTGTTGCATATGCATGCATGTTGCAAGAGTATGTTTCAAGTGTTTCATACGTATGTTGCAAGTGTTTTATTTGGATGTTGCATATGTTTTGCAATGGCTACACACACATTTTTTCAAGAGTTTTAAGGTGTTTTGTAAATGTTTTAGAAGTACGTCACATGTTGTCGGGGACCCATACTAGGGTACCCGAAGAGGAGGAGCTAATGGTCATCAACATTAATTCATCCGAGCAGTCAAGAGCGCGACTACAGCTCCAACCACCCCCAGGTGCGCGGGCTCCGCCTCGCCCGACCCTCGAGGCCGCGGGCCCCGCCTCGCCCGACCCCAAGGCACAGGCTCCGTCTTGCCCGACCTCAAGGCCATCGGCTCTGCCTCGGCCGAGCCTTGGGTGTGCGCTCCGCCTCGCCCGACCCTTTGGGTGCCGGCTCCGCCTCGCCCGACGGGGACCCATACCGTCGCCAATCACTCCAGGTCCAAGCGTATCGCCCTGGGTCAAAGCTCTGACACCAGGGAAGAGACTAGCATGCCTCGATGTAACCTGTAACAATGACGGGCCATACCTAAGGGTTCACATCAAGAACAACATCAGACGTGTCGGTGCTGTTCTGCCTAACCCTCGTACGAACGATGACAGGCACGTCAGTTCACCACAACGTCCACCAGGACGGGATGGAACGCCATGACCGGCAGACGACACCTGCGCATGGCACCAGTGACAGACAGGGCGGCGACGTGGAGTTGTCCCTATTGACATCTACCGGATCGACGGGACCCGCATGAAGGAGAAGGACCCAGCAATTCTGAAGGCCTTCTTCTCTCTCCCTCGTTCTTCTCTTTTTCTCCACTATAACCCGTGCTTTCCCTTGGCCTATAAATGAGAAAGCAGTGCATCCCATGAATGGGAACCGATCCGAATCGATCGAATCATTAGGAACCGATCGACTCATCGAAATCCGATTCAGATCCGCACAAGAGCACGACACAAACACACAACTGAGCAGCGATCGAGCTTTCAGCACCCACTCACTCCTTTCACCAGAGACTTAGGATCATTTCCCTCTCTCGCCCGTTTGTAACCCCTACTGCAAACTTTTAGTGCTAGTAACACGAGCAGCAGCGATGAACTAGACATAGGGACTTTCTGCCTGAACCAGTATAAACTTCATGTCCTCTAAGCACACCATCCAAGCTAGACGCGCAATACTAGAAATTACTCGTCAGTGGTAACTCGAAACACCGACAGTTGGTGCACCAGGTAGGGGCCTTTTGCGTGTCTCGATGTCCACACCAGGTCTTAGATGGCTAGCCACAACATCAGCTGGGTCCTGGGCGCACTCGTGAGCTTCGAGAACCTGTAATTCATCGTTACGACGGAGGGAGGCTTCGCGTAGGCCGCCGCCACCGTCCAACCTCTACACTTTGCCGGCCTCGACGTGATCGCCAAGGCGCTTGAGGAGCTGCAACTGCACGCACCAGAAGCCCACGCCCCCGGGAGCGGCTAGCTCCTCGATTTCGATTATAGGAGGCTAGAGCACCAGCTCGGCACCTTCCTGGGACCCTGACCGTCCTAGGAGGACCTACGCCACCTCATCTCCTTGTTCGCCAATGTCATGACGCAGCTTGCCAGAAGAGAGCCGCTCTCCCTAGAACACCTTGTCCGGAGCGCCCCAACGACGCTCCCGTCCAGCCTGCGCAACGCCGCAGAGAGCGTTGGCCATCTTGTGGCACAACACACTCCCCCATCCCCCACGAATGACGAGTTTATGGGGATGACCAAATATGTCGTAGAATCTTTCCACGACCTCCTCCAGGAGAATCAAAATCGCCCTCCAGCTCTGACTTCGATAGGGGGAGCCCTCACCCCTCTCGTGAATGTTTCACGGCAGGTACCCCCGAGGGACACATTGAAAGCATCCACGAGGGAGAGGCTACACCAACAAATGACCTCAACGATGAGGTCGAGGGGGATGCAGGGGGGCCACCTCGCTTGCGGGTGGAGCAGTTGAAGACCCGGTACCAAGAGCTCGAGGAAGCACGACTCTAGCTCAAGCAGGAACACGCGGAGCTCAAGCAAGAGATCGAGCGCCACGGAGACGGCGGGGGTGTGCGCGTCATGGCCCGCAACGTGAACTAGAGGATCATCGAGGATGATGAAGCCCTCCCACACTTCACCCGAGCAAGCCAGAACATCGCCGCCACAGCGGCCTTGCTCTAGAGGCTTACAGGGCCCACGATGCCCGAGGATCGTCGGGCCCATCACGAGATTCGCATGCTACTCGAGCGTGCAATGGCGTAGCAGGCCAAGAGCTCACTATCCCGACGACGCGAGCTCGATGCCAGCCAGCGCGCGCCCTCTGAGCGGCTCGATAGGGACGTGTCAGTCTACCAGGCGTAGCAAGGCGACAGGCCACGTGCCGCGGTCCTAGTGCATGGATGTCTCAGACTCCACTGTGACGCGCGCGTACCCGTGGAGATGCGAGGGAGGAGGCTAGCCATGGCTACCATGCTCGTCGTGGCGGACGCTACGACAGCGGCGATGACCGAAGCCCGGGCCCTGACTTACCGGGACCTCAGGCCTTTGGCCGACACATCCTCAACGCCGTCTTCCCACTATGGTACCGACCACCGACCAACATCCTGAAATACTCCAAGAAACAAACCCCGGACTGTGGCTCGAGGATTATCGGCTTACTTACCAAGCCAGTGGAGCGGAACATGACGATTTCATTATCTGCAACCTTCCATTGTTCCTGGCCGATTCGGCGCGAACGTGGTTGGAACACCTTCCGCTCAACCGAATCCAAAGTTGGGTGGACCTAAAAGAGATCTTCGTGGAAAACTTTCAGGGCACATACGAGCGTCCTGGGAACCCCTGGGATCTCAAAAACTATCAACAGAAGTTCGGGGAAACTCTTCGTGGGTACATCCGGTGCTTCACCCGGTAGTATAACGAGCTATCCAACGTCGCCGACGTCGATGTCATAGGAGCTTTCCTATCTAAGACCACCTACGAGTCCCTGGTTCACAAGCTGGGACATAAGGGTCCGTGAACCACCAAGGTGCTCCTCGACATCGCCACCAGCCATGCCTCGGGCGAGGAGGCGGTCGGGGCGATTTTCGACCGCCTCAAAGGCAAGGCGAAACGGGACGAGGACGCTGGCAAAGGCGCCTCCAACCATCCCAACAAGAACAAGAACAAGCAGCGGCACGAGGGCTCGC
The DNA here is from genome assembly GCA_904845875.1 of Miscanthus lutarioriparius. Classification (NCBI taxonomy): domain Eukaryota; kingdom Viridiplantae; phylum Streptophyta; class Magnoliopsida; order Poales; family Poaceae; genus Miscanthus; species Miscanthus lutarioriparius. The sequence goes on along the minus strand of CAJGYO010000016.1, from coordinate 3,314,974 downwards.
TCGTGGCCACCACCAACCGCAAGGGGGGTTAGAAGCCCGCCGAGGGTACCCTGGACAACTTCGAGAAAGCTGCTCGAAGGGCCATGCCCGAACCATGCTTTTCCCGTCGAGCGCCTATACAAGGACTGCGTCCTCTTGAAGCGGTTCTTATTTGGAGGCTCCAACAAGAGGGAGCATATGAAGGAGCCTAGGTAGATGAAGCACGCGATGTTGCCCTCCTCCACTCGGCCAAGTACCAACAAGCATTGCGCCGGTATCACAACCATCGAGCGTAGGGTCGGGCCTTCAACGTTAGGGACCTGGTGCTCCACCTCGTCTAGAGCAACAACAACCGCCACAAGCTCTCTCCGCCGTGGGAGGGACCGTACATCATCGTGGAGGTGCTCCGACCAGGCACCTATAAGCTCAAGACCATCGACGGCGAAGTCTTCGTCAACGCCTAGAACATCGGACAACTACGTCACTTTTACCCTTAATAATACGCACACTTTCTCTTATTACTTTCGCTATCAACTCCCCGATCTTTAGTGACACCCGACCCTAGCAACGACGGGGGGTCGGACCTCACTCAGGGGCCGATAAGAGCATATTTATCTGGGAGACATTCTCTATGCCTGGCCCTTTCTCACGTTAAGACCCAGAACCGAGGGTCACGGAAATAAACATTGAGTAAAACTAGTCGGACCGCAAGAAACCTACGCCCCAGCGGCTACGGCGTTTTTGCTCACCAGCGTGATCAGAGTTTTTTCCGCACCTCGAGCTTTTTAGCCTTAACTATGGAAAGAGTCGGTACACGTTTATGAGTATATCCACCTGGCAAACATTCTCTATGCCCGACCCTCCCTCATGTCGAGACCTAGAAGCAAGGGTTGTGGAAACGAACGCTGAGTAAAACTGGTCGGAGTGCAAGAAACCTACGTCCCAGCGGCTATGACATTTTTGCTCAGCAGCGTGATCAGAGTTTGTTTACCCACACCCGAGCTTTACAGCCTTAACGATGGAAAGGGTCAGAATACATTAACCTTTTTATACAAAAAGGAGAGAAGGGCTAAAAATCTATTTGGCCATAACGAAATTTAAGAGCTTGTCCTCTTATTACGAGTTCGCCGCCTAACTAATTTCTTGGGACGGATGATCCCATCCTCTATCTCCGCAGGTAAGTCCTATATCAGCGGGTCACCCAAGTCGATCAGATGGCTTGGGTCGCTGTCGAGAGACGGGTAAGGAGCATTAGGATGCCCCATACGGGTTATGCCGACTTCGTCACGAACACCGGACCTGGATTCCACACGGACATATCCGGTAAGAGCTCTCCAAACCTGTCACTCGATCCATCAAGATAAGTCCTGTACCAGTGGGTCACCCTAGTCAATCGGACGGCTCAGGACACTGTCGAGAGACGAGTCACCCTTAATTTACGCACATTTTCTATTGTTAGTTTCGCTATCACGATCTCTAAATGACGCCCGACCCCAGCAACTGCAAGGGGTCGGGCCTCACTCGAGGGCTAGTAAGAGAGTGTATATTTGGTAGACATTCTCTGTGCCCAACCCTTTTGTATCTCTAAATGACGCGCGAGCCAAGCAATGGTAAGGGGTCAGGCCTCACTCAAGGGCTGATAAGAGTGTCTATTTGGTAGATATTCTCTGTGCCCAACCCTTTTGTATCTCTAAGTGACGCCCAACCCCAGCAATGGCAAGGGGTCGGGCATCACTCAGGGGCTGGTAAGAGAGTGTCTATTCGGTAGACATTCTCTGTGCCTGACCCTTTATCACGTTATAACCTAGAGGCAAGGTTTGTGGAAACAAATGTTGAGTAAAACTGGTCGGACCGCAAGAAACCTACGCCCCAGCGGCTATGGTGTTTTTTCTCACCAGCGTGATCAGAGTTTGTTGCCCGCACTCCAAGCTTTAGCCTCTGCCTTCCCAAGAAGGGTTTGGATGGGCCCACCTACGGAATCTCCATTGAGGAGAGGCCAGCAGGTCGCCCAAGTCGATTGGATAGCTTCGGCCACTGCCGAGAGATGGGTAAGGAGCAGCAGGATGCCCCATGCGGGTTATGCCAACTCCCTCATGAACGATGGACCTAGATCCCACTCGAACATATCCGGTAAGAGCTCCTTGAACCCATCACTCGAGCCATCGAGGTAACTTTACCAACCCCCACTTTACTTTTCCAGTGCATGAGCATTCATTCATCTATTGTCATGAATGCATGCATTCATACATTCAGTCATATACTCATCCATGCATTCATCCCATACATCCAAGCATTGCATTCGGTCTCCTTGCGAGTCCAACAAGGAGGCCGCCTCGCTTCAAACAGAGCCAGGGGAGAAAGTTGGGCTCACAAGGAGACCGAATGTGCAGTCACAGAACGATGGCTCCGATCCTAGGGAGGGGATACATACAAAAAACTAAGGATAACGTTTCTAAAACAAGAGACGCTTTCTCCTACTAGTCTCGTTGTCGTCTCTCTCGATCTTTAGTGATACCCGACCCCGGCAACGACAAGGGGTTGGGTCTCACTCGGGGGCTGATAAGGGTATATATATACCCTTTCTAAAATAGTCGACGTGCCCGACCCCTTCCTCATGTTAAAAACCTAGAGGCAAGGTTTGTGGAAACGAACGACTGAGTAAGCTGGTCGGACTACAAAAAACCTATGCCCTAGTGGCTACGGTACTCTTGCTCACCAGCATGATCAGAGTTTCCCACCCACACCTCAAACTCTATGGTCTTAACAATAGGAAGGGTCAGAACGCATTAACCCCTTTTTACACATAAAAAGGGAGATAGATCAAATATGTTCAACCGAAACAAAAGAATTGATTTGATCAAACGATAACAAAAGGGTCAGAACTTGTCCGATTATTACAAAAATTATCGCCCGACCTATTTAACTAACTAGCCCCTCCGGGGGGGGGAACTATGACTTCTATCCTGTCCGCTAGGTCCTGCGAAAGGGGAGCCACCACTGTTTCCATCTCCTCCAGGTCGTGGACTTCATAACCAGGCGCGTAGCCATGGCTCATCGCCTCCAGATCGATGCCGTCTCTATAATGAGAACGAGCAATCATGAAGGACTAATTGACCCTGGCGCAAAGGGCATTCCTCTCGAGCTAGCGCACCCGAGCTATGATCTCAACGGCACGAGCCACGAGCGAGCTGGTCCCATCCTACTGTACCACCTCAAGGTCGTCATAGACCACTCCGAGGGCGGCGCTCAGGATACCGAGCTCGTCACTCTCCGCCTAAAGATTTCTCCTCACCTCAGCGAGATCCACAGGCAGCCTGGTAGAAACGCTCTTGGCCTCCAGCTTCTAGGTCGTCGCGCTTTTGAGCTTGGCCTAGAGGGACCCGACCTTCTGCTGCGCGTCGTCATGCTCTTAGCAGGCCTGGTCATGCTTTCAGAAAGCCTAGTCTTGCTCCTCGTGAGCCGCACCACATTCTGAGCGGAGTCTCTACATGGTTTGGATCAGCTCATCCAGCTCCTTGCGTAGCCGAGTGACCACCGCGGTATCCAGGCTTGCCCTTTTTCTCTAGGGCCGCGAGTTTCTCCTCGGCCGCCAGCTTTAGATCCCTTTCCTTCTCAACCTCGCCCAGAAGGTCAAGGATCTACTGGCGGGTTTTAGCGTCCTTCTAGAGCAACTCATCCCGCTCCTTCCTGACCTAGTGGCTTCTTCGTCATCCTTCCGCGACCTCGCCGATAGGGCCTCAAACTCCTTCCCGGCCTCGTCAGCATCCCGACGGGTCTCGGCCACCCACGACCGAAGATTGGCCACCTCCTCGGCGAGGGGAGTCAGCTCGACCACCCTCTGCTGGGCGGCAACGAGCTGAGCTGTCACCAACCTACGTAGCTTCGCCGCCTTGACGAGGTGGTCCTAGGCTTCCTTCTGTTGACGAAGGAACCATGATTTCCCCGGCTACGAGCTATAAGGGACTATAGGGAGACGATGGTCAGGATACAAAAAGTATATAAAGGAAGAAGGGGCAAGAAGTAGGACCAAATAATACCTGGTCGGAGGGAACAACAACGTCACACAATGCGCCCGTGGTGTGGTCTAGGGCCTCGAGCACGGACGCGATCCTGACGTCGATGCTCTCCCGCTCCATGCTCTCTACGGCGGCGTCCAAGGTAAAAAGCATCGACGCTGGATCCTGCGGATCCGTCCACTAAAGCAGGGGCTCGCCCCACGTAGATGAGCTGTTGCCCACCGACGTCAGGGTCAGGGACAACTCCCCACCGGCTCCAAATGCCGCCGACCCCTCTCGCCGTGACGTCCCCACCGGGACGCCCCCTCCGATGATGGAAGGGATCCGTGGTGTGGACACCAACCTCTCTCCTATTACCACGACTCCCAGGGACCCCTTGGCCGTGTCCCCGTCCATCCGACCCGCGCCAGGCGCCGTCGCTTGGGCCACCGATAGCACGGGTTGCACCGGTGCCTCAGGCGACGCTGTGGTTGCGCCCGGCTGTGACCCATTTGTCATGGCCGCCGCCACCTCCACCTGCGTCGGCGGGGTCACGACTGGCTGTGTCGTGCCTACCACGGTCGGCGCCACGAGCGTGCTCGGTAGCCCCATCTGCCCCGCCGTCAGCAGCGGTATCACGGCTGTCACCGGCTGCTCCGTGACCTCCGAAGGCGCCCCTTGAACGCCTGCGACCGCTAAGGATGGCAACGGATCGGGTTTGGGGCGGATATCCGCGGGTTTCGGGTTCTGCGGGTTCGGGTTTGGGGATGATTTTTCACCCACGGTTTTCGGGTTCGGGGCCCCGAAACCAATCGGGTTCGGTTTCGGGTTTGGTTTTCCACCCGTGGATATCCAATGGATATCCGAAATAAATCATTTGGAATTAAAACTCATGTTTTATAATATACTAATAATAATTTGTTTACTTAAATTATTAAATTTATTTAAAGTTGACTCATGAAAATATTTATTATTTGTTGCCTCTTGTTTATACATGTGAATATGTGTATATATATCCGCGGGTTTCGGGTATCCATTCGGGTTTCGGGTATCCGTTCGGGTTTCGGGTATCCGCGGGTTTGGTTTTGGTGATGGATTTCCACCCAAATCGGTTTTCGGGGCAGATTCGGGTTTCGATTTTGGGTTTCGGTTTTGGGTGCATGGAGACTCCACCCGATCCGAACCCGACCCGTTGCCATCCTTAGCGACCGCCCATCCCACCGAGGGCACAGACGCCACCGTGGGCGGCGCCTGATCGGCAGATGACGCGGTCACACTGGCGCCGTTCCCACCCGAAACGGGCGCGACACCAGCCGACGGCCGCCGCCCCGATTGGAGGGCGATGCTCTTCTTCGGCGCCAGCGTTAGAGGATTCCGATGCCTGCCGACGCTGCAAGTGACAAAAACATAAGTCACGATGAAATCCGACTAAAACAGAAAAACAGAGGAGTTGATAACTCACCTCAGCGCCGTCGGAACCCCCTGACCCTTGCTCCACCTCGTTGGAACGAGGCCATTTTGAGCCCGTCCCCTGCTCCTAGGCAGAGGGGCTCACCCCTGACAGCTCCTAGGGCACATTGGCGAAACGCCCCACTCGCCTTGGCTCTTAGGGTGCGACGACGGAGCCACCCGCCTCTGTTGGTTCCTGGGACAGGCCGACGGTACGACCCACCACCGTCGGCTCCCTAGACGTGCCCTCCCCTCCATAGAACAGGAAGGGTCCCAACGCCTACAAGGACGAACCGACGCCTATCAGCGCATCCTCATTCTCCAGGTTGTCCCACTCGATATCATCAGGTACCGTTTCTTCTTCCTCCATCACCTCGTCATCGTCATCACCACCATCATCGTCATCATCAGCATCAGTGTCCTCCCCTCGTTCCCACGCCTGTAGCTTCCACTGCTTCATCTTCCTCTTGTCCTCCTTCGCCTTCCTCAGCCGCTCGCCCTCGGCGCGATTCGCCACCCTCATGGCCGAATCCCTCGACAATGGCGTCAAGTGATCCATGAGGATGAGGTCCCTCAGTTGGTCCCGCCTCTCTCAAAGTTAGTCTCACGGGGTCGAGAAATCAATTAAAGAGAAAACAAGAGAAAGGAAAATATCGGTGTTTCGAGTAAACACCAACAAGTAAATTTCTAATATTGCGCATCTGGCTCGGATGGTGTGCTAAGAGGACATGAGGTTTATATTGGTTTGGGCAGAATGTCCCTACGTCCAGTTCGTTGCTGCTCGTGTTATTAGCACTGAAAAGTTCATAGTAGGGGTTACAAACGGGCGAGAGAGGGACAAGTCCTAAGTCTCTGGTGGAAAGAACGAATGGGTACCGAGAGCTCGGTTGCTACTCGGTTATGTGTTCGAGGTTCGATGCTAGTGGTTTTGATCTAATCTCTTTTGATGCCCCTTAGTGGGGTGCCCTGCTTTCCCTTTTATAGGCCAAGGGAAAGCACGGGTTACAGCGGGAGAAAAGAGGAGAACGAGAGAGAGAGAGAAAGTCCTTTAGGGTCATCAGGCCTTTCTTTTCCTTTGCACGGGTCCCGCTGACACGGCAGGTGGTGACAGGGACAGCTCCACGTTGGGCGCTTGTCCACCGATGATGCCCATGACCTGGCGTTGTCAGCAGGTCATGACATCCCACTCCGCCCGGCGGGCGGTGCGGCAAACCAGCGTGCTGTTCAGCGGCCATACAGGGAGTATGCGGCATAGTGGCCACGCGTCCGTCACTGTGGGCGATGTGAGTTCCCTAGAATGACATGTCGCGGGGATGAGTCATGTTGAGATGTGACCGCTCCCTGCATAATGCCAGAAGTTTGACCTTGGGTTGTACTTTCTGGCCCATAGTGGTTGGCGGCGGCTTGAGCTTCCGTTAAGAGCCGTGCCCGAGGGATCGGGCGAGGCAGAGCCAGCCCTTAGACGTCGGCCAAGGTGGAACCCGCCCTCGGGGGTCGGGCGAGGCGGAGCACACCCTTAGAGGTCGAGCGAGGCGGAGCCTATCCCTAGAACTCCACCTCGCTCGACCTCAAGGCCGTGGGCTCCGCCTCGCCCGACCCCGAGGTCGTGGGCTCCGTCTCGCCTGACCTCAAGGCCATGGGCTCCACCACGCCCGACTCCAGGGCCGCGGGCTCTGCCTCGCCCGACCCTGTGGCCGCAGGCTCCACCTTGCTTGACCTCAAGGCCGCGGGCTCTGCCTCGCCTGACCCTAAGGTCGCGGGCTCCGTCTCGCCCGACCTCAAGGCCACAGGCTCCGTCTCGCCCGACCTCAAGGCCACGGGCTCTGCCTCGCCCGACCCTTGGGTTTGCGCTCCGCCTCGCTCGACCCCTTAGGTGTAGGCTCCGTCTCACCCAACGGGGACCCATACCGCCGCCAATCACTCTAGTCCAAGCGTATGGGCCTAGGTCAAATCTCTGACACCAGAGAAGAGACTAGCACGCCTCGGTGTAACCCGTGACCATGACGGGTCATACCTGAGGGTTCACATCAAGAACAGCGTCGGGCGTGCCGATGCTGTTCTGCCTAACCTCGTATGAACGATGATAGTCGCGTCAGTTCACCACGACGTCTGCCGGGACGGGATGGAACGCCATGACCGGCAGACGCCGCCCGCGCATGGCACCAGTGACGGATAGGGCCGTGATGTGGAGTTGTCCCTGTTGACATCTACTGGATCGGCGGGACCCGCATGAAGGAGAAGAAAGACTCGGCGATCCTGAAGGCCTTCTTCTCTCTCCCCCGTTCTTCTCTTTTCCTCCGCTGTAACCCGTGCTTTCTCTTGACCTATAAATGGGAAAGCAGGGCATCCCATGAAGGGGATCCGATCCGAACCGATCGAATCATTGGGAACCGATCGACTCATCGAGATCCGATCCAGATCCGCACAAGAGCACGATACAAACACACAGCTGAGCAGCGATCGGGCTCTCAGCACCCACTCACTCCTTTCCCCAGAGACTTGGGATCCTTTCCCTCTCTTGTCCGTTTGTAACCCCTACTTTAAACTTTCAGTGCTAGTAACACGAGCAGCAGCGACGAACTGGACGTAGGGACTTTTTGCCCGAACCAGTATAAACCTCGTGTCCTCTAAGCACACCATCCGAACCAGACGCGTAATACTAGAAATTTAGTCTGTCGGTGGTAACTCAAAACACCGACATATGTGTTTCAGCTGTTTTGGACATATGATGCAAGTGTTTTATTTGGATGCTGCGAAAGTATATATGGTGTTACACATGTTGCAACAGGACCCATCTATTGCAGTTGCATGTTGTAGTTGCCGGGCGCCATGCATGCTCGTGGAAAGCAGAGAGGAATGGAAGCAAGGGCGCGGGGTCCCATGCGTGTGATGCGGAGGAGGATGGAGGCAGGGGCTCGCGGCCCCGCATGCATGCGGGCGTGGGAAGCAGAGGAGGAGCAAGCGTCCGAACGGGGAGGCACCTAAGTTCTCGCGTGCACGAGGACGCGCGCAGCATTCGGACACACGGTGTCTGTTCGGACGGTCGAGCGCTAATCACGCCTATATTTTTTCTTTCAAATTACCCACCTATGCTATTCTAAAGTAACTCTAACCATACCATTATAAAAGATTCACTTCGGTTACAAATACCGACACATCCGGCTTTGTATGGTTTTTGACACGTATCTTGTACCAAACTTCTAGAATACCCGGTAATGCGACCCTGACGTGCAGGTCGGCCAGGTTCTTCTAGAGTATGTTCGTAAAATCCTTCTAATATAGTATATTTTGTAAGTATTTTAATTACAAAACGACAGATATAGCTTATACGGTTTGAAACCAAATAAAGTAGGAGTTTTTTATGTTTGTAGTTATCATCAGGGTTTGACAAAATTTTATCCTAAACAACAGACTTTTGGTCCTAGAGGGAACAATCTGAAGTACCCCTAAATTTACATCTAAGATAACCCCGTATGTTCTTTTATGAAAGATAATCCAAAGTAATTCTTTAAATTTAGATTCAAATTAACTACGAGATAATATAAAGTAACTCCTTAAATTTACATTTAAGCCACCCACATCTATTATATGAAGAAACTGCAATTTTCTTAGACCATTACGACATATATGAAAAGACTAAATCAAAGCAAATATGCATGTTGTGCCATTGAGCGTACATGTATATAATGCAATGGTTTAGCAATCGCATAAAAAATCATATATCAATACACTAGCAATGCATTACAATTATGTTAATAGTTCATGACAAAATTATGTTACTTGTTGCTTTGGATGTTTTTTTTGAAACGGCTATTCATGCCATTATGGTAATCACTCCGGTCTAGTACCTAGAATCCGTATTTTCAATATATATAATATAAAAAGTTGAATAAGAGGTACAATAAACAATATATTTTCATCTTAAGTTACAATAACTAATAATACCAAAACTAGAAAGCCTAAATTTCGGTTACATGACAACAAGAGGTATCATAACTGAAGCTAATGTTTCGACTAAAGACACAATGAAAACAAAACGATAATGCGATGCAAAAATAAAAAGATATGAGTATGGATAGAAAAACACACTATACATATAGTGGTTGGTAATCAAAGTTTACCACAGATTGACATAATATGAGTCATTGCTAAGAAATTTTTGTTTAGTTGTGGATCCTAAATTTATCTAGAAACTCTTAACAGTTATAAATCATTAGCCCACACAGAAGCACGGTCTGGTACTGCATAACTAGCTGGCTATGTTTTTTTTTCCCTCTTGACTTTGGAGGAGAGATGGTTTGTAGCATCGTACCGTCCAACTTGTCTAAACTATGACTAAGCATCTAAGCATGCTCTATTTTGCCAATAAGCTACTATGGCCCTGTTCATTTGTCTTATAATCCATACTTTTCAATTTATCTTTTTATCCGGAACATTGTTTTTCTCTCATAGCAAATTAGCCGGAACAGTGTTTCAGCTTATTTTTCAACGAAGTGAACGGGGCCTATGCCCCTTTTTTACGAATTATACACGTACAGATACAGACGCTCAATACGCACATACACTTGGTCCTATGATCACACGTAAGTAGAATTGTAGTTCCTTTCAACCTTGTATGTCCAATGATCGGAGTATTGCCCGAAGACTAATCCAACGATGACTCTTGGTCCACAAGGCTCTGCAATTTGTCCAGACTCGAGACACGTACGTATCCGGTTTCAACTGTTGCTGTGTTCTTCAAGCCTAGTACTCGTATGGTGTTATATAATAATGACAAAATAAGAGTTCGCAAAAAAAAAGACAAAATATGAGGGAAATCAAATGTAACCTGTGCGTCCTTGACTGCGACGCCGAGGTCACTGTGGCTGTGGCTGTGGCTGTGGTGGTACGGGCCCTCGAGAGAAATATGTGGTTGAGCCGCCGGTCAACGAAATGGTGCGTTGGCGTTGCAACTTCGCACGACAGCACGCGCCGCGCTGCTACCAATCGAAGCGAGGCTGCAGCAAATGGGAGTACAGGTGCTGTTGTCAAGGGCCTGCACGGCTGCACCTCCCAGTGCATCCCGTATCCCATAAATTTCGTGGAAACAACCGTCACGTGTGAACACAAAATAATTGTTTTGAGGCCCCAAAAATACAAAATAAACGATAGTTTGTTTTCATAATGGTCCCGTTCGCTGGGAGAAATTTGGAGGAATCTGGATGAATCTGGAGGAATGTATAAGAGGAAAATACTGTTCCGGATGAAAAAAAAAAACGAATCAAGCTAGGTTTAAGGACACACGAACGGAACCAATGGAACGTGAAGCGAGGTCTTAGACTGGACGGGTTTCCCAAATGTTGTTCCATCCAGTCATAGGATGTACTCACTGTTTAGACTTTGGCCATACAAGAAAAAAGAAAAAAAGAGCTTTAACTAAATCTATAGACATAGGTCATGTTCGTTTCGCTGAAATCTGACTTATGCTGCTGCTTATGCTGATTTGTTGTGAGAGAAAAACAACGTTCGTTCGCTGAAAAGTACTGCTACAGAACCGGGCGACATTCCTCATATAAAACATATTTCAATAATGCATTTATTTCAAAATAGACAGGTAAGGGGTTAGGTGTATATAGATAGTACAAGGGTGTGGTGTGTGCAAATTCACCGCTAATTAAAAATTAAAACAATAATTATGTCTAACTTTTCAGCACATACCTCCAATTGTAGGTAGGTGCCCTTGGCATCCTCCATCTCCTGTCTCGCCGGTATTAACGGAAATATTCAGGTGGAGCGCTCACCTCTCAAGTGGTGTCTAAAAAAACCTTTTTATCACATGTGGCCCCTTACCGCATATCTATACACCTACACAAGGCAAAAATACAAATACTGCCTGACCACTGTTTATTTATTTAAAAAAGTGGTTAAAATAAAAGACGTCCAAAATGATGATAAATCAAAGTAGCTACTGTAGTAGTGAGGGCATAGCTGTAAGCTATCAGAGAAGACGACCTAGCCGTGAGCACGTTTAGCACTAGCCGGCCACCAGTCCGAAAGGGACCAGGGACCATGCCCCGTTCGTATGCCCTTAAATTTGGTTTAATTTGTTTCTTTTTTTATCTAAAATAATATTTTTTTCTCATAAATTTCTTTAAATTCATCTAAAACCATTTAGATTTTTCTAAATTCCTCCATGCAAATGGTGCCAATCAGTCAATTAGGCGGGTGGGTGGGGTGGAAGCGGCCGGGGTCCGGTCCGGACGCCTGATCTACACACCACTGTGCACCGTATCTAGTAGGCTGGGGGCTGGCGCCACGGCCTAGACAGCGGCCGCGCTGTTCCCCGATGACCGTCCCGATCCGACGGCCATAAACCCACCCCGGGCCCGTGGCTACAGTGCGGTGGCGGTGGCCGTAGCGCGGTACGTGCCGCGCTGCCCAATTCTCGCCGGCTGCATCATTAAAGCCTGGGGTGTAGGGCCCTCGTGGCACGGGGACGGGACGGGGTCACCACCCCTGCCCATGTCGGTCGCTGCACTGCACCGCCACCGCCCGCCGGTAGGAAACAAAAGCGCCGTTCCCCAGCCCAGGCAGCCCGGAACCACCACCGCTCCCGTCCCGTCCCGTCACCCCACCCGCCTCGCCGCTCCGCTGCCGGCCTGCTCAGCCTCTCCCCCTCCTCCTCCTCCTCCCCCACACCACACGCGAACAAAAGCACAAAAGCCAACCCACACCGCACCACACGGCAGCCGCAGGCGGTCGGCCCGGGCACCCCCTTCTACCCCTAGAAAAACGACGAGACGGATACGAGTTGGGGGGGGGGGAGGAGTGAACCGAGTGATAGCTAAACGCTACCGCGACTATACCAGCCAGACGACCCCGACCTCCCAGCAGGCTGCAGCCCCTGCGACACAGGAGGGAGCGGGCCGCGTCGCTCTCACGGCGCCGGGTCCTCGTCGCCGCGGCAGGGCGCTAGGGCAGGCATGCGCTGATGGAATTCAGGGGCCAGGAGGAGGAGCCGGAGGAGGAGGAGGAGCCCGTCTCGGAGGAGATGGGCGCCAGCTCCGCGCCGCCGCCCGCCCCCGCTGCAGGCCCCGTCCCCGCCCCGGGGAACCAGAACCACGCCGCCGAGGCGAGGTACCACGAGTGCCTGCGCAACCACGCGGCGGCGCTGGGCGGCCACGTCGTCGACGGCTGCGGGGAGTTCATGCCCGGCGGGGACGGCGACAGGCTCAAGTGCGCCGCCTGCGGCTGCCACCGCAGCTTCCACCGCAAGGACGACGCTCGGCGCCGCCACCAGCTCCTGCTCCCGTCGCCCTCGCCGGTGTTGTCGCCCACGACCCCGGCCCCGCGCGTCCCGCTGTTCCTGCCGCCGCCCCACCCCCACTACGCCGCCGGCGCAGCCGCCCACCACCCCCACTACGCGCCGCCGCCGTTCCCGTACCACGGCACGCCCAGCGGCAGCGGCGGCGGCACCACGACCGAGTCGTCCAGCGAGGAGCGCGGCCCGCCGTCCGGGGCCGCTGCCGCCGCGCCGGCGCAGGCGCAGGCGCAGGGCCACGTCCGGCGGAAGCGGTTCCGGACCAAGTTCACGCCGGAGCAGAAGGAGCAGATGCTGGCGTTCGCGGAGCGCCTCGGCTGGCGGATGCAGAAGCAGGACGACACGCTGGTGCAGCACTTCTGCGACCAGGTCGGCGTCCGCCACCAGGTCTTCAAGGTTTGGATGCACAACAATAAGCACACCGGCAGCGGCGGCAGGAGGCAGCCGCCGCAGCAGGGGCAGCAACAGTCCCAACAGCAACCGCAGCCGCAGGCGCACCAGCAGGAGCAGTAGCCATGGTGGGAGACAAGGCTCAGCAGTCAGCATCACCACCACCATTTGCTTAATCCCCCGCCTCAATTTTTTTATGGGCTCCGTGAGGGGGTGTGAGATTAAACAAGGGAAGTCAGGAGGAGCTCCTATCCTTTCTTCCCTTCCGTTTTTGGTTTCACCTTCTCCTTCATTTTTTCGGCCTTTTCGCTCATTGGTCTCTGGCCTGATTAGCCCGACTGATGCTGGATCGTTACGAGAGGAAAACGTATTTGGCCGGCATATCTTTGATTTCTTCTGTTCCTGCTAGTTTGGGGGATCAATTGGAAGGAGGAGGAGGCACTGTGCATGCTTTGTAGCTACAATCCTACTACCTTATTGCCATTTGACCCCCTCGGCCAGCAAGGTTAACCAATCTAAATTCTCTCTACTTTGCTCTGAAGGTCTATATTTTCATCTTCACTTAATCTGTTAATCAATAGAGAATATAGCCGGTGGTCTCTCCTCCCTTCTAATGCAGCATTTCCATTTACATTTAGTTCAAGCTTGAAATCCAGCATAAACTAATGGCCATAATGGCATGATAATCTTGAGTTCTCTTCAGGCAATGCTAATTAGAGAGTAGCAGCCAATATTTCTAGCTAGGATATTCTGGGGGAGGAGAAAGGCTGGATGGAATATAGTGGAAAACAATGCTTGCATGCAGATTTTATTATCTGTGACACCGCCATTAGAGAGAGTCTTGAAGTTTTTCATCCAATGCTCATACCTTTGTCTTTGTGTGGGTGTGCCATTCAATTGGAGGTGTACTTGCCTGCTGTGGTGTCTTAAGCTTAAACTGTACTTGGCTCTAGATGCATCCCATTACTGCCATGCATGGAGCGAGTGTCATTTTCCAGACCTGATTGGCTCCATTAATGGAGGGCTGGAGCTCCAAGTCTCTGGTCCGGGAGGGCTTGGGTATGGCCGGACGGTCACGTACTCACATGGCTGCTGTCGCCTACTTACTCGCCTCTACAATACCTTCCAGAAGCTAAGGATTTTACAAGGATTTCGTTTCATGAAATTGTGAGGCCCATGCTGCAAGAGATGAGGCGGTGAGAGGCAGATAAGGATGTAATGAATGCGCTCCAAGAGAATTGCAAGGCATGGGAGAAAAAAAAAGGTGGATAGTGAGAAACTTGGCATCACAGGATTTTTGTTCTTTGATATCATCCCTCAGCTTCTTTTTTTTTTTGTTGATGGGTCCGCGAATTTGGCTTCTTTAGACTGTCTCTTACCACCGCCACTCAAAATAAAAAGCTCATTCGTTGTCTGGGAGCGCTACAGGTAAATGGTTTAATACTTATTTTTGGTCTTATTTAATAACAAGATCTAAAAGATAATTCTTTATGCAAATAGGTCTTCAGAAGATAGGATACTTAGATTTGAGTTATTCCTCTTCTAGTACTTCAAATGGGTTTTCTATAGAGGTACTCTGTTGAAGGCTATATATATTGTGTTGGAGGCTATAGGTATTATGTTGGAGATCCATTTTGTGTTTAGGTTTCGCAATGAGTCTACTGTTGAAGACAGGCTTATATCCGGTTTTCTTCGAAGGTTAGTTGCTAAATTTGGACAGTTTTGCCAAACCAGTTGAAAAGGACATAAAGAACACACGATGCCACTATTTTCTTCAACATTATGTCATACTACTTTATTGAGTTACGTACAAGGTTTAGCATAGAAAAGTTCTTGCTGTGAAAAAGTAGAATTACTAGCTGTGACTTGTAAACTTGTAAGCATTGTGACTCGGCGGCGGCAGCAGCAGCTGCGGACTGCGGTGTTGAAAATCAAGTCAACAAGCTTCTTTGGCCCTTTAAGTTGGGGTAAGTCTTCGTTCTGAAAATAGGTGGCGATTAACAGCAACACAGCAGCAAGTTATCTCATTTTTTTCTTTTTTACTTGTGAAGCCCATAAATTCTACAAAAAAATCATATAAAACACTTGCAATAACAATGCGTTGAGTGAGCCGGATTTTTCAGGGGCTTAGGCCCTTGGATTGGGGGCGAATTCTTTGAATATATGATTCTGAGATTCTAAAAATACGTGGGTTCAAATGCTCCAGAATCTAACCAGTTTCGATGGGATTATAGGATCGAGAGTGATTATTATGTCAATCAGAGTGACTAACCTTCTTTTTTCACATGTCAGCCCCTCGCTTGCAGGCATTGAGGCATGCGCCGACTGAAGTTGATTTGGACTGGTTTGGCCACGTTGAGAGCATGCCACAGCCCATATGCCAAAGCCATCTTGCTAATTGTGTTCTTATCACCACAGTCTAGGCCATGACTTTGTAAGCATTTGTTTATGATGTGTTTGACTAACCACCGAAAATGTCAACAACGGCTGCTGAGGCAAGATATTGCTCTGGCTCCACCCTAGCACCGGCGACCGGGGCCCTGGCCTTCGCAAATTTGGATAAGTTGCATCTGTTAGGGGGAAAAAACATGTGCAATGCCAAAAAAAAAAGTTAATCTAGTTCCGTTCAAAATTTATCATAAATAAACAGGTAATATTTGCTGTGTTCTAACCAGTAGTACACTACATTGGTGCATCTACAAAAAAAGTGTTATTTACTGTTTTTACATCTATTCAGTTCAATTAGACATCTAGGGCTTGAATTGCCACAAATTGAAATTTCCATAAGAATAGAAATTAGTGGAAAGATCATTATCTATTGACACTATGCAAAAAGAAGATTTCCCGTCATATCAAACTTGCGGTACATGCATGAAGTACTAAATGTTGACGAAATAAAAAACTAATTGCACAGTTTGGTTGTATTTTGCGAGACGAACATTTTGAGCCTAATTAGTCAACAATTAGACAATTATTACCAAATACAAATGAAATATTATATGGCACTACAGTGCCGTGCAGTGATTTTGCCCCTGTTGATTCCGGGCAACTAAACGAGGCCTTAGCCCATCATGGTGCTACTGAATGATCAGTTCTATCGGTTCTGCTAGTTTTGTCTTTTCATCTGCACTTCTGACAGGTCTTATTAAAAAATAACCCAATCGTTGTTCCAGGAGAGACGCACGGAGTATTAAATATATATTAATTATGAAATTAAATACATAGATTAAGATTATTTATAAAATAAAATTTTAAAGTCTAATTAGTCCATGATTTTACAATATGATGCTATAATACATGTACTAATGAGGAATTAATTAGACTTAATACATTCATCAAATAGATTACTGATGAATTTTATAATTTATTTTTTTATTAATATCTAAACACATATGACATCAATAAGATATCTCTTAAACTTTAGTACCCGCGTCCTAAGCGCTGAACTATTCAAATCAAGAGCTGTTTGGTGTGCTTCCGTCTCTAAACTTTAGTACTGCGATTTTTCAGAGCTGTTTGTTTTCCTGCCCTCCTTGTCCCAGCATTTGTGGCAGGTTCCCTTCCAAATGGGACTTTTCTAAGGGACGGACCTAACAGACTGACAACGATAATTCAGACCTAATCAACTATTCAACTGACACAATGACGCCAAGGAAGTACTACTATTAAACTGTTTGCCTCGTTTAGGCCATGTTTGTTTTACCATGCAGACTATGAATTGCAGTTTGCTACAGTTGCAATATTAATGAAATAGATTATTGGATTGTAACAACCTTAATCCCTGAATTACAACAATACGTGACCCGTTTGTTTCGACTTGTAAACTGTAACAGCTGATATGCCGCAATCCGCTACAAGCTAAAACAAACAAACAAACGTGTGTAGCCGAAACATATTGACCCCCTTCGCTGGTCGGAAACTTGGCTGAAAATGGTCGAAAACACTGTTCCGGCTGAATTGTTGTGAGAGAAAAACACTGTTCCGGCTGAAAAAAGAAGTCGAACCAAACACTTGTATTACCACCCCTCTAGTAATTCGACAACGGAATGATCGTCACACAAGAAAGAATGCAGTGGAAAGATTTTTGCCAGATATCTTTTGAGGGGAAAACACAATCATCATCAATAGCGGCAGAGAAAGTGTCTGCGTAGATATGTTCTCAAGAATTTGTCGGAAAAAGATGAGACCTAGACAATATTCCCAGTAGTAAATAAAGAGCAAAGAGCTAAGATCGCATTAGCTCGTATCAGATAGTTGCCATTAGACACAACTGATAAAACCTTGCCATTAGACACAACTCATAAAACCTCACCCCAGCAATACTGTAGCTCCAAGTTCCTAAGCAACGTGCAGGCTAATCAAACCCAATCATGCTCAAAGTTCCAAGCTCCAAATATTTTTTAGTAATTGCTGATCTCATCCTTCCCAGACTTAAACTACAACTCTATCTGACAACTACGGATAACATAACACTAGCCCATGCATCTTTGCTTAAACAAGTCCTAATCTTTAACAGGAAAGATAATAAATTAACTGGATTTAAGCGGGTTCGGGAAGGGGAGAGGGATAAAGAATTCACACCCGTGCACAAGAATCATATAGAGCTGAGTTGCATATGCATCTAGCCACTCAACAAACAAGTTTAAACAACTAATCAACAGATCAATACAAAGCATTCAGGTACTAGGCTTTTGATAAGTGTACTTAACAAATCTATATGACGAAATTGTGGGACCCTGGGGGACCATTTCCTTACCTGAGCACCTATATTAAAGACCTTTATGGCTCACATCGCCCAGAAAGGCTCTCGTACTACAGTGCCACACCATGTGGTTGAACCCTAGCCAGAAACAGCAGCTTTGTTAATTGCAACTAGTGATGTACTGCACTTACAGTGCTAACGGATTTGTGATCCTTATTGGTTCAGCTGTTGTCAAATGTGTTTGTTCGGATGAATATATTGTCTTAAAAAGCGGAGACCATGTATGACACGTGTCAGCACGGAACATGGTTGGCTGGTTCTGGAGAGCTTTGTGTTCATATTGAGGCAGCTTGCAACAGGTGATGTCCACATTTGGTCGCTGGATTGCTCAGGGGTACAGTAAAGGGCAAGCTCGGCCTAAGGCCATTTTTTCGTGGGCTGCACCTCGCTCATTTGAGCCTCCGTGAAAGAGATTGCGGAAGTTGTGGGTGCCACGGATTTTTTCGTGAGCTGCACGTCGGCCAAGGAAGCTTCATCAACAAGGATTCTGTATAAAGAAAAATTAGAGTCCATGTATCTTAGTATTTCTTTTTGTTATCTAGTTGTGTTTATTTAGGGCTCTTATCAGCCCAGTGTATAAATATAAACCCTCGGCCATTATATCAAAGACATCTCTCAATCAATCAAAACAGTTTTTACCTTTTTGGCTTCACGCCAACCCTTAGGTGTAGGAGTAATATAGATCTCGATAAGTTCTTCAACAAGCAGGGTTGCATCGATCCGATTGACCTCCGGCTTGTCTGTAAGTACCGTCATGGCTTATACTTTTGTTTGTAAGGCTGCTTCGGTCCGGCCGACCTCTTACGAACTCTAGTATAAGTTAGTTATCGATCCTTATCTAGTTTAAGTATGGCTGCATCGGTTAAGTTCGACCTCCACTGCTCGAATTAGATTAAGGTCAAGTTATCGGCTTTATCTAAGGGTGGCATCCTTCAGCTAGATTCATTAAGTTACCGATCTTGCTGATGTTCTTGTTGTCATTAGTTTCAGCAACATCAGCCTGCCTGATCGAGATCGATCTAGATCGGCCTCACATCCTTTTAGTCCATCGTTTATTTTGTCACATTGCGATGGTTCTTACTTTAAACGACGGATTATGTTTTATCGGCCATTCTACTTCGATCTTGATCGTGCATAGTACGTGGCTAAGGCATGTCTGATCTTGAAAAGGTTTACTAGCTAGTTGAATCTAGTCTATAGCTCGCTATTATGGTTATAACGATCCGGTCGATCCCCACTGTTAGCACTTTAAATCAGAGTATGCTAGTTGGTAGATTTGCTTTCGACCAGACGTGGCTTTGACTGTTTGCTATGCCTGCATTGGCTAAATGGCCGATTGCCAGTACTTTAACGCTTATAGTGTGTCTTCATGATTCTGTTAAATGTGAATAGATCTGTTTATTTTAAAGGTTTGATCTGTTATCTTTATCATGGCTGCCATCGATCCAGTCGAACCCCACTATTAAGGATAACATGTTAGATTTGATGAGTTTATAGATCTGTCCATATTAAATAGTCGATTGTTCATATGCTATAATCCTTCTTCTACCTGAATCGGTTATTTTAGCCGATTTGCTTGTGCTTTCACACATATAACATATTTTTCATGAACCTGTCAATATATAGATGGTTTTATGGATTCTTTGGCTTTAGTTTGTTATCATTATCATAGCTGTATCGATCCGATCGAACCTCACTGTTGATGGCAACAAATTAGATTCAGAGCGTTTGTAGATTTATTTATACTAGACAGTCGATTTGTTTGCATGTTATATCTCTTCTCGTTAAACTTATCAGTTCAATGCTTTACACTGGTTATATCCACCTAGCTGATGATGTTACTTATATCTGGGTGCATTGTACTTGTTATCATAAATTAGTCGTGACCCACGAACATCATAGTCCTTAACCGATTTCTCCTCGTATCGGCTATTTAATCGATTCTCCCGTCTGACTGCTCTCGAAGCAGCACACTTGGAACTGTCTGAGCAAAACCAGCATGTTCCACCTTAAACTACTGATAAGACTTTCTCTTCTTGTCAATTGCAGGTCAAATTAACTGGCACGCCTTCGGATTTCACAGTATCGGCTGGTCCTGTGTTGAAGCCAAGCAGATTTCTAGGCTTACTCCAAGCAGATCCTTCCGGCTTGCTGTGTGTTGATCACATCGCCACATTTTTGTGTCGACACGCTTTTTGGCACGCTCGGTGGGACCACCATCGTTTGATCAGAAGTCAGAGGCCGATGTTAGCATTTATTCGGCCATCATCAAGACGTTGCGAGTTAATTCATTATCGTAAAATAAACAAGGGACTGGCCAGACAAGTAACACATACCATGGATTATTTGACTGGCTTGATCACAAAGGTGCAACGTTTAAGAAGGAGAATCTGTCTAAAGGGAAGCATATACTTGTCTACAGCCAATCGGCTAAATAAAGCCGATGATGGAGGGGTTGAGGCAAGTACGGATGAAAATTTGCATGACACTGACATGCATTTGGATGAAAAGCTATTGCACTAGATTACTGTCTTTGGCTTCCCTACTGATCAGCATGAGAGAAATTCAATTATTGTCACATACGTGTCAGCAAGTCCTGATGATGCATCAGAAGTTGACACATTGCCAACACATGGTGGTTTATGTACTTCAGCTGCTGCCATAACGCCACCAAGGACATCAGCAGATCAAGTGGTAGATGGACTTACTAAAGTACTGAGGATCCCAATTGATCGGACTCATGAAAGAACTACAGGCCATGCCACCGTTGGCACAGTGACGAAAACAAATGCATGACACCATCGGCTAAGTTTGACGTATGCATCGAAGATACAAAGATACTCATTAGCTCATAATGCAAAGATCAGGCTAATAGTCAATTGGGCATTTTATCAAGCAACATTGATTGGTGCAAGTTCTATAAGATAGCTTCAGAAAGATTCTTCAGTTCTTGGCCCTTGCCGAGAATCTCTTGACAGATAGCAACCAGTTACTTTGACAAGTCAGCATCTTCTACCAAGACGATGATAGATCAATACCTGCTCAAGAGCCGATGCATTAAACCTTCATCGGCTCCTAGTATAAGAACCAGAAAAAAACGAGTCACCAACCAGGAAATTGGAATATATATATATATATATATATATATATATATATATATATATATATATATATATATATATATATATATATATATATATATATATATATATATACGGCATTGATGATAAAAAATATATCGTGAAAGTTGTTGGGACATCGGCCTGTGAAACAACCGATACAGTCAGCTATGTAGGAAGAACAAGGCAAGATCAGGATGAACGAGTCCCATACAAGGCAAAAGCGGCCACCCCTGACAACTTCTTCTCCAGCTTCCTCGCCAAGCCTGATGTCACCAACAATACAATCAGCTCATCACAGGAGCCAACAAGATCCTAGAGATGAACATGCCTGGCGTCTCGATTCCCAGCATTGACTATGCATCGGAGGGGGCTGTCAGGCCTGAACTCATGCATGTCGATTCTCCAAATATCTTAGTCATGGTAGATGAAGAGTGCGGGCAGCTCCAAGATCACGCTAGTAGTTCCTCAGGTTCTCCAGCAAACTTCCTACGGAATCAGATCAGAACAGGAGCAGACTCTATTAACATGGTCATATACATCTAGAATCAGCTTCTAACAGAAGTAAATTCATTGGCTATGGACGCGTCTAACTACAAGTGTTTCTGAAGGTTCATGTTACAAGGGTAAAATAGCTGATGATTATATTCCAGAATAATGATATTGGCTTGGAAGATCATGGATAAATTCTATCGACTCATTAGCTCGCATGAAATCCTAAGTGGTCTCTAGGTTGCCTATCGGCTTGCATAAAATGAGTATAGCTCATCGGCTGTAAAAACTAAATAGTCGATGGAGTATTAGCTGAATGGAGGTATTTTATTAAGAAGCTAATAGCCAATGAAGCATGGTCACGTAACAAAGTTCAAAAGGAGAATTATGTGAACCCCGAGTAGATCATCAGCCATGCTGGATGAACAAGAGTGCCGAGGAAAAGATCCATAGCTACATTGGATGGGAAAAGGAAAGCGCTTACAAACCATGGCAGTTCATCGGCCTCCTGCCACTGTTCGATCCACTGCGACACGACATCACGGAGAACAAGGCCAGCGATGGACGGTCCAATCAACAAGGTAGACGGATCCGTCAGGATGTTCCTAAAGTGTAGGTACGAGATCATGAAGTGGCTAGACACATCTATGGCATACTAGTGATGGCGTGAACAACACGTCGGCACTGAGGAAGACGGACATCAACATCACAGTGAACGACACAATGGATACGACTCCGAGTGCGTCGGACATCATACCAACGAATTCGGGTTGAGCATGATCTTGAGTACCATGTTCGCCAACTACGGCGAGGATGAACGAGAAGCACTAGTGCGGTACAAAGGATGTCGCACGACCTCAACCAGGCTACCACCAATCCCGACTCCTTCGGCGATGACAACAAGGACTGCCACGAGCTGTCAGAGCTCGACAAGCAGGTCACAAAGTACGCCGAGGTAGTCTGGTCCAGGGAGCTACACACGTTCAAGGTGCACGACAAATTCATCGTCAAGTTCAAAAACTTCAACTTATGACAGCCGATGGCACGCATGTCAATAAAAGCCGATGAGGTCTTTTACTGCAAGCAGCTAAGAATCAAGAGTCCAGATATATAGAGATCGGCTGGGGGCCAATACTGGCTCAGTTTCCACTTCAGCTGATGCATCAGGTAATGAAGCCATTTGGCCTGGTAGACACGATGTGGCCGACTAAAGTAGAGCTACCGCCAGCAAAGGTACATCAACAATGGATGACCGCGTGCGACGTGAAGAGCTCGAATACGCAGATGGTGTTCTGAATGCACAATTGGCTATGTAGAGCCGATGCAGCCACAATAGACTAAATTTGCTGCTGAAACAAAAAAAGGAAGGGATCAGAGTGCAAACAGAAATCTACCGAGGACTATCACATATGCAAGTATTGATATGATGACCTAGAATCAGGACTCTAAATATATTGTGACACGGGATGCATATATGAAGAAATAAATAAAAGGAAAATTTGCATGTGTGCGTCTACAAAAAGAGGTGGAGTACGAACTCACATTTTTTGCAGGTTAGGTTTGCATGCTGTTATAAATGGCTGATAGGTTAAAGAAATATTTCTTCAAATTACCCCACCGTCGACTGAGTGATTTTGAGCAATAACAATCGACCGAAAGTTATTATCAACATACAGAAAATTGGCTCTGAGTATTGAAAGGTTCTCAGAGTTTGTTTAAATATTATGGTAGCCAAGAACAAAGGTATCAAGTCAATAGCCGATAAGATGCTCAGAGTATATCATTGTTATGCCAATCGATGCAAGCAAGAGAAGATCAAATTAATAATGATTATTCTAATATATGGAGATCGGCTATTTTTACATTGGCTTACTATTCATGGATGTGTACATGACATGGATTAATTGAGATCGACTATTTTACATACGCATGAAGGCGTTTTACTGTTAGTGGCCTTTATTGAAAAGTGGACCAGGAAGCAAGGAATTGTTGTTTCTTTAAGTTGCCATGCGAGGAGGGTCTTGTTGATGACGCATTTACTCTCCAAGCTGACAAAGACCAATCACCTCTCTTAAGATAGAATCGGTTGTTGGTTCAAGACCTTACCCTTCAAACTGACGGAGTCTGCAGCCGATCGATAAGGGTGTAAGACTAGTGAGATATCAGTTTTGGGTACAGCATTGGAATTTCAAGAATAATCACATAGAGCCAATGAGGATCAACATAGCCGATGACCGTCGCTAGTTCGATTACCGAGGTCACATTGAGTTTTCCTCCATGGGTTATTATCATCGGCTGTTCGACCAAGTATATTTTTTGATAAGAAGGAAAAGTCATCATGGGAGGTTGTATCAGATATACGAAAAAGGTTGACAACCTGACAACTGATAGGAGACCATTAGCTGAAAATTATTATTGACATGCGGAAGACGGTGGAGATTAGCTATCGATAAGGATATCAGGACAAGGTCATTTGGCTTGATTACTTAATCGTTGTCACCGAGGACACCATTGTTGTAACACCCTAGGTGTTAGGCTTGCATAATTGCACTTGCATTGCATGAGCATAAGCATCATTCATTCATGCATAAGCATTTTCATATGGAACATGTGAAACATACTATTGTTCTTCTATGTTTCATTGTATGTATGCTTTATAATCATGTGTGGCTAATGTAGGTGGTGATGTTTGGTCACTAAAACACCTTAGCTACACTTAGGATGCCTAATGGAACAATGTTTATGTGGATCACCTTACCTAATTAAGCTCCTAAGTGATGACATGCTTAGTTTGACCTAGGATTTACATGTGACCAATGTATAAAATGTTTGTGGGACCTTAGGAGTAGCTTAAACATGTTTAGAATGTCACTAGGAACAACTTTGGTATTCATGACTAAGGCTAGTTTGGTCTCTAAGTCATAGCTATAGTGTAAATTTCCATTTTCTTGATGTATGTTTGACCTAAGTTGAAATATAGCATAAAGTGTTTGCATGGCAGTGCACCCTTAAGCAAAGTTGTAGTACTTGACTAGAGTAACAACTTTTATTTTTGGGTCAAGAGCTAATTCAGTGCCTAACATGGTCAAATAGGACTCACAAGAATCAACAAAATACTATTTTTCAAACTTAGAAAATATTTTAAGTCTAACTGAGTTCACAGTTTTGATGTGTCCTACTTTGTGATGATGTAACTTCCTAACCATTGTGAATTAGAAGATTATTTCTAAAGCAATATTGTAGCCCTCACATAGCTCTACAACTTTTATTAATGGGTATTTTGCTAACTCGCCACGGTTTTAGAGTTTGGAGGGGGAGAAAATACACTGTCAGTCGACTAAGGATGGGTCTGATGGCCATCTCGGCCGGGTAGTCGTGGCCGACCGGGAGCTGGCCACGCGTGCCATTTGTTGTCCGTATGCCGGTGCTGGGCCCACTAATCAAGCCAGGGGAAGAAGCAAAGCCACCACGATGCGTTGCTGCTCTCGTTCGCTGATTCGCATTGTCTCGCTGCCGCTCGTGAGCCGCCACAGCACCTCCGCCATCGCCGCCGAGAGCACCGCCGCCGTGTAGCTCCCTCGCCACCACGCCATTGCCGCCTCCAGTTAGCCAATAGCTTCGCCATCTTCCTCTCTACCTCCTCGACATAGTTGCTGGACCAAGCAAACCACGGTGAGGGCAAATTTCACCGTTCTCGTCCTCGTCGGAGTCACCGTCTCCATGGCCGTCGTCACGGCGAGCTCGCTGCTGCTCTACTCCCTTGCTCATTCCCCTTCCTTCTTCATGTTAGCACTAGCTATGGGTGTAGACTAGCCTCAGTGGTGACCTTATGGTGAACCGTCGTCTCACTAGAGTTGAAAACGACGCCACGCTCTTGCTGCCGCACCGCCACGCACGCAGACGACCCTCGTCGGCGCATCCACCCAAACCCTAGGTAGCCTTGGTAGTTCTGCCTGAGCACCGTGAAGCAGTAGCTGCTCTCACCTGACCTACTGTGGCCAGAGATGGTCGGTGCACCTCCACGCAGCGCCGCCGTTCCGCCATGGCCGACGACGAGCCACTTCCGGTGTGTCTCCGTGCTAACCACCTACACATATAGATGCGGAATGTTGTGAGGATCATCATGGTGGGGTTGATTTCACCGGTGAGTTCGCCGTCGGCGAGCTAGTGCCGATCGACCACCGTCCCCTGTCTCGGTTTGACTGACCAGTGGGGTCCACTGACCACTGGGCCCCGCGTGTCATTGTCTGTAGTTCTAGGTTTTGTTATTTCTTTTCCAAATTTTTGTCCTAACTTTGGAAAATGATATCTAGGGCTAGGAGTGACCTATTTGAGCGAATCAAATTTTCTTGGGTTCCTCATGAAGTGTAGTATTTGATAAAAATATGAAATGCACTATTTCTTGTATTTTTCTAGGTGAATAAAATAGAGTTTGATAAATGCTTTTAAATGGTTTTAATCTTGTAAAATGTATAACTTAAGCTAGGAAAGTGCTAAAAATATGATTCCAATTTTGTTAGTCTTGTATTGTCATGTACTACCTGGAAAAAGTATTGTTTGCACTGTGATCTTGCTAGAAATAGGAGTTTGCTATTTATCTTAAATAAATGCTAGATTCTTGTGCTATTTTTCGTGGTAAAAATATGTATCTATTGAGCATAAAACTTTGTGTACAGTGTTCTTGTGCTGTGATGAAGCTAAAAAAATATGAATACTGTTGTTTGACACCTTTTAATAGGATTTCCTATTTATGCTATTTTAAGCCCTGATGGCTTGTCATTTTTGTGTTGGATGTTATACTTGTTCAAATGATGTGAAATTTATACAGTAGCCTATTGGGGACATGTATAAGCTACTAAAATTGTTGTGGAATTTTATGTACACTTTGGCTATGTGTTTATTATTTAACCTAATTATCTAGATAAATTAATAAAGGCATGAAAAGAATTTATTTAGGAATGGACACTATGTTTTCTAGTGTTTATTTGATGTATGTTAACTATTGGTAACTTTGGTAGTGCTCAAAGTACTATTCTTGTATGTAGTGAAATATTATTTTCACTATAATTCACTTATAGTGACTTTCTGGAAAGATTTTAAAGTGAAGCAAATTACATGGTGAAGATGATGTTTGCTATGAATCTTGTCTATAACAAAGTTGTAGCTAACTCACTTAACTAGCTTGTGTTAAATTTTCATGGCATTTGGCCAAATAGTTTGTGAATTATGACTGTTCAAATTTGGTCTTCAGAAATTGTAGTTCTCTGAAATTTCTGGACCACATTTGATAAATGTGACTGTTTGACCCTTTTAACTTGAGAATCATGCTGGGATGATTAAATATGAATTGTATACAATTTCATAGGCTTTCCAGATTGTCTTGTTGCATATCTTTTGGATTAGTACAACTCCAGTTATGAGTTAAACTAGCAGCTGTTGTTTGCAGCCTTGAATCTGTGAATGCAGTGAAGGACTTGATTGCTTTATATGAGTTGATGTGATGATTTAGAGGCTTAGGCTAATTAAGATAAATTGTTAGTTGAAGGTGCTAGACATCTTACTGAAGATGAACAACTTTATCTTAGGTTGTTAGAGCTTTGTGAGTGTGTAGTTCTTGCTTTCATGAAAAGATATGCATCTACTCAGTAAAATAAATGTTAATCTTGAATCATCATGTCATTCATGTGGCCGTCTTGACATGACTGTACATTTCATCATCACCTTCCATCGCTTTTGCATGCATGACTCTTATGCTATGCATATGCACGCAATAGGTGTTTTGGAGGGAGTCACGCTTTTGGAATTCGAGCAAGGACTTCCGGAGGAGCAGCCACAAGCTCAGGAGCAGGAGGTGCAAGGCCCAGAAGAAGGAGCCAACGAAGAAGAAGTTCTTGAGTGCCCCGATCACCAATCATCCTCTTTTCTGAAAGGCAACCTCGGAGCATTCTAAGTCTCATATGTTTTGAAAATGTTAGTTTGAGTATCTTATATGTTTGATGCATTAGGTGATAGGAATTGGATGCAAACACTTGTTGCATATGTATCTATTCCTTATCCAGTAAACGTACCCTGAATCCTATTTAGGTCAATCAAAGTTTAGCCATGCTTAGACCGGTAAAGTCAGGTGATTTCCTGTCACCTGCAAGATAGGATGATGTCTGGTCACGGTTGGCTATATTTGCTATCGTGGAAATAACCATGTGTTAATAATGAATGGAGACCGGGCGGGATGTCGATAGTGAAACAACAAGGCAAGGAGGTCTTGGGTGTGGATCTATCCCTGTCTGTGTCGGTTAAGGACCGATTCGCTGTATGTCCTCATGTCATGTTGAACGCATGCCTATCACTTAGTTGGCCGGATAACTCATTCCGACCGTGAAGCCGAGTAGCTCAACTCAGGCCGAAAGCCGAGAAGTGAAAGTGCCCACTCTGGTGGTAGTAAGGATGTGTGGGGAGCCATTGGCGTAAGTCCAAAAGGAGAGATTGACCTCCTAGCAGAGTGGATTCCCTGAGAGTGTGGCGCTGCGTGGACCCGTGAATTTGTTCCTGAGTTGTACCATAGGTGACCCGAGGCAACCACTGATCAGGTTGATTGGGTTCGTTTTAGGAATAATTCCCCAGCTGGGTAGGAATCAATTCAAATCTCCGTCTCTACCGATAGTGAGAACTTGACTGAGCAGCGACAATGTAGAGACACTTAATTGAACTTGATGGTTAAAATGATGAGGATGATGTTACAACATTATACCAGATATGGTTACTAATGTTTGGAGTTTAATCAATTGCTTGCTCTAGTACATGTGCTAATCTAGATGATAGGTTAAAATTGATAACTTGCTGCTTAATTAATAATTTAAATTATGCTCTTGTATCATTAAAGCTTTTATGCAAAATGGTTGTCAAGCGAGATCCACTGATAAAGCCTTGCATACTCCTTGATGTCATTTATTTTTGGTTTACGATGGGTAAGTCTAGCTAAGTACATTCTCGTACTCAGGGTTTATTCCCTCTTGTTGCAGATGACATGCTTTATAACGTCTACTGCAAGTATTGTCTCCACCCTGCTGGGGATGAAGACTAGATCATGGGCATGATCTTCTATGTTATCTTATCATGTTGCTTTTGCTGGATTTGACTATGGAACTGGCTTGTATTTTAACTAAGTGTGTGTGATGGTCTCAAACTACTTTGCTTTCGCTATTTGTGAACTCATGTTGTAATAACTATGTGAACTCCGATGTATGAGATACTTGTGAACTACTTGTGAAATGGATGTAACATGTGGCTTGTTATGTTGAATCACTACGATCTTGGTTGTATGCAAGTTGGTTTGAAATCCTTCGTGGTTTCAGTTGACTATTAGGTTTATATGGGTTCAAGTATGACGGTTTGATCACTCCGGTGATTGCTTTCTTACTTGTGCTCTTATAAATTGGTCGGTTCTGTTACAGCTGGTATCGGAGCAAGTTTTAACATTAAACATGTCATATGTGTATTTAAAACAAATGTTTTTGTTTGCAAAAATCATTTTTGACAACTTATAGCCACTTATATATAAGTGTGTTCAAATCTAAAATTTTACCTAAGTGTGCCAGTAGTCATATCCTCTATGTCCAAATAAGGACTTTTAGGTGGCTTATTTAAGTACTAACTTTGGGGGTAATTGCTTGCATTTTTATTTCGTCGTCCATACGGCGTGCTATTGTATGGATGCCATCCGTTTGGGTGGTAATGTATGGATCAATTGCCTCTACGCCTAGGTAAGTGTGAGTTGTGAGAGCATGACCGTCCAACTGTCGGTCTAGGGGAGAGTTAGTTGTGGTTACCGAACTATTTGCATGTTACACACATGTATATATGAAGGTACTTAATTGTGGGTATATCTGTCAGGTAGCTTTGGATACCAAAGTATGTACATCTGGGATGTATATATGGAGAGTTTCTTAGTTTACTGCTTTCATTGTATGCTTATTTATCTCTTGTGGGGTTGGACTGCAATGAATTTGTCTGTAGGTACACTAACAACGCAATGGGTAGCTCGACTAGATACGTATATGAGAGAACGTATGTATGCCATCGTGTATGTCGCTAGAATTTTAATTTTTCCTGAGATTCATGAGGACGTACGGAACGTGCATGCATCATGTTTACTCATGTAATTATATTTTTGCATCACTCCCTCCCTTATCATTTATTATCCCATTATATATTTCTTATCCTATAAGATAATCCTCTCACACCCAAATTGCAATGTTACTACAGATGGCCGCACCAGCACTACCACCCAGGAGCAGCACATTCCGGCACGTGTTTGGCATGCCAACCCTGTTGTGGAGGATGCTACATTCAGTAGGATACGCTGAACCGCCTCGTTATACTTGGAAGCAAGTAGAGGCTAAAGGAAGGCCATTGTGGTATGACGTTGAGGTGATTGTGCCGCCTCACGAAAACAGACCCTAGTGGCTTGGTTGGAGTGTCGAAGCTGATGGACAAACCCCTTGGGAAGGTGCCTGTAACAACCCAAAAATCCACACACCAAAAATCACAACTACAATTTTTTTTGTTTAAACCCTATGTGATGTTGAGTGACACATGTAGAAGCCAAACCCTAGTTTTGGATTAGATGTGACCCAACTAGGTTAAAATCATAAGCATAGCTTGGTTTTATGCCACATGTGTAATTAAATTCCTAAATAAACAAATCATGCATGCATCCTTAATTCCACTTATGATTTGGATTCTTTTGCTTTATGTGATGTTTAACTAACTTACTTAATATTTATGATAAACCATAATATATGGGATGTATTTTAACCACAATTTAAAACACCTTGTGGGACCCACTACATAACTCGAAGCTCAAGTTTAAACTCTAACTAAATTTGAATCGAAGCAAAAAGAAATAAAAGAGAAAGGAAAGAAGAGGGAGCAGCTCAGCCCAGCTAGTCTAGCCAAGCCTCGCCTGCCCTTTCACGCGCACAGCCACTGACGAGCCGGACCCGCCCGTCAGCCATCACACGCCACACGTAGCCACAATGCGCCAAGCGCCTAACGACCCGACCCCGCTTGTCAGCACAATAGCGTCTTCTTCCCCTCACCCACACATTCTCCCCGCGCGACCGGAGGCCAACTAGCGTGGCAGGTGCGGGCCAGGGGGGTCACGCAAGAAGCATGACCCTGTTCCCCCTTGCGCCGCGCCTACGCTACCGCACGCGGGCCGTCGGATGCGCCGCACGCATCACCACCGCCCGATCGCCATCCGCCATTGGAGCCCTTGGAGCTCGGCTATAAAAGCCAACGCCTGCGAGCCCTAACCCTTAGCACGTTCGCCACCGCCACTGGTGGCACAGCACCACACCGCATCAAGCCGAGAGAGAGGGAAGAGGAAGATGCAAGGAGGAGGAAGGAAGCCGCTGCGGAACCAGACCTCGCCGGAGCCAGGAGCGCCGCCCCGATCGGCTACAGCGACGTAGCTGCTCGGCATGGCACTGCATCGCCTCATCATGGCCTCGCCTCGCCACCGCACCACCATCCTACCGCCACGAGCCCTACGGTGAGCCACGTCGTTCGCCGCTCACCGCGCTAGCCGTACTCGCCATGAACGACACCGCATTCCCGCACCTGGGGAACGCAGAGGCGGAGCATTCCCGCTCCTAGACACGCTGCACACACACCGCACGCGCACAAGCCCAAGGCCAGGCCTCACCGACCCATAGCAGCGTCGGGGAGCTCGTGCGCACCACCAATCTCCGGTACCGCCGCCACAGTCACCACACCGCCACTCGTCGGTGTACAAGGACCGCCGCCACCGCGGCCAGCCAACTGGAGCCGCCCGGTCACCACGTTAACTTCACCGGGGCACCCGCCATGGCAAGGCCAAGCTTTTGCCCACCTTAATTGCACACCTGCGCCGCTGGAGGGGCTCGCCGATGAGCTCACCACCGGCGGGAGCACGCCGGGGAAGAAGATGGGAATTTTCCCCTCGCCGGCCACACGTCCGTGCACTTGGTGCACGTGAACCGAATCCTGGAAGGAGTAAGTGGACCAAGTCCTTCATAGACCGGCTCTGCGGTCTATGGACCAATGCAGGCGGGTTCACCATGAACCGTGCCTCACCTGTCAGTCACCGTTTAACCCCGGACCCACCTGTCAGCCACGGTTTAGCCCTAATGACGCCATGTCGATGTCATGCCGAAGATGAGACCACGCCAGCGTCGGGGACCTCAGCGATCTCTCCAACCACTTCGGCAATCTCTCCGACCACGTCGGCGACCACTCCGATCACCTCCGTGCTCTCACCGACCACGTCGGCGAGCTCTTCGACCACCTCGGCAACCTCTCCGACCACCTCACCAGCCGATACACCACTCGAAGCCCCTACATGCCACATAAACCAGTCACAGTGTGACACGTGTCAGCCCTGAATTAATTAGCCTTTATTTTCAGAAATGGATTTAATCTTCGAAAATTCATAACTAATTCATATGACCTCAGAAAAATACAAGACCAGGACCAAAATTCATCTAAAATCGAGCTCTACGCAATGAACCCATGTTTGAGTGCATTTGGCTCTTTTGAATTTTCATTGCTTCTTTGTGCTATTCTATAGACGTCGCTAACGCGACTATAATTCGATCGTATGCAGACTCGGAGGAGAACCAGACGGACGAGGACCGAGAGTACCGTGAGGAGTACAGAGACGACTACACTGAAGGTGCCACATCCCACCCAACCTCGTAGCACCTATTACGCATGGCTAATATAGAACTGCTATTGCTTTACTTTATTGTTATGATCACACTATGATAGGACTTGCATGGTAGTATGTTTCCTTGATGGCCTTTACCTTGACGCAACCTTACCCCTGCTCACCCTGCTGTTAGGCTAGTCACACACTTGCTGCTATATTTCATTGCTTATTACTTCTACTACGCTTATACTACATTGATGCGTGGTGGAAACTGGTGTTATCTGAACTATGGGGAGAGTGCTGCGTGTGTGACTTGGGTGCGTGGAGGGTGAGGGTTGTGTCGACCAAGTTGGAGTATACGACGAGCTTGGGGCAAGTCTTGCCGCGGGGTGCTACCTGGGCACCCCTGGAATGGATACATGTGGTGGGTAAATGGAATATGAGGTGGCCCTGGGTGTGAACCTATGATGGGAGGAGCCCAGGGTGGAGGTGCTGTGGTGGCACGGTAAATGGAAACCCTGATGAAGACATTCTAGCTTGGTCACCCCTAAGAACTTACTAGTACTCAGATTCACCGGGAAGCCTTATGTACCACTCGCCCTATATGGTGCGGGACGATCGGACTACTAGGTAGGATATTGCCACTACTGCTAGGTTGATAGCGGACAGTGTGAGGGAGGTACGGGGTGCGAAGGATTTCCCCCCACACCCTTCCGAGACTTCATGGAGACCTTGTGGACCCGGCTCATGACTCACAGTTTCAGCCACCCCAGACTAGACTTGGGGTGTACCAGGGCTGAATGGTAGAGTGGCATTATCCTAGGCTAGCAAGCGGTCGGAATCAGCCCAGTTGATGACGGTCAGCGAGGAAGGCGGATCTTGTGGTTATGTAAAACCTCTGCAGAGTGTATGGTTGATCGATCGATACATATGCCGACTTGTCGGCTATGGACATTTCCTGGGTTTCGCTTAAACTATATAGTGAGATGAGTCCTTCACTTCTCCCCCCTGGGAGTGAGTGTTCGGACGTAGCCAGGGGCTACGGGCCATGAGACAGTGCCGAGAGGGAGTTGGCCTGTTGACTGAGCGATGGTATGGTGATGGTGTGGAGATGGTGGTGTTTCGATCCCAGGATCGAAACCTGTCTCTGGACGGAAATGGGGTGGAATGGGTGTGGGAATGGTGTTAAAACTTGATCAACTATTAATATATATATATATACTTGATATGCTAAAACATAGGAAACCCCAGCCTTATAAGTTCCTTTTGATTATATCCAACTTGCATCCAATTTCCACAAAGCAATGCTCATAGGGTGGGAGTGGCCAGTACAAATCGTACTGATAAATTTTGGCACACAGGTTCTGCTGAGGAGTATAGCTCTGAGGAGTTTGACGGTTGAGGGGTTCGTTCCTACGCTCGAGTTTGGCGATCTAATCTTTAAGCTGTTCTGAATGAATGCTACTTTTGATTCCGCCAATGCGGCGATGTAATAATTTATGTAATTCTGTACTAATTGTACTATGATATTATCGTTGTATGGATGTGGTATTCGACTGGAATTTGGGTAATATGATCTACAACGGTCTTATTACACTTCGACTCTGTGGATTTCACTTCACGGAAATCAGGTCGTTTCAGTGCCCAAGTGGCATCATTGGAAGTGCTAGTTGATATTTGTCAAGAGTTTGGTGACGAGTTGATCAACGGACCAGCTGAGTCCATTCCTTGAGTAGCCCCGTCAGAGGCAGTTTGGCTAGATTTTGAGGATGATCCCTTGGTAATGTCTGAGACAGAGCGGGCACAGAGCTCTGGACTAGCCATGAGTACTATGATGGCTGTTCTGAAGATGTTCTATGATCGTCAAAGCACTTGTGTTAGTGTTTTGATAGCTCTTCAACAGGCACATAATGAATGGTGCAAGTGGAAGAAACATGCGCGCAAGTATGGTAATGAGCTTAGGGCAGCCCAAAATGAGATAGGTGGTTTTATGGATACTTTGAAAACTCGCAGGCAGCAGTTTGTGAGCGCTGTCAGGGAAAGAGATGCTAACAATGATTAGATCATGCAGTTGACTCGTGATTGGGATGACGCAATCCATCTAGCACAAACTAGGAACAATGCTAGGGTCATGGCATAAATTCGGGCAGAGTTGGGGGTAGTGGTGACGATGATCTTCCACCGCCACCACCACCCACACCATCTGATCTATTGGCCATGCTTGTTGAAGGTCAGCGTGCTTTGGGGGACGCCATGCATACCCTGGCACAACATCAAGCACAGGGTCGCAATCAACGTCAGGGGACAGAGCCAAATCAGTATAGTGATTTTAAAGAGTTCCAATACACCAAGCCGCCAATCTTCAAAGAAGCTAAAAAGCCGCTCCAGGCAGGAGAGTGGCTAAACACGCTTGAGCACAAGTTTCGTTTGCTTAGGCTGACGGAACAGTTGAAGGCGGAGTATGCTTCGCATCAGTTGCAAGGACCATCAGGTATATGGTGGCGTCATTATAGGTCCACCTTACCTGAGAATGCTAAGATCACCTGGAATCAGTTCTAGGAGGCTTTCAAGGGTCACTGTATTCCTCTCGGCTTGATGGCCATGAAACACAATGAGTTCATGAAGCTGGCACAAGGCACCAAGACTCTTACTGAATATCTTCATGCATTCAATCATCTGGCATGGTATGCCCCAGAGTTTGTTGATTCAGAAGCAAAGAGAATCGCTAGCTTCAAGAGAGGGCTTAGTCCCAAACTGATGAAGTCCGTGGGGAACAACAAGAGTGTTACTTTCAATGAGTTCGTAAGTGACGCTCTTACTCAAGAGAACAACAATAATGTCTATGCAGCTTCCAAGAATCACAAGAGGGCCTTTGAGGCAAGTGCATCTCATGCTAAAGCTCTAGTGGCTAAAACTCAGTTTCGCCCAGCGGCTGCAGCCACAAGGTATCGTCCACCTCAAAGGAAGAATCATGCCAAGAGTGGGTTCAAGAAGGCATTTACTGTTCCTCTTCCAAAAGGCACCACATGACCAAGGAATTCTTTTATTTCGCCAGCTAACAGGCCCTGCTAGAATTGTGGCAGGACAGGTCATTGGTCCAAGAATTGTCCTTATCCTCAGAAGAATAATCAGAAGTAGGGGAATTCTGGTGCTCGTCAAGGTCATGTTAACTACACCAACATGACAGAGATACCCTCAGGAGAGGTGGTTACTGCGGGTAAGTTTCTTGTGAATCAACATCCTGCAGTTGTACTATTTGATTCCGGTGCTTCGTATTCATTCATGAGTCTAGCTTTTGCATCAAAGTACAACCAGGAGGTAATTACACTATCCACGGGTAGTTATTGCATTAGTGCAGCTGGAAGTAATATTTCTACCAATCAAATAGTGCAGGATGTGAGTATCGAAATAGAGGGACGAGTGTATACGTCCGATCTGATAGTTTTGCCAGGATTAGGTATAGATGTAATCTTAGGGATGAAGTGGATGAGCGGTCATGGAGTGCTCATCGATACTTCCACTAGGGTCGTTATATTGAGGGATCCTATCAGCAATAAGGCTTTCCTAGTGCCACTTCCTAGAGATCTGAACCTCCACAACACTACCAATGCTATTCAGACCCCGAGAATTGAGGACGTTCTGGTAGTTTGTGAATTTCCAGATGTATTTCCTGATGATCTACCTGGTTTACCGCCGGATCGAGATATCGAATTCAAGATCGAGTTAGTGTCGGGTACTGCACCTATTTCTAGAAGGTCTTATAGGATGCCACCCAATGAGTTAGCAGAGCTTAAAGTTCAGTTACAAGATCTATTAGAAAAGGGTCTTATCCGACCTAGTGCTTCTCCCTAGAGTTGTCCTGCAATATTTGTGAAGAAAAAGGACAAGTCATTGCGCATGTGTGTGGATTATCGTCCACTCAATGCTGTGATAGTCAAGAACAAGTACCCATTGCCCCGCATTGATATTTTATTTGATCAGTTGTCTAAGACAAAGGTATTCTCCAAAATTGATTTGAGATCTGGTTATCATCAGATAAAAATTAGACCGGATGATGTACCTCAGACCGCTTTTTCCACCAGATATGGGTTGTATGAGTATCTTGTTATGTCTTTTGGTTTGACCAACGCTCCTGCATACTTCGTATATTTGATGAATTCTGTATTCATGGAGGAACTGGACAAATTTATAGTTGTCTTCATTAATGACATTCTAAGAATTGTTTTATCCAGACTACGAGAACATAAGCTTTATCCCAAGTTCAGTAAATGTGAGTTTTGGGTAAAGAAAGTACCTTTCTTGGGTCATGTGTTGCCTGATGAAGGGATTTCGGTTGATCTGACTAAGCTGCAAGAAGTCTTGGATTGGAAAGCACCCACTTCAGTGCATGGGGTTAGGAGTTTCCTGGGTTTGGTTGGCTATTATCGTCGCTTCATCCTGGATTTCTCTAAGATAGCCAAGCCCATGACCAGGTTACTTCAAAAAGATGTGAAGTTTGTTTGGACTCTGGAGTGTGAAACTGCTTTTTGCACTTTGCAGACTTTGTTGACCACAACTCCTGTTTTGGCACAACCTGATATCGAGAAACCATTTGATGTGTTTTATGATGCATCAGGTACCGGTTTAGGATGTGTTCTTATGCAGGAAATCTAGGTTATTGCTTATGCCTCGCGTCAGCTGAGGAAGAACGAAGCCAATTATCCAACTCATTATCTTGAGTTAGCTGCTGTTGTTCATGCCTTGAAGATTTGGAGGCATTACCTACTCGGTAATGTGTGTCATATCTATACCGATCATAAAAGTCTCAAGTATATCTTCACTCAACCAGAATTGAACATGAGATAGAGAAGATGGCTAGAGTTAATCAAAGATTATAACTTAGAAGTACATTATCATCCGGGCAAGGCAAATGTGGTTGCCGACGCTTTGAGTAGAAAATCTCATTGTAATTCTCTCTTGGAAGGAGATTATCATTTGGCACATCTGTTACATCCTGTTGTGTTGCATAGTATTACTCTTAGTTGCTCTCTTGAAAGTAAAATCATCGAGCTTCAGAAATCCAATGTGGGAGTGTTCCACATAAAAAGGAAGATGAAAGAGCAAGAAACAAAACACTTCTGAGTATATGAGATGGGTGTCCTATGGTTTAAGGATAGACTTGTAGTGCCAAAGGACAAAGAGCTTAGAAACCAAATCTTAGATGAAGCTCACTCATCCAAATTATCTATTCACCCGGGAAGTAGCAAAATGTATCAAGACTTGAAACCTCGCTTTTGGTGGACCAAGATGAAGAAAGAAATCACAGCTTATGTTGCAAGGTGTGACATTTGTTGTAGAGTCAAAGCAATTCACTTGAAGCCTGCCGGACTTCTTCAACCATTGTCTATTCCAGGGTGGAAATGGGAAGAGATTAGTATGGATTTCATTATTGGACTTCCTCCTACTCAAAAGAATTTTAATTCTATATGGGTAATAGTGGATCATTTAACCAAATCTGCTCATTTCATACCAGTTAGAACTGACTATCGACCAAGTGACTATGTTGAGTTATATTTTAATCAGATAGTACGTCTCCATGGTGCTCCTAGAACCATTGTATCTGACAGAGGACCTTAGTTCACCGCTCGTTTTTGGGAACATTTGCACAAGATGTTAGGTACCAACTTAGTCAGAAGTTCTGCTTATCATCCACATACCTCCGAACAGACGGAGCGGGTGAATCAAATATTGGAAGACATGTTAAGAGCTTGTGTCATATCCTCCAAAGGTTCATGGGAGAAGTGATTACCCTTGGCTGAATTTTCCTATAATAATAGCTATCAAGAAAGTATCAAGATGGCTCCGTTAGAAGCGTTGTATGGCTGCAAGTGTAGAACTCCTTTGAACTGAGTTGAATCTGGAGAAAGGAGATACTATGGCATTGATTTCATCAAAGAGGCCGAACAACAAGTCCGTACTATCCAAAAGCATATGGAAGCTGCTCAAGCTAGATAGAAAAGCTATGCGGATAAAAGAAGGAAGGCCATTGAGTTTGAAGTTGGTGATTATGTTTATCTGAAAGTATCACCGATGAAAGGTGTGCAACGGTTTGGAGTAAAGAGGAAGCTTGCACCTAGATATATAGGTCCATATCCGATCATAGAGAAGAGTGGTAGAGTAGCCTACAAGATAGAGTTACCTTATGAGATGAGAGCTATCTTCAATGTTTTTCATGTATCTCAATTAAAGAAATGTCTCCGCGTTCCAGAAGAAAAAGTTTCACTTAGAAATATCAAGTTGAAATTAGATCTATCATATGAAGAAAGGCCGGTGCGGGTTATTGATACTAAAGAGAGAGTAACCCGGAGTCGGGTGGTCAAGTTTTACAAGGTCATGTGGAATAATCAGGGTAGTGAGAGCGATGCAACATGGGAACGGGAAGATTATCTGAAGGATGTCTACCCTACCTTTTATTCAAAATGGTACGCTTTTCAAATTTCGAGACAAGATTTTTATAAGGGGGAGGGCTGTAACACCCTAGGTGTTAGGCTTGCATAATTGCACTTGCATTGCGTGAGCATAAGCATCATTCATTCATGCATAAGCATTTTCATATGAAACATTGCTATGAAACATGTGAAACATACTATTGTTCTTCTATGTTTCATTGTATGTATGCTTTATAATCATGTGTGGCTAATGCAAGTGGTGATGTTTGGTCACTAAAACACCTTAGCTACACTTAGGATGCCTAACGGAACAATGTTTATGTGGATCACCTTACCTAATTAAGCTCCTAAGTGGTGACGTGCTTAGTTTGACCTAGGATTTACATGTGACCAATGTATAAAATGTTTGTGGGACCTTAGGAGTACCTTAAACATGTTTAAAATGTCACTAGGAACAACTTTGGTATTCATGACTAAGGCTAGTTTGGTCTTTAAGTCATAGCTATAGTGTAAATTACCATTTTCATGATGTATGTTTGACCTAAGTTGAAATATAGCATAAATTGTTTGCATGGTAGTGCACTCTTAAGCAAAGTTGTAGTACTTGACTAGAGTAACAACTTTTATTTTTGGGTCAAGAGCTAATTCAGTGCCTAACATGGTCAAATAGGACTCACAAGAATCAACAAAATACTTTTTTTCAAACTTAGAAAATATTCTGTCTAACTGAGTTCATAGTTTTGATGTGTTCTACTTTGTGATGATGTAACTTCCTAACCATTGTGAATTAGAAGATTATTTCTAA
Organism: Miscanthus lutarioriparius; assembly: GCA_904845875.1. Taxonomy (NCBI): domain Eukaryota; kingdom Viridiplantae; phylum Streptophyta; class Magnoliopsida; order Poales; family Poaceae; genus Miscanthus; species Miscanthus lutarioriparius. Next base: position 3,275,565 of record CAJGYO010000016.1, on the reverse strand, counting down.
ATCAATATTGTAGCCCTCATATAGCTCTACAACTTTTATTAATGGGGATTTTGCTAACTCGCCACAGTTTTAGAGTTTGGAGGGGGAGAAAATACGCTGTCAGTTGACTAAGGACGGGTCTGATGGCCATCTCGACCGGGCAGTCGTGGTCGACCGAGAGCTGGCCACGCACACCATTTGTCGTCTGTACGCCAATGCTGGGCCCACTAATCAGGCTGGGGGGAGCAGCAAAGCCGCCATGACGCGCTGCTGCTCTCGTTCGCTCATTCGCATTATCTCGCTGTCGCGCGTGAGCCGCCACAACGCCTCCACCATCGCCACCGAGAGCGCCACCATGCCATTGTTGCCTCCAGTTAGCCAATAGCTTTGCCATCTTCCTCTCTACCTCCTGGACATAGTTGCTGGACCAAGCAAGCCACGGTGAGGGCGAATTTCGCCGTTCTCGTCCTCGCCGGAGTCGCTGTCTCCATGGCCGCTGTCACGGCGAGCTCGCCGTTGCTCTGCTTCCTTGCTCATTCCCCTTCCTTCTTCATGTTAGCACTAGCTACGGGTGTAGACTAGCCTCAGTGGTGACCTTACGGCAAACCGTCGTCTCGCCGGAGTTGAAAATGACGCCGCGCTCTCGCCGCCGCACCGCTGCGCACGCGGACGACCCTCGTCGGCGCGTCCACCCAAACCCTAGGTAGCCTTGGTAGTTCCGCCTGAGCACTATGAAGCAGTAGCCGCTCTCGCCTGGACCTGCCATGGACGGAGACGGCCAGCGCACCTCCACGCAGCGCCGCCGTGCCGCCATGGGAGGCGACGAGCCACTTCCGGTGTGTCTCCGTGCTAACCACCTACACGTATAGATGCGGAATGTTGTGAGGATCATCATGGTGGGGTCGGTTTCACCGGCGAGTTCACCATCGATGAGCTAGCATCGATCGACCGCCGTCCCTTGTCTCGGTTTGACGGACCAGTGGGGTCCGCTGACCACTAGGCCCCGCGTGTCAGTGTTTGTAGTTCTAGGTTTTGTTATTACTTTTCTTGATTTTTGTGCTAACTTTGGAAAATGATATCTAGGGCTAGGAGTGTCCTATTTGAGTGAACCAAATTTTATTGGGTTCCTCATGAAGTATAGTATTTGATAAAAATATGAAATGAACTATTTCTTGTATTTTTCTAGGTGAATAAAATAGAGTTTGATAAATGCTTTAAAATAGTTTCAATATTGTAAAATCTATAACTTGAGCTAGGAAAGCGCTAAAAATGTGATTTCAATTTTGTTAGTCTTGTATTGTCATGTACTACCTAGGAAAAATATTGTTTGCACTGTGATCTTGCTAGAAATAGGAGTTTGCTATTTATCTTAAATAAATGCTAGATTCTTGTCCTATTTTTCATGGTAAAAATATGTATCCTTTGAGCATGAAACTTTTTGTACAGTGTTCTTGTGCTGTGATGAAGCTAAAAAAATATGAATGCTATTGTTTGACATGTTTAATAGGATTTCCTATTTATGCTATTTTAAGCCCTGCTGGTTTGTCATTTTTGTGTAGGATGTTAAGCTTGTTCAAATGATGTGAAATTTATATAGTAGCCTATTAGGGACATGTATAAGCTACTGAAATTATTGTGGAATTTTATGTACACTTTGGCTATGTATTTATTATTTAACCTAATTATCTAAATAAATTAATTAAGGCATGGAAAGAATTTATTTAGGAATGGCCACTATGTTTTCTAGTGTTTATTTGATGTATGTTAACTGTTGGTAACTTTAGTAGTGCTCAAAGTACTATTCTTGTATGTAGTGAAATATTATTTTCACTATAATTCACTTATAGTGACTTTCTAGACAGATTTGAGAGTTAAGCAAATTACATGGTGAAGATGATGTTTGCTACGAATCTTGTTTATAACAAAGTTGTAGCTAACTCACTTAACTAGCTTGTGTTAAATTTTTATGGTATTTGGCCAAATAGTTTATGAGTTATGACTGTTCAAATTTGGTCTTCAGAAATTGTAGTTTTCTGGAATTTCTGGACTAGATTTGATAAATATGACTGTTTGACCCTTTTAACTTAGGAATCATGCTAGGATGATTAAATATGAATTGTAGAAAATTTCATAATATTTCCAGATTGTCTTGTTGCATGTCTTTTGGATTAGTACAACTCCAGTTATGAGTTAAACTAGCTGCTGCTGTTTGCAGCCTTGAATCTGTGAATGCAGTAAAGGACTTGATTGCTTTATATGAGTTGATGTGATGATTTACAGGCTTAGGCTAATTAAGATAAATTGTTAGTTGCAGGTGCTAGACCTCTTACTGAAGATGAACAACTTTATCTTAGGTTGTTAGAGCTTGTTGAGTGTGTAGTTCTTGCTTTCATGAAAAGATATGCATCTACTCAGTAAAATAAATATTAATCTTAAATCATCATGTCATTCATGTGGCTGACTTGACATGGTTGTACATTTCATCATCACCTTCCATCGCTTTTGCATGCATGACTCTTATGCTATGCATATGCATGCAATAGGTGTTCCAGAGGGAGTCACGCTTTTGGAATTCAAGCAAGAACTTCCAAAGGAGCAGCTAGGGCATGCAATAGGACATGCTTTATAATGGCTACTGCAAGTATTGTCTCCACCCTACTGGGGATGAAGACTAGATCATGGGTATGATCTTCCATGTTATCTTATCATGTTGCTTTTGCTGGATATGACTATGGAACTGGCTTGTATTTGAACTAAGTGTATGTGATGGTCTCAAGCTACTTTGCTTCCATTATTTGTGAATTCGTGTTGTAATAACTATGTGAACTCCAATGTATGAGATACTTGTGAACTACTTATGAAATGGATGTAACATGTGGATTGTTATGTTGAATCACTACGATCTTGGTTGTATGCAAGTTGGTTTGAAATCCTTCGTGGTTTCAGTTGACTACCGAGTTTATATGGGTTCAAGTGTGACGGTTTGATCACTCCGGTGATTACTTTCGTACTTGTGCTCTTATAAATTGGCCGGTTTTGTTACAATTGTCATTCATGAGGTTGGATCACCAGAGCGAGGACTAGTGATGGCTGCTGATGCCCTATGTCCTGGACGACATCTTCCAATGAAGTAGAATCGGCTACCCCCAAGCCTATGAACCATTTGTCCCCCAAGAGTGGATAAACAAGCATGAGGACCCGGTGTATCACGTCATGCTAGGCGCCGACAAGTTCTCACTGGAATTCTTGCTTGACACGCTCAACATCTCGTCGGAGCACGACTTGCTGGCAATGGCCGACCAGGTAGAGACTGCTATGTACGTGTGGCGACACAAGGTTAGTGGCAGCAGCAACAAGTTACCGTGGAACAAGATCAAGGAACTCGCGGCTGACGGCGATGACAAGGAAGTGATGCTGGCAAACAAGATTGTGGACCTCCTCCTCTACATCGACTATATTCTCTCATGGAGGCATAACCCATGGATGGGCAAAGGACGTGGAAGAGTCTGGGCCATAACACGACAAATGATGCTCATTGTTGTCCACACGGAGTCTCGTTGATATGGCGAGTGAGCTCAGCCGCGCCGTGTCCGACGCATCCACGTCCTTCTCGGAGCAGTGCAACAGCGTCGACATCAGCAGACTATTCAAGCCGACCACCATAGTGGCCAAGCTCCTCGCCTGATCCTCGACATTTACCGCCGCGCCCTTCAGACGGCTCAGCATGAAGCCCCGCGCCAACATGACCGACCGTCGTTCCATTGGCGACAAGATAGGACTGGCGGAAGATAGGGTCTCTAAGCTCATGCTTGGTGAGGACATGTCCGACGACAACAAAGGTGTCTGCACTACCATGATGTACCTACAGCGCACTCAGCGGCCAACGCAGGAAGCCTCTTGGCCAGCCCTGACCTTTGTTGCAGTTTGTGGCTTCGGCAAGCGAATTTTTAGTAGTGCTCTTTCTATGTTCTCAACTTGATCTGATTGCGGGACTTCTGAAACTGACAATCACCTTATTAAAAAGTCAGAAGCAGTAAATGAAAGATTACTCGCAATCGGCTCAGAATTGGAAGATCAAGACATCAAGCCGATAGAGCCCTTTATGTAGTGCATGCAAGTTAGATTTCCATGCATATATATACACGATGTATATGGGCACAAAGAGGATGAGCTAGATCTTGGAAGTACGTGTGGTCATGCCATATCATATGTTTGATTGAGAACGCAGAGATCATAAGGCCAATGAAGTCTAGCTGATATATACATACTGGGAGAAAGTTCGAGCAAAGGCATTCATTGGTTCAAAGCGGAGGTACGCATATTCTTTATTTCATGCTTTTTCTGTCACTTGTGAATAACCTATCATAGAGAAAGCATGCTATCTAAGTAGTTGATGAATGAGATATGGTATGATAAAAGAAACCTTGCTTCTTTTTGCAAAGTACTTGGGAAATTTTTTTACAAAAATTCAAAATCAATAGCTTGTCTCCTCAATGGTGTTGAATTTCCTACCAGAGCCATATATTAGTCTCATTAAAAAACTTCCACATAAGTTGTTTGCGCTGTGTTGAGTGTTGTCAAGTCTTGTTGACCCTTGTTGAAAGATTTATCATGTTCTCAAGATCAAGACCATGTACACGTCATATATATGTGCTGCTTCTATTCTGGAAGTACACAAAAACATATTTTTCATCCACCTCAAAATGTTCTGCTCCTACACTGGGAGAAGACAAAAATATGTTAGGTTTTATTATAATAAATGCTCCAAGTTCTTGATAATATTTCTCTCAAAAATTTGTTATAAAAAGAGACATGGGTTATGCGAAAATATATAAAAGATGGATACAAAAGAAGTCTAAAATAAATAAATAAATAAAAGGAAAAAGAAAAGATGAGAAAATATAGCCCATGTTCTTGCAAAAATATTCCATAAGAGAGAAATATATTTCAGAGAGTATAGTAGAATTAGATTAGCCACCAAATATTCCACGCACATGCACATCTTAATCTAAGAGTATGACATTTCTGTCCTTGGATCCAGGATTTAACCTTACAATATATGCAAGGTAAGTACGCTACATATTTTATCCTTACCTAAGACTCCACATAAGCTTTTTAGAAGTAGGATAAGAAGAGACAAAACAATGCTTTGACGAGGAACTATACACATTGAGCGATCTCAGAGAATCATTTGAGGAGTAAAGCTATATTCTAATTTGAAAATCTTTCAAAAAACCTAAGTTTTTTTAGCAGGGGAAGCGAGGATGACCGCATTCTAATCCGTTCCATTCCTCAACCACCCAAGATGGTATGGTAGACATTTCAAAGTTCACATGTGTTGGTGAGGCTTGGAATAAGGTAATATCGCTGCCAGCAAATACCTCGGCTCCTTGGAAGAAGACTATCAGCTAGAATACCTGAACTTTTATGCAGCATATTTCTGTACTGCCGGTTAACTTGTATTGCTATGATCGAACTCGGGGACCAACTCTTAATCGGCTAAAGCAGATGAACAGTCAACCCAAGTAAATCATCAAAGCCAAGTATTGCAATCAGATGTCGCTGACTCGGGAAAAGAGACTATTGGATCAAAATAGTTCGAAGCATGAAAATTCATATTCTGAACTAGGAGGGCCTATGTTTACACCAAAATTTGGTAAGCTTACTCTGGAAAGGAAGAGATCGGCGAATGATGTCAAAAGAAATATTATTTAATATATTTTGGGAAGCATGACGTTCAAGATCTCTTGACATGAGGATAAGGGCAGTTGGGATTGTGAGCTGGTTTACACGTGCGTGAAGAAAATAAAGGAAGCCAGCCAGACTCCATATGTATCGTGTTGCTTGCCTTAGTTTGGATGGTGTACGTACATTACTCCAGGCTGCCGACGTGGTGAAGATGCAAGCCAACAAAGATATGCTCAACAAGAGGAAGTACATGCATACGTGTGCATTACCAGGACTTCGAATTGTTTGGTCGATGCATGACCAAATAAAATAAATTTGTACAAGAAAGGAAAGGAAATTTGGGATAAAATACAACGTCCAGGTGCACATCGAAGATAAAGGAAACAAAGACACGTATCATGTACATGGAATGAAAGAGGATACGTCGGTCAAGGAAGCTTCATCAGCAAGGATTTTGTATAAAGGGAAATTAGAGTCCATGTATCTTGATATTTCTTTTTATTATCTATGTTCGTTTAGGACTCTTATCAGCCTAGGGTATAAACATAAACTCCCGGTCATTATATCAAAGACATCTCTCAATCAATCAAAACAATCTTTAACTTTTCGGCTTCACGCCAACCCTTAGGAGTAGGAGTAATGTAGATCTCGATGAGTTCTTCAACAAGCAGGGCTGAATCGATCCGGTCGACCTCCGGCTTATTTGTAAGTACTGTCATGGCTTATACTTTTGTTTGTAAGGCTGCATCGGTCCGGCCGACCTCTTACGAACACTTGTATAAGTTAGTTATCGATTCTTATCTAGTTCAAGTACGGCTGCATCGGTTAAGTTCGACCTCCACTGCTCGAATTAGATTAAGGTCAAGTTATTGGCTCTACCTAAGGGTGGCATCCTTCATGTAGATTCATTAAGTTACCGATCTTGCTGATGTTCTTGTTGTCATTAGTTTCAACAACATCAACCTACCCGATCGAGATCGATCTAGATCGGCCTCACATCCTTTTAGTCCATCGTTTATTTTGTCACATTGCTATGGTTCTTACTTTAAACGACGGGTTATGTTTTATCGGCCATTCTACTTCGATCTTGATTGTGCATAGTATACGGCTAAGGCATGTCTGATCTTGAGAAGGTTTACTAGCTAGTTGAATCTGGTCTATAGCTCGCTATTATGGCTGTAATGATCTGGTCGATCCCCACTGTTAGCACTTTAAATCGGAGTATGCTAGTTGGAAGATTTGCTTTCGACCAAGCGTGACTTTGACTGTTTGCTATGCCTGCATCGGCTAAATAGTCGATTGCTAGTACTTTAACGCTTATAGTGTATCTTCATGATTCTGTTAAATATGAATAGATCTGCTTATTTTAAAGGTTTGATTTGTTATCTTTATCATGGCTGTCATCGAGCCGGTCGAACCCCACTGTTAAGGATAATAGGTTAGATTTGATGAGTTTATATATCTGTCCATATTAAACAGTCGATTATTCATATGCTATAATCCCTTTTCTACTTGAATCGGCTATTTTAGCCGATTCGCCTGTGTTTTCACACATATAGCATGTTTTTCATGAACATGTCAATATATAGATGGTTTTATGAATTCTTTGGTTTTAGTTTGTTATCATTATCATAGCTGTATCGATCCGGTCGAACCTCACTGTTGATGGTAACAAATTAGATTCAGAGCGTCTGTAGATTCATTTGTACTAGACAGTCGATTTGTTCGTATGTTATATCTCTTCTCGTTAAACTTATCAGCTCAATGCTTTACACTGGTTATATCCACCTAGCTGATGATGTTACTTATATCTGGGTGCATTGTACTTGTTATCACAAATTAGTCGTGACCCACGAACATCACAGTCCTTAACAGTCGATTTGTCCTCGTATCGGCCATTTAGTCGATTCTCCCGTCTGGCTGCTCTCGAAGCAACACACTTGGAACTGTCTGGGTAAAACCGGTACGTTCTGCCATAAACTACTGATAAGACTTTCTATCCTTGTCAATTGCAGGTCAAATTGACTGGCACGCCTTCGGATTTAACATGATCGGCTGGTCCTGTATTGAAGCCAAGCGAATCTCCGGGCTTACTCCAAGCATATCCTTTCGGCTTGCTGTGTGTTGATTACATTGCCACATTTTTCTGTCGACAGCTACAATCATTGATATAAGAGGATCCATAAAGGAATTCGGAATCAGGTCTGTTCTGTGTTACAAAAAAAATTCTATAACATTTCTCTATCAAATAAAGAAGCATTCCTAAATTCCCTCAAAAAAAAAGGAACTGTGAACTTATGATGCGAATACCATGGATCACAACTAAAAATCCTTTCCGATTATGAATTTCATATAAAATTTCTAGACTGAAAAAATTATCATTCCTAAACCAGTACCGGGATAGACTTCTCTATTCACTAGGGCCTAGGTATTGATACATGTAGCAACAAATTAGAAATGCAGTGTTTGGCCGAAGCCATATGCACACGACACACTTGATTCTGCAAATAATTAGAGAAGTGCCCTAGTTTGAAAACTTGCCTAATCTCAAACTAGTGACTTCTCAGTCCTCACTTCTCACGGGACAGACCACAGTTCAATGAATATTGTTGTGACCAGGATTCAGATAATAATAATGCTCGAGCCTAGGATCCAAGATGTCCTGATGACCTGGTTGGCACACTATCCTGCAAAAGCAACCGCGCGGTCATGCTCCAGTTTTTTAGCTGGATTCCTAGTTGAAACAAGCCAATCGGTACCTGAGTATCATGAATAAACCAGGCACCGCAAGTCACCAAGCTGACGAATCAACACATGAACCAGCATCAGCATTCAGCAGGAAGGAAAGACCTCGAAGGAGCAGCCGTATTCCCGTAATAAACAACAAATAAGCCCATAGCAACCACGCCTCAGAGTCTCAGACAATGAAGGATGCGATGCAATGACCTTAGCTAATGCTCCCAGAGAAATTAAAAGGCGGGTATGGACGATGCGGGATGCGGAACTCACCTGCTTGGACAAGGAGGACGACGCCCGGCAACAAAGTGAACAAACCGATCCCCGCTTCCGCTTGCTTCAATCGGAGGGAGACGGCGTCCCCAAGCGCTGGCCCGATCGGATCACCGGGCGGGCCTCGGCGAGACGGCGATGGTCGTGGCTACGCCGGGGGCGCTGCGGAGGCGTCGCGGGGTGCGGATCGGAGGCCGGTGCCGTCGTGCCGAGGACGCGACTCCGCGAGCACAACAATCCGGAAAGCACGCGGCGGTGGGAGGGTTCGGACTTCCGAAGTTCCGAGGGCGGTGGCATGGAATGGAAGCGAGCGAGATGGAAGTGGAAGGACGGAGAGCGCGAGGGAAGCTGGGAACCGCCGCGGCGCGAGTTGCCGCCGCCGGTGGGCTCTGCTCTGGTGGATGCCACCGACGGGTTAGAGCCGTGGGCCTTTTGGGCCGGGCTCTGTTCGGCGCCTCACTTCCTCAGGCCGTAGTTGGGTCGTACCGTGCGCACCTCCGGCCCAGAGAGGCAATGCTTTGTGCAGTTTACTTGTCAGCCGGCGATATTTTCAAAATACTTTTTTTTTTCTAAACGTCTTTTGTGCTATCAATTGTTTTTCTTGATGAATATCAAATATAAGGTTTTCCCTCCGTTCCGAATTATAAGTCGCACTGAATTTTTGGTACATTAATTTTTCTATGTATCTAGATATAACACTTATAAAACAATACTCATTACAGTGTTTTTATTTTAAAAGAGAGGACTTAATTTATTGAGTCTTCTCGGAGTATTTTTCACAGTTTCACACGCACAATCAAGTGAGCTAGGGTCAGTTCCTAATGTTTTCACAGATTTATCATCTCTGTCCAATAAACCTCTAGTTGCAAGGTTTTTGTGAGACTTGCTCCTTAAAAAAACGGACCAAATTTTTTTTCTCTTTTTTTCCTATATATATGTAAATTATGTGACGCAACCCTTTAAAAAAATTATCCGTGTTCACGCTGCTTGGAAAACAAAGAGGTCGTCATAGATATGCATTAGCCAGTACTCTCTTTGTCTTGAATAAATAGATTCCTAAAGTTTTCTAAGTCAAATCTTTTAAACTTTGACCGAATTTCTAGAAAATCTCTTTAAAATTTGTGACATCAAATTAGTATAATTAGAGATACCATATAATATATTTTCATAATATACTCATTTTATATCATAGTTATTGTTACTCTTTTCTATAAAGTTATTATTAGTCAAACTAAAGATAGTTTAACCTGCATAGATTATAAGAATTGATTTACTTGGGGACGGATAGAGTAGAATCAAGTTCTTGCTTATTGATCGGCAGGGTACACAGATGCAATTATAGTAGCATATATATAATTAGTTATAATAATAGTACATAATATAATATATACAGACACACAAGTTGACAAGTAGGGAGAGAGAACACAAGCTTGCATGCATGCATGGGAGATCGATGGGCCGGTCGATCTCGCGTGAGCGTGACTGTCTAGTACTCACCCCATACTAAAACTATTACTATTATTTTATTTATTAACACATGCATATGCATGCATCTAATCTGATTCTTGCTTTCACATCACATGCACTTGCAGCATGGACCGTTGCATGCATGCTGTCCCATTAATCCTATATATACACACATGTTTGCATCTTCTGGATCATCGATCGTTCGTCCTATGTTCATCATCGCATCCTACATCTTCAGATGTTTCAGCCTGTACATGCACATATACAGATTTCCATCAGTGCTGAATGAAAAGATAAGCTACAAGCTGGTACGGCTAATTAATACAAGCTGGCAGCTAAGCAAACTACTGCGTCCACACACCTGTCAGGCGGCCCCGTAGCCGGTGGCGCAGCGGTAGGCCGGGAACGGCACCTTGCCGGACTCGATGCGGCCGACGTCCTGCTCCAGCAGGTCGTAGTAGCGCCTGACGTCCTCGGCGGACTTTCCGCCGCCGACGGCGCGGGCGATGTTGTGCCACCGGTCCGGCGTGTCGTTGTCGTACACCGCCAGCGCCTGCTCGAACAGCTTGTTCTGCCTCGGCGTCCACTGCGCGCGCGCCGCTGCGGCGCTCGTCATCGACAGCGACGCCATCCCACTCTGCTGCTTCTCTTCGATGCACTAGCTTAGAGCTCGCTCGGGTCGAGAGGAAGCTAGCTAGCTATAGGCTATAGCTAGATGCTGTGTGCTGAGCTGATGAGAGGAGGAGGTGTGGGAAGGGCTGCTATTTATAGATCGAAGCAGCAGTGGCCGTGGCGGGAGGAAGGAAGGGCCTCACGGGAGTCATGGAGAGGAGGTGGACCATGGCGCATCATCGATCAGGGTGGTGGGGAGGAGGAGCTAGGACGACTAGGAGGAAAAGACAAGAGGAGGGAAGGAATAATGCCGACGGGGGCACACACTGCAGTTGAGGCGAGAGAGGAGCAAGCTAAAGAGAGCCAGCAGGAGCAGCAGCTGTGAAGGGAACAAAGATTTCTGTCCCCTGGGAGTGGGGGATCTCATCTACTCCGAACCTTTCTATCGCATCCCCCCTCTCCGGTCACGTCGCGATTGGCATCTGTTCTACTTCTTCTGTCGTCTCCTCCTCCTCCGATCCTGACCAAACATATATTCACAGCTTGAGAGCTAGCTCGATCGCTTCTCCGGCATGAATGTGTGGCAATCTCCAATTATTCCATACTCTCTTATGATCAATGAAATACTCCTACTCATGAAGGTGTTCTGTTGTTAATTAACACAAGAAAGGAGCTGAAATCCTAGCTAGTACAAAGCATAGAGTATGTTCTTATTTCCTACTTCTTGCAGGCACCCAAATACACTGGTTATCTCACACTGTGAAAATATTCAGGAGGAGGCGCTGCATGTGGAGATCGATCGAACACACAACAATCAAAATCATAGGTTTTCGTTGGAACATGCACACATTACAGACTGCGGAAAATGCTTGACAACTTACAGCTCACACGCACAATTATTTGGTCAAGAACATTCAGTCGCTGTCTCCAAATAGCTAGTTGCAAAGAAAGATTGGATTCCATCACTAGAAAGAGAGTGTGTGGTAATAAGATCCATAGGTGAGCGTATATATCTTGCTTTTTCAAAGAGAATAATATCGAACAATCCAGCTCCAACCTTTTAGTGAATGACTAATTTAATCACCAGAAACTAAAGCTGATTATTCCTGCTCTGTGTGTGTGTGCTACGACCGATATTCGGATCTGTTCAACCCTTTAGGCGATTCGATTCAGGAACGTTTGAAGGCAACGGCTCGCCTTTCTCAACTCTGTATATTCTCTTCTATATATATATATATATATATATATATATATATATATATATATATATATATTGATGATGAGGAAACATATACTACAATAGAAAAGGAATTATGTGAAGAAAGAAGTAGCTATATATGTCTTGATCTGATTTCTATCCATTATCTAAACAATGTCAAGATCAAGCGTAAATAAATAATAAAATTATAGACTCAATGGAACGTACATGTACTCACTGCAATGAAAACAAAAGTTAATTCATGACTTAAATGCACCTGAGATCCATTAACTTGTGAGGAGGTTTCAGTTAGGTCCATCAACTTTCAAAGTTGTTTTTTGGGTCCATAAACTTAGTATGTTGTATCACTTAGATCCATATCCCTCCATGTAGGCTTCTCATGCTGACGTGGCCTGCTGATTTGTCCTTCTAAAGCAACTATTGACGCTTCATTTCGTCAAACATGTTGTGGACGCGCGAGCAGGTGCCGCCGCCGCCGCTGCGGGCGCGCGAACAGGCCCGCCGTGGGCACGCGGGCACGCGGGCGAGGTACGGAGCGCTCGAGGCTTGGCTGCGCCCCCAGGCTAGGCTGGCCACGTGCCGCTCTCCCATCACCGTCAGCACGACCAGCTGCAACGTAACGAGGCACACCGGGAGCACCCATTCTCGGCCACACTCTTCAACTACTGGAATCCTCAAATTTGCCGAGTGTTTTTATATTTCCCGAGTGTATTCCCTCGGGCACTCGGCGAACAAGTTATTTGCCGAGTGCTGCGCTAAAAACACTCGGCAAAGAGGGAGTTTGCCGAGTGTAAAAAAACACTCGGCAAAGAGGGTGTTTGCCGAGTGTTTTCTTTTTTGCACTCGGCAAATAAATAAAATCTTTTTTCTGGAAAAGAAGAAGAAGAAAAAAAAATGAAAAAAAACTTTACCGAGTGCCCAAATCTAGGACACTCGACAAAGGACAAAATCCTACTTAATTAACCGGCCCCGGCGCCCCTCCCGAGCACCCCGCCCTTCTTCTTCCCAGGCCCCCCCCTCCCTCCCCAAAGACACCCCTCCTCCCCTACAGCCGGTGCTGGCCCCCCCCCCCCCCCCCCTTCTTCTTACCCAGTGGCGCGCCTCCCTCCTTCTTCCCCAAACCCCCCCCCCCCCACCCTTCTTCTTCCCCGGTGGGCGCCCCTCCCCTCCCCCTTCTTCTTCCCCGGCGGGCGCCCCTCCCCTCCCTTCTTCCCCCGTCGGCGCCCCTCTGAAAGCTCTAGTTTGGTTTTGGTTAATTGATGAAACCCTAAGTGCTAACCTAGTTTATCAAATTGATTATGAGATAGGTAGCACTACTCCAAGTGATGAAGCAATGACGAAGATCATGACGATGGTGATGGCATGGTGATGATCAAATGCTTAAACTTGGAAAAGAAGAAAGAGAAAAACAAAAGGCTCAAGGCAAAGGTAAAATTATAGGAGCCATTTTGTTTTAGTGATCGAGACACTTAGCGAGTGTGATCACATTTAGGATCGATAGCCATACTATTAAGAGGGGTGGAACTCGTATCGAAATACGGTTATCAAAGTGCCACAAGATGCTCTAACTCATTGCATATGCATTTATGATCTAGTGGAGTGCTAACACCCTTGAAAATGTTTATGAAAATAAGCTAACACATGTGCACAAGGTGATACACTTGATGGTTAGCACATTTGAGCAAGGGTAGGAAACTTCATCGGCGCCCTAAACAGAAAAGACAGGGGTTCATAGAGTGACCAGACGCTGGTGGTGTGGTGACCAGACGCTGGGTTCAGAGTCCGGTCAGTAGCAGCAGTGAGCACGCGTCTCGGTCTTGTGACCGGACGCTGGCATGAAGAGTGACCGGACGTTGGCAGGGTGCGTCCGGTCAATGCTGACGTACGCTGACGTGTGGTGCACAGTGGAGACATTGAGTGACCGGACGCTGGGTGAGTCCGGTCGAGCATGACCGGACGCGTCCGGTCGTGAAAATTCGTATTTGGAACCTTACTGGAAACGATCGGACACTGAGGTCCAGCGTCCGGTCACTTTCTAACTGACGCGTTCGGTCATCACTTGACCGTTGAAATCAGGTGAACGGCATTTGAAGCCGATGACACGTGGCGCACATCGCACGACTGGACGCTGAGGTCTAGCATCCGGTCAATCTGACCGGAGCGTCCAGTCGGCCTGTGTTCAGTGCAGTGAGGAGCCTAATGGCTCTATTTCGTGGGGGCTTCTATTTAAGCCCCATGGCCAGCTCAAGCTCACTCTCTTGTACAATTTCATTGACATAGCAATCTTGTGAGCTTAGCCAAAGCACTCCCTCTCATCTCCATCATTGATTCATCATCTTTGTGAGATTGTGAGAGAATCTAAGTGCATTGCTTGAGTGATTGCATCTAGAGGCAGTTGGTATTCGTGTTGCGCTGCGGATTTCGCTTGTTACTCTTGGTGGTTGCCACCACCTAGACGGCTCGGTGCAGCGGTGGAGGATCGGCATGAGTTGGTGATTGTTCGTGGCCGTCTCCGGTGATTGTGAGGGGAGTTGTACCTTCCCCGGTGGAGTGCCGAAAGGTAACTCTAGTAAATTGCTCGTGTCATTGAGTTACCTCACTTGAGGGTAGGTTCTTGCGGTGTCTAATTGTGTGGACGAGGTTTGTGCAACACCTCTTAGTCACCGAACCACCAAGTGTTGGTCGACATAACGGAGACATAGCATGTTGGCAAGCACGTGAACCTCAGGAGAAAATTGGTTGTCTTTTGCCCTTTGGTATTCTCCTGGTGATTGATTTCATCTTCATCTTGTGATTGGTTCATTCCTCTACACGGCGGTATAATCACCCAACTCACTCATTTATATTCTTGCAAACTAGTTGTGGAAAGCTCTTTAGTGTAATTAGAATTGAGAGCTTGCTTTGTTATTTTAAGTTTATCTAGTGGAGCTCTTTAGAGTAGCAAGATTGAGAGCTCTTGGTGAGTAGTAACTTTGCAAGTTGTGTGCCTAGGAATCATTGCAATTAGAATTGTTGGATAGGTGGCTTGCAACCCTTGTAGAGCTAGAGCAAGTTTGTTTTTCGCTATTTGTCATACTAATCAAATTGCTCTAGTTGATTTGTAGATTTTTAAATAGGCTATTCACCCCCCCTTCTAGCCATATTAGGACCTTTCAAGTGGTATCAGAGCCGTGGTCACCGTTTGATTGAAGGCTTAACAACCTCGGTGTCAAATTATGGCTCAAGTTGTGTTCAACCATGTGGGGGGCAAACCACCGTTCTTTGATGGCACATGCTATGATTATTGGAAGAGAAAGATGAGGATGTATCTTGGTTCAATCAATGATCAAGTATGGGAAGTGACCGAGAATGACTATGCTATCATTGATCCCGATGATCCCACCAACCAAGATAAGATCAACAAGCAATGTAATACAATGGCTCTCAACACCATATACAATGCCATTGATTCTAAGGTGTTTGAGCAAATCAAGGATTGTGAAAGAGCAAATGAGGTGTGGAAAAGATTGGAAGAAACATATGAGGGCACACCGGCGGTGAAGAGTGCCAAGTTGTATATCCTCAAGGACAAGTTGACAAGTTTCAAGATGAAGGATGATGAGAGCATTCCGGAGATGTTTCATCGATTGCAAGTGATTGTCAATGATTTGAAGGCATTGGGAGAGAAGATCAAGGATGATGATGTCTCTCATCGATTCTTGATGTGTCTACCTCCAAGATTTGAGATGTTGAGATTGTTCATCATAAGAGGAGGATTGAAGGAGATTACCCCCAACCAAGTACTAGGTGATGTCATGACATAAGAGACATACCGTGTGGAAAGGGAGGGAGATGACAAGGAGGACAAGAAGGAAGAAGAGGACAAGAAGAAGAAGAGTGTAGCATTTAAGGCTAGCTCATCATCATCCAAGAACAAGGGCAAGTCAAAGAAAGAATCAAGTGATGATGATGATCTTAGTGACATTGATGATGAAGCCATGGCTCTATTTGTGCGCAAGATGGGCAAATTCATGAAGAAGAAGGGCTATGGTGCAAGAAAGAGAAGAGATCACACCAAGAGCAAAGAGTATGTGAGAAGATGCTACAATTGCAAGAGCCCCGATCATGTTGTAGCAAATTGTCCCTACAATAGTGATAATGATGAAGATGAGAAGAAGAAGCACAAGAAAGATAAGAATGAAAAGAAGGAGAAGAAGGAGAAGAGAATGACCTTCCAAAACAAGAAGGGTGGAGGCTATGTAGTCACTTGGGATAGTGACGGTTCCTCGGATGGTGATAGCTCTAGTGATGATGACAAGAAATCTATCAAAAGAGCACTAGCAAGCATCGCCATCAACAAGAAGCTCTCCATCTTCGACACTCCATCGACATGTCTCATGGCAAAGCCTACCAAGGTAAAATATGATGAGAGTGGTGATAATGAATGTGAAAGTGACTCTTGTAGGAATGATAATGATGATGATGATGATGATGATGAGGATGAGGAGTACACCAAGGAGGAGCTCTTGGACATGTGTGAGCAAGTGCACGCTTGCAATGAGATGAAGAGAAAGGAGTGCAAAGAATTATGCAAGAAAGTAAAATTTCTTGAGCAATCCTTTGATGAGCTCAATGCTACTCATGAGAGGCTAATGGAAGCCCATGAGAAGCTTGGCAAAGCTCACTCTAAGCTTGAAAAGGCTCACTCCTCTCTCATTGAGCAAGTCAAAGTGGAGGAAGCCAAGAAGGAGCAAGTGATCATATCATGTGATGTGGGACTAACATGTGATCTTATTGATGAATCTATTTTTGTTGCTCCCACTAACATCTCTTGTAGCACTACCACTTCCACCTCACTCTTGAGTGATAGTCTCGCTTGTGAAACCTCACTAATGGTGAAAAATAAGACCCTCAAGAAGGAGGTGAATGAGCTCACTCGTGTCCTAGGCAATGCCTATGGTGGAGACGCCCGCTTGCTAAAGTGCTTGGGTAGCCAAAGGTTCTCTCTCAACAAAGAGGGATTAGGCTATATCCCCAAAAAAGACAAGGCGGCCTTTATCACTCCCAAAGTTAGCTTTGTGAAGGGCAATGGTCGGTTTTGCAATAGATGCAAGCAAGTTGGGCATATAGAGCAATATTGCAAGATTAACAAGAACAAGATACCTAATGTATCCTCAATTAAATTTAATTCTTGTTACATGCTTTTTAAGGGTGCCAATGGTGTGAAGGCTAAGTTCATTGGTACACCAATTGTGGGCCCAAAGAAAAAGGCCATTTGGGTACCAAAGACCTTGGTGACTAACCTACAAGGACCCAAGCAAGTTTGGGTACCTAAAAAGAATTGATCTTCTTTTGTAGGTCAATTATAAAGCCAGAGGAAGGCATTGGGTGCTTGATAGTGGGTGCACACAACATATGACCGGTGATCCAAGAATGTTCAATTCAATCAATGAAAACAAGAGCAATAGGATTGATAGTTTCACAGTTGGTGACAATGGCAAAGGCAAGGTCAAAGGGCTTGGTAAGATTGCAATATCCAATGACTTGAGCATTTTCAATGTGCTACTAGTAGAGAGCTTGAACTTCAACTTATTGTCGGTAGCTCAATTATGTGATCTTAGTTTCAAGTGCATATTTGGTGTGGATGATGTAGAGATCATAAGTGTAGATGGCTCTAACTTGATATTCAAAGGATTTAGATATGAGAATCTATACTTAGTTGATTTCAATGCTAAAAAAGCTCAATTGACAACATATTTGATCACTAAGTCTAGCATGGGTTGGTTATGGCATAGAAGGCTTGGTCATGTTGGAATGAAACAATTGAACAAGTTGATTAAGCATTACTTAGTTAGAGGCTTAAAAGATGTCACATTTGAGAATGATAAGCTATATAGTGCATGTCAAGCCGGAAAGCAAGTTGGTAACACACATCCTAAGAAGAGCATAATGAGCACATCTAAGGCATTTGAGTTGATGCACATGGACTTGTTTGGACCAACCACATACACAAGCATTGGTGGAAACAAATATGGATTTGTGATTGTAGATGATTTCACTAGATACACATGGGTATTCTTTCTTGTTGACAAAAGTGATGTGTTTGCAACATTCAAATCATTTGTCAAGGAAATTCATAATGAGTTTGAAACAACCATAAAGAAAGTTAGAAGTGATAATGGTAGTGAATTTAGGAACACTAGAATTGATGAGTTGTGTGATGAATTTGGAATTAGACATCAATTCTCGGCCAAGTATACTCCTCAATCAAATGGCTTAGTTGAAAGGAAGAATAGAACTTTGATTGACATGGCAAGATCAATGTTGAGTGAGTATAATATGAGTCATTCATTTTGGGCCGAAGAAGTCAACACGGCTTGCTGCTATAGCAGCCGACTCTATTGTCACCCCATGATGGAGAAGACACCCTATGAGCTATTGAATGGAAGAAAGCCCAACATAGCATACTTTCGGGTTTTTGGTTGTAAATGCTACATATTGAAGAAAGGCACTAGATTGAGCAAATTTGAAAAGAAATGTGATGAAGGTTTCTTGCTTGGTTACTCCACTACTAGCAAGGCTTATAGAGTTTGGAATTTGGCTAGTGGTACTCTTGAGGAGGTTCATGATGTGGAGTTTGATGAAACAAATGGTTCCCAAGAGGAAGATGAGAATCTACATGATGTGAAAGGCACTCAATTGGTCAAGGCAATGAGAAACATGGATATTGGTGAGTTAAGGCCTAGAGTGGTGATTGATGTTGAAGATGACAAGAATCAAGTGCTCTCTAACTCAAATGTGCAAGCTAGTGGTTCTCATGATAAAATCCAAGCAAGCACTAGTGATGGCATTGTGCAAGATCAACAAATGGCTAGTTCATCATCTCAACCTAGTGATCAATCAAATGCTAGCAATCAAGTGCAAGTGCTTCAACCAACCAATGTTGCAAGAGATCATCCATTAGACACTATAATTGGTGATATTTCAAGAGGTGTGCAAACAAGATCAAGATTGGCTTCATTTTGTGAGCACTTCTCATTTGTGTCATCCATTGAACCTAAGAAGATAGATGAAGCTTTGAGGGGTGTTGATTGGGTCAATGCTATGCATGAGGAGCTAAACAACTTTACAAGAAATCAAGTATGCAAGTTAGTTGAGAGGCCTAAGGATCACAATGTGATTGGAACCAAGTGGGTCTTTCGGAACAAGCAAGATCAAGATAGGATAGTAATAAGGAACAAAGCAAGATTAGTGGCTCAAGGTTACAAAGTTGAAGGTCTTGACTTTGGAGAAACATATGCCCCGGTTGCAAGATTGGAAGCAATTAGGATCTTGCTAGCTTATGCTCGTGCCCACAACATTAAGTTGTATCAAATGGATGTGAAGAGTGCATTTCTCAATGGGTACATCAATGAGCTTGTGTATGTTGAGCAACCTCCCGGTTTTGAGGATAAAAAGAAACCCAACCATGTGTACAAGTTGAGAAAGGCTTTGTATGGATTGAAGCAAGCACCTAGAGCATGGTATGAGAGATTGAGGGATTTCCTACTCTCTAAGGGATTCAAGATGGGAAAGGTTGACACCACTCTCTTCACTAAAAAGTTTGAAAATGACTTGTTTGTAATGCAAATCTATGTTGATGATATCATTTTTGGGTCAACAAATCAAGATTTTTGTGAGGAGTTTGGCAAGATGATGGCAAGTGAGTTTGAGATGTCCATGATTGGAGAGCTTAGTTACTTCCTTGGTCTTCAAATCAAGCAAATGAAGAATGGCACATTTGTGAGTCAAGGCAAGCATATCAAGGACATGCTCAAGAAGTTTGGAATGGATGATGCTAAAGCTATTAGTACACCAATTGGGACAAGTGGAAGCTTGGATAGTGATGCTAGTAGTGGCAACATGGTGGATCAAAAGATGTATCGGTCTATGATTGGAAGCCTACTCTATGTGACCGCATCAAGACCGGATGTGATGTTTAGTGTATGCATGTGTGCTAGATTTCAAGCCTCACCAAGAGAAAGTCATTTGAAGGCAACAAAGAGAATATTGAGGTACTTGAAGCATACACAAAATGTTGGATTGTGGTATCCCAAAGGAGCAAGATTTAAGTTGATTGGATATTCGGACTCCGATTATGCGGGATGCAAAGTTGAGAGAAAGAGCACATCGGGCACATGTCAACTATTGGGAAGATCACTTGTGTCTTGGTCATTAAAGAAGCAAAACAGTGTAGCACTTTCAACCGCCGAAGCGGAGTACATTTCGGCCGGTAGTTGTTGTGCTCAATTACTTTGGATGAAGGCTACTTTGAGTGACTTTGGGATCAAATTCAAGCAAGTGCCATTGCTATGTGACAATGAAAGTGCCGTAAAGCTCACCAACAACCCGGTTCAACATTTAAGAACAAAGCACATTGATGTCCGCCATCATTTTATAAGAGATCACCAACAAAAAGGGGACATTTGCATTGAGAGTGGGGGCACTGAAGATCAACTTGCCGATATTTTCACCAAGCCACTTGATGAGAAGAGATTTTGCGAGCTAAGGAATGAATTAAACATACTTGACTTCTCCAATATGTGTTGATGCACCCCCATTATATGACATGCCTCTCCTTCGAGCAAAGCAAGGTAAAATTGATTGACATGTCATCCATCCATTGCTAAGGACTTGTTTAGTGCATCTAATCATTTCTATCATGTCCTAGGCTCATTCATGAAAATCAAATGAATTTGATGCTTGTATGGTACCACTATTGCTTGTATGTTTGAAATGATCTAGTGGTAGCATATGACATGTTTGTGGGCTTGTAAACCTAGTGTTTGATCTAGAAAATAAGCTATAAGTGTTTAACTCAACATGGTACAAGATAACCCTTATTTAGAGGTGTGAAGAAGCTTGTCCTTGGATCAAACCGAGTTAAATATCTTTTGCAAAAGTAATCTAGATTGAACCAAATTGGGTAAATGATCCTCATCTCACATGGTTTCACCCCAACCTATCTATAATTTGAGCTCACCTTTTTGGGCTAATTGTTGACAAAGGGGGAGAGAAACAAAGATATGAGTGATAGGGGAGTATTTGACATAGGGGGAGAGATATAAGATATGATAAAGGAAAGGGATCAATTAAAATGAGATATAAGATATGATAAAGGAAAGGGATCAATTAAAATTTTAAGCACACAAGTAGGGGGAGCAAGCTCATGAACTTGTATGTTGCATTTGAATGTGCATTTCACATATTTGCTTGCATGGCACAAGTTTTTAATTTCAATATCCATGCTTGTGTGGTGTATGCTAGTTGTAGGATTGAATGATGAAATAAAAAAATAGCATGCATAGGCTAAGTAACTAGACTCATGCTCACATTATGAAAACTAGACCCTTGCTTCTAATGTTGATCTCACAGGGGTATTCTAGTTTTTATGTATGTCTAGTTACTAATGGTGCTAAGGATGGTATATTGGTGCACTCCGATTGGTATCACGCTTCAAAGGTCAATCTCTTATACCTTAGCATCATTTGGTAGAAATTGACTCCTATATTTCCTATCTAAGCATATGTGCAAGCTACAATCCAAACTCTTAGCACATATGTAGGGGGAGCAATTGCTACCATATGGAGTTCATGAACCTTGTCCATATCCTTTACATATGGTAAATATGCTTGGGCAAGTAACATGAATTCAATTGAATCTTATTTCATATCTTTGTGTAAGGGTTGTCATCAATTACCAAAAAGGGGGAGATTGAAAGCTCTAGTTTGGTTTTGGTTTATTGATGAAACCCTAAGTGCTAACCTAGTTTATCAAAGTGATTATAAGATAGGTAGCACTACTCCAAGTGATGAAGCAATGGCGAAGATCATGACGATGGCGATGGCATGGTGATGATCAAATGCTTAAACTTGGAAAAGAAGAAAGAGAAAAACAAAAGACTCAAGGCAAAGGTAAAATTGTAGGAGCCATTTTGTTTTAGTGATCGAGACACTTAGCGAGTGTGATCACATTTAGGATCGATAGCCGTACTATTAAAAGGGGTGGAACTCGTATCAAAATACGGTTATCAAAGTGCCACTAGATGCTCTAACTCATTGCATATGCATTTATGATCTAGTGGAGTGCTAACACCCTTGAAAATGTTTGTGAAAATAAGCTAACACATGTGCACAAGGTGATACACTTGGTGGTTAGCACATTTGAGCAAGGGTAGGAAACTTCACCAGCGGAGTGTCCGAGCGTAGAGTGCGGACAGTCCGACGGTGCCACCGGCGCCCTAGACAGAAAAGACAGGGGTTCATAGAGTGACCGGACGCTGGTGGTGTGGTGACCGGACACGGGGTTCAGAGTCCGGTCAGTAGTAGCAGTGAGCACGTGTCTCGGTCTTGTGACCGGACGCTGGCACGAAGAGTGACCGGACGCTGGCAGGGTGCGTCCGGTCAATGCTGACGTACGCTGACGTGTGGTGTACAGTGGAGACATTGAGTGACCGGACACTAGGTGAGTCCGGTCGAGCATGACCGGACGCGTCCGGTCGTGAAAATTCGCGTTTGGAACCTTACTGGAAACGACCGGACACTGAGGTCTAGCGTCCGATCACTTTTCTAACTGACGCGTCCGGTCATCACTTGACCGTTGAAATCGGGTGAACGACATTTGAAGCCGATGACACGTGGCGCACATCGCACGACCGGACTCTGAGGTCTAGCGTCCGGTCAACCTGACCGGAGCGTCCGGTCGGCCCGTGTTCAGTGCAGTGAGGAGCCTAACGGCTCTATTTCGTGGGGGCTTCTATTTAAGCCCCATGGCCGGCCAAGCTCACTCTTTTGTACATTTTCATTGACATAGCAATCTTGTGAGCTTAGCCAAAGCACTCCCTCTCATCTCCATCATTGATTCATCATCTTTGTGAGATTGGGAGAGAATCCAAGTGCATTGCTTGAGTGATTGCATCTAGAGGCACTTGGTATTCGTGTTGCGCTGCGGATTTCACTTGTTACTATTGGTGGTTGCCACCACCTAGATGGCTCGGTGCAGCGGTGGAGGATCGGCACGAGTTGGTGATTGTTCGTGGCCGTCTCCGGTGATTGTGAGGGGAGTTGTACCTTCCCCGGCGGAGTGCCGAAAGGTAACTCTAGTAAATTGCTCGTGTCATTGAGTTACCTCACTTGAGGGTAGGTTCTTGCGGTGTCCAATTGTGTGGACGAGGTTTGTGCAACACCTCTTAGCCGCCGAACCACCAAGTGTTGGTCGACACAACGGGGACGTAGCATGTTGGTAAGCACGTGAACCTCGGGAGAAAATCGGTTGTCTCTTGCCCTTTGGTATTCTCCCGGTGATTGATTTCATCTTCATCTTGTGATTGGTTCATTCCTCTACACGTCGGTATAATCACCCTACTCACTCATTTATATTCTTGCAAACTAGTTATGGCAAGCTCTTTAGTGTAATTAGAATTGAGAGCTTGCTTTGTTATTTTAAGTTTATCTAGTGGAGCTCTATAGAGTAGCAAGATTGAGAGCACTTGGTGAGTAGTAACTTTGCAAGTTGTGTGCCTAGGAATCATTGCAACTAGAATTGTTGGATAGGTGGCTTGCAACCCTTGTAGGGCTAGAGCAAGTTTTCTTTTCGCTATTTGTCATACTAATCAAATTGCTTTAGTTGATTTGTAGATTTTTAAATAGGCTATTCACCCCCCCTCTAGCCATATTAGGACCTTTCACCCTCCCCTCCCCCTTCTTCTTCCCCCGCCGGCACCCCTCCCCTCCCCTTCTTCACCCGGCCGGATCCGGCCCTCCCTCTCCCGGGATCCGGCTGGTGGCAGCCGGATCTGGCGGTGGGCCCTCCCCTCCCCTTCTTCTTCTCCCGGTCGGATCCGGCCCTCCCTCTACCGGATCGGGCCGGTGGTGGCCGGATCTGGCGGCGGGCGGCGTGGTGTGGTGGTGGCGACGGCGGCTTTGGTGGTGGTGGTGGTGGTGGCTGGCGGCTTTGGTGGTGGTGTTGGTGGCGGTGGCTGTGGTGGTGGTGGTGGTGGTGGTGGGCGGAGGCTGTGGTGGCCGTGGCGGCGGCGTGGTGGTGCCACCGGCGATTTGTTTTTTCCCCGAAAAATGTTTGCCGAGTGTTTTTTGGCACTCGGCATAGTTTTTGCTGAGTGCCCGACGATTGACACTTGGCAAACAGCTCTTTGCCGTTAAAACATACGCCAAGTGTCATTTGCCAAGTGTAACACTCGACAAACGCTTTGTCGAGTATTTTTGGGGCTTTGACGAGTGCCCTTGGCACTCGGCAAAGCTCCTGTATCCCGTAGTGTTCGCCGGCGCCCCGCCACCGCCATGGGCGTGCACGCCGGGGTAGCTGCACTCTGCCCGTGGCCACGGCCCCGACCGCGCGTCACTGCCACCGCGTGGACCTCACGGGCCCCGTAGCTGCCACCTCCGTGTTGCCCGCGGCCATCTCCGTGAACGCGCGCGCGTAGGCGAGCGAGGACACGCGAGCAAGCGCCGCTGCGGGTGTGCATGCGAGCCACCACGGCCACACGAGCGAGTAGGTGCAGCCAGCATGTGGACGCGCGTGCGAACAGGGGTCACGAGCACCATCACATAGAGAGAACAACCGCCATGCCACTACATGCCATGAGCGCCGGTGGCGTGCTCGCGTACGTCGCCCTCGCGCTCGCTGGTGCCAGGTGCTGGTGCCACGGCGCCAAGAACCCACTGTTCCGCAAGGCCACCGCGTATGAACCTGAAGCAGGGGCGCCGAGCAGGCACGTGTGGGTGAGCACTGAGCAGCCGTGTGAGCGGGCGTGTGCGCATGTAGGGTCGCGCGAGGACGAGAAGCGGGGCTTGGTCGCGGGATCCAGCCGCGGCGCATGGAGCACGCGGGTTGGAGGCGGCACCGAGGCTTGGACGTGGCACTTGTGTTGCGTGAGGCTAGAGCGCGGGCGGCAACCGTGGGTCTGCGGAGGAGGAACAGAGAGCCAGCGCCTTCTGTTGCTGTGCTGGCAGACAAGGTGGTGGTAGTGGAGGAGGTGCAGTCTGGGCGCAGCCCGTCTGCCGCAGCCTGCGCCGCCGGGGTGCCGCCGGCAAATGAGGTCAGGAGCATGGCCACCCCGTCGCGCGCATGCGTGCTAGACGGACGCCGCGCCGAAGCCGGACTCGAGCGCGCGGGGATGCCTAGGAGGAGGATGGCGGCGCCCGTGCATGATGCCGGTTCAACGCCACGCGTCGCGGCCGCCGGCGCCAGCAAACCCACGGCAGCGGAGTGCGGATGCTCGGGCGGTCGACGTCGACGTGGGTGACTGAGGCATCGAAGATCACGGACAGTGGCCGCCCTCCCTTGCCGGCCTCGCATGGCAGCCAGCCCGCTCGACCAACCCCAACGTGGCTGCCCGGCGCAGCTTCTGGGTGCTCGCGTGGCAGCGTGACTGCACCAGCACGGGCAGTCGGCCGCTCGCACGCCCGTGTGGCCACGGCAGCGGCACCTACTTGCGCGCTCACAATGTGTTTGACGAAATAAAGGGTCAATAGTTGCTTTGGACGGACAAGTCAGCGGGCCACATCAGCATAAGAAGTCCATGTGGAGAGATATGGACCTAAGTGATATGGCATACAAAGTTTATGGACCCGAAAAGACACTTTAAAAATTGATGGACCTTATTGAAACCTCCTAACAAGTTAATGGAGCTCTGGTGCATTTAACTCTTAATTCATCCTTCTTGCGGATTGACACCTAATATATGAACTATGTTTGGACCTCTGTCAGAAAAAAGAGAGATTCAATTCTGATGTTTCTAAACAAAAGTGATTCAGGTTTCAGAATGGGAAGGAATCCACTATAAACTTTTGACCAAGTCATCCCGAACCTATTTAACTACGATAACGGGGTACTTGGCAGTTTGTTTGTTTGTTTTTTTTTTGGAAAATGGGTTAGTGCTTGACAGTTGACACAGTGCTGGTGGTGGCTGCTTAGGTTCAGGTGTATATACATAGTATTTCCTTAATGTCTACACAGCGCAGTATTTCCTTAATTTTGTCATTTGGTAGAAGTTAATCTTTCTGGTGGTTTTCATGTGGAACTTTTTTTGTGTGAACAGTTTTCATGTGGAACTTTCAGTCACAAGAAAACAGATTTTAAATTTTATGAATTATATTATCGATATGCAGCATTGTATTCAAAATAAAATAAAATTATGTGCACAAAGTTTATTATCGTTTTTGTTTTCAAAACATAGCACAACCCACCCTGTTAATCAGGCAGGCAACGTCGACAGGCATTGTCGTCTACGGTCTACAGACGAAAAAATAAGTAGTTAGGACACTCCTAATACATATAAACTAACATGTTTCTATCTCTATTAATTATCTTGTTACATGGACATTTTGCGGATGCGTCACGGTACTTTATTGAAGAGAGAGAGTAAGAATTGAAGAAACGGTAACTGTGTCTTCACGTGAATCGATGGTGGAAGAAACTACGAATGCTACATTGTGGAGGGCTACTAGATCCATCCAGTAGTTGGATGAGGAGAGCGGATTGGTTAAGGGGTAAGAAAGGACCCCGCACGAAAAAATCTACACTGTAAGAGATGTGATTTCCTTGGATAGTTTCGTAGACTATGAAAATCATCCAATAGTTTATGCATTGATAGTGCCCTTAAAAAAATATGAGCACTTGTATTGAATCGACGAGTCAAACTTGGTTGGGCAAGTTCCACGTCAAAGAACACGGAGACTTAAGCTACATCTAGTTTTCAGTATCACTCTTGATATATGGCTTCATTATTTAATTTTGAGTTTTATATAAAATTTGTGAAAAAATTCTTGTGCTTCGCCGGAAACGCGTTGTTTGTACCAAACATTTATACCTTAATAATTACAAAGATATGCAAATTTTTTGTTTATTCGAGAAAAAAAGCCAAGTCTTCCATTTTTCATTGTCGAAAAAAGGTACGTATCCTCGATTATTGCCGCTTGCTGCTATTCGATCGAACAAAATACGTCAAAAACAAAAACGAAAGTTTACCATATTCGAACTTGCATTTGCCCTGTTCGGTTGGCTGATAAGCCATGACTGAAAATACTATTGGCTGATTTGTTGTGAAAGAAAAATACTGTTCGTTGGCTGAAAAAGTACGGCTGCCAGTCAAAGTGTCGTTTCGAATGGAATTATATATATTTCCGAGTAGTGGTAATAATAAATCTCTATTGAATATGTACATGATAAGTTTATTCTTATTGTTTTTGGAGAGATAATACGTTTATTCTCATGAAAAGCGGTGTGCCCAATAAATCAGTGTTTGGAAGTATTTGTGCTCGAATGGAGAAGCTGATGAACACACTTTACATTGATTGTGATATGGCTAGCTAAAACATAGCTAGTAATACATGGACATTATTTCACAAGCATTGACCGACCATCGATCGATCAATGTCAATCTAATAATTAACTAATGTACAATTGTAAATCATATATACAGGAGGGGTGAAATTAAACATGATACTTCTCTTCCATTCTTCGCCTCCTCCTCCTTCTTCCCTATATAGCTAGGGTTATTTTCGGAGAGCCATTGTACGGTAATATTATAAGTTTACACCAACAGTTGCAAGGAACTGTCATACATATTTTGTACGTCTCGGGCGGCCGTCATTTATCTTCATCACTGCAGCTTCATATACTTGCCCCTGCTGGTGCATCCAATAAAACACGTAATTAAGGACCAGTTTGATACAAGAGCTAATTACTAGCTAGCTAAAAATTAGCTAAAATTAGTCCTAGTGCATCTAAATAGGTAGGCTAATAGATAGAAAAAAATTAGTCAAGTTTCTAACTAGTTGTTAACCAACTAGCTAGTCAAACTAAGTTAAGTTGAGCTAATTTTTAGTTTAACCAGTAATTAGCCCCAGCTCATGCAAACAGGCCTTAAGAGATGCGTTGGGTGCAT
This sequence comes from Miscanthus lutarioriparius, assembly GCA_904845875.1. Taxonomy (NCBI): domain Eukaryota; kingdom Viridiplantae; phylum Streptophyta; class Magnoliopsida; order Poales; family Poaceae; genus Miscanthus; species Miscanthus lutarioriparius. Next base: position 3,247,669 of record CAJGYO010000016.1, on the reverse strand, counting down.
GCATGTGAGGGCATGTGTCAATGTAGCTTGCTAGCTCTTCTTATGTGTCAGACAACGGAGATGTCGGCAAAGGATGATATAGGATGCATGTGGAATTAAGGTACATATATTTATCTAGTATCTACACATATATCTAGCTAGCACTAGCACCGTTTTGTTTGTTTGAATATGGGCTATATATATGTGTATCTAGATACCTTTCCAATAATAAAGCTTATCACTGCCACACATGCATGCATGCATCAGGATTAGATCTCATGTGACCAACCAGCTCTACTGTAGTGCATATGCATGTCCACACTTTCCACATGCAAACACCTACGTACCAAACTGCCGACCTAACAGCTACGAGCAAAAGTAAGTTGTTGATGATGGCTACGTCGCGTACCTGGTGGCGGCCTGTCGTCGAGGCCGCCGCCGGCGACGGGCGGCGCGCTGCCGTAGCCGTAGCGGGGGAAGGGGACGCGGCTGGCCTCGATCAGCTGGGTGACGTCGTGGACGAGCTGCTCGAAGTGGCGGCGGACCTCGTCGGCGGACTTGGTGCCGCCCATGTAGCGGGCGATGTTGTGCCACCGATCAGGGGTGTCCCGGTCGTACACCGCCAGCGCGCACTCGAACTGCTTGTTCTGCCGCTGCGTCCACGCGCGGGACGACGACGACGACCCGCCGGAAGCCATTGTTCTGTTCGTTCTACTTCTAGCTAGCTCGAGCACGGGCCGGGGTACTCTGAATGCTGCTAGCTGCTGCTACGATTTCTACAAGTGTGAAGCAGTGTCAGTCACTACATCAGATCTGCTTTGTAGGGGCGGCTACGTATTTGTAGGGGCGAGCACGGGCCGGGGTACTCTGAATGCTGCTAGCTGCTGCTACGATTTCTACAAGTGTGAAGCAGTGTCAGTCACGACATCAGATCTGCTTTGTAGTGGCGGAAGCGTGGCTACAAATCGCCGATTTATAGGGGCGGTTCCCCGACCACCCCTACAAGGCTGGTGTTATCAGCTGCCCCTACAAATCGATTTGTAGGGCGTCTGGTAACACCAGCCGTCCCTACAAAATCGATTTGTAGGGGCGGCCGTAGTACCAGCCGTTCTTATAATATCTGTTTATAGGGGCGGTTCAACAGTATATTTTTTCGCAAAGAAAATTCAAATTTACAATTCAAATTCGACTAGAACATATATTTTTTATGCACAACTCCATCATGACTTTTCTTCTTTTACGATTGTACTGAAACTCAATGACAATACACATTTATTTATACCGGATTATTACAAATATTCCATGACTTTTAGGTGGACAGTTTAGTCCAGATAAATGAAACAACAAATTTCATATATTAAACTTTTTAGTAATCGTAATAACATTTCATGGTCACTATGATTTTTATGTGAAAGACCACAGAATAACAAAATCAATGGCGCTCAAATCTAGCAATCGAACATCACAAAATCAGAAGCTTCTAATAATCCTTCCACTTGCAGAGTTGCAGTCACACATCAGGTCAATGTAGCACTAAAGCAGACTGAAGACCTCTGCTGCCTCCAGTTCCACCCATAGGAGGAATGCAGCTTGAGCTTTCTCGACAGTCTTTGGTCGGCCAGTGAGGCACTTGGCCACGATTGCATCACAAACCTCCTTCACGTATCTGAGAGAAGCCAACTCCATAAATTGTTGAAGATGACAAATAATCAGAAGCATAAAGGGGAATGCCTTGGCAGCCGAAGGCACACACCTTGATGCATCGGCGTCAGCAGCTCGCTGGAACGCGAGGAGAGCGTCTAGCGCCTTCTCCTATACCGGCGCATTGGAATCTGCAACCGTCTTCTTAAACAACGGCCCTAACCACCGGAGTAGAACATAAAAACACTGGACTTCAGATCTTGCACCCAAAAAATGGTTTGAAATCCGCAAATGGAACCGCACTAATCGAGCATAGCGCAGATCCGAGCGCGAAATGGGGCGGATCGGGAGGCGTAGGGGAGGGTATTATCTCACCGAATTCGCGGAGGCGGGCGTCCTTAGGGTCGGTGATGGAGTCGCATAGCGCGGCGAGGTCGATGTTTGCGTCATTCCTCACCTTCCAGTTCTTATGCTGCAGCCGCTCGTCCCACGGCAACTTCTTCGTCTCCTTGAGGAGCTTCTCGTCCTCCGTCGACATGGCCAGGGACGGCTCCGCCGAACGAGCGGCACTATAGCCTCTCGTGTTCTACAGCGGCTGGAAATCGCAGCAACCTAGCGCGGCAACCTAGCGCGGCGACCTGCGTAGCGCGGCGAGCACGGCACGGCCATGGCGCGGCGTGCAGCCAGCGGCTCGGAGACGGGCGGCGCGCTGCCGTAGCCGTAGCGGGGGAAGGGGACGCGGCCGGCCTCGATCTGGGTGACGTCGTGGACGAGCTGCTCGAAGTGGCGGCGGACCTCGTCGGAGGACTTGGTGCCAACCATGTAGCGGGCGATGTTGTGCCACCGGTCAGGGGTGTCCCGGTCGTACACCGCCAGCGCGCACTCGAACTGCTTGTTCTGCCGCTGCGTCCACGCGCGGGACGACGACGACGACCCGCCGGAAGCCATTGTTCTGTTCGTTCTACTTCTAGCTAGCTCGAGCACGGGCCGGGGTACTCTGAATGCTGCTAGCTGCTGCTACGATTTCTACAAGTGTGAAGTAGTGTCAGTGTCAGATCGATCTATGTAGCTATAGCTTGCTACTGCCAGATGTCAAGTGCATGCATCATGCGGGCAAATGGTTCGTTATTACTGAGATAATGAAACTGTCTGGCAGGAGGAGCGTATATATAGAGCTAGAGAGAGCGTGCGCATGCACTGCACACGTATGGTACGGTCGGAACAAGATAGCGGGCCGAGCTCGCTGCTGACACCTACGTGACGTACGTGCGTGCTCCGATCCTTTATTTGTCGTCTTTGCTTGCCGCCGTGTGCCACCTCTGACCTCTCTCTCTCTCTCTCCTTGACCATGGTCCATGCATGCATGAGGCTGATACTGTGCTTCCTCACGTGACAAGCAAGCAAGGATAGTTAAGAGACTAGAAGTTAATAAAAAAAATCTAAATACACGCGCGCATCATGCGTGTGTGATTTCTAGCCTTCAAATTAAGTTTCTGTTTGGATCTAGATTTTTTTTAGGTCAATGTCGAAGGAGCTGAGGGACTCCACCAGAATAAATTTACCACAGATTCCGGCAAGCCGATAATGAAGACGGTGCAAAACACCTGATACATGGGCGACCCTTGAAAAGTCCAACAGGGTACAAAGAGAGAGGGAAGAGAGATTGCAACCAACAACAACACCAGCAATATCACATACAGAGATACAACCACACTAACCACATGCATGGAGAACTAACAATGCTACAACTCTCACTACCGAGGCATGTCGATGAACGCCGAATAATGCACCGCCAAGATACAAAATTCCGATGAGCTCCAGTCCATGGGCTGTAAGGCACTGATTCAGTCAAAATTGATAGACGACAGCTGTGAAGTACATCTTCTATGGAGCTTATACGGGATCTAATCACCTTCCACCTACGCCCCTAGAGGAGAGGAAGCCTCCAAGGTTGGAGGACCGACGGTTGGAGAACGAGGAGATCCAAAAGAGGGGATCATGGTCCCGCTAACCTGGCATATGGTGAGAAGAAGCTAAGCAATCGAGGAACCTGGAGGACGTCAGGGCAAAGTCACCGGCAGCAGACACCACCCAACAAACAGCCTGTGCCTAGGACCGACGATCTAGATAGTGATGTAGAATATAAATTTTAGACAAAAATAATGAAGGGTGTTTGAATCCATTGCACTTGCATAATTAGAGTCTCCAAAAAGCATAGTTTGGATAGTTTGTTGGGTTTTAGAATCTCATTCTAGAATTCAAGTGTCCCATTCTCATTTTTATATCTATCCATTCTCATTTTCCTTAGGAGATCCAAACAACACCTAACTCATTAAATATTCTATATATGATGTTTTTTAAAAAAAAAAGATAAATAAACAATATGAGTCAGTATATATCTTATATTGTCAATATTGTATGTGTGTAATTCTTTACAAATTACTGAGGTTCGAGTGAGGACGACATATATTTTGGATTGTAGGAGTACACACTGACTATTCAGGCTTGGATTGACCTTTTGTCTACTATACAAAGTTACAAACAAATTCATGCATATTAATTGCAGTTGATATGTTAATCTGATCTTCGATCTGTACTGTGTAAAGTTTATTTTTTTTTCTCTTTCTTTGTAAGCTTTATATCTACACAATTAAGTCGACACGCACGCCCTTCCCCATACCGGTCGTCTTTTGCGATGAAAGCGAATCGGAACCTCTTGTTAATTATCAAAATCTATATCTTCACTGAAAATAAATATATATGTGCCACAGATTATCTTGCTGGAATCTCCATCGCTCATATATATATATTCTCTAGAAAGGAAATGCATGGTACCCTTTGTTTCTTTCGTTGAACGGAATGTAATAAAATACCAGCTAGTATATCAGTTTGTGGTGCACTGCACTGTTTGAAGAGCATCTTGCAAGATGCTATAGCTCTGAAAAATTCACTTGAGAACAAAGACCGCAAATAACATTTTTTTATTCAGAAAAAAGGAAGCTTTATTTCCTGCCTCTGTCTACGACACCACAAATAATACACAAGATTATGTGTATTTATATAAGATGCTCCCACGGTGTGTGGAATTGTTCCAAGATCATGCATTCACTGATGAGCCGGAATGATACGTTGCCGCTCTCAAATCAAATTACATCACACAAGTTGGTCTCCCCATGCTGCAGGTAGGGTGCCGGATTCTGTCCTGGCAACTGCTGTCTACCAAGAAGAACATATGCTGCCAAGGCCAAGCAACCTGCATGCAGTTAAGCGCGTAGATTCATCAGGGCCCTTTCCTTTCCCCTGCCTGGCCTGGCCTGGCCTGAACTGCCTCCAAATGGAATCCTTATCATTTCTCTGTTGGACCGGGATCTCCCGCACGGGTAAACCGACTTGTCACTGGGTGAGCCAATCACTCACCGGCGTTCTCGCACACACACTATGATTGGAGGTAGAAGAGGGAGGAAGAACAGAGCGCACACACACAGCACAAGCAACAGCGTTGGCCGAAGCTCTGCAGAGGAGATGGCAAAATTGAACTCGCTCTCTTTACTGAGTTGCAGTGGGAAGCTATATATACAACTCTATCCATCTAATCCTAGTACACAGACATGTCAGACTGTCATACGGCAACAGTGACTAGATGTGACAGTTAAAGATGGCAAGGGGCAGAAAAAACCCGCGTACCCGCGGGCACCCGACCCGGCGGGCGCGGATACGGGCATGAATCTGTGCCCGCGGGCACGGGCACAGGCACAGATTGCTGCCCGTGGCGGGTGACGGGCGCGGGCGTGCGAAGCCATTATTCGCGCAGATATTACTAAAGATGGCAACGGGCAGAAAAAACCCACGTACCCACGGGCACCCGACCCGGCGGGCGCGGATAAGGGCATGAATCTGTGCCCGCGTGCACAGGTTGCTGCCCGTGGCGGGTGGCAGGCGCGGGTGCGGACATGAGATTTTTCTCGCGGGCGCGGGCGTGCGAAGCCACTATCCGCGCGGATAAGTGGGGCTGACTTTGGCGCCAGCCACTGGTGTGGCTACAGTGCGGCAGGGGAGCCTTTCGGCGCCTGCCCCTGCCGTGGCTACAGTGCAGCAGCAGGGAGCCCTTTCGGCGCCTACCCCTGCCACGCGTTCAGAGATGGGAGATCAGCAAATTACTTTATAATTCTTTCCCTAATCCTGCTGCTAACCCTAGAACCTCCATCATGCCGATCATCTTCTAACCAAACACGGCCGAGCGACTTGGTGAGGACGTCCGCGGGTTGCCAACCAGTTTCGACGAACTCGATGACGATCTGTCCTCCATCGACACAGTCCCTGAGGAAGTGGAACTTGATGTCGATGTGTTTGATCCGGTCGTGGATAACCGGATTCTTTGCAAGGGCGATGGCAGCCTGGTTGTCCACCATCAGTGCGGGTGGGTGAGCTTCCACACCGGTCAGCTCGCCTAGCAGCCGGCGCAGCCACACAGATTGCCACGCCGCTGTGGCCGCCGCCACGTACTCTGCCTCGCACGTGGATAGTGCCACCACCTTCTGTTTCAGCGACAGCCATGAGATTGGAGTCGACCCGAGGAAGACAAGCACGCTAGAGGTGCTCCGCTGTCCGTCGATGTCCCCCGCCATGTCTGCATCGCTGAACACAGTGAGCTGCAGCCCACTTCCACAGTCTTGGGGAAGACGATCCCCTGAACCACCGTCACCTTGACGTAGCGCAGCAGCCGCTTCACCGCGGCCCAGTGATCCTCTCGGGGATCCTCCATGAAGCGGCTGATGTAGCCCACGGCGAACGCAATGTCCGGCCTCGTGTGGACTAGGTAGCGTAGACCGCCGATGATGCTCCGATAGAGTGTTGCATCTACCCTCCCAGCGGTACTAGCCTTCGTCAGTTTCAGTCGCTCCTCCATCGGAGTCATGCACGGCTTGCACTCAACTATGCCGCTCCGATCCAACAGCTTCGAGGCGTACATGCTCAGACCGAGCGTGAGCGCCTCCTTCCCCTGTCTCAACTCGATACCGAGATAGTAGGAGAGCGCATCGAGATCGCTCATTCAAAAATGAGCCGCCATCTCACGCTTGAAGCTGTCGATGTCCTCCGCACGCACGCCGGTGATGATCAAGTCATCCACATACACGCCAACGATGAGCTCCTCCTTCCCCCGTCGTCGCGTGTAGAGCGCGTGCTCGGTTGCGCACCGCGTGAACCCAAGCTCACCCAGTGTGGCATCAAGCTTGGCGTTCCACAATCACGGGGCATGCCATAGCCCGTAGAGCGCCTTGCGTAGTTGGAGCACCCTGTGTTCCGCTCCCTTAACGGCAAAACCCGGAGGTTGCCTCACGAACACCGTCTCCGCCAACTCGCGATTGAGGAAGGCCGATTTTATGTTCAGGTGATGGACGCGCCAGTCCTTCGCTACTGCCAAAGCCAGCAGCAGTCACAAAGGCTCTCGTACTACAGTGCCACACCATGTGGTTGAACCCTAGCTAGAAATAGCAGCTTTGTTAATTGCAACTAGTGATGTATTGCACTTACATACAGTGCTAACAGATTTGTGATCCTTGTTAGTTCAGCTGTTGTCAACTATGTTTGTCCGGATAAATATATTGTCTTAAGAAGAGGGGATCATGTATGACATGTTGATGAGGACATGAGCTCCATGCATACGACCATGCTTGGAGATAGAGGACTAGGAGATTAGCGAGGGTGTCCTAACCGAAAAGGAGGCTTGAAGCTCATTCGGTTCGAGTCACCAAGGTGGAGGAACAAATCAAGTTCGAGCCCATCTCGGGTTCCAGGATCAGTCTGTCATAAAACTGGTCTCACGGGCGCGTCTAGGCTCTATTTTCGACGATCCACATATGGATGACACTACACCACGACACACATTTGCCTACACTTCTCTGTTGGCAAATGATTGGTTTTGACAACACACTATGTGTTGGTAATTGTACAACCCTTTTAAAGACACGTAAACTGTCGGCAATGATGTTGTATGGCTACAAATTAACTATCGACGTTTCTCTTAGGACAATGAAACTGTCGACAAATGTTTTTAGACAGCATAAGTGTCGGCGTTTCCTAAACAAGCCAACTGTTTAAGTGTTGGCGAAAGGATATACGATCTTGCGCAGATTACGGTTTTACATCTTTTCACCGTATGCACGATCAGAGTCGTAGCCCACGCAAAGGAAACCCAATCCAACCCGCTCTCTCTCTCTCTCTCTGCTGCCCATCGCGTGCCGCCACCTCCCATGCCAGCGTTCGTCGCCGCCTCCCACGCCAACGCTCGCGGCCCGTGGTCGCCGCCTCCCATGCCAGTGCACGCCGCCTCTGCCTCCCACGCCAGCTCCCGCCGTCACCGCCCTGCACAGCACCGCCACCCGCCGAAACCCTAACCACGCCAACCCCTACCGGCTGCCCCCACGCCAACCCCTTCTGCACTAGTGAAGAAAGCTGCATTCGTGGCTGCCCACCGAGGAGGGGCGCATGGATCCGTCGACTACAGCTGCATCTCTAGGGAGGGGCGCATAGATCCGGCCTCCTTTACCACCAGGTAACCATTACATTTCTCTACTTGCTAGTTGCTGCTACAGGTTGCCAGAGATTTGGAATAGAATTTCATTAACGAATACTTTTGGTCTTAGGAGTTTATTTGGATCAATCTCCATTCAGTTTTCAACCCCAAAATTTCATTCCAAGTCACATGTTTGTGCGTTCTCCTTCGATCTGTGCTTTTCCAACTTCCTCTATCAGAACATGCGGGCAAGGCACTCGATTAAATGACCCTCCTAGATACGGCAGCAGATTTAAGGTACAAAGTGTCTTATTCCATCCTCCAGTTATTTAAATGTTCTGTAGAGATTGATCTGCTAGAATGACATCGATTTCAAATAAAATAGGGTATGCATCATTCATTTCAGGGACGTCCTCATATCAGAGCCATGGGAAGATAAAAAACAACTACTGATAAGTCTACAAATAGAGATTCCGATGGAGATTTTTTAGTGCAGAAATATTAAAACCTCCCCTCAGTTTTTCTTACTTTTTTGTACTCTATAATAACTACTCTATAAACTAGGAGTACAGGCATCCGGTCACCATTCTAGAGGATTTAGATATGATTTAAGTTCATCTTATATAGATAATACACCTCTTTCAGTTAGATTTATGTGAAGCAACTCATGGGACACATTTTAAATTAACTTATGCACCAACATCAGTCTTGCCAAAAAAAAATTCCAATTCATACAAAGACCTATATGTATTAGGGATGAAAATAGGACAGATATTTCTCGACATCTGAAAATACTAAGGGAATAATTCATGTTTCCTGCTGCCTATATTTTATAGATTGGGCCAGGTTCCGGTGCTTTTGGTATCCATCTAAAATATGTCACATTACAGTTGGTAATATTTTTGGCTTAAAGCATCTGCAGATAAGTAGGAATTGTTGCTTAGAATTACTCAATGACAAATATATGTACCTTAAGCTTAGATTCCTCGTTATTTCAGGTCAAACAGTTTTTTACATTTATAGGATCCAGACAAGAAAGCAATCTTCACTAACTGATGTTGAAACTCCAAGAGCTGTTTGCTTCTAGCTCAGCCATCTATTTTGTAATTCTCTTGGTTGTTCAACTTCTTTTGCATCAGAATTGCTCTCCATTCCTCAGTGTTGTGTCAACTCACCATCCTAGCCTCTTTGAACTTGCTAACAGCTTCTCCAGCTCGCCCATTGCAAGATCAAATGATTCGATGTCCCTGGCATGACAAAGAATTCTGCAAACTAAGGAATAACCATGTATGTGTTGCTTAGATATATTCTATGTTTCTCTACTTATATATGTAGTTAATTTTATTATCCACTGCTATTAGTTCCCAAGTTTTCGTCACATTATCATCAGCGAGGGCTCTCTATTCTGATTTACTCCCTCTGTGCAAATAAGGAGGGCCCCAAATATGTTTTGCTTTCCAAAGTATGCCAATTATTGTTCTTTAATTGAAACCAATGTGAGAGCAGGAGCAATATTGCACATTTGGAATGCATTATGTGCCTATTTGAGCCATGCGTGATATACTTATTTGTTTAGCAAGCTTTTCAGTAGGTAATGGCACTCTTATCTTACAAGGCTTCTGTGTTTCCAGGTGATAGTGAGCATAGTTGGTCTTCTTCTATTTGGGAAGGTGTTGGAGCCTTTATGGGGAGCTAAGGAGTTGCTCAATTTTATTTTTATTGTTAATCTCTCAACTTCAGCTTGTGTCTTCGTAACTACTATTGTGCTGTACTACATAACACAGGAGGAGAGCTACCTGTAAGTGTCACATTTCATTAATTACTAATCCCTCCATCCTAAAATATAAGGAATCGAATCAATTTTCAGACAAATAAGGAGTCTGACAAAATACCACATTACCCTTCACTAATTAGGAGAGAATGAGTAGTTCGGTTATTGCTTTCCTAGTTTAAAGGGAATCTTTACATGTTATTATTTCCTACCATGAATTAGAGAGGAAAGGTAAGGTGTACTTAGAAGGAAAGGGGTGTTCGGTTAATAAAGACAGAGCAGAGAGAGGAGCTGAGGACCTAGAATACCTTATATTTTGGTAAAAATTTTGAAATCTCAATTCCTTATATTTTAGGATAGAGGGAGTAGCTTGCTAGTCAAATAGTTTTTTTATCCGATTTACATGGGCACTTTGTTATGGAAATATTAAGTGTCCTTGCCAAAGTATTTCCAGGTAGCAACCTGCAGATTTCAATGTCTCCAAGTCTAGTATTGTACTCTAAGAAATGTGCTGAGCTCCCTCTTTTGAAAATTGAAATGATATTTTTGTCTCCAAATTTTGATCATAGGATATCTAACTGATAAGAAAGAACTAGGTTTAGATGGTTTGTTGGGAGATGCAGCAACATGATGTTTTCTGATTCTTTTCAATAGTGGATATTCAAGATTTCAGTTCATAATGATTTGCTTTGATTTGTGGGCAAGCTTGCCTCTCTTCAAAAGCTAGCAACTGCAGATTAAATTATACATATCTCGTGCCAAAATTTTTGAGCAGCCAATGATTATTGTGGGATTATGTATTTGGTGTTGATTGGGTAGAAGTAATATGTGACTACAATATGTACTTTGACTTAGCATTCTGCCATTCAAGTTTGTGTTAGACAGTGATATTCAGTAGTTGTACATGATACAAGTAGCTAGTCAACCTGAAAATCTAAAGTGATCATTGGGTTTGTCGTATGAGATTTTTCTGAAGTGGTTCCTTATCTGGAGGATCATATATTTGAGATTTACTTACTAATTTCTATGAATCACATAATACATTTGACTCAGAAGAAGTTTGTACTATCACAAGACTTTGGGCAGCTGTAAAATGCGTTTTAACGTGAAGCTGCAATTGTCTCTTTTAAAACTGTATTTGGTATTGTAAGGTTGCTGATGGTTAACAATGTGGTCATGCCCTTGATAAGTTACAGGGCAATCTGATTTTATTGTGCTTTGTCCTAAGTTGTTACTATTTCCTAGTTAATTTTACAAAAAGAAAAAAACTATCTTGTATGGTTGAATTGACATGAGTTGGTTGAGCTGGTTTCTATCAATTGATTGACATGTGTGCCCTACTTGATATGGATAATAATAGTTTTTCTGCTTTTCCTTAAGAAGCTGATAAGATAAAATCTGTACTTGATAACATTTGATGACTCTGTTAGTTTGAGTTCTCTTTGGACAAAGACAATTCTATGTCCCAGCTAGCTATGATTTCCAACATGTTCTCAGTCGCTATGGCCTTGTTCCATCATTTCCCTGTGAGACAATTTAGCTTTTTATTCAGTTTACATCACTGAACCCTTAATCTGACATGCCTCGTGTTATAGAGAAGAGGCAGTTTGAGGCTAACCGGATCAGAGAGAAGTACCCTGACAGAATTCCAGTAAGCTTCTACCCTCCTGTCTGCACTGCTTCTTTCTTCTTGATCGCTTTGATCCAATTTATGACAATATTTTATAATGCAGGTGATTGTCGAGAAATTCCAGAATTGAAAAATCACAGAAGGAGGTTGGGATTAGACCACAGCTCTGCCATTTCCTTCTTCCTTCCTTCCTGCATGTCCACAGCCTCCAACAGAGCTAAATCCACGGTGAATTCTTGTCCGCCACCTCCGTGTCGCCTTGCTAATCCAAGTTGCTAATCCAACAGAGCTAAATCCACTTGACATGCCTTTTGATTTTATAATTGCTTATTTTTAGATGATTCTGGCTCTTCTCCACCAAGGCAATCTGATGTTGACTCTACTAACAGGACGGTATGGCTCTTCAGTTGTTTTGGTTACCTTAAAGCACATCTGTTTATTGATAACAGTTATACTAGCCTTACTCTATTTTACTTGCTGTTGGACTTGGAATGTTCTCCCATGCATGCCTTTCATCATTAGTTTTTTTTGGTAAAATATGTTTGCAGAAAGATATATCCTCATGCAAAGATAGGTAGCTGAACATTTAGACAACCAGATATTGGACAGGTCAGTAGAGAATTTGTATGTCTTTTCAGAGAATGCTCGTGTGATGGTCTTGGCTGCAACAGTCTCGTTAATTAATTGGTTACACTTAGGTTTGGGGTACTTCCAGTTGCACGCTGTCTGCTCTTCCTTATTGGGGAATAGGAGCACTAATAGCAGCATTTAAGTGTAGTACTGGTATCTAAAGCTCATGGTTGGTGCTTTTGGTTTTGTAGGCATCTTCGCGTGCTGGATCTGATTGAAGATTACCTTGAGGATGAAGAGGACGAGCTGGTGGATTGGATCTCCAAGTTCTCAGAGTCCAACACCTCTCTGGAAGGCCATCATAGCTGGAAGGTATTGTTGAAACTTACCTGGAGAGTTCGACTTATATGTGATATAACAGTGTGAATTGCATGGCACAAATTTAAAGCATAGAGCATATTGCGCTGATAGTTCAACTTTTTTTCCATGTTAGGTACTTCAGCTATGAGGTGTTGCAAGTATTTTGGGTTGGCAAATCTTTTGTGGAACAAGCAAGCAACTGCTCTAAGTGTTTTGGAGTGGCAGCCCTTCCAGCCATAACCATTTAGCTCAAAGACCGATAGCTAATGCATCAGTCCATATCATAGTGTTGCTCAACACTTCTGCTTTTGATTTGAATAATTACACTACAGCTTGTAATAATTTAGTATAAGTCTATGTTTGTGAATAACTCATCTATATTTTGGACATGTATTTGGCTATATGCCTGTGACCTGTATAGAATATTTAATATACTAGTATGGAAGATCTAATATATTATTTATACAAAAATCAAGTGAATTTGTTCAATGTGATGCCTTCTATATGAGCAAAAGTGAATTTGTCAAATTATTTTAATTGTAATTATATCTATGTAGTTTTGCCGATAGTTTTTTTTGGGCAGGGTATGGTTTATAAAATACCTTGGAAATAGTTTGGCCAACATACAAACTGTCGGAAAAGGTCTTAACTGTCGGCGTAGGTCTTAATTGTCGGCAAAGGGTTAACTGTCGATAAAGGTTTCAACTGTCGGCGTAGATAGACCATTTGCCTACACATAAAGTGTCGGGGATTCTGTTAACTGTCGGCAAAAGTTTCGCCGACGGCTTCTAGCGCGACTGTTTCTAAACCGTCGGCAAAACTTTTCGCGGGAGGTTATCTGTCGGCAAAGGTGCCTTTTGCCTACAATAGAAAGTGTCGACAAAAGTATGTTGTGTTATAGTGTGGAAAGCTAATTAGATAAGGAAGCCAATGCAAGTGGTCTCACGTCAAAAGCCCTTCGGAATCAACGGGAATCGCCGAAACAACTCAGCGTCCAGAATCTGCAAGGGTGCTGCGACACCGTCTTTTGGTCCGTTGGACCGTGTATCGTCTTAGAGCCCATTAGGGGGCGTGTCCAGGGGGGTGACGTCCGGGGCTCTATAATTAGCAGCCGTCGCTCTCCTTAAGGTTTGGGTTTTGTTTAGTTCTTGATTTTCTCATGAAACAGACGTCGTTTTGCTACAACTGTGCCGCCAAGGCCGCTTGCTGTGAACCAGGGCCCCTGTTCTTGATCTTGTTCGCCTGTGGCGATTAGTCCTTTTGAATGAAGATTTGAACTCCTTTTCGTTATCATAAGCCTCATATTTATTTGCAATTTTAGATTACGTTCATCCCGTTCTTGCTTGTGTTCTCGATTCCCTTGCAAGAAAGCCTTCTCGACGAGGTCAATCGTGCTCGCGTGGTTGATAACCAACGAAGCAGTGATGTAACGGTTGTGAGGGTCCGAATCAGTCTTGGTTCAAAGCCTAGATCGTGAACATCGAGTCTCCACCAATCGACGCTATCATACCTATCGAAAGATCAGGCCTTGTCTACATCAAGTGGTTTCAGAGCCCTAGTTGCCCGTTAGGTATATCTCTATGTTTTTCTCTTTAGATTAAATCTATTTTTCATTACCTAGAGTCCACAAAAAGCAAAAAAAACACTGCCACATATTCTCTATCCTACAGCCCCTTTGTGCCATCGTACTATTTTTTAATTTCAGTTTGCTTGATTGAATGGTCGCCCCTTATGTGTCGTTGGTTTATTCAAGTCAGAGGCTAGTTCTTCTCGAATTTGTTCCTCTCAGTTTGGTGTTGAGTTGGTCCTGTATACACATATTAGATTGGTTTCTTGTTTGATAGTTAGTTAAGAAAGTACGGATGCGTTGTGCCATCTTGCTAAAAAAAGAAAAGGAAAGTTTAGTTGTACGTGAGCAGACAAGAAATAGGAAGATTTCATAATTCCTTATCTGATAGATATCAAGTCTAATTTGGTTTCTTCTTTAGCATGTACGTTGGACTTTGGAGAGCTACTTTTGGAAGCACATATCGTGCTGCTTTTTGATATCCTAGAACTTGAGTCTTGCATCATATCAGAGAGAAATTAAACTCTAATTGCATTGTACCACAGGATATATTTAAAGGTTGTATTGCGGCACTTATCTAGTTAAAAAATCAATCAAAGGCAGAAAAAGGCAAAGAGGTGCATAAACCAAAAGAAGAAAAAAAGCCGCACCTAAAAAAAGAGAGAGAAAAATAAAGAAGGAAAGAAAAAGAAAGTGAAAAAAAAGTTCAAAAGTGCTTGTATCCTTTTGAGTCCTTGTGCTGAGTTGTATTATATTGCTTGCTTGAACTAGGTCTAGGACGAGTTTAGACCAGCGACATAGACTTTGGACTACTTTTTAATCTTGCAATTTCTGAATTGAATTATTGCTATTCCTTGCTACTATATTGTGCCTGTCCAAGCTCTACTTTCTTCCAACCAAGTACAGGTTCACCTTGCAACTGTTACACTTAAGCTACAATGGTATCACAGTCACCGACTGATTACACCGCCTGTTGCTTTGGTAAGAACACTTGTAAGACCGTGGTAAGATGCTTGAGAATGTATGACTTTACTCCTTGACCACATCCTATAGTAGCTGATAGGAAAATACATACTTGTATATTTTCTTGTTTGATGCTAATAATGATAGGTTACAACACATACCGATATGAGACATCAATGATACATGAGCCACGCACTATTGCTGCTACACCTCCTCCCACAGGTCAATCTATTCTTTCTTCCCCGCCTACTTATGATGGAATTGGTGCTGATGAGTACATTGAGTGGGAAACTAAAATAGATAATATTTTTACACAAAGTTATATGTGCGAACGGAGAAAAATTAAAAATGCAACTAGTATTTTGAGACAATCTGCATCAACTTGGTGGGAGTCTTTAAGTTTTTTAGATAAACCTCACACATGGAATGATATGAAAGATCTTATGAGAGAAAATTTTGTTAATCCATCTCTTGTAATTAATTCAAATGATGAGGTGCATCAACTAGATCAATCTCTTGTTATTCCTCCTACTATGCTTAACCTTTTGCAGGACAATGTACAAAAGAGCGAGGATGAAGTGACAGAAAATAAGATGCTCACAGCCTCATGTGAAAATTCAGAACTATCAACTATTATTCCTGCTGAACATGAGAGCAAAGGTAATGCCCATGATGCTAAACTCACGAAAGGTGAGAGTTCTCTTGATGCGCTTAATTTTTCCACCAATCATGCTATGATAGAGCAAATTTTAGTGGAGCCTTCGCTTGATTTACCTTTCTCACAAGATGATTTGCTTGATGTTCCTTGTGATGAAGATGACTTGCATGATGATATTTATGTTATACCCATGCAATCATTGAAGAATGATCATGCTATATGTGTGCTGAAATCGAACACTTGTGCTGAAAATAGACTTGTTATTCATAATGCTAGTGAAGTTGATGAGCTGAAATTGTTGTCTTCTTTAAATACTTTGGGTTACATTGAATTTGATGTTCCGTGTAATCTTAGTTCTTTAGAGGAGAAACTTTATGCATATGCTGATTTGTCATGATTCTCTAGACATACATATCATGTTTTTGGCAAATATAATAACCAAGGACAATATTTGTTACAACGAGTTTATATTTGTACAAATTCGAATTCTCCTTTTGTTGTGCAAAGTAATGATCAACTAGAGGACAGTAAAATCAACACTGTTGTTATGCCATATCCCTCTAGTTTTGCTTTTCGAACACAAGTGTAATCCAAAGAAAGGGAGCATATGTTTCTTGTTAGTACTAATCTTTTGCAGGATAGTATTGGCAAAGATCGTGTGTATTTCAATCGAGCAGACTACATGTTTGTAGGACAAGACATGCTACAAATTTGGACATGTGGTCATATTCTTTCTCACAACATTGTCCATTTCTATTATTTTGGAAACCTCGTTTGTCCTCATGTTGTGTAGGATCGACTTCAAGCAAAATCGACGCCGAGGATGACTTTTCATCAAGAAAGGGAGGATGATGAGGACATGAGCTCCATGCATACGACCATGTTTGGAGATAGAGGACTAGGAGATCAGCGAGGGTGTCCTAACCAAGAAGGAGGCTCGAAGCTCATCCGGTTTGAGTTACCAAGGTGGAGGCCCAAATCAAGTTCATGCCCATCTCGGGTTACAGGACTAGTCTGTCATAAAACTGGTCTCACGGGCGCGTCCAGGCTCCGTTTTCGATGATCCACATATGGATGGAAAGCTAATTAGATAAGGAAGCCAATGCAAGTGGTCTCATGTCAAAAGCCCTTTGGAATCGGCCAGGGTGCTGCGACACCGTCTTTTGGTCCGTTGGGCCGTGTATCGTCTTAGAGCCCATTAGGGGGCGCGTCCACGGGGTGACGTCCGGGGCTCTATAATTAGCAGTCGTCGCTCTCTTTAAGGTTTGGATTTTGTTTAGTTCTTGATTTCCTCATGAAACAGACGTCGTTTTGCTGCAACTGTGCCGCCAAGGCCGCTTGCTGTGAACCAGGGCCCCTGTTCTTGATCTTGTTCGCTTGTGGCGATTAGTCCTTTCGAAGGAAGACTTGAACTCCTTTTCGTTATCGTAAGCCTCGTACTTATTTGCAATTTCAGATTGCGTTCATCCCGTTCTTGCTTGTGTTCTTGATTCACTTGCAGTAAAGCCTTCTCGGCGAGGTCAATCGCGTTCGCGTGGTTGATAACCAACGGAGCAGTGGTGTAACGGTTGCGAGGGTCTAAATCAGTCTTGGTTCAAAGCCTAGATCGTGAACGTCGAGTCTCCACCAATCGACGCTATCATACCTATCGAAAGATCGGGCCTTGTCTACATCACATGTGTTAGCACGGAACATGGTTGGCTGGTTCTGGAGAGCTTTGTGTTCATATTGGGGCAACTTTCAACAGGTCATGTCCACATTTGGTCGTTGGATTGCTCAGGGGTGTAGTAATGGGCAAGCTTGGCCTAAGGCCATTTTTTCGTGGACTGCACCTCGCTCATTTGAGCCGTGAAAGAGATTGCGGAAGTTATGGGTGCCATGGATGTACTCCTAGATGACGGACGGCCTCGCTCGCAGGATTGCATCTGACCAGGAAGAGTTCTTACCAGCGACCGAGGGATGGATCTAGGATGATAGTCTAGTTGGCTAAAATTTCATCTTAAACCTATAGCCTTTATCCTCAAAGCAGCCATGACAAAAATTATTGGAGAGGCTCTAGGGGGCTCCATGAGATCAGCGACGGTATTGGGGCTTGAGCCCTCCGCCCCACCGCTAGATCCGTGCCTATGGCAACCCAGGTACTCCTAATCGGTGGTGACCATAGAGTAGTGGAGTAGTTGATCATTCATGGGGGACAGCCCAGCGGTGGCCGACAGTGGTGGCGGACCGAGGTCATGGCAACGAGCCGTACGTGGCGTCGTCCTTGAGCACTCTCTGGCACCAGTTGCATGTTGCCATGCCCAACACCCCGACGGAGTGGGAAGCTTGGTAATGGAAGTGCTCCCACACTATGAACCTAACTTCTCACGTCCTATGTGTTCGCCCACCAGGATTGGACATCAGTGGTCTGTAGAGCGGGCTACAGAACTTGGCGGCGAGGCATGATTCTGTGAGTAGTGGCATAGGGCACACAGATACCCAAGCGCAAAGGTGTCAACTCACTGGTGATCCTAATCACCTAGATTGACCCGATAGTATTGTAGGAGATCCACGAGCAGACAATCCTTTGGGTGATGTGGCTGACGTTAAGGCCTATGAAAGCTTTTGGGTTAGATCGTTGGATAATACTATAATGTTCTACAAGGACGCACATGTTATAAAAAACCTAACCTATATGTGGTGGCACCTGCTTGTACTTAGGTTGTTATTTCTATATTAACACGGTTTGAGAGAAAAAAACAAAGAAAGTTGAAGTGGGCTAGAGATGAAGTGATGAGGGGCGGAGGGAGGGAGGGGGCAGGAGGGCTAGGCACTTCCTATGTTTGGTAAACTCCTCTTGTGTAAGCAAGATTCCACCATATATTTGAAGAAAAAATTTGATATTTGTCCCTCCAATAATTCATCAGTTAATACTAGCTTAGGTTCGTGAAAGGATAGTCTATACTATCATATTGTTGTTTTAGCTTGATTCTCGCTACTATTACAAGTTCATTATACATGGGTCATAGGTGATCCTCTTCAAATACTAGTGTCATGATGACATGTGATAAATTTTTGTTAGTGAATACATAACCTAGGTAAGTCTACCGTGAATATGGAAATGCATTGTGAACTCAGAATCCTATGAAAAAAATAAAAGAAAAAAGGGCCACCATCCAAGAAAATGGCGATAACAACTTACCAAGATATAATGCAATCATATTTGCCAGAAAAAACGTATAGACAGCGAGGTAGCCTCATGCCTACTTTGACACAACCGTTGACCACACCAATCAGTGGAAGTAGAACTGTGGGAGTAGTAACGACTCACAATAAAAAGTAATGCAGTTGACAAAGATACCTATATAATAAATAATAAGACAGGTGATAAACAAGACGTTCTTAGTTTTATATCTAGAAAGAGATCAACATATTAAACAATCCAGCATAAGTATTTTTCCTATCTTATTAGTGAATTGTTAGAGAGGTTTATACTATCCCCCTTTGTATTCAAAGACAATTAACAGAATATAAACATCTAAGTGTCTAAGTGCATGCCTAAGAAACTGCACGCACATCACACGATTATAAAAGAGAAATCAAGTTGAGCAGTCAAGGGGAATATACTCATCTGAGAGGTTAAATAGAAAGATTAGGATCATCTGCATTGAATGCATGATAGCGTCCTAGTCGCCCCAACTTGTGAGGATGTGAGGATGTAAGCCTTCAAGGTTAAAGCAGGACTCTTCTTAAAAATCGATGTAAGACAGTTTCTTGTGCACAATAACAAAATATATATGTAACTTACAGGCATATAAGAATATATAGATGATGCAACCTCATAAGGCTTACATCCTCACAACCAACTAATACCATATAAGTTTATCCTTGACATAAGTAGGTACCAATGAGACAGAAAGAACAATTTGATGTGCAAGTAAGCTCAGAAAACCATCAATAATAGTTCAAGAATTAAAACATTTAATGTCAATGCAGAGAGAAACGATAAGGCAAAACAGAAAAAATGAAGCCTGCAAAGTATCATGGTGGGAGGGGTGTAAAGCGCTAGCCCAAGTACACACCACGCAACAAATAATATGTATTACAAGTTTAATGGTCGTCATCCAAACATAATTGCACTGTACCATGTGAGACAAATCATAAACTAAATAAGAAATTAATCACGCAAGAGTGTGTTATCAACCCACAATTACTTATACACTCTCATATATAACTAAATGAAATCTATTTGTCAATCATTTATGCTACAATCATTGATATAAGAGGATCCATAAAGGAATAAGGAATCAGGTCTGTTCCGTGTTACAAAAAAAAATCTATAACATTTCTCTATCAAATAAAGAAGCATTCCTAAATTCCCTCAAAAAAAAAAAGGAACTGTGAACTTATGATGCGAATACCATGGCTCACAACTAAAAATCCTTTCCGATTATGAATTTCATATAAAATTTCTAGACTGAATAAATTATCATTCCTAAACCAGTACCGGGATAGACTTCTCTATTCACTAGGGCCTAGGTATTGATACATGTAGCAACAAATTAGAAATGCAGTGTTTGGCCGAAGCCATATGCACACGACACACTTGATTCTGCAAATAATTAGAGAAGTGCCCAAGTTAGAAAACTTGCCTAATCTCAAACTAGTGACTTCTCAGTTCTCACGGGACAGACCACAGTTCAATGAATATTGTTGTGACCAGGATTCAGATAATAATAATGCTCGAGCCTAGGATCCAAGATGTCCTGATGACCTGGTTGGCACACTATCCTGCAAAAGCAACCGCGCGGTCATGCTCCAGTTTTTTAGCTGGATTCCTAGTTGAAACAACCAGCATCAGCATTCAGCAGGAAGGAAAGACCTCGAAGGAGCAGCCGTATTCCCGTAATAAACAACAAATAAGCCCATAGCAACCACGCCTCAGAGTCTCAGACAATGAAGGATGCGATGCAATGACCTTAGCTAATGCTCCCAGAGAAATTAAAAGGCGGGCATGGACGATGCGGAATGCGGAACTCACCTGCTTGGACAAGGAGGACGACGCCCGGCAACAAAGTGAACAAACCGATCCCCGCTTCCGCTTGCTTCAATCGGAGGGAGACGGCGTCCCCAAGCGCTGGCCCGATCGGATCACCGGGCGGGCCTCGGCGAGACGGCGATGGTCGTGGCTACGCCGGGGGCGCTGCGGAGGCGTCGCGGGGTGCGGATCGGAGGCCGGTGCCGTCGTGCCGAGGCCGCGACTCCGCGAGCACAACAATCCGGAAAGCACGCGGCGGTGGGAGGGTTCGGACTTCCGAAGTTCCGAGGGCGGTGGCATGGAATGGAAGCGAGCGAGATGGAAGTGGAAGGACGGAGAGCGCGAGGGAAGGCTGGGAACCGCCGCGGCGCGAGTTGCCGCCGCCGGTGGGCTCTGCTCTGGTGGATGCCACCGACGGGTTAGAGCCGTGGGCCTTTTGGGCCGGGCTCTGTTCGGCGCCTCACTTCCTCAGGCCGTAGTTGGGTCGTACCGTGCGCACCTCCGGCCCAGAGAGGCAATGCTTTGTGCAGTTTACTTGTCAGCCGGCGATATTTTCAAAATACTTTTTTTTTTCTAAACGTCTTTTGCACTATCAATTGTTTTTCTTGATGAGGTTTTCCCTCCATTCCAAATTATAAGTCGCATTGAATTTTTTGGTACATCAATTTTTCTATGTATCTAGATATAACACTTATAAAACAATACTCATTACAGTGTTTTTATTTTAAAAGAAAATCGCCCCGAGGACTTAACTTATTGGGTCGTCTTGGAGTATTTTTCACAGTTTCACACGCACAATCAAGTGAGCTAGGGTCAGTTCCTAATGTTTTCACAGATTTATCATCTCTGTCCAATAAACCTCTAGTTGCAAGGTTTTTGTGAGACTTGCTCCTTAAAAAAACGGACCAATTTTTTTTCTCTCTTTTTCCTCTTTATATGTAAATTATGTGACACAGCCCATTAAAAAAATTATCCGTGTTTCTACACTCACTGCTTGGAAAACAAAGAGGTCGTCGTAGATATGCATTAGCTAGTACTCTCTTTGTCCTGAATAAATAGATTCCTAAAGTTTTCTAAGTCAAATCTTTTAAACTTTGACCGAATTTCTAGAAAATCCCTTTAAAATTTATGACATCAAATTAGTATAATTAGAGATACCATATAATATATTTTCATAATATGCTCATTTTATATCATAATTCTTGTTACTCTTTTCTATAAAGTTATTATTAGTCAAACTAAAGATAGTTTGACCTGCATAGATTATAAGAATTGATTTTACTTGGGGACGGATGGAGTAGTATCAAGTTCTTGCTTATTGATCGGTAGGGTACACAGATGCAATTATAGTAGCATATATATAATTAGTTATAATAATAGTACATAATATAATATACACACACAAGTTGACAAGTAGGGAGAGAGAACACAAGCTTGCATGCATGCATGGGAGATCGATGGGCCGGTCGATCTCGCGTGACTGTCTAGTACTCACCCCATACTAAAACTATTACTATTATTTTATTTATTAACACATGCATATGCATGCATCTAATCTGATTCTTGCTTTCACATCACATGCACTTGCAGCATGGACCGTTGCATGCATGCTGTCCCATTAATCCTATATATACACACATGTTTGCATCTTCTGGATCATCGATCGTTCGTCCTATGTTCATCATCGCATCCTACATCTTCATATGTTTCAGCCTGTACATGCACATATACAGATTTCCATCAGTGCTGAATGAAAAGATAAGCTACAAGCTGGTACGGCTAATTAATACAAGCTGGCAGCTAAGCAAACTACTGCGTCCACACACCTGTCAGGCGGCCCCGTAGCCGGTGGCGCAGCGGTAGGCCGGGAAGGGCACCTTGCCAGACTCGATGCGGCCGACGTCCTGCTCCAGCAGGTCGTAGTAGCGCCTGACGTCCTCGGCGGACTTGCCGCCGCCGACGGCGCGGGCGATGTTGTGCCACCGGTCCGGCGTGTCGTTGTCGTACACCGCCAGCGCCTGCTCGAACAGCTTGTTCTGCCTCGGCGTCCACTGCGCGCGCGCCGCTGCGGCGCTCGTCATCGACAGCGACGCCATCCCACTCTGCTGCTTCTCTTCGATGCACTAGCTTAGAGCTCGCTCGGGTCGAGAGGAAGCTAGCTAGCTATAGGCTATAGCTAGATGCTGTGTGCTGAGCTGATGAGAGGAGGAGGTGTGGGAAGGGCTGCTATTTATAGATCGAAGCAGCAGTGGCCGTGGCGGGAGGAAGGGAGGCCTCACGGGAGTCATGGAGAGGGAGGTGGACCATGGCGCATCATCGATCAGGGTGGTGGGGAGGAGGAGCTAGGACGACTAGGAGGAAAAGACAAGAGGAGGGAAGGAATAATGCCGACGGGGGCACACACTGCAGTTGAGGCGAGAGAGGAGCAAGCTAAAGAGAACCAGCAGGAGCAGCAGCTGGGAAGGGAACAAAGATTTCTGTCCCCTGGGAGTGGGGGATCTCATCTACTCCGAACCTTTCTATCGCATCCCCCCTCTCCGGTCACGTCGCGATTGGCATCTGTTCTACTTCTTCTGTCGTCTCCTCCTCCTCCGATCCTGACCAAACATATATTCACAGCTTGAGAGCTAGCTCGATCGCTTCTCCGGCATGAATGTGTGGCAATCTCCAATTATTCCATACTCTCTTATGATCAATGAAATACTCCTACTCATGAAGGTGTTCTGTTGTTAATTAACACAAGAAAGGAGCTGAAATCCTAGCTAGTACCAAGCATAGAGTATGTTCTTATTTCCTACTTCTTTCAGGCACCCAAATACACTGGTTATCTCACACTGTGAAAATATTCAGGAGGAGGCGCTGCATGTGGAGATCGATCGAACACAACAATTAAAATCATAGGTTTTCGTTGGAACATGCACACATTACAGACTGCGGAAAATGCTTGACAACTTACAGCTTACACGCACAATTATTTGGTCAAGAACATTCAGTCGCTGTCTCCAAATAGCTAGTTGCAAAGAAAGATTGGATTCCATCACTAGAAAGAGAGTGTGTGGTAATAAGATCCATAGGTGAGCGTATATAT
This sequence comes from Miscanthus lutarioriparius, assembly GCA_904845875.1. Classification (NCBI taxonomy): domain Eukaryota; kingdom Viridiplantae; phylum Streptophyta; class Magnoliopsida; order Poales; family Poaceae; genus Miscanthus; species Miscanthus lutarioriparius. The sequence continues at coordinate 3,223,911 of CAJGYO010000016.1, read as the reverse complement.
CTTGCTTTTTCAAAGAGAATAATATCGAGCAATCTAGCTCCAACCTTTTAGTGAATGACTAATTTAATCACCAGAAACTAAAGCTGATTATTCCTGCTCTGTGAGTCTGTGTGCTACAACCGATATTCGGATCTGTTCATCCCTTTAGGCGATTCGATTCAGGAACGTTTGAAGGCAACGGCTCGCCTTTCTCAACTCTGTATATTCTCTTCTACGTATATATATTGATGATGAGGAAACATATACTACAATAGAAAAGGAATTATGTGAAGAAAGAAGTAGCTATATATGTCTTGATCTGATTTCTATCCATTATCTAAAAAATGTCATGATCTAGCGTAAATAAATAATAAAATTATAGACTCAATCGAACGTGCATGTACTCACTGCAATGAAAACAAAAGTTAATTCATCCTTCTTGCGGATTGACACCTAATATATGAACTAGGTTTGGACCACTGTCAGAAAAAAAAAAGAGAGATTCAATTCTGATGTTTCTAAACAAAAGTGATTCAAGTTTCAGAATGGGAAGGAATCCACTATAAACTTTTGACCAAGTCATCCCGAACCTATTTACCTACGATACGGGGTTACTTGACAGTTTGTTTGTTTGTTTGTTTTGGAAAATGGGTTAGTGCTTGACAGTTGACACAGTGCTGGTGGTGGCTGCTTAGGTTCAGGTGTATATACATAGTATTTCCTTAATGTCTACACAGCGCAGTATTTCCTTAATTTTGTCATTTGGTAGAAGTTAAACTTTCTGGTGGGTTTCATGTGGAGATGTGATTTCCTTGGATAGTTTCGTAGACTATGAAAATCATCCAATAGTTTATGCATTGATAGTGCCCTTAAAAAAATATGAGCACTTGTATTGAATCGATGAGTCAAACTTGGTTGGGCAAGTTCCACATCAAAGAACACGGATACTTAAGCTACACCTAGTTTTCAGTATCACTCTTGATATATGGCTTCATTATTTAATTTTGAGTTTTATATAAAATCTGTGAAAAAATTCTTGTGCTTCACCAAAAACGCGTTGTTTGTACCAAACATTTATACCTTAATAATTACAAAGATGCGCAATTTTTTTGTTTATTCGAGAAAAAAAACCAAGTCTTCCATTTTTCATTGTCGAAAAAAGGTACGTATCCTCGATTATTGCCGCTTGCTGCTATTCAATCGAACAAAATACGTCGAAAACAAAAACGAAAGTTTACCATATTCGAACTTGCATTGTTTTCCCCGGCCCACTTGTTGTAAAAAGCGCCTCGATCCTTGGACGAACATGTGATGATGATGTGACCACTCCGATTCTTTTTGCAAGTTGAAGTGAGAATCCTCACATGAGAGATGCGTTAGAAAAGTAAACGTACTCGGGAAAAAAAATAAATCGAAAAAAAAACATATCTGCTAGTGTTAAAGCGCTAATCTAAAGATATGATTTGGTGTGGCCACGGCGCGGCCTCAGGGTGGCCACGTCGCCGGCTTTTCGCGGCCGTTCGATCGGCCGCGCGGACGGCCCAGATCGGGCGAGCCGCGATCGTTTTACGAAAAACCCCTTTAAGTTTTCGGAAATCAACCCGCGCTCCAGACGTCCTCTCAGAATTTTTTACAAAAAACGCCTCGTATTATTTCCAAATCAACGCTCAGTCCAGACCGGATGGGCACTGGTTTGTTTGCAAAAAAGACATCCACTTTATCGAAAATCAACTCGCGCTCCCTAGACACTCTCGCCGTTTTTTGCGAAAACATCCTCAGATTTTTCTCAAATCAAAATACAGTTCAACTTTGATTATATCTTTTTTTTCTCCAAAAAATACGTGTGGCCAGTGGACCGCGCGCATGGGCGCGCCCGAAAAACTAGTATATATGAAGCGAAGTCGTAGTGCGTGCTCAAACATGCATGTTTTCAAAAGGGTCAGACAGCTTTTTGTCCGACTAGTTCATCATACTGTGCAGCAATACTTATATCTTTTCAAATATTTATTTATCTTGAAAGAGAAAACATCATACATAAGGGTTTTTTAAATAAAGATATCCTCCCCTAGTTTCAAATCCCATGTCGAAAATATGAATATAATCTATCTGCGTTTGTGATTTTAGCTTCGTGCTAATAAGTCTAACTTCACATCGACATGCTACTAGTTCAAATAAATCACTATGAAAACATATTTCATGTGAAGAATTTAGAGCTAATTAATCTGAAACTGTAAATACTAATATATTTTTCTATAAATTTAGTCAAAATTAAATAATTTGATTTAGATTACAGCTAAAGCATGACATATGATTTGAACAGGGACTGCTAAAGAAATATTATAGAGAATACACCCTTTGATGAGAGACATGAGCAAGAGGCTTCAAGAAAACTTGTGTTTTCATAATTATATGAAGCCGGTAAATAAACAAAACAAAACTCCATAGGTATTTGAAAACACCCGAGTCCATCGAAAAAAGCAGAATATTTGATGGAAGATTAGTAGATCCCTTGGAGCATAATTTTCTAGATGCTGCTAGTCAAAGTGTCGTTTCGAATGGAATTATATATATTTCCGAGTAGTGGTAATAATAAATCTCTATTGAATATGTACATGATAAGTTTATTCTTATTATTTTTGGAGAGATAATATGTTTATTCTCATGAAAAGTGGTGTGCCCAATAAATCAGTGTTTGGAAGTATTTGTGCTCGAATGGAGATGCTGATGAACACACTTTACATTGATTGTGATATGGCTAGCTAAAATATAGCTAGTAATACATGGACATTATTTCACAAGCATTGACCGACCATCCATCGATCAATGTCAGTCTAATAATTAACTAATGTACAATTGTAGGGGTGAAATTAAACATGATACTTCTCTTCCATTCTTGGCCTCCTCCTCCTTCTTCTTCCCTATATAGCTAGGGTTATTTTCGGAGAGCCATTGTACGGTAATATTATAAGTTTACACCAACAGTTGCAAGGAACTGTCATACATGTTTTGTACATCTTGGGCGGCCGTCATTTGTCTTCATCACTGCAGCTTCATATACTTGCCCCTGCTGGTGCATCCAATAAACACGTAATTAAAGACCAGTTTGATACAAGAGCTAATTACTAGCTAGCTAAAAATTAGTTAAAATTAGTCCTAGTGCATCTAAATAGGTAGGCTAATAGATAGAAAAAAATTTAGTCAAGTTTCTAACTACACTACCGGAAACGTTAAATTTGCCGAGTGTTTTTGTATTTGCCGAGTGTTTTCTCTCGGACACTCAGCAAGCAAGTTCTTTGCCGAATGCTGCCATAAAAACACTCGGTAAAGAAGGGGTTTGCCGAGTGTTTTTTTTTACACTCGGCAAAGGAAAAAAATATTTTTTCTGGAAAAGAAAGAGAAGAAAAAAATGAAAAAAAAATCTTTGCCGAGTGCCCAGAGGACACTCGGCAAAGTAAAAAAATATTTTTTTCTAGGAAAGAAAGAGAAGAAAAAAAAGGAAAAAAAAATCTTTGCCGAGTGCTCAGATCTAGGACACTTGGCAAAGTAAAAAAATATTTTTTCTGGGAAAGATAGAGAAGAAAAAAAATGAAACAAAAAATCTTTGCCGAGTGTCCAAATCTGGGACACTAAAAAAAAATCCTTTTTTAACCCCAGCGCCGCAGGCTCCCCTTCTCCCCTCCACCCTCGCCGGCGCGGTCCGCCCTCCCCTCCTCCCTCGTCGGCGCACCTCCCTCCCTCCTCCACCGCCTCCACCAGATCCGGCCCCGACGCGGGTGGATCCGGCGACGGTGGCGCACGGGGAGGCCGGATCCGGCCCCGGTGTGGCCGCCCCCTCCTCTCCCTCTCTTCCCACCGCCGGCGCCCCTCCCCCTCCTCTCTCTTCCCTGGCGGCAGATCCGGCGCGTCCGCCCCCTCCTCTCCCTCTCTTCCCACCGCCGGCGCCCCTCCCCCTCCTCTCCCTCCTCTCTCTTCCCCGGCGGCAGATCCAGCGCGGCCGCCCCTCCTCTCCCTCTCTTCCCACCGCCGGCGCCCCTCCCCCTCCTCTCTCTTCCCCGGCGGCAGATCCGGCCCGGCCGCCCCCTCCTCTCCCTCTCTTCAACGGATCCGGCGGCCGCGCCCTCCTCTCCCTCTCTTCCCCGGCGTGGCGGGTGGTGGCGTGGTGGTGGTGGGCGGCGGTGGCGTGGTGGTGGTGGCCGGTGGTGGCTCGTGGCCACCGGATCCGTGTGGCTTTTTTGGTGGTGGCTTTTTTTTCGAAAAAAAATGTTTGCTGAGTGTATTTTGGGCACTCGGCAGAAGTCTTTGCCGAGTGTATTTTGGGCACTCGGCGAAGTCTTTGCCGAGTGTCAGACAAAAAACACTTGGCAAAGTCTGTTTGTCGATAAAAATTCATCGAGTGTCGTTTGTCGAGTGTTTTTTAGGCTTTGTCGAGTGCCAGGGGCACTCGGCAAATCTCCTGATTCTCGTAGTGCTAGTTGTTAACCAACTATCTAGTCAAACTAAGTTAAGTTGAGCTAATTTTTAGTTTAACTAGTAATTAGCCCTAGCTCATGCAAATAGGCCTTAAGAGATGCGTTCGGTGCATGCATGTGAGGGCATGTGTCAATGTAGCTTGCTAGTTCTTCTTATGTGTCAGACAATGGAGATGTCGGCAAAGGATGATATAGGATGCAAGTGGAATTAAGGTACACATATTTATCTAGTATCTACACATATATCTAGCTAGCACTAGCACCGTTTTGTTTGTTTGAATATGGGCTATATTATATATATATATATATATATATATAATATCGCATATATATATATATATATATATATATATATATATAATATCGCATCAGGATTAGATCTCATGTGACCAACCAGCTCTACTGTAGTGCATGCCATGCATGTCCACACTTTCCACATGCAAACACCTACGTATCAAATTGCCGACCTAACTGCGACGAGCAAAAGTAAGTTGTTGATGATGGCTACGTCGCGTACCTGGTGGCGGCCATGTCGTCGAGGCCGCCGGCGGCGACGGGCGGCGCGCTGCCGTAGCCGTAGCGGGGGAAGGGGACGCGGCCGGCCTCGATCTGGGTGACGTCGTGGACGAGCTGCTCGAAGTGGCGGCGGACCTCGTCGGCGGACTTGGTGCCGCCCATGTAGCGGGCGATGTTGTGCCACCGGTCAGGGGTGTCCCGGTCGTACACCGCCAGCGCGCACTCGAACTGCTTGTTCTGCCGCTGCGTCCACGCGCGGGACGACGACGACGACCCGCCGGAAGCCATTGCTCTGTTCGTTCTACTTCTAGCTAGCTCGAGCACGGGCCGGGGTACTCTGAATGCTGCTAGCTGCTGCTACGATTTCTACAAGTGTGAAGTAGTGTCAGTGTCAGATCGATCTATCTAGCTATAGCTTGCTACTGCCAGATGTCGAGTGCATGCATCATGCATGCAAATGGTTCGTTGTTACTGAGATAATGAAACTGTCTGGCAGGAGGAGCGTATATATAGAGCTAGAGAGAGCGTGTGCATGCACTGCACACGTATGGTACGGTCGGAACAAGATAGCGGGCCGAGCTCGCTGCTGACACCTACGTGACGTACGTGCGTGCTCCGATCCTTTATTTGTCGTCTTTGCTTGCCGCCGTGTGCCACCTCTGACCTCTCTCTCTGTCTCTCTCTCCTTGACCATGGTCCATGCATGCATGAGGCTGATACTGTGCTTCCTCACGTGACAAGCAAGCAAGGATAGCTAAGAGACTAGAAGTTAATAAAAAAAAAACTAAATACACGCGCGCATCATGCGTGTGTGATTTCTAGACTTCAAATTAAGGTTCTTTTTGGATCTAGATTTTTTTAGGTCAATGTCGAAGGAGCTGAGGGACTACACCAGAATAAATTTACCACAGCTTTCGGCAAGCCGATAATGAAGACGGTGCAAAACACCTGGTACATGGGCGACCCTTGAAAAGTCCAACAGGGTACAAAGAGAGAGGAAAGAGAGATTGCAACCAACAACAACACCAGCAATATCACATACAGAGATACAACCACACTAACCACATGGAGAACTAACAATGCTACAACTCTCACTACAGAGGCATGTCGATGAACGCCAAATAATGCACCACCAAGATACAAAATTCCGATGAGCTCCAGTCCATGGGCTGTAAGGCACTGATTGAGTCAAAATTGATAGACGACAGCTGTGAAGTACATCTTCTATGGAGCTTATACGGGATCTAATCACCATCCACCTACGCCCCTAGAGGAGAGGAAGCCTCCAAGGTTGGAGGACTGACGGTTGGAGAACGAGGAGATCCAAAAGAGGGGATCATGATCCCGCTAACCAGGCATATGGTGAGAAGAAGCTAAGTGTCGGGGACCAATACTAGGGTGCCCGAAGAGGAGGAGTTAATACCTATCAACATTGATTCGTCAAGCATCAGGAGCACGACTGCACCTCTTGCTAGGCATCGCCTCATCCAGCCACCAAAGCCGCGGGCTCTGCCTCATCCGGCCCTCGAGGGTTGGCTCGACTTTGGCTGGCTCCGCCTCGTCCGGCCCCCGAGGGCTAGCTCCGCCTCGCTCGACGTCTGAGGGCTGTTTCCACCTCGTCTGACATCTGAGGGTTGGCTCCGCCTTGCCCGACGTCTGAGGGCCGGCTCCTCCTCACCCGAGGTCCGGGGGCCGGCTCCGACTCGCCCGATGTTTGAGGGCTGCTTCCGCCTCGCTCGATGTCCAGGGGCTGGCTCCGCCTCGCCCAACGTTCGAGGGCTAGCTCTGCCTCGCCTGACGTCTGAGGGCGGGCTCCGCCTCGCTCAACGTCTGGGGGCTGGCTCCGCCTCGCCCGACGTCTGAGGGCTGGCTCCGCCTCGCCCGACATCTGGGGGCTGGCTCTGCCTCGCCCGACGTCTGCGCGCTGCTCCTTCATAACTACGCGCGCAGATAAGGCATAGCACTGAAGTCAACCGCAATACCGAGGACCATATCCTACATGCCTGCAGGAAAGTACCGTCAGGATATGACAAGACGGGCGCTTTAAGCTCTTCTAGGCATGTCAGAGCCCAAACAGTGTTGTAGGCGTCGACATTTGTCTTACAGTGTTGTGGGCGCTGCCATTTGCCCTCGGGCGTGAATCCTTATGGAAGCATACGACAACCACTATGGTCCAAGAGAAAACTCGTATCATCTACAGTAACGGACGAACGGTCACTGTGCCGTCTGCTCCCCGTAGGGTCGCAGATCAGCACCTTGGTCCATCGCGCCGCCCGTCGTGGAAGGATGGGACATGACCACTTGCTGACAAAGCAAGAACATGGCATCATCAGCGGACAAATGCCCAGCACGGCCCTATCAAGATCAGCGAACATGCACCCAGCATGGAGCTATCCCTGGCACCGTCTGCCGTGTCAGCGGGACTCGTTTAGAGGAAAAGGAAGACCCAACATCTTTGAAGGACCTCCTTGGCCTCTGGTTTTTCTTCTCTCTCTCATCTGTAATCCGTGCTTCCCCTTGGTCTATAAAAGGGAAGGTAGGGCACCCCACTAAAGGGAGGGATCGATTGAACACACCACGCATCACATCACACATAGCTGAGTAGCGACCAAGCTCTCATCATCCATTCGACCTTTCCATCAGAGACTTGGGATCTTTCCCTCTCTCGCCCATTTGTAACCCCTACTATGAACTTTTCAGTGCAAATAACACGAGCAGCAGCCACGAACTGGACGTAGGGACATTCTGCCCGAACCAGTATAATCCTTGTGTTTTTTTAGCACACCATCTAGGCCAGATGCGCAATAACACAAATTTACTCATTGGTGTTTACTAGAAACACCGACAGTTGGCGCGCCAGGTAGGGGACCTTTGTGCGTTCTGACATTAACATCAGGCCACGGATGGTTAGCCACGATATCAGCTGGGTCCCGGGCGCATCACGTGTGCTTCGAGGACCTAGACTTCATCATCACGGTGGGAGGAGAGTTGACATTGGCTCACGCCGCCATCCAACCTCTCCCCTCCATCTACCTCGACTATGGGAGGCTTGAGCGCCAGCTCGACGTCTCCCTGGGACCCCAGCCGTCCAGGGAGGACCCGCTTCGCCTCACCTTCTCTTACACCAATGACATGGCGTGGCTCATCGAAGAGGAACCCCTCTCTCCAGAACACCTCATACGGAGCACCTCGATAGTGCTTCTGTTCGGTCTCCACAACGCCGCGACGACCGTTGGCCGCCTTGTGGGACAACGCATGGTTCCACCTCCCACGAATGACAAATTCATGGGGGTGATCGAACACGTCACGGAATCTTTCCATGACCTCCTGGTAGAGGAGCTAGAGTCGCCCTCTGTCTCTGACTCCAGCAGGGGAAGCCATCACCCCTCTCGTTAATTCTTCATGATGGGTACCCCCGAGGGGCACGTCGAAAGCATCCGCAAAGCGGAGGCTACCCCAACAAATGACCTCGACGATGAGGCCGAGAGGGAGACAGCGGCCCCGCCACGCATGCCGGTGGACCAGCTGAAAGCCCGACACCGAGAGATCGAGGAAGCGCGACTCCAGCTCAATCAGGAATACACGGAGCTCGATCAAGAGATAGAGCGCCGCAGAGACGGTGGGCGCGCACGCGCCATGGCCCACGACATGAATCGGAGGATCATCGTAGACGATGAAGCCCTCCCTTGCTTCGCCCGGGCAAGCCAGAACATCGCCACCACCACGGCCTTACTCCATGGCCTTCCAGAGGCCCACCGCGAGATTCGCACACTGCTCAAGCGTACGGCGGCGCAGCAGGCCGAGAGCTCATTGTCTCGGCGATGCGAGCTCGACGCCAGCTAGCGCACGCTCTCTGAGCATCCTAGCAGGGACGCCTCGGTCTACCAGGCGCCACAAAGCAGTGGGCAGCGCGCCACGGTCCCAGTGCATCGGCGTCTCGGCCGCAACCGTGACGCACGCAACACCCTTGACGCTCGCAGGCGTACTCACAATGACCCGGGAGAGGGAGCTAGCCACGGCTATCACCCTCGCCATGGCGGACGCTACGACAGCAGCGAGGACCAAAGCCCGAGCCCCAGCCTGTCGGGGCCTCAGGCCTTCGGCCGACATATCCTCAACGCTGCCTTCCCACCAAGGTACCGGCCACCAACCGGCATCCCAAAGTACTCTGGGGAGACAAACCCTGGACTATGGCTCAAGGATTATCGGCTTGCTTGCCAAGCCGGTGGTGCGGATAATGACGATTTCATTATCCGCAACCTTCCACTGTTCTTAGCTGATTCGGCACGAACATGGTTGGAACACCAGCCGTCCAACATAATCCAGAGTTGGGCGGACCTGAAGGAGATCTTCGTGGCTAACTTCCAGGGCACATACAAGCACCCTAGGAACCCATGGGACCTCAAAAACTGCCAACAGAAGGCCAGTGAGACCCTCCGTGGGTACATTCGACGCTTCTCCCGGCAGTGCAACGAGCTGCCTAACGTCATCGATGTCGATATTATAGGGGTTTTCCTATCTAGGACCACATGCGAGTCTCTGGTTCACAAGCTGGGACGCAAAGGTCCACGAACCACCAAGGAACTCCTTGACATCGCCACCAGCCACGCCTCGAGCGAAGAAGCGGTCGGAGCAATCTTCGATCACCTCAATGGCAAGGCAAGGAGGGACAAGGATGCTAGTGAAGGCGCCTCCAACCATCCCACCAAAAATAAGAACAAGAAGCAACTACGCGAGGGCTCTCTCGTGGCCGCCGTTGACCGCAGGGGTGGTCGGAAGCCCGCGGAGGGCACACCAACCACTTCAAAAAACTACTTGAGGGGTCATGCCCAAACCATGCCTTCCCCGTCAAGCATTTGTACAAGGACTGCGCCCTCATGAAGCGGTTCTTGTCCGGAGGCTCCAACAAATGGGAGCATGGGAAGGACACCGATCCTACCACGGACGCCGCCGAGGGGAAGGACGATGGCTTTCCAACACCTGATGGCTGCCTCATGATCTTTGGAGGATCGGAGGCGTACGACTCCAAGCGCCACCAAAAGATCACGTGTCGCAAGGTCTATGCGACCGAACCAGCCACGCCTGCCTTCCTTCGGTGGTCAGAGTCTGCTATAACCTTCAATCAGACCGATCATTCAGAGAGCGTCACACAAGGAAGCAGTAGATTATTCTAACAATTCTTCCTCTAATCCTACTGCTATCCCTTGTACCCCCTCCATACCGACCATCTCCATCAGCTCTATGAGTCGAAGACATCCGAGCGGCTTGGTGAGGATGTCCGCGAGTTGCCGACCAGTTTCGACGAACTCGATGATGATCTGCCCTCCATCGACACAGTCCCTGAGGAAGTGGAACTTTACATCGATGTGTTTGCTCCAGTCGTGCAGAACCGGACTCTTTGCGAGGGAGATGGCGGGCTGGTTGTCCACCATCAATGCTAGTGGGTGAGCTTCCACGCCGGTCAGCTCGCCTAGCAGCCGGCGTAGCCACACAATTTGGCATGCCGCTGTGGCCGCCACTACGTACTCTGCCTCGCACGTAGATAGCACCACCACCTTCTGTTTCAGCGATAGCCATGAAATTAGGGCCGACCTGAGGAAGACGAGCACGCCAGAGGTGCTCCGTCGTTCGTCGATGTCCCCTGCCATGTCTGCATCACTAAACATAGTGAGCGGCAGCCTACTCCCGCCGGTCTTTGGGAAGATGATCCCATGATCTACCATCCCCTTGACGTAGCGTAGTAGCCGCTTCATCGCAGCCTAGTGATCCTCTCTGGGATCCTCCATGAAGTGACTCAAGTAGCCCACGGCGAACGCAATGTCCGGCCTCGTGTGGACTAGGTAGCGTAGACCGCCGACGACGCTCCGGTATAGTGTTGCGTCCACCTTTACTGCGGTGCTGGCCTTCGTCAGCTTCAGCCGCTCCTCCATTGGAGTCACGCATGGCTTGCACTCAGCCATGCCGCTCTGCTCCAACAGCTTGGAGGCATACGTGCTCTGACCGAGCGTGAGTTCCTCCTTTCCCTGTCTCACCTCGATGCCGAGGTAGTAGGAGAGTGCGCCGAGATCGCTCATTCAAAAATGAGCCACCATCTCGTGATTGAAGCCATTGGTATCCTCCGTGCATGCGTCGGTGATGATCAAGTCATCCACATACACGCCGACGATGAGCTCCTCCTTCCCCCATTGTCGTGTGTAGAGCGCGTGCTCGGTTGCACACCGCTGAAACCCAAGCTCGCCCAGTGTGGCGTTAAGCTTGGCGTTCCATGCTCATGGGGCCTACCGCAGCCTGCAGAGCGCTTTGCGCAGTCGAAGCACCCTGTGCTCCTCTCCCTTGACGGCGAAACCTAGAGGTTGCCTGACGAAGACCGTCTCCGCCAGCTCGCCGTGGAGGATGGCCGATTTAACGTCCAAGTGATGGACGCGCCAGTCCTTTGCTGCTGCCAAAGCTAGTAGCAAATGGACAGACTCCATGCGCGCTACTAGCGCAAAGACCTCCTCGAAGTCTATGCCCTCGCGCTGAACAAAGCCCCGGGCGATGAGGGGCGCCTTGTGCTTAACAATGGCACCGAGCTCGTCCCGCTTGACCTTGTACACCCATTTCAGGCTGATCGGACAGCATCCTAGGGTGGATCAACGAGCTGCCATGTCTCATTTTCCTCGATCGCCTTCATCTCCTCTAGCATCGCCTGTCGCTAGTTTTTGTCACGCTCGGCCAGCGCGAACGTGGGTGGTTCCTTTGCACTAACGAGCAGCATCTCTTGGTCATTGAGCAGCCGACCAACCAATCCTAAGGGCCCTGTGCCGCCGACGATGTCATCCAGCCTGCGGAATCGCACCTCCTCACCTTCGTGGAAGGCATCCACGAACTCAGTGATGTCACGTGGAGGTGAGGCAAACTCAATCAGTGTTGATGGAGTTCCTTGTTCTGCTAGACTGCTCGGCACAGCACCTGCAGTGCTTGGCGCTACTTCTGGACAGCTCGTCACAACTCTTGCAGTGCTCGGCACCACTGTAGGAGTGCTCAGCCTCAGTCTTGGAGTGGTCGACACCACTGCAAGACGTCTTGGCTCTGCCACGAGAGTGCTCAGCACATGTCCTGGAGTGGTCGCCACCACTGCAGAACCTCCCGGCACCACTCCTGGCGTGCTCGGCATCCCTCCAGGCATGCTCAGCACTCCTCCCTGAGTGCTCGGCATCCCTCTCGAAGTGCTCGGCACGGCCCTAGGGATGCTCGGCTCTACCGCTAGAGTGCTTGGCACTCCTCCTGGAGTGCTCGACACCTCTTCCCCAGCGTCTCCACCACCGTGGATGACCAAGTGCTCGACGATGAAGGTGTTGGTGAAGCCGCTAGCTTCCCCCGTGCTCGGACTGCTCCAGTCCCAAGCTGCCTTCCCGTCGAACACAACATCGCGTGAGACAAGTACCTTGTCTCCGTGTGGGTCGTAGAGCCGATATGCCTTGGTACCCTCCGTGTAGCCCAGGAACACCATCAGTGTGCTCCTGTCCTCCAGCTTGGTGAGGTTCGACTTCGTCTTCCTGATGTGGCCGATGCAGCCGAATGTCCGGAGGAAAGACACGCTCGGCTTGTGCCCATACCAAGCTTCGAACGACGTCTTGCCCGTCAGGGCCTTGGTCAGAGCGCGGTTGAGGATGAACACCACCATGGTCATCGCCTCACCCCAGAACCTGCCGGCATGCCTTTGGCCTTCATCATGGATCGAGCCATGCCGACCACCGTCTGGTTCCACCTCTCCACCACGCCATTCTGTTGTGGCGAGTACGGCGTGGTGTGCTGTCGCACCACACCCTGATCCACGCAGTACGCAACGAACTCCACCAAAGTGAATTCACCGTTGCGATCAGTCCTCAGCACGTGGAGCTTCTTGCCGCTCTCGGCCTCCGTGCGCATCTTGAACTTCTTGATCGCTGCCGCTGCTTCATCCTTGCTCATCAGGAGTTGCAGCCACATGTAGCGACTGCAATCATCCATGAGCAGGAGGAAGTACCACCGACCACCGTGTGTAGCTGGCGTGATCGGCCTGTAGAGGTCGCCATGGACGAGCTCGAGAGCATCCTTCGCATGATACTTGGCCGCCTTTGGGAATGGTAGCCTCCTCTGCTTCCCGGCCAGGCAGCTGTCACACAGCTTGCCGCCGTGCTTGATGTGGGATAGCCCTCGGACCATCTTCTCTAGCCGACCAAGCGCGTCGAAGCTGAGATGTCCGAACCGGGCATGCCACATCTACGGTTCCTCGATGTGCCTTGCCGCCAAGCACACCGACTGCTCTACCGTCAGGTCGAGCAGGTACAACCAGTTTAGGGACCACTTCACCTTGGCAAGAACTCGCTGCTCTCGGTCCCTGATCCTAAGGACTCCGTCCTTGATCAGTACCTCGCTACCGTGCTCATCTAGCTAACCAATGTTGATGATGCTAGAACGCAACTACGGGATGTAATATACATCCATTAGCGCGCGATGCTCCCCATTCTGGCACCTGAAGATGATGGTGTCGCGCCCTTGGATAGCCACCTTTGAGCCGTCACCAAACTTCATCGTATCGGTAGCATCATCATCGAGCTCGGAGAAGGATGCCTTGGAGCCCATCATGTGGTTGCTGGCACTAGAGTCTAGATACCACCGCTGCTCCTGGTCGACGCCCACACGTCCGAGGTGGACTTGGGCGCGTGGTTCATCGAGGTTGACAGCCTTTAGGGCTTCCTAGGTCCTTCTACCATCGTCACCTCTTCCTTCTCCTCGGCCTCGATGTCGTACAGTGCACAGAACGTCGCCATCAGGATAGTGGCCTCATCATCATCATCAGCTTGCGCTAGATGAGCCTCAGCCTTCTTCTTCTGCTTGCGATTTGGGCACTCCCGTGCCCAATGGCCCATCTTCCCACAGCGCCGACAGGCATTAGGGTCGACCTGCTTCTTCTTCTCCAAAGAAGCCTTGCCGCGGCGCTTGCCATCGCCACCGCTGCTGGAGGAGGCTGCCTTCCCGGAGTTCCTCCGAGAAGCCCACTCCTGCTCTGTCAGCAGCAGTTTGCCACTGTCCTTCGTTGCTGTCGCCTGCTCTAGACGCTCGTCCACCGCCCGTAGAGAGCCTGTCACATCCTCAATGGTGAGGGTGGACAAGTCCAGCATCATCTCTATGGAGAGAGCGATCTAGATGTACTTTGCCGGCATGGAGTGGAGGTACTTGGAGACCGCCTCCTCTTCGTTGATGGTGATGCCATGGCTCTTCAGCTTGCTGACGAGCGTCTGCAGGCGGAGGGAGAAGTCCTCCACCGTTTCACCATCCTTGAACTTGAGGTTGACGTACTCCTGCTTTAGAAGCTGGGTCGTCGCCTTCTTTGCGACGTCGGAACCAACGCGCATCGCCGCAATAGCCTCCCACGCCTCCTTAGACGAGCTCTTCCCCCCAACGGCTCCTTGTACTCCGCCGGTACAACAGCGAGGATAGCCTCCAACGCTGACATGTCATCTTCCTCATTGTCGGTGCCCTTATCAACAGCATTCCAGAGCCGTCGGGCTCTGAGCTTGACCTTCATGGTCACCGACCACTCTCCATAGTTGGTGCGAGTCAGCGTCGGCCAACTGGTGCCGCTGACCTCCCGCACCGTGCGAACAATGACCTCCGGTCATGGCTGGGCAGCCACAGCAGTGCCACTACTGCCGCCAATCTTCGAACCGCCCGTCATCGCCAGCGGTTAGTCTGGCGATGGCGCTTGTACGGCTCTGATACCGCCTGTCCCTGCATGTGGCTACAGTGCGGTATGTGAGCCGTTCGGCACCTGCCTCTGCAGCGGTTACAGTACCACAGCAGGGAGCCTTTTCGGTGCTGCCTTCCCCTTGCTGTGTGTTCACACAAAGAAGCAGTAGATTATTCCAACAGCTATCTCACACTGTGAAAATATTCAGGAGGAGGCGCTGCATGTGGAGATCGATCTAAGACAACAATCAAAATCATAGGTTTTCGTTGGAACATGCACACATTACAGACTGCGGAAAATGCTTGACAACTTACAGCTCACACGCACAATTATTTGGTCAAGAACATTCAGTCACTGTCTCCAAATAGCTAGTTGCAAAGAAAGATTGGATTCCATCACTAGAAAGAGAGTGTGTGGTAATAAGATGCATAGGTGAGCGTATATATCTTGCTTTTTCAAAGAGAATAATATCGAGCAATCTAGCTCCAACCTTTTAGTGAATGACTAATTTAATCACCAGAAACTAAAGCTGATTATTCGCTCTGTGAGTGTTTGTGCTATGACCGATATTCGGATCTGTTCATCCCTTTAGGCGATTCGATTCAGGAACGTTTGAAGGCAACGGCTCGCCTTTCTCAACTCTGTATATTCTCTTCTACATATATATATTGATGATGAGGAAACATATACTACAATATAAAAGGAATTATGTGAAGAAAGAAGTAGCTATATATGTCTTGATCTGATTTCTATCCATTATCTAAAAAATGTCATTATATAGAGTAAATAAATAATAAAATTATAGACTCAATCGAACGTGCATGTACTCACTGCAATGAAAACAAAAGTTAATTCATCCTTCTTGCGGATTGACACCTAATATATGAAGTAGGTTTAGTTCTCTGTCAGAAAAAAAAAGAGAGAGATTCAATTCTGATGTTTCTAAACAAAAGTGATTCAGGTTTCAGAATGGGAAGGAATCCACAATAAACTTTTGACCAAGTCATCCCGAACCTATTTACCTACGATAACGGGTTACTTGACAGTTTGTTTGTTTTTTTTTTAGAAAATAGGTTAGTGCTTGACAGTTGACACAGTGCTGGTGGTGGCTGCTTAGGTTCAGGTGTATATACATAGTATTTCCTTAATGTCTACACAGCACAGTATTTCCTTAATTTTGTCATGATAAGTTTATTCTTATTATTTTTGGAGAGATAATACGTTTATTCTCATGAAAAGCGGTGTGCCCAATAAATCAGTGTTTGGAAGTATTTGTGCTCGAATGGAGAAGCTGATGAACACACTTTACATTGATTGTGATATGGCTAGCTAATATATTGCTAGTAATACATGGACATTATTTCACAAGCATTGACCGACCATCGATCGATCAATGTCAGTCTAATAATTAACTAATCACTAGTAGAGAACAGACCTTTGATCCTCGGCCAAAATGGGCTCTAGTCCCGGAATTTTTTGCCCCCGGGACTAGAAATACCTTTAGTCCCGGTTGGAGGATCCAACCGGGACTAAAGGTCCTTGCCCAACGGCTACTGCGCCAGACAGAGTTGGCAGGGACCTTTAGTCCCGGTTGGTGCCACCAACCGGGACTAAAGGTATACTTTTACTCCCGGTTGGTGGCTCCAACCGGAAGTAAAGGTCTACTCCCGGGCCGTGGCTGCGCCCGGGGTTGGAAAGTTACCTTTAGTCCCGGTTGGATCCACCAACCGGGACTAAATGTTCTCCCTTTATAAATCGGCCGTCTCCTCCTTCCTCCCCGAGCCCGAGCTCAGCACATTTTGAAGCTCACTGCAGTAGTGTTCTTGCTTCCTCCCTCCCTCCATTGTTCCTCCATCCATTCTTCCGTCGATTTCTTTGATTCCTCCGTCGATTCTTCAGTTGTAAAGGTTACCAATCTCATACTCTCATTTTTCACCATTTTCTTATGCCATTTTGTTCACTATATATATTTATGGTTCTTTATTGTGGTTTTTTTCATTTGTAAGCAATTTGAGCTCAAAATCACTTCAAGCTTGCATATTTACATGAAAGAAGGTTAAAGTATATATAAATATAAACTTAGAAAATAGTTAGAAAATTATAGCAAATCCGTACTAGTTGAACTTGCGGACCGTGTTCATTTCGGCGAGCATGTTCTCTGCCGAAGGATAGCGGACATCAAGGATGAGCTTTGATTCTACGAGGAGAGCGACAACGGTCGTGGAAGACCGTGTTCCTTCCTCGTAGAATCGGAGCTCTTCCTTGACCAAGTACGGTGCCGTCCGGTGGAGAAATGCTCACGAGATGATCACGTAAGCAAAATCAACTAGTACGGATGGTTATTTATTCACATGTCCCGATATCGTCGCAGTAGTCTGTCAATCACCGTACCTAAACGTAGTATATATAAATAAAAACTTATAAAATAGTTAGAAAATTATAGAAAATCCGTACTAGTTGAACTTGCGGACCGTGTTTAGCTCGGCAAGCATGTTCTCTGTCGAGCGGTAACGGACATCAAGGAGGAGCTTTGATTCTACGAGGGAGAGCAACAACGGTTGTGGGAGACCGTGTTCCCTTCCTCGTAGAATCGGAGCTCTTCCTTGACCAAGTACGGTGCCGTCCAGTGGAGAAATGCTCGCCGAGATGATCACGTAAGCAAGTTCAACTAGTACGGATGGTTATTTATTCACATGTCCCGATATCGTCGCAGTAGTCTGTCAATCACCGTACTTTTTATTTTAACTTTTTATGAAATGAAAAACTTAGAAAATAGTTAGAAAATTATAGAAAATCCGTACTAGTTGAACTAGCGGACCGTGTTCATTTCGGCGAGCATGTTCTCTGCCAAGCGGTAACGGACGTCAAGGATGAGCTTTGATTCTACGAGGGAGAGCGGCAACGGTCGTGGAAGACCGTGTTCCCTTCCTCGTAGAATTGGAGCTCTTCCGTGGCCAAGTACGGTGCCGTCCGGTGGAGAAATGCTCGCCGAGATGATCACGTAAGCAAGGTCAACTAGTACGGATGATTATTTATTCACACGTCCCGATATCATCGCAGTAGTCTGTTATGTGTGTACACTCCCATTCTTCTGTTAATTTACGGAAATATCATGTGAATTACTTACCTGCCGCAGTAAAAGACGAGAACACAATGACCATTAAAAATATCATTATTTAGAGATCTAGATAATTTTATAGTTTGTTAATTTTATTTGTTTATAAAAGGAGAAATTTATAGTGTATTAAAAAATGAGTATAGAGAGTAGATGGCAACTGCTTCCGGGTCCTCGGCCTCTCATGGGTTTCCAAAGCGACTTAGGCCGGGCCTTCCTCTCATTCCAAGCGGCAAGTGTCGTGATGAGACGAAAATTGTGATGGAGTACCGAGTGAAGGAGGGTCCCAATAAGGATCGTATCTTCTACAAGTGTCCGGATCGCAATGTGAGTTATTTTATCGTATTTAATGATTATGGTTAGTTTATACCTATTTTCATGATGGTTGTGATTAAAGTTATAATTTTTTGTTTTAATTTCAGTGGGATGGCAGTGGACGATGTTCAGGCTTCTACTGGGAGGAAGAGTATGTTGAACTCGTGCAAAAATATCTTGCACAACAGTGATCTCTGGCGGCTAATGAGGCGGTGATCCACCGAAGAAGCCCAAAGATGTTGCACAATCGGGGATCTCATGCTGCTTAGTTGAGATTGGTCGCAAAATCCTTATGCTCCTGAAATGTATTTTAGCTTTAGTTCTTTTAGTGGTAGTTGGGATTGTCTACATTGTAGCGATGCTCTCATAAATTTGTATCTTTTATGGTGGCACGCATGTTGTATAAATAATTAATTATGATCTAGGTTTTAATATGATATTTATGTCATGTAATGCAGATGAGCCGTCATTGGATGTATAATGCTGATCGCCGCTCCCAAGAGTTCATTGACGGCGTGCATTCTTTGTTACGTCTTGGCCGAGGCAAACAAACGCGACGGTTTCATGTGTTTGCCCATGTGCCATATGTAAGAATACGGTGGAATATCCTTACTCAAGGACTCTTCATTCACACTTGTTCAAGTCGAGTTTCATGCCAAACTATATTTGTTGGACAAAGCACGGAGAAACCGGTGTTGTAATGGAAGAAGTGAAGAAGAACAATGGGACGACAATGATATTATTCTTGATGGTGCGTGCTTCAATGATACTGCAATGGGAGAAGCTGAAGAAGAGGTAGCCGCAGAAGATGAGCCGGCTGATGATCTTTGTCGTCATTCGTGACGCACAAAGAGAATGTGAAAGTGAAAAGGAGAAGATCAAGTTCGAGCGGATGCTAGAAGATCACAAGAAATTGTTGTACCCAACTTGTGATGCAGGGCAGAAAAAGTTGGGAACCACACTAGAATTGCTGCAATGGAAGGCAAAGAATGGTGTATCTGACAAGGGATTTGGAGAGTTACTAAAAATCCAAAAGAAGATGCTTCCAAGTACAATGAATTGCCCGCCACTACCTACGAAGCAAAACAAGTTGTCTCATCCTATGGGGCTAGAAATAGAGAAGATACATGTATGTCCTAATGATCGCATCCTGCACTGTGGCAAAGAGTACGAGAAATTGGATGCATGCCCGTATGCCATGCGTCATGGTATAAGATCAAAGCGAGATGACCTCGGTGATGTTGAGGGCGAACGTCCGCGTAAGAAAATCCTCGCCAAGGTTATGTGGTATGCTCCTATAATACCACGCTTGAAACGTCTGTTCGAAACAAAGAACATGCAAAATTGTTACGATGGCACAAAGAAGACCGTAAGGTAGACAATATGTTGAGACACCTGCTGATGGGTCCCAAAGGAGAGCAATCGACAGAGAATTCCCGGAGTTTGCAAATGACGCAAGAAACTTAAGGTTTGCTTTAAGTACACATGGTATCAATCCTTTTGGAGAGCGAGCAGAGTCATAGCACTTGGCCATGTTACTCTAAGTATCTACAACATTCCTCCTTGGTTATGCATGAAGCGGAAGTTCATTATGATGCCTCGTGTGCTCATCCAAGACCCGAAGCAACCTCGGCAATGACATCGATGTGTACCTAAGACCACTTATTGACGAACTTCTCATTTTGTGGAATAAAGAAGGTGTACGTGTGTGGGATGAGTACAAACAGAACACTTTGATCTGCGAGCATTGTTGTTCGTAATAATCAATGATTGGCCTGCTCTAAGTAATCTTTCAGGACAGTCAAACAAGGGATATAATGCATGCACACACTGCTTTGGTGATATTAGAGGTGTATTCTTGAAAAAATGTCGAAAGGTCGTGTACCTTGGCCATCGTCGATTTCTTCCTACAAATCACCCCGTAAGAAAGAAAGGCAAGCATTTTAAAGGGAAGGCAGACCACCTGACCAAGCCTCGCAACCGAACCAGTGAGGATGTACTCGATATGGTCAATGATGTGAAAGTCGTCTTTGGAAAAGGACATGGAAGCCAACCTATTCCGAAAGACGCTAACGGTCACGCACCCATGTGGAAGAAGAAGTCCATATTTTGGGACTTACCCTATTGGCAAGTCCTGGAGGTCCATAGCTCGATCGACGTGATGCACCTGACGAAGAATCTTTGTGTGAACCTGCTAGGCTTTATGGGTGTGTATGGAAAGCCTAAGGACACATTTGAAGCACGACAGGACCTGCGTTGTTTGAGAGAACGAGACAACCTGCATCCAGAGAAGACAGATGATGGACGCCATTACTTACATCCTGCTAGCTACACTCTAAGCAAAGAGGAGAAGGAAATCATGTTTGAATGCTTAAACAACATCAAGGTACCATCTGGATTCTCCTCGAATATAAAGGGTATTATAAATGTGCCAGAGAAGAAATTCTATAACTTAAAGTCCCATGACTGTCACGTTCTCATGACGCAATTACTTCCAGTTGCATTAAGAGGAATTCTACCTTCAAATGTACGTCTAGCCACCGTGAAGCTATGTGCATTCCTCAATGCAATTTCTCAGAAGGCAATTGATCCAACTGATCTAGCTAAACTACAGAATGATGTGGTTCAATGTCTCGTCAGCTTTGAGTTGGTGTTCCCTCCTTCCTTCTTTGATATTATGACACACCTCCTAGTTCACCTAGTTAAGGAGATTTTCACTCTCGGTCCTGTGTTCCTACACAACATGTTTCCCTTAGAGAGATTTATGGGAGTCCTGAAGAAATATGTTCACAACCGTGCTCGCCCAGAAGGAAGCATCACCAAGGGCTATGGAACAGAAGAGGTCATTGAGTTCTGTGTTGACTTTATTCCCGACCTTGACTCGATTGGTGTTCCTGAATCGAGACATGAGGGGAGACTAAGCGGAAAGGGAACACTAGGGAGGAAAACATATATTGGTACGGATGATGATTATTTCAATAAAGTGCACTACACAGTTCTACAGAACTCCTCTTTGGTAGATCCGTATATTGAGACACACAAGGATCTCTTACGATCTGAGTTTCCAGGGAATACTGAAGCTTGGATTACGCATAAGCACATGGAAACTTTCGGCGGTTGGTTGCGAAAAAAATGTCAAGGTGATGAGAGCATCCATGAGCAACTGTATTTATTGGCTATGCAACCATCATGGCATATCGTCACATACAAAGGGTACGAGATAAATGGGAACATATTCTACACAAAGAGCCCAAGATAAAAGGAGTACCAACCAAAAGCAGTGGTGTCCGCATAGATGACACAGACCGAATGGGAATAAGCGGACATATTATGGACGATAGATGAAATATGGAAACTAGAATATGCACCTACTTTGAAGATCCCATTGTTCAAGTGCCAATGGGTCAAGGTGACCGGAGGCGGGTAACAATGAGACAACGAGTATGGAATGACAACAGTGAGACCTTAGTAATATTGGGTACAAAGACGAACCATTCGTCCTTGCCAAGGATGTGAATCAGTGTTCTATGTCAATGATATGTCTACCAAACCAAAAAGAGGGAAAAACGATAATGACTCAACCAAAGAGCCAAAGCGCCACATAGTTCTTTTCAGGAAAAGAGTCATCGTGGGAATTGAGGACAAGTTGGACATGTCGAAGAATATGAAAAGGATGACCGAATTCCGCCTTTCAAAGTGAACAAAGACCCTAGCATCTTGGTAAATGATGAGGACACTCCATGGTTACGGGCGATCATAACCAAGGGACATACGTAAAGAAAAAGTTCAACTGCATGCCCACTTGATGATATAGTGATTTAATATAGTGTGTGTTTGAGATATTATGTAATAATTGTGAATTCAGATGTTTATTATGTCATGTTTCAAATTAAATCAATGTTTGATTTGGTGGGATTTCTCTCTCAAAAAGGTAAATTAGGATACTGAGTGATGAAAAATTAAAATATTAACGTTAAAATGATGTGAAAACAAATTTCCTGTCCAAAACCAATAGTTTTAATAATTTTAATTAAACACTACATTTTTGCATTAACGAAATAATAAATATTAGTTACATTATGTTTTATAATTCTAACAAAAAATAAAAAAAGTTAGGTTATAGATTTTTCCTATGTGCAATAAACAAAAAGAAAATTCATATTTTTAACAAAATAATTTTATGCCTTTTATTTAATTTACTATGTATTTAACAAAAACTATTGCATTTCTATTGTATTTAACAAGACTATTGCTTAAAACAGGCGGGAAACGAAACTGCAGGCCACCTTTACTCCCGGGTGGGAAGCCCACCGGCCGGGGTAAAAGGTGCGCTGCAGGTTCGCCACAAAATCTCTTTACTTACTCTCGGTGCGTGTTACCAACCGGGAGTAAAGGTCTTTTACTCCGGTTGGTAACACGCACCGAGTAAAAGTACCTTTACTCCTCGGTTGGTAATCTGAACCGAGAGTAAGGTTTTTACTCCCGGTTGGTGGTGCACACCGGGAGTAATTCTCCCGATATAAAACCTCCAGCCTTTGGCGCAGATCGATCCGCTCGTCTTCTTCCTCATCGAACACCGCCGCCTCTTCTTCCTCGCCCGCCCTCCACCGCGTCTGTTCGCCTTCCGTGACACCGTGTGCCCCGCCTCTTCTTCCTCATGCGGCTCCACCACAGCGCAGGCCGTGCTCCTCCTCCGCAAGGCACCGCGGGTGGCCTCCACCGCGCCCGAGGCCCCCTCCACCACGCCTGCGGCCCCCCACAGCGCCGAGGCCCTCCACCGCCGAGCTCGAGGTGATATGTTCGTCGATCTCTTTGTACATTCGCCCGAGCCCTCCACCGCCGAAGTTATAGATCACGTCCGAAAACTACAACTTTGGTGTAAGCCATGTCAACGCCGAGATCGATTGAAAATTCCAAATTTTGAATCACAAAATCTAGGAACTGAAAATGAATATTTGGAACTCTATGCAATGAGCGAGGCCAAAGAGAAAAAGATGGAGTTGTCAAGCTCACATCTCAAAACCATATCTTAACGCAAGTTTTGAATATTTGGATATTATATGGATAAATTAGCAAGTTTAGAGTGTCAAAAACTGCATTTTATGGTACTAAAATACATTTTAAGATCACTGGGACCTAAACTCATGACAAGTTTAATTAAGGACCACCAATGAAATTACTTTAGAAATTAATTAGATCGATGTAAATCCATGACTTGTATAATAAACACGCTATATATTATTTGGAAACCATTGTCGTTGTCACTAAAGTTTGAAAATGATCCAGCCCATCAACCGCCATATATTCATCACTATATGATATGCCATTATTCCAAGATGCAGTTTCAATAGAAGAATTTTTTCTATCTTCATAGATCAATGTTTGTTAACGAAATTTTATCCAAATATATTCATGTAGGGTCTTTTTTTTGAAGGATTTGTTGTAGGATATATAATGGTCAAATTGGAACTCAATTTTGATACCCAGTTTGTAAACTAAGAGTTTTTTAGTTTATAAAAAATATCACATGTGATGATGTAAGCAGTTTTGGTTGGACTTGCATGCATGGCTACAGACAAATAAAGGAAAACTTCAACGTTTCTTCATTTGTGAACTTTGAATATACAGATATAATATATTAATGTTGCTAAAGTAATATGAGCATTACATATTTTTTCCGGGAAGACTATCTTCAAACTTTATATCATAGCATCAGAGATCGCCTGTAGAAGAAGAAAATAAATTCTTATCATTTCGAAAATAGTAATGGTTATATTAGCAATAAGACACATATACTTACATTTCATAATGACTTATACTTACATTATCAACATAGAATTTTCTCATATGATGAATGACTACATGGTTCACATGGTACATAGGATCACAACATCACGCACCGACACCGCCCCGGCCCGCCTCACGTCGTCATAAATAAATGCCAAGACGTCGTCGGCCCGCCTCACGCCATCATCGTCAAGACACCGCCACACATACCGAACGCGTATATATCGTCATTTGTATTCATATGCAAGTATATATCGTCGCGAGCACCGCCGCCCTCGTTAAATCCATGCGTTTCTATGTATACGGCGAACACCGCCGCCCTCATTCACCCATGTGTACAGAGACATATATACGGCGGAGTGGAGCACCGCCACTCTTGTCACACCGCCTTTCTCGTGGCCTAGTTGATCAACATTCGTATTATCGTTATCGTTAATGCTAAACAATCACACCGAGGCGAACCGCTACTGTTGATGTCACCGACGTGGTTCGCCCTAGTCACCGACGCAATTTGCCCTCGGCCGCTTATGTATAGCCCTAATTAAGCCCTAAATACCGGCGTAGTTCGGCCCTAGTGTGGCGAATTGCGTCCGTGGCCGAGGGGCAAGATTTAATAATGCATATTGTTCGTAGATTTTACGCATGTAACCAAAGATTTGACATACTATATATTGGTTTTGTTTTTTGAAGCTAGATGGCCGACCCAAGAAACATGGATGAGGAGGAGTTGATGATGAATTTGATCAACACTTTGGCACTCAAGTTGCTTGGCGATGATGGTGCTAAAAATAACGTGCAAGAGGATGCGATGATGACGGAGTCGATGCTTAGCTCTTGAACAAAATGAGCAACAACAGATTGGCCAAGTATATATTTTTATTATTAGCTATATATATTATCATATGTCTTATGTGTGCTCATGACATTAAAAATAATGTTTATGTTTTGTAGCCCTCTAGATCGACATCAACAACTACAACGAAGAGTAAAATGTTCGAGGTCCCAAAAAGCCATTGGAGGGCCGCTTCATCATCTCGGAGTTCAATGTGGATACGGGAGAACCGGGGCGAATAAAATGAAATTTGTGCACCACTGTGGTTACCTTATGCGGGACCGGCTCCCGATTAGTACCCGTGAATGGAAGAAGAAGACCAATGCTCCTCATATCGGTTTTGTCTCCGATCGTGACAAGGCGTTAATTTGGAATGATGTCTTGGTACATTTCACGCTCCAAACAGATGGTTATGATGATATAATAGATGGTGATGAATTGAAGGAGCGAGTTAGGGATTGGGCAATGAAGAAGATGGCCACCCCAGTTTCAGGACTTGGAAGAAACACCTATACACGACGTATGTCAAGAAGAACATAGCACCAGATTTTACCGTCCCGGACCCGATCTCAAAGCAGAGGCCCTATTGGGATGAGTTTGTACAAGACAAGACTTCGGAAGAGGGTGTGAGTCGGGTGATAAAGAACCAACGTAATGCCCAACAGAAGACATACCACCATACCTTGGGATCGGTGGCTACCCAACGCCATTAAGAAGTGGAACAAAATGGAAGCGCACCTTCTTGCCAAGGGTATCGCACCAAAATCACTCGAGTGGGGAGAACGTGCAAAAAGAATTGGTTTTTCGGTCATGGGGAACACTAGACCAGGAGATAGGGAAGTGCGTTTATGGCGCAAGACGCAAGAAGCGGCAGAAGATTGTTTTATGCTCGAGAGAGCTACTCGCTAGTGGTGTGTTCAGCCCAACAGAGAGAGAAGGATGAGTGACATACGCCATCGGGACTATTGAACATGGTGGCGAACTAGAGGCAAAGGAAGTGTCTCGTGGGAGCATGGATTCCCTCAGATAGACCTTCCTCTGAAAGTCGCCAGAGAAAGAAGGAAGAAGAGGCATAGCGGCTCCAGAGGTTGGAGGAAGCGGTGCGTGAAGCACAGAGAGCGGAAAAAAACCTTGAAGCGAGAATGCAGGAGGAAATCGGAAGGCAAGTGCAAATAGCGGTGAGTGCAAGCAAGCGGGCATCGAGCCGAGAATCAACATTAGCCAATGCATTCGGGGTTGAAAAGCAAACTACGCTTCCACGGAGATACCAAATCAAGGGGACACAAGATCGCGCTTCCTCGTGGATGATGTCACTTGAACCTTGTACAACGCGTGTGAGCTACACATTCAAGGAGAATTCCACAATCAAGGTGGCTATCGGTCTTGTTAATCCTATCGACCGAACCAAGACACCAAGGATTCATGGGAATATAATCCAAGAAGGATATGCTACCATCTCGGTAGATAAAGCTGAAAAAGGTTTTAGTGATTTGCCTCTTGACATTCCTGGAGGTGATGGCGAGAAGACTCTAGGAGAAGCGGAGAAGACATTCATTCTATGGCGCAAGCGCTACATCATCATTCCAGGGATGTTGGCTCCACCTCCTCCTAAACTACCTCACCATAGGTACGTGCGGATGAAAACACTACATCATTAATTTGTATTGGCTTAAATAATTAACAATCTGCTCATAATAATATGTCATTCCTTTTTTTGTAGCAGATCCTCCCCCAACCTAAATCCAATTGTTCAATCGCCAGATCATCATAGTGCTCTGTACGATGACATTGTGTTGGAAGACGAGGCTGCATCCACACCATCTCCAAGGAGGTCTCCAACGCCGCAGCCGCCACCTCCAAGGAGGTCTCCAACGCCGCTGCCAACACCTCCAAGGAGGTCTCCAACGCCTCCCCCGCCCCCGCCTACCAAGAAGCCTAGCAAGAGGCCAGCCCCTCAAATGAAGAACCAGTCCCCGCCTGCAAAGAAAGCCACCGTGAAACCAAGGGCCATTCCCAAAATAATATCTGAAGAGAAGGAAGAAGGAACTGATGCATATAAAAAAAGACATGTCTAGATTCTATGACAAACTTAAAATGAATCAAGAAACAAGGAGAAACCTGGAGAAACCGTACTTCTTTGTAGCTCCAGATATTCTAAGAAAAAATGTGACTTCTTACCAAAGAACAACAAAGGGAATCTCGTAAAGTCCCAAATCAAATCAACGTTATCGACTATGACCGCACTCTCACCAAGTCAATTGAGGCGACATAGAAAAAAAAGCGAAGCGAGGAAAGGAGTTGCCTAACTCGGACAACAAGCGCACCAATCAATCCCCGCTAGTTGTTGGTAATGAATATGGTTCGAATTTAGGATTAATGCATCGAGCAAACATACCTCCGGATGTCGATTTGGATCACCTTGGTGAATTTCTTGATGAGACCGGTCTCGACCTTTACCGAGATGTTTGGTGATGGAAACATTGAGAGTCGGCGAGGTTGATATTTGGAAGAAAAAATTTGTACTAGGCCGAGTCTATACAACCCTCAAGCCTTATCTCGATCTGGGGACGCAAATGTACCGCTAAACAAGTGGTACATGCAAAGGCGTCTACCGATGGTGACTTCTAGCGTTGGTGTCGAATTAGAGACGAACATTGGTTCCGTGGCGATGATGTTATGTATGTTGACTTTGCGAAATTTCATCAACTATGCCACGACCTCTCTCGGACAAAGTTATCATTAGTCGCTATTGCCCGTAAGTAATAATTCTTTCGATCTATTATTAAACTCATCATATGTGTGTATATGTATATAAATTATCCTAACAAGTACTATATATATGCAGATTTACAATGACAGAGCTCGTAAAGGAAGGCTGCAATGAAATTGGTTTTGTTGATCCCCCATATAATATTCAAAGACCCAATTACTCCAAAGACTAATTGGAAGTCCGAGTCGAGAGTAACCTCATGAACTTCTTAGTGAACCAACGCCACAAGAAGGATATACTCTTTCCCTATAACTTCAAGTGAGTGTTAATCATGTCGATCATATCCTTAATGGCTCATATGTTGATTCTAGTTAATTAATGAGTGTTATGCGTTATATCCTATAAACACATGCAAAAATCAATCGGATATTGATGGACATCGATCCGGTGAAAAGTCACTTGATAATCTATGACTCGATGAGAAAACCACAACAAGACTATCAAGATATGATAGATATTATCTAGAGGTAATTTTGGGATCTCTAGCAACTATATATACACACAAACATGATGATTAACTATATCGATGACGTGGCAAATTTTTTATTAGGCGTGTTTTGGAAAACCTTTATTGAGAAGTAACACATGGAAAATGCAAAGCGCCACTTTGAATGTAATCCCTTTGAAAGTAAGTCCCGAATCGCATCATCTTTATTAATTAAACATATAGCTTTCACCGGATCACCAGATTGGATGACAAATCTTTTTCTAGTAAAGTGGTGTCCGAGGCGAGAAACAGGGAACAACTACTGTGGTTACTATGTTTGCAAGTTTATCAAGGTGCTCTCCCAAAGAACTCCTACAGAGAGACTCAAAGTAATGCGTTAAAAATACACTATATATTCATTTAATTATTATTATTGATTGTGTTACTATGTCTTTATATATATATATATGTACATATATTAATTTATTTTCCTTTAATTCAAACTCAGAGACTCGATGGTTGGAGGAAAAGGTCATACTGGCAAAGACCAAATCAAAGCGATTCAAGAGTCTATAGTGGATTTTTAATGAGCAGTCATCGATTCCAAGGGCGAGTTCTACTTGACCCAACACCGCCATTGAAGCCAAGCTAGAGGATGAGAGGAAACTTGTTATGTCACAACAACTGTAATGCAATCTTTTGTAATATATGCACATGAAATAATATAATGTAAAATACACATATGCATGCATGCATGTAAATATATATATGATGCATGCATGCATATATATATATATATATATATATATATATATATATATATATATATATATATATTATATTTCTATGCTTGAATTGTGTGATTTAATACGTTCATTGTGCTTGAACCGAAACATACTATATGCGCGTATAAATGTATAATTAGCAGCGTACAATACGACTTCGAAAACCTATTTTGAAAAGAAAAGAAAAAAATGAAAAGAAAAGAAAAAAAAAAAAACCTTTAGTCCCGGTTCGTATTACCAACCGGGACTAAAGGTGCCGGCCACCGTGGCATGTTAGGAGGCACCTTTAGTCCCGGTTGGTGTTACCCACCGGGACTAAAGATCCTCCTTTAGTCCCGGTTCCTGACCCGGGACTAAAGGACCCTCTTTAGTCCCGGATGCTTGCTCCCGGGTGGGGAACCGGGACTAGAGGGGGTTCCCCACCGGAAGTAAAGCTCGGTTCTCTACCAGTGAATGTACAATTGTAAATCATATATACAGGAGGGGCGAAATTAAACATGATACTTCTCTTCCATTCTTCGCCCTCCTCCTCCTTCTTCTTCCCTATATAGCTGGGTTATTTTCGGAGAGCCATTGTACGGTAATATTATAAGTTTACACCAACAGTTGCAAGGAACTGTCATACATATTTTGTACGTCTCGGGCAGCCGTCATTTGTCTTCATCACTGCAGCTTCATATACTTGCCCCTGCTGGTGCATCCAATAAAACACGTAATTAAGGACCAGTTTGATACAAGAGCAAATTACTAGCTAGTTAAAAATTAGCTAAAATTAATCCTAGTGCATCTAAATAGGTAGGCTAATAGATAGAAAAAAATTTAGTCAAGTTTCTAACCAGTTGTTAACCAACCAACTAGTCAAACTAAATTAAGTTGAGCTAATTTTTAGTTTAACTAGTAATTAGCGCTAGCTCATGCAAACAGGCCTTAAGAGATGCGTTCGGTGCATGCATGTGAGGGCATGTGTTAATATTGTAGCTTGCTAGCTCTTCTTATGTGTCAGACAACGGAGATGTCGGCAAAGGATGATATAGGATGCATGTGGAATTAAGGTACACATATTTATCTAGTATCTACACATATATCTAGCTAGCACTAGCACCGTTTTGTTTGTTTGAATATGAGCTATATGTATGTGATATATATATATATATATATATATATATGTGTGTGTGTGTGTGTAGCTACCTTTCCAATAATAAAGCTTATCACTGCCACACATGCATGCATGCATCAGGATTAGATCTCATGTGACCAACCAGCTCTACTGTACGTAGTGCATGCCATGCATGTCCACACTTTCCACATGCAAACACCTACGTACCAAACTGCCGACCTAACTGCGACGAGCAAAAGTAAGTTGTTGATGATGGCTACGTCGCGTACCTGGTGGCGGCCATGTCGTCGAGGCCGCCGCCGGCGACGGGCGGCGCGCTGCCGTAGCCGTAGCGGGGGAAGGGGACGCGGCCGGCCTCGATCTGGGTGACGTCGTGGACGAGCTGCTCGAAGTGGCGGCGGACCTCGTCGGCGGACTTGGTGCCGCCCATGTAGCGGGCGATGTTGTGCCACCAATCAGGGGTGTCCCGGTCGTACACCGCCAGCGCGCACTCGAACTGCTTGTTCTGCCGCTGCGTCCACGCGCGGGACGACGACGACGACCCGCCGGAAGCCATTGCTCTGTTCGTTCTACTTCTAGCTAGCTCGAGCACGGGCCGGGGTACTCTGAATGCTGCTAGCTGCTGCTACGATTTCTACAAGTGTGAAGTAGTGTCAGTGTCAGATCGATCTATCTAGCTATAGCTTGCTACTGCCAGATGTCGAGTGCATGCATCATGCATGCAAATGGTTCGTTGTTACTGAGATAATGAAACTGTCTGGCAGGAGGAGCGTATATATATATAGAGCTAGAGAGAGCGTGTGCATGCACTGCACACGTATGGTACGGTCGGAACAAGATAGCGGGCCGAGCTCGCTGCTGACACCTACGTGACGTACGTGCGTGCTCCGATCCTTTATTTGTCGTCTTTGCTTGCCGCCGTGTGCCACATCTGACCTCTCTCTCTCTCTCTCTCTCCTTGACCATGGTCCATGCATGCATGAGGCTGATACTGTGCTTCCTCACGTAACAAGCAAGCAAGGATAGTTAAGAGACTAGAAGTTAATAAAAAAAATCTAAATACACGCGCGCATCATGCGTGTGTGATTTCTAGCCTTCAAATTAAGGTTATGTTTGGATCTAGATTTTTTTTAGGTCAATGTCGAAGGAGCTGAGGGACTACGAATAAATTTACCACAGCTATCGGCAAGGCGATAATGAAGACGGTGCAAAACACCTGGTACATGGGCGACCCTTGAAAAGTCCAACAGGGTACAAAGAGAGAGGGAAGAGAGATTGCAACCAACAACAACACCAGCAATATCACATACAGAGATACAACCACACTAACCACATGCATGGAGAACTAACAATGCTACAACTCTCAATACAGAGGCATGTCGATGATCGCTGAATAATGCACCACTAAGATACAAAATTCCGATGAGCTCCAGTCCATGGGCTGTAAGGCACTGATTGAGTCAAAATTGATAGATGACAGTTGTGAAGTACATCTTCTTTGGAGCTTATACGGGATCTAATCACCTTCCACCTGTGCCCCTAGAGGAGAGGAAGCCTCCAAGGTTGGAGGACCGACGGTTGGAGAACGAGGAGATCCAAAAGAGGGGATCATGGTCCCGCTAACCTAGCATATGGTGAGAAGAAGCTAAGCAATCGAGGAACCTGGAGGACGTCAGGGCAAGGTAACCGGGAGCAGACACCACCCAACAAACAGCCTGTGCCTAGGACCGACGATCTAGATAGTGATGTAGAATATAAATTTTAGACAAAAATAATGAAGGGTGTTTGAATCCATTGCACTTGCATAATTAGAGTCTCCAAAAAGCAGAGTTTGGATAGTTTGTTGGGTTTTAGAATCTCATTCTAGAATTCAAGTGTCCCATTCTCATTTTTATATCTATCCATTCTCATTTTCCTTAGGAGATCCAAACAACACCTAACTCATTAAATATTCTATATATGATGGGTTTTTTTAAAAAAAAAAAGATAAATAAACAATATGAGTCTAGCAGTATATATCTTATATTGTCAGCATTGTATGTGTGTAATTCTTTACAAATTACTGAGGTTCGAGTGAGGACGACATATATTTTGGATTGTAGGACACACTGACTATTCAGGCTTGGATTGACCTTTTGTCTACTATACAAAGTTACAAACAATGAATATTAATTGCAGTTGATATGTTAATCTGATCTTCGATCTGTACTGTGTAAAGTTTATTTTTTTTCTCTTTCTTGGTAAGCTTTATATCTATACAATTAAGTCGACACGCACGCCCTTCCCCATACCGGTCGTCTTTTGCGATGAAAGCGAATCGGAACCTCTTGTTAATTATCAAAATCTATATCTTCACTGAAAATAAATATATATGTGCCACAGATTATCTTGCTGGAATCTCCATCGCTCCTATATATATATCACTAGTAGAGAACAGACCTTTGATCCTCGGCTAAAATGGGCTCTAGTCCCGGAATTTTTTGCGCCCGGGACTAGAGATACCTTTAGTCCCGGTTGGTGGCTCCAACCGGGACTAAAGGTCCCTGCCCCAACGACTCTCGCCCGAGACAGTGGTGGCGGGACCTTTAGTCCCGGTTGGAGCCACCAACCGACTAAAATATCTTTACTCCCGGTTGGTGGCTCCAACCGGGAGTAAAATCTACTCCCGGGCCGTGGCTGCGCCGGGGTTGAAAGTTACCTTTAGTCCCGGTTGGATCCACCAACCGGACTAAATGTTCTCCTTTATAAATCGGCCGTCTCCTCCTTCCTCCCCGAGCCCGAGCTCAAAGACATTTTGAAGCTCACTTTGCAGTAGTGTTCTTGCTTCCTCCTTCCTCCATTGTTCCTCCATCCATTATTCGATTCCTCCATCGATTTCTTGATTCCTCCGTCGATTCTTCAGATTGTAAAGGTTACCAATCTCATACTCTCATTTTTCACCATTGTCTTATCTCATTTTGTTCACTATATATATATATGGTTCTTTATTTTGGTTTTTTTTCATTTGTAAGCAATTTGAGCTCAAAATCACTTCAAGCTTGCATATTTACATGAAATAAGGTTAAAGTAGCTAGTTGAACTTGCGGACCGTGTTCATCTCGGCGAAACACGTTCTCCGCCGAAATGATAACGGACGTCAAGGAGGAGCTTTGATTCTCACGAGGGAGAGCGGCAATGGTCGTGGAAGACCGTGTTCCTTCCTCGTAGAATTGGAGCTCTTCCGTGGTCAATCTCGGTGCCGTCTGTGGAGAAATGCTCGCGAGATGATCACGTAAGCAAGGTCAACTAGTACGAATGGTTATTTATTCACATGTCCCGATATCGTCGCGATAGTCTGTCAATCACCGTACCCAAAACGTAGTATATATATAAATATAAACTTAGAAAATAGTTAGAAAATTATAGAAAATCCATACTAGTTGAACTTGCGGACCGTGTTCATCTCGGCGAAACACGTTCTCTGCCGAGCGATAACGGACGTCAAGGAGGAGCTTTGATTCTACGAGGGAGGCGGCAGCGGTCGTGGAAGACCGTGTTCCCTTCTCGTAGAATTGGAGCTCTTCCGTGGCCAGCACGGTGCCGTCCGGTGGAGAAATGCTCGCCGAGATGATCATGTAAGCAAGGTCAACTAGTATGGATGGTTATTTATTCACACGCGTCCGATATCGTCGTAGTAGTCTCATTATGTGTGTACATTCCCATTCTTACATTAATTTATGAAATATCATATGAATTACTTACCCGCGCAATAAAAGGCGAGAACACAATGACCATTAAAAATATCATTGTTTAGAGATCTAGATAATTTTATAGTTTGTTAATTTTATTTGTTTATAAAAGAAGAAATTTATAGTGTATTAAAAAATGAGTATAGAGAGTAGATGGCAACTCGCTTCCGGTCCTCGGCCTCTCATGGGTTTCCAAAGCGACTTAGGCGGGCCTTCCTCTCATTCCATGCGGCAAGTGTCGTGATGAGATGAAGATTGTGATGGAGTACCGAGTGAAGAAGGAGGGTCCCAACAAGGATCGTATCTTCTACAAGTGTCCGGATCGCAATGTGAGTTATTTTATCGTATTTAATGATTATGGTTAGTTTATACCTATTTTCATGATGGTTGTGATTAAAGTTCTAATTTTTGTTTTAATTTCATTGGGATGGCGGTGGGCGATGTTCAGGGCTTCTCTTGGGAGGAAGAGTATGTTGAACTCGTGCAAAAATATCTTGCACAACAGCAGACGAATCTGGCTGACTAATGAGGCGGTGATCCAGCCAAAAGAAGCCCAAAGATGTTGCACAATCGGGGATCTGCTGTTTTAGTTGAGATTGGTCATGAAATCCTTGTGCTCTGAAATGTATTTTAGCTTTAGTTCTTTTAGTGGTAGTTGGGATTGTCTACATTGTAGCGATGCTTTCATAAATTTGTATCTTTTGTGGTGGCACGCATGTTGTATAAATAATTAATTATGATCTAGGTTTTAATATGATATTTATGTCATGTAATGCGATGAGCCGTCATTGGATGTATAATCTTGATCGCCGCTCACAAGAGTTCATTGACGGCGTGCATTCTTTATTACGTGCAACCCGAGACAAACAAACGCGACGGTTTCATGTGCTGCCCATGTGCCATATGTAAGAATACGGTGGAATATCCTTGCTCAAGGACTCTTCATTCACACTTGTTCAAGTCGGGTTTCATGCCAAACTATATTTGTTGGACAAAGCACGGAGAAACCGGTGTTGTAATGGAAGAAGATGAAGAAGAACAATGGGACGACAATGATATTATTCCCGATGGTGCGTGCTTCAATGATACCGCAATGGGAGAAGTCAAGAAGAGGTAGTCGCGAGAAGATGAGTGGTGATGATCTTTGTCGGGTCATTCGTGATGCACAAAGAGAATGTGAAAGTGAAAAGGAGAAGATCAAGTTCGAAAGGATGCTAGAAGATCACAAGAAATTGTTGTACCCAACTTGTGATGCGAGGCGAGAAAAAGTTGGGAACCACACTAAATTGCTGCAATGGAAGGCAAAGAATGGTGTATCGACAAGGGATTTGGAGAGTTACTAAAAATCCAAAAGAAGATGCTTCAAGTACAATGAATTGCCCGCCACTACCTACGAAGCAAAACAAGTTGTCTGATCCTATGGGGCTAGAAATAGAGAAGATACATGCATGTCCTAATGACTGCATCCTATACCGTGGCAAAGAGTACGAGAAATTGGATGCATGCCCGGTATGCCATGCGTCGCGGTATAAGATCAGGCGAGATGACCCTGGTGATGTTGAGGGCGAACGTCCACGTAAGAAAATCCTCGCCAAGGTTATGTGGTATGCTCCTATAATACCACGCTTGAAACGTCTGTTCGAAAACAAAGAACATGCAAAATTATTACGATGGCACAAAGAAGACCGTAAGGTAGACAATATGTTGAGACACCTGTTTGATGGGTCCCAGTGGAGAGCAATCGACAGAGAATTCCCCGGAGTTTGCAAATGACGCAAGAAACTTAAGGTTTGCTTTAAGTACAGATGGTATCAATCCTTTTGGAGAGCGAATAGTAGTCATAGCACTTGGCCTGTTACTCTAAGTATCTACAACATTCCTCCTTGGTTATGCATGAAGCGGAAGTTCATTATGATGCTGTGCTCATCCAAGGCCCGAAGCAACCTTTAGCAATGACATCGATGTGTACCGAGACCACTTATTGATGAACTTCTCATTTTGTGGAATAAAGAAGGTGTATGTGTGTGTGGGATGAGTACAAACAGAACACTTTGATCTGCGAGCATTGTTGTTCGTAACAATCAATGATTAGCCTGCTCTAAGTAATCTTTCGGAGACAGATCAAACAAGGGATATAATGCATGCACACCTTTGCTTCGGTGATATTAGAGGTGTATTCTTGAAAAAATGTCGAAAGGTCGTGTACCTTGGCCATCGTCGATTTCTTCCCGCAAATCACCCGTAAGAAAGAAAGGTAAGCATTTTAAAGGGAAATCGGACCACGACCAAGCCTCGCAACCGAACCGGTGAGGATGTACTCGATATGGTCAATGATGTGAAAGTCGTCTTTGGAAAAGGACATGGAAGCCAACCTATTCGAAAGACGCTACCGGTCACGCACCCATGTGGAAGAAAAGTCCATATTTTGGGACCTACCCTATTGGCAAGTCCCGGAGGTCCGTAGCTCGATCGACGTGATGCACTGACGAAGAATCTTTGTGTGAACTGCTAGGCTTTATGGGTGTGTATGGAAAGCCTAAGGACACATTTGAAGCACGACAGGACTGCGCGTTGTTTGAGAGAAAGAGACAACCTACATCCGGAGAAGATGATGATGGGCGCCATTACTTACGTCCCTAGCTAGCTACACTCTAAGCAAAGAGGAGAAGGAAATCATGTTTGAATGCTTAAACAACATCAAGGTACCATCTGGATTCTCCTCGAATATAAAGGGTATTATAAATGTGCGGAGAAGAAATTACAGTAACTTAAAGTCCCATGATCATCACGTTCTCATGACGCAATTACTTCCAGTTGCATTAAGAGGAATTCTACCTCCAAATGTACGTCTAGCCACCGTAAAGCTATGTGCATTCCTCAATGCAATTTCTCGTAAGGCAATTGATCCAACCATCTAGCTAAACTACGAGAATGATGTGGTTCAATGTCTCGTCGACTTTGAGTTAGTGTTCCCTCCTTCCTTCTTTGATATTATGACACACCTCCTAGTTCACCTAGTCAAGGAGATTTTCACTCTCGGTCCCTGTGTTCCTACACAACATGTTCCCCTTAGAGAGATTCATGGGAGTCCTAAAGAAATATGTTCACAACCGTGTTTCGCCTGAAGGAAGCATCGCCAAGGGCTATGGAACGAGAAGAGGTCATTGAGTTCTGTGTTGACTTTATTCCCGACCTTGACTCGATTGGTGTTCCTGAATCGAGACATGAGGGGAGACTAAGCGGAAAGGGGACACTAGGGAGGAAAACATATATTGGTACGGATGATGATTATTTCAATAAAGCGCTTTTCTACAGTTCTACATAACTCCTCTTTGGTAGATCCGTATATTGAGACACACAAGGATCTCTTACGATCCGAGTTTTTCTGGGAAGACTGAAGCTTGGATTACGCATAAGCACATGGAAACTTTCGGCGGTTGGTTGCGAAAAAAATGTCAAGGTGATGAGAGCATCCATGAGCAACTGTATTTATTGGCTATGCAACCATCATGGCATATCGTCACATACAAAGGGTACGAGATAAATGGGAACATATTCTACACAAGAGCCCAAGATAAAAGGAGTACCAACCAAAAGCAGTGGTGTCCGCATAGATGCCACAGACCGAATGGGAATAAGCGGACATATTATGGACGCATAGATGAAATATGGGAACTAGAATATGCACCTACTTTGAAGATCCCATTGTTCAAGTGCCAATGGGTCAAGGTGACCGGGGCGAGTAACATGAACAACGAGTATGGAATGACAACATGAGACCTTAGTAATATTGGGTACAAAGACGAACCATTCGTCCTTGCCAAGGATGTGAATCGGTGTTCTATGTCAATGATATGTCTACCAAACCAAAAAGAGGGAAAATGATAATGACTCAACCAAAGAGCCAAAGCGCCACATAGTTCTTTTCGGGGAAAAGAGTCATCGTGGGAATTGAGGACAAGTCGGACATGTCGAAGAATATGAAAAGGATGACCGAATTCCGCCTTCAAAGTGAACAAAGACCCTAGCATCTTGGTAAATGATGAGGACACTCCATGGTTACTGAAGCGATCATAACCAAGGGACATACATAAAGAAGAAGTTCAACTTTGTGCCCACTTGATGATATAGTGATTTAATATAGTGTGTGTTTGAGATATTATGTAATAATTGTGAATTCAGATGTTTATTATGTCATGTTTTAAATTAAATCAATGTTTGATTTGGTGGGATTTCTCTCTCAAAAGGTAAATTATTAGGATCTTGAGTGATGAAAAATTAAAATATTAACGTTAAAATGATATGAAAACAAATTTCTGTCCAAAACCAATAATTTTAATAATTTTAATTAAACACTACATTTTTGCATTAACGAAATAATAAATATTAGTTCCATTATGTTTTATAATTCTAACAAAAATAAAAAAAGTTAGGTTATCGATTTTTCCTATGTGCAATAAACAAAAATAAAATTCATATTTTAACAAAATAATTTTATGCCTTTTATTTAATTTACTATGTATTTAATAAAAACTATTGCATTTCTATTGTATGTAACAAGACTATTGCTTAAAAGCAGTAAGGGAAAACGAAGCTGCAGGCCACCTTTACTCCCGGTGGGAAGCCCACCCGGAGTAAAGGTGGGCTGCAGCTTATGATTCATTGTCCCATCCAAAAAATCCTTACTCTTGGTGCGTGTTACCAACCGGGAGTAAAGGTAGATACTTTACTCCCGGTTGGTAACACGCACCGGGAGTAAAAAATCTTTACTCCCGTTGGTAACACCACACCGAGAAGTAAAGGTTTTACTCCCGGTTGGTGGATGGCACCGGAGTAATTCTCCTACGCTATATAACCTCCAGCGCCGGCGAGATCGATCCGCTCGTCTTCTTCCTCGTCGAACACCTTGGCGCCCTCTTCTTCCTCTCAAGCGCGTCTGTTCGCCTTCCGTGACACCGGCGTCGCTGTCTTCTTCTTCCTCGTCTGGCCTCCACATCACCGCCGTCTGCCCTCCTCCGCTTTGCCCGTGGCCTCCACCGCGCCTCCTCCGCGCCTCGACACGCCTCCACCATGGCGTTGCCGTGGCCTCCACCGTGCCCCTCCTCCGCTTGCTGCCGTGGCCCTCCACCGCGCCTCCCCTCCGCGCGCCCCGCCCTCCACCGCGCGTTGCCCCACCGCGCCGGCCCGAGGCCCTCCAGTAGGTACACTGCCGATATTTGGAACTCTAAATGATTTTAAATAAAAACATATCTTAAGGCAAGTTTTGAATATTTGGAACTCTAAATGACAAGTATAATTAAGGATCACCAATAAAATTACTTTAGAAATTAATTGGATCGATATAAATCCATGGCTTGTATAATAAACACGCTATATATTATTCGGAAACAACGCTACTGAACCATCCGCTTCTTTGTTAAGATATGTTTGTTAATAAACACGCTATATATTATTCGAAACAACGCTACATTAATAGAAGAATTTTTCTATCTTCATAGATCAATGTTTGTTAACGAAATTTTATCCAAATATATTCATGTAGGGTCTTTTTTTTTGAAGGATTTGTTGTAGGATATATAATGGTCAAATAGGAACTCAATTTTGATACCCAGTTTGTAAACTAAGCGTTTTTAGTTTATCAAAAATATCACATGTTTCTTCATTTGTGAACTTTGAATATACAGATATAATATATTAATGTTGCTAAAGTAATATGAGCATTACATATTTTTTCCGGGAAGACTATCTTCAAACTTTATATCATAGCATCAGAGATCGCCTGTAAAAGAAGAAAATAAATTCTTATCATTTCGGAAATAGTAATGGTTATATGAGCAATAAGACACATATACTTACATTTCATAATGACTTATACTTATATTATTAACATAGAATTTTCTCATATGATGAATGACTACATGGTTGATCACATGGTACATAGGATCACAACATCACGCACCGACACCGCCCGGCCCGCCTCACGTCGTCATGTCATTAAATAAATCGACCACGCTTGAACCGCCTCACGTCATCGTCGTCAATTACACCGGCCACCGCGCCCGACACGTATATATCGTCATTTGTATTCATATGCATTTCGTCCATGCGTTTCTTATGTATACGGCGAACACCGCCGCCCTCGTTCACCCATGTGTACAGAACATATATACGGCGGAGTGGAGCACCGCCACTCTTGTCACACCGCCCTTTCTCGTGCCCTAATTACGCCTAGTACCGCGTAGTTCGTCCCTAGTGTGTGGCGAATTGCGTCCGTGATCGAGGGGCAAGATTTAATAATGCATATTGTTTGTAGATTTTACGCATGTAATAAGCAAAGATTTGACGTACTATATATTGGTTTTGTTTTTTGAAGCTAGATGGCCGACCCGAGAAATATGGATGAGGAGGAGTTGATGATGAATTTGATCAACACTGGCACTCAAGTTGCCGGCGATGATGGTGCTAAAAATAACATGCAAGAGGATGTAGATGACGGAGTCAGTACCTAGCTCTTGAACAAAATGAGCAACAACATATTGGCCAAGTATATATTTTTATTATTAGCTATATATATATATTATCATATGTCCTATGTGTGCTCATGACATTAAAAATAATGTTTATGTTTTGTAGCCCTCTCGGATCGACATCAACAACTACAACGAAGAGTAAAATGTTCGAGGTCCCAAAAAGCCATTGGAGGGTCGCTTCATCATCTCGAGTTCAATGTGGATCTGGGAGAACCGGGGGCGAATAAAATGAAATTTGTGCACCACTTGTGGTTACCTTATGTGGGGACCGACTCCCGATTAGTACCCGTGAATGGAAGAAGAAGACCAATGCTCCTCATATCGGTTTTGTCTCCGATCGTGACAAGGCGTTAATTTGGAATGATGTCTTGGTACATTTCACGCTCCAAACAGATGATTATGATGATATAATAGATGGTGATGAATTGAAGGAGCGAGTTAGGGATTGGGCAATGAAGAAGATGGCCACCCGCCTGGACTTGGAAGAAACACCTATACACGACGTATGTCAAGAAGAACATAGCACCAGATTTTACCGTCCCAGCCCGATCTCAAAGCAGAGGCCCTATTGGGATGAGTTTATGCAATACAAGACTTGGAAGAGGGTGTGAGTCGGGTGATAAAGAACCAACATAATGCCCAACAGAAGACATACCACCATACCTTGGGATCAGGTGGCTACCCGACTGCCATTAAGAAGTGGAACAAAATGGAAGCAGACCTTCTTGCCAAGGGTATCAGACCAGAATCACTTTCAGTGGGGAGAACGTGCAAAGAATTGGTTTTTTCGCTCATGGGGGAACACTAGACCAGGAGACAGGGAAGTGCGTTTATGGCGCAAGACTGCAAGAAGCAGCAGAAAGATTGCTTTATGCTCAGAGAGCTACTGCTAGTGGTGCGTTCAGGCCCAACAGAGAGAAGGATGAGCTGACATACGCCATCGGGACTATTGAACATGGTGGCCGAACTAGAGGCAAAGGAAGTGTCTCGTGGGAGCATGGATTCCCTCAGATGCACCTTCCCTCTGAAGTCGCCAGAGAAAGAAGGAAGAAGAGGCACACCGGCTCCGAGAGGTTGGAGGAAGCGGTGCGTGAAGCAGGCGAGCGGAAAAAAACCTTGAAGCGAGAATGCGGAGGAAATCAAAAGGCAAGTGCAAATAGCAAAGAGTGCAAGCAAGCGAGCATCGAGCCGAGGAATCAACATTAGCCAATCTGTTCGGTTGAAAAGCAACAAGCTTCCACGGAGATACCAAATCAAGGGACACAGGGATCAAGGCTTCCACGTGGATGACGTCCATCAACCTTGTACAACGCGTGAGCTACACATTCAAGGAGAATTCCACAATCAAGGTGGCTATCGGTCTTGTTAATCCTATCGACCAAACCAAGACACCAAGGATTCATGGGAATATAATCCAAGAAGGATATGCCACCATCTCGGTAGATAAAGTCGAAAAAGGTTTTAGTGATTTGCCTCTTGACATTCCCGGAGGTGATGGCGAGAAGACTCTAGGAGAAGCGGAGAAGACATTCATTCTATGGCGCAAGCGCTACATCATCATTCCGGGATGTCGGCTCCACCTCCTCTGAACTACCTCACCATAGGTATGTGCGGATGAAAACACTACATCATTAATTTGTATTGGCTTAAATAATTAACAATCTGCTCATAATAATTGTCATTCCTTTTTTTGTAGCGCAGATCCTCCCCAATCTAAATCCAATTGTTCAATCGCCAGATCATCATAGTGCTCTGACGATGACATTGTGTTGGAAGACGAGGCTGCATCCACACCTCTCCAAGGAGGTCTCCAACGCCATGACCGCCACCTCCAAGGAGGTCTCCAACGCCACCCTAACACCTCCAAGGAGGTCTCCAACGCCACGCTGCCAACACCTCCAAGGAGGTCTCCAACGCCTCCCGCCCCCGCCTACCAAGAAGCCTAGCAAGAGGTCAGCCCCTCAAGCGAAGAACCGGTCCCCACCGCAAAGAAAGCCACCGTGAAACCAAGGGTTATTCCCAAAATAATATCTCAAGAGAAGGAAGAAGGAACTGATGCATATAAAAAGACATGTCTAGATTCTATGACAAACTTAAAATGAATCAAGAAGCAAGGAGAAACCCAGAGAAACCGTGCTTCTTCGTAGCTCGGATATTTTAAGAAAAAAGGTGATTTCTTACCAAAGATCAACAGTGGAAATCTCGTAAGCCGTCCAAATCAACGTTATCG
The DNA here is from genome assembly GCA_904845875.1 of Miscanthus lutarioriparius. Lineage (NCBI taxonomy): Eukaryota > Viridiplantae > Streptophyta > Magnoliopsida > Poales > Poaceae > Miscanthus > Miscanthus lutarioriparius. The sequence goes on along the minus strand of CAJGYO010000016.1, from coordinate 3,181,596 downwards.
GACTATGACCGCACTCTCACCAAGTCAATTGAGGCGACACGAGAAAAAAAGCGGGCGAGGAAAGGAGTTGCCCAACTCGGACAACAAGCGCACAATCAATCCCCCGCTAGTTGTTGGTAATGAATATGGTTCGAATTTAGGATTAATGCATCGAGCAAACATACCTCCGGATGTCGATTTGGATCACCTTGGTGAATTTCTTGATGAGACTGGTCTCGACCTTTACCAGATGTTTGGTGATGGAAACATTGAGAGTCTTGCGCGAGGTTGATATTTGGAAGAAAAAATTTGTACTAGGCGAGTCTATACAACCCTCAAGCCTTATCTCGATCTGGGGACGCAAATGTACCGCTAAACAAGTGGTACATGCAAAGTCTCACCGATGGAGACTTCTAACGTTGGTGTCGTAATTAGAGGCGAACATTGGTTCCGTGGGCGATGATGTTATGTATGTTGACTTTGCGAAATTTCATCAACTATGCCACCGACCTCTCCGGACAAAGTTATCATTAGTCGCTATTGCACTGTAAGTAATAATTCTTTCGATCTATTATTAAACTCATCATATGTGTGTATATGCATATAAATTATCCTAACAAGTACTATATATATGCAGATTTACAATGACAGAGCTCGTAAAGGAAGGCACGCAATGAAATTGGTTTTGTTGATCCCCATATAGTATTCAAAGACCCAATTACTCCAATGACTAATTGGAAGTCTCGAGTCGAGAGTAACCTCATGAACTTCTTAGTGAACCAACGCCACAAGAAGGATATACTCTTTCCTATAACTTCAAGTGAGTGTTAATCATGTCGATCATAGCCTTAATGGCTCATATGTTGATTCTACTTAATTAATGAGTGTTATCGTTATATCCTATAAACACATGCAACAATCAATCGGATATTGATGGACATCGATCCGGTGAAAAGTCACTTGATAATCTATGACTCGATGAGAAAACCACAACAAGACTACCAAGATATGATAGATATTATCCGAGGTAATTTCGAGATCTCTAGCAACTATATATACACACAAACATGATGATTAACTATATCGATGACGTGGCAAATTTTTTATTAGGCGGTGTTTGGAAAACCTTTATTGAGAAGCAACACATGGAAAAATGCAAAGCGCCACTGAATGTAATCCTTTGAAAGTAAGTCCCCAATCGCATCATCTTTATTAATTCAACATATAGCTTTCACCGGATCACCGATTGGATGACAAATCTTTTTCTCGTAAAGTGGTGTCTAAGGCGAGAACAGGGAACAACTACTGTGGTTACTATGTTTGCAAGTTTATCAAGGTGCTCTCCCAAAGAACTCCTCTGAGAGAGACTCAAAGTACGTTAAAATACACTATATATTCATTTAATTATTATTATTGATTGTGTTACTATGTCTTTATATATATATATATGTACATATATTAATTTATTTTCCTTTAATTCAAACCTCAGAGACTCGATGGTTGGAGGAAAAGGTCATACGGCAAGACCAAATCAAAGCAATTCAAGAGTCTATAGCCGGATTTTTTAATGAGCAGTCATCGATTCCAAGGGCGAGTTCTACTTGACCCAACACCGCCATTGAAGCCAAGCTAGAGGATGAGAAGAAACTTGTTATGTCACAACAACTATAATGCAATCTTTTGTAATATATGCACATGAAATAATATAATGTAAAATACACATATGCATGCATGCATGTAAATATATATATGATGCATGCATGCATATATATATATATATATATATATATATATATTTCTATGATTGAATTGTGTGATTTAATACGTTCATTGTGCTTGACCGAAACATACTATATGCGGCGTATAAATGTATAATTAGCAGCGTACAATACGACTTCGAAAACCTATTTTGAAAAGAAAACAAAAAATGAAAAGAAAAGAAAAAGAAAAAAACCTTTAGTCCCGGTTCAGATTACCAACCGGGACTAAAGAACACCTAACTCATCGTATATGATGGGTTTTTTAAAAAAAAGATAAATAAACAATATGAGTCTAGCAGTATATATCTTATATTGTCAGCATTGTATGTCCTTTACAAATTGGTTCGAGTGAGGACGACATATATTTTGGATTAAAGGTCCTCCTATTCAGGCTTGGATTGACCTTTTGTCTACTATACAAAGTTACACTATTAATTGCAGTTGATATGTTAATCTGATCTTCGATCTGTACTGTAAAGTCTTTCTTGGAAGCTTTATATCTATACAATTAAGTCGACACGCACGCCCTTCCCCATACCGGTCGTCTTTTGCGATGAAAGCGAATCGGAACCTCTTGTTAATTATCAAAATCTATATCTTCACTGAAAATAAATATATATGTGCCACAGATTATCTTGCTGGAATCTCCATCGCTCCTATATATATATATATATATATATATATATATATATATAGAAAGGAAATGCATGGTACCCTTTGTTTCTTTCGTTGAACGGAATGTAATAAAATACCAGCTAGTATATCAGTTTGTGGTGCACTGCACTGTTTGAAGAGCATCTTGCAAGATGCTATAGCTCTGAAAAATTCACTTGAGAACAAAGACCGCAAATAACATTTTTTTATTCAGAAAAAAAGAAGCTTTATTTCCTGCCTCTGTCTACGACACCACAAATAATACACAAGATTATGTGTATTTATATAAGATGCTCCCACGGTGTGTGGAATTGTTCCAAGATCATGCATTCACTGATGAGCCGGAATGATACGTTGCCGCTCTCAAATCAAATTACATCACACAAGTTGGTCTCCCCATGCTGCAGTTAGGGTGCCGGATTCTGTCCAGGCAACTGCTGTCTACCAAGAAGAACATATGCTGCCAAGGCCAAGCAACCTGCATGCAGTTACGCGCGTAGATTCGTCAGGGCCCTTTCCTTTCCCTGCCTGGCCTGGCCTGGCCTGAGCTGCCTCCAAATGGAATCCTTATAATTTCTCTGTTGGACCTGGATCTCCCGCACGGGTAAGCAGACCGGTCACTGGGTGAGCCAACCGGTCATCGGCGTTCTCGCACACACACAATTCCTGGAGGTAGAAGAGGGTGGGAGAACAGAGCGCGCACACACAAAGCACAAGCACCAGCGTTGGCCGAAGCTCTGCAGAGGAGATGGCAAAACTGAACTCGCTCTCTTTACTGAGTTACAGCGGGAAGCTATATATACAACTCTATCCATCTAATCCTAGTACACAGATATGTCAGGCTGCCATGCTGCTACAGTAACTGGATGTGACAGCGGGCTGACTTTGGCGCCTGCCTCTGCTGTGGCTACAGTGCGGTAGGGAAGCCTTTCGGCGTCTGCCCCTGCCGCGGCTACAGTGCAGCAGCAGGGAGCCCTTTCGGCGCCTACGCCTGCCACGCTTTCAGAGATGGGAGATCATCTGATTACTTTACAATTCTTTCCGTAATCCTGCTGCTAACCCTAGAACCTCCACCATGCCGATCATCTTCTTCAGCTCCGTGAACCGAAGACGGCCGAGCGACTTGGTGAGGACGTCCGCGAGTTGCCGACCAGTTTCGACGAACTCGCTGACGATCTGCCCTCCATCGACACAGTCCCTGAGGAAGTGAAACTTGATGTCGATGTGCTTGCTCCGGTCATGGATAACCAGATTCTTTGCGAGGGCGATGGCAGGCTGATTGTCCACCATCAGTGCTGGTGGGTGAGCTTCCACACCTGTCATGCGAAGGAGGCAAGGTTGCAGACTTTGAAGTGTGAGTTCGATGCACTGCGTATGAAGGATGATGAAGGAGTTGATCAGTATGCAAGCAAAATTTCGGTGATGTCGGTGAAGTACGAGAACCTGGGTGGAAGTCTGGATGATACGGCGATGGTGAAGAAACTCTTTGACACTGTCCCAGATCGCTTCATTACGGTTGTCGCCGGGATAGAGCAGTTCTTCGATCTGAAGAAATTGCCTTTTGAGGAGGCAGTTGGTTGTCTGAAGGCCTACAAGGAGCGGATCCAGCGAGGAGCGGGTGGATCCAGGGGTGACGACGGGCAGCTGTTACTCACGCAGGCCGAGTGGGAGGCGCGACACAAGAAGTCCGGCGGGGAGTCCTCGGGGAAGGGGAGAGCGCAGGACAGGGGGAGTTGTGGCCGAGGCCGAGGGCGCGGTGGGCAAGGTCATGGCCACGGCGGGCACAGGGATGCGTCCAACAAAGAAGGCAGGGCCAAGCGTGACAAGAGCCACATCAAGTGCTTCAAATGTCACAAGACTGGTCACTACGCCAATCGTTGTCCAGGTGGAGAAGAGAAGAAGGGAGATGAAGCTCATCATGCTCGAATGGAGAACGTCGAGCCAGCGCTAATGCTCGCAGTCACGGAGGTGCTGGAGTCGCTCGAGTTCGCGCCAAGGGTGATCACGGGGATGCAGCACTCTGCTGTGTTCCTAGATGAAAGGCAGGTGATGCCCGAGCTACATTTGACCGGTGGAGAGAAGAAGATAGGAAATGTCTGGTATCTGGACAATGGAGCCAGCAATCACATGTCAGGTGATGCAGGCAAGTTTCAAGATCTTGACAAGGGAGTGGTTGGCAAGGTCAGATTTGGTGATTGATCTGCAGTGGAGATCAAGGGAAGGGGAACACTACTGTTTCAGTGCAGGAATGGGGTTCAGTGGTTGTTGCATGATGTGTACTACATCCCAAGGCTGAGAAGCAATTTGATCAGCCTTGGGCAGCTTACTGAAGCCGGGCACAAGGTGATCATGGATGACAATTGGTTGGAGGTGTATGACAAAGTGAGACAGAAGCTTGTGTTGAGGGTTAGTCGAAATGCAAATCGACTATACCAAGCTGAGTTGAGAAGTTCAGAACCAGTATGCTTGATGGCAAGGGTGTCTGAAGAAGCCTGGCTGTGGCATGGCAGGCTTGGTCATGCAAGCTTTCAGTCACTGAAGCTGTTGTCAGAAAAATCCATGGTGGGAGGTGTTCCTGTGATTGAGCACACTGATGAAGTCTGTCAGGAACGTTTGGCAGGGAAGCAAACATGCATGGCATTCCCTAGGATGGCACAGTGGCATGCAAGCAAGCCTTTGGAGTTGCTCCACATTGATTTATGTGGACCTATCTCACCTGCAACTGCAGGAGGTAACAAGTACTTCATGCTCATTGTTGATGACTGTTCTAGAATGATGTCTGTCTTTATGCTTAAGTCCAAAGATGAAGCTAGTTGTGCATTTGCTAAGTTTAAGACAGTAGCAGAGAATGATTTAGAACAGAAAATAAAAGTTGTAAGATCAGACAGAGGTGGGGAGTTCTTAGCTATTTCTTTCAGAGATATATGTGAACAGGCTAGGATTAAAAGGCAGTTCACAGCTCCATATACACCACAGCAGAATGGAGTAGTAGAGAGAAAAAATAGAACTGTGATGGAGATGTCTAGATCACTGTTAAAGAGCATGAGAGTGCCAGGAAGGTTTTGGGGAGAAGCTGTCAGGCATTCAGTATACTTGTTGAATAGATTACCAACTAAGGCTTTGGGAACTCAAACTCCCTATGAGGTTTGGAATGGTAGAAAACCTCATCTTGGTCATTTGAAGGTGTTTGGCAGTGTGGGTCATGTGAAAAACACAATGCCACACCTGAAAAAATTGGAAGACAGAAGCACTCCAATGGTCTACTTTGGAGTTGAGGAGGAGAGTAAAGCTCATAGAATGTTTAATCCTCAGACTAACAAACTTGTGGTGAGCAGAGATGTTATTTTTGAGGAGTCTAAGAGCTAGAATTGGAAGTCAAGCAATGAGTTTTCTGAAGATGCAGACTTTACAATAGAAAAGCAAGATCATTTCATTACTCAGATTGTGGGATCTGCTGATGCAAATGATGGGGGTGAGAACTCTCAGCATGGCTCTCTTGCTGGGTCAACAAGTGTAGTTGGATCAACAAGTGGAGGAGAAGCTAGAGAAGCTGTCCAAGAGTCAGGTTCAGTCAATACAGGAACTGAAGAGCATTCAGTTACTGTTCCAAAACCGACAATAGAGATAGAAGAAGTGAATTCAGAGAATTTTGCACAGGGAGCAGGTTGGGATCAACAATCTGAGGATCCAAGAAATAGTAGTGACTATGATGAGGAACCTTTGAGGTTCAGAAACTTAAATGAAGTTTATGATGAAACTAGCGAAGTTGATTTGGCATCAAACTCAGAATTTGGTGCATTGCTTGCAATGATGGAAGAGCCATCCACATACCAAGAAGCTGCTGAAAATGTGGAGTGGGTGGCAGCTATGGACAGTGAAATTCAGTCCATAGCAAAAATGGGACATGGGAACTTGCAGAATTACCATCTGGTCATAAGCCTATTGGACTTAAATGGGTTTATAAGCTGAAAAGAAATTCAGTGGGAGAGGTGATTAAGCACAAAGCTAGATTGGTTGCTAAGGGATATGTGTAGAAGCATGGAGTGGACTTTAATGAGGTATTTGCTCCAGTGGCCAGGCTTGATACAATAAGGTTGCTGCTGGCACTTGCTGCAAATAGGGATTGGCAAGTTCACCATTTAGATGTCAAATCTGCATTTTTGAATGGAGAACTTGAAGAGGAGGTCTATGTTAGTCAACCAGAAGGTTATGTGCAGAAGGGAAAATAGAAGATGGTACTCAAACTCAATAAAGCTCTTTATGGTTTGAGGCAAGCTCCAAGGGCCTGGAATATCAGGCTAGATAAAAGCCTGAAGAAACTTGGATTCAAGAAATGTCCAAGTGAAGCAGCTGTGTATAAGAGGGGTACTAGAAATAGTGCAGTGGTACTTGGGGTATATGTTGATGATTTGATTGTTATAGGAGAAAATCCAGGTGAAATTGATCTGTTCAAGAAACAAATGACATCTGAATTTGATATGAGTGACTTGGGGCTATTGTCCTTTTACCTTGGGATAGAGGTGGAACAGCAGAAAGATCATATCACAATCAAACAGTCTAGCTATGCCAAGAAAGTACTAGCACAGTTTGGAATGGCGGATTGCAATTCAACAAAATTTCCAATGAGCCCTAGGGTGAAACTTGATGAAGACAAGCAAGGTGTGTCTGTGGACTCAACTGGGTATAGAAAAGTCATTGGCTGTCTCAGATATCTGTTGCATACAAGACCTGATCTGTCTTTTTCAGTGGGTATGGCTAGTAGATTTATGGAGAAGCAAACATTAATGCATCAGAGAGCAGTCAAACAGATTCTGAGATACTTGAAGGGAATTGTTAACTATGGTTTGGTGTATACTCAGAAAGGTAAGCAGGAGGTGCTAGTGGTCTATTCTGACAGTGATCATGCTGGGGATGTTGTTGGGAGAAGAAGTACAGGAGGGATGGTTTTCTATCTCAATGAGAGTTTGATCACTTGGATCTTACAAGGAGAAAACAGTAGCTCTATCTTCTTGTGAAGCTGAGTTCATGGCAACTACTGCAGCAGCTATGCAGGGTTTGTGGCTGAGAAGTCTGCTGGCCGAGATCACTGGGTTGCCACCACAGACAGTGAAGTTGTATGTTGACAACAACTCAGCAATTGCTCTAATGAAGAATGTTGTATTCCATGGGCGTAGTAAACACATTGACACAAAGTACCATTTCATTAGAGAATGTGTTGAGAGATGTCAGTTTCAGGTGAAGAGGGTGAGCACCGAAGAACAGAAGGCAGATGCTCTGACTAAGGCGCTGCCAGCAGTGAAGTTGGCAGTGATGAGGCACTTACTTGGCGTTTGTGACCTCAGTGCATGTTAGAATTAGGGGGGAGTATGTTGGTGTAATTCTGCCATAGCATGGAAGCGTCAGAGTCTGACCAAACCGAAGGCGGGAAGCTACAGGTTTGAAATCAGGCAGTTGGTGTGCACGCGGTGAGCACGCCCACGACACGACGTGGCATGACGGTTGCATTCTACTCCATTGTATCTGTGTCTTAGGCGGTTGTTTAGCCAAGTATCGTGTGTAAGAGTTGCTGGTATAAGTAGCTTAGACCTCAGAGTATGTGCTTGTGAGAAAAACTTCCATTGTAATTGTGATGTACCGATCATATTAATCCGTGGAAAATAGCACCGTCCTCTGACAGTTGCCGTTCATCATTTCTGCGTTCCAGTGCATCGCAAGTTCATACTTGTTCTTCTTGATTCTAGGCTAGCCAATTTGCAAACAGGCCTGTGATTTGTGTGTTCCAAAACCAAAAACGGCGCGGGCGATGTTGTGCCACCGATCCGGCGTGTCGTTGTCGTACACCGCCAGCGCCTGCTCGAACAGCTTGTTCTGCCTCGGCGTCCACTGCGCACGCGCCACTGCGGCGCTCGTCATCGACAGCGACGCCATCCCACTCTGCTGCTTCTCTTCGATGCACTAGCTTAGAGCTCGCTCGGGTCGAGAGGAAGCTAGCTAGCTATAGGCTATAGCTAGATGCTGTGTGCTGAGCTGATGAGAGGAGGAGGTGTGGGAAGGGCTGCTATTTATAGATCGAAGCAGCAGTGGCCGTGGCGGGAGGAAGGGAGGCCTCACGGGAGTCATGGAGAGGGAGGTGGACCATGGCGCATCATCGATCAGGGTGGTGGGGAGGAGGAGCTAGGACGACTAGGAGGAAAAGACAAGAGGAGGGAAGGAATAATGCCGACGGGGGCACACACTGCAGTTGAGGCGAGAGAGGAGCAAGCTAAAGAGAGCCGCAGGAGCAGCAGCTGGGAAGGGAACAAAGATTTCTGTTCCCTGGCCCCTGGGAGTGGGGGATCTCATCTACTCCGAACCTTTCTATCGCATCCCCCCTCTCCGGTCACGTCGCTATTCGGCTGCTTGCATTGCGTTATCGGCATCTGTTCTACTTCTTCTGTCGTCTCCTCCTCCAATCCTGACCAAACATATATTCACAGTTTGAGAGCTAGCTCGATCGCTTCTCCGGCATGAATGTGTGTCAATCTCCAATTATTCCATACTCTCTTATGATCAATGAAATACTCCTACTCATGAAGGCGTTCTGTTGTTCATTAACACCAGAAAGGAGCTGAAATCCTAGCTAGTACCAAGCATAGAGTATGTTCTTATTTCCTACTTCTTTCAGGCACCCAAATACACTGGTTATCTCACACTGTGAAAATATTCAGGAGGAGGCGCTGCATGTGGAGATCGATCGAACACACGACAATCAAAATCATAGGTTTTCGTTGGAACATGCACACATTACAGGCTGCGGAAAATGCTTGACAACTTACAGCTCACACGCACAATTATTTGGTCAAGAACATTCAGTCGCTGTCTCCAAATAGCTAGTTGCAAAGAAAGATTGGATTCCATCACTAGAAAGAGAGTGTGCGTGGTAATAAGATCCATAGGTGAGCGTATATATCTTGCTTTTTCAAAGAGAATAATATCGAGCAATCTAGCTCCAACCTTTTAGTGAATGACTAATTTAATCACCAGAAACTAAAGCTGATTATTCCTGCTCTGTGAGTGTGTGTGCTACGACCGATATTCGGATCTGTTCATCCCTTTAGGCGATTCGATTCAGGAACGTTTGAAGGCAACGGCTCGCCTTTCTCAACTCTGTATATTCTCTTCTACGTATATATATTGATGATGAGGAAACATATACTACAATAGAAAAGGAATTATGTGAAGAAAGAAGTAGCTATATATGTCTTGATCTGATTTTTATCCATTATCTAAAAAATGTCAAGATCTAGCGTAAATAAATAATAAAAATATAGACTCAATGGAACGTACATGTACTCACTGCAACGAAAACAAAAGTTAATTCATGAGTTAAATGCACCAGAGATCCATTAACTTGTGAAAAAGTTTCAGTTAGATCCATCGACTTTCAAAGTGGCTTTTGGGTCCATAAACCTAGTATGTTGTATCACTTAGATCCATATCCCTCCACGTGGGCTTCTCATGCTAACGTAGACTGCTGATTTGTCCTTCTTAAGCAACTATTGACGCTTCATTTCGTCAAACATGTTGTGGACGCGCGAGCAGGTGCCGCCGCCGCTGTTGCGGGCGCGCCAACAGGCCCGCCACGGCCACGTGGGCACGCGGGCGAGGTACGGAGCGCTCGAGGCTTGGCTGCGCCCCCAGGCTAGGCTGGCCGCGTGCCGCTCTCCCATCACCGTCAACACGACCAGCTGCAACGTAACGAGGCACACCCGGAGCACCCATCCTCGGCCACGCTCTTCCACTACTGGAATCCTCAAATTTGCCGAGTGTTTTTATGTTTGCCGAGTGTATTCCCTCGGGCACTCGGCGAACAAGTTCTCTGTCGAGTGCTACGCTAAAAACACTTGGCAAAGAGGGGGTTTGCCGAGTGTAAAAAAACACTCGGCAAAGAGGGTGTTTGCCGAGTATTTTCTTTTTTGCACTCGGCAAAGAAATAAAATCTTTTTTCTGGGAAAGAAGGAGAAGAAAAAAATAAAAATAAAACTTTGCCGAGTGCCCAGGTCTAGGACACTCGGCAAAGGACAAAATCCTACTTAATTAACCGGCCCCAGCGCCCCTCCCGAGCACCCCGCCCTTCTTCTTCCCCACCGCCCCTCCCCTCCCGGCCCCAGCGCCCCTCCTCTCCCTGCCCAAGGGCGTCGGCCTCCCTCTCCCTTCTTCTTCCCGTGAGCCCCCTCTCCTCCTTCTTCCCCAGCGCCCCTCCCCTCCCGGCCACAGCGCCCCTCCTCTCCCTGCCGCCGTCGGCGCCCCGCCCCTCCCCCTCCCCCTTCTTCTTCCCCGGTGGGCGCCCTCCCCTCCACCTTCTTCTTCCCCGGCGGGCACCCCTCCCCTCCTTTCTTCCCGCCGGCGCCCCATCCCTCCCCTTCTTCCCCCACCGATGCCCCTCCCCTCCCCCTTCTTCTTCCCTCCCTGGCGCCCTCCCTCCCCTTCTTCTTCACCCGGCCAGATCCGGCCCTCCCTCTCCCGGATCTGGCCGGTGGCGGCCGGATCTGGCGACGGGCCCTCCCCTCCCCTTCTTCTTCTCTCGGTCGGATCCAGCCCTCCCTCTCACGGATCCGGCCGGTGCTGGCTGGATCTGGCGGTGGGCAGCGTGGTGTGGTGGTGGCGGCAGCGGCTTTGGTGGTGGTGGTGGTGGTGGCCGACGGTGGGGCGTGGTGGCGGCGGCGGCGGTGGTGGTGGTGGGGTGGTGGTGGCGGCGGCGGGCGTGGTGGTGGCGGCGGCGGCTTTGGTGGTGGTGGTGGTGGCCGGCGGCTGTGGTGGCGGTGGCGGTGGCGGTGGCGGCGGCGGCGGCGTGGTGGTGCCGTCGGCGACTTGTTTTATTTTCCCAAAAAATGTTTGCCGAGTGTTTTTTGGCACTCGACATAGTCTTTGCTGAGTGCCCGACGATTGACACTTGGCAAACAGCTCTTTGCCGTTAAAACCTACGCCGAGTGTCGTTTGCCAAGTGTAACACTCGGCAAACGCTTTGCCGAGTATTTTTGGGGCTTTGCCGAGTGCCCTTGGCACTCGGCAAAGCTCCTGTATCCCGTAGTGTTCGCCGGCGCTGCCATGGGCGTGCGCGCCCGAGCAGCCGCGCTCTGCCCGCGGCCGGGTCCCCAACCGCGCATCACCGCCACCGCGTGGACCTCACGGGCCCCGCAACTGCCGCCTCTGTGCTGCCGACGGCCATCTCCGTGAATGCGAGGGAGTAGGCGAGCGAGGACACGCGAGCAGGCGCCGCCGCCGCCGCTGCGGGCGTGCATGCGAGCCACCGCGGCCACGCGAGCGAGTAGGAGCAGCCAGCATGTGGTCGCGCGTGCGAACAGGGGTCGCGAGCACCGTCACACAAAGAGAACAGCCACCATGCCACTGCAAGCCGTGAGCGCCGGCGGCGTGCTCGCGTACATCGCCCTCGCGCTCGCTAGTGCCAGGTGCTGGTGCCACGGCGCCGAGAACCCACTGTTCCGCAAGGCCGCCGCGTATGAACCCGGAGCAGGGGCGCCGAGCAGGCGCGTGTGGGTGAGCACTGAGCAGCCGTGTGAGCGGGTGCGTGCGCATGCAGGGTCGCACGAGGACGAGAAGCGGGGCTTGGTCGCGGTGTCTAGCCGCGGGTCGGAGGCGTCACCGAGGCATGGACGTGACGCTTGTGTTGCGTGAGGCTCGAGCGCGGGCGGCAGTCGTGGGTCCACGGTGGAGGAACAGAGAGCCAATGCCTTATGTTGTTGTTCTGGCAGACAAGGTGGTGGTAGTGGAGGAGGTGCAGTCTGGTCGTAGCCCGTCTGCCGTAGCCTGCACCGCCGGGGTGCCGCCGGCAAATGCGGTCAGGAGCATGGCCACCCCGTCGCGCGCATGTGTGCTCGACGGACGCCGCGCCGGAGCCGGACTCGAGGGCGCAGGGATGCCCAGGAGGAGGATGGCGGCGCCCGTGCGTGATGCCGGTTTAGCGCCACGCGTCGCGGCCGTCGGCGCCAGCAAACCCACGGCAGCGGAGTGCGGATGCTCGGGCGGTCGACGTCGACGCGGGTGACTGAGGCATCGAAGATCGCGGACAGTGGCCGCCCTCCCTTGCCGGCCTCGCACGGCAGCCAACCCGCTCGACCAACCCCAATGTGGCTGCCCGGCGCAACTTCTGGGTGCTCGCGTGGCAGCGTGACTACACCACGGGCAGCCGGCCGCTCGCACGCCCGTGTGGCCATGGCAGCGGCACCTGCTTGCACGCTCACAACGTGTTTGACGAAATGAAGGGTCAATAGTTGCTTTGAACGGACAAGTCAGCGGGCCACATCAGCATAAGAAGTCCATGTGGAGAGATATGGACCTAAGTGATATGGCATATAAAGTTTAAGAACCCGAAAAGACACTTTAAAAGTTGATAGACCTAACTGAAACCTCCTAACAAGTTAATGGACATCTGGTGCATTTAACTCTTAATTCATCCTTCTTGCGGATTGACACCTAATATATGAACTAGGTTTGGACCTCTGTCAGAAAAAAAGAGAGATTCAATTCTGATGTTTCTAAACAAAAGTGATTCAGGTTTCAGAACGGGAAGGAATCCACTATAACTTTTGACCAAGTCATCCCGAACCTATTTAACTACGATAACGGGTTACTTGACAGTTTGTTTGTTTTTTTTTTTTTTTGAAAAATCGGTTAGTGCTTGACAGTTGACACAGTGCTGGTGGTGGCTGCTTAGGTTCAGGTGTATATACATAGTATTTCCTTAATGTCTACACAGCGCAGTATTTCCTTAATTTTGTCATTTGGTAGAAGTTAATCTTTCTGGTGGTTTTCATGTGGAACTTTTTTGTGTGTGAACAGTTTTCATGTGAAACTTTCAGTCACAAGAAAACAGATTTAAAATTTTATGAATTATATTATCGATATGCATCATTGTATTCAAAATAAAATAAAATTATGTGCACAAAGTTTATTATCGTTTTTGTTTTCAAAACATAGCACAACCCACCCTGTTAATCAGGCAGGCAACGTCGACAGGCATTGTCGTCTACGGTCTACAGATGAAAAAAATAAGTAGTTAGGACACTCCTAATACATATAAACTAACATGTTTCTATCTCTATTAATTATCTTGCTACATAGACATTTTGCTGATGTGTCATGTACTTTATTGAAGAGAGAGAGTAAGAATTGAAGAAACGGTTTCTTAGCAAGGAACTGTGTCTTCACGTGAATCGATGGTGGAAGAAACTACGAATGCTACATTGTGGAGGGCTACTAGATCCGTCCAATAGTTGGATGAGGAGAGCGGATTGGTTAAGGGGTAAGAAAGGGCCCCGCACGAAAAAATCTGCATTGTAAGAGATGTGATTTCCTTGGATAGTTTCGTAGACTATGAAAATCATCCAATAGTTTATGCATTGATAGTGCCCTTAAAAAATATGAGCACTTGTATTGAATCGATGAGTCAAACTTGGTTGGGCAAGTTCCACATCAAAGAACACGGATACTTAAGCTACATCTAGTTTTCAGTATCACTCTTGATATATGGCTTCATTATTTAATTTTGAGTTTTATATAAAATTTGTGAAAAAATTCTTGTGCTTTCTCAGAAACGCGTTGTTTGTACCAAATATTTATACCTTAATAATTACAAAGATGCGCAAATTTTTTGTTTATTCGAGAAAAAAGCCAAGTCTTCCATTTTTCATTGTCGAAAAAAAGGTTCGTATCCTCGATTATTGCCGCTTGCTGCTATTCGATCGAACAAAATACGTCGAAAACAAAAACGAAAGTTTACCATATTCGAACTTGCATTGTTATCCCCGGCCCACTTGTCGTAAAAAAGCGCCTCGATCCTTGGAACATGTGATGATGATGTGACCACTCTGATTCTTTTTGCAAGGCCTTATTTAGATTGCAAGTTTTTTCACTCTCTCCATCACATCAAATCTTTGACATATGCATGGAGTATTAAATATAGATAAAAAATTAATTAATTACACAGTTTGATTGTAAATTACGAGACGAATCTTTTGAGCCTAGTTAGGCCATGATTGAACAATAATTGTTAAATACAAACGAAAGTACTACAGTGCCAAATACTGATTCCTAACCCTAATTTAAACAAGGCCCAAGTTGAAGTGAGAATCCTTCACAAGAGATGCGTTAGAAAAGTAAACGTACTCGGGAAAAAAATTAAATCGAAAAAAATCATATCTGCTAGTGTTAAAGCGCTAATATATATGAAGCGAAGTCGTAGTGCGTGCTCAAACATGCATGTTTTCAAAAGGGTCAGACAGCTTTTAGTCCGACTAGTTCATCATACTGGGCCTGTTCGTTTGGAGAAATTCTGGAGGAATTTGGATGGTTTGGAGGAATGCTGGAGGAATTTGTGAGAGAAAAACACTGTTCCGGATGAAAAAAGAAGGGGATCAAGCCGGGTTTGTGAGAAAAAAACACTGTGCAGCAATACTTATATCTTTTCAAATATTTATTTATCTTGAAAGAGAAAACATCATACATAAGGGTTTTTTTAAATAAAGATATCCTCCCCTAGTTTCAAATCCCATGTCGAAAATATAAACATAATCTATCTGCGTTTGTGATTTTAGCTTCGTGCTAATAAGTCTAACTTCACATCGACATGCTACTAGTTCAAATAAATCACTATGAAAACATGTTTCATGTGAAGAATTTAGAGCTAATTAATCTGATACTGTAAATACTAATATATTTTTCTATAAATTTAGTCAAAATTAAATAATTTTGATTTAGATTACGGCTAAAGCATGACATATGATTTGAACAGGGACTGCTAAAGAAATATTATAGAGAATACACCCTTTGATGAGAGACATGAGCAAGAGGCTTCAAGAAAACTTGTGTTTTCATAATTATATGAAGCCGGTAAACAAACAAAACTCCATACGTATTTGAAAACACCCGAGTCCATCGAAAAAAGCAGAATATTTGATGGAAGATTAGGAGATCCCCGAGCATAATTTTCTAGATGCTTCTAGTCAAAGTGTCGTTTCGAATGGAATTATATATATTTCCGAGTAATGGTAATAATAAATCTCTATTGAATATGTACATGATAAGTTTATTCTTATTATTTTTGGAGAGATAATACGTTTATTCTCATGAAAAGCGGGTGCCCAATAAATCAGTGTTTTCTAGATCGCTCGCAGGATTGCAACTGACCAGGAAGAGTTCTCACCAGCGACCGAGGGACGGATCTAGGATGATAGTCTAGTTGGCTAAAATTTCATCTTAAACCTATAGCTTTTCTCCTCAAAGTAGTCATGACAAAAATTATTGGAGAGGCTCTAGGGGCTCCATGAGATCAGCGACGGTATTGGGGCTTGAGCCCTCCGCCCCACCACTAGATCCGTGCCTATGGCAACCCCGGAACTCCTAATCGGTGGTGACCATAGAGTAGTGGAGTAGTTGATCATTCATGGGGGACAGCCCAGCGGTGGCCCGACAGTGGTGGCAGACCGAGGTCATGGCAACGAGCCGTACGTGGCGCCGGCCTTAAGCATTCTCTGGAACCAGTTGCATGTTGCCATGCTCAACACCCCGGCGGAGTGGGAAGCTTGGTAATGGAAGTGCTCCCACACTGTGAACCTAACTTCTCATGTCCTATGTGTTCGCCCGCCAGGATTGGACATCAGTGGTCGGTAGAGCGGGCCTGCAGAACTTGGTGGCGAGGCATGATTCTGTGAGTAGTGGCATAGGGCACACAGATACCCAAGCGCAAAGGTGTCAACTCACTGGTGATCCTAATCACCTAGATTGACCCGATAGTATTGTAGGAGATCCACGAGCAGACAATCCTTTGGGTGATGTGGCTGACGTTAAGGCCTATGAAAGCTTTTGGGTTAGATCGTTGGATAATACTATAATGTTCTACAAGGACACACATGTTATAAAAAAACCTAACCTATATGCGGTGACACCTGCTTGTACTTAGGTTGTTATTTCTATATTAACACGGTTTGAGAAAAAAAACAAAGAAAGTTGAAGTGGGCTAGAGATGAAGTGATGAGGGGCGGAGGGAGGGAGGGGGAAGGGGGGCTAGGCACTCCCTATGTTTGGTAAACTCCTCTTGTGTAAGCAAGATTCCACCGTATATTTGAAGAAAAATTTGATATTTGTCCCTCCAATAATTCATCAGTTAATACTGGCTTAGGTTCGTGAAAGGATAGTCTATACTATCATATTGTTGTTTTAACTTTATTCTCGCTACTATTACAAGTTCATTATACATGGGTCATAGGTGATCCTCTTCAAATACTAGTGTCATGATGACATGTGATAAATTTTTGTTAGTGAATACATAACCTAGGTAAGTCTACCATGAATATGGAAATGCATTGTGAACTCAGAATCCTATGACAAAAATAAAAGATCAAAGGGCCACCATCCAAGAAAATGGCGATAACAACTTACCAAGATATACTGCAATCATATTTGCCAGAAAAAATGTATAGACAGCGAGGTAGCGTCTTGCCTACTTTGACACAACCGTTGACGACACCAATCAGTGGAAGTAGGACTGTAGGAGTAGTAACGACTCACAATAAAAAGCAATGCAGTTGACAAAGATACCTATATAATAAATAATAAGATAGGTGATAAACAAGACGTTTTAGTTTTAGATCTAGAAAGAGATCAACATATTAAACAATCCAGCATAAGTATTTTTCCTGTCTTATTAGTGAATTGTTAGAGAGGTTTATACTATCCCCCTTTGTATTTAGAGACAATTAACAGAATATAAACATCTAAGTGTCTAAGTGCGTGCCTAAGAAACTGCACGCACATCACACGATTATAAAAGAGAAATCGAGTAGAGCAGTCAAGGGGAATATACTCATCTGAGAGGTTAAATAGAAAGATTAGGATCATCTGCATTGAATGCATGATAGCGTCCTAGTCGCCCCAACTTATGAGGATGTGAGGATGTAAGCCTTCAAGGTTAAAACAGGACTCTTCTTAAAAATCGATGTAAGACAGTTTCTTGTGCACAGTAACTAAATATATATGTAACTTACAGGCATATAAGAATATATAGATGATGCAACCTCATAAGGCTTACATCCTCACAACCAACTAATACCATATAAGTTTATCCTTGACATAAGTAAGTACCAATGAGACAGAAAGAACAATTTGATGTGCAAGTAAGCTCAGAAAACCATCAATAATAGTTCAAGAATTAAAACATTTAATGTCAATACAGAGAGAAACGATAAGGCAAAACGGAAAAAATGAAGCCTGCAAAGTATCATGGGGGGAGGGGTGTAAAGCGCTAGCCCAAGTACACACCATGCAACAAATAATATGTATTACAAGTTTAATGGTCGTCATCCAAACATAATTGCACTGTACCATGTGAGACAAATCATAAACTAAATAAGAAATTAATCACGCAAGAGTCTGTTATCAACCCCCACAATTACTTATACACTCTCATATATAAGTAAATGAAATCTATTTGTCAATCATTTATGCTACAATCATTGATATAAGAGGATCCATAAAGGAATTAGGAATCAGGTCTGTTCCGTGTTACAAAAAAAATTCTATAACATTTCTCTATCAAATAAAGAAGCATTCCTAAATTCCCTAAAAAAAAGAACTGTGAACTTATGATGCGAATACCATGGCTCACAACTAAAAATCCTTTCCGATTATGAATTTCATATAAAATTTCTAGACTGAATAAATTATCATTCCTAAACCAGTACCGGGATAGACTTCTCTATTCACTAGGGCCTAGGTATTGATACATGTAGCAACAAATTAGAAATGCAGTGTTTGGCCGAAGCCATATGCACACGACACACTTGATTCTGCAAATAATTAGAGAAGTGCCCTAGTTTGAAAACTTGCCTAATCTCAAACTAGTGACTTCTCAGTTCTCACGGGACAGACCACAGTTCAATGAATATTGTTGTGACCAGGATTCAGATAATAATAATGCTCGAGCCTAGGATCCAAGATGTCCTGATGACCTGGTTGGCACACTATCCTGCAAAAGCAACCGCGCGGTCATGCTCCAGTTTTTTAGCTGGATTCCTAGTTGAAACAAGCCAATCGGTACCTGAGTATCATGAATAAACCAGGCACCGCAAGTCACCAAGCTGACGAATCAACACATGAACCAGCATCAGCATTCAGCAGGAAGGAAAGACCTCGAAGGAGCAGCCGTATTCCCGTAAAAAACAACAAATAAGCCCATAGCAACCACGCCTCAGAGTCTCAGACAATGAAGGATGCGATGCAATGACCTTAGCTAATGCTCCCAGAGAAATTAAAAGGCGGGTATGGACGATGCGGGATGCGGAACTCACCTGCTTGGACAAGGAGGACGACGCCCGGCAACAAAGTGAACAAACCGATCCCCGCTTCCGCTTGCTTCAATCGGAGGGAGACGGCGTCCCCAAGCGCTGGCCCGATCGGATCACCGGGCGGGCCTCGGCGAGACGGCGATGGTCGTGGCTACGCCGGGGGCGCTGCGGAGGCTTCGCGGGGTGCGGATCGGAGGCCGGTGCCGTCGTGCCGAGGACGCGACTCCGCGAGCACAACAATCCGGAAAGCACGCGGCGGTGGGAGGGTTCGGACTTCCGAAGTTCCGAGGGCGGTGGCATGGAATGGAAGCGAGCGAGATGGAAGTGGAAGGACGGAGAGCGCGAGGGAAGGCTGGGAACCGCCGCGGAGCGAGTTGCCGCCGCCGGTGGGCTCTGTTCTGGTGGATGCCACCGACGGGTTAGAGCCGTGGGCCTTTTGGGCCGGGCTCTGTTCGGCGCCTCACTTCCTCAGGCCGTAGTTGGGTCGTACCGTGCGCACCTCCGGCCCAGAGAGGCAATGCTTTGTGCAGTTTACTTGTCAGCCGGCGATATTTTCAAAATACTTTTTTTTTCTAAACGTCTTTTGCACTATCAATTGTTTTTCTTGATGAATATCGGATATAAGGTTTTTCCTCCATTCCAAATTATAAGTCGCATTGAATTTTTTGGTACATCAATTTTTCTATGTATCTAGATATAACACTTATAAAACAATACTCATTACAGTGTTTTTATTTGAAAAGAAAATCGCCTCGAGGACTTAACTTATTGGGTCGTCTCGGAGTATTTTTCACAGTTTCACACGCACAATCAAGTGAGCTAGGGTCAGTTCGTAATGTTTTCACAGATTTATCATCTCTGTCCAATAAACCTCTAGTTGCAAGGTTTTTGTGAGACTTGCTCCGTAAAAAAACGGACCAATTTTTTCTCTCTCTTTATCCTCTTTATATGTAAATTATGTGACGCAGCCCATTAAAAAAATTATTCGTGTTTCTACACTCACTGCTTGGAAAACAAAGAGGTCGTCGTAGATATGCATTAGCTAGTACTCTCTTTGTCCTGAATAAATAGATTCCTAAAGTTTTCTAAGTCAAATCTTTTAAACTTTGACCGAATTTCTAGAAAATCCCTTTAAAATTTATGACATCGAATTAGTATAATTAGAGATACCATATAATATATTTTCATAATATGCTCATTTTATATCATAGTTCTTGTTACTCTTTTCTATAAAGTTATTATTAGTCAAACTAAAGATAGTTTGACCTACATCGATTATAAGAATTGATTTACTTGGGACGGATGGAGCAGTATCAAGTTCTTGCTTATTGATCAGTAGGGTACACAGATGCAATTATAGTAGCATATATATAATTAGTTATAATAATAGTACATAATATAATATATACAGACACACAAGTTGACAAGTAGGGAGAGAGAACACAAGCTTGCATGCATGCATGGGAGATCGATGGGCCGGTCGATCTCGCGTGACTGTCTAGTACTCACCCCATACTAAAACTATTACTATTATTTTATTTATTAACACATGCATATGCATGCATCTAATCTGATTCTTGCTTTCACATCACATGCACATGCACTTGCAGCATGGACCGTTGCATGCATGCTGTCCCATTAATCCTATATATACACACATGTTTGCATCTTCTGGATCATCGATCGTTCGTCCTATGTTCATCATCGCATCCTACATCTTCAGATGTTTCAGCCTGTACATGCACATATACAGATTTCCATCAGTGCTGAATGAAAACATAAGCTACAAGCTGGTACGGCTAATTAATACAAGCTGGCAGCTAAGCAAACTACTGCGTCCACACACCTGTCAGGCGGCCCCGTAGCCGGTGGCGCAGCGGTAGGCCGGGAAGGGCACCTTGCCGGACTCGATGCGGCCGACGTCCTGCTCCAGCAGGTCGTAGTAGCGCCTGACGTCCTCGGCGGACTTGCCGCCGCCGACGGCGCGGGCGATGTTGTGCCACCGGTCCGGCGTGTCGTTGTCGTACACCGCCAGCGCCTGCTCGAACAGCTTGTTCTGCCTCGGCGTCCACTGCGCGCGCGCCGCTGCGGCGCTCGTCATCGACAGCGACGCCATCCCACTCTGCTGCTTCTCTTCGATGCACTAGCTTAGAGCTCGCTCGGGTCGAGAGGAAGCTAGCTAGCTATAGGCTATAGCTAGATGCTGTGTGCTGAGCTGATGAGAGGAGGAGGTGTGGGAAGGGCTGCTATTTATAGATCGAAGCAGCAGTGGCCGTGGCGGGAGGAAGGGAGGCCTCACGGGAGTCATGGAGAGGGAGGTGGACCATGGCGCATCATCGATCAGGGTGGTGGGGAGGAGGAGCTAGGACGACTAGGAGGAAAAGACAAGAGGAGGGAAGGAATAATGCCGACGGGGGCACACACTGCAGTTGAGGCGAGAGAGGAGCAAGCTAAAGAGAACCAGCAGGAGCAGCAGCTGGGAAGGAACAAAGATTTCTGTCCCCTGGGAGTGGGGGATCTCATCTACTCCGAACCTTTCTATCGCATCCCCCTCTCCGGTCACGTCGCGATTGGCATCTGTTCTACTTCTTCTGTCGTCTCCTCCTCCTCCGATCCTGACCAAACATATATTCACAGCTTGAGAGCTAGCTCGATCGCTTCTCCGGCATGAATGTGTGGCAATCTCCAATTATTCCATACTCTCTTATGATCAATGAAATACTCCTACTCATGAAGGTGTTCTGTTGTTAATTAACACAAGAAAGGAGCTGAAATCCTAGCTAGTACCAAGCATAGAGTATGTTCTTATTTCCTACTTCTTTCAGGCACCCAAATACACTGGTTATCTCACACTGTGAAAATATTCAGGAGGAGGCGCTGCATGTGGAGATCGATCGAACACAACAATTAAAATCATAGGTTTTCGTTGGAACATGCACACATTACAGACTGCGGAAAATGCTTGACAACTTACAGCTTACACGCACAATTATTTGGTCAAGAACATTCAGTCGCTGTCTCCAAATAGCTAGTTGCAAAGAAAGATTGGATTCCATCACTAGAAAGAGAGTGTGTGGTAATAAGATCCATAGGTGAGCGTATATATCTTGCTTTTTCAAAGAGAATAATATCGAGCAATCTAGCTCCAACCTTTTAGTGAATGACTAATTTAATCACCAGAAACTAAAGCTGATTATTCCTGCTCTGTGAGTGTGTGTGCTACAACCGATATTCGGATCTGTTCATCCCTTTAGGCGATTCGATTCAAGAACGTTTGAAGGCAACGGCTCGCCTTTCTCAACTCTGTATATTCTCTTCTACGTATATATATTGATGATGAGGAAACATATACTACAATATAAAAGGAATTATGTGAAGAAAGAAGTAGCTATATATGTCTTGATCTGATTTCTATCCATTATCTAAAAAATGTCATGATCTAGCGTAAATAAATAATAAAATTATAGACTCAATCGAGCGTGCATGTACTCAATGCAATGAAAACAAAAGTTAATGCATCCTTCTTGCGGATTGACACCTAATATATGAACTAGGTTTGGACCTCTGTCAGAAAAAAAAAAAGATTCAATTCTGATGTTTCTAAACAAAAGTGATTCAGGTTTCAGAATGGGAAGGAATCCACTATAAACTTTTGACCAAGTCATCCCGAACCTATTTACCTACAATACCGGGTTACTTGACAGTTTGTTTGTTTGTTTGTTTTGGAAAATGGGTTAGTGCTTGACAGTTGACACAGTGCTGGTGGTGGCTGCTTAGGTTCAGGTGTATATACATAGTATTTCCTTAATGTCTACACAGCGCAGTATTTCCTTAATTTTGTCATTTGGTAGAAGTTAAACTTTCTGGTGGGTTTCATGTGGAACTTTTTTTGTGAACAGTTTTCATGTGGAACTTTCAGTCACAAGAAAACAGATTTTAAATTTTATGAATTATATTATCGATATGCAGCATTGTATTCAAAATAAAATAAAATTATGTGCACAAAGTTTATTATCGTTTTTGTTTTCAAAACATAGCACAACCCACCCTGTTAATCAGGCAGGCAACGTCGACAGGCATTGTCGTCTACGGTCTACAGACGAAAAAATAAGTAGTTAGGACACTCCTAATACATATAAACTAACATGTTTCTATCTCTATTAATTATCTTGCTACATGGACATTTTGCTGATGCGTCATGTACTTTATTGAAGAGAGAGAGTAAGAATTGAAGAAACGGTTTCTTAGCAAGGAACTGTGTCTTCACGTGAATCGATGGTGGAAGAAACTACGAATGCTACATTGTGGAGGGCTACTAGATCCGTCCAATAGTTGGATGAGGAGAGCGGATTGGTTAAGGGGTAAGAAAGGGCCCCGCACGAAAAAATCTGCATTGTAAGAGATGTGATTTCCTTGGATAGTTTCGTAGACTATGAAAATCATCCAATAGTTTATGCATTGATAGTGCCCTTAAAAAATATGAGCACTTGTATTGAATCGATGAGTCAAACTTGGTTGGGCAAGTTCCACATCAAAGAACACGGATACTTAAGCTACATCTAGTTTTCAGTATCACTCTTAATATATGGCTTCATTATTTAATTTTGAGTTTTATATAAAATCTGTGAAAAAATTCTTGTGCTTCGCCAGAAACGCGTTGTTTGTACCAAACATTTATACCTTAATAATTACAAAGATGCGCAATTTTTTTTGTTTATTCGAGAGAAAAAAGGCAAGTCTTCCATTTTTCATTGTCGAAAAAAAAGGTACGTATCCTCGATTATTACCGCTTGCTGCTATTCGATCGAACAAAATAGGTCGAAAACAAAAACGAAAGTTTACCATATTCGAACTTGCATTGTTATCCCCGGCCCACTTGTTGTAAAAAGTGCCTCGATCCTTGGAACATGTGATGATGATGTGACCACTCGATCTGATTCTTTTTGCAAGTTGAAGTGAGAATCCTTCACATGAGATGCGTTAGAAAAGTAAACGTACTCGGGAAAAAAATAAATCGAAAAAAAAACATATCTGCTAGTGTTAAAGCGCTAATATATATGAAGCGAAGTCGTAGTGCGTGCTCAAACATGCATGTTTTCAAAAGGGTCAGACAGCTTTTAGTCCGACTAGTTTCATCATACTGTGCAGCAATACTTATATCTTTTCAAATATTTATTTATCTTGAAAGAGAAAACATCATACATAAGGGTTTTTTAAATAAAGATATCCTCCCCTAGTTTCAAATCCCATGTCGAAAATATAAACATAATCTATCTGCGTTTGTGATTTTAGCTTCGTGCTAATAAGTCTAACTTCACAACGACATGCTACTAGTTCAAATAAATCACTATGAAAACATATTTCATGTGAAGAATTTAGAGCTAATTATTCTGATACTGTAAATACTAATATATTTTTCTATAAATTTAGTCAAAATTAAATAATTTTGATTTAGATTACGGCTTAAGCATGACATATGATTTGAACAGGGACTGCTAAAGAAATATTATAGAGAATACACCTTTGATGAGAGACATGAGCAAGAGGCTTCAAGAAAACTTGTGTTTTCATAATTATATGAAGCCGGTAAACAAACAAAACTCCATAGGTATTTGAAAACACCCGAGGCCATCGAAAAAAGCAGAATATTTGATGGAAGATTAGGAGATCCCTTGGAGCATAATTTTCTAGATGCTGCTAGTCAAAGTGTCGTTTCGAATGGAATTATATATATTTCCGAGTAGTGGTAATAATAAATCTCTATTGAATATGTACATGATAAGTTTATTCTTATTATTTTTGGAGAGATAATACGTTTATTCTCATGAAAAGCGGTGTGCCCAATAAATCAGTGTTTGGAAGTATTTGTGCTCGAATGGAGAAGCTGATGAACACACTTTACATTGATTGTGATATGGCTAGCTAAAATAGAGCTAGTAATACATGGACATTATTTCACAAGCATTGACCGACCATCGATCGATCAATGTCAGTCTAATAATTAACTAATGTACAATTGTAAATCATATATACAGGAGGGGTGAAATTAAACATGATACTTCTCTTCCATTCTTCGCCTCCTCCTCCTTCTTCTTCCCTATATAGCTAGGGTTATTTTCGGAGAGCCATTGTACGGTAATATTATAAGTTTACACCAACAGTTGCAAGGAACTGTCATACATATTTTGTACGTCTCGGGCGGCCGTCATTTGTCTTCATCACTGCAGCTTCATAGACTTGCCCCTGCTGGTGCATCCAATAAAACACGTAATTAAGGACCAGTTTGATACAAGAGCTAATTACTAGCTAGCTAAAAATTAGCTAAAATTAGTCCTAGTGCATCTAAATAGGTAGGCTAATAGATAGAAAAAAATTTAGTCAAGTTTCTAAGTAGTTGTTAACCACCTAGCTAGTCAAACTAAGTTAAGTTGAGCTAATTTTTAGTTTAACTAGTAATTAGCGCAAGCTCATGCAAACAGGCCTTAAGAGATGCGTTGGGTGCATGCATGCGAGGGCATGTGTCAATGTAGCTTGCTAGCTCTTCTTATGTGTCAGACAACGGAGATGTCGGCAAAGGATGATATAGGATGCATGTGGAATATGCTCTACTGTAGTGCATGTCATGCATGTCCACACTTTCCACGTGCAAACACCTACGTACCAAACTGCCGACCTAACTGCGACGAGCAAAAGTAAGTTGTTGATGATGGCTACGTCGCGTACCTGGTGGCGGCCATGTCGTCGAGGCCGCCGGCGGCGACGGGCGGCGCGCTGCCGTAGCCGTTGCGGGGGAAGGGGACGCGGCCGGCCTCGATCTGGGTGACGTCGTGGACGAGCTGCTCGAAGTGGCGGCGGACCTCGTCGGCGGACTTGGTGCCGCCCATGTAGCGGGCGATGTTGTGCCACCGGTCAGGGGTGTCCCGGTCGTACACCGCCAGCGCGCACTCGAACTGCTTGTTCTGCCGCTGCGTCCACGCGCGGGACGACGACGACGACCCGCCGGAAGCCATTGTTCTGTTCGTTCTACTTCTAGCTAGCTCGAGCACGGGCCGGGGTACTCTGAATGCTGCTAGCTGCTGCTACGATTTCTACAAGTGTGAAGTAGTGTCAGTGTCAGATCGATCTATCTAGCTATAGCTTGCTACTGCCAGATGTCAAGTGCATGCATGCAAATGGTTCGTTGTTACTGAGATAATGAAACTGTCTGGCAGGAGGAGCGTATATATATAGAGCTAGAGAGAGCGTGTGCATGCACTGCACACGTATGGTACGGTCGGAACAAGATAGCGGGCCGAGCTCGCTGCTGACACCTACGTGACGTACGTGCGTGCTCCGATCCTTTATTTGTCGTCTTTGCTTGCCGCCGTGTGCCACCTCTCTCTCTCTCTCCCCTTGACCATGGTCCATGCATGCATGAGGCTGATACTGTGCTTCCTCACGTGACAAGCAAGCAAGGATAGTTAAGAGACTAGAAGTTAATAAAAAAATCTAAATACACGCGCATAATGCGTGTGTGATTTCTAGCCTTCAGATTAAGGTTCTGTTTGGATCTAGATTTTTTTAGGTCAATGTCGAAGGAGCTGAGGGACTCCACCAGAATAAATTTACCACAGATTCCGGCAAGCCGATAATGAAGACGGTGCAAAACACCTGGTACATGGGCGACCCTTGAAAAGTCCAACAGGGTACAAAGAGAGAGGAAAAAGAGATTGCAACCAACAACAACACCAGCAATATCACATACAGAGATACAACCACACTAACCACAAGGAGAACTAACAATGCTACAACTCTCACTACGGAGGCATGTCGATGAACGCTGAATAATGCACCGCAAGATACAAAATTCTGATGGGCTCCAGTCCATGGGTTGTAAGGCACTGATTGAGTCAAAATTGATAGACGACAGCTGTGAAGTACATCTTCTATGGAGCTTATACGGGATCTAATCACCTTCCACCTACGCCCCTAGAGGAGAGGAAACCTCCAAGGTTGGAGGACCGACGGTTGGAGAACGAGGAGATCCAAAAGAGGGGATCATGGTCCCGCTAACCTGGCATATGGTGAGAAGAAGCTAAGCAGTCGAGGAACCTGGAGGACGTCGGGGCAAGGTCACCGGTAGCAGACACCACCCAACAAATAGCCTATGCATAGGACCGACGATCTAGATAGTGATGTAGAATATAAATTTTAGACAAAAATAATGAAGGGTGTTTGAATCCATTGCACTTGCATAATTAGAGTCTCCAAAAAAGCAGAGTTTGGAAAGTTTGTTGGGTTTTAGAATCTCATTCTAGAATTCAAGTGTCCCATTCTCATTTTTATATCTATCCATTCTCATTTTCCTTAGGAGATCCAAACAACACCTAACTCATTAAATATTCTATGTATGATGGTTTTTTTTTAAAAAAAAAGATAAATAAACAATATGAGTCTAGCAGTATATATCTTATATTGTCAATGTTGTATGTGTGTAATTCTTTACAAATTACTGAGGTTCGAGTGAGGACGACATATGTCAGGTTCATAAACCCAGAGTCCCCGATGGGCCCGCTTTCCAGCTAAAAGTTCGGCCCAGCAGACGGCATTACAACAACGCGCGACTCGTGGGCCGGCCTAGATACCTAACGACAGGCCGGAAGAGCGATCCAGTCTCCGACCGGAAAGCCTGGCCAAGGAGGGGACGACGCTCGCTTCCGACTCCGACCCGCTTTTCCGACCGGGAATACGTCGAACCTCTGCTTACAGCTCTTCTCCGACCGGCACGGTCGGAGCCGACTGGGAACGACCGACCGAGGACACCCGCTCGGTGAGGACCCAAGAATTAGGCGGAGCAGATAAGGCAAGGCGCTCAAGTCAACCGCAATACCGAGGACCGTACCCTACACACCTATAGGATAGTACCGCCAGGACATGTCAGAAGGGTGCTCTGCAACCTTCTAGGAATGTCAAAACCCAAACAGTGTTGTCGGCGCCGACATTTGCCTTACAGTGTTGTGGGCACCGTCATTTGCCATACCAGGCGAGCACGGTAAAGCCTGCCACATGCGTATGACATAAACAGTATTATGGGCGCCAACAACCATCTTGTACCCGACAGCGTGGGCAACAAGACCTAGTAACATACATGCACACACTCTCTCTCACACTTGTAAGGCCACCCCCTTTGCCTATAAAAGGGGATACACTCTCTCCCAACGGACGACGGTCATTCCAACTCTCTCTCTCTCTCTCTGCTAAGCTTTAGATATTCTAAGCACTCGAATAGCTCCATGGCTCTAGAACTCTAAAGCTACACAGAGCATACATTCCAATACTTAGCGCACGTAGGAGCTCCCAACACTCTTGGCCCTTCGGTCTAGAGCCCGACCTGACCTTTAACACCCCCTTCTTATTCCCACTCGTTTGTAACCCCACAGCAAACTTCGAGCACCTAGGCTCAGGAATAAAGTCACCGACCGACTGGAACTGAACGTAGGGCACGTTGCCTGAACCAGTATAAACCCTGTGTCATTGAGTGCTAGGCCACATCCGATCACAACGCATGGCAAAACTTCAAATATTTACTTGTTGGTCACTCTTCACACTGACAGTTGACGTCGTCCGTGGGGAGGACGACGTACGTTCATGCTTTTGGTCATTGGATGGCCCACGTTTCCGCCATCTTTGGCATGATGGGCTCAAGCGATACGATTCGCTTCGGCTCGCTGGAGTTTCCCACGATCCCGCCAATTGGGATGTGAGTTCCTCCCATCTTCAAGCCATTCCAGACCTACCTCTTTGGAAGCCTGGACTTCATCGCCAACCAGCTCCGCATGCTTCGCCTCCGTAAGGAGGCACTTGTCCCGGCGCCCGTCGGAGGAGGAGCGCCCTCCGTTGGCTCAGGGCCATCCGACGACCTCAACAACGAGACACCTGCGTTTCGCTCCGAGCCCACGCTAGGATCAAACCCCACTATGAGTAACGTACATATTGTTCTTTACTCGCTATTTAATATCTTCTGCCGACTCTCTGAAGGGACCCCGTTGTCCCCTACGGCCTCGCGTCCCCTATGGACGCGTACGCGCGGTGGTTCTAAAAGATACTGACGTCACCCCCTCTCACATCTGAAATCATGGGGATGGCGGCCTATGCTCCCGCCTCTTTCCACGACCTCGTGGATGACGAGGTTGAAAGCGATGGCTCTAGCATCGGCGACGTCATGGCACCTAGCCACCCTCTGTCCTGGGAGTGTGCTATGGTGGACGCTCCGGGACATCCATCGGTGGTAGCGGAGTCTCTATAGACTCATACCCCTCTGGACCCTCGTGTGGAGGCCCTCGCTTGTGCATAGGAGCACGGCGAAGAGTTGCAACAAAGGCGGCAGAGCCAACTGCCACCTGCACTGGCACACGTAACCCAGCGAGCGGTGCCCGGGGTCACGCCTGTCAGGTCTAGTGCAACATCCTGGATAGAGGAAATGATCCCCCACAGTTCGCTCAGGCTGGCCAGAACATCGCCGCTGCAGCGATGCTTCTACGCAGACTTTCCGAGCCTGTCGACCCCCAGGAGTAGGCGATCCACTAGAACCTCCGGGCGTTGGTGGAAACCGCCGCCATTCAACAAGTAGAGAGCTCCATGTCGCGACACCGGCTCGCGGCCTCTTTCCCCACTGGAGGAATGGGGGTGCACCAGTCGAATCGCTCCATCCGCTCACCACTACGATCGCCGGGCGTGGAATAGGAGGCCACAACTGCATCACGGCCTGACCCGGCGCCCGCTCCACACCGACCACCTGTGCGCGAACGGCTTAGACCGAACCGTGATGCTCGCAGCGTCATCAACAATCAGCATCAAGCCTGGTATGATGATGACGTCCATCAAGGGGCGGTGAGAGCAGGCGGTACGGGCCCTGGCCGGACCATCGAGGGGAGCGGGGACACGCACCCCAGGCATGGTCGCCGACCAGACGACCAAAGTCCTAGCCCGGATGGCCTAGTACCACGGGCCTTTGGCCGTCGTATCTAGAAAGCGTCATTCCCACAGCGCTTCCGACCACCCACCAACATCGCCAAATACACCGAGGAAATGAATCCCGGTATATGGCTCAAAGACTTTTGGCTCGCCTGCTAAGCCGGAGGAGTGGATGATGACCACTTCATCATTCAATACCTCCCCATCTATGTGGGGGAGCATGTTCGATCATGGCTCGAATTCCTCCTGCCGGATAGCATCCGTGACTGGGCGGATCTCAAAAGGATCTTCACCGGGAATTTCTAGGGGACATATGTCCATCCTAGGAATTCCTGGGACCACAAGAGCTACCAGCAGGAGCCCAACGAGTCCTTACGGGATTACATCCGTAGGTTCTCAAAACAATGCAACTCCCTTCCTGATGTTGTTGACACGGACGTCATCAGTGTGTTCCTCTTCGGAACAACCTGTGAGTCCTTGATCCATAAGCTCAGTTGTCTGAAGCCCCGTGCCACCCGTGACCTGCTTGACATTGTCACGAACCATGCCTCCAGCGAGGAGGCGGTTGGAGCCATCTTTAGCGGAGGCCAGGACAAGGGCAAGGCCAAGCGCGAGGACCAAGATGAGGGCCCCTCCACGTAAAGGGGTAAAAAGAACAAGAAGGATCGGTGTCGACTGACCAACTCTGCTTTGGTCACCACGGTCGATCGTGCGGGCAAGCAGCCCCAACAGGGTCAGCCCGACCACTTTGACAAGCTCATGGAGATCCCATGCACCAACCATGCCTACCCTGTCAAGCACCTCTACAAGGACTGTGAACTCCTCAAGCGCTTTCCGTGATAGGTCGGCGGGCCATAGGAAGGAAAGGGCAAGGAGGCAGCGGCCAATAAAGGAGGCGCGGCAGGCAAGGATGATGATGGCTTTCTCGACCTCAAGGAATGCCTCATCATCTTTGGGGGATCCGATGCCATCTACTCCAAGCGCCAGCACAAGTGCGCTACAGAGAGGCATGCGTCGCCGAAACGGCCTTCCCCTCTTTCCTTAGCTGGTTAGAATCTCCGATCACTTTTGATCAGAGGGACCATCTTTCCCACGTCGCCAGACCAGGTCGCTACCCACTCATCGTCGACCCCATTGTCCACAAGAAGTGCCTCACCAAGGTGCTGATGGACGGAGACAGCAGCCTCAACATTCTCTACATCGACACCCTCGACGCCATGCGCATCCCCCGGTCGGAGCTCCGCCTAGTGAGCTCTCCCTTCCACGGCGTGATCTCGGGGACGCAGGCATACCCGCTCGGGCAGATCAACCTGCCCATCACGTTTGGCGACCGAGCCAACTTCTGCTCGGAGGTCCTCACCTTTGAGGTGGTGGACTTCCCAGGGTCCTACCACATCATCTTGGGGCGGCAATGCTACGCTAAGTTCATGGCGATCCCCAACTACACCTACCTCAAGTTGAAGATGTCGGGACCGAATGGCGTCATTACTGTGGGTAGCACCTTTTCACACGCCTACACGTGCGACCGCGAGCATTACGAGCTCGCCACTACCGTCATCAACACAGCCGAGCCCCCTCAGCTCGGAAATTCATTGACTCCAGCAGTCCTAGAATGCAACAAGCCAACCTGTCACACCCTAAAAATTCCATTTTGGGTTGTGAATAGTTTTCACTGAATAAAATTAATGCTTTTATCATTTTCTAAAGTTTCCAAGATTTAATTAGAGTTTTTGCAATTTATAATGTGAAAAATATTGATTTTTAAATAACTTTTGTAATATAATGTGAAGGGTGCTGCATTCATGCCGGTTGCATTTGGTGTTTATGAGTGCAAATGGTTTTGAAATATGATAGAGCGACGTTTCTTTCTCTCCGGGAATTTTTCTGACCTTTTCTGGAATTAACTTCCTTTTTCCTTGGGCTTAATATTTTTCCTTGATCTTTGCAACAATCTTTTCGTGAGCTCAAACAACTTTAGTTGAGTTCCTCATCCTTCAATCTATCTCTAGGATTTTTCTGGGGATTTTTCTGAGCTCCGGGCTATTTTTCATGGCTTAAAAAGCAATTCTAGATTTTCTAGAATCATTTTAATTCATGAAATTAAAATAATCCCAAAACCCTAATTTTTCCACCGACCCAAACCTTGCCTTGTAGTGTGACCCCGCTGAGCACCTAGATAGTGTGAAGCGTGATGGGGAAACATGACTCGTGGTGAAAGTGTGCAACCTCTGTAGAGTGTAAAACTGATATATCAGCCGTGCTCACGGTCAAGAGCGGCCTGGACTTCTTCTTGATTAGATGGCTCTGGTTCAGTTGGGAGGCTTGGATGGAATCCAAGTGTTGGTTTGCTTGGATGGAATCCAGGTGTGGTGCTCGAATGGGATCCGAGTGTTGGTTTCAGTGGTTCTCTGAGGAGAAGGAAGATCTCACCTAGTTAAATAGGTGCTTAAGGTTTAAGGTAATAGGTGCGTTGCTTAAGTGCTGGTCTTAACCTCTGTAAGCATGTCCTTATTATAAGCCTTATATCATATTTTCCCACACTTGCGGAGTCATTTCGATGTGCTCACCCTTCTCTTTGTCCCCTTTGCTACCCCACCCAACGGTTCGGACTAGAAGATGGTGTTTCCTAAAGACGGTGTCGATGCTAGGCTGGTGTACCCTCGGTCAGCTGCTTGAAGGGATGGAGACCCTACTCTACTGGAACTCTGATGTCATTTTGTGTTTAGACCCTCTGGTCATTTTTTATATATGTAATCGCTTTTGTAATAAACATTGCAATGTATCATTTTGTCGTCGCATGTATGAATAAACAGATCCTGGCATACATGTGATGTGCATTTGGTTTTGTTTTATGAAACCGAATGTGACAAGGTGGTATCAGAGCTATGTTGACCGTAGGACGTCAGCCTAGGTAGCAATGGCCGTGTTTCAAAGTTATTTTTGTAAAAACCAAGTCTACTCTCTTGTTGTCTTTCTCCTTGACGCTTTGTTTCAAAGTAAAACTCTTTAACGTAACCCCTCATGTCTCCAAGACTGATGGAATGGAGCTGGAGATTCTACATCGAGAATTGAAGATGTTATTAGGATGAAGATTCTACGTCAACATGAAGAATTGTCACACTAAAGAAGACCAAAGATTTCAAGATCGTTTTACCCCTATGCCCTTTATAGGAAGGTTTTCACCCTAAGCGCTTTTTGCGATAGCAACGATGCTAAGTTGTGTGCTAGTGTATCTTCGCCTAAGGACCTTATCATGTTAGTGTGACCTTGTGTGGTTGAATGTTTTGTCATTATGAACTTGAGTGATTTGGTTCTTTGAAATGATTGTAGCTTCAGCGAATCTCGGGGTGAGATTCCTGTTAAGGGGGGTAGTCTGTCACACCCCAAAAATTCCATTTTGGGTTGTGAATAGTTTTCACTAAATAAAATTAATGCTTTTATCATTTTCTAAAGTTTCCAAGATTTAATTAGGGTTTTTGCAATTTATAATGTGAAAATGTTGATTTTTAAATAACTTTTGTAATATAATGTGAAGGGTGTTGCATTCATGCCGGTTGCATTTGGTGTTTATGAGTGCAAATGGTTTTGAAATATGATAGAGCGACGTTGCTTTCTCTTCGGGAATTTTTTTTGACCTTTTCTAGAATTAATATTTTTCCTTGGGCTTAATATTTTTCCTTGATCTTTGCAGCAATCTTTTTGTGAGCTCAAACAACTTTAGTTGAGTTCCTCATCCTTCAATCTATCTCCAGCATTTTTTCGGGGATTTTTTGGAGCTCTGGGCTATTTTTCGTGGCTTAAAAAGCAATTCTGGATTTTGTAGAATTATTTTAATTCGCAAAATTAAAATAATCTCAAAACCCTAATTTTTCCACCGACCCAAACCCTGCCTATAAATACATGCCGATGTTCTACTCGACGCCCTCATTCCAAAAGTACGATCGGTTTCGCGAGCCGCCAATCCGTTTGCCCTACATCTATCGTCGAAGTTGCGACGGTGAACTTTTCTGGCGATGGTTCGGCGAGTTTTTCCGGCCAACTCCGGCCTCCCCTGTGAATTCTGAGACCACCCAGAGGTAGATCTCTTCGTTCTCTACACCGTGCCATAGCTGATTGGATCAGAGGTAGAAGAAGAGCATATTCGCGATTAAATATTTTCTAAAATCGTAGATAGGTCCCTGGTTCATTCAATTTCCGTCCTTTTCATCTATTATTCCTTCATATCAAATCCGAATTCAACTCTTTCAATTTCATCTTTTCAATATATATTTCTATCATTGTTTAATCATGCTAGTACTATTTATTTCATCTATTTCAGCGTGTTTCATGTGAAATACCTGAAATGCCCCTCTTTCCGATAAATTTTCCGGAGTTCGTATCTTTTCCGTCCGATCTCCGTTTTCAGCAGTTTTTACGCTCATGCGATCGTAGAAACAAGACCTACGTGTAAGTAACCTTTTCATAAGTTGTTTATCATGTTTGGTGTACTGCTTTTATTTGTTTGTATATGTTTGCTTGTATGTCTATGCGCCCGAAGATTTGCCGCAATGGAAGAGAAGTCATCGGTGGACCTCGAAGACCAAGAGTTGAGTTGTTATGCGTTTCTAAGCCTAAGGCAAGTGTCCTTGACCATACTTGCTCCTACTTTTGTTTTGATTTGAGTTAGTTTAGTTAGACCATTAGTTGCATGTTGAGTCATAATTTGAATCCTATGTTAGGGTTTACTAGAACTTGATGTTATCATCCTTGTAACCTGGGTTGGTTGGGTAGCTGTCTTGCTTAGCTTGCAGTCTTGGGTTGGAAAGGTTATCATTTAATATTGATTAATGATTTATGCAACTTGGGTTGGTAATGTTGATAGCAACATGGTGAATAGGAAGCCGGCAGGATGGTTGGTTTTGGTGGTGGTGTGTGCCAGATTTTGGGTAATTGTTTTCTGGTCGATAGTTGGAATTGGTGGAATGGATTGTGCTCATTCCTGCTTGGATTCTAAGGACCAGTTCATGGACAAGTAACCCGGCTTAATAGTGCAACCTCGAGGGCTATATGGCTCTGGCCCTGGCCAAGTAATTAGTTTCCGCCAAGTTATGCTACATCGGGTTGGTTTGTGTGGCACAAGAGGGGGCTTCTGCAGTGGTGTTGGTACCCACTGTTAGCGGTTAGAAACCTTAGTGAACGTGTAAAACAGACTTGAGGGACTTTGTAAAGGCCTTGTAGTGTGACCCCGCTGAGCACCTAGGTAGTGTGAAGCGTGATGGGGAAACATGACTCGTGGTGAAAGTGTGCAACCTCTGCAGAGTGTAAAACTGATATATCAGCTGTGCTCACGGTCAAGAGCGGCCTAGACTTCTTCTTGATTAGATGGCTCTGGTTCAGTTGGGAGGCTTGGATGGAATGTAAGTGTTGGTTTGCTTGGATGGAATCCAGGTGTGGTGCTCTGATGGGATCCGAGTGTTGGTTTCAGTGGTTCTCTGAGGAGAAGGAAGATCTCACCTAGTTAAATAGGTGCTTAAGGTTTAAGGTAATAGGTGTGTTGCTTAAGTGCTGGTCTTAACCTCTATAAGCATGTCCTTGTTATAAGCCTCATATCATATTTTCCCACACTTGCGGAGTACATTTCGATGTGCTCACCCTTCTCTTTGTCCCCTTTGCTACCCCACCCAACGGTTCGGACTAGAAGATGGAGTTTCTAGAAGATGGTGTTTTCTAAAGACGGTGTCGATGCTAGGCTGGTGTACCCCCAGTCAGCTGCCTGAAGGGATGAAGACCCTGCTCTGCTAGAACTCTGATGTCATTTTGTGTTTAGACCCTCTGGTCATTTTTTATATATGTAATCGCTTTTGTAATAAACATTGCAATGTATCATTTTGTCGTCGCATGTATGAATAAACAGATCCTAGCATACATGTGATGTGCATTTGGTTTTGTTTTATGAAACCGGATGTGACACAACCTCCTCGACTGCCTTCCACCCAATCGAGGAAACTAAGGAGGTGGGGATCGACCCCACCGACCCAACCAAGATGGTGCGGATCGAGGCCAAGCTCCTAGCCAAATAGGAATGCGAGCTCGCCGACTTTCTATGCGCCAATCGTGATGTCTTCGCATGGAAACCTTCTGACATGCCAGGCATACTGCAGGAGGTCGCCGAGCACGCATTATGCCTCATCCCGGGCTCAAAGCCCGCCAAGCAATGCCTACATCGCTTTGACGACGAGAGGCGCAGGGCCATAGGCGAGGAGATCGCAGAACTCCTGGCAGCTGGATTCATCAAGGAGGTATACCACTCCAACTGGCTAGCCAATCCTGTTCTTGTTAAAAAGAAGACCGGGAAATGGAGAATGTGCATTGATTATATTAGCCTCAACAAGGCATGTCCGAAGGACCATTTTCCTTTGCCACGCATAGACCAGATAGTCGACGTCACCTCAGGATGCGAAATCCTCTCCTTTCTAGGGCGTTGGGCTACCACAAGATCATGATGAAAGAGTCCGACTAGCTCGCAGCTTCATTCATCACCCCGTAAGGTTCGTACTGCTATGTAACCATGCCTTTCGGTCTG
Organism: Miscanthus lutarioriparius; assembly: GCA_904845875.1. Classification (NCBI taxonomy): domain Eukaryota; kingdom Viridiplantae; phylum Streptophyta; class Magnoliopsida; order Poales; family Poaceae; genus Miscanthus; species Miscanthus lutarioriparius. The sequence goes on along the minus strand of CAJGYO010000016.1, from coordinate 3,145,348 downwards.
AAGAACGCTGGCGCCACCTATCAACGGTGCATGCAGCAATGCTTCACCGACCAAATCGACCCGCTCGACCAGCCTGACCAAGTCGGGCGGCCAAAACCAACAATCGCCGTCTATGTAGATGACATAGTGGTCAAAACGGCTCAAGCTTACAACCTGATCGCGAACTTGGCCGCAATGTTCGCGAACCTCCGAAGGTTTAGCATCAAATTGAATCCTGAAAAATGTTTTTGGAGTTTCGAAGGGGAAGCTGCTTGGGTACATCGTGTTCGAACGCGGCATCGAGGCCAACCCCGAAAAAATCACAGCCATCTCCAACATGGGCCCTATATGCAACGTCAAAGGTGTATAGAGGCTCACCGACTGTTTGGCCGCCCTGAGCTGGTTCATCTCCCTGCTGGGCGACCGGGGGATGCCTCTCTACAAACTTCTCAAAAAGATGGACACGTTTGTCTAGACTAAGGAAGCACAGCATGCTTTGGAAAGCCTCAAAGCATCACTGATGTCGGCCCCAATCCTCATCGCTCCCGAATGGGGAGAACCCCTCCTCTATATCGCGGCAAGCAACCATGTCGTGAGCGACGCCCTAGTCGTCGAAAGGGTGGAGCCAGGACACCACCTAAAGGTCCAATGATCCGTATACTTCGTCGGAGAGGTACTAACCAATGCTAAGGTTCGGTACCCCTAGGTGCAGAAACTTCTATACGTCGTGCTAATGGTGACCCGGAAGCTCCTACACTACTTCACCGACCATGAAGTCGTGGTTGTCACTTCATTCCCGCTAGGAGACATCGTCCACAACCACGACATTGTGGGATGGATCTCTAAATGGGCCACAACATCAGGTATATCCCCCGCACCACTATTAAGTCTTAGGCTCTCGTGGACTTTGTCGCCGAATAGACGGAGGTCCAGCTCTCGATCCCATACGTCACCCACGAGTACTAGATGATGTACTTCGACGGGTCGGTGATGGCGCCCGGCTTGGGGGCTAGAGTGGTTCTGATCTCCTCGGATGGGAGCAGGCTCCGCTACGTGATCTGTCTCCATTTTTCGGCCTCAAACAACGCTGTGGAATACGAGGCCCTCATCAACGGACTGCGCATCGGCATCGAGCTCAGTGCTACATGGTTGTATGTCCACGGGGACTTGGAGTTGGTCGTCGCCCAAGTCATAAAGGAGTTCTCTTGTAAAAGCCCCCTCATGGCAGCATACTACCAGGAGGTGTGCAAGCTCGAGGACAAATTCCATGGGATCGAACTACCTCATGTCCCCCGAAAGGACAACGATGTCGCCGATTTTCTCGCAAAATTGGCTGCCAGATGAGTTCCATCTCTAGATGGGGTCTTCATTAATGACCTTCATGAGCCATCTGCCCGCATCCTAGAAGGTCCAATCCAGACACACTCCAACGCCAATCTAGCACTTGGCGGCTCCGACCTGGGTGCCTCCATGACTACGTTGCCCATCGATGTCGCCGTGGTACCACTCGATCAAGCTGACTAGAGAGCACCGCTACTCGCCTACCTCCTCGAGGAGATTCTCCACCAGAAAGGACTGAAGAATGATGAATTGCTCGATGCACCAAGACGTTTGTCGCATTCGGTAATGAACTTTACAAGTGAAGTCCGTCAGGAGTACTCATGAAGTGCGTCCCAACCGACCAAGGGAAACAACTCCTTGAGCTCCATGCCGGAATCTATGGACATCATGCGTCCCTGAGGTCGCTGGTCGGAAAAGCCTTTCGCTAAGGTTTTTACTAGCCCACTGCGCTGTGAGATGCAGAGGAGGTCATCCGCAGGTGTGAGGGATGCTTGTTCTACGCTCGGCAAACTCATTTGCCAGCGTAGGAGCTTCAAACCATCCCCATCACCTAGCCATTCGTGGTCTAGGGCCTCAACATGGTCGGACCCCTCAAAAAGGACCTAGGTGGCTTCACTCACCTACTCGTAGCAGTGGACAAATTCACCAAATGGATAGAGGCGAAGCCCATCACCAACATTCACTCGAAAGAGGCGGTCAAGTTCTTCCTTGACATCATCTATCGTTTTGGTGTTACTAACTATATCATCACTGACCATGGAACTAACTTCACCAGGAAGAAGTACCTGGACTTCTATGACAGATACGGCATCGGGATCAACTGGGCCTCTGTCGAACATCCACGTACTAACGGTCAGGTCGAACGAGCCAATGGCATGGTCCTCCAAGGACTTAAGCCACGAATCTTCGACCGACTCAACAAGTATGCCGGGCGATGGGTTGCAGAGGTCCCAGCGATCCTCTAGAGCCTGAGAATGACCCCAAACCAATTCATAGGGCTCACACCTTTCTTCCTAGCCTACGGAGCTGAAGCGGTATTGCCCTCCGACCACGACTACGGCGCCCCAAAAGTGAAGGCCTTCGACCGAGACCGAGCCATGGAGGCTCAGCAGGACGCGATTGAAATGGTCGAGGAGGCTCACGAGACAATCATCATTCGCTCTGCTCGCTACCAGCAAACTCTCCACAAAGTACCATGAAAGAAAAATCAGAGGGAGGATCCTCGAGGTCGGAGACCTCGTGCTCCGAAGAACCTAATCAACCAAGGAGAAACATAAACTCTCTCCACCATGGGAAGGACCCTATACGGTGACCGAGGTGATCCGACCGGGCACCTACCGACTGAAGGATGACAACAGCAATGTTCTCACCAACACATGGAACATCGAACAGTTACGTCGTTTCTTCCCCTAAAACTCGGTCTTAAATTTTTCTTTCATTCAACATTTCCTTCTACAAAGCACCCCAGCCCGAGCACTCTCGGCCTGGGTTGCTCGGGGGCTCCATGAGGGTGCGATACCACCCCTCTTTTTTACTATCATATAGTAATATTATTTACCCAAACAAAAGGATACTCCATTTCTTTAATTACCCTATGTAATTTATGTTTTAAACTCCCAACCGATCACACCCCACCATGACCTAGGGTTACGAGCAGCTGAGCCTCGCAGGCCACGCCCAGGCTCTTAAAGTTGTAGCCTATGGGTCAAACGGGCAGGTGCAAAAAAGAAAGGATAAAAACAACGCTATGCTAGGGCAAAAACAAGGATGGATGGGACAAGCTTCCCCTTACGAGTGATTCCATGACAAAAACGAAATTGAAGTATTCACGAATGTAAAAACTATTCACACGGGGGCTCCCCCATGAACTTATCTTTTACATATACTGACTGTTTCTACTCTAAATTCTATTGTGGCCGCTCGGTGGCATTGGCTGACGGCGTGATCGACGAGGATAAGGGTAGGTCGCTTTTCGACAGGACAACGTTTGGCTCTGTCGGAGGCGGGACGACGCTCGCTTCCAACCTAGTCTCCACTCCTTCCGTAGGTTGGATGGCGTCTTCCTAGTGCACACCTTCAGCCACGCTCGAGCAACGAGCCTCCATCACTCACTGCACGGAGACTTGCTCGGCAACCATCCATGCAAATGGCACCAAGCTCTCCCCAAGCGCATGGATTGCATCCACACTCCAGCCATTGGCGTACCCTCTATAGATGGTGGCAAAGTCCAGATCCGGGTGGTGCGTCGCCACTGAGGTCAGTACCCCCGACATCCCATAGAACATGCCGTCGGAGATGAGCACCCAAACTTCATTCGGGACCTCCGCCAGCTGGACGGCGGGCGTACTGGTCCTCGGTCCTGACCCGAACACCTAAGAAACAACCACCTGGGTGACGTTACAAATCTGGTTGAGCTCCCCCTTGAGAGCATGTCACTCCTCAAGGGACTTGGCTAGTGCCTCCACGCTCCGACCGATCGCCGCCTTGGCTGTCTCCAGCTCTCGCTCTAGAGAACCAATTTTTCCACTCAGTTCTGGAATAAGGACAACAAGTTCAGAAGGAAAGGAGAGGAAAAACCAAGGCATCAACTGAAGGTGGAACAGATACATACCAAGGTGGGTGCTTTCGAGGATGGAGAGTCCTTCTTGTTGGGCCACCTTCTCGAGCAGACAAGTGTTTAACTCCTCTGCACCAAGCACCTGCCCCCGGAGCGTGACCACTTCCTATTCAGCCTCCGACCAGGCCTTCCGCTCTGTCTCTAGAGCCTCTAAGGACTTCTGAAGCGCCGCCTCGGTCTCCGCCAAGTGGACCTTCGCTGTGTCGAGTCCCCACTCGGCAACAGTCGCCTGTTCTGCCATGAGAAGTTCCGCCGCCCGCACTCCCGTCGCCTCGGCCGCCCGGTCTTGGGACTCACGGCGGGTGGATTCCAGCTGGCACTGAAGCTCATCAACCCGCCGCGACATCATGGCTTCTCGCCCCATTTGACCGTGTTCCTCCCAAAGGAAACAGGATTTGCGGATCAACATCGTCTCTAAATCCTGTAAAGCGAAAAGCAAACATGCTGAAACAACTAGTAAAAGACCAAGGAGTCAAGGACAAACGCTAAAAACACAGAAAGCTTACCTCTGCGATGCATGGCAAGTCGGCTGTAACTGCCTGATGGACAAGCTCAACCTGCTCCAAGGCCTCCTTGAGCCTCGCCTTGGTTTGGGCGAGATCGAACTCCATCGACAGTCCTCTCTCCTCAAGCAAGTGCCAAAGCACCACCTCCTCCTCATCGCGAAGGACAAATCCAGCCTTCCTCAGGTCGTCGGGGCAGGGCCACACCAGCTCATGGGTTGCCCCCGACCTGCTGGAAGATCCAGCCAACGCAATATCGTGCGACGACCGGATCATCACCAACTCCTGCGACGGCGGGATGGCTGGCAGCTCCACCCTAGTGCCTACCTCGCCGGAGCAGGGGATCTCCACTATCCGGACTCCATGGCTCGCCGGTGGATGTTCTACCTCCAGCCTAGCCATGTCTCCTCCCGACCCCTCTAGCTCTGACCAGGAGGGCGAGCCGTATGTTCCTCCACCGAGCGAGGCAGGGAGCCCAGTTTCCTTCCTCTCTTCCACCACAACCATTGCCAGAGGGATCGCAAGGGTCACCTCCAACCCAACCTCCGCCGTCACCATGGGGATCGCCGCCATCATTGCCGCTGTCACTGTCGCCGTACTCGCGATCGACCAGGAGGACGCAACCCCCGGAAGGGAAGGTCGCACCGCCGCCAATCGGCTTTCCCCGCCACTCATCGTGACTCGCCACAGGCTGGGTCTCCACTCCTTCCACACAGGAGGTAGGGCGATGCCCAGTCCCATCAGTCTCTAGCCATAGTCAAATAAATGCAGGTCAGTTACGCTCAAAGAACTCAACTGTGAGATCAAAAAGGAACATAGATGCATACCTAGACGAAAGCGATAGGGCTGTGAATCCCCGACCCGCTGGCAACGAGCCCACTAGACGAGGACCGCTCATGGGCCATGACCCGCACCCCCTCACATCGACCGAGGGAGGAGCCAACCCAACCGGTTCCCGATTGGCCCATGAATGGCCGCGACCGCCAACTCATGGCGAACCAACTGGATGAACTGACGGGGCATCTCCTCGTTGTGAGTCACACACACGCACCGACCCCAAAGATGTGGGGGGATGAACACGCTCGTCTGACCGGCTGGCATGCCCCAACACACTCAGAGCAGGGTGGGGTGCGGAGCCAACAACGCCTCCGAAGGGCACGACGACCGTGCCTGCTTCGCCTCTCATTCGACGATGGCGGCGTCGCTCACGGCACGCTTCCTTGACTCAGGAACATCGCCGCTCTTCTCCATAGGCTCACGATGCTCCACTGAGGTCACGATGATGCCCCTATATCCTTAATCCTCGGAGGTGCTTGCATCCCCACCCATCTCAGTGGGCTCCTCCGACTCGACCTTCGCCTCCATGTCGCTCTGGCTTTCACCCGCCCAAACCCGTCGACCGATCTCCTTCTCCTTCTCGTACTTCCTTCGGGCCTTCTCAGCACTCTTCTTCTTCTTGGCAAGCTCTGCCTCCTTTAGGGCAGCTTGCTGAGCTATGCCCTCAGGCCCCTCGGAAGATGCGGCTGAGATTTGTAACCCGCGAGTCCCTATGAAACGGATGACTCGAAGTCAAAATACAGGAGAGCAAGAGGGAAAAGGACACGGAATAAGAAGAGGGGAGCATACTAGATTGGACAGCGTCGCGGCGTGAAGAGGTCCGGGCATTCCTTCAAGGGAGCCTTTATCCCTCAGTTGCAGCACCCGATCGAGTTGACTCCAGACTTCGTCCTTCAGCAACTCCTTCGGCGACGCGCGATTGGGATCCGTTGGGCTGGAGTACGCCCACATCGGCCTCCTCCTCTCTGCCATGGGGCGACTCAATGGCGGAAGAAGGTGTGGAATACTTGTAGCCCATCAAGGCCATGCTGCACCAGCTTCTGAAGCTCCGCCTCGATGACCTCCAGCTTGTTCTACCTACTAGAGGGACTCCACGACCAGCTCTCCCGCCTCTCCGGCCTTCTTCCGATGAACGGCGGGAATGGTGCCTCTACTGGGTTCCTGATGTAGAACCACTCACCATGCCACCCCCGATTGGAGTCGCACAGGGAGTACATGGGGTAGGAGCCTGACGATGTTGGCTTCTTCTACAAGGCAAACCCCCCAACCGACGTAGTTCTGGGTGGCTTCCCCTCAGACAAGGCTCGCTTGGTGAAGATCCGATGGAAGAGATCCACATGCGGCTCCATCCCGAGGAAGGCCTTGCAAACGGTGACAAAACCAGCAATGTGCAGCACCCTAGTCGGATTGAGGTGCTGCAGCTCCAGGCCCCACTCGTTGAGGAGCCCGCGCAAAAACCAGTGCGTGGGATATCCAAGCCCACACTTATGGAAGGCGAGGAAGGAGACAACCTCCTCGGTCCATGGTCATGGAACAGCTTCCCCTGGCATAGGAGCCCTCCAATGTGTCACCTCTTTCGGTGGGAGCAGCCCCTTCTTGGCGAAACCAGCTAGCACCTCCTCATCTACATTGGATGGCTTCTAGTTCGACATCATGCCCCAGATTCACGAACGAATCTATGAGTTCTCCTCTCCCTCGCTTTACCCTCTCTCTCCCCTAGAAACCACCGCGGTGCATGAACGGCCTTGGCGAAAAAGAAGAAGGAGGAGAGGCAGCAGTTGGAGAAAGGCAAAGGAATAGGACAAAAACCCTCTCCCTTCCCCTATTTAATGTGGATAGGCATGCGGTGGGACGCGTCCTGACTGATGGGATGCGCCCTGCCCAATGAAACGTCACCCAGTTAAAACGGGATGTGGCCTAGGCAGGGCCCACCACTACCGCAACCCGAGCGTAGGAAACAAGGCGCAACCGCACGCAAACAATCCTCTGCCTTCCCAGGCAGGGTTTGGAAGGGCCCACCAATAGGATCTCCATCAAGGAAAGACCAACGGGCTACCTGAGTCGATCGAATGGCTCAGGCGACTGCCGAGAGAAGGGTAAGGAGCAGTGGGATACCCCATGCGGGCTATGTCGACTCCGTCATGAATGATAGACATGGATCCCATTCAGACATATCCGATAAGAGCTCCTCAAAAACCGTCACTCGAGTCATCAAAGTAACTTTACCAAACCTTCTTACTTTATTTTATTTTCTAATGCATGATCATTCATTTATCCTTTTTCATACACGCATTCACGCATACAATCATTCATTCATCCCATACATCCTAAGCATTGCATATGCAATTAATGCATCACAACGCTTCGTGTTGCGTCACAAAGTGGTAGTCACCTCATTCGATATGAGCGATGACCGACCGGGGTTTGAAGGCCGGCCCACGAAGGGCTCGAGGCTGCCTCACGTCAAACAGAGCTAGGGGAGAAAACGTAGATGAGCCCCAACGGCCCTCGCCCGATCTGCTCAGAAGCAGACAGGGTCATCTCGACCTTCTCGTTCGATCCTAACCTTGAGCCATGCCCACAGAATCTCCATCGAGGGGAGGCTAGCGGGCCACCTGAGTTGGTCTCTAGAATGGCTCAGGCATCTACCGGGAGGCAGGTTAAGGAGCAGTGGAATGCCACATGAGGGCTATGCCGACCCTGTTATGAACGACGGACCCGGATTCCACTCAGACATACCCGTTAGAGAGCTCGCTGAGCGCGTCGCTCGAACCATCGAGGCAAGCAATGTTAGCTCAGCCCCTCCAGTTGCAGAAACCACGAATGGGGTAACACACAAAACTAGACCAACCCCTCGGCCATGCCTGGCACTGGGGTCCAACCCCCCCCGGATCGTGATCGATGTTTGGGTTGGCGCCCGACGACTGGGTTCGCGCCCACCGGGGGCGCTCGTGCTTACCCGCTAGCAAGTCAAAAAATCCCCCAAGCGATTCTACTCGAATCTCTCGAGGGCTCGGGGGCTACACCCACCGGGTGCGCTTGCGTGCACCCACTGGCAAGTCAAAAAATCCCTAGGCGATTTCTAGGACCACCAAGGTACACCTCTTGCCTGACTCCGCCTCGGTCGACGTCTGAGGGCGGGCTCCACCTTGCTCGACGTTTGAGGGCGAGCCCCGCCTCGGCTGACCCCTGAGGGTAAGCTCCGCCTTGGCCGACGTCTGAAGGGATGGCTCCGTCTCGCCCGACACCTAAGGGCTGACTTCGCTTCGCCCGATCCCTCAGACACGGTTCCAAGCGAAAGCTCATGCCACCACCAACCATTACGAGCCAGAAAGTACAACCCTAGGTCAAACTTTTGGCATCGTGCAGGGAGTGATCACGTCTCAGCACTACCCGTCTCTAGGACATATCGCTCCAGGGGACTCACATCGACCCACAATAACGGACGCATAGTCACTATGCTGCATACTCCCTATACGGCCGCTGATCAGCATGCTGGTTCGTCGGTCCGACGCCTGGGTCCGCAATCCATCACGCCCGACCCCTCGGCCGCCCCCAATGCCTGCGTACGCGCTCCGTCGCGCCCAACGGCGACTTACGATCTTACACCCACCCGCTGCTCTCGTACAATGAGTATAAACAACTCCTTCATGACTTCGTAGAAGTCCCAAAAGAGCTCGGGGGCTCCTGTCGGGTTCATAAACCCAGTGTCCCCGATGGGACCGCTTGCCACCAAAAAGCTCGGCCCCAGCAAATGGCATTACAACAACGCGCGACTCGTGGGCCGGCCCAGATACCTAATGATAGGCCGGAAGAGCGATCCAGTCTCCGAGCGGAAAGCCTAGCCAAGGAGGGGACGATACTCGCTTCCGACTTCGACTCACTTTTCCGACCGGGAATACGTCGAACATCTGCTTACGGCTCTTCTCCGACCGGCACGTTCAGAGCCGACTAGGAACGATCGACCGAAGACGCCCGCTCAAGGACGCTCGCTCGGTGAGGACCCAAGAATCAGGCGGAGCAGATAAGGCAAGACGTTCAAGTCAACCGTAATACCGAGGACCGTACCCTGCACACCTGCAGGACAGTACCGTCAAGACATGTTAGAAGGGTGCTCTACAATCTTTCAAGCATGTCAGAACCCAAACAGTGTTGTGGGCGCCGACATTTGCCTTACAGTATTGTGGGCGCCGTCATTTGCCATACCAGGCGAGCACGGTAAAGCCTGCCACATGCGTATGACATAAATAGTATTGTGGGCGCCAACGACCATCTTGTACCCGACAGCGTGGGCAACAAAACTTAGTAACATACGTGCACACTCTCTCTCACACACACACACTTGTAAGGCCATCACCTTCGCCTATAAAAAGGGATGCGCTCTCTCCCAACGGACGATGGTCATTTTGACTCTCTCTCTCCGCTAAGCTTTAGATATTCTGAGCACTCGAACAGCTCCACGACTCTAGAACTCTAAAGCTACACAGAGCATATGTTCCAATACTTATCGCACGTAGGAGTTCCCATCACTCTTGGCTCTTCGGTCCAGAGCCCGACCGGACCTTTAACACCCTCCTTATTATTTCCACTCGTTTGTAACCCCACAGCAAACTTCGAGCACCTAGGCTCAGGAATAAAGTCACCAACCGACTGGAACTGAACGTAGGACACGTTGCCTGAACCAGTATAAACCCTATGTTATTGAGTGCTAGGTCACATCCGATCACAACGCACGACAAAACTACAAATATTTACTTGTTGATCACTTTTCGCACCGATAACATATATTTTGGATTGTAGGAGTACACACCGAGTATTCAGGCTTGGATTGACCTTTTGTCTACTATACAAAGTTACAAACAAATTCATGCATATTAATTGCAGTTGATATGTTAATCTGATCTTCGATCTGTACTGTGTAAAGTTTTTTTTTCTCTTTCTTTGTAAGCTTTATATCTATGCAATTAAGTCGACACGCACGCCCTTCCCCATTCCGGTCGTCTTTTGCGATGAAAGCGAATCGGAACCTCTTGTTAATTATCAAAATCTATATCTTCACTAAAAATAAATATATATGTGCCACAGATTATCTTGCTGGAATCTCCATCTAGAAAGGAAATGCATGGTACCCTTTGTGTGTGTGTATATATATTCTCTAGAAAGGAAATGCATGGTACCCTTTGTTTCTTTCGTTGAACGGAATGTAATAAAATACCAGCTAGTATATCAGTTTGTGGTGCACTGCACTGTTTGAAGAGCATCTTGCAAGATGCTATAGCTCTGAAAAATTCACTTGAGAACAAAGACCACAAATAACATTTTTTTTATTCAGAAAAAAGGAAGCTTTATTTCCTGCCTCTCTCTACGACACCACAAATAATACACAAGATTATGTGTATTTATATAAGATGCTCCCACGGTGTGTGGAATTGTTCCAAGATCATGCATTCACTGATGAGCCGGAATGATACGTTGCCGCTCTCACATCAAATTACATCACACAAGTTGGTCTCCCCAGGCTGCAGGTAGGGTGCCGGATTCTGTCCTGGCAACTGCTGTCTACCAAGAAGAACATATGCTGCCAAGGCCAAGCAACCTGCATGCAGTTACGGGCGTAGATTCATCAGGGCCCTTTCCTTTCCCCTGCCTGGCATGGCCTGGCCTGAGCTGCCTCCAAATGAAATCCTTATCATTTCTCTGTTGGACCTGGGATCTTCCGCACGGGTAAGCCGACCAGTCACTGGGTGAGACGATCGGTTACCGGCGTTCTCGCACACACACTATGACTGGAGGTATAAGAGAGAGAACAAAGCGCGCGCACACACAGCACAAGCACCAGCGTTGGCCAAAGCTCTACAGAGGAGATGGCAAAACTGAACTCGCTCTCTTTACTGAGTTGCAGTGGGAAGCTATATATAGAACTCTATGCATCTAATCCTAGTATACAAACATGCCTGGCCGTCATGCTGCTACAGTGACTAGATGTGACAGCAGGGCTGACTTTAGCGCCTGCCCCTGCCGCGGCTATAGTGCAGCAGTAGGGAGCCCTTTCGGCGCCTAACCCTGCCACGCGTTCAAAGATGGAAGATCAGCAGATTACTTTACAATTCTACCCCTAATCCTACTGCTAACCCTAGAACCTCCACCATGCCGATCATTTTCTTCAGCTCCGTGAACCGAAGACGACCGAGCGACTTGGTGAGGATGTCCGCGAGTTGTCGACCAGTTTCGACGAACTCAATGACGATCTAACCTCCATCGACACAGTCTCTGAGGAAGTGGAACTTGATGTGGATGTGCTTGCTCTGGTAGTGGAGAACCGGATTCTTCGCGAGGGCGATGGCAGGCTGGTTATCCACCATCAGTGTTGGTGGGTGAGCTTCCACACCGGTCAGATCGCCCAGCAGCCGGCGCAGCCACATAGTTTGGCACGCCGCTGTGGCCACCGCCACATACTCTGCCTCACACGTGGACAGCGCCACCACCTTCTGTTTCAGCGACAGCCATGAGATTGGAGCCTACCCGAGGAAGATGAGCACGCCAGAGATGCTCCGTCGTCCGTCGATGTCCCCCGCCATGTCGGCATCGCTGAACACAGTGAGCTGCAGCCCACTTCCGCGGTCTTGGGGAAGACGATCCCCTGATCCGCCGTCCCCTTGACATAGCGCAGCAGTCGCTTCACCATGGCCCAGTGATCCTCTCGGGGATCCTCCGTGAAGCGGCTGACGTAGCCCACGGCGAACGCAATGTCCGGCCTCGTGTGGACTAGGTAGCACAGACCACCGACGATGCTCCGGATGAGTGCTCAATCTACCCTCGCCGCGGTACTGGCCTTCGTCAGTTTTAGTCGCTCCTCCATCGGAGTCACGCACGGCTTGCACTCAGCCATGTCGCTCCGCTCCAACATCTTTGAGGTGTACGCGCTTTGACCGAGCGTGAGCGCCTCCTTCCTCTGCTCACCTCGATGCTGAGGTAGTAGAAGAGCGCACCGAGATCGCTTATTTGAAAATGAGCCGCCATCTCATGCTTGAATCTGTCGATGTCCTCCGCACACGCGCCGGTGATGATCAAATCATCCATATACATGCCGACGATGAGCTCCTCCTTCCCCCGTTGCCGCGTGTAGAGCGTGTGCTCGGTTGCGCACCGCGTGTACCTAAGCTCGCCCAGCGTGGCGTCAAGCTTGGCGTTCCATGCTCACGGGGCCTGTCATAGCTCGTAAAGCGCCTTGCGCAGTCGGAACACCCTGTGTTCTACTTCCTTGACGGTGAAACCCGGAGGTTGCCTCACGAAGACCGTCTTCGCCAGCTCGCCATTGAGGAATACCGATTTTACGTCCAGGTGATGGACGCGCTAGTCCTTCGCTGCTACCAAAGCCAGCAGCAGTCGGATAGACTCCATGCGTGCTACCAGCGCAAAGACTTTCTCGAAGTCGATGCCCTCACACTAGACAAAGCCTCGGGCAATGAGGCGCACCTTGTGCTTCATAATGGCGCCGCGCTGATCCCGCTTGACCTTGTACACCAACTTCAAGCCGATCGGATGACATCCTGGAGGTGGATCGACGAGCTCCCAAGTCTCGTTTTTCTCGATTGCCTTCATCTCCTCCAGCATCGCCCGTCATCAATTTGCATCGCGCTTGGCCAGCACGAACATGGGTGGTTCCTCTGCACTGATGAGAAGCATCTCTGGGTCATTGAGCAGCCGACCCACAGGCCTGAGGACCCTGTGCCATCGACGATGTTGTCTAGCCTATGAAACCGCGCCTCCTCACCGTCGTGGAATGCATCCTTGAACTCTGTGATGTCGCTTGGAGGTGAGACGAACTCGATCGGCGTCGATGGAGTCCCCTGTTCCACTGGAGTGGTTGGCACAGTCCCCTGTTCCACTGGAGTGGTCGGCACAACACCTGGAGTTTTCAGCACCTCAGCTGTAGTGCTCAGCACTACTCCTGAACCGCTCATCACCACTCCTGGAGTGGTTACCACCACTGCAAGACCTCTCGGCACTGCTACGGGACCGTTCGGCACCCGTCCTGGAGTGGTCGGCACCACTGCAGGACCACACAGAACCCCTCCTGGAGTGCTCGGCACCCCTCCCGGAGTGCTCAGCTCTGTTGCTGGAGTGGCCGACACCTTCTCTCCAGCGTCTCCACCACCATGGATGACCAAGCGCTCGACGATGAAGGTGCTGGTGAAGCCGCCAGCTTCCTCCATGCCCAGACTGTCCCTGTCCCAGGCCGCCTTCTCATCGAACACGACGTCACGAGAGACAACCACCTTACCTCCGCGTGGGTCGCAGAGCCAGTATGCCATGGTACCTTCCTCGTAGCCCAGGAGCACCATCCGTGTGCTCCTGTCCTTTAGCTTGGTGAGGACCGGCTTCGTCTTCCTGACATGGCCGATGCAACTGAATGTCCGAAGGAAGGACACGCTCGGCTTGCGCCCATACCAAGCTTCGAACGACGTCACGCCCTTCAGGGCCTTCGTGGGCGCGCGGTTGAGGATAAACACCGCCGTGGTCACCGCCTTACCCTAGAAGCTTGCCGGCATGCTCTTGGCCTTCATCATGGATCGAGCCATGCTGACCACTGTCTGGTTCCACCGCTCCACCACGCCATTCTGTTGTGCCGAGTACAACGCGGTGTGGTGTCACACCACACTCTGACCCGCGCAGTACACAGCGAACTCCACCGAAGTGAATTCACCGCCATGATCAGTCCACAGCACGTGCAGCTTCTTACCGCTCTCCGTCTCTGCGCGTGCCTTGAACTTCTTGATCGCCTCCGTCGCCTCGTCCTTGCTCGTCAGGAGTTGCAGACACATATAGCGACTGCAATCATCCACGAGCAGGAGGAAGTACCACCGACCACTGTTTGTGGCTGGCGTGATTGGCCCACAGAGATCGTCGTGGACGAGCTCAAGAGCGTTTGCCGCGCGATACTTGGCCGCCTTTGGGAACGACAGCCTCCTCTGCTTCCCGGCCAAGTAGTTGTCACATAGCTCGCCTACGTGTGATGTCGCCATTAGGAGAGTGGCCTTATCATCCTCATCAGCCTGCGCTAAATGAGCCTCAGCCTTCTTCTCCTGCTTGCGATTTTGACACTCCTTTACCCAATGGCCCGTCTTTCCGCAGCGTCAGCAGACGTTGGGCTCGACCTTCTTCTTCTTCTTTTTCTCTGAAGATGCTTTGCCACGACGCTTGCCATCGCCACCTCGGCTGTAGGAGGCTTCCTCGGAGTTCTTCATCCGAGCAGCCCACTCCTTCTCTGTCAGCAGCAGCTTGCCGCTGTCCGTCATTGCTGTGGCCTGCACCATGCGCTCATCCACCGCCCGTAGACGGTCTGTCACATCCTCAATGGTGAGGGTGGACAAGTCCAGCATCGTCTCTATGGAGACAACGATCTGGATGTACTTCACCTGCACGGAATGGAGGTACTTGGAGACCGCCTCTTCTTTGTCTATGGTGACGCTGTGGCACCTCAGCTTGCTGATTAGGGACAGCAGGCGGAGGGAGAAGTCCTCCACCGACTCACCATCCTTGAACTTGAGGGTGGCGTACTCCTGCTTCAGCAGCTGAGCCGTCGCCTTCTTTGCACGGTCAGAGCCGACGTGCATCGCTGCAATGGCCTCCCACGCCTTCTTAGCAAAGTTATTCGCCCCCAACGGCTCCCTGTACTCCACTGGCACAGCAGCGAGGATAGCCTCCAACGCTGACATATCGTCTTCCTCGTTGTCGGTGCCTTTATCAATGGCATTCTAGAGCCGTCGGGCTCTGAGCTTGACCTTCATGGTTATCGCCCACTCGCCATAGTTGGTGCGAGTCAGCGTCGGCCAACTGGTGCCACTGACCTCCCGCACCGTGCGCACGATGACCTCCTGTCGTGGCTGGGCAGCCACAGCAGCGCTGCTGCTGTCGCCCATCTTTAAACCGTCCATCATCGTCAGCGGTTAGTCCAGCGACGACGCTTGTACGGCTCCGATACCACTTGTTGGGCTCGGGATCTCCCGCACGGATAAGACAACCGGTCACTGGGTGAACCGATCGGTCACCGGCGTTCTCGCACACACACTATGGCTGGAGGTAGAAGAGGGAGGAAGAATAGAGCGCACACACACAGCACAAGCACCAGCGTTGACCGAAGCTCTGCAGAGGAGATGGCAAAACTGAACTCGTTCTCTGAGTTACAGTGGAAAGCTATATATACAACTCTACCCATCTAATCTAGTACACAGACATGCTAGGCTACCAGGCTGCTACAGTGACTAGATGTGACAGTAAAACTGACTTTAGTGCATGCCCCTGCTGTGGCTATAGTGCGGCAGGGGAGCCTTTCGACGGCTGCCCCTGCCATAGCTACAGTGCAGCAACAGGAAGCTCTTTCGACGCCTATCCCCGCCGCACGTTCAGAGATGGAAGAGCTGCAGATCACATTCTCTATCGATCCCTCTTACGCTTTAATCTGTAGTGGCATGTTGACATGTTCCTCTGTCGGCCAAGCAAGAAAGAACTTTTCGTTGCTGCTACTGTTGCCCGAAAAGCTGCGAGAATCCATCCATCGATCGATGCCTTGCCCGTGACTCTTCGCCTCGTTCGCTTCACTTATAAGCTATACTTTTTTAATTGATAAACAGTATTTTTCTTTCATAATAAATCAGTCAATAGTACTTTCAGCCATGGCTTAAGCTGGTCAATTATGGCGCCGGATTCTGCTCGCGACAATGTGAGTGAGCGAGCGAGCGAGCGAGCTTGGATGACCCTGCATCGTTCAGAGCCGCGCGTTGGTTTTCTGAAGAATCCGGCCATGGACGTATGGCCTGTTTGCGTTGAGGCCTGACAAGTAGAAGCTGCATCGTTCAGTTTGAACGTGCGGTGAAGCTGAATGCTACCTGGTCCAGCCAAAATTTTGAAATCACAAACTAAATAGTCCCGAAAAGCGGCGCAGCTTTTCTCTCCATCAGCATGCAGATTACGAATTCGACATCCACGACGGAACTGAGAATTCAGGCTGCAGCAACAGGTTACAGGTGTGCCAAGATTCCGTTCGTGCACCGCAGAGAAATTCTCTCCCACTACCGAACAAGCCCTAGGGAAGAATCTTGAGACGAGACGAGACGGTGCTGGGCTGCTGGCCACGCGCGGCGCAGGGCGCAGGCTTTCCGGGTAGGCTGCCGCCGCTGTGCGGGGCGATGAGCATCTATCCGCCCGGGCCGGATCTCTCCGTATCGGCGGCTACAGGGACGGGTGTCTGTGACTCCCGGGCGATAAGATATCGTCGCCGGCGGACGGCTTTTGGAGATACCAGATGATGAAAACAGGGACGGGTGTCTGTTAAAGCTATCCTTGCACGTCCTACCTCTGTCTGGTGCCTGTTTTTTTTCAACCCTTATTCAATTAATTAACGTCTAATCCTCCCTGTCGTCGTCTCTGTTTTGCCAAAAAAAAATTGGCATCTCGATGAAATGATGAGTGAGAGAAATGACGAATTTTCAGTCTCAAAGTTCGATGTTTATCTGGAGACTGAAGATATATTCAACTAATCGGATGACATTATTATTGCACTATGTATGGAGTTTGCATGCAGCAAGCTATCCGAGAACAGCTTTGCAAGTAGCAATAATGCCACTGTGCGTCTGTGTGTTGTGGCAGCGGCACCGCACGGTTCTTGTGGTGTGCAGATGAGATGCTCAAAGTTAGGCAAGCATGACTTTCAGTTTCAGGTCGGCCGAGATAGATGCTCTGTTTGTTTGGAGACAATGGTACTGCAGTTTGAAGCCAGTTGATAGTGAGACAAATGCAGCCCACATCTTGGTCGACGACAACATTGATTTTTTAATTTATTTTCAGTGCTCTCTTTAAGAGGGTTTTCAGTGTTCACCTCTACTAGAACAAAGAGTCAATATTTTCTGAGCTTTTCAAATGATGGGCTTGACCCAGAAAGCTTTGGGCCGGGCTGCTTTTCAAATGACATGGAGAAGGCTTTTCAGACTCATAAACAGCAAAGAACTGAACAACGGTTTTTGCCAACTCAATATGACCGAAGTGGCCAGGGCAATAAAAAGAATGCTGGCGTTGCTCGAAAAAAAAAAAGAAGGCTGGCCACTATTCTTGCAGCTGGCCAGTAAATTTTGGACATAGTAAAAGATAGAGAAATGGTCATGCCTGGTTTGTTTCACAAAAAAAAAAAAACTAGAGAAGACATTATTACAGTACCCGCAAGGTTTGTTTTAAATGTTCCCTTGAAAAAAAAACTAGAGAAGACTTTATTGCAGTAGCAAAAAAAAATTAACCAAACATGTAGGCCCAGATCCATACAACAGATAAACTACAACCATATCCCATAACTATGGATGAAAACGGGACGGGAAATTCCCGTACCGACCGACACCGTATACCGCATTAACCGATCGCATACCGTTTTTGCAGGAAAACAGGAAATGGGAAAACCGACACCGTATTTTAGGCAGGAGCGGGAACATAATCAATTAAGAAATTTTTCCGACCGTATTCACGGTTCCCGTATTCGGGCAGGGAAATTTCCTGCGGTATTCTCGTATTTTGTACACCTAAACCTCATATTCAGCTCACTGATTGATGCAGCCCACGAAACCTCCCGCTCCCCCGCGCCACAGGCCCAGCCCACTCCCGTCCGCTACTCCCTCCCGTTCCTCCCAAAAACGGCGGCCAAACCCTATTCGCTATCCCTGAGTCCCCGACTCGGCGACTCCCGTCTCGTGCGGCGCTGCCTCTGCCTCTCTGCGAGAGTGAGACTGCTCGGCTGCCCCTGGCGACTGCGAGCGGCCGAGCGCTGCGCGCCTGCGCCGCTGCCCCCGGCCGGCCATGGGCAAGGAAGGGGCTAGCGGTGGTTCCCGTTTTGTGTTACCGCTTCCCGATCGTAATCGACACGTTCCCGTTCGAAATATTCCGTTCCCGATATCCCGTAATACCAGTTTCGTTTTCCCGTCCGGCCTTTCCGTTCCCGGCAAAAAAATACAAGAGCGGGAACGGTTAAGACATTTTTCCGACCGTTCCCGACCGTTTTCATCCCTACCCATAATATAGAGTATGTTCTCGACTTAACGATCAATGTTTGGGTTGGAATCAGAATCTAGTGTATCATATACTAGCAAGATTGTAAGAGCCAAAAGGTCATGTATAAGAGATATAGGACCACCGACAGGCATCAGCATAAACAAAATTAAGGGCTAAACATCCCTAAAAAAATTAAGGGCTAAACAAACTGCGATTGTTGTCAAAATCTTGGGCAGGTTCGCCCTGATAAATGCACCCATGGAGTACTCATGACTCACGAGAGCCGCACTGTTTTTTCCACCGAAGAAAGACATGCACGTTTCAAGAGAGGAACAGAGGATGGCGATTACCATACTTGTTGATTTTTTATGTAGGAAATATAAAATTATCACTATTTTTATGATAAGGATATATGTACCTGTTATTTTTCTAAGTGAATCTGTGTTTCTTTTTTTTGTGGAAAATCTGTGTTTCTATTGAGTTAATTAATGTATAAATGTAATTTATAGGCCACTAGAAGGCCTTGCGCACTCGGTTCGGATAATGCGTCAAAGTGGAGACGTGCACATCACAAAATGGGCCTGCAATCTACCCAAGGGAAAACACGAAGCCCGGTGTGCTGTTTCGCATAATAGCTGGGCCGCGCCAAAGGATCCAGCCCACGCGGCGTGGCGTCGTCGTAGCGGCTTGCAGGGAAGCGAACGAGGGGCGAACTCTGGATTTAGTACCAAACTGACCAGCGGACAACGTGAGCACCAGCTTATAAGCTCAGCTGTGGCTACTGCAGCCTTCCTACAGAGGCATTCGATAAAATTAGAACGATATAGAATAGATTATTATAGACCTGCGCAAGGATGACACGCACAAATTAAAAAATGGTTTAAATTTTTTTAAGATTTTACGTGCTGGTCCCTGGCCTCTTAGAAATACGCCCTGGTTGCATGTTTTCCCTTGCGAATATGCCCCTAAAACGTTCTTTTCAGGCCCTCTAGACTTCTGATGTCCTACACCAAAGGTCCAAAACTTTTTTGCGCATTCACATACTACCCCTGGCCTCTATTTTTTCTTAGAGAGATGCCCTCCACCCCTCTTTTTGGGGAAGCTAATTCACCCTTCGGGTCCTCGAGTGCATGTTTTGCACATATATGCCCCTTAACCCATCCCTTGGACTTTAGGCCTTGTGTTTGCATATATAACTGCACTAGTTGTCACCGGCCTATCTAAAATTGAAGGTCCTATTATTTTTGTTAACCCTACTTTATCTTTTTTTAATCGGGACAAGGTTCTTTGAAATATGTATCTCCTATAACTAAAAACAATAAAATGTAAATATTTTTTGAACATACATCTATCGCCCTGCCTGCTACGTTCCCAGACTCGCTCCCACGCGGCCGTCCCTTGCAATATTTAAAAGGAAAGACCTTCTCCTTCCCCCCAATCGCACGCCACTCCCGCACAAATTCCCGTCTCCCCGATCGCCGCCCTTCTCGCTGCCCGTAAACCCTAGCCGCCGCCTCCAAATCCCGATTCCGCAAGGAAGGGGGAGAGGGAGGGCCGCCCCGCCGTAGATGGAGCCCGCGGGGGTGCGCAAGGAGTGGTGCGTCGTCCCCGACTCCTCGCTCCGCTCCAATGGCGCCAAGGTAGGCCCGCGTCGCCGCCCCGATCCCCCGACAGCACAAAAGCCTTACTCCTCCCACCACCATCCCAAATCACTCCCTGCTCTGGCTTGCGTCCCTTGCCTCCTTGCTCGCGCACTGGTTTCCACCCGTGGGAACGTTGGGGATGACCGCTTTGGGTGTTGTGGGCACGGGAAGGGGTGGGTGGACTCGGCGACTTCTACGCCATCACCAAGCTCAGCGATGACATCCTGCAGCAGCGCCTGTAGAGCGTCGTGCGACAGCGGGGGGAGCTGCAGGAGATCGAGATCGAGCTGCGCGCGCAGGCCATCGCACACCGGCAGATCATCCAGGTGCAACAAAGCTTCCAGGCGGCTACCAAGGAGCATGCTACAGCTGTGGCAAAGATGATTCCGCATAC
Source organism: Miscanthus lutarioriparius (assembly GCA_904845875.1). Taxonomy (NCBI): domain Eukaryota; kingdom Viridiplantae; phylum Streptophyta; class Magnoliopsida; order Poales; family Poaceae; genus Miscanthus; species Miscanthus lutarioriparius. The sequence continues at coordinate 3,125,002 of CAJGYO010000016.1, read as the reverse complement.
AGGGGATGCGAGCGCCGATTTGGTCAACTCCAGGGGCTACGAGCTACAGTATATTATAATTCTCATTGTGCATATACGTATTGTTGTTTCTGTAATTCGGTTCAATCGTATCTGCTATAATGTTGTATAAAAGTATTCACTTTTTACTGAGCTTCTGAATATGCAAATTTACCATACGATTCTTGAGGATTTACGATTGGTGATGTCATTATTACAGGCAGAGCTGCTGATCCCTCAGTTGGAATTCCTCAATGAGGAAGGAGCACACGCTGAGCTCTGGGTGGTGTCACAGATTTTCGTGGACACACCTGACAGGACAGGTTTGAATACATGGTCGTTTCCGCATTGGACATGGCTATTACTCTCTCCAGCTTAGGATTGCACCACTCTAGCTCCTACCAAGCCCTGACTGATATTTGAGACTACAGATTACTACTTTGCAAATTTGTGGCTCTTGACCTCCTGTGATTTACGGTATGTATTTGTCAGTTTCTGATTCGACTCGCTATTTGCAGAAAGTTACTGCCATTTTCCTAGATGGTAGAGGAGCTGCCCTTCTCAAGTATCAATGGAAAGATGCACAATTCAAGTGTAACAGGTACTATCCACTGAGAAGTGATGGTTTCGTAGCAAATTCACAATTTCGTAGCAAATTGATGTAACTTGTTGCATCTCATGATTTTCTGACTACAAGCGACATGCTACCGATTGTCATGAACACTACTGTTTCGGGATTATAGAAGGTGCACAGTTATTTTATGATTTTGAACTTCTATAAAAATTAAGCTGTCCATTCCTTCGGAAGTACAAAAACACATTGCTTTTATTCAGAACTACAACCTACTAGGTTACTAGGCGGCTAAGTGACTGAGTGACCATGTGATTGAGTGGCCGAGTACTTGAGTGGCCGAGTGCTTGAGTTGCCGAGTGAGCGGGTTCAGTTTCTGAGTGGCCGAGTGATTGGGTTCAGTTACTGAGTGGCCGAGTAACCCAGTAATCGAGAGATGACAAATTGAGTGATCGAGTGACCAAGTGGCTCGGAATGGTTGACTGAGTGTCTAGTGACTGAGTGGCCAAGTGAAACAAAGCAGAGTTGTATTGTATGACTGCAAGTTTCAGTGCAGAATTGCTTACCACCATTTAAAGCTTACTTTGAAATACTACTTCTGAATGAGGAATTTATTTGGTGGAAATATTTTAGGCCTTTGATCGCGGACAATAGATCGATGGGCCTGTCACAAGGACAGAGCAGCTCCACGATGATGTCTGTGTTTGTTGCAAGTTTCTGTTTATATCGTCATAACCAAGTATCTCTTCAGTAACTTGCCTGTGTCAGACAGAAGAGAAGAACTGAAACAGAACATTGGCTCCTCTGTTTGTTTGAAGCTGCTGATTTCAGGTGGCTCAGCGTGCAGGTGTGGCGTAAGATGTGGTACCAGAAAATGAAGATGAAGCTCATCGTCCTCGGCATCATCGTCGCGCTGATCCTCATCATAATCCTCTCAATTTTCCTGGGCATATGCGGCAAGTGATTTAGGTTGTTGGAGATGGCTGGGAATAGCAGTGAGTCGGATTATGTGCTATATCAAAATCTAGCTTGGTTTGTTTATCAAAAAAAAATATCTATCTCGGTTTGAGCAAGGCTCCAGGGAGTGCTGACGCTTTCCTCATGATCATGGCCAAGAAGCTCCACAATGGTCTCCCGGTAATTTTCCACCTTTCGTTTGTGTGAGATATATTTTTGAATCTCGTATTTTATTGTTGCTTGCATATGACGCCTGTCTGATTTGGTCAGAAGGAGGTGACAGTGGAGAGGGCGGCGACGACGGACGAGAGGCTGCGGTACCTCGAGTTCGTGCGGCAGGCGGCGGCGCAAGTGCAGGCACCGGTCCTCATAGGTTGTCTGCTGTTGCTTCTCACATTGGACAAGACTGGACTTCGACACACCGTGAAGACATTTGGCCAGAGAGGACAGAGATTTAGATTTTATTTGTTTCATAAGCTTTTCTGAAATAGATTTACATGTCCTCTGCTTGGTGGGGTTGCAGGTGAGGACGCACGCAATCCGGACGACGCACGAGAACATTGACATGACCATCAAGGCTGCTGACAGCATCCTCTCCCAACTCGACCTTGCCCACCGTGTGCGATCAAGATGCTAGACGTTTAGCCGAAAATCAGAGTGAATCGGATAAAGTTTTCGTGTGGCGTGGTGTGGATCTGAGGGCGTTTGAATGAATGTGCAAAAAGGTCAGGTGCTTGCGATGATTTATTGCTGAATTATCAAATATTTTGATACATTTAAAGGATGGAGTTAATTGATATAAAATGAGTATTCTCAGAATGAAGGATATAACTCCTCTTTAAGGCTTATATGTTGTTTAGGGGAATCACTATTTATGATATTAGATTGAGTTACCATAATTATAGCGTTTCTTTTGAATGGGATGCAGTTTTGTAAAAAAAAAATCATCTCTGAAAGTGTTAAATTGATGGCTAGCCGAACTCATTGCGTTGAGAATATAGTAATCTTGCAAGTTATTGCTGTTAGCTTTTGGTCAGGCTCAAGTTCAAATGTTACGATTTTGCACCTCCACTTAGTTTGTGTGATTTTTGGCTTCGTGCTTTAGGCTTCGTTGTATGGCTAAGTGATAAATTAAAATAATATCTCTCTCCCTCTACCTCCATAACTCCCTCCCTTTCTCTCTCTCTCTCTCTCTCCAAGAACCTTATATCTCATTCTATGATTTAATACCAAGATATGCATTGCTTTTTGCTGGTTTGATTTGCATTATTATGAAATATCCTGTAGCCTTAGCACGGAAAATTCTATACAGTAGAGTTTGTAAGCTTGTGATGCCGTGTTCTCCGTGACTGTGTTAATTTCACGAACTTTGGTTTTTAAATTAAATGTCACTTTAACGTTGATATTTAATTTCACAGTATTGTTATCTTATCGTGCGATCCATATGTTTTTAGTATAAAAATTTAGTTGTCCCGTAGCAACGCACGAGCACGCTACCTAGTTAATCCTTAAAGAAAAAAAAATGCAACCTAACTGATTTTCTCGCGGTCGGTAGTTCTTCAACCAGTCAAAAAAAAATCTCCATTAAAGCAATGAATCCTGTGATTGGGACATGTCTTACTAAAAAAATATGCTATGTTTTTTCATGAACAAATACACGGTGAACTTTCACTACATGAATCTGGCTCGAGTTTTTTTTTAATTCCTCAAAACTCAGTTTTGTTTACATGGTTCTGCTCAAAATCTTGCTTTCAAGTTACTCAACTTACGACTTACAAGACTTCATGATAAAATTAGGTTACTTTTTTTTTTCTTTTTGGTTTACCAAGCCAAGGATATTTCATTTACCGGCAAAGGTAGGAAAAAAAAGTCGCCAGAACATATATAAACGTGCAAACGTGCACAAATTCCCCTCGGCAAATGTACACGACGTCATTGGCAAATTACAAAATCAAGCTTGGCCTTTTTATTCAATGGATGGTAGCTATCTCAACTCTCAAGTTTCACCAGCATCCACCAATGCAAACAACATCCTCCGTAGTATCCACAAGTCACCTATATGCATCAACATGTTCTGGTCAAAAATTTCACAATCTCGAACGACGTACACCGCATTTCATTGGATTGAAGCTATCATGCCAACGCGCAAGTTGAAACGTTATGGATGTGCTGTGCTTCCCATTCATCGACGCAGAAGGCTTCAGGTCCCAGCCATCTACATTCTTCGGGGACATTAAACATTCTTCGGGGTCCTTCACTGCTTTCGTAGTACTCTATGGAGCTCGGTAGAAAAAAAAGGGGATTTTGCTGCAGTACATCGCTAAAAAGCCTAATATGCTGATGGATATCGCTAAGAACGAAATTTTCCCAGTACCATTACAAAATCACGTCCATTTGCTGAAACACACCGCACCAAATATTTTATTCATTTATCAGATTTGCGGAGAGAGAAGGTGAGGAAAATGACTCTTCTGCCCTCATCTTCAACCTCCAGCTATTCACAGCTATTCACTAATTTTTGCCAAAACCCAAGAACGCCTCCGATTCGGAGACAGCCAACTGGATGGTGGCCAACACCAAGCGCTGCCCCAAGTGCCGGCGGCCGATCGAGAAGAACCACGGCTGCAACCACATGACGTGCGGCGCGCCCTGCCGCCACCAGTTCTGCTGGCTCTGCTTCGACCCCTGGGACAACCACCGAGGCTGCACGCGCTACGACTACCGCCAGCGGCAGCAGGTGGAGGCCGCCGCCGCGGACGAGGAGGAGGCGCGCCGGAGGCAGGCCAAGGCGTCGCTGGACAGGTACCTGTACCACTACGAGCGGTGGGCGGGCAACGGCAAGTCGCTGCAGAAGGCGCTCGCGGACGCGGACGAGCTGGAGAGGTCGGAGCTCGGGAGGATGGCCAGGATGGTGGACGTTCCGGCGATGGAGCTCGGGTTCGTGACCGAGGCGTACCGGCAGATCGCCGACGGCCGGCGCGTGCTGCGGTGGGCTCACGCCTACGCCTACTTTTTGTTCCTTGACCCGGAGCGCGACGCGGCCAAGCGCGACCTGTTCGACGACCTGCAGAGCCAGGCGAACCGGTGGCTCGAGTGCCTGCACAGCTGCGCCGAGCTGGAGAGGAAGGAGCTCTTCGGCGGTGGTGCCAATGGTGACGGCGAGTCCGCCACCGTCGCCGTCGAGGCCCCCTGTCACCTTCTCTATGTCCGGCGAGATGGAGGCACTGTCGCTGAACATGAGACTGTGTGTTACGGCAAAAAAAATCAGTGACCATCCCAAGGTTGAAGATGAGGGTAGAAGAGTCATTTTCCTCACATTCTCTCTCCGCAAATCTGATAAATAAATAAAATATTCGGTGCGGTGTGTTTAAGCAAATGGACGCAATTTTGTAATGGTACTGGGCAAATTTCGCTCTTGGCGGTGTCCATCAGCATATTATGCTTTTTAGCGATGTCCTGCAGCAAAATTTCCAAAAAAAAAACTGGTCGGTTCGCTAATCCTGACGCCGCTACTTGCTGATGTATCTTGTTTAGCCATTTCAAAGACTGTTGCTACTTCGAAGCTACTATAAAACGGGTGGCTACAGACTATGCAATGTGGTCGGCAATTCGGAAAACGAAAGGGCTAGCGTCGGGACCTCCGGCCACAGAACTTGTTCGGACACATCCCACACCCCCTTACGCCCGTAACACATCCCATCCCACGGTAGCATGTGCGTCTGAACGCAGCAAACTCGACGACCCCCACTCCAACGCATACGCCGAGGCGAGATGGGGGGAATGGAAGGAAGGGGAGGGAGAGGAGAGGAGAGGGCGAGGCGTGTCGCGCGAGATATGAGCCGAAGCCCTCCGGAGGCCGCTGTCAGCCAGGTACCAGCGCCATTGCAACATGTGCAACACCTCACCTACTTTTCAAGTATTCAGATACAACACTTGCAACATACGTCTAAAGAAGACTAAACATTTAAAACACGCGCCTGAAACACTTACAAAAACACCCGAAAACACATGAAAAGTCATTGTAAAAACATATACAACATTCAGATAAATCACTTGCAATATACATGTGAAATATATGTAACATCCAAATAAACACACTAGCAGCATACATCTGAAAAACTGATGAGACATTGGGAACAGAAACTTCGAAACATACGTGTACCACCATTGTAACATATTCAACATCCCAATCAACTTTTGCAACATCCATATGAAACATTTGTAACATATCTATGAAACATTTGAAACACTTAAAACATAGGGGTTGCAACATACGTTTTTCACCCTTCTTCCATATAACGCAGCGCAGAGCGGGGGAACGGCTGGTTCCGGCCAGCCGGCGGGTGATGATGGTGGCGCGGCCTAGCAGCAGCCAGCGGCGACTGCGCCTGGCCTGGGCTCGGCCAGCAATGACCCCCTCTCCTGGGCGCCTGGTCTGGGCGCGGCGGAGGACGGGCATGGCACGGTGAGGGACAGAGATGCCGCGGGGGGTGGGGTGCGCCGCTGGGGATGGTGGCGGTGGCACACCGGAGTGGGCCACGGCGCGAAATGGAGGCGCCGCGGGGCGGGTGGACGGCCGCACGACGGACGAGCGCGGAGTGGGGAGATTTGATTTTTTTTCGGGTTCGGACGGATGAACGCCCGAGCATGAGTATTATCATTGCATCATACCTCTGAAACATCTAAAATACTTGAAACATACTATTGCACACATGCGCTTTCAGTGTAGCATCTGCTTGCTGCTTGGAGTGGCATGGAGGTCGCCGGTGTAGAGCTCGTTGGCAGCACGGGCCTCGTTAGGGAAAGGAGCAGGCGGATGGAGCGTGGCCACGACGGGAGGCACGAGTCCGGGCAGGGCACGCGCGGCGCGAGCGGGGCCGCGTGGCCGAGGGTGGGGTCTGTCCCGGAGCAGAGGCATGCAGCGTGCTGAGCGAGAAGGCGACGCGGGCGGGGGCGGTGCGTGCGAGACGCAAAGCGAGCGTGTGACTTATACGGTTCGCCCGGATGGACGACCTATAAATAGCATTACCGATTCGAAAATCACGGTGACTATTACTTCCATTTCAACTCCTTCCCTAATGACTTTGTTCCATTATTAAAAAAATGACTATTGGATCATAGATTAGTTGGTTAGGGTTTTTATGGTGGAACCTGCTCACCCGGGTTCAAGTCCTCGACTTGGCACGGGTGCTCGCATTTTTGTGGATTTATTCTAGGATTTAACGGCACCATGCTTTCAGTGGTAGACAACGTCCCCATCGACAGCAAGGCACCAGTAATGACTTCGTGAATCTCGAGATCTGCCGGCTCAGTCCTTCGGAGGTGTTCATAGGGATAGGATTTACGTATGTGTATTCATAAGGGCGAGTGTGTGTGCATGTTGTGGCGTCTGGTATATATTTTTTTTAAAAAAAAGACTTGACTGCTCCTCCATTGCGTATTCAGAGCAACGTGCACACCACGTGTGCCCGATACTTTGCCTTCCTCCGTGTGTTGACTTGGTCAACCTATAACTGTTTCAACCTATATCAAATTGTGATGGAGGTGTAAATATACATGTTTTGAAAAAAAAAACCGAATTTTGAAGATATACATACAAATACAATCTGAACTATCATTATCACCCGGCGGAAGGAGTGCAGGACTATTCTGCTCAATGTAGCAAGCAAACCCAATGACTCATGGGCTGGGCCATGCAATGTACAAGACTCGCGGAAAATTGGGCCCAACATTTGCAAAACGAAAATTCACTTGGTTTTCATTTCTGTGCTCCTCTCTCCGAATCCGAACAAAAAGGCTGGCCCTACTTACACGCTGGCACGTGTTGCGAGGATGGAGTAGGAGCTCGTGGCTGTCGGGCTCCCTCTCCCGTGTCCCGGCTGTCCCCGTCGTCCGTGCACCGCCACAGCTGTGCGCTGAAAACTGCAGCTGCGGCGGAGGACGAAGAGGTCCTGGGAATCGGAATCCGGAAGGAATGGTCCTCGCTCCTCAGTCTCTGGCCCCGTTCGCGTGCCCTTAAATCCGGTTTAATCCGCTTCTTTGTTTTATCCAGAACAATGTTTTTCTCTCACAAATTTCTCCAGCATTTTTTCAAACCATCCAAATTCCTCCAGAATTCCTCTAAACGAACAGGCCCTGTCTTCCGGCCCGCCTGGCCCGACGAAGGCCGTGGATTCCTATTCCTATTCTTCCACCACCAGCACCAGACGCCGGCCACGGCCAGCCAACCGAGCCTCCTGTCCTGCCGCCCAGCATAAATGGCCACCAACGACACCCTCCTTGTTGATTGCTTTGCTTCAATTCTTCTTTATTTAAACCCCATCTCGATCGCGATTGCTGCTGCTGCAGGAACAGGACAGACACGGACACGGAGAGGAGGTTGTCAATTCCCCATTGTTGCCTTCTGCTTGGAGCCTTGGACATTACTACCAGCATAGCACGGCAGCAATCACCAGCATTTTGCGCATGCAAAATCTGAACTTCAGAGTTCAGACGGACTAGCAGTTACATAAACAAAGAAAAATGTGCATGTGCCATTCGGTTTGAGTTCGTCCAAAGACATATACTGCTATTAGTATATATATATTCAGAAACAGGAAGGTTTGTCAGTAGCCAGGACGTGCCTACGACGAAGCTAGGAGCAGTACGTGAGTATATTATCTGACGCACGTTCCAGTTAAGTTAAACAATTCGCCGAATTCTTCGACATGCAACAAAACAATTTGGCGTGCTGGAACATGATCAGGATGTCTTGCTTTCTTTCCACGTCACCATACTTTACTGGCGCTGCCAATGTATCTAGCATTAAACAAGGCCTAAACAGAAGCTTCTACTCCACATGACACAGGGTACGGCAGAATGTATGATGGTGTGTAGGTCAGCAGGCGACCATGGGAGGTGGCAGTAGAATATTGCAGTTGCAGGCATGTAGGTCCGTCGTCAATGATCAAACGAGATGGTTTGTGCCTGGAAGGACCTTGACTCACAGAATGCAGATTTTTTTTTCCCACTGGGACCCCGAGGACGAGGATGACCCCAGCTCTTTCTTAATCTTAACCGTTGGATAATCCACTGGCTGACATTCACATTCTGAAGCATGTGTGCTACTGCTACTGCTAGCTAGCTATGATGCTGTAGATTAGTCTAAGTCGCTCACTATTACGTTATTCCATAAACCAATAACTGTAGTAGGTTTTATATTATTGTTTCTTTTCTATATAAAAAAAAGCAAAATGAAACCTAGAGCATGCTATGTAGCAGTAGCACTGCATGAGAAAAGTGAAAGCCTGGAATTCAGATGTCTTGTCGTCTAAAGGACACAACTAGTCTGCTGATTCTAAAAGTGGCCTCAACAGTTTATTAAGTACTATATTATATGTATACTTCAAAGTTTAGAATCGCATGCAGCAAAGCATGGTGCATTCCAAACAGCAAAGGAAGCAGAGTAGCAGACAGCAGCACGTAGCAGTAGCATCAGTATGTATAATTGTATATATGACGATAATATAAATATAAATCATATCCGTACTTGGTACTTTAAAAAAATGAATCCGTCGATCTCACCCGGATTCGTGATCAGATATTCAGATCAGATGAATGAATGGATCTCTTTTACGCCGTACTAATTCTCCTTTCTTTCCGCATTCTTTGTATCCAAGGCATAGATTCCTCCAATTAGTAAAGTGGCGACATATATTTAATAATTCACCAAGTGTTTGATGCGCATCAGGAATCCTAAGCTTTCGATCAAATCGGCGTCTTTTTCACACGAGAACTGACAGCAGGTGCTGGGGATTTTTTTTTCCCATGGTGCATGCATGCATACTCTATTGTCGTCAGCTCAGCATGTCTACTGATTTGGCCAGGCAAAAGGGGGCCAAATACAGGTGTATGTGCTGAAGCGACCATTCTGTTAGTCTTCTTTTTTATTTTAAAGTCTGAACTCAGAAGTTGCTTTCAAATAAAAAAAACATTTACAATTTCCAATGAGAAAAAGAACCATTTGCTTTCAAAGAAGTAGTACATAGTTTTTCTCTCAGCCATGGGAAAAAACAGTTTGTACTATAATTGCTGCAGCTTACTGTACTTTGTACAGCACATAGTATTACTAGAAGGCCATTAATCATGTCATTTCCTTTCAGTTCATTGTTTGATTGAAGGATTGGACCTGATTGAAGCAACCAGGATCAGACACACACACGCCTGCAAATTTTGTTCACACATGGAGACAAGTTGACGCTAGATCTTCTCCACTGCACGCAATGACATAACAAGCCCGGCCACTGCATCTATCTGCATGCATATGTAGTACTGTAGTGGTTAGTAGAGACAAGGCAATGGTTGTTGTGTGAGCTTGTTCGTAGTTCGTTGTAGCCCCACAGCTAGACACACACACACACACACAGGGGGGAACATCTGGCTCCATTCCATCCGTTTGTTACCTGGAGACAATAATGAAGAATGAAGAACAGGTTGGTCCAAACACACCCATCGCCACAATAATTGGACTGCCCGGACTAGCCTCATCACGTAGGCACGTCCAAACTAACTCGCCAACAAGAGCAGAGACAAACAAATCCCATTGATTAGAAGCCAACGAGCCAACCAACCACAACTGAAGCCAAAACTCGCCGGTAAAGCATTTGTTTGTGCAGGCCCTGAACCTGAATCCCTGTAAAATATTGACCTAACAACCCTGCATGCAACAGCAGCTACAGAACAAGCACTATCTGAGCTGAGACCAGACTTGGCGGCTCATGGATGTGCAGATATTCTAATCCCAGATGCCCGAATCGGCAACAGCACAAACACCCGGAGCAGGGTCCATGCGACAGCGACGCGAGTGACGCGAGCCAGCACGAGGCATGGTCCATGTGGAAATGCTAAAGAAATAGCAGCAGCAGACCGAGCAGCTGATGATGATCATGAACCTGGACTGGCGTGGGCCTTTCAACTACTTTTCAGCCGAGTCAGCCTGTTTTAGCTTAGGGCTTCTTTAGCATGGCTTATGTCGGTTTCAGCTTCATCTATTTTGTGCAAATCGAGGCACTGTAGCGTGAAGCCGTTTTGTAAGCCGGGGTTAAAATGAACTAGAAGCCGGGAAAAGCTAGTTTTTCTGGCTTCACCGGCTTTGGCTTCACCAGTGAAGCCGTTTTGGATGAGCCATGCCAAAGGGGGCTTTATTCTCCCTCATATAACACTATTGAATCAGCCGAAACCAGCCGGCTTATATACCGTCCAATAAATCATGTGACTGCGACTGTTTAAGGCCATTAATTCTGAAAGAGAGGTCTAGGTCGGATTGGACGGTTAACAGACGCCATTAGGTTTCTGGAGCGGTTCTGGCTCTAACTCCACTGAAATTCCACCAAACAATCATCGGACAAAAAAACTCCAGCGAAGAAGCTCGGAGGAGGAGACGTAGGGCCTGTTCGCTGGTTGGTGCTGGTGCTGGTTTGGGCTGGCTGGTGCTAGTTTTTTGTGAGAGAAAAACACTGTTGGCTGGCTGGTTTGGGCTGGTTGAAACCAACAAGCGAACAGGCTGCTAGAGGCTATTTGGTTCAGCGCCCACGCCAGCCTGGCGCCGCCGAGGGTTGTGGCGCAGAATATGGCCGCCACAGGTGTGGTGCAAATAAGCTTGAGACAACTGTGGCTGTCACAACTAACGTATTCAACCCAACAGCAGCCAAACTCTTGTGGCAACCGCATGCGTGGCGAGGCAAAGTTTGGTCGGCAACCAAATATCCCCGTAGTCATTCTCTTACTAGGCGAGCTGAGACGTGAAAATATGATCTCTCGTCTATTTCTCACAAATTTGACATAAATTATAATAATAAAAATGGTTCATTTTTTTTTCCTTATAGATTTACCATAAATTATAATAAAACTATCACCGGAACCGTTTTTACTAGACATTTTCAAAAGCGGATTCAGCTCTACAAAGAACAAACAGGGCATGGGTCCTTTGACGAGGAGCCAAAATCATCCCAAACTGCGCCTAAGCATGCAGCTTGGGCACATGAAGAGGAGGAGCGCCGTTAGTTTTTGTTATCTTGGAGGAGGACGCGGCAGGCTAGGGCTGGGGGACCTGGCCACCTGGGAGGGAGGAATGATGGGGAAGGGACTCCGGACGGAAGAAGAGAGAAGAAAAAGGAAATGATTCGTGCCGGGGGAGGGAACAGGCAGAGGACGCCCAAATGAGACCCTCCACTCGCCGTGTTCGCCCACAATCCATTCCATTCCATTGCCATGCAAAAGGTGGCTCATCATGCAGTTCACTCGTCCAGGGAGTAGGGACGCCGTGGATGATTTCATTTCACTTGAGGCAAGCAGCTAGAGACCAGCGACGACACTGATGGCTGCCTGCCCGGCCAACGGCCATGTACGCCTGCCACACCCAGCGTGCTCCTGGCGACGACCCTGCCGGGCGGCCGGACGGCATGCAAACCCTGGACCGTGCCTTTTGCCCCCTCAGCAAACGAAACGAGCTCGAGCTGTGCTGTGGGAGGCGGCACGCGCGCGCGTGCACGCTGTCGACGCAGCCTTGCCTGAGCCGTTTCTGTCTTTCTTTCTTTTTCTCGCTGTCTGACAGTCTGCCACGAGCGTTACGCGCAAGCAAGGTTTAGCGTGCAAGTAATCTCGCGCCCGTCCCGTCTGCACCGGTTTAGCGTCGTCTAAACCATGATGAGACGCACGGATTAGTCTCATCCGATCGAAAGCCTCTGGAGCATTGAATTCGCATGGCACGGGGCCGGCCGCAAGTGCGTGTACTGAAGGCGCGTTTAGTTCGCGAAAATTGTTGGGTTTGGCTAGCGCAGTACTTTCGTTTGTATTTAGTAATTAGTGTTTAATTATGAACTAATTAGGTTCGAATGTTTTATCTCACGATTTCTCATTCAACTGTGTAATTAATTTTTTTTCGTCTATATTTAGTACTCCATGCATATACCGTAAGATTCGATATGACACCTTAGAGTGATTTTTTTTTTAGAACAAACAGGGCCTGAGACAGAACCTTTGTTCGCAGCAGTGCGTCCAGGGACCATGCGCGTGGCTTTCACTCTCATCCCGTCATCCGTGTCCGAGTGTCAGCGACTCGACGACCACGAAACAGACACCGTACCTGACTGAGAATGAATAAATTTAACGCCCTGTTGTATTGACTTACAAATCATACTTTTTCAACTAACAAATAGTATTTTTCTCCCACAACAAATTAATCAATAGTACTTTTAGCATAACTTCTCATGCATCTTTATACGACGACCGCGAACAGTCACCATGAGCCAGACAGACACACGGTCTGTTGCGCCTGGGCGGCTGCAGGGAGCCATCAGGTCGCTTTCGGCACGTGGAACGCACGAGAGCACGCCTGCCATCCCGGCCTGTTGGCTGCTGCAGCAACTGCCGTTGAACAGGGAGGGAGGGAGGGAGAGGGAGATCATTCGTCATCTCGGATGGCCGATGGCTCCGCAGCGCGGTCGTTGTCCGGGTGTAATTCCCTCGAATCGACTTTTCCCTGGCACCGGACGCTCCGTGTCTGTGATCTGATCCTGTCCGCTCACGCTCCTCTCTCAACCCCGTCAGACACATCGTTTTCGCGAACCCGGCGCGATCCGTGCAACTGTGCCTGTGCGTGGCTCGCCATGAATTGGAGCCGTCGTGCTCGGGACATGGGCATGGCGACGCAGGGGAAGGACCATCAGCCTGTTCGCTTGCTCGTAAACGATCGTAAATTTTCAGTCGGAAATAGTGTTTTTCTCTCACACCAAACCAGCCAGCAGTAAATAATCCACGATACGATACGGCCTCCCGAACAGGCTGATGAACTGGAGCAGGAGGGACTCAGGGAGGGCGCATCGCTGTCCACGAGCCGAGGCTGAGTCACTCCAAAAGTCGGCGGATGTTTGACTCTGACGGCAGGCAGCGCCACCGTGCTGGCTGGCAGCGTGTACTAGATCGTGCCGACTTTTGGCTCGGCTGGTCCCAGCGACCCAGCAATCGTACCCGCAACGTCCGGCGAACCAATGGGGGCAGCGGGCCTCATCGCAGCGTGCAGATTACTCCTACAGACGTACAGTGGAGCGCTGTGAGCTCGATCCCTCCACTTCCACGGGCCACGGCGGACATGTCCTCCCATTTTTTTTTTTTTTTAGCCCTTTTAAAAAAATTATAAATATGTCCGGTATGATTTCAAAATCCAAACCCTTAGCTCGGCGTCATTGTTGGTGACGTCGAGCTTACACGTCTCGGTGCCATAGATTTTTGACGCATAGGTCTTGAACTCGACGTAGACGTGACGGTGACTTAGCAGGCACCTTGACGCCGTAGATCTTGGCGCCGAGCTTGGCACCGTGGTTATTGACGCAAAGCATGGCGCCGTGATTATTGGCGCTGAGAACGACGTCAAGATCTATGGCGCTGTGATGGTATTTTAACTTGGCGCCAAACCTTCCTGCCCGAGCCTTTTTCCTCTTCTTTCTTCTCCCTCTCGGGTTTTTTCTCTCCCCACTTCGCCCTACCTCACGAATCGGCATATTGGACTTTGAAAACTTTGATTTGATCCATAGATCTTCGAGAGCAAGGTATCTTCGCTCCCTTCTAAATTGTTTTCACATCGATTCGGTATATATTAGTCGGATTTTTTAACTTAAGAATTATCATTACTTAGGGTTTCATGCAATTTTAATATTTATATTATACAACCGTAGGATGTCAAGGCGTGAAAAAGCTAGCACACCAAAGTAACCTCAGCGCACGTTGTTATGTTATAGGTTCATTGTTGTGGATCAAATGGAAAATCCTAGGTGTAGGGTTTAATGTTAATTGCTTTCGGTTCTTAGAACGAAAATGGCTAAATTGTAGTTATGGTCGGATGACCGGAAATGCCTTCGGCCCATTGCCTCTGCCTAGTGGTGTTTTAGTGCCCATGTGCTTTTGCAGCGATCCTTGCAAGGTCAGTAAGTCCGATGACGAGAACACGTATAGGCAGAGGTATTTGATGTGTTCCAATTTTACGTTTGAGCCTAGACTTCGTCAGCATCGCATTAACAAAACTAGTAGCGTGTCCGTGCTAACGCCACAACAACATTCGGGGTGCAATTCAAAACCACCAAAAGATACCACAAACCGGTACTCTCTAGTTACATTCCAATGTTTTCATTTAAAAATAATTACATTGCAACTCCACTAATTACCACACAACCACATATATAATTGAAAATATATATTACTAACCTCTAAAATTATTTTTGACTAAGTTGATATGTAGTTTCTTGAAAGATTAAAATAATGGCAACCACCATATACCCCTATAAGCTGTCGTCACCTCATCGAGCCTCCATTTTGCATGTCCTGAGGCGAACCACAACGTGCAGTCGGTTCCACCTCGACCACTCAGGGTCAATGCTCATTTGAAACTGACTAAACCATGCTCACAATTTCCTCTCAACCTGATCAACATTTGTACTTGTACAATGTTTTATACAAAATACTCACAACCAAGCTAGATCACTTAAGTATGTACACAGCTAAGATGTTTGTCATGTACAAGTACAACCCATAACTCATGTCTTGCTTGCACAACGATAAAGTTCTTTTCAATAATGTTTTATATCTAGGAAGTCCTGGAAATATAATAAACTGTGTCAAAAGTACCAACAGTACCGCTTGAATCATGGACAGTTGGGGTCAAAGAAGGCCTTGCCAATTAAAAGAAGGAATTTTCAGTCACAATTAATACAGTTATGGTAAACACAATCACTTAGAAGGGCAGGCTTGGTGCAGTGGTGAGAGCTGTCTCACTGAGTCACCAAGTCGTGGATTCGAAGTAGCCTCTCCGTAGATTTTGTAGGGGAAGGCTTGCCTCAGTTTTTTCTTTCCCCGGACTCCACTCATGTGAGACCGCACTCTTGTAGGAGCCTCCGACACTGGGTCTGCCCTTTTTTTATGGTACACACAATAACTAATAATCATTTAACAAGGCATAAAACCACTACTGCAGATATTTTTGACTCAAATTGATGTCATGTTTCTAGGTCTATGTAACACTAAGTTCCTAGTTAAGAACCAGCTAGATAATTATTAAAGTTGTGACAACTGCATATACATTTTTTTTTGTCTAATCCCTTGCTTGAATGCAAGTATGTACAAGGAACTGCACAGCAAAAAGGCCTTTCACCACAGCAACGCATTTGCATTTGTTACCGGCAATCTTCTCCCAGCACAACCACTTGAGTGAGAAAATACAATGTACCACAAATCCTCCATGTTCATCTTGAATTGTAAATACATTTCTTGACGAACAGTACAAATAATATCATTTTACTACAAGATTAGAAGGTACCAGCACGAAGAACCTCCCATCTGAACCCCACTATCATCTGGATGATTACAAAACAAGATAAAATTTATAAAAAAATAAAATGAACAATCAAATTCATTAAGATTCACGTCTTATTTGGTATACATCAATCAATGCAAAGGGCAGTCTTAAACATACTTACAGCGCAATTCACTTGCTCGCCTTCCCGGAAAAGGTAATCCATGTCATCTTTGTTTACCCAATCTGTACCCCTCTATAGCACGCCAAAATTTTCTTGAACGCCATTATCTTGCGGTCCATGAGCAGGTTGTGCGGTCCATGACCATCTCTACCCCTCTATAATACAGGCACATGATAATCTATTTGATCAAAATATGTTCAATCTTTTGGGAGTTTTTCCTTGCCAAAGCAAGAGATACAAGCATCAGTTTACATTACCTGATGATCATCGTTGCACAAGAAGGTTCCAGGTTCCAGCAGTGAACCAAGGTTGAGTGAATATACCAAGACTATTTGCTCAGGGCTTCACATGAAACAAAGAAAGAAAACCATTTAATTGACACGATTTATTGTGAATTTCTGGACTGTAAATTAGAAATACCACCAGTGAGAATAGCGGGTTTTAAAATTCAGCAAGAAACAAAGAAATTTTCAGTGAAAATGACAGGAAAAAGAATATCGAGAACAAACCTAGATCATCAATAGTGAAGAACTCATTTGCAGTACCATCAACCCAGCCCAGTATCATCAAATAATCTCATTTTCAGCCCGAGGTACATAGCCCATCTCTTTATACTGTGCAGAGAAAAAGAACCGCTAGTTGAATTCTAGGTTCTAGACTCAATCGTAGTCTTGCAGCAACTGCAATGGAAGAACAAAGAATCAGGTTGTCTACTGGATTCAGAACAAATAAAAAGGCTGAGCTTTTACCCCACGGAGACATCCCTGATGCCGAACATGGTGAAGTAGGACCAGTCGTCGATCTCGGCACCGTACGGTGGCCGCTTCCGCTGGAGCACGTCCCTATGCTCGAACTCCGTCCTCTGGGGCCCGCGTCCTCGTCCCTAGTGGCCACTGCCGCCGCGAACGCGTCGTGCTCCTCGCGCCGGCCCGCTGGAGCACGAGCAGATCTGGGTGGTGGAGACGCCCGACGTAGCGTGGCCCAACCCACGTCGCCGTCAATGCAGTTGCCATGTCTGGCGGAGCGTTGCGAGTTGAGGGGACGGAACACCGGGGTTGCCGCCTGGCCTCTTGTACTGTCGACCAATAGCAGCAGCGCCGACGGCGATCTTGGCAGTTAGGGTTGTGGTACCATCTCCGGATTGAAACCCACGCCGCTGCCACGACCCATGGCCTCCTGAGCCTGAGCGTTCGCCACCACCGATGGCGGTGCCCGCGCATAGCGCCAGGGAAACGGGGGGAGTGCGGATGGCCGGTTGTGGCCACGCCGAGCTGTGCCGTTGGCGGGCGAGGCGATGACGGGGACCGCGGGGTCCTTGGGCGGCGCCTGTAACTTGCTCGGAGGTTGGAGATGAAGCGACATGCGCCGCGTCCGCCCCATGCCATCGGCGTTCGGATCAGGCACGGCGGTGGCCGGGAAACCTAGCCGCGACTGGAAGCAAGAGGCGGCGGTGGAAGTCGCTTGTTTTTTTTCTTTCTGCAGAGCGACGGTGTGTTCGTGGGGAGTGTTTGAAGCCGCGTGCGTGGGTGGAGGGCGCGCGGGGTGAGAAGTCTGGCATCACACTTCCAACATCGGCCATTAGATTGGGTGCGGGTGTTTTTTTAGCCCTCGATTTTAATGAAGATGATTTATTCTGTAAATTTTTGTGGGTGTACAATGGTTGGAGGCTCTTAGCGAGAAATATTTTTCTGGGGAGATCTAGTATAATTTTGATTGATCCATTATAGTAGAGATGGTGATGAATTGTTGTTTGTATCATATGACATCTTACATGATTTTTTTGTTTTGTAACAATTGTATTTTTTACAGACCCCTCCACCGCTCTGTGATTTTGAGCAGCGGATCGACACTGAGATCAAGCCTGAAGATAAAGAATGGATGCAAAAACTGTTGCGGTGGAAGGCAGAGGATAAGGAGATGATGGAGAAGAAACACGGAGAGGAGGCTACAAAAAAGGAGCACAAGGAAGAGGAAGAAATGAGACGTGTTGCTGCGTATAAGGAGGAGAGGGAGAAAAAGCTTGAGCGTGCACGTCGAGCGAAAGCAGCGATGGAGGAGAATCCCGATACCCTGAGGAAGAGAAAGTGGCCTCGTTGCACTCAGTAGTCTCTATTACTTGCCAGTTATATGGTTTATTCATGAACAATGTTGTCTACCGTTGGACTTTTTATTGTGTTGTCATGTAATGCACTTTAAGTATGGGCATGCTTAGGTCATGTACTGTGTTATTTAGTTTATCGGCACGTACTTCTTGTATTATTGTGTTGTTTAATGTGTCATAGTATTGAACTTTTCATTATGTAGTTGTTTTCATTATTTGTGTTCATAATATTCAGTTTAATATTGCGGATGTAGTGAAATGTAATCACGTGCTACAAACAAAACCTAAAAAGTAGGGCATTATATAATTCAACACATAAAACACATGAAATGGCATGTGAGAACATGTACCGAACTAGGGTACAGAGGTCATGAACTAAACCTAACATGCCTTAGGTAATTGAAGCGAATAACAAGCACAAGAAATGTCATGTGAGAACATTTACCAAACAAGGGTACAGAGTTCCTTCGACAAACGAAATGTAATAGCAATTACCCATGCTCGTAGGCATTTGAAGAAGCGACGACCTCCGTCGATCCCCTCGGTGAACATCTGCACTAAGCAGTCCTTACCATACATGCATTTTAGCCAATCTTCCTTCCTGTTATCGTATCCTCTGAGAGGGCACTCTTTAGTGAAAATCACTCTTGCTCTCGGAGGGGAACTGACACACTGGTTCCTCAAAGAAGCTTGTAGAAGGTGAATTGAACGATTGCATTCACGGGTATACCACGTATTCCCAATAGCAACTTATTGAATGACTCTGCCATGTTGCTGCACTGAAACTCGTACCTCCATCCACCGACGTTGTGAGCTCTTGTCCATTTCTTCAAATCTCTCATCAAACCTGTGAGCCATTGTCTACCTTCTGCATTTGATGCGGTTCTCACCTGCTCCAACTTTTTTGGAAGCACTTGTCCTTAAGCTATCGAGCAGCCTCCTGGAATAGATCAAAGTTATCCTTCACACCATCCTTCTGGAGTAGATTCTCGGCAAGGTGCTGAGTACACCAACGATAGTGCAAAGATGCATACCCCTCTATCTGTTCTCGCACGGCATTAAAGTTGGCCATGCAGCCCGCGGCCCGCCGGCCCAGCCCATGGCCCGGCGTTTTGACCCGGCACGGGCACGGCACGGCCCGGTGGCCAGCGGGCTCGGGCCGACACAGCCCGAGGCACCAGGCCATGCCTGGTACGCCACTCCGACCCGTGGCACGGCACGGGCACGGCCTCGTGCAAAGAGGCGGCCCGGTGCCCCAACGGCTTCATTTGGCCCAGCAAGGGAGGCAGCCCACGAAGCCAGCCCACCCCGCCGCATATATAAGCCGCTGCCCGCTGCCTCCCTCTCCATCCCTAACCCTAAGTCCCTAATCCCTATTCCTCCCCCGCTGCGCCGTCTGCTCTCGCTCGCTGCCTCACTCTCGCTCTCGCATTCGCGATCCGCCGTCGCCGCCGCTCTCCATCGACCATCATCGTCCGTCCTCTCTGGCACTGGTGACCTCGTCGGCGCTCCTCCACCTCGCACTGAGTTCGCTAACCCCGTCTCCTCCCTCCTTTTCCTCTACTGTTTCCTCTCACTCTCGCTCGGAATCGGTGAACCATGTGAGTTCGTGTTCATGTCACTCCCTCCTCCCCCACCTCGCCGTCGATTCTAATCGGTGTCTGTCTCATCCTCTGGCTGGCTCGCTGGCTTCTTCATCTCTGGCACCGGGCTCCGGGAAAGCAGGTTCGTCACTTTCCCTAACCCTAGATCTGCTCTTCTCTGCTCTGTCTCTCTCTGATCTCTGTCTCTCAAGTGTCATCTCTCACTCTTCTTCTTCTTTGCGTGTAGGTTGGTGCCTGACGCCGCGTCTTCCTCCTCTGGAGTAGACATGGCCAGGCCGCTAAAGCGCCTGTTGAGGGACAGTGCTGGAGCTGCTGGAGGTCGAGGTCGTGGACGGCTGTCCGGCTCGTCCGCGGGAGGTTGCGGTTTCGGCCTCGCAACGCGAGGGGGAGGATCAGCATTGCACAAAATAGCTCATATTCATATAATGATATAATCTTGTCTTTTGTCCCTTGTCCTTGTGTTCTGAGTTGTGAGTTTGAGACTTGTGTCTTGTGAGTTTGAATTGTGATTGTGAAATGTGAATCCTGTGGTTTAGAATTCTGAGAATATGAGTTTTGAATCTGATGTGAATTTGGTGGTTTTAAATCTCTGAGTTGTGAATCTGGTGGTAAAATCATGTTGAAAATGATCAAGTCCTTAAAGACTTAGTTATTTTTGCAGTCGGGCTATGGGCCGGCACGGCCCGGTGAAAATGGCCGTGCCCAACGGGCGGCACAGCATGGCCAAATGGCCCACGGACCGTGCCTTGGGCCGGAGGCCAGGCACGAGCACGCCATAGGCACGGCACGGCCGGCCCGGTGGCCCGGTGAGGCACGACACCGGCCATCTATACACAACATTAAGTATGCCCTAGTGCCTATCAGATATGACACCAACCTCCCTACCAGGCCCAACCATATGTATCCGGACTAAGCCTCAAGAACCATCCCCAACTGTCATTGTTCTCCTTCTCAACCAAAGTAAATGCCAAAGGAACCAACTTGTTGTTCGCGTCACAGGATATGGCTATAAGAAGTGTGCCCTGATATTTGCCAATCAAGAACGTACCATCAATGGAGAAGACGGGACGATAGTGCCTAAAGGCCTCGACACACTGAGGAAAGCACCAGAAAACATGGAAGAATATCTGCCTCCCATCCTTCCATGCATTTGGTTTTGGGATGTACTCATAATGCATGCCTGAATTCACCGCTTTGATTGCATTAAAAAGTACTGGCAGCTGCTCATACCCATCCTCCCAATCCCCATATATCATCTTCCACGCTCGCTGCTTAGCCCTCCAAGCTTTATCATAAATTATCACATAACCTCCATACAACTCCTCAACGGTCCTGATAATTGTCCTAACCTTCATGTTCGGTTCTCCCTGCAATATTCCCATCAACCGCTTGGCAATGAGGGTAGATGTTAACTGGTGATGCTTCAGTGTCAGCACATGGTCAGCACAATTATGTGGCCCGACAACTTTTGTGATCTTTCACTTTCCGGTGACCTTTTGCTTCCTTGCACAAATCCTCCATGGGCAACATTCCTTGTCACACACAACTGTGTAATGGCGCTCCGCATATGAATACAAGACATTGTAAGGTCTCTTTCGTATCAATGTAAACGCCTGCAACCACCTCTTCAATGCAGGGAGGTCCTTGAATACCCTACCCTTCGTAATTACCATGTTAGGGCCAGCCTCAGGAGCTTCTAGGAGCTCATCATCATGTCCTTCCGTATATTCCTGATTAGAATGAGCAAGATCGCTAAACTCGTGAACTCTTGGATCACGGTGGCCGGGAAAGATAAGCCTCAGCATCTCAACATCACTCTCTGTCAGCTCTCTAATAGGGAGATCATCATCAAAATCAAGAGCTCTTGCCATCTCATATGGCTCCGAATTATTCACACTACTGGAGCCACGAAATCCATCTCCACAGTGCACTTACGCAGCAACAGTGGGCACATCCACATTGTCAAGAATGTCTCCTACAACATAAGTAGAAAAATGAGGAAAGAATAAAAAAAATGGATGTAAGGAAGGGGGTAAGCTCTCAATAACCATACGGATAAGACACTTACTCGGATGATTGTGTCAAAGGGATCTTATGAGGAGGATCTGCCACAACATTATGAGTGACAAGCATCTTCAACTAGCTCATTGGGGGCAAATTGAGCATCGAGAACCGTAGGTGCAACCTCCACATCCATATCAGGTTCTGGGACGGAAGGGTCAAAGTGTGCTTGCTGACCCATTGGTGGGAAAACCCATAAGAGATGGGATCAACTAACACCCGATGCACAACCACATTCAAACTTTAGAACTGGCACTTCATAGCCGATCTCACATAGTTCTCCCACTGGTCTGCACACCTAATTGGGATCATCTTCCTAAGGATGTTGGGAGAGAAACCTAGGTGAAGTACACCCTCAACTGTGATGCTATCATCAGCTCCATGGTAATGTAGCCCCTCCCGAGCCCTTTCAACCGACTCACTAAATGAAGACTTCTCATTGAATAGCATAGGCCCGCTTTGCATCTCAACAAACTCAACATATCCATAGCGATATCTTTCCACGGTGCTTCCATGATATATGCTCACTAGGTTGTCCATCTAATAGTTCAAACAAAAATTAAAATACACTTAGTTTAGTCCAAAGTTGCTGCTATATAGTACCTCTCTAATAGATACTAACCAACTACACCCTAAATAACTATGTCACTCGCTATCTAACTATATTAACTAAATCAACTAGCTATCTAACTATATTTATCTCACTAACTAAATCAACTAGCTATCTAACTATATCTATCTCACTAACTAAATCAACTATCTACATCATCAAATTTATTAGAAACTACCAAATAATCAAAGTAGCACTACAATTCAAGCTAACTAAGTACCTACATTGCATATTCAAAAATTTTACCTGTCCAAGTCAATGCAACGATGCGACGTGGACACCGGGACCGGAGCAGGACGAGGTCGCGGCGCGCTGGGAGCAGGGGCTGTGTCACGGCCGGGGTCACCGGAGGGAGCGCCTATGTGCGCGGCAGATGCGGTGAGCCGGGACGGACGAGGCGATGCGGGCCGGGAGGGTGAAAGCTCTAGTTTGGTTTTGGTAAATTGATGAAACCCTAAGTGCTAACCTAGTTTATCAAAGTGATTATGAGATAGGTAGCACTACTCCAAGTGGTGAAGCAAATGAAGATCATGACATGATGATGGTGATGCCATGATGATGATCAAGTGCTTGGATTTGAAAAAGAAGAAAGAGAAAAATAAAAGCTCAAGGCAAAGGTGAAATTAATAGGAGCTTTTTGGTTTAAGTGATCGAGACACTTAGCGAGTGTAATCATATTTAGGATCGATAGCCGTACTATTAAGAGGGGTGAAACTAGTATCGAAATACGGTTATCAAAGTGCCACTAGATGCTCTAACTTATTGCATATACATTTAGGATCTAGTGGAGTGCTAACACCCTTAAAAACATTTGTGAAAATATGCTAACACATGTGCACAGGGTGATACACTTGGTGGTTGACACATTTGATCAAGGGTGGTGAAGTTTGGGGTCAAAAGGAGAAGTTTTGTACTGATCGGACTCTGCCTTAGGCAGTGACCGAACTGGCGGACTCTGACCCCGCGTTCGGTCAGTGGCGCGCAGTGAAAGCCGCCCTCGGTCCCTTGACCAGACGCTAAAGAGAGAGAGGGACCTGGACGCGTAGGGGTGCATCCGGTCACCTCGTGACGTACGCTGACGTCTTGGCGTGAGGAGCAGTAGTGACACGTGGCAGGCGGTGAAGGGCCAGACTCAGGTGTTGCGTCCGATTGCGACCAACCTGACGCGTCCGGTCGCAAAACAGAGGTTCAGGAAGCTCTCTGAAAAAGACCAGACTCTGGCTGGTCCGCGTCCGGTCGCCTATGATCGGACGCGTCCTGTCGCAAAAAACCGGTTTCTAGAACCTTAGTGGAAACGATCGAACTCTGGTGAAGGAGCGTCCGGTCACTTTGGACAATGCGTCCGGTCACAACTTAAGTGCACTGATGACCGTTGAGATCGGACGATCAACATTTGAAGCAGAGGACACGTGGCGAAAATCTGAGGACCAGACGCTGGGGTCCTGCGTCCGGTCGCCCCGATTTCTCAGTGAACAGAGAGCCAATGACTCTATTCGTGGGAGCTCTCTATTTAAGCCCCATTGTCGGCTCTAGCTCACTCTCTTGACCATTTATATTGACATAGCAACCTTGTGAGTTTAGCCAAAGCCCTTCTATTCATCTCCATCATTGATTCATCATCTTTGTGAGATTGTGAGTGAATCCAAGTGCATTGCTTGAGTGTTTGCATCTAGAGGCACTTGGTGTTCGTGTTTCGTTGCGGGATTCGCTTGTTACTCTTGGTGGTTGCCGCCACCTAGATGGATTGGAGCTGCGAGGATCGTCGAGCGGAGGGTGGTGATTGTCTCCGGCTCCGATCGTAGTGATTGTGAGGGGTTCTTGACCTTTTTCCAGCGGAGAGCCAAAAGGTACTCTAGTAAATTGCCCGTGGCTTGTGTGATCCTTGTGTTGGTTGTGCGACACCCTATTGTGGGTTTGGCGTGTGATGCCAATTAGCGCGTGAACCTCCAAGTGAGTGAATCGCCACAACGGAGACTAGCTTGCCGGCAAGCAAGTAAACATCAGAGAAAAAATCATTGTGTCTTGATTGTCTCCTTGGTATTTATTGGTATTCACTCATCGGTATACCTCTCTACCACTCTCTTGTATTTCATTATACATTCACTTGGATAGAGCTAGTGGTAGTTAAGACTAGATAGTGTATCATTTAATTGTATTACTCTCACTAGGTTGATCACCTAGGTGTATATTAGTGATATAGCTTTGGTGTGATATACTAGAGATCATATAAAATAGAATTAGGTAGGTGGCTTGTAACCCCAAGTATAGTGCTAGCGCAAAATTCGTTTCGTCATCTTATTGACTAATCATTTGTCTTAGTGTTGTTGTAGAAATTTTTAATAGACTATTCGCCCCCCTCTAGCCATTAGGACCTTACAGAGGGGCGGCGCGAGGCGGGCGCGGGACAGCCAGCGCTCCGCGCGGCGAGGCGACGCGAGCAGGTTGGGGCCCCGGCGCCCGGCGCTACGCGCGGCAGCGGGCGCGGCGGTGCGGTAGCGCTGGCGGCGCCCTGACTCGGGAGCGGTAGAGAGAGAGGAAGAGAGAAAGGAAGGGAGGGCCCATACGTAAGACAGGGTTTGGCGCCAATAACCACGGCGACAAGCTCGGCGTCAAGATATACGACGTCAAGATCTACGGCGTCAATGTGCCTGTCAAGTCACCGCCACGTCTGCGTCGAGCCCAAGACCTAGACGCCAAAATCTATGGCGCCGAGACGTGTAAGCTCAGCGCCACCAACGATAACGCCGAGGTAAGGGTCCAGATTTTAAAATCATACCTCTGTAGATATATTTGTGAAATTTTTTTAAAAAAGAGTTAAAAAACCGAAAAATTGGGACATGTCCTGCGCTCCGGGCGTAATGCAGTGCAAGGACCGTGGTCCGTGGTTGACCAACTTTACGACTCTGCCAATCGCACGTAGTAGGAGCAGTCCTTAGGAGGAGGAGCTGGAGAGAACATGGCCTGCCTATCCAGTAGTAGGTTCAAGCGGCTAGATAGGTCATTAGATACCACAGCAAGTCAGCAATGCTTCTCTATTTTTTTCATGGCACTGGCCCCTTCCCAAAAGATATTTACCGCTGACTGATTTGTTGTAAGAGAAAAATACTGTTCCCAGCTTATAATCTACGATCGTATACGAGCAAGCGAACAGGCAAATGATTCTTGTTTGTTCCGTCGATACTCAAACTGTTTAAGGCGGTATATCTACACCTATCTTTTTTTTATCAATATATCTATAAGATGAAGTCTATCTATCTTTCTCTTCAAAAAATATCAATATATCTATAGGATAAAGTATATTATAAAAATATATTTAATACCAAATCTGATTTATTATAGATATTGATATTTTTGTTATAAATTTAGCCTATCTCAAAATAATTTTACTTGGCATTCGGTCGTAATTAGATTTTTTCCCCGGATGGGGAAGTAAGTTGTTTGAAATGTGTTCACCCAATGAGTCAAATGTTGTCGAATATTCGGAGACAAAAAGAATATGATCTAATCTTAGCTGTTATGAGATCCGTTAAAGAAAAATCTTGAGGAAAAAGAAAAGGTACAGCTCGGCAGACAAAAAAACCACACATCATGTTAACACGTTAACATCATTCGACTCGGCCACGTAAAGCATCGTGTTAGGATAACGTATATCTATTTATCACGTCTCGAGTGCAGTCGAGAGGCATTTGTCGTTCGTCCATGGCAAATCGGACGGTGGAGGCGGCGATCTGCATGGCACAGATGAGATCGCATGCACGTACGTATGTGCACCCTTATATGGCCCAGAGCAGAATGGTAGCTACCAGTATAATATTGCCTAACATTTTACCAAATTTGCCATGACAATTGGTACATCTATGTTGTCTTAACATACATTTCAAGATAAAAAATGACATTTTACCCTGTCTAACGTCATATTTGGTTCACTCGATCTATCTAGCATGCTGGTACTAGTACTTTGTGCTAGGTCGAAAACACAAATGAGTGCCCCTGCACAAAACCTACTCCCTTTGTACCAAAAATAAAGTCGTTTTAGCTTTCAAAAACTGTCCCTTATAGAGTGTTGTTTGATGCTGTCTTGTGGGCCGTACACCTACCACTGCCATGGTTCAGCTACTTGTCTCACCACTCATCGGTAGAGACATTGCCTGAGTGAGAGAGCTTGAACGACGTGAAGGTAGAGCAATCATGGTTTTCTTGGTACTCCTTCAAAATCTCAGAACGACCCTCTTTTAGGGATGTAGGGAGTACCTATAAGCGTGCCAAGGATGATTGATCCCACCATCATCGCTGCCGCAACCCAACCCAAAGCCAAAGCGTCGCCACGGTGAAAACCACAAAGCCGCCGCCGTCTTGCAACACCCCAACGCCCGGAGGCCGTAGCTGGCATCAGGCAGCAAGCGACATGGACCCGTGCCGACGCGGTTCCGACGTGCCCCCTCCTGGGACGGGACGGTCGGACGGACGGACGGACGGTCATCCCCCGCCAGCCCATCCATTCCATTCCACTATCCGCTCCAGCGAGAGAACGCTTTTCCGCGCGGCCGCAACACGAAAACAGCCCACGCCAACACGGCCGTAGCAGCAGGATATTTAACTTTTTACCATTATAACGGATGTCATTTCTTCAGATAGCACTCTTAGAATTGCTCCTATATATTTGTCATCGAGAGAGAGAGAGCATTTGATACATTCTTGCCATTTTCACTGACGTGGCACGCCAACTCGATCTGACAGCATAGACCGCCCACGGGAAATGATATTTTTGCCTCTCATCTATTTCTTCTATCTCTATCTCTTTCTCGCTCGAGCTCCGGCCATGGTCGACGATGGGTCCATGGAGACGGCTGACAGGACATAGGGGAAGTTGGGGGCGAGACAGCCCGGGCCACGGCCTGTAGGTCCATGGCCGCGCCCGACGCCGGCGACGAATATGCCGGCTCCTCCTCTGCCACCAAGACCACCACCTCCACCAGCACCGCCACCAAGCCCGCCTCCTCCGCCTTCACCACGCCGAGACCTCCACCGGAACCACCCCCAAGGCCGCCGCCTCCACCAGCACCTCCGCCGGCACCACCACCATAACCACCTCCTTCACTGCCACCAAGTCCTCCTCCTCCGCCTAAGCTGCCTCCAGCTCCACCACTGAGGTCGCCTCCACCGCCTGCACCCCCACTGAAAACCGCCACCCTTCCCTCCTCGGGTGGCCTTCCGATGCGGCGTCGAAACCTAGAATACACCAATGCCACCGTTTGGGCAGGACATGAGCGAGGCAACGCCGGCTGCGGCGGCTTACGAGGTGCGGAGGAGACCCTGCCGAAGCCTGACCGGAGCCGCTGGTGCGACCGCGTCCACGCCAGGAGCCGCCGCTTTTCTGCGGCTGCACCGTGTCGACCTCACCTCCGCCGCACGCACGCTTCCTCTTGGCGCCAGGCGAGGGGAGGAGGGCCGCGACGGAGCCCGCGGACGCGTAGCTTCGGCCACTCACGTCCTTCCGGTGGCGAGCACCGGGTTTCGGGCGCCCGTCGACGTCCATGTAGTCCTCCGTGGCGATGGCCCGGTCAACGTCCATGTCGTCCTCCATGGCGGTGGTCCGGGTGGCGGCCAGACTGAGGACCCTGACGAACATGTCGAGGTCGCTGCCAGGCCCCGCTAGGCGCTCGAGCATCTCGGCGGCGCTGCAGATGAAGAGCGCCTTGAAGCCTGCGAGGAAGCGGCGGGCGAAGCTGGCGACGGCCATGGCGCGGCCCACAGCGTCGAGCACCTCCTGCCCCCGCAGCCCCTCAGATCGGAGCAACTGCAGGCAGGCCGAGAATGACTCGTCCCGCATGGCCGCTCCCGCGCTGCCCTCGGCGGCGTCGTCCACCCGCGAGTGCGCCGACCAACGGGGCCCGCTCGGGGGGTGTTGCAGCCGGCGGCGGCGCTGGATGCCGCACGGCAGAGGTCCGCGTGGTCTCGACCCCAAGCAGTGGGATGGCGCTCCGGGTCACGGCGCCCACGACACGCTGCTGCTGCTTCGAGGTCCACGGCCTCAAGGTCCGCGCGGCATGGCCCGCGGCGGCTGCTGCGGCGGCGACGGCAGGGAAGGGGATAGGGACGGGGGTGACGGGGACGAGAAGCTGATGGTGGAGACCTCCATGGAGGGTTAGCATGAGAGGCGCATAGGCGTCGGCGTGCTCTAGCAGGGAGGCGGAGCTGAGAGGCGCGTAGGTCGGGATGCATCTTTACCATTGCCGACCATGGTCAGAGCTCAAGCGGGAGGATGAGATGGACGAAGAAGAAATAGATGATGGGTAACAAAGTCATTTCACACCCA
Organism: Miscanthus lutarioriparius; assembly: GCA_904845875.1. Lineage (NCBI taxonomy): Eukaryota > Viridiplantae > Streptophyta > Magnoliopsida > Poales > Poaceae > Miscanthus > Miscanthus lutarioriparius. Next base: position 3,096,281 of record CAJGYO010000016.1, on the reverse strand, counting down.
CAGACACGCTGGCTTCCCTACATGTCCTGTCACGTATGTAAAAATAGCTTAAAGTTATGAATTCTTTTCTCTAGATGGTAAATATATAGGAACAATTTTAAGAGCTTTATACGAGAAGTTGACATCTGTTATGGTAAAAAGTTAAATATCCCGCCGCAGCAGCCCTCTGCGCTCCCGCTCCCGCTCCACACCGCGGCGCCCATGCTGATTGCCATTTGCCAGGCGACACAGGCGCGGCGGTTTTTTTAGTGGCAAAACACGGACGGACACCGTCCCAAACACCGCGACTCCCGAGTAAAGCCGTGCCCGCCTGCCTGCTCCCCCCCGCGCTTCGTCTCCTCCCACTCTGACCTCGCGCAGCGCTCGCCTCCCTCTCCATTCCTCTCCTCCCATCCTTCCCTCCCCCAAACCCCTGTGCACGGAGGGTGGGCGAGGGTCTAGGGGGCGGGGCGGTGAGAAAACCCTAGCGCGCTCGCGCGTGGCGGCCATGGAGGCGGCGCGGAGGGAGAGGAGGCACCACCGGAAGGCAGCCGCGGCGGCGGGAGCGGCGGGCGTTGGTGGCGGAGGAGGAGGAGCGGCGGCGGCACGGGCGGCGTACGGGGACGTTTTCGGCGGGCCGCCGCGCTTCGCGGCGCCGTTCGGGGGCGCGCCGCTGGACTACGCCGAGGTGTTCGGCGGCGTCGCCGCGACCTGCTCCATCCCGTACCTCGACCTGCCGCCCGCGCCCGCCTCCGGCGCCGGCGCCGGCGGCTTCTTCGCATGCCGCGGGAAGGGGGACTACGGGGAGATCTTCGGCCGCTTCGACTTCGCCGACTTCGCGCTGCCGTACGAGGACCTCTTCGGCGCGCCGCAGCCCGAGCCCGAGCCCGAGCCCGAGGCTGCCAGGGATACGGACCCGGAGGTCGCCTCGTCCAGCGGGAGCTCCACCAGGTCTGTGCTGTGCTGCACGCGCTCCCTCCCTCTGACCCACTCCGACATTCATCGCTTGCCTGTGTGTGTGTTTCCGGCTGGGCGAACAGTGCGCGCGGCCTTTGCTGCTTCCCCGGTTTGGGCGTTCTTCGTTTGCAGACGTGGATTTGAAAGACGGCCTTGAGTGGGGTTCACGATTTGCTTTCTCCATTCGGAAATGCGACCGTGTCACGTCGTAGTCTGCTGGTGGGTAGATTGGGGGTGGGGATTTGCGGGCTTTTTACCTTGCACATCTTCCGTTCTTCTCGTCGAAAAGGTGCCTCTTCCGTCCGATCCTCCTTTTTTACACCGCTTTGCTCTCCGTCCAGAGTGTTGTTTGTGTTGGAGAAGCTGCTTATGCAGCATTAAGCGTTTCTGGACAGTTTTGCATTTTCTAGTTCGTAAAGGTGTCTTCCTTCTTTGAGGGGAAAGCAGAGCCTTTTCTGCTCGCTCATTATTCGGCTTGGCGTGAAATGGTGCCATCAGGTGGTGTTGTCATTTGCACCTTTCTTTTTGTTCTTCTGTGGCATTTGGGGGTTTCTGTTAAGGACTCGTCGTTTGCGACCTTCTATCTATCTATCTATCCACCAACCAAAGTCAACCTTATACTTGATTTTAAGAAGCATTGAAGATTATTTATCTATACCAAGCTTGCTTGACGAAATTCGTACCAATCCTATGAATTTCGTCCACGGCAACTGTGGAAAACTTATTATCAATTCATCCTATCCTACATTCCTACTCTTCTTGAAAGTTCAACTTTGTTTGAACTCCATGGAAATAGACTGTGCTTGTAATGTCTGCAGACCGTATGAGGATCTCCACCAGGAGATTACAGCATGTATATTGTATGTTCTTCTATGGTTAGTGGTACGCACAGAAATGGACATCCCTTGATTTGTGTTTTTCGCCCATGTGAGCAGTTTCCCTGTCTCATTCAGTTGTAACCAATCTTCCCTAATAGATTCCATGTAACCATTGGCGATGATTTTTAATCATGGGCCCACCACACCTTATAGCGCCAAATGAGTTGGTGCTCCTCCATTATTTGGTGAAAGATCCACCAGTGATTGTAGTAGAACCAAGGAACTAGAAGTCCCTGCTTCCTCCTGAGGAAGAAGCTAGTGCTACACAACAATAGGAACATGTGGAACTGAAGAGGATGTGGTAGTTGGGTAAATCAGCCAGGTCAGTGCAAGAGTGGTCAAACCACACTTTAGCATGTCCGGTTGATGTGTTATATTGCTAGGGAATGGATGCATTAAACATGGATGGGCGCACTATGACCTTGCTGGCCAACAAGCTACATCTGATAAGCTGGTGAGGCTAGCTGTCCATGGGCATTGCAAGGATAATGAAAACGAGTAAACCACCACGGGAGGTGAGATAGGAGATGGGAATCGGGTCAATTTCCTTTGCTTTTTTTTTCCCCTTTTAGGTTGAGTAGAGGCGTTACTTGGTGGGGTTGGGGGTTGTAACGTATGTATATCTTGTAGTGTTGTATGCTGCAGCATCCATTTTGACAGGATGCTGATAAAGGTAATGAGTGATGTCTATATGCTATATTTGTAATATCTACTGCCAGTAATTACCATAAAATATTTGCGTTTATTGTCTTATATATGAAGTGCATCTCAGTGAAAATAACATGCAGCAAAATGTGATTCCAGCAAAAACAATCAAGTTTGATTTTTCAATCTGCATTCTGTAATTCAGCAACATGTTTAGTGTAACATGATTGTTCTACTTTTTTATCCATGTTTGTCCCCCTGTAATCTGCTTTGGTAGTTAAAAGTGTATCTGTGCTTCCTATCTGTCACATGGTTTACCGCCAACTTTTTGTATTAACAGATCATCGTTTAAAAAAGAATCCTGCCAGCTGGAGGACGAGCCTTCTATACTTCATCAACACTATCAAAATCTGGATCATCGCCAGCACTTTAAAGACCATAAGTTTTCTCCAATATCCTTCTCTCCAGACACAGAAAGTCCGCAGTTTGTGGTGTCATATAACAAAACTACTGAGAGGAGACCCGATGATCTAATTGAGATGACGACCTGCACAGCTAAACCTTCGTTGGACTTTGTGATTGATTCTCGCAATTTGTCACATGATACAGCAATCAATCATGTTTCGAGAATTGACAATGGCACAATGGCCAATGATGATGATAATAAGAACCCAAACTCTGCTAACACGAGTGTGCGGAGTCCTGAGAGTGATTTTGCAGTTGATCAGAAGCAACAAAGTCCATCGTGGACACCTATTTCTGGAAGTATATCAGCAAATGAAAACCACAAGAACTCTGATATTCATTCAACACGCGGTACTGTAACACCTCCTGATTATGCATTTCTTTGGGTATCTGACAGTGATGCACAGACACAACCAATCAAAGTACAGCCAATATTGAGGCAGCAACCTAAACTGCTCAACAAGAAAGAGAGTGCAGCTAAAGGACGCGTCAATATTGTAAACCACAATTGCTCTCCAACTTCTGCTGCACATACCACTTCAAGTAGCAACATGCCTCACACTGACAAGAAAGTTGATGGCAATCCAACTTCTGCATCAGCAGCTATGAAGGAGGCAATGGATTTTGCTGAAGCTAGGTTAAAGGCTGCAAAAGCATTGTTAGAGGGAAAAGGTGACAGTTTTAAATTGCGGAAGAAGCCAAGTCATCTTAGAAGCACAAGGTCTATGGAAATCAAGTCTCCTATTTCTGTAGATGTCGATACTTCCGAACAAAAACTATCGGTGAAAAAGTCATCGAAAGAAGAAAAGAACCCTGATGATTCTTTGTTTGACAAGCATAAAAAGTTAAGTGCAGTCAGATTTGATCATTTCGATGACAATGGGAAAAGGGTACTTCCATTGGAGAAGCCTCAGCACATGTTGCAACACTGCACTGAGTCCTGTCAAACTTCCAGTGAACTAGAGAAACTAGGCAACTGGAAGTCAGGTAATGACTTTTTTGAGCTATCCGGAGATGATCAGAAATGCAAAACTGATGAAGTCACAGAGGGAGGTGATAAATGCAAGCAAACGGATCCCATTACTAGTGTCATCAATGATCAGAGGGAAACTGAATTCAATGCAGCAGACTCTGACTTGGACAGGTATGAAAAACTATGGGAGGTTAATGATGGCAGGAATGTGGGGGTGAAACATGTAAATCTGGGGGAGAACAAGACGGCTCCAGTGGACAAAGATAGGGTGTCTGTGATTTTAGAACCTTCTACAGAAAATATGGCACACCAAGAGACTCATAATTCAATTGGTGAGGGACTTGTAACACTGGAAAATGCTGAGGAAAGCCATGATACTGATAAATGTATTGAGCTTCCTACAAGTGGAGCCTCCACAAAGCTGGATGTCTTCAAGGATGTCTCAGGTTCATTACCAGAGGCTTGCTCATCAGTAAATGCCAGTGATCTTAGAGACCATGGTAATATTAGTCCAAATTTAAGTCCATTAGCAGGAACATCACAAGAGGACACAAACAGTAAACTGGCACCAGAAGTATCTTGCAATAGCGGGATGCAACACAGTTCTCGGAGTAATGAAAAGTTACAGGAATCCTCAGGTGTATCTAATGTTGCTATTTCCCAGGGAAGTAACATTAAATCATTGATTTTAGAAGAACTTAAAGAATCTGATGTATGTGATGCTTTCATGAGGGGACCTAATAGAATTGAGCAGGAAGCTGAAAGTTATGGAAGAGAAAAATTCAGCTTTATTGATGGATCGCTCTTGCTGCCATCACACTTCCATAACAAAGGAGCCAAGATAAATTTAGTCTCTGAAAAAGTACAGAAATTCGAAATTGAGAAGAAAGTTGGTCCATGTGCACACCCTGAAGTAACAATTGTGGATCTGGACGCTGATTGTCCTAAAGATGCAAATGATGATATTCTACAAAATGATAACTTTGCAGACCCAGAAGAATCAAACATGCTGAATGTATTTGAGGTAGCTAGCAAGTTGATCAAAAGAGAACTGGATCAAGGAATGCATGGGTCATTAGGGCATGGTGAAGAGGAGAACATGGAAGAAGGAATGGATGCATTTATCTCTGATATTAATGGCAAAGAAGCAGATGAAACCGCATTAGAAAATAGTGAGTGCACAGGTACTGAAGAAGGATCTGCTCACTGTAACCTGGACCAAAATTCATCTGAAAGCACCAACAGGGGAAAAAATGATGTAGATGCAAAGCGTGATACAACTTGTGATGAAGTTGGATCTGAATCCCTTTCAGGCGATGAAGTTGTCATCAAAGCTACAAGTGATAGCACCGGAGAGGTTTCCAACAGAGGAGAAAGAGAATTACCAACAGAAAGGTCTACATGTGAAGATCATAAGAAGGCAAGCATAATGGAAGAAAAAGACACTACAGCAAGGATATCAAAGGCAGAGCATGTACCATCTCCCTTGGAGACGACGTGTGGTGTAACTAAATCTGCTGAAGCTCCCACATCAGTTCCTACTGGGACGTGGAAAAAAGAGGTACATGGAGTTCAGAAGACCAAAGAGAGGGAGAACATGACGACAGCAGATAGTGCATGTGAGAAGGACAAAGGGTCTTCTCAAAGAGTACAAGAGAAAAAAGAAAACGAAAGGAGATTGGAGAAAGAAAGAGAACTTGCTGAGGAGAAGGAAAGAAGGAAATTGGAGAAAGAAAGAGAACTTGCCGAAGAGAAGGAAAGAACGAAATTGGAGAAAGAAAAAGAACTTGCCGAAGAGAAGGAAAGAAGGAAATTGGAGAAAGACAGGGAACTTGCTGAAGAGAAGGAAAGAAGAAAATTGGAAGAGGCAGAAAGGGAGAGGGAGCGTAAAAAGGATAGACTTGCTGTTGAAAGAGCGACAAGAGAAGCACACGAGAGAGCATTTGCCGAAGCTCGTGAAAAGGCAGAAAAGATGGCTTTGGAAAGAATTACTGCTGCACGGCAACGGGCATCTGCAGAGGCCCGAGAGAAAGAAGAGAGAGTGAGTGTTGAAGCCGCTGCTCAAAGGGCTACTAGAGAAGCTAGGATAAAAGCAGAACGTGCGGCAGTTGAGCGAGCAACTGCTGAAGCTCGGGAGCGGGCAATAGAAAAGGCGAAGGCTGAGAAGGCTCTCGCAGAGGCAAGAGAACGGAGGGAACGATACAAATCCTCTTTCAAGGAGAGTTTTAAGTCCACCAATCAGGTAGGTGTATTTCGTTGGTATGGTCCATTGTGTGATGCAGTTTGAAATTCAGACTCTACTATGCAACCTTGTTTTCTTTTTGTTTCCCCTTTTTAGAGAAATCACTGACTAGATATAAATCTTGATTCTGGATACAGGATATTCGACAGGAGTCACAATTTCAGAGGGCAACTTCTGGTAATTTCATTCGAAACCCAGATTCCGGCAACAGAGGTACTTATTATATTCAAGACTTTATTGTAAATCATGTTTTCCGAGGAAGCCTTGCATGCATTTTGTAAAAATATATTTGGTTGTTACTACTCTAATTTTCTGCTCTTTGATATTTGTTGGCAGCACTAGTTGAGGTTGAGTCCGCTTTAAGACATAAAGCAAGATTAGAGAGGCATCAACGCACAGCTGAGCGTGTGGTATAGCTGATACTCCTTTCTGGATTTTATTTCAGTTTTTTGCCTTACGTTTGTCAGTAGTTTGGTGACGTGCACATTCCCTATTTTCAGACAAAAGCGCTTGCTGAGAAGAACATGCGGGACCTGCTAGCTCAAAGAGAGCAAGCAGAGAAACATGTAAGGCATTTACATACAGAGAACAGTCTCACTGTATCTGCGTTTATTCATAGTATTGGTGTTTATGTATTTCAGAGGCTGTCTGAATTCCTGGATCCTGAGATCAAGAGATGGTCAAATGGAAAGGAAGGAAATCTGAGGGCCTTGCTGTCCACATTGCAATACGTAAGCAGTTAAATTTCATGCATCTTTAAATCCGTAACATAGAACATGGAAAAGGTTATCATGTGTTGCTCTGTTTTCCCTGGCAGATTCTTGGTGCCGATAGTGGCTGGCAACCGGTGCCACTAACAGATCTCATTACAGCTGTTGCTGTGAAGAAAGCTTACAGGAAGGCAACCCTTTGTGTCCATCCAGATAAATTGCAGCAAAGGGGTGCTACAATCAGACAGAAATACATCTGCGAGAAGGTTTTCGATCTTCTTAAGGTATGTGCTTTGTCCATATGGAATGCTCTGGTCCATTTGGAACTCCATTGGAGCAACCCTTTCTGTTTCTGGTTGCATTTCCAGAGTCTCCTTTTCTCTCTTGCAAGGAGTACTTTGTTTCTTAGAACTTCGGTTTCTGATTTCGCGACAATTCTGGGAACGTCCTAGATAATTTCCTGCACTTTTGCATGAGTCATTCCTTTTTCTCTCAACCTTTTATGCATAAGCTGGCGCGCCTTGTGCCCCTGTTAACCACACCAGTCTGGAAAATGCACGCACATTTGCGAAGGCAATCGCAAAGAACTTTTGCAAGTTATTATCAGACCCTTGATGCACATCTTTGCCCTGCCGGAACTCTGTCTGTTCGAAGACTTTGCATTGCCTGCAAACCAACTTTTTTTTTATTGGTGAAATGCTGCTGCAAAAACTTCATTTCTGGACGCACGGCTTTTCCTGCTTCTCGCTCTTACCTGTGTCATGTGATGATTCAATCATATCAGTAAATGAAGCGGGAACAAAGGAGAGAAACTTTGCTCACCTGCTGCCACCTATTTTGCAGGATGCTTGGAACAAGTTCACATCAGAGGAGCGCTAGGGTGGAAGGAAGCTAAGCGGCCGCTTATTTTGAGGCAGGCGATTCGTTATTAGTATATTTATATAGCGGCATCGTTAGTTTCTTGATTCAAAAATTGAAGTAAATATTGCAGTTGTAGCCCTAGATATCCGTGTCAGAAACAGCACAAATGATGCTGGTTATTACCTTAACTCAGAATCAGTTCAACAAAAAGAGCTCCCAGCCCATGCAGTTCACCGAGTAGCAGCTGTGGCAGCAAGCCAATGCTTTCACCTCCCCGACGGCAATGTGCGGTTCGTCGTCGTCGTTGCCAAATCTTTGTTGTCGGATTACGCGATGCAATGAATTGGCAGAATCGGGTTGTTTTTCGGGCGGATCGGATTGGATTAGTTAGGTCGGATAGCCCATGATCAGATTTAGATCTTTTTGGTAGAGCTTCAGCTTGGCTGTGACACAGTTCGTCTGCCCGGACAGAAATAGCTGGCTCTTCTAGCTCGATCGGTGAGAGTTGGAATGGCTGAGCAGCTCGAGCCGGTGCCTAGTGTTCGTGTTCATCAGGATGGTGATCGTGAATCTGCAGCCGTTTTGTTTGATCTCACTCCTGAGCGTATTTGCAAGCAACGCTCCTGTGACTGTGAGCTGCAAGCCAAGGCTTACTATACTTGGACTAGCAGCTGCAGCATTGCTAATAACGAGGAGTCACTGCGTGCCTGAGGACGTCGGACGTGCCGGACTGCTTGTGTGACAACTGACAAAGGTTTGTCATGGCCGGAAACCTGTCGTAGGTTGCCGGGAGCCCAGGATTGTGCGTCTAGCATGGACGTACTAGCCCGTAGGGGTGAGCATGTTGTGGCACACATAGGCTAGCTACCTGATTTGATTTGTTTCTCGTTTTTGTTTTCCCTTCCGGTTGTTGAACTTGGAGTTCCCTTTTTCCCTAAAAAAAACTTGGAGTTCCCTTTTTTCTGTCCGTGTACTTTGTACTACTGCCTCCGTCCGAAAAAGATAAAATTCTAGTTCCATCTTTAATAAAAAAACAAACTATTTTAAAATTTAATCAGATTTATAAAAGAGTATATTTATGATGCCAATGCTAAATTACTTTAACTAAAATATGGCCCATGTAAATAACAGTAACAATTCTTATTATTAAATATCTTAGTGTGATGGTTGCTAGACTTAAAGAGTAAGAATTATGGGTTGAAATACTCTTTCCTCTCCCTTTCAAGAGAATTATCATGGTGCTATTTGTATCATTTACTCATAAAAGGGGCATGCATGTGCACGGTGCTAACCATAACTATTTAACTTTGAGTTGAGTGGTAATTAAGCAAAAGCACGCATGTGTTTATGGCTATTCACTTTGGAGTGGCAATTAAGGTGAGTGCTAAACCAAGTAACTTATGCATAATAAGTGACTGCAAAAGGCATGAATAGTGCTTGAAATGTCGTGCATAACTCTCACGTTTAAACATGGGCTAGCATGTGTATATAAGGCCCTGTTTAGATCCATGCGGCTAAACTTTAACCCCTAAAGTTTAACCCATGGCTAAAGATTAGCCCTTAGAATGAAGGGGCTAAAGTTTAGCCCATGGGGTTGTTTGGATCCAGGGGCTAAAGATTAGACATATACCCTATAATGACTCATTTGCCCCTAATTAATACTCATGCATAGGACTAATAAGGATGGGTGGGGGTAATATGTGTCTTTTGCCATGAAGGGATCATTTTTAGCCCTCTTTAGCCCACCTTGGAGGGGTTAATGAAAAATGAGTGGGCTAAAGTTTAGCCCCCCACTTTTAACCCTCTTATTTGGATCCATGAGGTCTAAAATGTGACTAAAAGAGACGGGCTAAAGTTTAGACTCATGGACCAAACAGGGCCTAATACACATGAAAGTAGACTAGTTCTTTTATCATCGAGAGAATTAAAAAGGTAAGAAGGAAGTGGGAAGAGAAATATTTTTAAGATGCAAGAAGTAAACATGGTGCATGGTGAGGTTGTGTTATTTGGCACATGAATAGTTTATTTGTGCCACACACATATCAAAGGTGTCTATTTTGATTAATTAATTTTGGCTAATGCGATCTTTAAGCTTCCACGAATTGGTATTTATGTTAACAAATCAAATAAGTGATATTATAAAATTCCCTATAAAATTGTATTCTATGACCATGGTTCTAATTTTTTGATATTATAAATACTGATACGTTTTTATAACCAAATCTGATCAAACTCAAGACTTGATTTGAGCCGATCCTACGCTAGAACAATATTCTTTTTCCAAATGGAAGGATCGTGAGTTCGTGACGGCAAGTCATTGATCACAAATCATCAGCCACGTTTCCATAACAAACAGACTCATGAGTCATGGATTGATTCATCAAGAAAAATGTGTACAATTAATATGTACGCCACAAACCGCTCGGTAGATCAGATTCTGATTGTTTTCCAGCGTTGTACTCGGACCAGAGTGAGAGCTCAAACCAACCTTGTGGTGTCTACAGTGGTACCCAAATCCCAAAGATTTGGTTTAGAAAAATATTAACATTGGCATATTTTAAGCCCGGGAACATCCTTGTTGTCGGCGCCGGCGGCGATGGACGCGAGGCCGTCTCCGTTAAGATATGCGACCTCGGGCTCGCCGTCTCGATCACCGACCAGCCGCCGTACGAGCGGGACGGCACGCGGCGGTACATGGCGCCGGAGATGCTCCTGGGGAAGCCCGACTACGACGCCATGGTGGACATGTGGTCGCTTGGCTGCGTCATGGCGGAGCTCCTCACCGGGAAGCCGCTCTTCTACGGGGAGGACGACAGCGAGGTGCTCCGCCGGATATTCAGCGTGCTCGGCGTGCCGGGGCAGAGGACGTGGCCCAAGGAGCGGCTGTCCGCGGATGGATTCGACGTCCTGAAGCAGCTTCTCTCCTGCAACGCCGACAAGAGGCCGTCGGCGTCGGCCGCACTCCGCAGGCCGTGGTTCACCAAAGACATCGACTCTACGGCTTCAGTTTCTCCTGCTGCTGCTGCAAAGATGGTTCAATGATCTGAAACGAAACAGAAGATGGTGTAATGTATTATTATAGCGTATCTATTATGATGTTATCCCTATTTGTGACGTGCATGCTTTTATGGTTAATTAGGCCAGTCTCAGTGGGTTATTTCGTGACGTTATTTGCATGTAATATAGAATGAAATGAAAATTTGATGAAACACTCAGTCTTAATACAAAGTTTCATTACATAGTTTTATGAGCATTTAATTTCATGGCTCATAGATAGTTGGTAATCGTACCAAATTCATTTCTTCTCTCTCTTCTTAAATACACTGACATGTCATCAGAAATGTCTCTGTGGCAACCTATTTAATACAAATGAAACTCGCATAAAGCTTTCACTGAGACTGGCCTTAGATTACTTGCAGTGATTGGTGTAACTTATCCACCCGCATTATGTCAGGTGCTCGTATTTTTTTTAGATTTATTCTAGGATTTATAGCAACATTATTATTCATTGTTTTCATAGTCTCAAAAAAAAAACAACTATAAGACAAACATGTATCATTTCAAACACCTGGAGCTCTGAAGTTAGGCCTATAGAATGGGGGGCTAGGGTTCAGTGTTAAGGTTCACAAGAATTCGGCGGTTTTATAGAGTGATCCTAAGAATGATGGGTTTTGCCTAGCAAACATTAAGGCCTTGTTTGGGAGAGCTTATCCCAAGGGCTTCTTCGAAGGAACCGGAGCCGGTGGCTTCTCCAAAACAACTCTAATTCCTCTTTTTACAGAGGACTCCAAATAGCTTCTCATAGTAAACCATTTGGTATGGCTTCTTCGGAGGAGTCAGAGCTAGAGAAAAGTCCTACTTCCTCTGTCCCAAATTATAAGACGTTTTGACATTTCTAGATTCGTAGCTTTTATTATGTATCTAGACATAACATATATTTAGGTGCGTAGCAAAAGCTATGAATCTAGAAAATTCAAAACGTCTTATAATTTGAAATGTAGGGAGTACTAAACGAGGGTGGTCGAAACCCAACGAAGACCCTAGGTTGTAACGGGCACTAGAGGCCTCTTCGCTTGAACTTATCAGCCGGCTTATCAGCTATAATCTACAGTATTTTTCTCTTACAACAAAACAGCTTCAGCCGGCTTATCAGCCGACTTTAATACCAGTTGAACAGGCAATCATAAATAGCCTTAGTTCATATCACGAATAATCCGTTAGACTAAGAACATTGCTCATGCAACATTACGGTAAACACTTTACATGTAGATGACGGAGAACCGGAGACGGCACCGACTTTGTGTCCTCTGTGGTGTGGGGACTGAAGAAATAGACCACCTTCTGCCTGCTTGTCCTTACAGTGTCGAAGTCTGGAGTTTGGCCCTCAGACTCCCTGGGCTTGATGATCTCTTGCTGCTGGACATGGCGTCTTTCTAGGTTTGGTGGACGACGTCGAGGAAAAGGGTCGCCAAAACGGCTAGGCGAGAGGATTCGACTCCATGGTATTGCTCGTTGGCTGGGAACTGTGGAAGGAAAGAAACTCCAGGACGTTCGACGCAGCGGCGAGGCATCCAGCTGTGCTCTTCGGCTCCATCATCGACGAAGCCAACCTTTGGGTCAGAGCGGGCTTCCGTCACCTTACTAGCTTGCTGCCACTGCTCTTGGCAACGTCGCAAAACAATTCTGTAAATTAGCCATCTGAGAACTCTATCTGTGTTTGTGTGCCTGTTAGTTTGTCTGTCTTTTGGTAATCAATGGATTACGTAGGATTGATGTAGATGTAACTAACCGTAATTCTACTTCTACTTAATAAAACACATGTCACAAGGGCACGTTCGCGAAAAAAAAAGAACCGGAATCGGTGAATATGCCAGCTAATTATGCTCTAGGACCAAAATAAAAAAGATGATATTACAAAACAAATGAATATTCAGAATAGAATAATTTAAGAGTATCACCATAAAACCATTACGCAATTGAAAATAAACCATAAAATATGGATGGAAAAAAGTGGGGCATACATGAGAACATGAAGAAAAGAATAATGAACTAGTAGCTTATAGCCAACTAACAGGGGAGGAAAGAATTAGGCCCACAAAGCATCGTACGCTGGCCCACCAAAGCAGCTTTCCTGACTGTGAGCGGCCTGTACCCACGGCGGAGAGGGGCTGGGCCGCGCTGGTAAACAGAGGAATTCGATTTGATTGTCAGTCCAAGAACAGCACAGTCAACCCCTCTAGGACCGAACGCTGGACCAGAACGTCACACAACAAAACAACTGAACAATCGAAAAGCTTAACAGTCAGCACTTTTCCCTAATTTTCTTCCTACAGAGAAGAACAGGATTTTCTTGATTGCAGCCCCACACCCACCCTACCCCTGGCTTCTTCAATCTTCAAAATGCCTTCTTGCTCTGTCAGAAAATCCACAAGAATGTAACTGAGAGACTGACCACAGAACTAGAAAAACAAGGATTTCGAAATCTTACAAAATCATCTGTTACCTGAAACGTTCTCCAAGAACTTATTCTGAAAGAGGCTTCCGAGCAAGAAAGAAGTACATTGGCGTGAAGATCTCCTTCCTGTAGTTATTTATACAACAGTAAGTAAACAATTGGAAAGATACAATGAAAATGTAGAGGATAGTGCTGGCGATTCTGCTTTCTGGTTCAGAAAAAACAGACTTACTTCCCACCCTCTACAAGACCTTCTGCAGCCTTCTCTAGGAAATTGGAGACCCTCTCACTGCCTTGTGGGGCAAGACCAATGTATTCCAATGCCTTGACCTGAAAAATATCAACAAGAGACTCAAATGCCCATTCAACAAATCTTTCACTATCCCCTAAATGTCAGTTGTCATCCAAACATAGAGAACGATAACTTATTTGATCGTTCAGAACAAATCAGATAGCACAATTAACAAATGAAGTATCCAAAAATGAAATAAACTATTTATTGGCCTCACCATAGTGCGAGTAATCATGCGTCCCACAGATGTCAAACGGAAGCTACTCAAGGAAAATCGGCTCGGATCCAAGGGCAAGTACCAGGGCAAGGGGGAATCCTCAGCTAGATCCTTATCGCAAACAACCTGCATGAAAAAAACGACTTACACACCTACTCCCTCCGTCCTGTAATATAGCGTATTCTAGCATTCAAAATTTGTCCTCAAATATAATGCATTCTAGAAGGCAGAAACCCATTTTGCATTAAATACTTTCCATTTATCAGCCAATCACCACAAATCGTGTCGATGATAGCGTCTTATTAGGAAATAAAGTGAGGGCACATGCGTCTTTTGTGTTCTCTCTTAATCTGTCTTAAAATTTTTAGAATGCATTATATTACAGGACAGAGGGAGTACACAGGTAAGCTATAAAACTACACTATATCAATCTGAAAAAAAAAAAAAGAACAGTAGTATATTGCTTTGTCAATGGTGTATTTACCCCTATGTGAAATGTAAAGAACATGATCATAAAAAGGGGAAACATAGTCTATCTTACCTCAAAACCGGCATCTTTGACTGCCTGAAGACATTGCCTAGTGCTTCTGATATCTGGCAGGCCATTGCCAAGCTCAATTTCATCCTTAATCCTTTTATGGGTTGCGTTGTTTGGATCATAGTGACCAGTAATGCACCACTCATATAAAGCGAAGCACTGGCCAGGCTTCAACACACGGTATATCTCCTTATAGCAGCCAACCTTTGCAACAAAAATACTAATTTAGTTTTCCATTAGAAAAAGATATCAAGATTGATGAAAAATCTTACTACAGAAATGACAATTTTATTAGCAATTTAAATCTTATTACTGGATCAGGTGCATGACATGTCGCCTCAATTGCATAAACAGCATCAAAGGTGTTATCATCAAATGGCATCTTCATGAAGTCTGCCTGCATTAGAGAAATATGAGCATTGTCCTTTAGCTTAACGGTAATTCAAATAACTCCACCAACAGGCAACCTTCTGTTAAAAAAGAACAGCATCTTAACTTATATAGAAGAACATGGAAAAATGTGGACAGTATTCTAAGCTCCATCTAAAAGCATCAACCTTGCAACTTCTTTATACAGCCATGCAAATGCATAGAACTGTTAGCATAATAAGATTTGCAATTTTGCAGAAAAAGGTCATTAATTACTTTATTATTTTCAACAGCAAAGCAATTGCAAAAAGGATACATACAAGAGTAGCAAGCACATACAAGAGCTAAACCAAGAAAGCAATGTGGCCTAGTCGATAGGCCAACTATACCTTGACAAAATCGCAGGTTCCACTAACTCCTGCCAACCGATTGAGCTCCTGAACATCAAAGTGTTGTGTTAGCATAAGAGCAACATGATAACTAGTGCATCAATGAAAGGTGGTAGTTTAAAAATGTGGTTTCAAAGAACCTTTCCCCTGGTCATCTGGTATTCATTGTTATTCAATCCAGTAACTGAAGTTGAGCTGCATGAAAACCATTTGCATGATTCAGTTAGCCATGGGGCTTTAACAGAAAATGGATCAAATACTGAAACGAAAGAAGGCAGTGCTCTAAATAAACAAAGAGTGAAGGTGCCATCCCTCCAAAGCAAATCGACCACAAGTGCCAAGTGCCAAATTTTAACTGATAAAGATTAATCAATTCTAATGCATTGGTCAGTTTGTTAAAAGGCTATAGCCAAGGACATCACATTCACCAGCATCAAAGAACTTTAACTTGAGAATCTGACCTAAATCTTGCAATTTCTCTCAGCGGTCCACCTATTCCGCAGCCCACATCCAAAACCTACAGTTAAAAAAAAGGAAAGCACACATCCTCTAGTCATGCAAGAGCAGAAAAAACAATTCACAGACAGATTTCAATAGGAGAACTGACCTTCATTCCTGGTTTCAAGCCAAGCTGCAGGGCAAGAAAATGCTCATGACGCTTGATGCTTTCACGTAAGGATTCTCCATTCCATCTAACATAATCAGCATAGTTAAATTACCATGGACCACTGGTGAGCATAACCTATGTTACCTTTTTTTTAGAGTAGGCACTAAAACACTTATTCATTCTGAAAAATCGAAGGCCAACATATAATTTTTCTGCAAGGGAGTTCTCTCTTTAAGTAGAAAGAGAGGTTCTGCAAGGTCTTCTCACCTGTGAGCAAAGTGGAAGGATTCACCCCAACCATACTCATAGAAGCTAGTGGCAAGATCATAATATTTGTTAACCTAATAAATCAAGAAAAAAAATCAGCTGCTGATATTTATCTATCTCCAGTATATAAAACACTATGAAATAAATAGCCTCTCATAGTCTCACTCCAATGCTGTTATCATTCATCCTAAGGTCATGCAGAACAAAAAACCAGTTTCAGCACCATGGATCAGTTAATACTTAATAGAGTGATGTGTTCTGCCAATACTTCACATTATTTTTAGAATAACATCTATCCTCAAGGCAATCTAGTTGAGCAGAATTGCAAGCAGGCAAACCTTTAGCTTAGCAGGTGCAGTTTATCTAAAAAACCACAGTACAGCTAGAATAAGGGGCATCAAATTTGTAAAAACCAAAAGGTCTCTTTGAAAGGTCCTATTACCATATCAGTGTAGTTGGACTTTCTTGCTTCCTCATTCCCTCCATAATATCCATGATATTTCTCATACCTTGAAAAATAATTTTAAAATAAAATCAGAGTAAAATAAACACAATTACTAGACAGATATTTCTTTGAAAGGGAAGGGACATGATATGAACCAGGATGCTAGTTCCATTCAGCAGATTCTACAGTATGTTTCATCCAAAGGTCAAAAATGAATATTTTGATGCTCCTTAATGGTATCTACTGCATGAAAGGACAGGTTGACAACTTAACCTGACATGTGGAGATCTAAGTTGAGCTAACACTGCACCAGAAGATAAGCTAAGATCTTGGGTTCTACGGTTCATGGCCAGTACTAGACTAGGAGAAAGATAGTGACATCCTGGTCATACAACCTCAGAATAACATTTATTAGTCCAACCACTAAACATGAGAATAGGTAACAATCCCGTACACTGTACAGGTCAAGGGCAACATAGACATCAAGTACTAGTTGGTGAGCTGTGGCACAAAGCACGCCGGTTCTTGATTCAGAAAGCCCACATCTAAAAAATAAATGAAAATCATCTAAACAACTATCCTACAAAACATAAAAACAGAAGGCAATGGCGCAAGCGAACAAGTACTACATTGATGCTTGGAAATGTAAGTCCACAGAACAGAAAGCAGCTGCAATTATATATGGCCTGAAGTACAGTCAACTCCTCAGGTTCGTTTATTCCCAAACGTCATCGGGAGCTTCACAATATCCACAAAACGAACATCGGTGGGTGACGGACACAGAGAAATGTGACTGAGTGATGAGATTCAGATACACACTCATCGACTGCCGATTTGACTTCCTCCTTGTTGATCTTCCCTCCGAGGCCAGATGCAAGATCCCGGGCTCCCGACTTCGACATCGTGGACTCCGCCGCCGCGATGGATCAAATCGGGGGGGGGGGGGGCTGGGGTTGCAGACCTAGTAAAGGCACTGGTGTATACATGTTGCAAAAAAAAAAATGGAAGTTAGCAGGCATGCATACACTTGTAATTAGATCAGATCCAAATGCGGACAAGCGGCGCGTGTACCTGTTCCTGTGCGTGCTCGTCGCCTCGCGGTCGCGTTGTCGTTGTCGTTGTCGCACGCGCGCGAGAAAGAGCGCACGCGGGGTGGACGGGAGGAAATAGCCACAGGGCGAAGCCGGGGCACAATAGGGGGTTGAAGTGAGTATGATTTAGGCTCCGTTTGGCAGGGCTTTACTTCTATAGTGAAGTTATTTTTTTTCAGCTCTACGAACGGTTTTATCGGTGGAGCTGAAGCGGTTTTGGTAAACCATTTGGTAAAATGGCTTCCCTGTGAAAATATGTTTTTAGGGGCATGGAGGAAGAGCCGGGAGAAGCCACTTTTTTTGGCTCAATCCCACCCCAAATCACTATGAGAGCATGTTTTTAGAGGCTTCACAAGTGAAGCTATTTTACTTTACCCCATTTGATAGAAAACGGCTCTAAACAAATCCTGAAGCTGGTGGAGAAGCCCTACCAAACAGGGCCTAAGATCTCACGCGAGGGTGGCATATGGGATATTTGAATACTAATATAAAAATAAATTATATAATCCGTTAATACTCTACGAGACGAATTTATTAAGCCTAATTAATCCGTCATTGGCACATGTTTACTGTAGCATCATATTGTCAAATCATGGACTAATTAGGCTTAAAAGATTCGTCTCGCAAATTAGTTACAAACTATGCAATTAGTTTGATAATTAGTTAATTAATCTATATTTAATACTCTATGTATGTGTCTAAACATCCGATGAGACAGTGACTAAAGTTTAGGAAAAGCAACCAAACACTGTTTTCATCCGACGAAGGAGCTGCCATATGACGTGTCTTCGCATAGAATGTTTGATACTAATAAAAAAATAAATTAGTAAGTAATTCACGAGACGAATTAGAATTTATTAAACCTAATTAATTTTATCATTAGCACATGTTTACTATAGCACCACGTTGTCAAATCATAGACTAATTAGGTTTAAAAAATTCGTCTCGCAAAATAGTTTCAATTTGTGCAATTATTTTCGTAAATAGCATATATTTAATACTCCGTGCATGTGTCCAAATATTCGATGGAACATCGACTAAAGTTTAGGAGGAGGAACCAAACACTCCCTCATAGTTTGCAATTCTTATGTCAATTGTGAAATGAGTAAATATGAACAGTATACTTCATACATAAATAACCACTTTTTAGTTGTGCAATACAAACAAAACATATCCTTCCTCGGTATTAGATCCTTTCGTAGGTTTATGGAGGTAAATGAGTTAACACTATCTTCTGAATAGTTTATCAATCTCGTATTATAGTTTGGATGCTTGTAAATCTTATTTAGTTGATTTTTAAATTATATGTTATACAATTCTTCGAGATTTTGATCGTACCGCTAAATAGCAAATACAGTCTTTCTTTAGGAAATCACCATTATTGAATTCAAATGAAAAATATGTAATATAGTATAAGGCCGTAGATCTCTTCTACCTCTACAATTTTCGTATATATTTATCTCATCCAACTCAAATTGAAAAGTTGTGAATCTCTACACAAAAGAGTAAATTTCTTTGATTCAAATGGCTTCCGTCAATTTACTTAGGCTGAATCTATTTTTTACATATCACTTTAAATTACTAACAGGAGTATCTTTATGCATTTTGTATTCAAGCAATTATTTTTGCAAAACACAAAATAAAAAAAACATATATTATAAATAAATAAATCTCAAGTCCTAACACACCTCCAGTCCGGCCCAACAAGCCGAGCAGGCTTACCTACCTGGGCCGACGGCCACCTAGGGCTTCCTTCCTTTCCTTTCCCCACGATTCTAGAACACCTCGGCGGCCTCCGCATGGCGCATCTCCCCGCCTCCACCCCCGTTCCCCGGCACTCGCACTCCCAAAGATCCCGCTTTCTGTGTACATCAACGTGAAGATCAGAGTTTAAACCTTTCGCCCCGATCCGACTCGCCGCCGGCGCCGTCCCCCGCCGCCAGACCGCCGTCCCCATACCCAGCCGGAGACGACGATGGTGGGGCTCGGCTCGATGGCAGGCTACGGGATCCAGTCGATGCTCAAGGAGGGTCACCGCCACCTCTCCGGGCTCGAGGAGGCTGTGCTCAAGAACATCGACGCCTGCTGCGAGCTCTCCGGCATCACGCGCACCTCCCTCGGCCCCAACGGTGAGTCGTGCTCCGCGTGCGCCTTCGCTTCGATGCGCGGGTTATGGACTCGGGTGGTGACTACTGGAGTAGTGGAGTGAGAGGGGATCTGGAGCGAGGAGAGCGTGCTCAGTCTTCGGTGGCGTAGCGTGAGGCCGCCGGTTCGAGCTATTGTGGGGAGTGAGGGGGATCTGGAATGAGGAGTGGCCTGGTTGTTGGAGCTTATTGGGATATATGGTGACGAGGCTGATGAATGTTTGGATAGTTTGAGGTGCTTGGTACACTGGTTTGCCGTTTGAAATCACATTTAGCCTTGTTGAATGTTTGGATCACAAGCAATTATTAGTTTGTAGTACCCTAGTCTTCTGCACTATGTAAATCACATCTGACCAAATTTCACTTAGATGCTGAAACCTTCCAGTGATCGATTGCTTGATGTTGTAGTTTAACTTGTTTTCTTTATGTAGGAATGAATAAGATGGTTATCAATCACTTGGACAAGCTGTTTGTGACAAACGATGCTGCCACCATCGTGAATGAGCTCGAGGTTCAGCACCCGGCTGCTAAGATCCTGGTACTGGCTGGCAGGGCTCAGCAGGAGGAGATTGGGGATGGAGCCAATCTCACCATATCGTTTGCCGGTGAACTGCTTGTGAAGGCTGAGGAGCTCATCAGGATGGGCTTGCATCCGAGTGAAATCATCATTGGCTACACCAAAGCCATCAACAAGGTGACTTGCCCCCCTGAAGCCCGTAGGCTTTTGTAACATTGAAACATGCAGTCTGATAGCCGACTCTTTGTGCTTCTGTCTTCGGTATGCAGACAATTGAGATCTTGGAGGATCTTGTTGAGAAAGGCTCAGAGAACATGGACGTAAGAAACAAGGAGGAGGTTATGTTGAGGATGAGATCTGCTGTCGCGAGCAAGCAGTTTGGCCAGGAGGATGTATTGTGCCCTCTTGTGGCTGATGTAAGCTAATCCATACCAGCTTATAGGGAGCTTTGTTTTTTTTCCCTCGCATGTCATACTGATATCAGCTAATAGTGGGTTTGTTGTATCGTTTTTTAGGCCTGCATTCAAGTTTGCCCCAAAAATCCAGCAAACTTTAATGTCGACAATGTTAGAGTGGCTAAGCTGCTTGGAGGTGGTTTGCACAATTCTTCTGTCGTCTGTGGGATGGTTCTGAAAAATGATGCTGCTGGTAGCATCAAAAGGGTGGAGAAGGCAAAGGTAAGCTCAAAAGGCTACTCTTCATTCACATTGCACACTGGTTATACCTGTGAAAGTTCTATATCCTTCTTTTTTATCGATTTTGAAGTTTTTTTAATGGAATGGGCAATGGATGGAGCTCTAAATATTTTTTTCACAAGGCTACGAGTATTGGTTCTTGGAAGCTCAAGGATAATCATTTACTCGTGGTGATTTAGTCATGTGTTCATTGTTTGTGTATTTTGTTACTGTCAAGTGAATCATGTATGCTTATATAGCATTATTACATCACTCATAAAGCCCTGGCAAACCAATTCCTATTTAAAGTGGTTACGGCACAGCACATTTCATTTGCTTGTGTTGTACTCAGTGCTATTGTAAACTTTTTTGTTTCTTAAAAATCACACTTCATAGGACACTATTTTGCCAACGAGTGCTAGCTCAGTTGGGTTAGACATCTTAATGGTACCCCCAGGGTCCTGAGTTCGACTCCCCGTGGAAGCGAATTTCAGGCTGGGGGTAAAAAAATCCCCTCGCCTGTCCCCACAAGCCAAAGCGCAGAACGGCGTGGCCCGGCCCGGTTCTCACTGGGCAACGGATTTCTGCTGCGTCAGGATGGGGGCGGGGGTTCGGGGGTTTTCTCGATCTGTGTGAGAAGATCAAATCTCTTCTTAGCAGTATGCCCGGGGGCCGTCACACCCCCTGCAGGTCGAGTTTTTTTTAGGACACTATTTTATTAATTTGTCTTTCTAGTTCACACTGCTGCTAAGGCCAATGAATGGATAGGAACTATGATTTTAATTAAATGGGCAGTTATATGTTATAACATGGTGCTAGAAATTCAATATGCACAGGAATCCTAACCAGTTACAGCACCGTGCCCATCTTTTTCTGTATGATGTCTGGCAGTGTTTCTTTCTGAATTCTAAAACCAATCAATATTCAGATTGCAGTATTTGCTGGTGGTGTCGATACCTCAGCAACTGAAACAAAGGGAACTGTGTTGATTCATTCCGCTGAGCAGGTATGTTCTTACTCTGAGAATCTTTTTTGACTTCTGTTAAAGTCGTCCCTACTTTTACTATGCTCATGAAGGTTTGGGTGTTGCAAACTGTTAGTTGGCTTTGTGTGTTTTACGTTATGTAGACGTGCATCCAACAGTACTTTCCTTTTTCATAATTTGTGGATTCATTTCTTATGGATACGCTGAACTTAAAAATGGAACACATGATATTTCTTTGCTTCTGTAGCGCATTGCAAGCTGTAACCTGCAAATATATGTTGGAATCTATAATACATATGCTTTTGCAGCTAGAAAATTATGCTAAGACTGAGGAAGCTAAGGTGGAGGAGCTTATCAAAGCTGTCGCTGACTCAGGTGCCAATGTTATTGTCAGTGGAGCTGCAGTTGGTGACATGGCGCTACATTTCTGTGAACGTTACAAGTGAGTTTTTTGCTTTTCGTATGTTCTGAACTGAATAGATTACCTGAATTCTTTGTGCAGTATTGATCTGTGTTGAAAATTCCTTTTAGACTGGAGAATTATCGTATATGTTATATATTCTCCAAAATTGAGGACTGTATGCATGTGTGTCTGTAGACCTTTTTGATAGCAGTTATTTATTGATGTTCTGTTTGCAGACTGATGGTTCTGAAAATCAGCTCGAAGTTTGAACTGAGAAGATTCTGCCGTACTACTGGGGCTATTGCAATTGTAAGTTCTGATTTTTCAGATGTATTTGTTCCTGTGTCGTAGTAGCATACTTATTCTGATTTTGGATTTTTTTTTCTTTTGAAATATAGTTGAAACTTAGCCAACCCAATGCCGATGAACTAGGATATGCAAACTCTGTTTCCGTTGAAGAAATTGGTGGTACTCGAGTATGTTCTACCCCCTTTGTGCTTTTACAGAAGATATATCTTTATTCTTCCTCGCCAGCATTCATTTTATTTTGTTTTTTTATTTATAAGGTTACTGTCGTTAAGAACGAAGAAGGTGGAAATTCAGTGGCTACTGTTGTCTTGAGAGGCAGTACTGACAGTATACTAGATGATCTTGAAAGAGCTGTTGATGATGGTGTCAATACGTACAAGGTTATATGTGCGGTATCTATAGTAGATGTGACCTAACTCTTTTATTGTATTGTAACATCCATGTCTGTTTAGCTAATCTATCCGAGTTCTCACTGTTTTTGTTTATACTAGTCAATGTGCAGGGACAGTAGGATAATTCCTGGTGCTGCTGCAACAGAAATAGAGCTGGCAAAGAGATTGAAGGAGTTCTCATTGAGGGAAACAGGGTAAGTTTGTTTTTACCATGATAGTTAATAACTTTTCATGTACAGGGTAAGAGTTAATCTGCTTTCAATATGAGCAGGGTTAACCCTTTGTAAAAAAAAACAATCAATTTATGTTTCCCTGAATCATTTGTTGGTTGCTGTTAATAATTGTACAGGTTGGACCAGTATGCCATTGCAAAATTTGCTGAAAGCTTTGAAATGGTGCCAAGAACCCTGGCAGAAAATGCTGGACTTAGCGCAATGGAGATAATATCCTCCCTTTATGCCGAGCATGCTAGTGGCAATGTGAAAGTTGGCATTGACCTGGAGGAAGGTGCCTGCAAGGACATCTCGACCTTAAAAATATGGGACCTCTATGTCACAAAGTAAGTCAATCAGATGTAGGAATCACGTGTAAGCTGGTTTAAGAATGATTTCAATCTTTTGTGGTAATTGAACATGTGCACTTTGGATGTGGAAAATGCTTGCACCATTGTTGGTCTACATACGTGTGTCCTCAAATTGGGGCATGGGTTTGCACTTCTTGTGTGGCAGTTTAAGCTGCTTATGATGACCCCTTAGCAGATTTCTCACTTTGCTTATTTTGCTGTACAGGTCTTTTGCCCTAAAATACTCTGCCGATGCTGCATGCACCGTGCTACGGGTTGACCAGGTATGACTGCTAAGCTTACATTCTAAATTCTTTTCGAAGCTTGCGTTTCATAGGAGCACATGGTAATATTTGAGTAAATATATGAACTGTCCAGATCATCATGGCCAAGCCGGCAGGAGGTCCAAGAAGAGATGCCCAACCTGGTGGTGGGATGGACGAGGATTAGTTTTGATTGTGATTGTTTTCTTTGTGTCACGTATCCGAGGTTTCAGAGCAGAGAACACCCTATCTTATTATCTAGGCTTTAGTTCTGTAGAAGGTTTTGGGTGCCTGGAGTTCACGTTTGGAATTGTTGCACAGCCGTGCCGATATCACATGGGGAATTTGCATGTTCTTTCCTGATGTATTGCAGTGCAGATGTATCAAATGATTGATTCCAGGATTGGTTCCTTAAGTTCCTCACACCCAACTGAGCTCATGTAAGAGTGGTACTCTAGTTCTAGCTGAAAGAGTGAAAAGTTGTCTCGATGTATATTGTTTTGGGTAACGTTGAGTGTAGTCCTTTGCTCACATGGTGAGCATTCTTGTATGTAGTCTAGGATGGTAGACAGATTGGCAAATGGAGTGAGTCTAGGATGGTAGTTGGTGGAGGATCAACCATTTCCATCCATCATTATGCCAAAATTGCCATGCCGTGCTATCCATACAGTTCTGGAGTTGCCCCCACCAACCAATATCAATCACTTGCATCGACCGATGTATCGTGTTTGACCGTGTGGCAATTTTAACCGCCCGGTGCTCAGATGTGGAAAACGTCAAAGCTGAAAGAGGCTGGAGGCACGGGGGAGGCCGCACTATATAGTAGACTCGTGTAGAGTACAAATTCCGGGCGCCTGGCAATGGAGAACTTTTTTTATTTTTAACACATTTTTAAACTATTTTTAAAACTGATACTGTTTATTTTTTTCTTCAAAACTAATATTTTTGGACACGCCTGTTTGCACGTCGCGGCTAATTCACGCTGCCGCGCCATGCATGGAGAGCGCGGCAGGGGGTAGTCAACGGCTGCGGCGATCGCTGACGTGGCAGGTATGACGCGCCACCCGTTACGGCGCGGCGG
The DNA here is from genome assembly GCA_904845875.1 of Miscanthus lutarioriparius. Lineage (NCBI taxonomy): Eukaryota > Viridiplantae > Streptophyta > Magnoliopsida > Poales > Poaceae > Miscanthus > Miscanthus lutarioriparius. Next base: position 3,071,571 of record CAJGYO010000016.1, on the reverse strand, counting down.
TCCTGCCGCGCCACGCATCACGGCGCGGCAGCCCCTTGTACCCGGCCTCGCTTCCCTTTCTCTGTCTCACTCGGTCCGTTTGAACCGGTTGGAGAGAGGAGCCGCGCCTTGAGCCGCCCTGCGCCCGCCCGCCACGCCGCACCACGCCGTACCCGTCCGCCCGCCACGTCGTGCCACCACACCACGCCACCACGCCACCACCAAGCAGCTGCCCGCCATGCCCAATGGCTGCCACCCGACGCGCCCGCCGGCGCTCGCGCTTCGCCAGCCCCCGCCCGCTCCCGCGCCGACCCGCGCCAAGCGCCGGCCGCCGGTGTCGTCGATCCTTCCTGACTCCATCTCCATCTCCCCCTGTCTCGTTGCCTCCCTTACTGCCGCCGCCGCCCCTCCAGCTCCCCACTGCCGCGCGCCGCCCGTCCTCGTCGTCGCCCCTCCATCTCTTCGCACTGTCTCGAGCCGTGAAGGACATTGCTGCGCTGCCCCATCGTCGTCCTCCAGAAGGGGGGATTGCCGCCGCCCTCCAGAAGTAGGCCGCTACCGGTCGGCCATTGCCGCCGGCGACCATCTCCTTTGCATTGGTGGATTGTGGCGACTCATAATCTTTGTCGAGGTAATGCTCTTCTGCATCTCTGTCAATTTTTTTGCTAGGGTTATGATTCAAATTTAGTTTGACTGGATAGAGATTTATACAATTAGTTAGCAAAGATATTTAGTGAAGTTAGTAAATATAAGTTATGTATAGTTCTGACAGTTAGTTTTACAGTTAGCTAGATATGTATAGATAGTAAAGTTACTTAGTATAGTAAGTATAGGTATTAATATTAGTGTGTTTAGTGTAGTTAGTTAGTATAGTTAGTTAGAATTGTTGGTATAAGTATTAATATTAGATTAGTTAGTATAGTTAGTTAGTATAGGTGTAGTCAGTTAGTTAATACGCACGACGATTTCGATGACCCGATGAAGTTTCTGAAATGCTTTTGTAGATGGATTGTTGTGTTAGAGTTTTCTATGGAGGAAGTGTTAGGAGAGAAGATGGTATATTTGAGGATATGGAAGAAGAATTAGAATGGTTTGATGAACCTTCTAGCTTCAACGACCTTTGTGTCCGTTTGAATGCAAAGTTTGGCGGTGATTTCACACTGAAGGGGAGGTTTTATACTGGGAAGACTAGGGCACGCTATGTTCTGATGCCCTTACGTGACCCTGCTCACTGGTCCCGCTACAATAGGGTGCTCCAAGGTTCCAATGTGCCCATGACTGAGGTGGTGGTGGAGAATGGGTACAGGATGCAGGGTGTCCTGGACGGACCATCCATTGACGGTGTTGGAGGCAATGAGCAAGAATTGGGGGTCGAAGGGGAAGCAACTCAGGGTAACATGGATTTGGACGGTCAGTTGACGCAGGAGCAGTTTCATTTAAGTCAAGTAGGCTATATAAGCAATGACTTCGATGTGAACGAGTTCGAACTAGAAGAGGAGGACATGATCGATGATGTAGTTAGCAGTGATTCGAACGATTCAGATGATGACCAGGGATGTCGACATGCTATGCCCACATCAGTTGATGCCGTGCCAGTACCTATTCATGGTATGCCATTACCAGTACCAACTTAGGTTTTGCATGCTATCCAGGCTTAGGGTAGACTAGTCACAAATTTGCCAGCAGATGATACCCCTTATGATTCATGGGGCAGAATTAGTGAAGCGCAACAGTATGTTCCACCACCACCTTACACAACGACTGAGCTTGAGCAACTAAGGTCGATGAACGTACTTTTCAGGGGCGTTCCGAACTATAGGGATGTCAGCATGACAGATATGACAGTTTGTAACACCGGTCTCCAAATGTGTAGGAAATCATTGTATGACCATGAGAATGAAATACTTAGTAAGGGGATGATATTCAATACAATGTCGGAGATGAAACTCTTCCTTCAGGACTATGCTGTGTATCACCATAGGCCGTACAACGTCACTCATTTGGACCAGGAGTTGAGGTATCATGTGATATGCAAAAACGGTTGTATGTGGAGGTTAAATACACGAAAGAGACAGAGTGATGGCAAGTGGAGGATGAGTAAAGTGGTCGAACCCCACACTTGCCTAACAAATAGGGGGAAAGAAAATCATCAGCAGCTCACTGCACGTTACCTTGCCCGTCGTATATTGGGACTCGTTGATGACAATAACGATATTTCGGTGTCTTCGTTGCAACAATCCATATCTAGATTCGTTAAGTATGATGTGAAGTACAGAAAGGCTTGGCGTGCTAAGAAAATTGCCCTGGCGATTCGTTGGGGTAGTTGGGAGGAAGCGTACAATAGGGTACCACGCATCTTATGTGCAATGCATTACTACAACCCTGGCTTGAAAATGGTTTGTGGACACCGGAGGGATGTATTTTCGGGACCCATTGAGGCATGTCCTCTATCGTGTGTTCTGGTCGTTCACGCAAACAAAACATGCATTCCAGTTTTGTCGGCCAGTCGTACTTGCTGATGGCACTTTCCTGACAGGAAAGTACAGGGGCACCTTGATGATGGTTGCTGCTGTTGATCCTGAGGACCAGATGGTACCCATGGATTTTGCTTTGGCAGAGGGAGAGAACAATGAATCGTGGTCATGGTTCATGCGGCTTCTACGTGTACAAGTGCTTGGCCCATCTCGCACTATATGTTTGATCTCGGACCGTCACCTAGGGCTTCTTAATGTCGCAGCTGAGCATATAGATGGGTTCCTCGCCTCTAGTGCACAGATGGTGCATGAGACACTTTGCCGCTAATTTCTAGTGGCATCAGAGGAAGAAGGAGGTATGTGACAAGGTAAAGGCTCTATGTTGTGTACGTACAGAGCACCAGTTCAAGGAGACAAAGAGAGAACAAGACAAGATGCTAAATGAAGCATGAAAGGCCTGGTTAGAGGCGCAGATGGAATAGAAGGCTAAGTGGGCGTTAGCATATGACGAGGGGGGTTTCAGGTATGGCATCATGACCACTAACTCCTCGGAGTCTTTCAACCGTGTATTCACCAGAGTTCGATCGTTGCTTGTGTCTGAAATTGTTGAGTTCTCCTTTCATAAGTGCAACGAATATTTTGTCAAGAGGTGGGAACTTGCGCAGAGGAATATAGTTGAGCAAGGGCATTTTAGAAAGGCCAGAGCAGAACATTTAAAGGAGGCCGAGGAATTGGCCAAGCAACAAACCGTCGAGCCGTATGGACCCCGCCGTCATATCTTTAGTGTACGGGGCAAGGGTGGCATAAGCTTCGGCGGACATTATGGTGGATGAAACTACCGAGTTGATCTTGAGAAAGTAGAGTGCAGTTGCAACGTCCCTCAGATCATGCATGTCCCTTGCTCTCGTATGATCACGGCCTGCAGAGTTCATGGGTATAACTATGAGGATCTGCCATATATGTCACCCTTGTATCTCCGTTCGAACACAGTTAGTGTTTGGGAGAGGAGCTTCGAGCCATACCTTGACCCAATACAGTGGCCACCTTATCATGGTTATGAATACGTGCCACATCCAGATCTAATGAAGGTAGGCAATGGTACGAGGAAGAAGAAGCGACTCAAGGGGGACATGGACGCTATGAGAGGGTACGGCGAAGACATGTACGGAGGGGGAGACTTCAACGAGACCCGTGGCAGGAATCTTTGCTCTGTTTGCAAAGAACCTAGTCATAAGGCTAGCAGGCATAGAAGACAAGGGCAGCAGGTGCATATAGCATACATTTTATTATATTAATGTTAATTGTTTGCTATGCTATTTAAAACTACTATGTTAGTACATTGGAACCTTGGAGCTATGTTTATTATGATATATGTTTATTCTCTAATTTTACATAATAGTTTATTCCTTTTACATTTACTTTATTTTTATGCACTAATGTTCCATCATATTATAGTACTCTTAATGTTTGTTCTAACATATCCATTTGAAATTTGAACCAGGATGGGGGATCATCATCCGTAGTACCCCATTCTTGAGGTGCACTACGATAAGGACCACCGAGCCAAGCGCCTGTCGGAGCTTCAGGAGCACTTGGTACCTCTTAGACTACGCACGCACCAGCCGCACCGCTGGGACGAGCGATACCGGCCGTACAGTGCCGGCTTCCTTGAGATCATCCGGGTCTTCAACACTGGGCTACCGATCCTTGACCCTGCACTTCTCACTGCTGCTGTCGATAGGTATGATTTGATACACGTTTGTGACAGTACAAAGCATTGATTTGTCTCATTGTTTGAATTAAAAAACTTATTGTATTGAATTAAAAACCAACAGGTGGAGGCCAGAGATCCACACCTTCCATGCGACAAGATGACTATCACGATGCTGGACGTGAAGATGATACTGCGTCCACGGTTGGGGGGTCTTCCAGTGACTGGAATCCTTGATAATGATCACTAGATGGACTTGGTGGAGCAGTTCTGTGGCAGAAGACCACCCGAGGACGAGAATGCTAAGAGAGTAAAGTAAGAATTTCTAATTTAATGTTCCAAACATTTACCATTTTGACACTAGCACATATTCTGCAAATTATTTTGCTATTTAGAAGGAGGGTGTAGTACATAACTTTTATGATGCATATTGTCTTTGTCTAATTTAATGTTTGTTTTTGTTCCCTCAGCTCTCATGTAACATTCGGTGTTAGCTCTAATTTAATGTTTGCAAAATATTTTAGGAAAACATCCGGTGCGGTTTGGTCTGGATAACAAAAAACTTTGGGGCGCCGCTGCACCCAAACGCTCTAGAGCAGGAGATCGAGAGGTATGCTAGGGTGTGGCAGTGGCACTTCTTAGGAGCCTTCCTGTTCCCCGACGCGTCGGGTAACACCATCAGCTGGGCCTTCCTCAACATACTAAGCCAGCCATGGGAGAATATAGGAGCGTACAGCTGGGGCAGCGCGGTCCTAGCATGGATCTATCATCAGCTCTGCGTTGCCTGCCGACGCAGTACAGGAGGTGCCAACCTAGGAGATTGTTCCCACCTACTATAGGTTTGGTGTTGGGAGCGATGGCCAGTTGGGAGGCCCGTTGTTCATGGTTTACTTGTAAGTGTATCGATTTTTTATTTTCCTCAAACTTGATGCCGCACTTGTGACTGACTATTCTATTCAAAACAGGCATGGAATCACATGGATGTAGGACCGACTGCTCTGTACATCTGGCAAGAAGCGGAGGTAGTTAGAGGGAACCCGAAGCGACGGTACAGGGAGTACTCGGACACGCTAGATGTCCTGACACAGCACCAGGTAACGACCACTTTGATACTGCTAGTCGGTGTTGTTGCTTTTTAATTATTCAAAAAACCTAACTGTAGTTACCTAACTTTCAGGTGAATTGGTGTCCTTGGTCTAGATTCGAGCTAGAGGGGTACATGAGTCCTCGCACTGAGGAAGAGTCGGACGAGTGTCTTTTTAACCGGCCACTAAATTTCTTCCACATGGTCGAGATGCACTATCCTATAAGGGTGTATAGGCAGTTTAAAAGATTGCAGCCATGCCCACCGCCGCTGTACACAACCAACAGAAAGTTACATGGGTGCGACAACTAAAATATAATAATTTAGCAGTCATGTGCATACATACAACCACTAACTTACGTTAAACTTGTAGGTACGATCGAAGGAACAGGTACAAGGAGAAGAATTGGGCCGTGATGTAGCAGAACCGCCCAAAATAACGCACTTACGGAGGCGCTTGTCTTCCACTGACACTAAGCGCCCCGAGAGAGAGCTACATCGGGCGGGTTCCGTCGAGAGGGAGAGCCCGAATGATCCACATTTTTCCCACAGGATCAATAATGAGAATGAGCTTACATTGCTTAGTCCATTTCATACATCTAGAGTTCTTAAAAATAATATTATTACATCACCAAATTCAGAGTGCGGAATATTAAACAGCGGAATGAAAATAAACAGCAAGTAAACATCTATCGATAATGAGCAAGGATCCATATGTGCCCACTAGAAGAATCCTTCACACAACGGCTATGTCTCAAGCAGTACCTACAATAGGGGTAAATAAACCCTGAGTACACAATGTACTCGCAAGACTTATCCAACTAGTGGAAATAATTTCACGACTCCAAGAAATATGATAAGCTTTATGGTTTGCCGGTTTCCTTTTTGCAGAAAGCAATACTAATAGTGAATCCTTATTTCTGTTATTATTAGAAGTCATGATTCTTTCATTACCTAGCCATTCTATGTAAGCACATGTTCTACTTTTAAGCAAGAGTTGAGCAAACATTTCTATTTCATCACCTTTTATCTTTGAGTTCTTACTACGGTGCTAGAGTTTAGATAAGCCATACCGGATTGTCCGGCGATTTGTGAATTAATGTGCCCAACTGGGTACCTCAAAACACATGCCCCACTTATACCCTAGGCACAAGTAGGACCAACCCATCACTCTCCTATCACGGGGTCTAGGTCCCGTCCAAACTTGGACTCCAAGCCCCCGCTCCTGAGTCCCAAACTCACTGCGGTGCTTAGACCTCCACCATCCTCGCCTCCCATCAGTCGGTCCGGAAAGAGCCGAAACCCACGACAAGAGAGCAACAAGCCTTCCCTGCGCCCATACCCAAGTATGTGCTCGGGATAATAAATCTATGACTCGCCCAACGCCCATTACAACGGTCGGTCCTTAACCGACACAGACAGGGGAAAAGTGTAACCAAGCTATGCCCCGTTGGCCGCAGGACACAACCTCTTACACCCACCAATACCCAAACCATATCCCTGTCCGGTCTCCATTTTTCCTTTCCACCATTTTATCATGAGTGATAATAATCACCTATTATGAGTAACGACAGGTTACTCATGCTACTGAAATTCTGAGCATGGCAGCTACTCGACCTATACTAGTAGGACTCATAGGTAGATATATTTATGCATGTAGTTTCCATAAAATGCCTGTAACATAAATGCACATCATATATATCCAATGATCATTCAAAATAAGAGTTATGCACCGGAGCTTGTCTTGGGCAGGCGGGGTGTCAACAAAGTCAGCAACGAACGGCTCCGGGGCTCCCTCCTACATGAGAATCTCCACCTCATACTCCTCAATGATGTCCTTGTATTCCTGTTCACTGTCAGACACGAACTCTACCAACTCGTTATCTACATGCATGAAATGATGATGCAACACTTAGTAATACGGCAACAACAACTCTTAAAATAAAATATGGTTATCAAGCTACTAAGCTAGCTCTATCGACTAAGATGCTAAGTTACCTATTATTACCACTAACAAGTATGAAACATTTCATACATTAACTTAGCAACTAAAGGCATTCTCATTCTTACTATCGATTTACTCTCTATATGATAAAACAAGGAGCACTAGCTACTCTATTTATCAACCTACTTTAGGGCTGTAAAATTTATAGTGAGTGCTTAGTAATGTTATGAGTCTTCCATAAAATTTTTAGAGTTAGCACTTCTACCATTTCATCATGAAAATTTTTTCTCTAAATAATCCTAATAACGACAAGATATTACAATAAATAAAGTAACCCTAAGGATACCACAAAACTATATGAGCTAAATACACTAAAAGCTAGAGCATTAATTTAGGAGACTAACAAAATTTACTTCACGATTTTTGGACACCTACATAATTTTATACTAATTATCAAAGATCAGTTCACAACTTAATTTAGAAAAGCATGAACTAATTCATTAGAAAAGAAAAGGCAATACTGACCAGTATTTACCCATCGCCGCCGCCCATTGCACGCTCACTTGCGCGCAAGCAAACGCGAGCCATCGGCGCCCTTTACGCGCGACGTGGCGCGTGGACACGGCCCACACTCGCGCTGCACACGGCGGAGCTCAGCGTCTTAGCGGGACTCTTTTTGCTAAAGAGCCCCCGTTCTCTTTCCTATTTGTGAAGCTAACTCAACACTATTTAACTAAGTCATGGATTTGCATCTAGCACCTTGCCCTTACTCGAATTCCTATTTTTCAAGGTCCCTGGACGGAACTAATAAAGGCCGCAGCATCTCCGGCCAAACACCGGCGAGCACGGACCTCCCCGGCATCAACCATCACCACCATAACACTCTACGTGCAAAGCGCAACCGATCGAGGTATCAAACGCCAAAAACGGTGCATCACGAAGATGTGGCCATGCGCCGTGGCGGGGTCTGGCCACGACAACACCGACGCCGGCGAAAACACCTAGCCCAACGCCTCTATTGATACCCTTTTGTCCACCCATATGCTATGGGAAACAATACAGAAACCCTATTTGAATTGCTACCACACCCAAACGCGCTGGCCACGGGAACGGCATCAAACCCAGTTCGTCGGTGGCAGCGAACGCGTCCCAGTGATCCTAGATCTCAACCGGTTCAACCGTCTACCCTAGGAGCAGAGGTGCCTCACCAGAGACGTGTAGGACGGTCTGGACGCTATTGTGAGGCTCGGCAAGGTGGTTGACCACGTGCGCGGGAGTGCTCCGGTTCACGCCAACCGCGGCGAAGATGTTCTCGGCGACCTACTGCTCCGTCGGCGAAACTACTACATGGGCGAGGCAACCAAGTCAAAGCGACGCCAAAGCACCGATCGTTAGGAGCAAAGGAGCAAAGAAACGACGCCATGATAGAATACCCCCTTCCGGCGGCCATGGCGGACCGCCGTGAGGAAAATGCCTCGCATTACCTCTTCGGTGGACGATAGCTCCGTGATTCGATCCTAACCACGAGCTAACCTCACAAGCTAGGCACGATTGCAAGGAATTGGACGAAGGTGGTTAGATTACGATGAATTTTGACGGAGGGGGAAGGGTAGTTGGCGCCACTGGGAATGCCTTCGGCTTAAAGACTGGCCGATGGCCACGACAGGCCAAATAGAGGGAGGGAGAGGGAAGTCTAGCCGGCTAGGAGGAGTAAATGCAGAGCCAGAGAAGCGAGGTCACCAGGCGATGGCGACTCCTCCCTGCCGAACGCAGAGGCGGCGCCACGTCGGGTGGAAACGACAAGGAGCAGGGGAGGGGTTGGTTGGAGCTCGGCTTGACCTTGCCCAGGTGGAACGTGGACAGTGGCAGCGGGACACGCGCCTACGGCTTCGATGTCATAAAGGCGAAACGACAACACAGCGGCGAGGGGAGCAACCCCACGTGCAGCAAGGCGACGGTGCGGGCAGGGCCATGTGCCGACCGTAGCAAGCCAAGTGCGGCCACGCGCGCAACAGTCCCATGTAGGTGAGCATGAGGTGGTAGAGCAGCGCAGCGTGACGGCCGAAGTGGGTAGCAGCAGAACGGTGACGGGACGGTGGCACAGCGACGTAGGCAGACACGACGCTGGCGGTGAGAGCACACGTGGGCAACCTAGCGAGGCAGACGGCAGTGGCGGAGCAAGGCGGTCGGGCCCGCCGGCCCCAGCGTCCCAAGTGCGCATGAGTGCGTGCTTGGGCGTGGCAGCGGGTGGCAGTGGCCAGCAGAGGCGGCGCCACGTCGGGCGGCCACGCAAAGAACTCGGCCCAAAACATGCCATGCACGCTTTTAAAGCGCCCCAAAAACCCAACTCGATGATCCAATTGCTAAACCACCTACTCTATACTCGAGAGGGCATGTTAGGCTACTAAAACAAACCCTAATACCCCATCACTCCTTAACCTGATTCTCCTACAAAAATTCACAAACTTAGCCTTGTCAAACCGTTTTCCGACTTAGGAAATTTGACTAAGTCTCAATCGGATTCGCGTCGAATTCCATTTCCAGGCTATTCGATACGCTAGCTAGTGAATTCCTTTCGCGACCTCAAGTATTTCATCGTCACCTACGAAGCTTGTACTACAAACTTTATTAAAGTGCCATATATGCATTCTATAGTATTTTCATTCAATAAAAATTCGTTTAAAACCCTAAGTGATATAACGCGACATTGAATGTATCTTTCGTTTCGCGTTTTCGATGATCGTTTCAAGTTACGTACATTGCTTTACACCATATATTACACACATTTACACATGCAAAGGGTCCTGATCGCCGAGATACCGCTGCACGACCAACACAACTTTGACCGCTACCTCCAATGGTTGTATAGGATTACCCACACACATATGCAGGCCCCCTACACTAACAAGCCAATTGATGAGGATGAAGACGAGGATGACATCGCTGATGCGTATGACGAGGCGACAAGTATGGAGATACAGCTTCAGAGAGCCCCGCTACAGAGATATGTGGTAAGAAATTTGAATTTCAATACAACTACACGTCGGCGTTCCTATGAATTGTAGTGATACGAACTTAGCTCGCTTATGTATGCAGGCATCACAGTTGACAAGTCTGTCCAATGAAGCAGCCGTGCGACTTCACGAGACCAGAGGGGAGCCACACTGCATTCTACACGTCTTCGTCGATGTACATTCTATTCTCAAAGCCATGACAGTGGTTAAATGGTTTCTCATGACTCATTCATCTGTGTTTTCTTTTTTTGCAGAAAGTGAGGAGGAGCTGCAAGAAGCTAGCACAGAAGCTCAGCTACGTGGATACTCCATGGGAGATGCCCTATGACCCGGACCTATCTAGTTCCTTATGCTCGAGCACTATGCCGACACGAGCAGGTTCCTCCGACATGATGGCTGGTGAGACCTATTATGTTTGTACTCTCGGCAATGCAGGTAAGGGTCCTGCAGAGCATGACGTTGAGGAGGACGAGGACGAGGACGAGGAGGACTACGATGAGATTAGGATGTCTCAGCTTGGTGATGCACTATTTCCTACACAGTTCGACAAACAGGTACTTGAAACAACCATTCGCCATATACGTCACAATTAATTGAATATTGTAAGTAACGATGCCTATATTGTAATTGCAGGGTCCTAGTTACACTCAGCAGTACCGCCGGGTGTACCGCCAGTGAGACCGTACCGATGTTGGGTTCACCCCTAACGTGCGGCCTTCACGTCCGAAGAGGCAACGATGTCCGCGGTACCCATATACTCCTGGGTCATAGGAGTTCTTTAGGATGACATGATGCACTTGTCTCGGACACCCATATACTGATGGAACATGTAGTATGTCGAGTAATGTCAAACTTATGTATTGATGAACTTGTGTCGTAGTTATGACTTGCTGAACTTATGTCGAACAGAGGTATTGTCGAACTTGCGATGAACTTGGGACGTGTACAGGTTAGTATTGCTGAACTTGTGTATTTATTGTCTCGTGCACTTAACCTTCCAGCTGACCTATTTGTTAAACCGACACAACGAAATAACTTGGCTCATATGAGAACATAACAGAAGTGTCATGTTCCATTTGTTGCCGCTTTGACCGCCGCGCCATGGCTAGGGGCGCGTCAGCCTTGTCGCGCCATGGCGGCTGGCGTGGCAAACCCATGCTGGGCACTGGCCAGACTCCCTTCTGAGCGCAGTAGCAGCAGCAAGATTTTGATACATATAATTTAGGGGGTTTCGAAAGATCGCAATGGTGAGAACAGTCTTCTAGATAATGTTTGGACAAGATGGGAACCAAACTAAGACCCAAAAGTAATATCCGAATGTGTGACAATGATAAAAGCAAAAGCATTATATACCGAGAACGTAACAAATACATGCAAATTGCAGCATTGTAATACCATTTTTTGTGGTGAAAGTTTTATGAGATAACACAATGTCCGTTACAAAAATTAAACAGTGTTTGTTACATGGGTACAATACATAAATAGTTCAAATGAAACACAATACAGCACCGAGAAAGTTCTACTACAATAGAAATACCAAATCTAAAGCATTGAACTAGCACACCTGTACCAATCCTCTACCACACCTGTACCAATCCTCAGTCTAAAACATATTGAGTAAGCAACTCATCGTCCGAGTACTAGTTCTCTACCACTTCGTTGATGTGGCTAGGCTCACCTGCATTGCCCTAATCTACCTGTCGCCTATAGTAAGATGCCTCTGCTTCACCTGTGGCCTCTGTTGCCTAAGTCAAGAATGTGTCCTCCTCCGTCTGGCTCATGTGGCTAGGCTCACCTGCATTGCATTGATCTGTCTATCGCCTATAGTAAGCAGCCTCCGCTTCATCTACGGCCTCTGCGGTCTGAGTGAAGAACGCGTTGTCATCCTCCTCCGCCTACAAGCCTGCCTCTGCTAGAGCGATGAGCTCTCTCAGTTTGCCAGTGTCATCCTCGGCCTCCTCCGCTTGCAAGCCCACCTCAGTAAGAGCGATGAGATCGCTCAACTGGGCAGTGTCGTCCTCATTCTCATCCCTATCATCGGCCAACACAATCGGAGAATGGACGGTGTGACCAGCTCATGTTATGTGCTCATCTAACTTATTTTCCTCATACCTAGCACGAGCCACCTCTATGGCATGGTCCACGCTGCATCCAATCCCTTCATGTATAAAATGCAACCAGTTAGCAACGCGATTATATTACATTTAAAATCAGGCAACGAAAATAAAAAGGCTTTCAAACACTCACTGGCACACAATGCAACAACATGGTCATTCAAGACATGCATCTATACTCTTGTCTCCTCCCCTGCCTCCTTCCTTGCCCTCTCCTCCTCTAACGCCCTCCGTCTCTCCAATCCCTATTTGTCAAGCCCAACATCTATCGGGTTACGAATACCGTGTTGTTTAGCAAACTCACCCATCTTGTTTTTGTGATGTTTTAATGAATAGGTTGACGTAGTCAGGTCCATATCCCCTCTTTCGTGCAATTACTTGCCTCCCATTCAGTTCATCCAAGAACTTAGCTTGACCATCATAACACTCCCACCTGCATTTTCTAGTCCTCTGTTCAAACAAAACATTATATCATATATGTCTTAACAAAAGAAACAAAATACAATTTCATGTTTATCACAAAAATAACCAACTTCATCATAGTCAACCATATGACCGTAATAATGGCCTATTCCAAGCTCCGAAGAGACTAGACCGTAGTTGGATTTAACACCACATTCGTACTTGACTGGAGGTGCTTTGTAAATTAACCTTTCTTTCTTCTTTTCCTTTACCTTTGGTGGCTCCGCCCATTGATTCTTATGACCATAGAGCCACTCATTGAAACGACACTTCACAAATTCATAACGCTACAAGAGAATACATTAGTACACGCACACATATAGAGATAAACATTTAAACAGATACACTTTCCACTTACTTCATGTTTGTTCGGACACACAAACTCTAACGTATTCTCAGGGTTTATCACATCTCGATCTCCGCATTCGCACAGAGAAGGTTCCTCAAGTCATGCAACTGTGGCTAGATGCTTCTTCTTAGCCATCATTGGCGGGGGGTTCAGGGGGTGGAACCCACCACTGGAAGTGCTCACGTGGATGTCTTCCTCTACACCAATCGGTGAAAAGGAGGTACCTAGGGTCAAACTTGTATGCACCGTTGATCCACTGAAAGAAAAGGCACCTCTCATGGGCCTACACAACAAGATTTCAACAAAATATTAGTAGCCTACTCACACAAATGAAGAAAAAAAGATAGGGGAAACAATTACTTATATTAAAACGACTGCATGCGTAGAAGCAACACATCGTTGTGTCTGCATGTCTCGATTGAAATACGTCGGCCGGGAAACCACAGTCACAGTTAGGGACAGGGAGGTCAGGAGGGACGGGGGCATCTTTGCTATATGGGGGCATCTTTGCTAGACGCGTCGGCGTATAATTCTCGAGGACGACCTCATTTTCGCCAAAACTCCTCCCGATATATTTCTTGCATCTAACAAAACGATTGTAATTTAACAAACAAAAATCAAGACATCACAAATTAATGACAATGAGAACCATTAGCATTACAACAAATAAAATATAACCTACACTTTGGTGCAAACTCTATCTTAGATGCAAACATGAAAACTATATAAAAACTATACTTTGGTCAGTAAAAAATAAAATTTGGTACATCAACAGTGTGTCCATATATTTATTCAAATATAAAAGTTGAGATGCAAACTCAAACAAGCAAAATTCATATAAAAATTGACCTTATAATACATGGTAGTCATAATTCTAACTAACCAATTAACCTTAACATTGACAATCCTAATCCTAATCCTTCGATCCAACGTTTTAACGAACTCATATTTTTCTCCATACCCTAACTACTCATTCAAATCATTCGATCCACCGTGGAGGCCGACGAGGAGCTTCATTACCCTGACAAGGCCGAGGAGGAGCTTCGGGCATGGTAGGGAGGGGGCCGACAAGGGAGGGAAATTCAGCGGCCGGCCATGGGGGAGCTGGGAGGCAATGGCGTGGCGGTGCGAATTGGGAGGCGCGGCGGCAGGGGCTAGGCGGCATGGAGGCGGCTGTTGTGCGGCGCGAAGTGAAACAAAGAGGGAGGAAAGGGACTAGGCCACGTGCCTCTATTTGGCTCTACCGCGCCCTAACAGGTGGCGCGTCATGGACGCGCCCTGATCGATGGCGTGGCAAGGCCTGCCATGTCAGCGACCAGCGGGATAGGACGTTGCCACATACATACCCGTACCCTGCCGCGTCGCCATCTATGGCGCAGCAGAGTTGTTTCGCCGTGCCCTAGAAATAGGCGCGGCCAAAACTGTTATTTTTGAAAAAAAATGTTAAAATTAAGAATAGTTTAAAACAAGTGTTAAAAATAAAAAATCGCAATGGAGGAGTACTCGATCCCTAAATTTTTACTATTTGACCCTTTTTTAAAGAAAATTTACGTTTGGCCCCCTGGAAGACTTAAACTCATCTTTGGACCCTTGGGGTCGGCGCCATGAGTCCTGGCGCCGAGGTGCCGGCCGTGCACAGTAGGGAATCCTAGGTGGCATTGATGTGGTCGATACATTGGCGCCAGAATATATTGCGTCGAGCTCGACGCCGTAGATCATAGATGTCCAACGGGCCGGCCCGGCCCGGCACGGCACGGCAACGGGCCGGCACAGCCCGATGGGGGTCGGGCCGATAAGGCACGATGTGCCTTGTGGGCCGTGCCGCCATGGGCTTCATGCCTGGTCGACAGCCCAGGCACGACCTACTAGGCCATTTTTCGTGCCGGGCCGGGCCGAGAAGCACGGCTAATCCAGCGTGCCGGGCCGGCTCAAGGCCCACTACACTGAGTCACCGACAGAGAGAGAGAGAGAGCCAGAGAGGGGGAGGCTAGGCAGGCTGCCGTCATTGTGAAGGTTGTCAATGACGCGACCTCACCTCTCCGCACCTCAACTTGGCTGGATCCACGGAGGATGAGCGATGAGGAGGCCGGATCCACGGAGAACGAGGCCAGATCAGCGCAGAGGAGGCATAGGGAGGAGCAGCACCGTGTGGCGGTGAGGAGGAGGTGGCCACCGTCGGCGACAGTGCGGGGCGGTGAGGAGGCGTAGCCACTGTCGGTGGCTCACCGCTGGGGGCTGCGGAGATGAGTCAAGAGAGTGCGGTGGTCGGCAGGGAGGCGAGTCGTGCGAGAGAAAGAGTGGGGCAGGGTGGCGATGTGCCGAGCGAGTCACGACGCCGACTCACGACCGGGAGCGGTAGGGAGTGCGGCGGCGGGTTGGAGTGGAGGTGGGAGACTGGGAGGTGGCGGCAGGAGGAGAGGAGCCCGCGGCGGCGCACCCCGCCGACGAGTCGTGAAGAAGAGAGGGAGCGAGCGAGAGCGGGGAGGAGGCGAGGCGAGGGACTGGGCGAGAGCTGAGAGAGAGTAGAGAGTCAAAGAAATTGGAGGGAGAGGGTGGCGGTGGGGGTTAGGGTTGGCTTCATTGGTGCTTTTGGGCCTTTGGCCATTTTATGGCGGGGAGGGGGGTCGGCCGGCTAGCAGTAGCAGCTAGCTGTGTGTGCCGTCGCCGTCCCGTGTTTAGGGTAAGGCCTGCACGGCTCGCTCTCCGAGCAGGCCGGGCCAGCCGCCCGCTAGCCTCCGTCCCGGGTCGTGCTTGGGCCGGGCCGATGGGCTTGGGCTGCATAGCCAACTATACCGTAGATCTTGGCGCCGAGCTCGACGCCATGTATTCTGGCGCCAAGCATGCATAAGCAACAGGAACTTCTCGTCGTATCTGCGGCGCTGCGGGCAACCATGGCCAGTGACCACTCATACATGCTGACAGTGACAGAACAACATCGGTAACGTGCGGTATTAATAAAAACCATTGCTATGTGCGGAGCCGTGACCCTCTATCACTAAAGTTATATGCGGGGCCGTGACCCCTCACTAAAGTTTAGTAGCTTCAACTAAACACCCCCTAAATATCCGGCTGAAGGCGGCCTGCAGCGTCCGACGGCCGGATCGAGGCGGTCGCGTACCCAACCCACAGCCCACAGCACAGCAGAGAGAGACGAGAGCTGACACCACGTGGTGGGCGGGCCACGGGCGCCACGCGGCCTGTGGCTCTCGCAGCTTCGCGCAGGAGGCAGGCAGGAATCACACCAACACCACGCATCAGCAGATCGGCGGCCCGCGGCCCCTTATCTGGGTGGGGCCGGGGCGTTTTTGTCCCCCGCGACGCGTCCAAGCCCAACCGCGCCGATGGAATCCTGACGGGACGGCGACGCCCGCGCGCACACCCACACCCACACCCACACCGCTGCTGCCGCTGTCCATCGGCGCAGGTGACGCGACAGCGAGACGGCCCGATCATGGGACGGGACACCGCGACGAGCCGACGACAGCGATGGATGCTCGCTGCACGCCCGCCTTCTCGGCTCTCGGCTACGGCTAGATTTTTCCATTCATTGGCATTCATAAGATCCTTTCAAAGCATGGCATACCCTTAATATTAAGGTGAAGGTTTCTTTGGGTAGATACTTAGGCACCCAATGACAAAGGACAAACGGAGCAAGCAACAAAACTGGACGGGTTCATCAAACGACGAAATGGTCAAATGTATCAGTATGGTATGTACTACCAAAGTACTGAAAGGGACACAAATCACAGATAACCCAGGAAGTTACAACAGGACAGCCAACAAACAAGCACCTCATACGAGGTCATGCATGTTGGAACCACCGAGCACCTGACTCTAATGCCAAACATGAGTGCGTCACCACTTCCCCTTACTTGCGTTATATTGCCACTAACACAAGAGCAAGGAAGATACATCTATCAGTAGCAGTAGCCAGAAACACTTAACTGGCCATGGGGATTCCCCCAGAGCTGTTATCATCAGAGAAGCAGACCCAGCAGGACTTCACAGAGCCAGCGCCACCCTCCCCCTCCACCTACCTTGACCTGCCCCTGACACCCCACGTCAACAATGTCACGGATGGTCTCTCCTGCATCTCGTACCTTTCTACTTATTGATTTGAGTCAGAATTTATCAGCCAGTCAATAATATTTTTTTTTCAACAAATCAACATTAGTTAAGTTTATCAATCCAGAAATCAACCAACGAATAATAGGTATACATTTAGGAGCATGTACTACTAGCTTTCTCGTCTTTTCAGTGATCGATCGATGGGTTTGGAGCGGTCAGCAGACAGCAGCCCATGTGTGCGGCACGACAGACAGCTTTGCATGGCTGCGTTGCGGAGGTCCGATCCACCAGGCCGACGACACGACGACCCGTACGTCGTGCCGCCGTGCGTAGCCAAGCGATCGAGGCCAGCTAGCCGCCGTCGCCCATCGCCTTCGCCGGATCCGACGCCAACAAGTCTCGCTGTCACGACGCTGTGCGGTGCGGTGCGGTGCGGTGCGCGCCGCTAACGCTCTTTCGCGTCGCTGTCTATGAGTCATGACGTGTGGAGGGTGATGGCTGTGGTTGGTAGCTTCGTACCGATCCTACGAGACTCCAGTCCCGTACCCTCAAAATTTCAAGTTTTTTCACTCTCTGTTTATCACATTAATTTTTAAACACATGCATAGAATATTAAATGTAGGTAAAAAAAATAACTAATTACATAGTTTGGTTGTAAATCACGAGACGAATCTTTTGAGCCTAGTTAGTCCATGATCGGACAAAGTTTGTCAAATACAAACGAAACGTGCTACAGTGTCCAGATTGCAAAAATTTGCAATCTAAACGAGGCCTCATTGATGTGACAAATTTTTTGTCTTCGGTGCCAGCTAGAGGATTTTTTTTTCTTCTTCTACAAGATCTCTAGATCCGCCACGGACCAGCAAGAGGAATTTTTTTCCCCCAACACATGCGAGACGAGGATTCGAGGAGTCGGCCTCTCAACCAATTCATTCGCACGATGGCTGTCCAACCGCCGACCTACTCACGAGAGAATGGGTATGGAGTATTATGTATGAGCACGAAATGGGTGTTTAATGATGCAACTGGATAATTTAAGGGCGTGCCAGACCCCATCGACGATCCATAATACATGTTGATCTGGAGCCATCCATGACCCCGTGCTCTGTAAAGCTCAGCTTCAATTCGGCCCTCACCACATTCATCAGCATCATTAACTGAAAAGAACAGGTGCCACAGTGGCTATGGCTCAATGATCCAAGGGCCAAAGCCCAAACGCCAGTGCTACCAGTGCTAAGATTAGCACGTGCTAACGGACTCCATACCCTGGACCATCGGGGCAAAACCAAAACGAAAGCCCTTTCCATCACCGTTTGCCTCGGCCAGATTCCCTTTGCCGAGACATCCAAGGAAGGCCGGCCGGTGTGCCGCGGACGGAGCACGCGCGGCGGCGCGGGGGCCGGCAGTGGCAGGCTCTGAGTCCGAGTGACGGGGACGGGCCGGGGAGGTCCGTGGCCCACACACCACGTGGGACGCCCGGACAAGCGGTTGGATGGCCCGCGACGCGACTCGGACAGGCCCGGCGGCCACGAGGGCCCGCGCGTGTCGCGTGGCGAGTGGCGTGGCGAGGACGACCAAAAGATCCTCGGCGCGCGGCTGGCAGTGGCGGGGGCCGCGGGCAGCAGCAGGGCCCACGGCGGGCGGGGCAGGTCCGGTACGCCGTGGCGCGCGATTCCGACCGTCAGTTTCCCCCGCGATGTGTCCCACTGCCTGCCACGGGAGAAAAGGACACGGGCCACTTGCTCTTGCTCTGTGCCGTCGGTCAGGGAGTAAGGGTAGTCCATCTAGAAGTTTCTATAACATAACATAAGATATCGCATCAAAAAAATACTATTTTTCAATCTATGATTTCTATGAATAATAATTATTTTCTCTTTTTCTCTTCTAACTCTATCTTCTTTCTCCAATGGGAATGCGACATAAGCTCCCTAGAAACTGGTGGTTTCTCCCCAATGACGATTTCATAGTTTCTTGGTGCATTGGGTCAAGAGTAGATCTGATTTCTTCATGAAGAAACCATTTCTATAATTTTTGCTCTCTTTCTTTATTAATTACGTTGCTATATCAGCGTTTTATCTACGTAGCAAGTTATTTAATAAGGATAGAAACCACCGTTAATAGGACTGCCTAAACAGTGCACTGTTTTGTTCCCTACCGTGCTAGCTAGTGTAGTGATAATAATAGTAATATCAATGTTTCAAAAAAAGAAAGTGCCCTGGTAAGCAAGTTTGTTTGGCGGCACGGTAAGACCGAGTTGCCCGCCAACACACGGCAAGTTTGGATCGGTCACTCTTCTAATTTCACAGCGTGCTGGCTATTTGAGTTTTTTTGTTTTATTGTTTTTCCTTAGGTATAAGTTGCATCTAGGGTTCTGTTTGGGAACGCTTATCTGATAATCGATTTTAATTTGATCATGATTTTTTGATAAGCTGCGATGAAAAGAATATGTTGTCTAAACAATCGAGGGTGTTTGACAATCCTGATTATTGCCCTTAGATTGTCTGTCCTAAATGCAAAATGACCTATATGCCCCTGAGGCAGATGACCCCTCATTTGTTCACTGAATACGAGCTGAAAACAGTTATGCTCCAATTCCTAAAACAAAAAGCATTCAACATCTGCACAGACATATCCCTAGCCATGGTACTAATCTATAATTCGTCCTTTTGCAATACAAATCAAAGCAATCCATAGATCGGGTATGAAGAAAAATACCTCAACAAATGAAGGGAACACAATACAAATCAAAGCAATCCATAGATCGGGTATGAAGAAAAGTACCTCAACAAATCAAAGAAACCAGGATGGAGGGGATCATAGACGAAGCGGAACACCTTCAGTCGGAGCAGAGGAAAGGGCGACGAGGAGCCAGCCTCCACCAACCGAACAGCTGCGGGTGCCTCCGGAGAAGATGACGGGGACAGGGAGCGGGAGGGGCGGCGCGAGCGCAGGCGGCGGTGAACCCTAGCGAGCGAGTCGCGAGTGGAGGGGAGCGGACGGGAGACGGACGGGTGAGCGGAGGGGCATAGGGTGGAAAAAGAGTCACGGTGTGGGAACGCAATCGCTCGCTCGCGGTCCGCAAAACGCCGATACAAGTTCATTTAGGATTATTTTCACCTCCCCGATGATTACATAATCTAAAATAAGCTAGGGTGTTTGGGTGAGATTCTCGCTTCTTCTCAACTCGATTTCGATTATAAGCGAAAACAAACACACCCTAGGAAGGGTTCACTTGCACGAGTGAAAGAGTGATCCCCTGACTAACACACGTACAAATTCTATTATGTACCGAAAATTTCGGATATGGCACGGACGTGAGGGCCATGATGGCTCGAGTGGGAGGAGCGGAGTGGGGTGGGGTGGGCGGGCGGCGAGCCGGTGGGGAAAGGAGTCGGCTGTGTCTCGATTTAGCGGCTAAAAAGTTCAGGCGTGTCACGTTCGGAGGCTAACTAGAGGATTAAACATAAGATAATTATTAAACTAAGTGCACAGGAGTAGCCTAATTAGCGAGACGAATCTATTTTTAATTAATTCATAATTAGGTAGCACCACATTGTCAAATCACATATTCGTCTCACAAATTAGCATCAATCTGTTTAATTAGCTTTATAATTAGTATATGTTTAATACTTCTAATTAATATCAAAGATTTGATACGATAGGATTAAACTTTTGCACGATGGAAACAGCCGACGCGTGTCTACGAAGCCGATTACAGCCTATGTACTCTAGCTCGTAAAAGGTAACACTGCATTCCAAGGAGTCCCCACAAGATTTTTTTTTTATTCTCAACGAAAGGCTAGAAGTTATAGGGCCTGCTTCGACTGATATTAAAATCGGCCATAAAGCCAACTAAAGCTATTTTGTTGTAAAAAAAAATACTATAAATTTTAGCAGCTAAGTTCGAGCGAACATGCCCCAATCTCACGTAAGATCGAACCACCAATGCAAGCGACGACTAGCTAGGCATTTTGATCCGCGAAAAAACGCAGAAACGGACGGGGCCGGGCCGCGAGCGTGCGCGTCACGCCGGACGGCGAGCGGTGGCGCGGTGGAAGGAGATGGGGCGGTGCGGGGTGGGGTCTGTCACTTTTTATTATGTTACCGTGCGCCGGGCTCCTCCCCTCCCACATGGGCAGGCGCGGGTGCACGGGGAGCAGGGCACACGCGTAGCGCCAAGCGAGGCCGCGGCCACCTCGTCCACCGTTCGTCCGTCCATTCCAGCGCCTCGCCTTCCTCCTTCCCCACTCCATTCCAACGCAACGGCCGCGCCCCGCTTTATAAGCCGCCGCCCGCGCCACATCACCACCGTCGCGGCCACCCATTCTCTCGTCCCTCCCTCCGACTCCCGTCGCAATCGATCCATCCATCCGTCGGCTGCTCCGTCCGTCCCTCCCCCCGTAGGTAACCCAGCTCTGTTTGTTCCTCTATCTCCTTCGTTGGCATGCCGTCGATCGCTTGGTTCCGCCGCTGCGCATTTTGGTTCTAAAGTCGACGGAGGCCTCTGCTTGAGAGGCGGCCAACTGCGCCCGGGTGCCCTCAACGAATGCTGCCGTGTGTGTCATGTTATTAGCTGTGTATAGGAGTTTGGCGCCGGCGGCAGGAGGGGCGGGGGATCAGGTGGGTGCCGGTGAGTGTGTCCGCGAAGAAGGGATCAGCCCTCGCCGAGGTGAGGGACAAGGAGGAGAGATTCGTTACGAATTCTTCAGAGAACTGACTAGGCGGCAGCGGCGGCGGCTAGGATCCTAGTCCTTGGTTTCTCGCGCTCTGTGGATGAATTTCCCTGAATTGTTTTTTTTTTTTGGTTTCCAGTTATATTTTGCCTGAATTGATGTTGCAGCAAATGTTATTGAGTTCTTGTACAATCTCCCAAGATTTCATTCTTGGTTGCCGCTCCCTACAACTAGAAGGCTGTACTTTTCTCGGTGGATGGGGGGAGTCGACGTGTTCTTCCACCTATTTCTTTTCGTCTCCCAACAACAAAAAGGGATCCTCCGTTTCGTTCTTGGATCCTGCGCAGTTGGTTTTATACTTGTATTTGACTTGTGGCCAGCCCCGTTTCATCATTGTTGTCCTTAAACAGTTCCGGAAGTGCCAACTTTTTTCCTTGTGTCGAGAGGCTCCACGCTTCCACTTGGTTCTGAAGCACTTTCTGCAATCTCTCCCATTTTTGGTATGAATCTGTCCTGCAGATGTTCTGGTTTGCTGCACTTGTTTTTAGGTGGCTGGGTTGCTATTTGGGGTTGTTACTTTTTTTTTTTTTGAGAATGGGGTTGTTACTATTTGTTCTGGTTACTTTTCATCCCTCGCTAAGTTTTTCGAAGCCCGGGCGATCCTCATTGTGCAAGAATATTTACCTAGCAAATTATAACATTTTTCTTTGATATATAGGAATTTTTCTTTTGAAGTTTGCCGAGGAGCCCGGCCGGCCGCCCGGGGTGGCCGGGCGGTGGCTCCGCCACTGCCTCGCTTGTGGAATAATTTAGGTCCTTGAAGAGCTCGAGTATCATTTTCAGTTGCAATTTTCCCCTATTCTACTTTGCTTCTATTTGAGTTTAGTGTGTAATAAGGAAGAAAAGATCCAACCCAACTGGGCCTGAGACTGAGATGTTGTGATTCACATGCCTATCTCCCGAAAAGAAGGCAGAAGGTCCTTTTTATAGCTTTCCTCATTCTGATGTGTGCTTCCATCCTTCGCTTTCAAAATCTCCGTGGTTGTACATAATTGCACAACCGCCCTTTACCCAGTCCGTTATTCCGTGACTACGTTGATGATCCCTTGTTACCACAATAAGGATTCTGCAAAAAGTATGGCTCCTTTTTCCCTTTGGATGATGTGGGGATTTATCAGGAACTAGGCAAGAAAGTCAGTTTTTTTTTTAATCTTGTTCCAAACCAGTTTTTGCCCTGCCTCTTGATTTAGTACGTAGTGAAATAGATTTCCAGGACTGCTTGGTGGTTAATGGTTGTGATTGTGCAGGTGTTCTTCAGATATGCAGTTCAGCAGTGTGTTTCCCCTAGAGGGAAAAGCATGTATGAGCCCAGTGAGGAGAGGCGGTGAAGGTTCTTGGAGTGGGAGGATGAGGATCGGGAACTCCTGCAGCATCAGGCGCAACAAGGCATTGAGGAGGATGTGTTCTGGTGCAAGGGGTGCTGTGAGCAGCGCTCAGTGCGTGCTCACATCAGATGCTGGCCCAGACACTCTTGTAAGTTTCATCCTGTGGATAACAGTGTTGGTGTTTCATCACAGCCCCTTTTTTTTTTTTTTGATTTGATGTTAGCTGCTAGAATTCTCAATTTCTGGATGCAAAAACTTACAGGTCGTCCGAACCTCCTTTCGGAGGAGTTATGCTGAACCTAACGAAGTTGCTGCCGTCATTTTGGGTGGTGGTACTGGGACTCAGCTTTTCCCTCTCACAAGCACAAGGGCCACTCCTGCTGTAAGATGACACACTTTATTGGCTTCAAGTTGCAAGAAGTACCAATTTAAGAGACATCTTCAGGCTTATTAAGTAGACAGGATCTAGAGATCTCTATCAATCTCCAGCTTTTTTTTTAAGCTGATACACCTCTACTGCAGAAGGAACCAAAAGTCTGTCGCTTTGCTAGAAATGTTCAGTTTGATTTGCCAGCTCTAAGTTTTTAAAGCAGACATGAGTTCTCTCTCTCTTCTTTTTTCAACTGTCCTATGCACATGGTAATTGATTTGGACAAAGGTAGTTCAACTATAGTTCCTGCAGTAGCAAGGTTTCCGTATCGTGTTTAAATTATTAATTAGTGTCAGGGGCCCAATCCCCCCACCCCCCATGACGCCTTCCACTACTTTAACGGACATGATGTCAAACTCAAGGCTATCCATGATTATCCATCTCCATCCATATAGTCATTTCAGACATCTTTAAATCAGTGGTCTGAATCTTGTTTCTTTCCTTTTGTTGCATTACTTAGGTTCCTATTGGAGGATGTTACAGGCTTATTGATATCCCCATGAGCAACTGTTTCAACAGTGGCATAAACAAGATATTCGTCATGACTCAGTTCAACTCAACTTCTCTTAACCGTCACATTCACCGTACCTATCTTGGTGGGGGAATCAACTTCACTGATGGATCTGTTGAGGTAAGTCACCTCAAATTTGATTGGTTTAGTCAAGAGCTTGCAAATATTCTTCTCATGATTTCCATCTTGGAGCTTGGTTAAATTTCTTTATTTGATTAAGCATACATTACCGATATAATTTTGACAACATATAGGTGCTGGCTGCAACGCAAATGCCTGGGGAGGCTGCTGGTTGGTTCCAGGGCACAGCAGATGCTGTTAGAAAATTTATCTGGGTACTTGAGGTAATAATTATGTCCAGTGGCTGATGTTACTTTGCCTGACTTACTTCCATCCCTGAAACAATGTATCTTATGTTGTGTGTACTTCTTCAGGATTATTACAAGCATAAAGCTATAGAACACATTTTGATTTTGTCAGGAGATCAGCTCTATCGTATGGATTACATGGAGCTTGTGCAGGTTGGTGATACACTCCTGTATATTCTACTGTATGTGTATATGTTTTTATTTTAACTGCCTGATGCCCTGGCATTTACCATTTGCAGAAACATGTAGATGACAATGCGGACATTACTTTATCGTGCGCTCCTGTTGGAGAGAGGTATGTCATTACATCAGGTTTCTAATTTTTTCAGTACCTGTCATCAGAAAACTGGTGCGTATGCTGATTTTATTGTCTTTGTTTTGCAAGTCGAGCATCTGACTATGGATTAGTCAAGTTCGACAGTTCAGGCCGTGTAATTCAGTTCTCCGAGAAACCAAAGGGTGCTGCCTTGGAAGAAATGGTTAGCAATCATCTTACCACAGGGACTCAGATATATATTGGAACCTTCCAAGAATAACTTATCTTACAAAACTAGCACTATCTGAAATGTACACTGTTGCTCGTTGCAGAAAGTGGATACCAGCTTTCTCAATTTCGCCATTG
Source organism: Miscanthus lutarioriparius (assembly GCA_904845875.1). NCBI lineage: Eukaryota > Viridiplantae > Streptophyta > Magnoliopsida > Poales > Poaceae > Miscanthus > Miscanthus lutarioriparius. The sequence goes on along the minus strand of CAJGYO010000016.1, from coordinate 3,046,382 downwards.
ACGACCCAACTAAATATCCCTATATTGCTTCAATGGGAGTCTACGTTTTTAAGAGAGATGTTCTTTTAGACCTTCTAAAGTAAGAGCTTTCTCTGTGTGGTCATACAGTTCCCATGTAGTCTGTGTTCTAACTGTAGCATTTATAGGTCAAGGTATGCTGAACTGCATGACTTTGGTTCTGAAATTCTGCCCAAAGCTTTACATGAGCACAATGTACAGGTAAAACCATTCCTTTGTGATTCACTTTCATTATTTGATAGATCACTGCCCAGTCAGGCAGTCAGCTTTGCACTGAGTCCAGACTCTATTAGGGTAGCAGTATGACATCAAATGCACAGACAGTTCATGTGACTTTGTTTGTCAGGCATATGTTTTCACTGACTACTGGGAGGACATTGGAACAATCAGATCATTCTTTGATGCAAACATGGCCCTCTGCGAGCAGGTATATTCTGTTTTCTCTTCCTTAGTTCTAATATGCACTATCTGTCCATGCATCTAGACTGAAAATGTCTTCAAATGATAAATTTCCATCCAGACTAACTGATACTATTTTCATCAATTCTCATGTGCCCCATCGCAGCCTCCAAAGTTTGAGTTCTACGATCCGAAAACGCCATTCTTCACTTCCCCTCGGTACTTGCCACCAACGAAGTCGGATAAGTGCAGGGTACGCGCTTCCCATGGAATGATGATGCCTACGATCTGTAAACTGTAATATGAGCTGTGCCTATTTGACCTTTGGATTCACGTGTGCAGATTAAAGACGCGATCATTTCACACGGCTGCTTCTTGCGTGAATGTGCCATTGAGCATTCTATCGTCGGTGTCCGTTCACGCCTAAACTCTGGATGCGAGCTCAAGGTATGCTTGCTCATCAACGAGACAGCGACTGAATTCACTCATACAATGACTGCTCAGTCTTGTTTTGAGCACCTGCAGATTGACACAAACGGTGCTTGCAGAATACCATGATGATGGGTGCGGATTTGTACGAGACCGAAGACGAGATTTCACGGCTACTGTCCGAGGGCAAGGTGCCCATTGGCGTAGGGGAGAACACAAAGATAAGGTGAGTGCTTGGCTTGAACCTCGAAACAACATACACGATTTTTAATTGATGGAAGAAAGAAATAGACTAGTAGTATTCCACATCATAACATGATGACCTAAGCTCGTCTGTCGATGCTTTGCAGCAACTGCATCATCGACATGAACGCGAGGGTTGGAAGGAACGTCTCCATAACAAATACCGAGGTGAGCAAATGGGGAGAGACAAGTTTCAGAGCTGAAATCTTTTTTTGTAAAAAAGAAGACACGTCTTTTTTCGAAAAAAAGACCAACAACAACACTGCTCAATGATTCTACTTGCATCATATCTTCTCTGCCAGGGCGTCGAAGAAGCTGACCGGCCGGAGCAAGGGTACTACATCAGGTCTGGGATCGTGGTGATCCTGAAGAACGCAACCATCAAGGATGGCACCGTCATATAGAGACTTAACCTACCCATGGTGCAAGGCTACAGGTTCTCATCACTCATCTGTCGTCGTCTTGAGAGTTAGTTTGAGGCGCCCGACCTTGCCTTGGGCTGATCGAGGGACAAGAACATAGGAAGAAGAAGGGCTGGTGCCGGATGCAATGGAAGACAAGAGAAATGGTTTGGTGCGGTAGCATTGGTTCCAGTAGCTCTTCCTGATGTTATATGTAGCGAGTAGTGTGAACAGTGCAATAAGCTGGGCGAGCAAAGCCGCAGCAACTCTTGGGGATCGTTGGTGCATCTTGTAAATAAACTCGGACACAACAAATGGAACCTGCCCCTCATCTCCATATCTGATTGACGGATTCACTCTCCGCTATAGCAGCTCCAGTCCATCGCAGCATATGCATTGCCTTGGCTTTGTTTGGGACTTCGTCGCTCTACCTTTTTCAGCTTCGTCTCTAAGGCCATGTTTAGTTGGCCACCGAATCGGCGTCGCCGGATTTCCTGGCGCTACAGTAGCGTTTTGTTTTTATTGGGTAATAATTGTTCGATCGTTACTAATTAGGCTTAAAACGTTCGTCTTGTAAAGTACAACCAAATTGTGCAATTAGTTTTTGATTTCATCAACATTTAGTACTCTATACATATACTGCAAGTTTGATGTGATGGAAAATTTTTTTTTTTGTATAGTGTCAAATTTAGGAATTGGGGTGAACTAAACAAGTGCCTAATTTACTAACTAAACAGGGCATGATGATAGGAAGGTTCTGACCTGGATCAATTCCGGAGAACAGAAGGTTACACCTACTTATTAATTTCCATTGAACGGAAGAGCTAAAAGAATAAAGCAAAATAAACCCTTGATATGCCAGGGTGGAAAAACACATGGAGAGTAGATCAGTTCATAGAGTAGGCCCTGTTTGGCCATGCTCTTTCGAGTCTCTGTGCTACAGTACCGGAAAAGCCCTACAAATCGTAACTTCTATCACCACTGTTTATTTTAGCAGGAGCTCTATGAATAGTGCTTCTACAGTCGAGGTGTAGGAAAAGCTGGAGCCGTAAGAAATGTGGTCGTGGGTGTGGATCCCTGAATGGCCCAGACCAGCCCACCTAACATTTTTTTCGATTAAAGGTGTCTAGAAATATTACCTCAAAACATTGTAAATGTAAATAAATACTTTCAGCCCGCTCGCTGCAGGTTATTAGGCCGCGGTTGTTTGCCGTACTACCTACAATATATAACAATATATAGTACTCAATCCATCCCAGACGTTTGACTTTTTTAACACCAAGTTTAACCACTCGTTTTATTCAAAAATTTGTATAAAATATCACTTCTTTCGTCGTTGTTTGATTTATTAATAAAAATTCTTCAAGAATGACTTAAATTTGACTATATTTGCATAATTTTTTTTGAATAAGACGAGTGGTCAAACTTGGGACCAAAAAAGTCAAACGTCTTACAATTTAGGATGGATGGAGTAGTAGTTTTCTTGCAGCTGCAGCCCGAAGAACCTGTAGCGAGCAGGGCCTTTATTTGCCACCTCCTTCCAAAAACAAAATGGAATTCATGCTTTCTAAAGATTCAAACTATCCCAAGTTCATCCAAATATATACACATATAAGTATTAATTTATACATGATATTAAATAACAAAGGGGTTCTTCCATCTTTTTTTTACTTCTAACTGCCCTATGTGCCTGATATGAGTCTTGGAATCAAGGCCTGTGCTCATACGAGTTGGAACAACTCGCGTTCATCGATGGTACAACGTCCGATTTCAAAACATATTGGGTGCATTGTATGTGCACATTTGTTGCTATTTACGATGAGTAATAAGGTCCTGTTTGGTTGAGATGTGGCTTTTGAAAAAGCTATCGTGAGCTGTGGCTTTTGGAAAAGTTACCATGGAAAAGCAAGTAGACCGCTTGGTTACACAACTGTGGCTTTTAGAAAAGGTTCTCTCACTTACGGACGGACCCCACGTGTCATAGACGACAACATGCATCTTCCTCCTCTCGACAGCAAGGATGTCGCACTCACCCGCTGGGGCAGGCCGCGCTCGCCCGTTGGGGCTGGCCGTGCCGCGCTCATTGGCCGAGGCTAGCCGTGCCGAGCTCGCTAGTCGAGGCTGGCTGTGCCGCGCTCTCCAACCGAGCCTGTCCACGCCGCGTCGGCCTGGGAGGCATGGGGGCGGAGCTGAGGCGCGTCGTGTGGGCGGCGGCCGGGTTCGCCGGAAGTGGAGGGGCAACGGGGCCGCGGAGCTAAGGCGAGGGCGTGCGGGAGGCAGCAGGCTTCGCCGGAGATGAAGGGGCAGCGGGCCGCGACGTCCTCTATGCTGGGCCGCGCCTGCCGCCAGGGCTAGGGCCTGCGTCCCGAGCGATTCGCCGCGCCGCGCTGACCGTGGCTGCCCGCGCTCGCTGGCCGGGGCTCCCGCGCTCGCCAGCAGCGAAGGAGGAAGGGAAGGAGCGAGGGAGGGAACGCCGGTCGCCTGTCGTGCCATTGGAGCCACGTCCGCACGACCGGAGCAGGCGCCGCCACCGGGATAGGACGCGCCACCGCTGGGATAGGACCACGCCGCCTCTAGGGATGGGAAAGAGATGCCCATGGCCGACAGGGGAGGATCCGGAGGGAGTTGCGGCGCCCCGATGAGGTCGATCGACTGCGCGGAGTCCACGGACGGGAGGAAGTCGCGACAGAAGGGGAAAAAACGAATCGTTATGTACCTAAGCAGTGGCAAATGGGACGAAAGGCACTGTTGGTGTAGATGCTGAAGATACCAGTGAGGCCCCTCGTGCTAAAGTTTTGGTGGAGACAAGGTGTCGCAGTCAACGAAGATATTGATGAAGATGCGTGTTATCGGTGTTAACGGCGGAGATGTCGAAGAAGCCTCTCTAGCTAACTGTTGGCATCGAAGGTTAGTCATTGCAGTCGTCAAAGATGATGGTGAGGCCCCTTACGTGGAAGTGTTGGTGTGGGTGAGTCCTTGTAGTAGTGTTAGCGAAGCCCCTCCTACTGAAGTGTTTGCTAGGAGTGACGTTGGAGGAACCTGTGAGGTATATGGGCCAAGTCTTCCCCTAAAAGAGACCCAATTAGTAGCTAGCGTAGTGTCATGTGAAATGCAACCTCACTAAGGGGTCATTTGTAAATAGTGCCCAATAGCATCAGAGCAAGGGACCTCTCCTCCCACTCATTTCCACATGTTCAAAATTGTAGTGTGTCCCCTCTCCACCACCGAGCTCTCTCCTCCCCCTCTCTTATTTAGAACTGTTAGTTCTAACATAATGGACTTGGAAACATATTCTCCCAGATATTCATGTATTTGAGTATTTGTGTTCATAAATTTTTTGTCTAGTTAAATATTTATGTGCACAAACTATTAAGAATTTTCATGTTTTTTATAAAACCGCAAAATAAATAGCTTCCGCTATAGCTAGCTATAACTTTTTATAGCTTTTGGAGAAGGTCGCCGCTAAATATCATAGCTCACTATTTGAAACATTAGTGCTAAATCGGCCACCACGTCGGCAGCTAGGATGGGAGGAGAGGCGCCGCACCGGAACGGTCAACGGCGGCGGAGGTGAGGTAGCGCATGGACAAGGGGGTTCTTTGCACGATTCTAGATGCACTGGAGAAGCTGCGTGAGGCCGAGACTTCTCGACGAACCTAGCCACGGAGAACGGAGAAGCGGGGCAACGGGTAGCGGATTTGGTACCACCTTCAGAGCCTGTACCTTCACCAGCCAGGGCGTCATATGACACCTCATGTGTCAATTTTAAGTTAAGCAGTGAATTAAGTCTAATCCAGGCAAGTTAGAGGATGATTATGAGCTTTAGTTTAACACTTTGCAAGTGGTGACAAAGGTGGAGTCAAACTTTTTCATTTAAGACCTAACTCAAAATTCTTTTGAAAGGCAGAAACAAATATCTTTTAGTTGACTTGTAATCTTTCAAAAATGTGCATGAACATTGTTAATCATCGAGCTTGTGTCATGTTTATCCATTTCATTTTTCAATTATAATATATATATATGTGTGTGTGTGTGTGTGTGTTTACATATGTTTTGTTATGTGTTACCATGTGATGTTATCAATAATATTGATTATGGTTCTTTGTGATTTTGTGGTTTGAAATTTTCTTAAACAATATAAAATATGCCAATATAAACTTGGTAGTACAAAGTGTGTTTTCAATATAGAATCAAAGTTGTGTTATGTTTCCAAGTCAAACATGTTCAAATTTAAACTCAAAGATTGAATTCAATAATTGATTCTCACACAACCATTTTGACTCACTGAAAATAGTTATTAAGTTCAATTTTGGGAGAATTATTAAGTGAATTTTCATGAATAAAAGTGGTACAACTTTTGTTTCATTGATTGGAGTAATGTTTGGTCTATGATAATGTGTAGTTGGTTGTGATGTTTGATTATTTGTTGCTCCCTAATTAATTCCCAAAGTTAGTAAATCAACTCTGTTTTCCAAAAAAATACTGAAATGAAATTCAGTTTCTAATTTCAAGTTTCTGTGTTCAAAATTCAAAATCGCTCAAACCAGTGGGAGTTTGACGTTAGTCCTGAAAGCAAAGATGGAGATCAGAGATAGATGAACAACTTTTGTTAATGGAGATCGTCAAGTTTCTAAATGGATCGAGTGAAAGAGAGGGAAGAACTGGCTCTGTCAAGTTCCTGCTCGGCTGCTCACTGTCGTCCGTCGTTCGCCTCGTGTCATCTGTCCCCTTCGCGACGTTTCCCGTGCTTGGACACGCTCCTACCTGCGTGGCCGCCTCGAGCAGGAACTGGTGAAGTTGGAGTTCACGTCCTCGTCGTTAAAACGCCAAGCCGTCGGCGTTCTCTCTCTGCGCCACCGCCAGGCTGCTCCACACGCGCCATCGCGCAGCCTCCACCCAATTCCTCTCGCAACTAGCTCCGCCTTTTCCTTGCGCGCTGCTTGCACCCACTCACATCACCTCTCGACATCGGGATCAGCCGTGCGCCGGTTTGCCACCACCATGGTCCGCCATGGCCGCCGTAACCCCTTGCCGTGGCCAGCTCGCTCCGGTTGATCTTCCCCCTTCTTCTCCCTTGCGATGTATTCCTTGTGCCTCCATGGTGCTCACAGGCTCGCCCCCTTCGTTGTTTGTCCACAGGATCCACCGGAGTGCCGTCGTCGGCGGGCATCCTCTACTGGAGCCGCCTGTTCGTGCGGCCAGGACACCTCGGGCCACCGCACGACAAGCCAAGATCACCCACAAGGGCCCCCTTATGCTCCTACGCCGCATCTCGCCGCCGGTGACCACCCCAGCCAGTCGGAATCGGCCTCCTTCCCGGCGCTGCTCTGTTCCATTCGCAAGCAGGGACTTCGCGCTCAAATAGAAACAAGTTCAGGGGTCTCGTTGCACAAACCGTCACTCAGGTGAATAGTACTGTTAGACTGTGGGTTGATTGGTGAAAAAATAATGGTCCTTAGCGTAAAGCATTTGTCTTATACGGTTTTCTCTTTTTCTTTTCCAATAATCTAGCTAAAACTTTGAAAAATTATAGTAAATCATAGAAAAATCATAAAATGGAAAATGAATATATTCTGGAATACTCATGACTATATTTATGCAGTGGATGTATAATATTGTATGTGTTAGTGGAAAATTCTTGCTCTAGATTTTTGCCTATGCTTTTTAGGGTGAAATTCATATCTACTGTTGTATTGCTCCAATTGACTTGAAATTTTTATAGTAGGCTTATCATGTGATGCTTAATGTGTAGTTAGGAATTTCAGCTTTATTGGAGTATGTATGAGTGAGTTTTTGATTTACCTAAGTCAATGCTTGTTTTATGTGCTGTTTCTGTTGAGGAACTGTTTTCATAGTGAAAATGATCTTTTGTGTGTTTCTGCTCTATACAAAAGTTATAGATAACTTACTGATCTTGGCTTTACTAAAATTTCATGATTTTAGGCCAACAGGTTTGGGAGTTATGAATTTTACAAATTCCCTATCAGGTTTTACTTGTATGCTGGACAGATTTGAAAGGTTGTGCTTTTTAGCTTAGTTAACTGTTTAATCATCTCAAGATGATAATAAGAAAGTTGTAGGCAATTTTATAAGTTTTCTAGAAATTCTAGGAACACTTTTGTTGGATTCCTATAGCTCTAGTTATCATCAAAACAAGTAGCTGATGTGCTGGAGTCCAGAAAAATGACTTTTACTGAGTTTGATTGCTTTAACTTGATACGAGTAACATGTTTGTTAGTGTTAACTCATGCCTTAGTTAAGGTTGTTTTCATCTACCTAAAACAGCTAGTCACTTTATGGTTTAATGATGATCAACTAATTAAGCTAATAGATGGTCTTGTATGTAGGTTGTTAGAAATAATGTTTGTATCTAGCTTACTAGAACCTTCATCATATTTGTATGTGAATTATATGCATGTGAGTAGTCTAAACTAAGATAATAGGGTGCAACTGTCTGAAGCTTATTATTCCTATGTTGAACTGGTGTAAGGGAAATGCAACCTATATCATTCTCTTGCTCATATGATGTTCATGCATGCTCTCTATTTGGGTGATCATGTTTTGTGGCTTACTTAATGACTGTTTAATGTGAGCACAACAGCCCCTATATATCTGGTAATGCCATGCTACCTAATTCGTAATAGGTGAATGCCTTGTAGTAGTTTAATAAAGGTGACATGTGATTGAATGATTTGGATTAGTAACTCGCAATCTCACTATGGTAAACTTGTGTGATGTATAGTTTAATATAAGTGCTTGTGCCCAACCTATCATGGCCTTGTTCTTGTCTTGCTCACCTTCTTGTGATGTATCGTATATTGCTCTTCTATGCATTCATGTCTTGCATTGTTGCATATCATCTAGGCACGTTAGATGCATGATGTGAAGGTGAAGGGTGTGGTGTTGTAACCAACCAAAATACAATGTTGGTGGGTGGATCCAGAAGATGGAAGTACCCCAAGAGTACATGTCGAGCAAGAGATGCTCACCAAGTGAGTATCATCTAACAAACACTAGCCTAGTGTTGGATCCTTGGCAAGCCCCGGAGCATTCTAAGCCTCCTACCTCTCTTTTAAAATACACTTGAGTTTATATTTTGTATTGTGCATTAAGTATAGAAGTTGAATCAAAAACCGTTGATGCATGTCTTACCTTGTCTACAATATATATACATGTATCCTTACTAGTATGTATAGGTCGCTCTATGCTTAGCTATGCTTAGACCGGTAGAAGTTGGGTGATTCCTATCACCTGCGAGACATAGGTGGCTACTCTAACACGGTTGGCTATATTTGCTATCGTGGAAAAGAACCAGGTGATAATGGATAACTGAAGACCGGGCATGATCTAGTGCTATTATGGTTGTTGTTGATGCTGGCTAGGCATGTATCCTTTGATCCCGTCTGTGTCATTTAAGGACCGCTTCATTGTCGGACCTTGGTTGAGATTGAAGGTACCAGACACATAACAGGGGCCTGAGTTATAGTTGACCGTGAAGTCGATTAGCTCATTCAGGCTGAGTATATTGGACCGTTAACATTGCTGGGAGGGGAGCCTAAAGGAAGGGGACTGGTTCAAGACCATATTTGCTATGGGCTTCGGGCTTCGGGCAATTCATGTGAGGATACAGGATCATGAGTTTTGTGAAACAGTCCAGACTCACCACCAAATGGAGTGAATGGTGATCCACGCAAGCTAATGTGGGCTCGTACGGGTGTGTGTTTGGGATTGCCCAGCTAAAAGTGCATCTAGCCCTTTAGTGGGTTTTAGATGATTGAATGACAACGTGATTAAAGGTCTAACCCATTTGCTAAGTGTGGACAGGTAATAGGTTATCTCACAGGTACTTAATAAAAGCCAAAATGATGTGTTGTTGTATAAACAATCTAGTTTAAGCACAAGACAACAATGCAAATGAAATTCATGCAAAGGCTTATTTATTGTGGAATTTCCATATACTATGTAAAAGCAAGCCCGGTAAAAATTAGTTGATGAGACATGAGGGATTGCATATGGAATGGTCTCGTATTTGAAGCTTGCTAAATTGAAATGAAAAAGATGACAATACAAATGAATGGATGATTCAACACAAGATGTGACTTGATGGCTTGAGATGGTGAAGATAGCAAGGAAAGGCTTCGAGGTACTAAGCAAGGGTGAAGGGCAAGCAACGGCTTGGCGGCCGAAGAACCTAGCTAGGGTGAAGAAGAAAGTACTTGCATTTAGTTGAGGTACTAATCAAGCTATGATGGTCATATTGATGTGGATGATCAAATCTATAGTGGACAAAGTGTTGGAAGTGACTTGATGCATTTGGAGTTATTCATATTTAATGAATGGAATCAAGTCACGTGCTCAAAATGGCTATGCTCAAGTGATAAAGATCAAAGTTGACATGTTGGCACCCTCACTTGATGAAGATTGGAATACACGGCTTCGGTTGAAAGAGATCAACTCAAAAGGTTTAAATTCGTTATACTCTTTAAATTTGAGTTAATAGGAATGTTGTACTATTAAGAGGGATGCATCATGTTGATAGATAATGTTTCATAAGTGCTCAAGCCAACCCATGTGAGTTTTGAGTGTTTGAGAGACAAAAGAGCTAAACTATTTTTTTCCTGGTCTAGCGGTATTGATACCGGACGTGTCCGGTATTTGCCCAGCAATGGTAAAGTTGTTGTTCTCGAGTTGGTTCGTTGGGAGTTCCGACGTCTCGCGCTTTAATCGACTTGGAGAGTTCACTGTCCTGGTCATATCGGACGTGTCCGATATGGACGGCTAGAGGCCAATGGCTATTTTTCAAATGCCTTGAGGGTCGGGAGTTCCAGCATGCGTCGGGAGTTCTGACACCTCACACACTTTAACTCAGTTATCATAGTTTTCAAATGTGCTGAGGGTCGGGAGTTCCGACGTGAGTCAAGAGTTTCAACGGTCGGAAGTTCCGGCATTCATCGGGAGTTCCGACGCCTCACAATGTTACTGTAACTCAGTTACCGTTGGCACAGTATAAGTCATACTGGATGTGTCCGGTATGCATCCGGTATGGCAACGGCTATAAAACGGATAATTTTTCAAGGGGGCTATAAATACCCCCAAGCCTCCACCTTTGGAGGCTATTGATTCTGCTGATACTCTAGCACATTTTTGAGTTTTGCCAACTCTTCCAAACCCTCTCTTAGTGAGTGTGTGATCCAAATCGCAAAATCCATTTGTGGGTTAAGAGAGAATTTGAAAAAGAGAGCAAGCCACCACTTGAGCACTTGTGCATATTGTCTATTTCGTGATTTGCATTTGTTACTCTTGGACTCTTTGGTCCTAGATGGCTAGGCGTCGCCGGAGAGCACCCGAGAGATTGTGGTGTGCCTCGGAAAGTTTGTAACGGTCGATTCCGCCGCCTCGGAATCAATTAGTGGAAGGAGGAAAAGAAGTTGGAAAAGACTTCGGCTAGAGTGACCTTCATGGTACCCTCTAGAGCTGACCTTCGCTGGGTCGTCCATAGCCCCCTCAACGGAGAGTAGGACTCGAATGAGTCTGAACTTCGGTAAAATAAATATCGTGTCTCGATTCGCATTCCATTCGATATTTGTGTTGCTCTAGCTCTTGTGCAGGTTCTCTGTGTATATTGTCATCTCCAGTAGATACCTGCAGTTTGGTTTGAAGATAGAAATCGAAAGGAGCAAGTTTGGGGCTGCTCTGCAAAAACCGTGCATACCGGACATGTCCGGTATACATACCGGACACGTTCGGTATTTCCTGTCTGTGCAGAATATATTTGTTCTTTGTTCTAACTTTGTGTTGCAGGGTTGTAGCTTCTATATATATTCTTTATACCTTGTATACTCTGTGTCTAACTTGTGAGGGGTGGTATTACTCTTTATTTAGAGTTTCCATTTTGAAAACTCCCTTTACTAATCATTTCCGCATTTAAAAGGTGTTCATTTTCAGAAACACCTATTCACCCTCTCTAGGCAGCATCTTAGGTCCTTTCACCAGCTAGATGAAATTGATTCGAATCGTCGTCTCTCCTAGATAGTGAGAAACTCGTACCTTGCTCTGGCAGTCATAGTAACTGATGAAACATGATGGTTCTATTGATCATGATAATTGAATATGGTTACTATTGTGATACTTATTAATCAAATGATTGTTACAGGATAGATGCAAACTTAGCTATAATTGGCTTCACTAAACTTGATGCTAAAATATTAGAAGTAAGAACTTACATAATAAGCTCTTTTGCAAAAGATTATGCTATTCAACTAACTCCACCAAATAAATCATGCATATCCTTGGAGTCTTTATTTTTTCCCTGTTGGGTAAGTCTTGCTAAGTACAATTGAGTACTTAGGGTTTTATCCCACCTTGTTGCAGGTGAAGTGCTATGTCTGACTGGAGGTGGTGACTAAGTGCCGGTGGGCTTGGCTATCCTGTATTTGCTTCTCCTCTATGCTTTTGTTGGAGGGTGTCATCAGAGCTAGCAATATGATTCAAAATTATGATTTGGTAATCATTACAAACTTATGTTGTTTTTAACCTAATGGATTTGAAACTAAACTTGTATTAATCACTTGTGACCCTATTGTAATATTATTTCCACTGCAAACTCTGTGTATGTGATAGGTATTTGCTTAATCAAGTACGATCTTGGTTGTGAAGTTGATTTATTGAGGCCTTCATGGTACTCGATGGACTACCGGGTTTATATAAGTGACGGTATGCACTTGTCAACGTGTTTAACGGGGACAATCATACTTAATCTTGTATAAATTGGGTGGTTCTGTCACACGCCATTGCCGAGGAGTTGAGGGAGAATGGAGGCCGCCACAGGTAAAAATAGGGGAGAATAGTAGCAGGTAGCCGACTACCTTCATTCACCTACTGGTTGATAATCGTGGTGGAGAGGAGGGTTTGGCTAGCACGGAAGAGCAAGACCAACGCTGGCGCCTAGCTGGCATCGGGTGGGACTGTGGGGGAGAAAAGTGGATTCGAGTGACCATGAAAAGCAACGCAACGGAGAAGTTTTCCCTCCAAAATTTAGCACGCCGCAGTATCGCTCGCCATTCGGCTAGCTAGGTGAAGAGGAGAATAGGCTGCAAACAAGAGAAAGAATAGCAAGAGCACTGGCTAATGAAACCCATTTTTTGTTAAAAGAAAATGTTGTGAAACACATTTCACTGCACCCACAATTAGAGAAAAAAAACTCCCAATTATCACTGTAATATGATTTTCCTCCATAAATTTTGAACTCAAACATCTTACCTAAACTCTAAAACGGTTCAAGTTACCTCTATGTCCTGCTTTGAAGTGATTTTGAAAGCAGTTTTTTTGCTAGCAAAATATAGTAAATACTTGATAAGCTTTTTACAATAAATGCCTCTAAGTTTCTAAAAATTCCTAGAAAATTTCTAGATATTGATTGTGGTACAATGAATCCAAATTAAATATTTAGAGCTCATGAAACTATCTTTAGAAACTTCCATGAAATAGATTTAGCTCGAAAAATGGTCCGGGGAAAATATCCAAAACAATGTAGAAAAAATTCAAAATATCCTAATTGATGTCTAAAATTATTTTGAAAATTTTTCACAGCGAAAGACAAGATATACAATGAGCATGATTGTGGCGGTGAGCCGGTGACAAGCGCGTCGCAATGTGGTGAAATGTCTGCTAGTCGGCAGCTGTCCAACGAGCAACGCACCTATGAAGGTGAGTAGCCTAAAGGACACATGACACGACAGGAGCTGGTTGCCTGCAACCTTCAAGGGAGAGCCGTGAGCGCCACCTGAGTTATGCATCAAAGTTATCTTCAGTGGTAAATGACACACAGTACAAAGAGCCGATGATAACTCTTACAAGTTCTCTAGTGGAGCACAAGAGAGCTCTGCTGCTCTAGTGTTGTCTTGGCTCTCATACTAGAACATTCTGCATAAACTCTGGTGCATTTCTCCGGTGGGGCATTGGAGAAATCTAGTCAAATCTATGGGTTTTGAGTAAAAAAACACCCTCTCTACTCTAATTCTGATGTGTTTCTCCGATGAAGCAACAGAGAATTCCAGTGAGTCTATCAAATAGCAAAAGTTATACAACAAGATAATTGGGATAATTGAAGAAATGCATGATATTTGGGTTGATGAAATCAATTGTTCACAAGTAGATGAAAGCATATCTAAATAATGTAAAAGGCACCAGCTTGGACAATGATGGGAATATGTCAATCGGTGATATTAGGATATTAAGCCAAGAGAGGTGGTAGACGAAGAAGATGTTGATTCATTGAGAGCGACACCTCCAAGTTCAACCAATGATCGAGACATACCAAGCACTAATGTGCTCATGCTCAATTTGATGACCAAGATCAAGTCTAAGTGCCAACACCAATGGCTTAATCATCAAGTTTTTAGCACAAGAGAAAGTTGTTCATCCATTGCTAAATCAAGCAATTGCTAGAAGTCATTCCATAGATCAAGCATTGTTAATATAAATAGAGTATTCAAACTAGATCAAGATATGACAAATCCTAGCAACACTCGAGCAGTAAGTGGAATGCAACAAGCGCAAGGTGAACTATCTGTTGGTATATTTAACACACACAGATAAATCCGCAAGCGCATGGATACCACTGTAGCTTTCACCCGAAAGTATTCCAAGTATCGTATCCACAGGGAAACGTGTGAGACTAACTATGGTCTAACTCAACTAGTGGTAGCAACAAGGTTAAGATAAATAGGAGCGTAAAGAAAAAAACTAAGGTTCTCTAGTTCTGACTTGGATAAGCTATGTCTTTTACTATTCAACTAGGGACATTACTTAAGGAAAGACACCAGCAGAGGATGCTTCCCATAGTAACCGTGTTCTACTTACGCTACAAACGGGAGGTGGACTATAGAGGATTCAACGAGGCTATAAGAGCCACCCTCGTGAGCTACCACCAATCTGGAGTGCAGGATGCATCCACAAGTAACCAGAGTCTAAGCACCACGCTTACACTACAATTACTACTTTACTCTTCCCGAATAAAGAATAAAGCACTCAAATAAGTTGTAAACCTAATGAATAATATAAACAAGAAGCTTACTTGAATTATAAGTTGATTACCAGAGAAATCTTAGAGGCAAGCTCAGATAGAACTTGGATCTGCCAAGGTACAAGCCGTAGAGAGAGCACCGACAGGTCGGCATCTCCTCCAAACTCTTCTCTCACTCTCTATCTCACTATTATTTACAAGACTAGATCCTATGGAGGACTAATCTTCTCTTGATAGCTAGCTCTGATCCAGAAGATATGAATTAGGGTTTCAGGGATCTGCTGAATGATTCCACAATACCAGGGAAACCACTGAATAATTGATCTGGACATGAGTGCCATCGAAAATGCTCTTATGTTCTATGTGTGCCACTACCGTCTATACTGCAACAAACAGTAGTTACCCCTAGCTTAAAAACACGCTTATGCCCCTCCTTCATAGATGTGTAGCAAAATTCAAATTCTACATGTGCCACTGCATGAATAATGGCATTGCTATTATTTTGGCTGATATAAATGCATGGACAATAGTGGCTCACATAGACAGTAGCAGCATATCATGTAAATGCACATAAAGTGACACATGAAAAATTTAGAGATAGAAATAACCAAGTTTAACAAACACTGATTTATCCAAGTTGAACATAGGTTCACAACCAGGTCTCACATGGCAAACTCTTACATAGAAGTGTCTTACATAAGTTCTAGGTGCGCATATTAAAGATAGCACAGGTTCATTTATCAAGTCTTACATAACAAACATGATAGATCTCTAACAGTTCCACAGAGACATTCCAAAATAAGATGTCATGCAAAAGAGAACACACAACAATTAGACATCTAGCTTCCTTTTGCTTCTGGTGCACAACGCTGGGCTTTTAGGAGTGGAATGATCTACTTTGCTTCTAGTGCACATCGCTGGACTATCTTGTGGAGTAGGCGCCTTCTTCTTATCCTGCACAAGCTTGGCCTTGCCCCTCTTTCCTTTAGTCGACTTCTCTGCAGTTGTAAGTATGATTGCTAGGGCCATTGGTTCAGGTTGACATCCTATAATGAGGACAATAGTATAGAAGTTAGGGATAGTGAACATGTCTTCTCCATGTTACTTACTTGAATGAGCTTGATGATGATGATGGTGTCATCTTTTTCTTGGTAACAAGTGCAGCCAACTCAATTAGTGTCTCAGGAGGGAATGTCATTGTTGGTGCAGATTGTAGAGAGGGTGCATCAATGCTCAATTCTATTGTAGGTTCATTTGTTTTTGTCTTCTTAGATTTTGGAGGTCCTCTGCAACATTATTCATTTTTCATTACATGAATTGGAAAATATAGATTTACAAGAAATATAAATAGATGATGCAAGAGTTATGAAGTTTGATAATACCTAGCTACAAGCATGGCAGCTTTGTCTTCTGGATCACCATCTTTGCATCCACCAGTGGTGTCCATGTTGCTTGCAAATTGGACACTGGTGCCTCCCTTTTCTACCTTGCCCACCTTCGGCACTGCCCTTATGCCTCTGTGTCTTTTTGGTTCCAGAAGTTGATCTCAGCAATGGTGGATGCATGAAGAAAGCATGCTGAGACTCAGGCCACTGAGACTTGTCTGGCAAAGCTAGAATTACCTCCTCGTAGCTGATTTCGACATGTCAACTGAGAAGTAGGAGTCCACATAATCCTCAAGATTCTGACCTCTAATAGAAGTGATCATAGCAATTGCATGATTGCAAGGATTTCCTGAAACTTGCCACTCTCTGCATGTACAAGTTCTCTCCTTAAGGTTAATAGCATATCTGTATCATAAACATGTAACCAGCAAGGATTTAGATTAATTAAAATAAAACTAGCATTGCTATTAGCATCATAAACATGTAACCAGTAAGGATTCAGATTAATCACCTATAACCTGAGCCACCCCTCCTTATCACTTCTCTAATGTCATCTTAACCTTTAAGCACATCCATATCCAAGTTTATGCTCCTCTCCTTTAGGTTCTTCACAATATGGGGTAATATTTTGCCATCCATCTTCCCTGCAATTTTCCTTCTTTTATTCCACTTGACCATGAGCTTTTGCCTGATGACATCCATAAGATCATCTAAGTTTTGATCTTTTTCACTCTTGATCCAGTTGTTGAAGCTCTCAGCTAGATTGTTAGCGACATAATCTACCTTGGAGAGAGTTGAAAACTGGCTTCTGGTCCACAATTTGGTGTGATTTTGCCTTAGATACTTCACTACAGCAGGTTTAGCTACAGCCATTGAATGCCAATGCTTGTTAAAATAGTATGAATTCCAAGAATATGCAGCAGGCCACAAGTTCTTATCAAATACCTTCCCATGATACCTCTTTTTAAAGTTACTAACTAAATGCACCATGCACTCCCTATGCTCTACATTTGGGAAAATAGTTGCTACCCCTACCATGATTGCTTAACCTGCATATGTGCATATCGATAATCCTGGTGGTGTGCATATAGCATCCTTGAGTTGCTGAAAGAACCAACTCCAATTCTCAGTTGTCTCGGAGTCAAACACTCCAAGTCCAACTGGGTACATCTAGTTGTGCCCATCTACTGCACAAGCTACTGCTAGCTAACCCTTGAACTTACAAGTCAAAAATGTGCTATCAGCAGCCAAATAGGGCCTACATCCTCTAAGAAAACCATCGACACATGGTTTTAGTGCAAAAAACAGCCTTCTAAACCTGATCTTCTCCTCGATGGTATAGTGATCTATGATGACAAAACTATCAAGAAATGCCTCTTCAACTGCTACTTTGAATCTATACAGGTTGTTGAAGCTTTTGTCCCAATCACCAAACAATTGTTTTAGCACCAACTCTTTACCATAATAAACCCTTTTATATGACACAACAACTTTATGTTCATCTTTGATCCTTCTCTGTAGTTCTTTAGGTCCAATGCTGGCATCTTCCACTAACCAATCCTTAACCTTCTCACAAACCCAAAACTGAGCGGCTTGCTTCACCTTTCCACTCCTCCTTGTACTACCACATTCATGACCATAGGGGTTTTTCTTCACCTGTGAAACAAAACCAGCAATGTCATTAGCATCATAAACATGTAAAATAAATGAAAAGAACTTGCATTTATAAAAATTAGTATGATTTACCTTAACTGCAACCTTGTCTTCCATTGTTGATGCATGGATCCTCCACTAACACCCTTCTGATTTGGAAGAGCAATGTGCCCTAAACCTCCCTAGATCACTCTTCTCAATGTTATATTCAAACTCATGCTTGATTGAATGATGAGCAATAGCCAACTTAAACACACTCATATTGGGATAAATGCTGCTTACTTCCATTAGTGGGTCATTAACATCATAAACAATTTCTGGTTCTATAGGCTGGGGTGGGTCCTGCTGCTCCTTATCAGATGAGGCATCATCAGTTCCATAGCTCGATTCTAGTTCAGATTCAGAGCTGGGCACATAGTCTGCTTCGGTTGTTGGCTGTGTAGGACATGAAGTTTCATGATCACTATATTCACCCTCATCATCATCATCTCCAACATGCTCATTTTGTGGGAAAGGATTCATAAGATATGTTTCCAATGTGTCGTCAGTTGTTTGAGTAGGTTGGGTAGCATGGGAATCAATTTCTGTAGGTTGGGAGCCTTGTGTGATAGCTTTGAGAGGAGGATTTTATGGCAAGGAAGGTGTACAAGGCACAACATCAGAGATGATAGTATTAGATATGTTCCAATCAGGAATAGGAACATGTGGCTTCCTAGTATCAAAGTAGCCAATGGACACGCGGATGACTATAGAGCTCTCATGCTTAGCAAACATTGCAAGCAGGTCTTGGTTTGTTCTGATTTCTACATGGGATTCATCAGCAAGGTAGAATAGTTTGACAACATCATTGTACCCACTAGGGTAGGAATGCAAGGTGTCATCAATGAAGTCCTTGAAATTAGTATAATCACTGTCTACAACCTTGCTAAAACTATACCAGCCACCCTCCACTCTAGTATTGTTACCAAACAGTCGAATATCAAGGAAGAAACTTGTTTTTGGATCCATCCTATAGATGAACGCAGTATCAAAACTATATCAATCTAGGGTTCAACAGTACCACAGAGTCACAGAGGTGGATGGAGAACTATGACTGACCCGTCGAGAAGCCAATCTGGACGACAAGGCTCTGGTTCCGGTGAAGCCATCCTGCCCTAGACTTGTGCGCTCGAGCACCACGGGTAGGACCCGCGCGCCACCTCTGGTGCCTGCGTGCTACGGCCGGGACCCGCGCGCCCTAGAATCTGCCGCCATAGGGAAAACGCGAGCCGCCTGTGGACCACCCGCACTGCCTAAGAACCACCGTCGTCGGGATCTACCGCCACCGCCGTCGGGGAATCATTGCTCTAGCTGCTTGGATCTGCTGCCGCTACCCTACCTCCGTTCAAGTTTGCGTTGTTTTTTTTCTATACGCGGCCCCCAACCAATTTTGCATGTCGCATTCCAGATGGCAAGGGCAGTTGGGGGATTTTTGAAAAAAGGAAGACAATCTGCTCTCATTGACGGCAAGGAATCCTAATGGTTCTAACAGCAGTGGCACTCGGGAACGTAGAAACATTTTCGATGGCACTCATGTCCAGACTCATTTTTCAGTGGCTTCCATGGTATTATGGAATCATTCAGTGGCACACACAGAATTTTCTCGATATATATAGGCTGGAGTATCAATCCTGAGCCCTCGGATCAAACTGACTTGAATAAATAGCGAAGATTGGATCTCAATGGTGGTGGGAAATCGACTTTTGAAGTGGAGGCCGGCCCCACATGGCAGCCCCTTAGGGTCTGCTTCGGTGGAGAGCCTCCTGGAGTCTTCTAGAATCTTCCCACGCTGTTTATGCGGTGGAATTTCATAATTTCCTTTGACGAATAGGTCCCCCTTGATAGTTTTCTAGATAAACCCTGCTGAAAACACATATTCACCAAAACTCGTGGAATTTATTAGTTTAAACTCCTATACCTATGTTTTGTGATGGAATTAAGTATAAATTCATGTTATGTTGATAGTTTATAATTGGTGTTAGTGACCATCAATAAGCTCCCCCAAGCTTAACCTTTGCTAGTCCCTGAGCAAAGCTAAACTCAACAATGGATCAGGAGTTGCTACAATGTTTTCATGCCTCAAAAGTACACATGCGTTCAATAAAAAATTATCCTCCGGATTAGAATAAACTGATCTAACTTTTAAACTTACCCATATTACCTTCAACTATGGGGCTTCTTAACCTTCACTTAGGTCTTGTGCAATTGAAAGACAGAATGATCAAGTCAAGCACTATATCTCAAGTTCTTTGTTCCACCATTGTTCCGGAGTTTTTATAAGTTTTCAAAATAAAACTCAGAGATCCCATGACACTCTTAAGTCTCTCAATATATGTGGTATTTGTGGATCCTCACCAAGGCAATAATGATGTTATGCCTTTTTCTCTTCCTACCACTAAGGCTTATGTAGAGTTCATAGGTAGGGAGAAAGCTAGAGCATACTTGCAATGCATATATTGTAAAGTTAAACAACGGATCCAAAGAGAGTTGAGTCATACAAACAAATCAAGATGTGTATGTGTGTGGATAATGGTGGATATAAATGGTGGCTAACCTAATTCTACCTTGCTCCTTGAAAACAACCTCTCTTTTAAACTTGAAAACATTTGCTAGAGAGTAGGGGCTATCTTATTCATCTTTTTTTAGGCAGGCATCTAAGTACCCATTGTCTTAGATATCTCGAACACTTGTCCATTTTTTTCAATTTCTTTTTTTTTTTTTTTTCTTTCCTTTTTACTTTTGAATAACTTTTGCATAGCCCCATGTCTCTTTTCTGCAACAAAACTTTGAGAGAGATATCAATAAGAATCTGGAGCATTTATTTGGTGGATGAAAAACCTAACAAGCATGTTTTTAGGTTCACTCCCAGTGTAGGAGTAGAACATTTTTGGGTGGATCTAGATGGAAGACATGTTTTTACGCCTACCCCCAGTGTAGGAGTAGTGTATATGTGGGTGTGTGTACGTGATTTTGATTTTTAAGAGCATGACAAATCTCTTATGAGGGTCAACAAAGCTTGACAAAACTCAATGCAAAAGCAAACAACATATATGTGGAAGTTTTCCTAGTCTAAATAACATGTATGGCTCTGGTGGGAATTCAAACTTTGTCAAACAGGAACTCATCATATAGCATTTTTGTGTTTTTTCAAAAGATAAATCTCTGGAACTTTAGTGTCACTTGGAACAAGATAAATAGCAGCTCAGACCATCTTATATCATATCCGTCAATTACCTAGACTTAGATCAAGCATATACTACCCACGAGTTTTAATTTCAGAGTAAATCCTTATATCAAAACAATCTTATCCAAAACTCGGGAGAATTCAAGGCTCAAAACTAGGTACTTAAAAGAAATTACAACAGAAAAACTATTCATTATTTCCATTTTAACAGATTATTCTGAGTTCTCTTTATTTTATTCAACTCTTAAAAATAAATTAAAGCAAACTAGACACACTTTTTTATTTTGTTTTTAATTTTACTAGATCACACATTATTACTATAGATGACTAATGTAAAGATAAATTTTTATTTTGTTTTTCATTCATCATTTTTAACTATTAAATAGAAACTAAAATTAAAACAAAAAGAGAAAATAATACTTACCTGGATACACGGGAGTGCTTCTCCCCCAAGCTAGCTCTTTCGGTTAGGGTTCGGTATTGTAAGTCCTTCAAACTAGACTTATCCTTGTGAAGTTCATTGATCAAGTACCTTGGTTTGCTCTGAAGATGAGAATTCTTGAGGTGGCGCCTCTAATGGTGATGCCACCTTCTTCCGCCAAACTTATCTTGGTTTTGAGTTTGATTTTGGTTTGACAGGTTCGGAACCTTCACTTGTAGAAATTGGGGAATCAATTGACTCCCCCATACTTTATTTGAAGTGTGTCCTGCTCATAAAGACAAGGTAGAGATCAAGTGCATGGGCTCTGTTGGTGGAAAAACACCAACAAAATCAAAAACTTTATTTATTCTTCTCTAACCTTAGGCACATGGGACAAGATGAAGTTGATGTTATGTGCTTTGTTTAATTGTAACATGGGTGGTAAGATCAGAAGATTAAGCATGAATATAGCATTTAAGTACATTTGGCCAAAAGGGTTAAATTGCTTAACCTACTAAAGGATTGTCTATCTCTACATAATGTATCAATCTTTACATGATTATGACTATCATCTTCCAAAGATAGGATGTGCAATATTTTAGCTCAATTGGCTAAGATTATGAGATCAAGAAAGTGGTATTGGGAATATACTAAACATGTTGAGTTAATCAGGTTGGATCAAGGAAGTGTAACTCAATCATGTTTGTCTCTTAATTATATACATACCAGAGTCAAGGAAAAACTTTTTAAGTAATGACCATTTACCTTTGCATGTTACCTTTGTCATTGGAGCGTGATGACACCATATGACAAAGGATAGATGGCTCGTGATGGTCCTTCCCTTTTGCTTGAAGTTTTCCTTGTTCAGCTAGCCTCATAGCTTGAGCTATTTATGAGCCTTTTGTTCTTAGATTGCATCCTTTCTTTCTCATCATTTTGTCATGCCATCTTTTGGCTCTTTGATCTTTTAACACCTTGTTAGACCTTTTGCCTCACTCATTGTTTTATGCCTGCAAAAGATTAGTAGACAGCACATACCTGAAGGAATATATAATTTTGAAACACGGGTTGTTTATCCAGAATTTTATAATTTCTTTCTATACCAATGAAAAGATGGTGTTAGAATTATTTTAGCATAGTTTTCGTTTATCATGTTCTATACACGCATGGCTTCAAGGCAAAGGTAGCTTGCGGCTAAAGACAAAGTCAATGATCTTTGATGCTTACAGTTCTTCCATCTATGATGAATGAGTTGTGTCTTCTTTGCATAATGTTATTGAAGTTTATCATGTGCCTGGCCTCATCTCTGATTTGAATTCATCTCGTGACTTACCAATATTGATGTGAGAGTTTCCTGTAGGGGTTAGTCCATAAAATATTCAATGCCTACTAAGGCATACTATCGGCTCAAAAATCAACCTAGACACCACGTTTAATTTGATTTAGGAAGGCATTTTAACCTAAGCACCATGCTTAATTTAAAAGCCTTTAGAAGTAAAATCAGCACACCTTTTGGTTCAAGAATCAAACTATACACCGTGTCTAATTTAATTTAGAAAAATAGTTTAAACTAAGCACCATGCCTAATTTAGAACATGTAAGATCATACTCCAAACCTTAGACATACTATAGTAAACAAAGGTAGCATGAAAGCATTATAGAGATTTATTCAAATAGAGATGAAAAGAATGATTGTTATTTAGAAAATTGAGCATGGCTTAAAGGTAGAGACAACCAAGATGAATTAGCAACATGATATAAGATTTTCAGAGAAGTTCATCCCCCACACTTGAATTTTGCAAGGCAAAATCAAGTTTGGATAGATGTGATTCAATGTTGCATGATGATTGGTTGGACATACCTTGAGTCATCATCGTTCATCCTTTTTGCTTCAAACCTAGAATGATTAGTGACAATAATACCTGAAGGAATATTTTCATAATTATATTTCTATACTCATTTCATAAGGGTATCACAACAGAAGGTGAAAACTCATATTATCTTCCAAAAGTACTTGTTTTAGGACAGAAGCTCGTCCTTGGGAAACCTTCGAATTGCGTTTCTAATTGGTGAAGTGGTTTTTCCTCCAACACCAACCTTTGGGTGCCTATCTCAAGATTCATGCTAACGAGATTTACAATATTTATGATAAACATATGCATCTACAACCACCCTTTTAAAGTCTTTATGAATAGAAAGTATGAGGGGGTTGAAGATCTCTTGTGTGGCAATGTTGGAAAGACCAATTGATTCAGGAGATTTCTCATGTGAGCATGAATTTGATAAGGTGTTCATGAAATAACTTCCATGATCGTCGATGTCATCTTCCTTTTCAAGCTCTAGGGGTGTTTCTTCATGAATGTCTATAGGCGGAAACATTGTCTCCATCATTCCATGCCTATGACATTCAATGGACGTTTTATTGTCCAAGATTTCTCATGGATTGGTGGCTCTTGGGTTGATCTTGTCTAAGGCCTCCTCCAAAACTTGGATGAGTCTTGTTTATTAAAGAGATTTAAGCTCACCGTTTGGATCTAAGCCAAGTTTGGATTCTACTCATAAGGCTTCGTCCTTGTCCATCCATTCTTTAGCAATGACATATAAGTTCTTAATACATTCTAGACATTGTCGTTTCTCTTCTTGGTCATCTTTGTAGCCTTCATGACTCCTATACTTTGGGTGTCTTGGTGGATTTCTAGGATCATCATGAATTTCAGGAGAAAGAGCATAAGGAAAATCATCGGGATCAAGGATGGGTTTGAATGAGACATCTAATGTGGGCATATAAGGGGAGAAAATAGGAATTGCTTCTAAATGACTTGGCTCTCCTTCTATGGGTTCACTAGACATGCCATCCTTGAATTCTTCCCAATGTCCTACATGAGAATAAGGACCCTTTCTAAGAGATCCTTTCTTGAGAGGAATTGAATTATATTCGCTCGAAGGTTTCTTATGAAACTGGAAGTTTAAGCTTTTCCTAAAATCATTAAAAAGATCATCCTCAGAAGAAATTTCAAAAGGTTGAATTTCTTCTTCCTTTGGAGGAATTAGATTTTGGGGTATAGATGGTTCGGGATTGATAGGTAAACCTTGGGATTGAAGTGGTTGTGATTTGGCTATCAAAACTTCCTCTTCTTATTCGGAAGATGATTCCTTCTCTTCCTCGAGGAGTTTATTATGATTGCTTGTGTAGGGAGTTTTTCCACTAATCTTATCAAGCATAGACCTTGCTTCACTAGCAGACAGATGAAGGAAAGCTCCTCTAGAGGCTACATCAAGGGATTTCATGGAATCCTTGCTAAGACCCATGTAAAAATGTTGAAAGAGCATTGGGTCTAGAATAGCAAGGTCTGGACTAGCAATGATGAGGTCATTAAAACGATCCCACGATGTGCCAAGAGATTCTTTTTCTAGTTGTCTAAAATTTAGAACCTCTTTTTGAAAGCTAACCACTTTAGAGATGGGAAAGAAATGTAAACAAAATTTAGAGCATAGAATTTCCTAATCTCCTTGCATACTTCCTACGGTTTGATTGTACCATTGTTTAGCTCTTTCCATCAAAGAGAACGGAAACAACTTCCATCTTAAGGGTTCGTTAGATATGCCAGTGATACGCAAGCATGCACATGTTTGTTCAAACTTTTGTAGGTGTGAGTATGGGTTTTCGTTGCCTTCTCCCGAGAAGGATTGATCCCGAATCAGTTTTATAAAACACGGGCGCAGCTCATAACCAGGTGTAAGGGTAGGCTCTACAGATTTGATGGCTCTAGGCACATGCTCGTAGGTGCAACGTATAGGTGGATAGGAGTGGAATTCATGATAAAAAGGAAAAGAATAAAAGAAAGAAGATAAACGATAAGAGATTAAGCTAGGCTCGTATTTAATTCAGCAACCGTTTCCCTGGCAATGGTGCCAGAAAGCTTGTTGGTATATTTAACGCACATAGATAAATTCGCAAGCGCATGGATACCGCTGTAGCTTTTACCCGAAAGTATTCTAAGTATCATATCCATAGGGAAACGTGTGAGACTACGGTCTAACTCAACTGGTGGTAGCAACAAGGTTAAGATAAATAGGAGCATAAAGAGGAAAATTAAGGTTATCTAGTTCTGACTTGGGTAAACTATATCTTCTACTATTCAACTAGGGACATTACTTAAGGAAAGACACCAGCAGAGGATGCTTCCTGTAGTAACCGCGTCTTACTTGCCCTACAAACGAGAGGTGGACTACTGAGGATTCAACGAGGCTAACAGAGTCACCCTCGTGAGCTACCACCGATCCATAATACAGGATGCATCGACAAGTAACCAGAGTCTAAGCACCATGCTTACACTATAATTACTACTTTACTCTTCCGAAATAAAGAATAAAGCACTCAAACAAGTTGTGAACCTGATGAATAATATAAACAAGAAGCTTGCTTGGATTAGAAGTTGATTACCAGAGAAATCTTAGAGGCAAGCTCAGATAGAACTTGATCCGCTAAGGTACAAGCCGTAGAGAGAGCACCGACAGGCCAGCATCTCCTCCAAACTTTTCCCTCACTCTCTATCTCACTATTATTTACAAGACTAGATCCTATGGAGGACTAATCTTCTCTTGATAGCTGGCTCTAATCCTAAAGATATAAATTAGGGTTTTAGGGATCTATTGAGGGAGGGGGTAATGGCTGATATATATAGGCCGAAGCGTTAATCCTGAGCCCTCGAATCAAACCGACTTGAATGCACGGCGAAGATTAGATCTCAATGGCGGTGGGAAACCGACTTTCGAAGCGGAGGCTGACTGGTAGGACCCATAGGCCGGCCAACCTACAGGTGGGGCCGACCAGCCCCACATGGCAGCCCCTCGAGGTCTGTTTCGGTGGAGAGCCTCTTAGAGTCTTCTAGAATCTTCCCACACTGTTTACGTGGCAGAATTTCATAATTTTCTTTGACGAATAGGCCCCCCTTGATGGTTTTCTGGATAAACTCTGCTGAAAACACAAATTCACCAAAACTCATGGAATTTATTAGTTTAAACCCCTATACCTATGTTTGGTGATGAAATTAAGTATAAATGCAGGTTATGTTGATGGTTTCTAATTGGTGTTAGTGACCGTCAACACTCTCCAACTCCTCCAATACCAAGTGCAATGCAAATGGCAAGATCAAGATCAAGCTTCAACTCCCATTGCTATACCATCAAATTCAAGCTATACAAATCCACAAGTTCGTGATCAAGTACAAAGTCAAGTGCATGATCGAGTTGCTCATACAAAGATCAAATCAAGTTACGTTATTGCCAAGGACAATCAAAATTGATCATATTGTTGGTATTATCTCAAAGGGTGTTCAAAAATCAAGGGACTGCGTCGTTTTGTGAACACTTCCCAAGTGTATCTTCAAGACAACCAATAAAGATGGATGAAGCATATTGAAATACCTAGGTTGGGTGAATACTATGTATGAGAAGTTGATCAACTACACCTACGGTCAAGTTTGGAAGTATGATATCAACAAAGGGTGAAATGCCTATGATTGGAGAGTTGAGTTAGATCAAAGGAAACATTAGCATGCCAAGGTCAAGTCCTCTCAAGAGCATGTTAAAGACGTTTGGTATTTGCAAAGCAAATCAAAACCCCCATGACAACAAATGAACGCTTAGACTTGATGAAGATGGTAACCCCGTCGGTTGATCAAAAGCAATATTGGTCTTCGATATCCAAAAGATGTACAATTTGAGTTAGTTAGATATTCAAATTTGGATTATGTTGGGTGCAAGGTTGATAGGAAGAGCACCTCGAGCACTTGTCACATACTAGGGAGGTCACTAGTATCATGGTCAACAAAGAAGCAAAACTCCATAGCACTTTCAATCACCGAAGTGGAGTATATCTCGACATGAAGAAGTTGTGCACAATTGCTATGGATGAGGGCAATACTATTGAACTTTTGGTGTCAAGTTTGATGAAGTACCTATCCTATGTGACAATAAGAGTGTGGTGAAGATTGCAACCAATCCGGTTCAACACCCAAGAACAAAGTATATTGATATAAGGCACCATTTCATAAGCGATCACATCAACAAGGGTGACATAAAGATAGATGACATTGGCACCAATGATCCACTTGCCGACATTTTCACCAAACCATTGGATGAAGCAAGGTTTTGTAAACTAAAGAATGAGTTGAACGCCATTAACTACTCTAACATGTCATGACTAGCCTCTCTCCTGGCGTAGGAAAATGTATCATTGTAATGTGCATGTTCGTACATCCCTAACTATAGTATGTGGTTGTGCATATAGATCACAATTTGTGTTTCTAGGACATGCATTGAAATTCAAGTGTTATTCCATGTGAGACTAACTCATATGCAACAATTGATGTCTCTTTCTTCCTTCTTGAATTATCCTTGCTAGTTTGATCAATCATGAAATCCAAATTTTTATATTCCATAATATGAACAAATTTTGATTGCAAGACCAATTAATATGCATCAATCCATGCCTCTTTTGTCATTTCCAACATATTGTTGCTATTTTTTCATTTTCATAATTCAATCTTAGCTTAAATTCTCATTTGCATGTAATTTTGCTTCATATGAGCCCACATACATTAATAATTTTGGGACCAAACACCTGCACATAATCTTATCAAAATATGTTAATTCATTAATAGTGATGTCATTCAATCTACAAAAACCACTTTTAGTCCAATACCGGAAAAAAAAGAACATCTCATGAATATTATAGAAACAATCGAAATATACTGTAAACATTCTATGGATACTTTACAAACAACCTAAATACATCATAAAATAACTCATAGGTAATGTGAACAATAGAAGTGGAATATCACATGGATACAATGTGAACAACCTAAAATGCACCATGGAACATCTCATTGGTACAATATGAACAATCGAAAATACATCGTTGAACATCTGGCCAAAAGAGTACTACGTAAATAATTCAAAATATACCATAGAACATTTTATGTGTACTTTATAAATAATCAAAAATACATCGTAAAACATCATATGGATACTTCGTGAATAACCCAAAATATACTATGAAATATTCGTGAGTACTATAAGAACATTACACCATAGGCCATGTATAAGAAAATAAAAAATAAATAAGAAAATTAATTAGAATAACCTTAATAATGATAAACTTTTTTTCTTTGACTCTCCGCGTAAATTCTATTTGGTAGGTTGTGACATTGAGTTAGGGCATTGGGAATGGCTATTGCAGTCATCCTCGTCGCCGCGCGCCTGGGAGGTTTGTTAGAATTGGATATCCGGCTCTATCTTCGTATTTGAGAATACTGGGAGGTTCGCTTTAGAGGTCCTAGGTGTAAGGTGCTAGAATGATAATGATGTAGGTGCTAAGATAACGGTTTTGGCCGCGGCAGTGTAGTACTGATGACTAAAATCTTAGTAGACCTGCTTTTGATTTTCTTTTAGAGCAAACTATTAGAAAATGTCGGTGATGGAATTATTTTTCCTTTCTGCAGTACTCTCTCTGTCCCACAAAGAGAGTCGTTATGGGATACGTGCAGGTCAAACTTTCTTAACTTTGACCAGATTTATAGAAAATACGTGCAACATTTATATCTTCAAATAACTTTATTATGAAAGTATATTCAACGATCTATCTAATTATACTAATTATGGATTATAAATATTAAGATTTTTTATATATAATTGGTCAAAGTAAAAAAAAAAATTGACTTCTCGAGAAGCAAGAGCGACTTCTGTTTTTGGGAAAGAGGGAGTAATATTTATTAGACAGGCTACAAAACTAATTTTGGATTATCTTTTCAGGTAGTGTTGTGTTAGAGATGCTCCCTCACACTGCCGTCAGTCGTCACACATGTCCTTCGTGGCTTATCTTTTCCGATCGTGCCCTCCCCGCGCGCACGATTCCACGGATCCGCCCCCGTTTCTTCTTTCTTGGCCAAAACCCCACACACCAACACACACACTTCGCCTTTCCCTCCCTCCGCTGCGCCGCGCCGCTCCGAGCCCTCTTCCTCCTCCTCCAACTCCTCCTCCTCCTCCTCTCCCCGCGCGGCCGAGAATGTTCTACTCGCATCAGCTCCTCGCGCGGAAGGAGCCGCTCGGCCAGATATGGTGCGTCTGCTCCCTTCATCGCGCCTCCTATTCCCCTCGTTGCGGCTCTAATCGCGCTCGTTTCCCTTCCTGTTCCTCGCAATGCGTTTGGTTCTATACCTTCTTCTGACAAATCGCGCTCAGTTTTCTTTTGCTGGTCACGCTTGCGCCGATCTTGCGCCGATTCGGCGGCCACTAATTGCGTTCGCCCGTTCGTGTTGTGGTTGCAGGATGGCGGCGACGCTCCACTCGAAGATCAACCGCAAGCGGCTCGACAAGCTCGACATCATCAAAATCTGGTGAGGAAACTGGTCCGAGCGATTCGAGTTCCGCCCTGTTATGAGGGGATTTTTTTTTGTGCTTTTTTGTTTTTGCTGATTTTTGTTTGTGTGTTTCTCGTTTAGTGAGGAGATTTTGAACCCCTCGGTGCCCATGGCTCTGAGGCTCTCTGGAATCCTCATGGGTGAGTTCAATTTTGCTTGCGCCCCCGAAAATTTTCCTCCCGTTTTTTCGGATGGGTTTTTATTCTCCGTGATCAAAATTCGTGAACAGGTGGCGTGGTGATCGTGTACGAGAGGAAGGTGAAGCTTTTCTACGGTAAGTTTCTTCCTCGCTACTTGTTGATTTTGTTTGAATTCCCTGTGTTTTGTCATCTTATTTCTCAAATCGATCGTGTGTTCTCTTTCTCGCAGCTGATGTGTCTCGGCTTCTGGTAAGAACTCGTTCAGGATTTGCCCGAGTGTTTTCTGTGTGTCCTGGTCGGTCGATTTGATTATCCTTGCAATTCAGTTCGAGTTATACTTGTACTAACTTCTCGTGCAGACTGAGATCAACGAGGCATGGCGGATAAAACCGGCTACAGACACCACCGTCCTCTCGAAGGGTAAAGCCCAAGCCAAGTAAGTTTGCTACCGGTCTCCATCCCTGTCTTAGCGTTTATAGATGTTACATGCTGGGGTTGAGGGGGTTCGGTTTGAGTAAGGTTGCGCTGCGTAATGCTGGTGATGTTGTTACTGAGGAGTGGTGTTTGCTTCTCAGCTTTCTGAAAACAGAGTTTGTTGTGTGTTTAGGCTGTGCTGTGTTCATCTGGTTGTTTGGATTGGCGAATGTTGTTATCTGGCTGGGATGTTCATGGGAGTTCTTAGGAGATAGATATGTCGTCAGGTTGCTTGAGCTGAATTGGTATGTGGTGCAATGTGTGTACCGTGGGAAATGAAAATGGGATTTACAGCTAGATGTTGGCGATTGTCATGGCAGCTTGCTGTGCCTTGCTCACTGGGCGCTTGTGCTTGCTGAAGCACTCACATCCACTGTCTGATGTATGACTCCCAATGATCTTCTGTCAACTGGACTAATCACTTGCTGTTTCGCTCAAATTTATTCAGTAGGATTGAGACACACTGTCCAACCTGGGTGGTTCTGGCTGTAGGTACAAGGGTCTCATGCAGGCATTATCGGCCTATGGATTTATTCAAATTCACTTAAGATTCTCCATCTAAATCTGCTTGTAACCTTGTTTCGCTTTATTTTTTAATCTGTTTTTCCAATTTTGACTTTTGAGACATCAGAATAGGATGTGCATAGATTTGCATTTAGCATATTTTGGTGCACCAGTTACTTTCTCCTTCCAATATGTGAGCATCTTCGTGTCATTGGAGTATCTTTTGGCATGTTCTTGAGCTTGTCCATTTCACCATTTGCTAGCTATACAATACTGTACTTGAGAAATAATGCTATCTTAAAAGGGTGTTCATCATGAGAACTGGAAATGACCATCTACGGTCATGATTAATTATTTTGGCATTACCATTCCCTAACCAGTTACGGCTGTAGTATAACCCTTTGAAGTTTGTTTGAGAGTTAATGTAATCTTTTCTTGATATAACGCCTTTTCCGGTTAAACTTCTATAGATAAATTTGACCTCATTACTACTAGCTCTTTCATAGCCAAACACCTCAGTCTCTCCCCTTCTGTAAATAGCATGGAGTGGGTATGAACTGGTGATATAGGAAAGATTGTTCTTTGCTAAGAGTAAGAAAGTAATGTGGCATGCTTATCTGACAGCAGAACTTCATGCAGGTATGAAGCAGTAACATTGCCAGAGAAAATTATCAATATGGCGGTGGAACAGCCCATGTTTTTCTCAGAGACTGACGGTGCCAGGTTCCGAGGAATGGTAATCCTTGTCACCTGTGTATTTCAGAAAAACTTTATATGCATACAGTATGGTTCTTATTTAGAATAGCCATCAGCATCACATGAACACATCTCTTTTTTCCGACTTTGGCCTGATTGTATCCACTTTTCTGACTGAAATATATGATGCATGTTTAGCGATTGGAAGATCTGGATGAACAGTACTTTAATGTCAATCTTGATGATGATGACTTCTCTCATGCTGATCAGCGTCATCAAGGTTTGTCTTTCTTCTCTTGCGGACTACTCTTTGTGTTTTTTTTCTTACTCTTTGTGTTTGTATAAGGGAGAATATTCTCAAACTCTATGATATTTTCT
The DNA here is from genome assembly GCA_904845875.1 of Miscanthus lutarioriparius. Lineage (NCBI taxonomy): Eukaryota > Viridiplantae > Streptophyta > Magnoliopsida > Poales > Poaceae > Miscanthus > Miscanthus lutarioriparius. Next base: position 3,014,568 of record CAJGYO010000016.1, on the reverse strand, counting down.
CAGCTGAAGCAGTGAATATAACCCTGGTCGATAATTTTGAGTCTGGGCTTGCAGAAACTGATGTGTTCAATCGCTTTGAGAGGTAAAGCAAAGCTGCATACTTATTTAAATTTACCACTCTTTTACCATCGCTGCTGTATGTTTCTTTTTCTTATTTTGTGTATAGTACAAATATAATTTGCAATAGTGCCTTGTATACAGATTTGACATAGCAGATGATGAGACCACAGTCAATATCACTCCTGATGAGCACCCACAAGTTCCAAGTATGCTGGTTCCCTCACCACCTAGGCAGGAAGACCCTCCTCAGCAAGAAGAACAGTACTATGCTGCCCCCTCCCCTGTTCATCAAGAACCTCAACAAGGTGAAACTAAGCACATGATTTACTCTCTGCCATATGGAAACAAGGCTGTAGTTTTTAAAAATTAGAATTTCCTTTTTCCCCCCAAAAGACAATGATTCTCATGTCAATTGTGCATTGACATGTTACTTCGGTCAAGTGGAAGAACTTGCATCCAAAAGTTTTCCAGTTGATGGTTCTTACTGACAGCTAATGGCCATTTGCAGACTCTATTAGAATATTCTTGAAACTATTCACGCTTTATCTCTCATGGCCTTTGCACATAGTCAAATGGCTACAGTAGGACTCTGTTTCAGGATAAGAGACTAGGGAGTGCATCCTTGGTGGCAACTGCTGAGTCTTCTAGCTGCTATGTGGCATATCTTGCTCTTTCTCTTTTGGCAATGTGATCCATTAGCTTACCAATAATCGCTAAGCACAACTATATTTCTGATTCTCAACTTATGTCGTATTTCAACCTTTGGTACTTGACAAAAAGAACTTGTAGTTCGTTTCCGCCTTCGTTTTTTTGTTGGTTGACTAGTTACCTGATATATTAGAAGTTGACTGCTGGACATAATTTAAGTACATGTGTTGTTGCATTTATACCATATTTGAAGCCTTTCTGCAATTACTGAAAGTTCTCTTGCAGGGGGACCAGAGGAGCAAGAGGAGCAGAAGATGAAGGTAAACATGATTTATCAAGCCTTATTACATCTAGAAAATACAAAATAGTATGAAAAGGGATTACTTGTTTAGTTTGTTCTTGTTTACTTGAGCTAGCACTTTTACACAGCAGCAGCAACCACCTAAAGCATCAAAGCGGAAAGCACGTGGGGAACTCCCACAAGTAATTATGGACAATAACCAGATGATGATCCCGGGAAACATATATCAGACATGGCTGAAGGATGCGTTAAGCCTTGTCTCAAAAAGGCGTAAAGTTAACAGTGTATGTTTGGTTCGACTAACCTATTTTCCTGGAGATGTCTGTACTGATGCACTCTAATAAAGAACATTTATGTGATTTATGCTTGCAGAATTTTAATTTTATTCGATCAACCAAGATAAGTGATCTCGTGGACATCCCCCCAGCTGCTCTAATATCTCATGACAACTCGCCCTCAGAATTATATTATCCTAAGCCACTTATGCAGCTCTGGAAGGACTGCACTGAAGTCAAGTCCACAAAAGCTTCTTCAGGTCATTTCATAATTTGTAATATTGTGTCACCTTTCTTGACTTGAAGAAACCATATTATTTTAACATGCTAAAGGCCAATTCAAAAACCTGAACTGTTTCTTATTTTCTTAAAGGAGGGCAGCGATCATCATCACAAGAACAACAGCCGAAAAACTCACCACCACATGAATTTCCACCTCAGGTTATTCTAGATTCTTTTATTTTCTGAAAAGAATAACACCGTTCCCTAGTGAGCTGATCATAATTGTCATTAGATTTGTCCCTGATGAGTGGTTGAATTTTCAGGCTGGGGGAGAGTATGAGATGGAAACAGGTGGTCTGCCGATGGACTTCACAGATGGCATTGAAAAATTCAGAGCAAACATGAGTGCAGAGTATGACAGAGCTTACGATACTCTGCACAGTGACCATAGTGTTACTCCTGGAAGTCCTGGTAAGTTGAAAAGTGAATAAGTTTAATGTGTGTCTGTGCTTATATTAGACAGTCAATGACATAAATCTCTAGCAGGGTTAAGTCACAGGTCTGCTTCAAGTTCTGGTGGCTCTGGACGGGCGTTTATACCATTGGATCCAGAAGTACAATTTCCATCAGGAAGTGGAAGGTGACTGTTGACTTATAGTAATAGCAGCATGTCACCTATATTAGTATTCTGAAGTCTGAACTATGACTATGTGATATTTTGTTACTGAAAGAACTTGCCCATCTAAAGATTTTTCATCATCACAACGGAACCTCCTATTGTATATGCTCATAAGTGCAGAAACTAAAGTGTGTAATCTCCTTTATGAAGTGTCAGGCAAATAAAAAAATGTCTAGCTCCCCACTGTCCTATTGTATTCACAAGAGATGTAGGTACCGTTCCTGGCTTGCTACTCGCTAGCTGGGAAGGTCCTAATGTGTAAACAAACTCCTGTCTACTTAATGAAGTACGGGCTGCTTAAGTCCACTCGAGAAAAAAGTTTCTTATAGTGACCATGTCATGGTTATTGAACACAGGTCCAAGAGGGGGCGGCATTCATCTGCAAGAAGCTTGGGGAATCTTGATACTGTTGAGGAAGATTTTCCACTGGAGCAGGAAGTGATGGACTTCAAGATGAGAAGGCTTTCAGATTATGCTCCAACTCCTGGTTGGTTGCATTTCTGACCTTTACTCTGCTATATATAAACATGTGAAACTGTTTCCGGAACATTAACTGTTTCAACCAACATCGAATTTAACAGTTTTGCTCCAACTCCTGGTCGGTTCCATTTCTGTCCTTATTCACTCTGTTATATATAAAGTTATAAACATGTGAAACTGTTTTCTGGAACATTTGAAACTGTTTCGATCAACATAGAATTTAACAGTCAACATTCGTTTCAGACCTACTGGAAGAAACTGAACCGACTCAAACCCCATATGAGAGGCGCTCCAATCCAATGGACAAGGTCACAGAAACAATCATGTCGTACGTATCCGGAACTTTTTTGCTCATAGTGCCTGGGTAGCTTAAGTTTGTTGAAATGTGGTACAACGGATGCACATACATTTTCTGATGCTAGAGTTATCTTCATGCAGGCACCTCAAAGTTCATTTCGATAGCCCAGGTGCCCCGCAGTCTGAATCCTTAAGTCATCTAGCTCATGGGATGACCAAAGCCAGGGCAGCCCGACTATTCTATCAAGCAACCGGTATGTATTCCCTCCATCCCAAATTATAGGTCGTTTTTTTGCTTTTCTAGGTACATAACTTTTGTTGTCCTATAATTTGAAAGGGAGGGAGTATTTCTCTATGGCGCTTTGACTGGAAAATAAACAGTACTGTTGCTAAAGTAAATAAAAAACTAGTAGTCGTCACTGACATGATGTTAAACAGTTATGATAGCTTTCCTGGCTTAGTGACTATTCATGGTTTCTGTAATTAGGTTGGGTTACACTTAAACACCATTGAAGCCTGCTTTCCTTTATTGCTAGGAAATTTGGCACACTTTCCTCAAATTTATAATTTTAGTGGCTGTGTAAATGTTTTCTCAGTATGGTGTAGCAAATAATTATTTTTTTTTTTTTTTGCGTAAGATGGCTGTTGCTCTGCCTTTGCATTGTAGAAGTTTGAAAAAACAGTCTGATTTACAGTCTGAGCATAAGACCAGACAAGGGAGAAAAATCAAAACTGAAACAAAAGAAAGAAGAGAAAAACACCAGCCCAGTGAAGCCAAGAGCGCTCCTGGCCGAAATCCTTTACGGAGGACATAGTAGTTTACAGGTCTTGGTTGTGCCCAGTTTTATAGTTGGTGATGTTTTGCTGGATGAGGTTGTCAGTTTGTGCTGGCGTTAGAGCCTTATTGTCGAAAAATTGCCAGCAACACATAACTGGTTGTCTGGTTCACTTACCTGTGTGGTTAAATAAGAGAAGTTTCACACAATCCAATACTAGGCCGCATAATTTATAATTTTGACATATTAAGGAATAATGGTGAATCTGAAGTTTATGATATCACTCAGTTTAATTGTAATGCTAGAATGGACCTTATTATCTAATGGGGAATGTTTGTTCTGTAGTTTTGGCAACTTGTGATTACATCAAGGTTACTCAGCTGAAACCGTACGGAGACATCTTGATCTCCAGAGGATCAAAGATGTGACTTGGTGATGTTGGAAACAGTTTTGATGCGGTGGTTCTCGGTGCACATCACGTGTTTATATTACAGAATGCTTACATATTGCATAGGAGGTCTTGTAGGTAACACATAATCTATGTTGATTTGGTGAAGGAAAGGAAGCGAGATATGATGCAGTAGTTTTGTGTTATGTCAACGGGAAACTCTAAGATGTTGTTTTCGAGGTTTGATAGGTGGGGTATATTTATAGCCGTGGATTATAGTTATAGCCGTATAGGACTAAGTTACATGACATATCTATATAGCCAGGGGATCCATCCATAGATATTAATTATCTTCTTTTGGTTCTGTATTAAGCTTCGCATGAAACTGTACGTCTGTACCCGACGTTATCCAGACCCTTGCAAGATGTGATTATTTATGTACACACGTCGGAGATGTTACAAATGTGGAATCTGGAATCTGAATGCATAATGTTCTTTTTTGTTTTCGTTTTTTTTTTTGGCTTTGGACACAACATATCCTCTGCAAGTCAGCTAGTACTTTGAAAGTTTGAATGCACATGATGTGCTGCAGAGGATATGAATCGATCCGTTTGGCTTTTATTCCTATCATCACCTGCTTGACGCCCAACCCATACATAATATAATATTATCCTCTATCCACTTTGATTTATCCTCTGTACTGCAATTTTCGCTATTATAATTCCAACCATACTTTAGCACTAATAAGGCCCTGGTTAGTTCTAAAAAATTTTCACCCTAAAGTGTCACATCGAATCTTACGGCACATCCATGGAGTACTAAATGTAGACGGAAAAAAAAAACTAATTGCACAGTTAGGTGAGAAATAGTGAGACGAAAACTTTCGAACCTAATTAGTCTATAATTAAACGCTAATTACTAAATACAAACAAAAGTGCTAAGGTAGCCTAACAAAAAATTTCGCCAACTAAACACGCTCTAAGTGCCTGCCCGATTGTTTGATGCCTACTACTACTAGAGTTAAAGTAGCTCCTGCCCGATTGTTTAGCCTTGAGTTCCTTGTGCCGTTGTTTCTGCCGCTGCCCCGCTCGGCCATGCCCATGTCCATGTGAGGGGGCCAGCCGTCGATCGGGTCTTCCTCATGGACCAGTCGCCATCCTCGTCGGCGCGGTCGGGCATGTCTGAGTCAGCCCCCTGCGGCCTGCGCTCGCTGCAGCGTGGGCATCCGCACGCACAGGTCCGGGGTCGCGGCGCCGCCTGGAGCCCCAGAGGCACGTCACACCACCGTCTCAGACGGGCGCAGTAGGGTGCGGAGCACGGGGACGGCGGCTAGGCCGGCCCCTCGGCTCTCGGCGAGCAGGCGGACGCGTGCCCCTGCTCCACCGCACTCCGCTTCCTCGCCCGTCTCCGCATGCTGCTCGTTCCCGGACGGGCGAGCGTGGGCTTCGGCGGTTCTGTTTTTCCGTGACTGGGCGCGGCAGATAGGTGGGGACGTGGGCGTGGATACGTACGCTTTCTTTTTCATATAACCGCTTAAACAGCGGAGGATAAACAGGGCTACAGCGTGGAGTCCTGGACAAAGACGATGACCTGGACAGTCGATCAGCCACCGAAAGAAACCTTTTTTGGCTATAAGAAATTTCAAGTGGAAACCGGTTACAACTCTAACCACGCACACCTAATTAACTAGCCAGCAGTTGGATTCAGACCGATCTTTCTCTTTCCTCCACCTCTTTCTCTTTCTCTAGTAACAACTTTCCTTTTTTCCTTTCTCGGCCTCTTGTTCGTCAATCTACTTGCCGGTTTATTTCCATATACATATGGAGGTTGCTGCGACGACTGCGAGCCATGAGCTGGTCCCTCAGCTGCAGTTCCCTCCTGGCTACCGCTTCGTGCCGACCGAGGAGGAGCTCGTCGACGTCTACCTCCGCGCCAAGATCGAGGGCCACAAGCTTCCCCTGGAAGTCATCAACGACGTCTCCATCCTCGAATGGCAGCCCGGCAAACTCGTCGGTAAGCAGTTAAGATGCTACTGATTGCTACTGCGTCGTACGTATTACTGATCGAGTAATTGCATTAGCTATCTAGTCGTCTAATTATTTTTGCATGATGTAATGGAATGACTTACTGCAATATACGTAATGCATGGACCATGGTCGTCACGTATGTATGCGCGCATGCATGCGTGTAGAGAAGTACAAGGGGTACGGCGAGAACAGGTGGTTCTTCTTCACGGTGCGGGAGCAGTCGTCGTCGAACAAGGAGAAGGAGCCCAGCCGGAAGGTGAGGGTGGACGGCGTCACGGCGACATGGAAGGCCACGGGGAGCGTGCAGCACATCCGGCGGGCGAGATCCAAGGACGGCGACGGCGACAAGGTGGTCGTGGGCACCAAGAGGGTGCTCATCTACAACTCCAGCGACACCGCCGAGAACGGCAAGTGGAGCATGCACGAGTACGTCCTCAAAGACCACGCCGCGGTACGTAATGCACGCCTAATTGTTTGCGTAATAATTGCATATTTATGAACATGAACAAACCCTAGATAAAAGGGACTTTATTATTTGCATATACTACCCTGTTATTGACGTGATTTATAATATTAACCATTATTTTTCTCTAACGAACCCTAACGAACATATCTGATTACAAAAAAAGTACTACAATTCACAAATCTACACATAATGCATGACTTTATTATTTGATGTTTCCAAACTATATATTTTAAAATATATTTAGGGTCTAATTTTTAAAAGTTCAATCGGACTATTTTCAGCACCAAGTATTTATGGGTGGAGGTAGTATCAATTAAACTTTTTTTTATATTAGCAAGCAAAAGATCTCGGCGTTGTCATGGTGACAGCAAAGAAAAAACAAATCCTACCAAATAGTAACTGATTTGATCTATTCTATAATGTTACGATAGATTTATGCACCACCCTAACATTATAATCTTGTACTGAATTTGCCTCATTCTGAGCCTTTGTAATAACATATATATGTTTAGAAGCTAATTTCTTTCTTTTGGACTGGACTGAATGTTCACGCAACTTGAGAATTCGACCAGGTCACGTGTCTGACCGAATTTGAGCAACACAAGATTGGATCTTGTACCTTGCCTTGCCTGGAGGAAACTGGACAATTGGCCCTAAAAAAGATTACTAAGGGCTTGTTTTGACTGGACTGAATGTTCACGCAACTTTTCGAGAATTCGACCAATTATTGTCACGTGTCTGACACTAATTTCAAAAGATTCGTCAACAATTTAAATCATTGGATTAGTTATTTTTTATCTATATTTAATATTCCATGCATGTGTTCAAAGATTTGACTGACAATTGGCCCTAAAAAAGATTACTAATTGCCTGAATTTATGCATCTTGCTTGATATATGTCCCTCCGCTGGTAAATTAACTTACTCCATGATCGACATGCATGCAGATTGGGCAGTATGCCCTGTACTCGATCCAAAGGAAGCAGCACTCGGACACCGAGGGCAATGCCGGCAATGACGACATGGATCCAGAGAAGAAGAAGAAGAAGACTAGAAAGAGGAAGAGGACGGAGACGGAGATGCCTTCTACCGAACTGGAGGGAGTGCAGCTGCCGCACCCAGAGACGACAACACTGCTCGCCGAGCCACCACTGAAGCCGACAAGGAAGGCCAAGGCCCAGAGGAAGAAGAAGCCATCAATGCAAGTTGGAGTTGAAGGAGAACAGCAGCAGCAGCAGCAGCAGCAGCAGGGACAGTCACCGATGGAGCCAGTGACGCCGCCCAAGAAAGATGAGCTAGCGCCCTCGCAGCAAGAAGGACGACAACAGCAGCCGTCGGCGCCTGCGGACAGTGCGCCGGCGCCGGTCGTCCTCTCCGCCGTGCCGCTGCAGGCGGTACGCGTGTGCCCACCATCGGAACCGGACGGAACGCTCGGAGCTTCCGCGCCTAAGCCTGAAGAAGACATGCCCGACGACATGTCCCAGCTCCTGGCACTGCTCGGTTACCCTGCCATGTTCTGCAACAACCAAGGTCAGGAGCAGTGGCCACCGAGCTTGACAGGCAGTACGGCGTTCCTCGCCGCAGCAGACACCAATGTCGTCGTTGGCCATGCTCCGCTCCAGCCCTACCAGCAACAGGAAGATGGCTACAGCTTGTTCGGAGTGCAGAACCAGCATCTCTTCTTGGGAGAGAACCAAAGTGTTTACATGGAGCAGGGATGGCAGCACGCTGATCTGTTACTCCCAGACAACACCACCACGCAGACGATGAACAGCAGCGGCGGCGGCTGGGAGCACGGTAACGACCAGCGTCAGATTCACCAGCAGCAGGAGGAGAACAATGGAGGGGGCTCTGGAGTAGTACAAGACCAGCAGCCTATGAATCATCCCCAGGGCGGCCATGACCTGCCGCCCTTGGACGAGCAGTCGTCTGGCTCTGATGATCTGCAGGTCGATAGCCTCCTGTTCGGCGAGAGCGTTCAGATGGACGAGCTCGACGGGTTTGTCAGGGGCGTGCTGGTGTCCCGCGATGAGCCGCCTCAGGACTTGGCAGCAGGCACGCAGGAGCAGGAGGGAGGCGATGATCCAGCGACTCTGCAAGCAGCAGGCACGCAGGAGCAGGGGGCTGATGGTACAGCGAACTTGCAGAGTCTTCAGCATGATGAGCTTCAGTTGCAGTGGCTCTATTATTGTCAGGTGCAGCGTGCTCGCAACGAACACGTGCGGGATGGGCCGTGCTCTTGCATGATTTGTGCAGCAGGTCTGTGGCATTATTTTCCCGGTCCTTGAGTGGTGGTACCGCGAGGTAACCATTCAAGGAATACGTATATACTCATTAGTCAGGTCTGTTAGTATTCATCAGTGTTTATGTGGTATGCATGCGTTACGGCTATAGTATTGCTGCTACTTCCTCAAGTTCATTAGTCAAGTTCAATTCAATTATTATTATTATCTTGAAAGGAGTCCTCAACCTTATAGACGAAAACATCTTCTTCCTCCATCCTAAATGAATATAACTATCACTTTCTAAGAAGTTAAATAATTTTAAATTTAATTAAATCTATATGAAAAGATACAAACATTTAAATAAATGACATTAGATTAATTATAAAATATAATTTTATATAAAATTTATTTGAAAACATAAGTATTGAAACTAGTTTTTTATATATAAATTCTGTTGAGCTTAAGAAAGTTTAGTTTATTATATAAACCTAGAATTGTAAGTCGACGAGAGTGAGTAGTGGCCCTGTTCCTTTGGCGGCTGATAAAAAAAAAATACTGTTGGTTGATTTGTTACTAGAGAAAAACGCTGTTCAAAAGTACGGCTCGTAACCCAGCGTACAGGGCCAGTATCTTGACTCTTGAGCGGGCGCCACCGCCAGCTGCAGCGGCAACGGCGCTGGTCTCCGCCTGTCTTCCCGGAGTCCGGCGGAAGGCCGGTGTCGGGAGGAGGAAAGGTTCTTCCCAGGCACCGCGACCCATGCTGAGGCATCTGGTCCGGTCGGGCCAGCTCGCCGACGCGAGGAGCCTATTCGACGCGATGCCGAACCGCGACGAGGTCGCCTACGCCACGCTCCTCTCGGGCTATGCCGCGGCAGCCGACTTCCCGGGCGCCATGGCGCTCTTCTCCCTCTTCCGCGCCTCCTCCCCGCCTCACGCCGCCGCGGACCCGTTCATCCTCAGCCCCGTCCTCAAGGCGTGCGCTTCCGCTGCCGCTGCCGCCGGCACCGGCGCAGGGCTCCTCCCCCTCTCCTTCCCCCACGCTGCGGCGGCGGCCGCGCTGCACGCGTTCGCCGTCCGCTCCTCCGCCGTGTCGTCCGTGTTCGTGTCCACGGCGCTCGCGGACGCCTACGCCAAAACCGGCCGCCTGGAGCTGGCGCTCCAGGTGCTCGACGAAACGCCCCACAAGAACGTGGTCTCGTGGACCACGCTCGTCGCCTCGCTGGCGCGGGCCGGCCGGCGGCACGACGCGCTCCGCCGCTTCGCCGAGATGCGAGCCTCCGGCGTGGCCTGCGACTCCCACGCCTGCGCGGCCGCGCTCACGGCGTGCGCCGGTGCGGGGCTGCCGTCACGCGGCCGCGAGGTGCACGCGCTCTGCGCCAAGCTCGGCCTCGACGCCGTGCCCTTCGTCGCCAACGCGCTCGCGGCGCTGTACGCGCGGTGCGGCGCTGTCGACCGCGCGCTGGCCGCGGTCGACCGCATGGGCACGCGCGATGTTGCTGCGTCCACGACGCTGATCGCCTCCTACATCCAGACCGGCCGCGCGGTGGAAGCTATCGAGGCGTTTGTCAGAATGCTTCGCGATGAGTCGTCAAATTCTGCGTCACCAAATGAGTATACTTTCTCTGCCGTAATTGCTGCGTGCCCAAATATTGAAGGTGCCTATCTTGGAGAGCAGTTACATGCACAAGCTGCACGGAGAGGGCTATCTCATACCCGCTCTGTGGCCAATTCCCTTATCAAACTCTATGCGCGCTGTGGTCGACTTTCAGCTGCTGATGCTATCTTCCGGGAGAGTGATGTCAAGGATGTTGTCTCCTGGAGCACAATTATATCAGGATATGCACAGGAAGGCCTCGGCGAGGAGTCTTTTGCCTTATTCTCAGAAATGCGGCATCACAGCAGCTGCCCTCGGCCAAATGAGTTTACTCTTGCGAGTCTCTTCAGTGTGTGTGCGAGTGCTGCATCACTGGATGCTGGACGCCAGCTGCATGCACTCGCTGTCGCTGCTGGACTTGAACACCATGTGATGGTAAGGAGTGCGCTCGTTAACATGTACGGAAAGAGTGGTAGCATGTCAGATGCTAATGTCGTATTTTCCAATCGCACTAAAGATGATGTGATTTCATGGACTGCAATGATCGTTGGGCATGCTGAGCATGGTCACAGCAAAGAGGCATTTGAACTGTTTGAGGAAATGTGCCGTGTCGGGCTAAAGCCAGACCATGTTACGTTCATTGGTGTACTCACTGCTTGCTCTCACGCGGGGGAAGTTGAGCTCGGATTGAGATATCTCAATGCAATGAACAAAAGCTATGGGCTGGAGCCTGAAAAGGAGCACTACGGTTGTGTTGTTGATTTGTTAGCCAGAGCTGGTAGAATACATGAGGCTGAGGAGTTGATTGGAAGAATTGCTGCTGATGGAAGAGATGGTGTGGTTTGGACATCTTTGCTTAGGGCATGTGCTGCTCGAGGGGCAGAGGAAACTGGAAAGAAAGCTGCAGAGAGGATGATGGAGGCAGAGCCATGGGGTTCAGGAGCACATGTGGCGATGGCAAACCTCTATGCTAGCAAGGGGCAGTGGCGTGAGGCAGCACAGGAACGCCATTTGATGAAGCAGAAAGGTGTTCTAAAAGGCGCAGGGTGGTCATCAGTTGAAGTTGGAGGGGACGATAGGGGGGTTGGAGTGTTTGTTTCAGGAGATCGGACAAATCCCCATGACAATGCCATCTACATGATGCTTGAGCTGATATACTATGGAGCCAGAATGGTTGGCCAAATCCCTGATCAGTTGGATTTAGGATCTGAAGTGGAGCTAGCAGTGTACTAAGTCATCCTGAAAGATGCACTTACTACTGAAAGGGAGAAATTTACATGGTACCCTGTCAATAATGAAACATCCATCGGAGGACAACATAAGGATACACATTGTATCCTGCTCTTCAGTTGCTTCAAGTTATGATACCGGTCCATTTTATCCTATCTTTCGTTTTTTGTGGGTGGCTTTGTCCTATTCTAGATGCACCATCTCATCCTTACTTAGCCATGTGATACTTTCTCTGTTGGAAATAAATAACTACATTTATGTCTGATGTATTTCTGATAAATGAAACATGGTGTAGCATCTCTAGACCATGGAGAATCTTAAATGTTTGTTTATGATTAATCTAACTCTTTTTTTATCCATGACTGTTCAGATACTTTTCATGAAGTGAGAAGAAAGCGGGATAACAAAAAGGAGGTTAGTAGATGCATGAATTCCTTATAGCCCCAGCTTTTCTATAGGTTCATTTTTTTTTTTGAGAGTTTCCTTTTCGCTTCAATGTGAGTTTGGGGTCATTAGTTATGCAGCTTGCACTGAATGGAGGTTCACTGTTTGCTTTTTCCATCCTTTGATTTTTGTGTGAGATTTACCTTTTTACTGCAATGTGAGTTTAAGGCCATTGATTGTGCAATCTTGCACTGAATGGGAGACTTGGATTTCTCCCATGGTATGGACTAGCTGATATGTCGTATTGCTGTATTGTGCCATTTTTGCCAGCCGTCGGTGATTCAGTCATTTGCAATACACCAAATCTTGTGCCCAAGGAATACAACAAAACTGTTTTCACATCAGAAGTAAGTCATGGTGCAGGAGATAAATTACTAAAAGGTGCTATTGAGGCATACTCTGTACCTAAAGATCCTTCCTCACTTGATATGGTCTCTCCAGCAAAAGGAACAGATGTTGAAGCTCCTTCCTTCAGTGATAATGCACAATGTTCATTGACGCCAGATGTCAGTGAAGATGGCGTTGAAAAAGACACAAATTTGGAAGAGGCCAATACAGAAAGTTTGGCAATTTTTGGACAATTTTCTGCTTCTGGTAATGATATGCAATCTGGATATACTAAAGTTGTCACTCATTAGGATGATGCCTCGATAGAGAAAACAGATGACTTTCAGTCCCAAGGCCTTTCATTCTGAGCATGACCAATGTAAGTCAAAATGGACATCATTTCCTTACCTGTATTTCTGCATGTGGTTGTTCAACTTATATGGTTCTTAAGACCCTAACACTAAGTAAATAAGTCTGAAGTACTTATTTGTTCAACTTATGTAAGTGTCTGTTCAGTTTGAGGATACGCGCAGTGTCGGGCTAAAGCTAAACCATGTTACATTCATCAGTGTACTCACCGTTTACTCACACACAGGGGAAGTTGAGCTCAAACTGAGCTCAATGCAATGAACAAAAGCTACGGGCTGGAGCCTAAAAAGGAGCACTACGGTTGTGTTGTTGATTTGTTGGGCAGAGCTGTTAGAATCATGAGGCTAAGGAGTTGATTGGAAGAGATGGTGTGGTTTGGACATCTTTGCTTAGGGCGTGCAGCTCAAGGGGCAGAGGAAAATGCAAAGAAAGCTGCAGAGAGGGTGATGCAGGCAAAGCCATGGGGCTCAGGAGAGGATCAATGGCAAACCTCTATACTAGCAAAGGGCAGTGGCGTGAGGCAGCACAGGAGTGCCATCTGATGAAGCACAAAGTTGTTGTAAAAGGGGCAGGGTGATCATCAGTTGAAATTGGAGGAGACGGAAGGGGGTTGGAGTGTTTGTTTCAGGAAACCAAACAAATCCCCATGACAATGCCACTAAGTACATGATGCTTGAGTTGATGTACAAATGGCAGTGGAGAAGAAGAGGCTTAAGGCAAGTGCAGATGGAGTGATTCAAAAACAATAAATAGTTACATTTTCAAGATTACGAATTAACATGATGATAAATCAATATTTATTTACCAAAAGTGAAATTTTCCGGTGCTTCTAGGCTCATCAATCACTAAACCAATAGAATCTAAGTATACCTTCCCTCTTCTAACTGGTATTTACGGAGCTGAAATGGTTCGCCATATCCGTGATCAGTTGGATTTAGAATCTGAAGTAGAGCTAACAGTTAGCTGAGTAATCTCGAGAGGAGCACTTACTGCAAGGGAGAAATTTCCATGGGGTCTTGCCATGACGAAATATCCATCGGAGGACAACATAAGGTTTGTTCATCTCATTTCTTTTGTGCTACTGCTTTGTGGGAAATCTGTATACTAATGCTGTAGTGATCTGCATACAGGTCTTGATAAGGTGTCTGCAACATTTAGCACTCAGACATCTAGCGTGCACTGAATTCCAGTCCAATCAAGTATTCTAAAAAAGAATTATATCCCAAATAAATTAAAATGCCTGTGGCAGGTACATGCTGAATCGTGCCCAATTAATATCTGCATCAGATTTGTATTGCAGAAAAAGCTCATTGTTCAGTCTACCAAACTGATGTCACCTTGGTGCATTGCTCAAGTGACTTGGAGCAAAGCAGAATGTGACTATCTGCCTGATGATCCTTTTTACAGCAAAAGCATGCCAGAGTGTCTGTGTCGTATTCATTCTTTTTGAAAAGGGCGCCAATCACCATATGGAAGGAAATTCACTCTTCACAATCACAACAACATTAGCACATTCCATGTTGCACTGCTCTTTAAATTTGTGCACTAGTAGTAAATTGTATCTTGACTGACTTGTTGATTACTAAGTCAATATTCTTGTACAGCCTGATGATGCTAATGTTACAATAATAGAGGAGTTAACTTTATCCCATGTGCCAACTGATCACATGTTACTTTACAACGTTGACAATAGAGTGATGTAAAGGTTAATGATGTCTATTCTATTGTACAGCCTTTTGACTCTTGTCTGTGTTGAGATGCCAAAGTCTTGGTGCAAGTTTTTCATGCTTGGTTTCATGAGCTAGAGATTGCCACCAGAAGTCTCTTTTTATCCTTTTGTGTGAACGTGTTGGTTGTTGAAGAACCAAGTACATTTGTTCCATGAGTAGTAAATGAGTGGAATCTGGATATTCAAAGTGTATGGGGAATTCCTTTTTTGTGTTGAAATGCTGCTATAACTTTGTGTAAAATTTTCTATGCCTGGTTTCATGGGCTACATGCTACGAGAAGCCTCTGCTTATTTTCTGTGTTACCAGTTGAGGAACTAAGTATTGGTTTCGTTCATCATGAGTAGTAATTGAAATGGAATCTTGATATACATTAGTTTCATTCATCATGAGTAGTAATTGAAATGGAATCTGGATATTCAAAGTACATGTTGGAAGTTTTGTCCCAGGGATCAATCAGCAAAACAGCACTGTTAATCCCTTTTTCGGATATGATCATTGCATCATTCTTTTATCTTCAGCCATACTTTTCAACGAACGAATAGTGTTTTTCTCTGACAACAAATCAGCATAAGCATCAGCACAAGCCAAATTTATCTTTTTGCAAGAAGCAGGTGAGGCCCATGAGCAGAACACAAGCTAGCTAGCAGCACCAACCACGCATCGTATTTGAGCAGGGGTGGGGTTAGGGCAGCACTTGAGTTAGAAAGAAACAAAAAAAATCACCGGTGATAGATACTACTAGCGGAGTGGTAGCAATGATGCCGCTTTGGCGACGGAGAATAGGAGCTTAGGCTTGGGGAGACGCTTTAACTAACCCCAGTCCTACTCATCTCTCCATCCACAGCCGTCTGTAAAGCTCTATCCGGTGGTGACTTCGAGGCACCAAACCCAGGCAGGGCCCCTACCCGGAATCATGAGCCATGACTATGTCCCAAAAGCGCCACAGGTTAGCAGTAGTATCACACTGTCACTACTCTAATATCTGCAATGATGGAGCCAGAGGTGGCTGGTCGATCAACTCCTTCAAATTGCACTTACTGGTACAAAAGAAAAGAGAAGGAAACAAATCACTAATCAATGATCAAGGGCAAAGCAAAGCTACCGGCGTTAGTGTCTACTCAGTAATATAATACTTAGTATACTATTACCACTATAGAGTTAGTACGGAGTAGCTCTCATCGTAACCTTCTAGAAATGGAAAGGTAGCTGGCCGAAAAGAAAACAGAAAAAGGAAGCTCTGATTTCTTCGCTTCCATGAAGTTTGAGCGTTAGAGCATGCATCTGAGCTGAGCTCCAGTTGCATTGCTGGATAGTACTAGAATCAATGCTAGGAATAGCTTCTGGTCCCTCTTGTAGCTAGCTCCACTGTGTGCGGGGAGCAGGAGTAGTAGCCATCTTAGCCACGTGTTGAGCCCAGGATCACAGCCGCGCCACCACCTTGCTCGAAAAGGCGGGACACCTCGAATAATCCACCGAAGCCGAGCGAGGGGGGGGGGACGTATCACGTGTAAATCAACTAATCTGTGTAAACTTAAAAATTACCGATCAAGACCACTAGTTAGGAGGAAAGGTGTCCTGATTTAGGGCACTTGGCACTTTGGAGTGGTCGCAAAGTCGCAGCACAAGTGGCTGCGCAAATACAGAGCCGGCACGGAATGGAAGGCGGTGCTTTGTCCCGGGCATCCGATTCGGATTCGATGCCTTGTTTTGTTCGTTCCTTCGCGGAAAAGAATAGGGGCCCCAAAAGTATATATCCGTTCCTTAACACGGTGTGTGTCGTTGATTTTGTAAGACGAGATCGAGATGGTTTGGTGTGCCGCACACAGCCCCCAACTAGTTAGCACGTACTGCAGCGTGATGGCGAGAGAGAGTGTTGCCGTGTTCGGAGGGAATAAATAAACCGGTGCTCTCAAAGCGGAAAACGGAATCGTATCCATGCTTATCACATCACATATATCGGAATTCTGTATTATTATCCTTCCTTTTTATATATAAAAAAGTAATAATAATTCGGAATGCTTGATCTACAGCTGCTAAGGTTTAGATTTGCATGGGGGCGTGGTATAGATTCAATTTATGTGCTAGTAAAATATGTCCGTGTGCTGTAACCGGACGTATAATATATTTTGTGATCCTCGTACCAATAATAATAAGCTAGCTATCTTTGTTGAATTTTAATTGCCTTGGTTCAACCTTAAATATAAGTAATCTAAGACCCATAATAGGGCAACAAAGGATTCATCTAGAAATTGATTGAAGATTGATTCAACTTGAGTAGGTTCCTATTGGGTGCACATGTCGTGAGTTAAAAGGTGGAAGGTGAGACACACCGTGACATGAACAGACTCGGATGGCTAAGCCTTGATATGAGTAGTGCGTCGCTAACAACAAAAGGTTTACAACTCTAAACTCAAAGTGAGAAGGTTAAGAATGAGGAACTAAAGATGAGTAAAAGGCGGTAAAGGATGAAATTTACCATGAGAGGACAAGAGAGAGAGAAATTTCGTATAGGTATAGACAGATTGTCAACTAAAGAAGGCATGGAATTCTGTATTCCTGTGCTACTTGTTTAGAGTTTTGTACTGAAGTTTTAAAATATACATACACAACAAAGCGCCTGTAGCTCAGTGGATAGAGCGTCTGTTTCCTAAGCAGAAGGTCGTAGGTTCGACCCCTATCTGGCGCGTCTTATTTCATATTTTTTTTCCTTTTGCATATTCAAACATTTTAATTTGATTTTATTTCTTTTGCTGCACTTCAAACCTTTAGATTTATTTTTTCCTTTTGCGCATTCAAACCCTATTCACTTTTAGATTTACTTTTTTCCTTTTTTGCGCATTAAAACCCTATTCGTGTCACTTTTCCTTAACACATCAAGATTTCACTCGTGTCAAATTTTTAATTTCCCACACCACATTGCACTCTGAACTTCTCATAGCACTCCTCCTGCAGAGCTCTAGAGCTTTGCCGTCCTTCTATAAACAAAGCCCCAAGCGCCAAACTAGCAGCCTAGAGCTAGGTAACCAAAGTCTATCATGCTGGGCGTGCAATGGCGCGGGTAGTCATCGTCCTGTTCGCTTGACTTATAAGTTATACTTTTTTGATCAACGAATAGTATTTTTCTCTCACAATAAATCAGCTAACAGTATTTTCAGCCATGGCTTATCAACCAAACGAACAGAAAACATATCACCTGCTTGCCCGACATGATTACAGTAATCCGGCACCATCAACAATAGTCAATCATTGCCTCGCACTATTCAAACAGAGCCTATACGTGGTACCACCAGGCACCAGCAGCAGCTAAAACTAGTGTAATTTATCCAGCACCAGGAGCTTTTCTGCAGCCAAATTGGTCAAGGCCACAAACCTGCTCTTTTGACGGAGGAGAGATCGCATGGCTGCCACGATCCAAAGGCAACAGGCAACACCACCCAGCCCAATCACAAGGCGACGCCCCCACCTTCTGGGCTGCTGCTGCCACGAGAGCGGCGGATCACGCCGCCGTGTCCCCCACCGGCCACCGCGTGCCCACCCTTTTTTTGTGTTATTAATATACCATCTAATTACCTATGCACCTCGTAAAGATGTAATAGCAATACTAAAAACAGTAAAAAAAATTTCGACCGTCCCTGTTTTACCTTCCTTTATACTAGTTTGTTATACTCTCTTTCCCGTCCGTCTTTCCTCACTTCCATCTCCAGATAATTTCTCATACTAGATCAATTATTTATTACATCTAGCATTTTTTTGATCGGTCGTGAAATTTATCTGATTTAATTGAACACAACAAAGGTTGAGAACTCATTATCATCGGCACGAGTTATCCACTAGTTGCTAATAAAGGCAATTGTTAGGTTACTAAGGCTCTGTTTGAGACTATTTTAGCTCTTAAAAATCTAAACAACGAAGGGCTGTCTAAAGTTTAGCCAACTTTACAAAAAAAAGTCAATTAGTTCATTATATATCACAAAAGCGACCTAAAGTGATCTAAAGTTTAGCTTTTAACTTTAGTTAACTAAATTTTAGACCATAAGATCTAAACAGAATCTAAAAGTTAGTTGACTAAAATTTAGTCTAGTGTTTAGGTACACCTCGTAGCTAACAATAGTCCTATCCTAGTTTTTTAATGTCAAATTGGTGGTCTAAACATCAGCTAATAAGAGCTGACAGGTGCAAATTGGCTCTTAGTGTTATCCTAAACATTAAACGGTAAACAGTCGGTCACCTACCGTTTAGCCCATTATTCGGGCAAAACGGATGTTTAAACGGAAAAAAATGGCCATTTAAACGGTCAAAACAACCGACTAAACGGAAACGGTGTACCACCGTGTAGCGTTTAAACGGTGTGTAAACGGGCTAAACGGCCATTTAGGCGAAAAATGGCTCTTACTAGCCCATATTTGCCAACTAGTGAAAATTGCTAGTCGAAGTGTACACTGAAATTTAACGCACCTATTTAGATGGTGTAGAACTAAATTTTAGAAACTAAACTTTAAGTACCAGACACGCCCTTTGTGCGTGTCTTTCCCGGTGATCTCAGTAGTGACGATCCGCGCTCGATCGCTCGCACCCCGGGCGCCCGGCAGCTCACATGCGCATGAACACGACCTCCGCTCTGCACAAGAATAATCTGCAGGCGGCTAACCTAACCTAACCTCCTACTACTCCTGTCTATGTGAACTAACTTAGCCGCTATGGCTAGTTCCGCCACCAGCTTTTATTTAGCCTGCGCTGCCTCCTTCCTTTATGCGAAATCAAAAATTGTTCGGTGATGAAACGGGGAAAAGATGGCCCTTTTTACCCTCTTTCTGTGAAATCATGCAGGTCTTTTATGCTAGTGATGACAATGATGCGCGCTTGTTTTTTTGTTTCTCGCAGAAAAAAACGCTAATGATGCGCATGTGCTTGGTTGGACTTTGGACGAATTTCGACGCTTGTTTAATTCGCATTATGGTGTAGCCTACCCTACCTTTGTAGGAGTAGTTTGTAGCCGGCTAAAGCAGCACGATGATTTTGGCTTCGACTGGAGAAAGAAGAATGGCTGGTTGTGGTTGACGGCGAGCCGCTCGCAAGCTCGCTCGCTTGCCTGCATTGCACGTAACGTAGCGGGCGCCGACGGGCAACGGCGGGGGGTTGTTTCGACGCGTCTCGTCGCCTGCTGCCGTGCCGCGACCTGGCCGCGATGGATGGAAACCATCGGGGGGAGAGGAGGAAAAAGGCAAAAGCGCGCGACAAAAGGCACCGCACGTTTGCACAGCGCGTCTCCCGCGGCAGCCTCTGTCGTGTCCCGGTGTCCGTCGTCCGCCCCGTCCCCTCCTCGGCGCGCGGCCGGACCGGACGTCCGCCTCGCACGGCCAAAAGCGGCCCAGCAGTAGCTGCTGCTAGCCTGCACGCACAGTGCTACTGATGGCTGCTGCGTTGCCGTTGCATTGCAATTCGCAAAGCAGATCGGGTGGCCGTGGAGGGAAGGGACGGCTCAGCCGCTCAGGACTCACGCTCGCGGCCCACACGCACGTGTCAGGTGCACGGTTGGGTTGATTGGGAGACCAGACCAGGGACTGGAGTGAGTGAGTAGTTAACCTATTCGCTTAGATCGTTTACGTGCCTTATAAATCAGTTGATGCTGTTTTGTTGTGGGAGAAAAATATTATATCATCACTGTTCGTTTGGTCGTAAACGATCGTAAATTTCAAAATGTAATGCGATTTTTTCTCTCACACTAAACCAAACAAAGCCAGTAATAATCTACGATCGTATCGATCGTTTCAAATTTAACCAAACATGCTTCTGTGACCGATAAGCATACCGATACGATCGAAATGAACGGGGTCCGACCTGCCAAGACTTTGGGCCTCCGACTCCAATCGCTACCCGCAATGCTCACGCAAATCAAATGCCAGCTGGATGGATGTACCTGTTGGAGTTTGAAACGAACGCTCTCGCCGGGGTCCCGGGAATTTTACTTTTACGAGTTGCCGTCGAATAAATTCGGAGTAATCCACTCCCAAAAGAAGAAGAAGAAGAAGAAGAAGTAGTTCCAAACGAGTCCGGGACGCTGCGGCCTGCAGCTGCGTCTCCTTCTTGTTCTGGAGATCTGCATACGTACCGTACCCAAACGCTCTGAAACACAAACAAACACAGGCACGTCCACGGGCGGTGCGCTACGTATAGTACTCCGTACGACTGTGCGTACGAGGAAAGGGACAGTACTGCAAGGCTGCATGCTGACTGACGCTGACGCTGACGCCGGGCCTTGTCCGTGCCGCGATGCCACTGCCAGGGTTTAGGGTTTTTGTTGACCTTATTAAAATTTATAACTTGTTCATTCGAGTTTCTAATCCTTACATATCAATACTTTAATCCCTAAACTTAGTACTTTGGTTCATCTAGGTACGAAAACTTATCTAATAATAACGTGTTAGTCTAGACAAGTTCTAACTCATTCTACACTTTGTGCTAGTTGTGTTAATATGTCTTTTGATGCTGCTCCGGAAAAAAATTTAGTAAGGGTGGGGGGCTGAACAAAAGTGCGACATAATTATACCTGTTACATTATTTTGTCGAAAATTCATGAGGCTATCTATCAACCTATCTATCAACCTCTCACTTGACCATCTCTTTATCCCATACCCTCCGTCTCTCTTGAGCTCTTTTCTCTCTTGATGCGAACCTCACAAATGATTTCAGAGCATGTTTGGTATTAACTCAACATCACCTTACAAGTTCAAAAACTTAAATATAAAACTTTTAAAAGTTAAAAGGCTAGATAACACCGTCCTGCAACTTTTTATGAACCCTCTGTGACTTTCTCTCTTTTATTTATCACTGCTCTGAAACGGGTGGACTTTACTTCTTTTCCCGTCTTCACGAAGATGTTGCGAACTCACCGCTGTGTCGTGTGTTGAGCTAATATTCAAGCTCAGCCTAGCACGACGTACTCCGGCCGTTTGCTTTCAATTCCTTCATATTTGGTCAGAAAACTACGGCCAGAGACCTAAATCACCTAACCGAACGATGTCCGCTGCTGATCTTTCTTTTGACTTCGTGTGTGTGGTTCGCCACAATTCACCGAGATACACAGCATTTTTCAAACTCGAAACCGCCGGAGATTTCGTCCGTCCAAATTAACTCCAAAAAGTTCCATGCACCGCCGCTCGCCGGGTTCGCGACAAGCTGCATCCTTCCAGAGTCCGCGCGCTCGAAACGACGGGTCGTCCGGGGAGAGAAAGAAAAGGGGAAAAGGGAGGCGGAGGAGCGACGGGGATGGGATTGGGGTCGGTTCGTTCCCTTCCTAGCAGAGGCAACCCCAAAAAAGAGGGGGAGGCATGGCGAGCTCGACGGGGCCAAGACCACGCACCCTGCGACGGTGAGCTACAGAGAGCGAGGCACGGAGGCAGAGAAGACGACGACGTCCGGTCCGAGTCTGCCTCGCCGCGCGTGGGTCTGGGGTGGCCGAGGCCGGCGTGCACCGATGGCCCCGCCCCGCGCACGAATCTCCGGGCCGGCCAGCCGGGCAAGACCAATGGCGACCACACGGACGGAGCCAATTGGACTTGTTTGAGCTAGCAAGTGCAATGGCATCCGAACTTCACCATCACCCACACAAAAAGCCCTAGGAAAGACTTCACATCCAAACGTGCGGATCTCTCAATATCCTGGCTAGATAAGGCGGTACAGTGCCTAGCAAAGAAATCAAGCAGATCCATGTTACTTGCCAAGGATTTTTAAAAGGCATGGTAAAAAGGTTGAGAACTCATTTTAGATCTATTTACAAGTCCAATCTCGATCCCTACCCCCCAACTAAATAGTCACTTACCTCAATCGTCATAGCCACGAAAAGGAAGAAGAACACGCTTTTTATTTACGAATCACAAAATAAAAACAAATCTTTATATTATAACACATATATTCATTTCTACGTATATTCGTCTGACTGACTAAAGTGGGAGATTATGAGACCAACGGAGTCATCATAGCCGTTTAGATGTCAGGAACACATCGCTCATCACTTTAAGGACAACGATTTAAATTCCTATAAAATAAATTTAGAAAAATACAAGCCCACTTAGTACTGTATTTGTATATTGTACACAGACCACCGATCATTATTCAGCCTGTTCGCTGGTTGGTTTCAGCCAGGACTTATCAGCCCGCCAACAATATTTTTCTCTTACAACAAATCAGCACCAACCGGCCTTATCAGCCCAGAAACCTATCAGCGAACTGTTGTCTCATAGTCATCACACGTCGCCAGATTTTAGTTGTGTCAACAGTTTAAAATACTGTACGACCACACAAAACACAAAAGCACACACACCAGAAGAAGAAAAATCTAGAACAAAATAAAGAGACAGATAAATGTATTGGACAGAAAAGTCCACGAGAAAAGGCTCCAAAATTGGCCTATATAAACACCCTCCTCCACCTCACCCCATCCAAAGAATTTCCAGCAGCAGGCAGCAGCAGCTCTCTCACTCCCTCACCTTCTCCCTTCACTCTCGCAGCGCAACTCTCTTCAGCTTGCCTTCCAAAACCCAAGCGAAGCCAAAGCCCCGGACACGCGGTACCAGGCGGCCGGTGCCTACATCACACATCACAGTGCCAGAAGACAACCATG
This sequence comes from Miscanthus lutarioriparius, assembly GCA_904845875.1. Classification (NCBI taxonomy): domain Eukaryota; kingdom Viridiplantae; phylum Streptophyta; class Magnoliopsida; order Poales; family Poaceae; genus Miscanthus; species Miscanthus lutarioriparius. Next base: position 2,991,411 of record CAJGYO010000016.1, on the reverse strand, counting down.
GCGGCCGCCGGAGCAGCGCTGCGGCTGCGCCTCCTGTACCGGATGCTGCGCGTGGGGGAGCTCCTCGCGCTGGTGGCGTTCCTCTCCTGGTCGTCGTCCCGCGTGCCGTCCGCCGCCGCCGCCGTGCTCCGGTTCGCGGGGTCGCTCCTCCTCAACGCCCGCTTCGTCTTCGTCCTCGGGAACGCCATCGTGCTCCTCCTCCTCGCGCTGTCGCGGCACGACCTCTCCGCAGCCTCCTCTTCCAGCGGCCAGCAGACGAGCACGGCGGCGACGAGCACGACCGCCGCCGCCGCGCCACCGCAGGATGCCGCGCCGGCTGCCACCACCGCCGGCTTTCCTTCCTCGTTCGACGGTACTCCTATACCTCCACCGCCTCCCGCAACCTCGCTGGAGGCCTTCAGCGCGCTGCCGGCGGCTCCAGCGAGGGAGGTAGCAGCGGCAGCGGCAGCGCCGGCGGACGCGGCCACGGCGTTCGAGTTCGACGACAGGCCACCGGCGGCGCGGGTGAGCAAGCTGGCGCGCGCCCCGAGGCGGAGCAGATCGGAGAAGATGGGCCCGCGGGTGCTGCAGGTGAGGCGCGCGGCGTCCCCGCCGGCGGCGCCGCTGGAGCTGCGGCGGTCCGAGTCGGAGAACGGGCGGCGGCGGTCGTCCGTGTCGGCGCGCGACGCGCGGGGCTACTGCTGGGGCGCGGACGACGCGGACGAGTTCCGTCGCACGGTGGAGGCGTTCATCGACAAGCACAAGCGGTTCCACCGCCAGGAGTCCATGACGATGGCCGTCGTCGCCGGCTCCGGCTCCGGGGGCGGCGGACACTGCGAGGCCGCCCCGGCCTTCACCGGCGCCCTCGCCGTCGTCGAATAAGCCGGTGGGCGCGGCGCGGTTGGAAGCGCGCGCGTGCGGCGTGCCCCCACGCGCTGTGCAGACTGCAGTGTACATAGCGGAGTCGGCGAAGCTTCCCTGGCTGAACTTTCGTCTCGTGTTCATTCCCTAGCGAAGTGACGCCCCCGTTCATATAGCCTGTTCCCGGCCGGTTTCTGGGCTGATAAGCTCAGCAGGTGCTGGTTGGTTGTTAAAAGAAAACACTGTTAGCTGACTGATAAGTTCTCAAATCAATCAGCGAAGAGGCTATATAAACGGGGGCGTCACTTCTTCAGAGTCACTTCTTCAGAAGGGCCACCTTTTTTGTGTTTTCTCTCTCTCTCTCTCTCCGTGCGTTTCTTCGTCTCGCCATAGGAACCCCACCTGCGACTACGAACGGGGGTTTAGAGAGCCGTTCAGGTCTGCCGTTTGATCGCGGCGTGTATCCAACAAGAGCGATCTTTAACCTGTGCTCTGATCTGGCAACGAAGGAAATGGACGAAAATTGCTGGATGTTTCCTTCCTTCGTCTCTGACTCTGAGTACTGACGCCGCCGAATTTCTTGAGGCTGGCTGGCTGGGTGGATGAATGGAGAGCGATCCGTGTGACAAATGACGCGACGCGTCAGACAAATCCAGAATCAGATGCGAGCAGGGGTAACCCAAAGGCATCGGCCTTTTATCAATTATTAGCATCACTGTGCAGACATAGGAGCACTGTAGTAAATAGTGCAGGATTTCATAGGAAAAAAGCGTACTCGTGCAGAATCGATCGACACACTTAAAACCCATAGACGTTATTGTTCCTGCATGCAAGTGAGCATTAACATGCAATGCAAGGTACTACTAGTACAGTACAGCATCGACAGTAATAACTAACAGCAGTGAAGATCGCAGGCACCGTAGTCGCGGGCAGGGACAAAGCCAAGAAGTTGATTATTTCTTTTTTTTAATGTTAGGAGGTCTACAGTGTTGAATTTTCAAAATTTATTGAATCTTAAAAATTCTAGTGCAAAACTCACGTTCGCCTGGGGTAGTGGCGCTCCTCCACTCCACCACTTTGCTGGCTGGTTGGCGCTGGCGGCGGCAGTGCAGGGCAGGAGGCTCCGGAATGTCTCGGCGAAACCCCAAATCTTCCTGGGTTCGATCCGATCCGATCGATCTTGGCATGTTCGGTTGGTATTAAAGTCGGCTGATAAGTCGCTAAAAGCTGTTTTGTTGTGAGAGAAAAATATTCTAGCTGATAAGTTCAAGTTCAAACGAACAGGCTGTTGGGTTCCAGGAGCGAGGGGCGGCGGCGCGGCGGGCGTGTGATGTCCCCGTTCCGTTGGTCTTTGCTGGTGTGGGACGTTGCACGTTGGGGTCGTTTTCGCCTCGCCCTGTTTTTGTTCTCGTATATCGTATACGAGATGCGCGGCAAAATTATCCTGCCTGCTTGCTTGCCCCCAATGAAGCTGCCCCCTGTTGCTGTTGGGATTGGGATAACCAAGGGAAGTTTGGAGCCACCAGCCGTCACGTCTAACATTAAGTCTGCCACGCTAACTTTGGTAGCCGTTTGGTTCGTGATATTGCTATGGCATGCTGTCGCCACGGAACCATGCCGCCGCAGATTTTCGCCGCAAAAGTGTGGCCGGCGTTTTTGCCGACGCGAACCCCGTGGCGCGCCAAAGCCAATTCCCATCGAATAAAAAAACACCCCACCGCTCTCTTCTGTCCACTCCCTCGCCATCCTCCATGAAACAGGCCGAGCGGCCGCTCCCGCCAAACCTGCGCCTAGGGGGCCGTGCCGCCACGCTCCCAGGGGCCGCTCCGCCGCACGCCCAGGCCAGGCCACCGCGCGCCCATCTCGCCTCTATGCTGCCTTCTTTCCCCTCGCGTCGTCATTCTCAATGAGCACAGGCTGCCTCTCCTTCCACGCAGGTGATGTCCACCTTCTCATCTTCTCCCACCTCAGTCGTATTGCTTTTCCCCTTCCCGTCGCCATGTCTGTTGACCTCTGGTTTTCCTCCATGTGTGCAGATCTGGAACAAAACAGTGAACCAGGTGAAGGTCCATCCATCTCATGAAGGTCCATCCATCCCGTGGTGTTGGGTCACGCGCGGCAATCAGTCTCTGCAGCTAAAGAAGATTCAAGCACGGCAACCTCCTGCAGCCAAACAAGGTATAAATCCATTTCCCCCCTTTGCCATTGATTTTCTAATGGAGAAATAAATTCTTGCTAAGATCCGGTGAATCCATCTACTGTCTTGCTAGTTAGGTTTCCTTTGTTTAATATATATGGAGAAGTCACGGCTCTTTTTTTCTTTAGTCTAGGCAAGATGAGTTATTGTGTTAGATAATATATGCAGCACCTTGAGACTTGGCATGTGGTGCTAGATGATTCTTTTTTCTTGACAAAATAAGTTCGTGACTTTGATCTTCCAAAGCTATTCCAACTGTATGCTTCACTATTTCTAGTTTATTACTAATTTCATCTTTTTCTAAACATATGTTTTAGATGGGTCAAAGAAAATTATACTTGCAGTATTACTTGGACTACTGCCATTATATGTGGAGGAGAAGATTAATTACTGGTATTCTTGTATGTCTGACCATGCATCAGTATAGGATTAAATCAAGAAAAAGAAGGACCATAACTTATGCTCCGATGACAGATAGAGATGTTGAAAGATTGTCACGTCTAAATCGTTTGTATCATGGTACCGAGGCCCATTACATAAATGAGCTGCGTACGAGGAAAGCTATCTTCCATAGACTATGTGATGAACTTAGATCACGTGCCTTGCTAGAGGAGACTTTTCATGTCACAATAGAGGAACAAGTTGCCATATTTATCCATTGTGTTGGACAACGTAGGTCAAACAGATCAATTGGTTTTGAGTTCATTAGGTCAAGTGAAACTATTAGTAGGTATTTCCATCATATCTTAGATGCCCTTTGTATCCTTGCTTGTGACCTCATATGCATAAAATCTGTTGACACACATTCAAAGATAACAAGTGCTCCGGGCAGATTTCACCCTTACTTTGAGGTACATAAAAATTGCTAATCAATGTTTTGAATTTACTTTAGGTGTCATACTCATCTAATTTTTTAAAAAAATTATTTTCGTAGGGATGCATAGAAGCCTTGATGGTACATATATACCAGCATGTGTACCTTTCCATATGCAGGATCGGTTTAGGGGTAGAAAATCAATTACCACCCAAAATGTACTAGCAGCGGTTGATTTTGACTTAAGATTCATATATGTTTTTGCTGGATGGGAGGGCTCAGCCCATGATTCTTATGTTCTTCAAGATGCTCTATCACATCCTAATGGGCTTAAAATACTAGAAGGTAGGAATACCCCATTGTGTTCTAACAATTTGATTCTAAAACTTCACCTATATTCTTAGCTAATTAATTTGTAGGAAAACAATGATGTAAGAAAATATTTCCTAGCTGATGCTAGATATGCAACAAGGCCTAGTGTATTACCCCCTATCGTGGTACCCGATATCATCTAACCTGACCCTGTCCATTGTTTCATTTATCCTTCATTCATTCATACTATTAGTATATGAATGCTGGGAAGTTAGGAATGCAGGCAGTTGATGTGCGATGTGTTGGTTCTGGTTTGCGCCGGACGAGGCAGCAGGTTGGCTGTTGTTTGTACCACGAAAGATGCATGGTTGGTGTTTTGTTCGATGAGGGCACCATGCCATGGAATTATTGAAGGCCGTGTTTAAAGTTGTGAGGTGTCATACTGGGTGTTACATGAGGGTGTCGCATGGGATGTTTGGATACTAATAAAAAAACAAATTACAAAATTCGTCAGCCGCGAGATGAATTTATTAAGCCTAATTAATCTGTCATTAGCATATGTGTTACTGTAGCACCACATTGTCAAATCATGGACTAATTAGACTTAAAAAGATTCGTCTCGTAAATTAGTCGCAAATTATATAATTAATCATTTTTTAATCTATATTTATTATTTAATATTTATATATATGTCTGAACATTCGATGTTTTAGGTGACGAACTAAACGAGGCCTGAACCCAAAGCCATTTCGGTTACAGGTCAGTTGGTCAGGTCAGGTTCCCCGTCCATGACATGACATCCGAAACACGGACCTGAGACCCTGCAACATCTTGTTTCGATCCATTACATTCTTTGTTCACTTGTGGCTTCGTGCAAACAAATGCAGACATTTCGGACGGTGTACGCTTCGTACGAACAGATGCAGAGATTTCAGACTGTATTTTTTTCTAAGAGAGTGGGAGAAAGGGAGGATATTCAACATCGTTTTTTTTTCTTCACGAGGACGGCCTTCCTGAACGAAGACCTGGACTCCAAGCAATATTCCAACCATCGTCGTTAAGAAATAGAGGAAATACACGAAAGGAGCAGAATTTGGGCCAGGCCTAGTGCACTGATCCATAAGGCCCATTTCGTTACATCCCTCCATTTTCACGAAAATCCGTTTTTCCTCCCTAAACTTTAAAACCGGATAAAACACCTCCCTCAAATTTTTAAAATCATTCATCTTACCTCCCTAACCCGGTTATAAGCGGTTTTGAGAGCGATTTTGTCTTTTTCTTTTTATTTATTTTGGCTAAATCTTTGAAAATCATAGTAAATCACAGAAAAATCATAAAATAAAAAATCCAATTTTGTTGTATAGAGAGGGGGAGTTAGATTTATATAGAGTTAGATTTAATTGTATATTTAGTTTGTAGTTTTAGATTAGGGTTAATTTTAGTGTTAGTTTACTTTGATTTAGTTTTTTAGTTAGTTTAGTTTGATTACTTAGTATATTTAGTTAGTTTAGTTTAGTTAGATTAGATTTTAGGATTAACCTGTAGCCATAATTTTAGGGTTAGTTTTAGTTGTAGATTAGTTTGAGGTAGGTTAGGGTCCGAGTCGGAGAACGGGCGGCGGCGGTCGTCCGTGTCGGCGCGGGCGTGCTGCTGGGGCGCGGACGACGCCGACGAGTTCCGGCGCACGGTGGAGGCATTCATCGACAAGCACAAGCGGTTCCACCACCAGGAGTCCATGACGATGGCCGTCGTCGCCAGCTCCGGGCACTGCGAGGCCGCCCCGGCCTTCACCGCGCCCTCTCCGTCGTCGAATAAGCCGGTGGGCGGTTGGACGCGTGCGCGTGCGGCGTGCCCCCACGCCCTGTGCAGAGTACATAGCGGAGCCGGAGAAGCTTCCATCGCCGAACTTGTCGACTCGTGTAGTCGTGTTCATAGTTTGCCAAGCACGGCTCCTTGCTGTTCTTCAGAAGGGCCACCTTTTTCTGTGTTTTATTTTTCTCGGCGCGTGCGTTTCTTCGTCTCGCCATCGGAACCTTGCGACTACGAACGAGGGTTTCGAGAGCCGCTCAGTTTGTCGTTGGTTGGATCGCGGCGTGAGCGATCTTTAACCTGTGCTCTGGCCTGGCAACGAAGGATGCCTCTCTGCTTATTGGCCCTGTTCGCTTTCTCTTGTAATATGTATTTTCAGCTTGTTTTTTCAGTCGAAATAGTATTTTTCTCTCACAACAAATCAGTCGAAATAGTGTTTTGGCTTGTTTTTTCAGTGAAGCGAACGGGGCCATTATTATTGAATCTATTTTGAATCCGACGTTGGCGTAGCGTGGCGTGGCGTGACTTTGGTCGTGGTACGATACTTAAGAGAAGACTGATGGATGGACCCATCAGTAGGTTCGTGCCCCTGCGCCTGCGGACCAGACGAGACGGGACGGCCGTGACCGCGAGGCGAGGCCGGCCTTGCGCCCTTGCGTGGAGTGTGGGAGACTGATTGTTGGCAACAAGCAGGTGGCGAGGCGAGGCCACTGTTCGTCTATTCCCCATGGTGACTCGGACGGCTCCACCTCCACCTCCACCTCCCCGTAGGGAGAATGAACCAACATGAGAGGACGGAAAGCGGTCCGGACGTGCGGAACAAGTGATTTTGATTTTTCAGCGAAAAATTCCATGTCGATTCGCCACTCTCCTACACTGCTCTACCACTTGGCTGGTTGGTGCTGGCGGCGGCATGGTAGGGCAGGCTTCGGAATGTCTCGGTCTCGGTGAAACCCCAGATCTTCCTGGGCTTCGATTCGATCGATCTTGTTGTTGGGTTCCCGTCCAGGAGCGAGGGGCGGCGCGGCGGGCGTGTCCCCGTTCCGTTAGTCTTGCTGCCGAAAACGACTCAAATCGCCTCGCCTTGTGTTTTGTTGAATTTTTTTAAATAACATTTTTTATGAAAATTGCAAATCTAGAAGTTGTTATAGGTTTATTGTAAATTTAGGACCCAGTCGGCGTCTGGAAGGCCGACAGCTCCCATATAGACAACTGAGTAGCCGATTAGGTCGACGTGGCAGCTGAGTTTGGCTTGTCGGCGCCGATAGGCACCCTGTCGGCTGGTGGTGGGCCGACAGGAACCTCAGTAGCCGATTAGGGGCGATCGGCCGGCGGGGGAAGAAGGGAGGGGAGGGGGCGGGCCGCCTGCGGGGGAATCAAGAAGGGGGAGGGGGGCGTCCGCTGGGGCCGATTAAAAAAGGAATTTTTTTCCTTTGCCGAGTGCCTAGATCTAGGCACTCGGCAAAGTTTTTTTTTCATTTTTTTCTTCTCCTTCTTTTCTAGAAAAAAGATTTTTTTCCTTTGTCGAGTGTCCTAGATTTGGGCACTCGGCAAAGTTTTTTTTTATTTTTTTCTTCTCCTTCTTTCCAAGAAAAAGGATTTTTTTCCTTTGCCGAGTGTCTTAGATCTGGGCACTCGGCAATTTTTTTTCCATTTTTTTCTTCTCCTTATTTTCCAGAAAAAAGATTTTATTGATTTGCCGAGTGTAAAAAAAAACACTCGGCAAACCCCCTCTTTACCGAGTGTTTTTTTCCGAGTATTTTTAGCGCAGCACTCGGTAAAGAACTTGTTTGTCGAGTGCCCGAGAGAATACACTCGGCAAACATAAAAACACTCGGCAAATTTGACGTTTCCGGTAGTGCTTGATGTTGCTAGGTAATCTGATCTGCTTTTATTACGGTCTTGAAAGGGCAGCATATATTTCATTTGTTGTTGACAAACTAATGTCATAAACGAGGCTCATGTTTGCTCTAGACAACGAGCCTTTTTTCTGTTGTATAAGTTGTCAATAGTCCTAAGATTTGCATTGGTGGAACATTTGCAGTTTATGGTGAAATATGAGGAGACGATGCATAAGATTTTGTTATGTTGCTATCTGATTGTGATTATTTCCTAACATTTGAACGTACCATGTTACATGTAAATGATAAGTGTTAAGAATGTGGAACCTGCTAGAACGATAAACTTCCTTTGCAGTTTTTGGTGAAAGATGAGGAAGCGATGCACAAGATTTTGTTATCTTACTATTATTATTTGTTTGTGATTGTTTTTAACTTATCATTTTACATGTAAATGATGAATGTTAGAATAATAAACTTCCTTCTCTTAACCTGCTAGATTGTGATTTGGTTTATGCTAACTGCACCATGTCACCATGAGCAATCTGGCTAGTAAACTAGCAGTCTTCAAATGTGATTTATATTTGGACAAATCCTGATAATGAACCAGGCTACATTGAACTTCTTTTTTAGTCTATTATTGTGGAAACTGGAACTACCATGGTCTCCAGTTTGAGCTTTGGAGTGACTTAAGTTTCATCTTTAGGCATCTGTTGTGTTTTCTCTGATTTCCATCTCAATTTTTTTTTAAATAATTCGAAGGGTTGAAAATTTCCGTTCTCTTTCACTCTATAGTGTACACTACTATACTTATTTTAATTCCAGTGAAGATTCTGCTACTGACTCCTTTAGTGATTCATCCATTCCAGTTGTGCCAAAACGTTACGTTCATCTTATGTTCCACTTAAAACTTGTAGTCAGTTGTCTTTGCCTAATGGACATATATGCATACTAATTTTCATATAGTTTTCCTAGTATATATTTTTGTTGGATCTGATATATACGTGGCACAATTCTTATTGCGTGTTTAATTCTCGCAGAATGCCAATCCAGTTGGTTTACCCAACCCTCAATTTACTCAATCTCAGCCAAGCACCAGCATTGCTTCAGGGCCTCCACTCCCTCAGCATCTTCTTCATCCCTATGCTCAAGCAACCCTTCCTCTTGGATACGCAAGCATGATTGGCTATCCATCTCTTCCACCAAGCTATGCATATCTCCCACCTGCTGCTTTTCAGCAACCATACATGAACAGTGCTTGTTAAGGTTTTCCTGCATGATTGCAGCGCTTCATAAGATAGGCCCTCTGAAATCTCTGTATGTTTGTGCAAGTCAGATGACAATTCACCAGATAACTTGTAACCCTTGGGTAATCTGCAGAGATCATCATGTGATGTTAATTTTTGTATGGCACTATTTTCATAGATCTGAAAGAATTGTTTTTTTCTGACAAACATATTTTTTTATGAACTTTCTGATGGCAGTTTGACTTAGCAGTTCAGATTTTGCATGTTACCCTTCTCTGCAGGTATCGGTCCATAAATACGACGAGAATTTGTCCATTTATAATCTACTAGGTCCACAAAAGTTTATTTCCCTTGAGCAGGTAACTATATGGCGCCTGAGTTTTGCATATGAGGTTGGGAAATTATATGATTACTAACTTTCCTTCTGCTGCTGACAGAATGAAAACCCTGCAATGTGGATGCATAGAGCTGGTTCACGTGGAATGCCCCCACTTGCAGACAGTACCATGTATGGCTATCAAGGGCCGAGTCATCAGGCCGGCCTTCGGCAGGGCCAGCTACCTTCACAATTTGGCTCTGCGCTTGGGCAGTCACAGCCAGGCCTGGGCCCTAAACACCGAAACCCTAGCGATAGTAACGTAAGTGGTACTGCTCAGGCTAACCAAACTGAGTAGCCTATTAGGTCAACATGGCAGCCGACTTTAGCCTCCTGGCCCCGATAGGCACCCTGTCGGCCTTTGGTTACCCGACAGGACCTATCGGCTGGTGGTGGGCCTACAGGAAACTGAGTTGCCGATTTAGGCTGCCAGCGCCGATAGCACCCTATCGGCCTGTGGTTACCCGACAGGACCAGTCGGCTGGTGGTCGGCCGACAGGAAACCGATTAGGTCGCTGTGGCACCGAGTTTGCGATAGGCACCCTGTCGGTTTTTCGTGAGCCGACAGGACCTATCGGTTGGTGGTGGGCCGACAGGTAGGTGGACGTGGCAATCGACTTTGGCCTGTGCTGGGCCGATAGTAAACTGAGCAGCCGATTAGATCGACGTGGCAGGAAAAAAAACAAATCATCATGATGCGCGCTCGTAATCATGGTTCCAAGCTATTTCGGTGACAGCAAGTAACTCACCAGTCACCACCCCACCCAACCAACCGTTACTTGGACGAACTGAAAAAGAAAAAAGTTATATTCGTTTGTCTTATAATCCGTACTTTTCAGCTTGTCTTTTCAGCCGAAACATTATTTTTTCTCACCACAAATCATCCGGAATAGTGTTTCAACTTGTTTTTTCAACCGAAACGAACAGAGACAAACTGCACATTTCCTTTCCTTCCCATCCCATGCCGGCGAAAATACTACATTACTCACTACAGCAGTAGTGCGTAAATATTTCTCTGCAAGCTTCTTTTATGTGCTTTTTTTTGGGGGGGGCGCTTGCTTTCCGTCGCTTTATTTGCTCCGAATATAGTTTCCTTCTCCACTACCGAGAGTATACTAATATATCAATGTTATCCACTGCTACTAGTATTATAGTAGTTTGTTGCCGGTTCCCTCCAAATCCATGATCCACGAAATGAATGATTCCTCCTGGCGTGGCAGCGGGGACAAAAGGCAGGGTCAACATCCCCCCAGGCAAAAGCCCATATTCCCACGCATAATTTTACAACTTTATTTGCCGCCGCTTCGTTTTTATCTTATATACTACGGCCCTGTTTGAAAATAATTCTGGTCACATCGAATGTTTAGACATATGCATAGAGTATTAAATATAGACTAATTATGAAACTAATTACACAATTTGCGACTAATTTGCGAGATGAATCTTTTAAGCCAAAGTAGTTTATGATTTGACAACGTGTTGCTACAGTAAACTCGTGCTAATGACAGATTAATTAGGCTTAAAAAATCGCCTCGTAAATTATCCTCCATCTATGTAATTGGTTTTGTAATTAATCTATATTTAATGCTCTTTATCAGTATCTAAACATTCGATGTGATATGAATTTTAAGAGCGACTAAAGAACCAAACACCCCCTACTATATATACAGGTCCCTCCCTTCCTAAAAAAATATAGTTCTTGATTTGGACGGAATCAAACTTCCATAAATTTATCCAATTTCTATAATATTATTAACATCTATAACTTAAATACATATATACGATGAAATTATATTCGATGATCAATCTAACAATGGTGCTGTCATTGAAACCGAGGACACCAAATAGCCCCTACTGGTCAGTTCCTCTCACGCTGCTATCGTTTCCAAACCAAATTAAACAAAGTTTTTTCTCTCACAACAAACCAGCCAGAACATTGTTTTTCAACCAAGTTTCAGACCAGCGAACGGGGCCAATATACTTGTTCAGTAACACTTGTTTCGGTAGATTTGGTCAAACTCGAAAACCCTTTGGCAAGTGCAGAGTTTATGCAGCCGTGCCATTGGTTTTCAGTGGGCAGTGGATGCTGCAACCAACAGAAAATGGCTTTTTGGGAACCTGTCGCTTTGTGTTCATGGATTATAGTGCTGCTTCTGCTTGGCTGTTAAGTATGTCTAATGTCTCCACCAACCTGACCCTACCTGTCCCTGTCCATTGTTTCATTTATCCATCCATTCATTCATACTAGTCTACTATTATTAAGCCAGTTTGCTTCGGCCGCGACGTCCATGTTAGCAGAAAAATTTTGCGCCATTGGAACTCAGTTTTATCGTTCAGATTTACTCTTCCGGTTGTTTACTGCTGCTCCACATGTCGCCCTCCTTCAGGTCAACAGCAACAAAAATATCCTGCTCCACCGACTTCTCGCTTCTAGATTCAGATCCAGATCGGGCCTCTCGATCCCGTCGCTTCTCTCTCGTCCGCCCGGCCCTCCCAAGGCCGCCGTGCAGCGCCATAAAATCTCTCCTCTCTCTCTCCGTGCAGTGGGGCGCTGAACGCGGCTTGGCCCCTCGTTAGCCACCCTCCGATCTGGCGGCGCGCAGACCGCGACCGGTTCCGGCCATGGTCAGCGAGCCACGGCGGCGGCTATCCCTTCCCCCACGCTTCTCTCTCTCTCTCTCTCTCTCTGATCGGCGGCGCGCCGACGGTGGCAAGGGTCATGACAGACGACGGCCGTTATCCCTCCGCGTCCCCCACGCCGCAGCGCCGCTTCTCTCCCCTCTCCGATGTGGCTCGGTCAGGGGTGGGTCCCGGCCGCAATGCGTGGCGGTGCAGAGGCAGAAGCATGGCTTCGTGGCCGCTCGTCCTCATCTTCGAGTTTCATCTCGGTTTGCCCATGTGCCTCTTTTTTGCAGTGCTTTCCCTGGTTTGTCTTTCTCAGCTAAGATGGCAGAAATATATTAATTTGGGACACAGCTTCATCCTGCTATCTGATGCACGTATTTATCGTACGAATTTCATTCCTGCACAAGTTTTTTACTGATATGAGTGCTCCGTCCATGACCAAATACTGTTTTCCCTCTAATGCTTGGTGCAAGTGATGGACATGTGTTTTTGCTGTATAGCTTGTGATGAAAATGAACTCCCATTTAACTTGGAAATATAGACTGATGACCTTCAAAGGCCCACGGCGAGTTCATGAATATATGTATCGCTATCTGTTTATTTATCTTACCATGCCGCTTCCCTAGGCTAGGTTTATTGCAATGCTGCCTTAATAAGAAGAAATTTCATGTGCTGGCACTATACCCCACTCCTCTCTACATCCACTGTATATGCCTGCAACGTAGATTGCTACAAATGATGCTATTTCTCGGTGCATGCTGTTGTGCCTACCTATGAGAGATCAGATGATGTCATTTTATTCATTTCTAAGGCTACTCTTGTTCCCTAGATTCTTTCTAATTTTTAATTGTCGTGCCCTTACAATAACCTGCCCATTTTGCTTTACTTCCAAGGTGTGAGGATAGTTATATTCTCCCTTCTTTACAGAATGATGACCCTCACATCATGTGTGAGTTTGTTCTGAGGTACTAAACCGGAAGTGGATGAGGGATTTGAGCCAAGTGTTTAATTTGCTTCCTTTCTTACCTTCATTTGGGTGCACATGGATTCTGATTTTACATTAATTTAATTTGCTTCCTTTCTTGCCTTCGTTTGGGTACACATGGATTCTAGCTTCCTTTCTTGCCTTTGTTTGGGTGCACATGGATTCTGATTTTACAGGAATGCCAGGACAAAATTGCCTCCCAGCTAGCAGTAAAGTGGATGCCATGCTCTTCTGATTGTACAAAGGTTGGTTATCACTTCTGCGTTTCAAGAAGGTAAAGCGTTTTTATCGTATCTCCTCTCCATACTTTTCACTGGCTAGATGTGGACCATAATATACACTGAAAACTATTATCTGAAAATTACTATCTATATCGGTCGCTGCAAATTGTAGAAACTATTACGAGTACATGGGCTAATTTTTATGGTCTTATCGCCTGCTAGTTTTTTCAGTATTTCACAGGAATTCAGAACACTGCTAAAGACGAGTACCAATCCTGAATTCAACAAAGAACTTACACTCTGCAGTACCGATTTCATCCATACGTATTTTATTTTATTTTTTGCCAGCTGCACAGGCACTTGATTTGGGGGTACATCCATTGGGTGGAGGGATTCAGTAGGCCAAATCAGTTAGTATCTATCAGGAAAGCCCTCTACCATGCTGTCGTATTAGGCGGTTTTTGTCATATGTCTAAAAACGAATTCTCCTTGTGCTAGAGTGCAAGACAAATAAAGGATCCTACTTCATTTTGGTTGCTTTGTGTATTGCTTTTCTTTGGGAGGTCTGCTATCAGATATAGCACCTCATATCATGTTTAGGCACTAATATGGTGTGCAAAGATAGTGTTTCTGTAACCCTGAGGGGGCACGTTTTCAGGCTCTGCTAAATTGAAATCATGTGATTTTAGGTAGTTGCCTATAATGTTGGTGTACATATGGGATATGAGACATGGATGAGAATCCAGTCTACCATGCTTTGTGTTTTTTATTTTGGAGTTACAAATTTGCAGATCATCTTCTACCTGTGGATATGCCATAGGGCATCTTACTATGATTAGTTTCAGGCACGGTAAGCATGGAACAACTCTTTTATCTTCCTCCATGCATCATGATATTATTTTTCCCTAATGATTCGAATTTTTCAATTTCTAACTCTATCTAATATGTCATATGTGCAAGATGATATTATTTTCCCTAATGAAATGAATGCCGCACATGCCTGTTCAGTGGTGCACCTCTTTTAGCTCTGTAACTGAAGACAGTATGGCTACTACATATCCAGTCCTTCAGGCTTCAGGTAATAAACCACACCCTTGTATATTCATGGCCTCTTTCTCAAAAAATTTCTCCTCAATCCATTATTGCAGCTTTTATTTTTCTACTGCAATTTATTTCTCAAGCAATTGATGTATTACATCTGTTCAAAAGGGATCAATGACTTTGCCGGTCACTACCAATCGTACTATCAGAGTTGTCGGATACCATAAAAAGGGGTACCCTAAGCGAGAACCGAAAAAATTGCTTAGCCCTTGTAAATATCAAAGCCAAGAAACAACGACGAGGCCTCAGCCGATTCTCCGATTCGCTCGAGGCCCACGTCGCACGGCCTCTGACGAGGTGCCGACTCTCCGCCTCGCCGAGGCCCCCTCGCCCGAGGCCCCGCGCCGTAAGGCCTCGGACGAAGTACCGATTCTCCGCCTCGCTCGAGGCCGGCTCGGCAACGACCCCGTCACCGCTGCCTAGGCTGACTCCTCTGACAAAATGTCACGTCCAATTAACGCGTCCAACCACTCCCGCAACGTCAGCTGCGCGTCAGCACAGTACAGCGGAGTGGCCGACGGGACGGGAGTCACATCGACGCCATGCAGTCAGGGACAGGACTGGGCAGGGGTTACCGGCCGCTGTGCTCGGCACTATGCCCATGATTGACGCCCGTACTGCACTGTGCTACCTAACTCCTGCTCCGAGGACAACGCGGCGTGGAGAGTCAGGTCTGGGTCCCTGTAGCCTCGAAATCAGTGTATAGGACCAACTGCTCCCTCCGAGCCTCGGCAATCCGCTTTAGGGTCTCGGCAGCCTTGGGATTCGCTCCCGCCGAGCCCCCCATGATGGCTCGGTCTCGGCACCAACTGGGCCTCGGCTCTTTACGCTGTCGACACACAGCGACCGTCACGTCGTCTGCAGTACGCACCGTACCTTGCGTCAAGCTGCACCCACGTCACGAGCAGGGCCAAGCTCCTATATCCTCGGAGTCAGCACGCCCGCACCATCGTGTTAGCCCGGCCTCGGCACTCCGCGCCGGTCAAACATGCAGCAACCAGCACGCCTCCGGCAGAGGAAGACGCTCCTACCACCGCAGGAGCTCCCACGTCTCACAGGACCAAGCGTGACCGGCACGCCGCTCCAGTGCACCAAGGACAAGACCGCTTCATCGACCATGCCGCCACAGTGACAAGCTACAGGGCTCGGCACGCCGCCTCAGCTCACAAAACGCCACGTAGCAATCCATGTACCGTCCCCGTGCCTTCCTTCGACTATAAAAGGAAGTGACCGAGGCCGCTTCTAGGCATCGAGAGAACAGATCGAAACCACGCTCGCACTCACGCGCAAAATGCACTCACTCAACCCACACACGCTCCCTCGCTGCCTAAGAGCAACGCCTCAAGCAGCCCACGCCGTTCCACGCAGAGACCTGGGACTAGCTCCCTCTCTTGCCCTGCTTGTAAACCCCTACTATGAGCACCTTGGTGCAAGGAATACAAGATCGTACTCTCAGACTGGACGTAGGGCATCTATTGCCTGAACCAGTATAAACCTTGTGTCTCTTTGCATCATCATCCGGGATTAGGGGCACGCAGTTCAAATTCACTAGTTGGTTGAGGACCCTCGGTCCAAAACACCGACAAGAGTCGACAAACAGCTTCTCATTTTTTAGGATTGAGGTGACACCTGATTTCATAGAGCTAATTTTATACAAAAGTTCCATCAGATTGAAGCTCATTTGTGTTTGTTTTCTTCGTATTCAGTTCCCTCAATGGATTATAATATACATCATTGTTAGAATTTCATGGGGGTGATCTGATCTTGATGGGACTATTCATGACCAACAGTTTTTCCTACTACCACATGTTTTTGTTATGGTTCCATTGTCTTATGTGATTCATCGTAATTAAAAGCTATTTATAGTTAAACTAAAATTATATAGGAGTACAAACAAAGATGGCTTAACCCCTTCCCTCCTCCCCTTTCCGGATCAAAGTAAAGTGGTACATTTTGAAAAGCTATTTAGAGTTAAACTAAAATAATATAGACCTACAAGCAAAGATGGCTTAATCTTGGTTTATATGTGCCATAGCCCTTTTAAGTAATAATATCTCCATGACAGGGTTACATCCCCTCTACATCAGTTTGCTTGTGTCAGGTAGTTTAGTTAATGTATTGCACCATAGTCCCCGAAGATCTGCTCTACACCCACCTACCTTACCTTCTTAGTTAGTTCCTTTCTACTAAGAATGCCACCTTACACTACAGGATTGCAACTTGATTTTTGTTGCTCACTCTTTCTGAATTTCCTTGCTGGTTTGCTAATTTATGTACTTACTGATCATTTCTTTTATTTCTAGATAATATTTATAAGCATAAGTGGATGACGCAGTGAGGCAATGCAGTAAAAACAGACGATGGGACTTACAACTACCTTGCATTAAGAGTTCATTCCTTTCCTTTTGGAGGGATTAGGTAACAGCTGAAGTCACCTCTCTTCTTTTATTCCGGTTGTGCAACCTATGAGCTAAAAGGAGAAACTCTATTCTCCTTTGTTGATTTACAAGTATCAATCCACACGTTAGTGCTATCAGTACGTTCGTTTTTGTTTTAGAAAGGAGTATTTCTTCCCGCATGCGTTGGTGGCGCTCCGATCTTGAAAAAATATATAGAGACGTTTACATCTGCGACTGCATTTCCAATTGACTGCCGACGCGTGCGAGGGCGCGCCTGATGGACTAGTAGTATATGAATGCTGGGAAGTTAGGAATGCAAGCAGTTGATGTGCGATGTGTTGGTTCTAGTTTGCGCCGGATGAGGCAGCAGAATGCAAGCAGTTGATGTGCGATGTGTTGGTTCTAGTTTGCGCCAGACCAGGCAACAGATCGGTTGTTGTTTGTACCATGAAAGATGCATGGTTGGTGTTTTGTTGGATCAGGGCACCAGACCTTGGAATGATTGAATGTCGTGTTTAAAATTTTGGAGTGTCATATTGGGTGTCGTATGGAGTGTTGTATGGAATGTTTAGATAATAATAAAAAATAAATTACAGAATCCGGTCAGTAATCCGTGAGACGAATTTATTAAACCTAATTAATCCGTCATTAGCACATGTTTTACGGTAGCAACACATTATCAAATCATGGACTAATTAGACTTAAAATATTCGTCTCGTAAATTAGTCACAAACTATACAATTAGTTATTTTTTAATATATATTTAATACTCTATCTAAACCTCGATGGGACGTAGCACTAACGGCGAACTAAACAAGGCCCGAACCGAAAAGCCATTTCGGGTACAGGTCAGCTGGTCAGGTCAGGTTCCCCGTCCATGACATGACATCCGAAACACGGACCTGAGACCCTGCAACATCTTGTTTCGATCCATTACATTCTTTGTTCACTTGTGGCTTCGTGCAAACAAATGCAGACATTTCGGACGGTGTACGCTTCGTACGAACAGATGCAGAGATTTCAGACTGTATTTTTTTCAAGGGGTGTTTAGTCGCTGTACATCAGATGTTTGACACATGTATAGAGTATTAAATATAGACTAATTATAAAATTAATTGCACAGCTTGCGATTAATTTGCGAGACGAATCTTTTAAACCTAATTAGTCAATGATTTGACAATGTAATGCTTGAGGAAACATATGCTAATGATGGATTAATTAGACTTAATAAATTCGTCTCATGGAGCACTGACGAATTCTGTAATTTATTTTTTTATTAGTATCTGAACATCTCATACAACACCCTCACGTGACACCTCCAAAATTTTAATCATCGGATCTAAACACCCCTTAAGAGAGTGGGAGAAAGGGAGGATATCCAACATCGTTTTTTTTTCACGAGGACGGCCTTCCTGAATGAAGACCTGGACTCCAAGCAATATTCCAACCATCGTCGTTAAGAAAAAGAGGAAATACACGAAAGAGCAGAATTTGGGCCAGGCCTAGTGCACTGATCCATAAGGCCCATTTCATTACGTCCCTTAATTTTCACGAAAGTCCGTTTTTCCTCTATAAACTTTAAAACCGGATAAAACATCTCCCTCAATTTTTAAAACTGTTCATTTTACCTCCCTGATCCGGTTATAAGCGGTTTTGAGGACGGTTTTGTCTTTTTCTTTTTATTTATTTTAGCTGAATCTTTGAAAAATCATAGTAAATCATAGAAAAATCATAAAATAGAAAATCCAATTTTGTTGTACTCCACATGTGTTAATTATTGTATGATTGAACTGTAATAAAAATTTCATACTCATTGGATCATGTATAGAATAGTAAAAATTTTGAGGAGTCCAATAAAATTGAATTTTCTATTTTATGATTTTTCTGTTATTTACTATGATTTTTTAAAAATTCAACCGAAATAAATAAAAAAGAAAAATACAAAACTGCCTTTAAAACTGCTTATAACAGGGTTAGGGAGGTAAGATGAACAATTTTAAAAGTTGAGGGAGATGTTTTGTCCGGTTTTGAAGTTCATGAAGAAAAAAACTGGACTTTTGCAAAACTTGAGGAAAGTATCGTGCACTTTTTCCTTTCCTTTAACTTCCCACCACGGCTAGTCCGCGCGCGCGGCTGTACCTGTAGGCTGTACATGCTTCCTTTGTGGCCTAAAAAGATTTCATGAGGAAAGGATGGAAACTAGGCTTGCAGCGTAGCCCTCTGCCCGAAACAGCCCAAATGCAATTTGGCTCAGATCTAATAGAAGCCTTGCGTGGGCAGCAAGCTCCGGCTGGCCCAGACGCCCAGTGCCCGGTGCAGCCGAGACAATGCCACTTGGCTTGCAGCGTAGCAGCCCTCGGCTCCAATCGGCGGCCTAAAGATGTTTATACAGATCACCTGCCCACGATTTGGCCCAGATTTAACAGAAGCCTTGCGTGGGCAGCACTCTCACAATCGGGCCCAATAAGGCATGCGGGTGTGCGGCGCCGTGCGTGCATGCATCCGCGGGAGTCACGGAATATGCCGATTTAACAGTCGGGTGGGTATCACACACTTTCGGACTTTCCCAGTGTCCTTTCCATGTTTATTTGGCGTCTAGGGCAAATGGAACAAGCTGCGGAAGTCCGGAAGCCTTAGCATAGAAGCAAGATAAAAAAAAAACTCCTAAAAGAGTACGTGCCGAGCAGCTACAAACTAGTAACAAGTAAATATCTGCATTTGTTGGCCTACCCATATGCTAGTGTCGTTTAAAAAAATTATTCGATGGTTATATGTGACCACTAACCATATTAGGGCCGTCTTGAAACTTGAGCTATTTATAGCAACGTCGTATGAAATTGTAGCTTTTGATTTTTAGATTTCCTTGGTAGTGCCATATCCATTTGAAGTAACGAAATTTATCTATGGTCCATTGTAATGAGCCGCAGAGTTTGTTTGTACTCATATTCACATCAATACATGTATATTCAAGTAGGTTGTAATGAGAAGTTAACTAATTTTCACTGTAATCCACTCTAACACATATATATTAAGATACATATGATTGCATCCAAACGGGTCTCAAAGGAAAAGGGCTAGTGGGTCTCGAAATATTCTAAAGTAAGGGGAAAAAAGGAAAGGTAGGAGCTAGAATTCATGAGCCCATCCGTTTCAACACAGGTTCTAAGCACAAAAACACCAACAAGAGTCTCATGTGTTATGCAACTTTATACCAGTTGGATACATCAACACAAGGCCTACACGACAAATAATAGGAGCCCATCCGTTTCATCGAGCGTTCTAAGTTCATATCACGCCATCCTAGCTGGATACAACAATACAGATAGACACTCAATAAATACAGATAGCTGGATACAACAAGAGTCTCACGCGTTATGCGGCTTTATACCTAGCTGGATACAACAATACAGATAGACACTCAATAAATAATATAACCAAAATATTGTTTCGCTCTTACCCTTTCTACCTAGCCAACCATCTCACATCACGCTTTCCTACCAGCCAGCTCATATCACGCCATCCTACCAGTATTTTGGCCATCTCGCATCACGCATCCCTACCAACATTGTTCGTGACAACGGAAATGTTATTGCTTACTTATGGCCAAAGATATTGTGCGCCTTAAAGGCAGAAGAAATAAAGGAAGAATGGTTATAATAAAAAGACCGAGATGCCCGGTAATTGAAGATTGCAACCAATAATTAAGAGATATATAGTGAGGAAACCATCGTAACTCCTTTGATTATATGTGAGCACTAACTACACTAGGACTATCTTAGAACACATGCTTTTTATAGTAACATCGTATGAAAACATAACTTTTTTTATTTCTTTAGTAGTATCATATCAATTTGAAGTGATAAAATTTATCTATGGCCTATTATAATGAGCCTTGAGCGGGAGAGGTTACTAGTGGGATTCAGAAGATTCTACACTAAGGGAAAAAAATAAAGGTATACATTAGAGTTCGTCGGCCATCCATTTCAATATGGGTTTTGAGTGCAAAAAATATCAAGAGACCCACACGATAGACACTCAGCAAATAATAAAACCAAAAAATTGTTTCATTTTTACCCTTTCCACCTGGATCGGAGTTAGACATTTCACATCATGATTTCCTGCCAGCATTCTAGCCACCTCATATCACACATTCCTATCGGTATTCCAGCCATATCATGTCAGACGTCACGCCTTCCAACTATCATTCTAGCCATCTCAGGTCACGCCTTCCAACCATCATTATTGTGATCACTAGCCACACACCTTCCTGCTAGCATTTCAACCATCTCACATCACGCCTTCCAACCAGCATTGTTCACGATCACTAACCATATCGACCATCTTAAAATAGATGCTTCCCATAGCAACATTGTATGAAAACAAGCATTCTATTTTTTTATTTTCCTTTGATAGCGCCATATCTAATATCTACTGAAGTAATATCCCACTCTAATACGGCTCGAAGGAAAGATGATAGTGATTTTCAAAGGGTTCTAGGGCAATTATGGAAAGAAAGATAGGAGTTCGAATTTGCAGGTCTTTTCTTTTTGACCTGGGTTTTGAATGCAAAAAATATCTAAAGTATCACGTCTTACATGGCTTTACACCGCATTACACAGCTTTACATAACTTTATACCTAGCTCGATACACCCGCACAACGTCCACATGATAGACTCAACAAATAAGAGAACCAAATTAAAAGATCGTTTCACTCGCCCTTCCACCTAAAACTAGCCATCGCATATCATGTGTTCTTACCCACATTCGAGACATCACACGTCATGCCTTCTACCAGCATCGTTCACGACACCGAAAATGTTATTGCTTATCTGTACTCGGCCAAATACTGTGTGCCAACCTAAAACCTGGTTTACATAACTTTATACCTTGCTGGATACACCCACGCAAGGCCCGCGTGACAGACACAAACAGATAAGAGAACCGAAAGACCGTTTAACTCGCCCTTCCACCTAAAGCTATACATCGCATATCACACGTTCTTACCTGCATCCGAGATATCACACATCACGCCTTCCCCCTGCACGTCACGCCTTCTACCAGCATCATTCACGACACCAAAAATGTTACTGCTTATCTATACTCAGCCAAATATTGTGTGCCGATCGAAAACCCGATTTACATGACTTTGTACCTAGCTGGATACACCCACGCAACACCTACATGATACACATACAAAAAAGAGAACCAAAAGACTGTTTCACTCACCCTTCCATCTAAAGCTAGCCATAGCAAATCACGTGTTCTTACCCGCATTCAAGACATCACACATCACGTCTTCCCGCTTGCACTTCACGTCTTCTACCAGCAACATCCACGACACCGGAATTGCACGTCACGTCTTCTACCAGCAACGTCCACGACACCAAAAAGGTTACTACTTATCTGTACTCGGCAAAATACTGTATGCCGACCGAAAACCCGCTTTACATTTATACCTTGCTAGATACACCCATGCAAGGACCACGTGATAGACACAAACAGATAAGAGAACCAAAAGACCGTTTCACTCGCCCTTCCACCTAGAGCCAGCCATCACACATCACACGTTCTTACCCGCATTCGAGGCATCACACATCACGTCTTCCCCCTACATGTCACGCCTTCTACCAGCATCATTCACGACACCGGAAATGTTACTGCTTATCTGTACTTAGCCAAATACCGTGTGCCGACCGAAAACCTAGTTTGCATGACTTTATACCTAGCTGGATACACCTACGCAAGGTCCACACACATACAAATAAGAGAACCAAAAGACCATTTTACTCGCCCTTCCATCTAAAGCCAACCATCGCACATCACGCGTTCTTACCCGCATTCGAGACATCACACATCATGTCTTCCCGCCTGCACGTCACGTCTTCTACCAACATCGTTGTAGGGTCGAGATGGCGACTAGAGGGGGGTGAATAGTCATTTCTAAATTCAATCGCGCTAGCTAACCGAAACAAATGCTGAATTACAACAATCGGTCAAGCCAAGACTACACCCCTCTATCGAAGTTCATAAGCACCTTATAAATATCCTAACTAGGCAACAAAGGTGCCGGGCTAGTTAGAGCTCACCTATCCAATTCTAGGAGCAAGGTCACACAAACCTATGCCACTATTATTTTGCACACCGGGGAGCTCCTAAACAATTCTAGTAAGTAAAAGCACAAAGCTCCTAAGCTCACTAGCAATGCTCAATAACAAGACAACCAATGCCAAATTAGAGAGCGCAAATACTGTTGATGGGGAACCCTACGGGCCCCCCATAGACCATATTGCAGGGAGGTAGGCCTTGGTAACAAGGCCTACAGCCCAATTGCCAAGAAGAATGCGGAGCAAAGCAACGTGCAAAACCGAAACTCCAACGCAAACTATACAAGGAAAGGCGTCCGAAGCGTAGCTTAGGACTCTGACCTTGTATCCGAATAGGACACAAACAACGCCTCTCAGCGCCTGGACTATAAAGGGCTGGAGAGGGTACCCATTGTAAGAAGAGAACGCATACCCGATACTCAAAGCACTACAATGCAAACAGGCTAACGCCAAAACTAGACGTAAGGTTATTACTCGACCAAGTCGAGGGCCTGAACCAGTATAAATCGTGAGTCTCTTTGCATAACCGCCGAATTTCGCTATTCGCCGAAGCCCAAACAACTGTCCCGGGTAACCCCGTGGCAGGCTATCGGTGGTAAAACATCGACAGCTGGCGCGCCAGGTAGGGGCTTTCGACAATTTTTTTCTCGAGAGTTCGGCGGACCTCAACCTCAAGATGACCTTTTCGGTGGGAACAACCTTTGTCTTCGGATCCTGGATCTGCAAGGCTGACGGCGACGACAAGCTTCGTACCCGTCTCCGAGAAGAAAAAGATTTTGATGACAAAGTTCAATACAAACTCGCTGAGAAGATGACGAAACTCTCAACTTCGGATACAACTCGGAATAAGGAAGAAAGCGGATACGAAACCGACTCTAAAAAAGAGATACAACCCGATCCCAAGACAATCTTCACGGCATAAGAGCCAAGCCTAATTGGACTCGGAGACACAACAAAGATCGCGAAGGGATACGACCCGTACAACTCAAAGAAGAACTTGAGAACTTACGGACTACGCAACGCGGCATCAGTCTATCAACACTTTACCCAAAACAAGATGAACTCAGCAAGAAGAATACTCCTAGAGGGAGCACAAGAAGGGATGATCATGACAGTGACCCCACAAGATTGTGTGGTGCATTGGCCAGGTTCTTTCACCTCAAGCAAAGCCCAGACTGGCACGCGCGTTGAAGAATTACCTTATCAAGAGGGAAAAGAACTCGGATCCAGTTCAGAAGCTACAGACAGCTCAACCAAACGAATGATGGAATATCGTACAAGAAGAGCTCGGAAGAGGTATACTGTATACATGGCAGAGCAGTTAGAACAACCTTTGGAACCACCACAGATACCAGATATAAAATCTTCAGACGAATCAGAAGGCAACATCTCGCCAGATGAGAAAAGCGACAGCAACGAAAATGATGAGCAAAGACTAGCAAGGCTAAAGAAGAACAAATTGAAAGCTGGAAGGAGGAACCGGGCTAAACAAAGGAAGCAAGTCTGGAATAAATACAAAGCGGAGCTAACGGGATAAAACAGAAAGAAGGCGGGAAAAGAAGCCACAAAAAATACAAAAAGGGAAAGAATTGAAGAATTAACAAAGGAGTTGTACACCCTCACGAATAACGGGAAAGCAAAGGAAGACCAGAAGAAAGAAGTTGGGGGATCAAAAAAACAACCCGGCGAAGAAATTCCACAGGAGCCACAAAGGGAGCAGCACCCAAAAAATCAAATTTTCAAAGGATAGGACCAGTAGAAAGTGCTGATATCAATGGAAGGAAGGAACACTACTCAAAGCAACAAGAAAGAGACAAACCAGAATTGAGCCAACGCTACCAAGAAATATCAAGAAGATTTGACAAAGAAGATGACTACGGAGAGTCTGAGTTAAAAAGAAGACAAGTCTTATTACAGAAGGGCAAGATCGCCAGATTACGGAAGAACGGAACCATACGACAGATTCCCTTGTTTCGCAGGAAGACTACAAACTTTAAAGCTACCGCATAAGTTTAAACCATCAAATCATTCCAAGTATGATGGCAAAGTCGAACCAAGACAATGGCTAAGGGTTTACTCCCAATCTATTGAATTAGCTGGAGGAGACGACGACATCAAGGCTCTATTCTTCCCAATGGCCCTCGAAGCAATGCCGCTACAATGGTTTGATAATATGAGGCCAAGATCAATCAACCGAATTGAAAGGAGTAAAGCAAAGGAGAGGAGAAAGTCTAAGGGAATACTATAGGAGATTTGGAGAATTCAGGGCTCAAGTCCATGACATTACTAATAGGGAGGTGATAGAGGCCTTTGCAGAAGGAATCTGGGAAACTGGCAATACAAGGACTATTTCAATGAGAACCCAAGAATAAATGAAGACTTCAAGAGAGTTGTTGAGAAGCTAATTTCGTCAGAAGAAAGAACTCGGCACAGATTTGCTAGGGACAACCCAGAGAATAGAAGACCCGATTACAGACAGCAATACAAAAGACCAAGGCAGGACAATATGGTGGCAACCACAGACAACAAAAGAAGATACAATGGCAACGGCAATGATAGCAATGGTAGCAATCACAATGGCAACTACAACAATAGCAACAACCATAACAACAGCGGCTACAACAGTAATAGCAACTATCAGAGTAACAACTATCGAGGAAGAGCGCCGAAAAACATAGAAAACATGCCGTGTCACATACACCCAGGGGCTAGACACAAGTTAGTTGAATGCAGCACTTTTCAGCAGCAATTTATGAAGAGAGAAAACAAGAATCAAAACAACTCGAAGCCAAAGCAAGAAGAATCTAAGAAGGAGGAAAAGAGAGCTGAAGGAGATTATCAAGAACCCCAACGTCAATTAGCGGTGATATTTTTAGGTGTTCCTAACACACGAAGCAAAAGACAAGAGAAACTAGCTCACAGAGCCATCATAGTAGAAGAACCAGCCATCCCAAGATATCTAGATTGGTCAGAGTACCCCATCCACTTCATAAGAGAAGACCAATGGACCAATGCAGCAAACACAGGATGCTACCCGCTGGTACTGGGTCCGACTATCGCAGGAGTAGCAGTAACTAAAGTACTCATCGATGGAGGAGCCGAGCTTACCATAATTTTCACAGATACTCTCAAAAGGATGAATCTGGATTGTGAAGGTCTAATGACACCCACAAGCACACCATTCTACAGAATAGTACCCGGCAGAGCAGCTATGCCCCTCGGACAGATAACCCTACCTGTCACCTTTGGCACACCAAACAAATACCGGACGGAATTCATCAAATTCGAAGTTGCAGACTTTGAATCATGCTACCACGCAATACTTGGGAGACCAGCTTTAACAAAATACATGGCAGTACCACATTATCCATACCTACTACTCAAGATGCCAACAACAAAGGGCGTATTATCATTGAAAGGAGATCTAAAGAAAGCACATGATTGCGACGTACAAGCAGTACAAATATCCGAAAGATTACAATATATAAAGGAAGGAAAGGAGATTGCAATGCTGGCCAACGAAATGAACCCAGATGAGATTAACATACCGGCTAAGAAGCCAAGCAACTTCGCACCACCAAAAGAAGCCGCTACCAAGACTATTGACCTACTGACTGGTGATCCGGAGAAGACGACAATCATCAGTGCAAATCTCGACCCCAAATAGGAACTCACGCTCACCAACTTTCTTCGGGACAACAAAGATATTTTTGCTTGGAAGCCAGCAGACATGCCAGGGGTCCCAAGGGAGTTGGCTGAGCACATAATTGATGTGAACAAAGGGTCCAAACCCGTTAAGTAGAAGTTACGAAGATTCGCTCCAGACAGAAAAGCAACAATCAAAAAAGAGATCACCAGGCTCATGGCAGCATGATTCATCAGAGAAATAATCAACCCGGATTGGCTTACCAACCCGGTCCTAGTAGAGAAGAAGAATTCAAAAGAATGACGCATGCGCATCGACTACACAGACCTCAACAAACATTGCTCAAAAGATCCATATGTCCCACCAAGGATTGATCAAATCATCGACTCGACAGCAGGATCAGCTTTGTTATCCTTTCTAGATTGCTATTTAGGCTATCATCAAATATCCTTAAGAGAAGAAGACCAAAGTAAGACTTCGTTCATTACACCTTTTGGGGTATATTGCTATAAATCAATGCCTTTTGGGCTAAAAAATACAGGGGCAACATATCAAAGAGCAATTCAAACTTGCTTGGGGAGTCAAGTCGGAAGAAATGCAGAAGCATACATTGATGATGTAGTAATCAAGACAAAAGAACCCGGATCATTGATAGAAGACCTCGAGAAGACTTTCAAGAATCTAAAAGCATGGCAGTGGAAGCTAAACTCCACAAAGTGTGTTTTTTGGGTACCATCAGGACAATTACTCGGGTTTCTAGTCAGTAACCGAGGAATTGAAGCAAGTACAAAGCAGGTTAAAACCATCATGGATATGAAACCTCCAAAGAAAGTTAAAGACATACAGAAGCTTACAGGATGTATGGCAGCACTCAACAGATTCATCTCCCGACTAGGAGAAAAAGGGCTACCTTTCTTCAAATTATTGAAAAAGACAGGAAATTTTGAATGGACAGAAGAGGCAGAAGAAGCATTCCAAAAGTTAAAAGAATACTTGGCATCATCACCAGTAATGACACCACCAAAAGACAAAGAGGACATGATGCTATACATTACAGCAACCAAGAACGTTGTCAGCACAGCAATTGTGGTTGAGAGAGAAGAACCCGGACATGCATACAAAATGCAAAGACCAGTCTATTACATAAGCGAAGTACTAACATAATCAAAAGTGAGATACCCACACGTGCAAAAACTACTTTATGCAGTGTTGATATCATCAAGAAAGCTGAGACATTATTTCCATGAACATAAGATTACAGTGGTAACCAATTTTCCACTTCAAGACATTCTACGCAACAAAGATGCAACAGGTCGGATATCAAAATGGGCAGTAGAACTCGGTGCTCTCAACCTAGACTTCAAACCAAGAACAGCAATCAAATCTCAAGCATTATCCGACTTCATTGCTGAATGGACAGAAATCAGTCAAAAAGAACCCAAACCAATATTTGATCATTGGAAAATGTATTTTGATGGTTCCCTAAAGTTAGGAGGAGCTAGAGCAGGAGTACTATTCATATCACCAGAAGGGAGACAGTTAAAATATGTGCTACAAATACTTTGGTAGGCAACTAACAATGAGGCAGAATATGAAGCATTAATACACGGTCTAAGAGTTGCAAGCTCGCTTGGGATCAAAAGACTACTTGTCTACGGTGATTCAGCTGTAGTAATCAATAAAGTCAACAAGATTGGGATTGTATAAAAGATAATATGGATGCGTACTGTGCAGAAGTCAGAAAATTGGAGAAAATTTTCCAAGGACTCGAAATCCATCATGTACTAAGAGATTCCAACGTTGCAGTAGATGTGCTAGCCAAATTAGGATCAGATAGAGTAAAAGTACCACCTGGTATATTTGTGGAAGAACTCACAGCCCCATCCATCAAACAACTCGAAAACACATAAAAAGAGGAGACAACAGATCCAATGGAAATAGATCAAGCAAAAGAACCAGACCAGTCAAGACAAATCATGGTCATACAAAGTGATTGGAGACAAACATACATTGATTTTATCAAAGAGAAGAAACTACCCGAAAACAAAGCAGAAGCAACTCGGGTTGTACGAAGAAGCAAAAACTACGTTCTGGTGGGGGATATACTATACAAAAGAGTAGCATCATCAGGAGTACTGCTTAAATGTGTTCTGATAGATAAAGGAAAGGAAATCTTGGACAAAATCCACTCAGGATGCTGTGGAAATCATGCAGCCTCTAGGACACTAGTCGGCAAAGCATTCAGAACCGGTTTCTATTGGCCAACAGCACTCAAAGATGCAGAACAGCTCATCAGAACATGCAAGAATTGCCAAATGTTTGCTAGGCAATCACATGTGCCGGCTCACAACTTAATATGCATACCGCCGGCTTGACCGTTCTCATGCTGGGGGCTGGATCAAGTCGGACCACTCAAAAAGCAAAAGGAGGCTTCGAATACATATTTGTGGCAATCGACAAATTTACAAAGTGGATTGAATACAAACCTTTGGTCAAATACAGTGTAGAAAAGGCAGTGGAATTCATACAAGACATCATGCATAGGTTCGGCATGCCCAACAGAATAATCACAGATCTTGGTTCACCATTTACAGCAAGAGAATTCCAATACTAGGCAAGAGGTTGTGGGATAGAAATCGACTTTGCGTCAGTAGCACACCCGCAGGCCAATGGACAAGTCGAAAGAGCAAATGGACTCATATTGCAAGATTTAAAACCAAGATTATATGAAGATTTGAAAGATTATGGTGGAAAATGGATCGACGAATTACCAAAAATAGTATAGGGTCTAAGAACCCAGATCAGCAGAGCAACTGGATGCTCACCGTTCTTTCTGGTCTACGGATCAGAGGCAGTACTACCAGCCGACTTAATATGGCTATCTCCAAGAATAGAACAATATGAAGAAGGCGAAGTAGAAGAAACAAGGCGGTTAGAAATTGATTCAATAGAAGAAATAAGAGACAGTGCAATCATACAAAATGCAAGATATCAGCAAGGGTTACGAAGACATTATGACAAAAGTATTCAACCCCGATCACTAAAGCCAAGGGACTCAGTACTACGACTAATCCAGAAGAAAGATGGACGACACAAACTACTCAGTCCATGGGAAGGACCCTTCATCGTGAAGACAGCAACAGGACCCGGCACATACGAGTCGATGACTCCAGATGAAATACCTATAAAGAACACTTGGCATATCAGCCAGCTCAAAAGATTCTACAATTAAGTACAACAGTTTGTACTCAAGTTTCAAGAGAAATAAAACAGAGATTATTCAAGAAGAACAGCTTCAAATATGAGCCCTGTCCAACGGATAGAACCAACCCGTAATCAGGTTGGGGAAAAAGGGGCTTCCCTGTTAACAGCCAACCCAGAAACGGTTGCGCTACATGGGCAATCTTGTCACTCAACCATATGGATATGGTCTGACTGACGACCAACGGCCAAATAGCTTCTTGGATAAGGAGACCCAAGCTAGCATTTGTCACTCTACCATAAAGAGATGGTACGACTGATAGCCCTGTCCAACGGACAGAACCAACCCGTAATCAGGTTGGGGAAAAAGGGGCAGCCCTGCAAATAGCTCAACCCGGAAACGGTTGTTGCTATCTGGTACGCAATCGCTTACCCCAAGAGTCGGTACGATTGCTTACTTACCGCAAAAACACCAACCCGGAAATGGTTGTGCTATATGGGTCCTGGCCGCCTACCCCAAGAGTGGTACGATCGAATACTTAAGCCCAAGCGGCACAAGCACTCCAACAACTCGGGCCGCCTACCCCAAGAGTGGTACGATCGACTACTTCGCCCAAGAAGCGGCACAAACACTCCAACAACTCGGTCGCCTACCCCAAGAGTGGTACGATCGACTACTTCACCCAAGAAGCGGCACAAGCACTCCAACAGCCCGGTTGCCTACCCCAAGAGTGGTACGATCGACTACTTCGCCCAAGAAGTGACACAAACACTCCAACAACTCAGTCGCCTACCCCAAGTGGTGGTATGATCGACTACTTCGCCAAGAAGCGGCACAAGCACTTCAACAAATTTCGGTCGCCTACCCCAAGAGTGGTACGATCGACTACTTCCAAGCCAAGAAGCGGCACAAGCACTCCAACAGCTCGGTCGCCTACCCCAAGAGTGGTACGATCGACTACTTCGCCCAAGAAGCGGCACAAGCACTCCAACAGCTCAGTCGCCTACCACAAGAGTGGTACGATCGACTACTTCACCCAAGAAGCGGCACAAGCACTCCAACAGCCCGGTTGCCTACCCCAAGAGTGGTACGATCGACTACTTCGCCCAAGAAGTGACACAAACACTCCAACAACTCAGTCGCCTACCCCAAGAGTGGTATGATCGACTACTTCGCCCAAGAAGCGGCACAAGCACTTCAACAGCTCGGTCGCCTACCCCAAGAGTGGTACGATCGACTACTTCGCCCAAGAAGCGGCACAAGCACTCCAACAGCTCGGTCGCCTACCCCAAGAGTGGTACGATCGACTACTTCGCCCAAGAAGCGGCACAAGCACTCCAACAGCTCAGTCGCCTACCACAAGAGTGGTACGATCAACTACTTCGCCCAGAGAGGGACACAAGTACTCCAACAACTCGGTCGCCTACCCTAAGAGCGGCACGATCGACTACGTTGCCCAAGGAGGGGCACAAACACTCCAACAACTCGATCGTCTACCCCAAGAGTGGCACAATCGATTACTTCGCCCAAAGAGCGGCATAAACACTCCAAACAACTCGGTCGCCGACCCAAAGAGCGAATAAACAAGCTATGGCAAAGCAGAAAAAAGCCACAAGGAAAGACAGGGCGAAACTTTTCCATATTATTCAAAGACATCTCAGAAGAAAAAGAAAGACAGGTCAAAGCCTGCTCATTTTAGTCAAAGACAAATTCAAAAGCAGGGCAAAGCCTGATCATATTTTCAGAGACAAGTATATATTACAAGAAACCACAAGTTCATTACACAAAACATCTAAGGAGCTGGAGGCACAACAGGAAGCACATCCATCTGTTCCAAGATTTGGTCTGTAAGACCACCAAGCTCCACCTTCGCCTCATCCCATCGCTGCGCAAACTCTACAGTCACGGAAGGATCTACAATCTGCTGAAGCGGAGCATCATGAGTGGCAACCCGGATGAAGGATATAACATTGTTTACACAACAGTAAAAACCACCCTTGACAAACTCAAAAATTCGAGTTGACAACACCGGGATAATGCCTCTCAACCCTTGAGCAAAGTCCTCCTGGCGACAAACAACAGCAATAATAGGCTTCACAGCTTCATAAAGAGCCCAGAATTGATCTTGGGCACCTGTCAGCTTAGTTTGGAGAGCCCAGAATTGATCATGGGCAGCTGCTAACTTCTCCTGCAAATCTTGCACTGACTTCAAAGCCTGAACAAGGTCACGGTCAGCTCTAGATCTATTCAGCTTGGCCTAAGCAAATAAATCTTGGGCCTCTTTCAATTTGATATCAGAAGAAGAACTTACAGACTTGGCTTGATTTTGAGAAGTACAGAGGGTATTGACCATCTCCTCTCGTTCTTTCTACCAACTCTCCTTATCCTTAACAAGAGCTAAAAAGAAAGCAGACAAAGAACTCAAAGAAAGAAAGAAAAAACAAGGCAGAAAAAGCAAGTATGCAAAGAAAGGAGAACCCACCAGTTTTTTCTTTCTTCAACGCGGAGACCTCATTCTGAGCAGCAGTAACAGCCTGCAAAGATGAGTTGTGCACCTTCTCAGCCTCAAGCACCTTAGCATTGAGGACGGACTCCATCAGAGCACGCTGCGCCTTCTCATAAGTCAGGACAACTTCGGTCCGAGCCAGCTCATCTTCCTTTCTTTTCAAATTGGCTTCAGCAATGGCAGTAAATTGCGCCTCATGAGGACCGAACAAGACATCTTGATCTTGAAATAAAGACTATAAAGCAAAAATATGTGAGACAACAGCAGAAAAAACCAATATCCAAAGTTAAAAAGAACTCGAATACCTTGAGTTTGGCGCCATACGCGCCCGAGAAATTCTTCCACAAAGAAACCAACTCAGATAGCCGCTCAACACGACCGAGTTGGACCAACTCCTCCCCACCCTGAGTTAACAGGAGAGTACTTGGAGTAGAAGTCAAAGGTGGGGCGGCACTAGAAGTACCGATAGAGCATCCACAAAGACAGCAATGACGAAGGATTATTATCACCCGACTCCCCATTCACCGTGCATCCTCCCGAAAGCGGTTGCTTGAGGTTGTCCAACGAGGACAACCCGGTCGGCGAATAATAGGAGCAAAAAAAGGCTACCTAAGTTCATTTCAACTCGGTGCTCCATTGGAGGAGACACTGAGTTCCAATAGCCTCTTCCTCAACACGCGGAGCGAGAGGCAATACGTGGAAGAGAAGCTACAAAGAAAACAACCCGTTAGATGTAAAAAAAAAAAACCAAGAAAGCAAGCATAAACGGAAAATAACTTACCAAAGAAAAAAATCTTGTAGAGGTCCACCAAAGATCAAGAGCCGGGAAGAAGAAGTATCCTCCAAGGCCTACATTCGAAAAAAGAGCTCGGGCGATCGAGACACAAAAGCAAAATGGCGAATCGAAAGACAAGATAAATATACTTACTTGATAACCTTCTTAAAGTTTCCAGCCACCCCTAAGAAGCCAAGATTTGGGAGAGGCACATCGAACAAATCATCCTCAACCACCTCAAAGGAGGGGATTGGGAGGGCCTCGTGATGAAGCGAGATACAAGCTGTCACGGAAGGGGCACAAGGTGCCGGTTTCCGACTATAATGAAAAAAGCAATTCAGTTATTTAGGAAAAGAGCAAAAAGACAAGCACAAGAAAATTTACAGCGGAAGACTTACGGTCGAGTGATCAAGGGGACCTCATCCTCAGTCTCCACCTCGCTCAAGACAACAGACCGACCTTCTATCAAGACAACAAAAGCTGGGATTAGTAAAACAAAGCAAACCAAAAGACAGAGGCAAAAACAACACAGGAGAAAGCACAAGCTCACCTACGAGAACATTACCTGTTGAGGCAATCTGACGAATTGAACGTTGCCTCTTGGGTAAAATATGTTTAGCAGCAACCTCTGACTTCTGCTTCCTGGATGACAAGATATATTGAGCAATTCGAGGATCAGGAACATACTCAACGTAGGAGTGGTGACCTTCAAACAAGCCAGTAATCAACCTGGCAGAAGAAGAACCCGGCCCGGTAGCAGCAACTACCACAGGACCGGCAACAACATCATCATCTTCATCTCCTTCTTCGGCGGGCTCTTCAACAATAGCCCCGCCACCACCAGCAACAGCTATCTCAAGCTTAAAAGCCCGACCAAAACCCTGCAAGAGAAGAAGAAAGAAGTAAAAAACAGAATACGAATTATAAAAACCCAAAAGAACTCGGAGGAGATTACCACTTACCTCAGGAGGAGGATGAGCAAGACATCATACTCTTCAACACGAAAGCGAGCATCACAGAGACCCCACCTGAATCGCCCCAGCGCGTCAAGAATGACCTCCTCGAGACAACTCGATGTCGGGAACAAGTCGGGGAAGGATCGAGGGCCCGATAAATTCAAAGCCGTAATGCACCCTCTACATAAGAGGTTGCACCCGCTGACGCAAGAAACCCGACAACTATACAATTGCCACTTAAGCTTGCTGTTTAAGCCTTTGCAACTCGGCGAAAGTCTGTGCACAGAGCTTTAGAGCAAAGACGCCAAAGCGGAAGAGATTTATCTTTCCAAATAGAGAGGGAAACAGGAAGAACAGAAAAGATCATGAGAAAAGGAAAGAGCAGTTTTGAAATATAAAACCACTTATCCGCCCAATTCTTGTGAGAATCGATCGAAAAGAGTAAGAGAAGGAAAGAAACTCCCCGACGGGATTGGATAAAGCAAAGAAATGAGAAAAGGAGTATTATTTCCGTCGACAAACGCTACACGAAAAAAATGACGAAAAAGAAGAAGATTTGGAGGAATTCCAACGAAAACTTCGCAAAAATGCACGAAGGTAGCAAGAAAATGAACCCGTTAGGGTAAGATGATGGATTTGAATCCCATAGGATCCAAGAAACTCAAGCAAGAAATCGACGGGATAACAGAGCCCCCCACACAAAAAGAGAAGATTGATTCGGAGTGGGAGAAGGGACATCGTGCTCACGGGACCGGAGAAATTAGAGAGACATTTCTCTGAAGAAGGCCATGAGCAACAAGCGATCCAACTCCGCCTCCGAAGTCGACGGCTTGGGGAGTTGCCTCTGCATTTTCCGCATCGCAACAAATTCGGTGTTCTCGATCACCTTGAGCGATGCCTCCTCATCGACAGATTTGCCCTTATTCTTGCTCTTGTTCTTTGCCGCCATCTTAGAAAAACAAAGACAAGATTTGGACGGAAATAGCAGGAGATCGAAGGCACAACGGAGCTAGGGTTTTGGCTGAGATTGGGGAATTTTTACTGCAAAAGCAAAGGCAAGTTAAGAATGATATGAGCGATTATCTTTATACAAGAAAAATACGCGGCGGCCCAAAATCGCGCGGATTGCCCGAAGAGGCCCTTCAAAGTTACCGTTCCACAATTATCGTGCACACAAAACAAAAAGGCAACGGTCCGTTCAGACTATAACGGATACATGACGAATTAACACATTCACAAGGAGGCAACCAGGAAAGAAGGATGCAACAAGTCAGTCCTGACAAAACACCACAGTACAAACATACAAAAGAGCTCGACCACATCAATAAACAACTTGGTCACAGAGCAGAAAGGAATATTTTTTTTCATTTCATCAAAGGTACATTGAGATTACAACAGAATACAAGATCTAATGAATTCGACGAAGAAAGCAAAGGAAATCATTCAGCACGAGGTTGCAACCCTCGAACCAAGATTCGATATTACCAGGCAGGATAAAACAACTCGAACGTACTTTTCTCCAAAGGAACGACGCACATCCAAGATTGCTATAGGTGACAGAGAAGGCACCCACAAGTCATCCAAGATTGACAACGACAACCATGTCAATATGGAAGAACCCGGCACCATCTCTCAACACGTGCTGATCTGTATTGGACTGAACCTAAATGGCACAACAGAAGACTGAATAATGGCTGATCTACAACGGACTGTCGAAGAACAAGCCAAAACACGTGCCAATCATCACTGTAAGAAGAACAAAAAAGAAAGGGCAGGCACTGGAAGATGAGGCAACACAACATGCATCACTCACATCACAAGTCCTACACCATTTGCCTCAATATCCCTTATAGCTAAATACCACCTCGAGACTAGCCTGCTACTAGTCTCTATCACAAGACCTACACCATTTACTAGCACAAGAAAACAGAAGAAAAAGAACAGGCCCGGGGGCTCGTCGAGCTCCCAAACTATAATATCCATGACTACAAAAAGAAGAAGAAGAAACTGCACAGCAGGGTATCAACAACAGGTCATATTTATAGCACAACTCAGATGCACATATGCCAGACTCATGGAAGAAAAAAGAACTCCAAAAGGACAACCATGTGAACCACTGCAGAGCCAGGACTTCAGTAAAAAATCAGATGTGACTAGACCATCACGAAGAAACAGTACATATCCAGAACAACCACAATACAAGATAAAGCATATCCAAGAGAATATTCCACAGCAGCAATACAACCCGTGAAGACACATTGAATTCTCCAACAACCAGAATGACAGCAGCAATAAGCAGCCGAACAAACAACTCGGAGACGTGTGAAGGATCACATACAAAATTACAGTGTCAAAGGATTACAGTTGAAAAAGAACTCGGACGGAGAAAAATTATAAATCTCATTGATCGAAGACAAATACAAAAGTTACAGATGGCCAAACAGGACCGGATAAACTCAGACATAATATAGAGACAAGATTCTTAAATATTGCAACAAGGAACCTAGTGGCGGCAGCAGCGGCAGCTCGAACGCAGAAGAACAGATAGAGCAGCATGATCATTACCAACCAAGCATAAGCTCGGGGGCTGCTCAACCTCACACACCAGCATATCTACGAATGAAGAAAGAATTGAAGAAGAATTTTCCTACTCAAGGCACAACCACAACCAACAAAGAAGGTATTTATAGCAAACCAGAGGTAAACAAGGCTAAAGATCACAAGAAAGAGAGAGGAAAAGAACAAAAGAGCAAAGCAACAAAGGCGAATAGTGCCCAAAAGCAAGATTCCTGACAAAAAGTAAAAGAAGACGCTCACTCATGGCTATACAAAACCCATCCGTGACCAGCAAAAGACAAAGACCAAATGAGTACAAATCAAGACCCTTCTTTCGGCTTCTTTTCAACAGAAAAAAACCCGGAGAAGGCTCGGGGGCTACAAGTACTTACCACAGAAAAATATATTTTCAAATTTTTTGACCCTCCAGCTTTTTTGTACAAAAAAAACAAGAGGCTCGGGGGTTACACTCAATGAGTGCAATTTTTGCAAAATTGCACTCGCTGCACTCAAAGGAAAAAGAACCCGGAGGACATCAAGCAAAAGTGCACATTAGCCAAAAGAAGAATTAAAGAAGACCATCTCAAGATTTCACTTTAAGAAGGACCCGGATCAAGACTATAACAACTCGGCCCTTGAAGCTCAATCATGAAATGCTCGGGGGCTTGTCGATGGGGAACCCTATGGGCCCCCCATA
Source organism: Miscanthus lutarioriparius (assembly GCA_904845875.1). Taxonomy (NCBI): domain Eukaryota; kingdom Viridiplantae; phylum Streptophyta; class Magnoliopsida; order Poales; family Poaceae; genus Miscanthus; species Miscanthus lutarioriparius. The sequence goes on along the minus strand of CAJGYO010000016.1, from coordinate 2,954,204 downwards.
GACCATACTGCAGGGAGGTAGGCCTTGGTAACAAGGCCTACAGCCTAATCGCCAAGAAGAACGCGGAGCAAAGCAACGTGCAAAACCGAAACTCCAACGCAAACTATACAAGGAAAGGCGCCCGATGCGTAGCTTAGGACTCTGACCTTGTATCCGAATAGGACACAAACAACGCCTCTCAGCGCCTGGACTATAAAGGGCTGGAGAGGGTACCCATTGTAAGAAGAGAACGCATACCTGATACTCAAAGCAATACAACGCAAATAGGCTAACGCCAAAACTGGACGTAAGGTTATTACTCGACCAAGTTGAGGGCCTGAACCAGTATAAATCGTGAGTCTCTTTGCGTAACCGCCGAATTCCGCTATTCGCCGAAGCCCGAACAACTGTCCCGGGTACCCCCGTGGCAGGCTATCGGTGGTAAAACATCAACAAATACTTAGCTACACAAACAAAGTAATGTGACTAACAAGGTTACACAAACCAAATTAGCCACGCAAGGGAGCTACTTCTATGCTACACAAGCTAGAAGGTAACTAGCAAGCTACACAAGCTAACTAATTACAAAAGCATCTACATAGGCACAATATATATGAAAGTAATTATAAGCTTGTGTAATGAGGATGCAAACCAATGAGAATACAAGGATGACACGATGATTTTTTTCCGAGGTTCACGTGCTTGCCAATACGCTAGTCCCCGTTGTGTCAACCGCTCACTTGGTGGTTCGGCGGCTAATTGGCATCACCCGCCAAGCCTGCACGTCGGGCACCGCAAGAACCTACCCCGAAAGTGGGGGTAGCCCAATGACACGTTCAGCTAGAGTTGCTCTTCGCTGCTCCCGCGGGGCGAGCACAATGTCTCTCACAAAGCTCTTCTGCAGAGCACCGCATAAGCTTCTTGCGGGCTTCGACAGAGACCACCACCAAGCCGTCTAGGAGGTGGCAACCTCCAAGAGTAACCAACACCACCGGCTTGCAACTCAATCACCTAGTGCCACTCGATGCAACCTCATGATGCAATTACACTAGAATCGCTCTCTCACACAATCAGATGATCACTATCAAGCATATATGAGATGGAGGGCTCCCAAGCACTACCACATAAGCCACCAAGGATCTAGTGTGCCCAGCTACCAGCCCAAGGCGGGCCAATGCTTGGGTTTATAGCCCCCAAGAAAATAGAGCCATTGTACTCCTTCATTGGGCACAGCTCGAGGTGACCGGATGCTCCGGTCAGATCGACCAGATGCACCCTGTTAGCGTTCGATCAACGGATGCACGCCACGCGTCGCCCCATTCAACTACAGTCGCTCGATCTCAACGGTCGACTACCGCGTGCCAATGGTCAAGTGATGACCGGACGCATCACAGTGCCAAGACTGGACGCACCTCTGCCGAGTCCGGTCGTTTCCAGAGAGGTTCCATTCACGACTGGACGTGTCAGTTTGATCACGACCGGACGCAGGACCCCAGCGTTCGGTCACTTCTAATAAGGTTTTAGAGGTGGAAATTCACGACCGGACGTGTCCGGTCGGACGCAGCATCAGCGTTCGGTCATTCTCCACTTCTCTGCGTCGCCACGTCAGCAGGACCGGACGCACCCATCACGCGTCTAGTCACGAAGTGACCCAGCGTCCGGTCGAAGACCGACACCAACATCTTCACTGCTTCCACTGACCAAACGCGCCGGTCCAGTTGAGGCCAGCGTCCAGTGCACTCTGTGAAACCCTGTCTTTTCTGTACAGGGCGTCGGTGGCACCGTCGAACTGTCCGTACTCTACGGGCGGACACTCCGTCGGTGAAAAATTGAACCCTTACTTCCAAGTGCTAAACACAATGTGTATCACTTTTGTGCATGTGTGTTAGCATATTCACAATCATTTTCCAAAGGATTAGCCACTCAACTTGCCACGCCACTCGATCCTAGCAACGATGCAAAGTTAGATCACTCGAGTGGCACTAGATGACCGATATGCAAATAAGTTTGCCCTTCTTGATAATACGACCATCTATCCTAAACCCGATCATCAACTTCTCTACACACTTATGACCGGTGAAATGAAATGCCCTAGGTTATATCTTTGCCTTGCGCATTCCATTCCATTTCCTCCAATGTCGATGCAACACATCCACCAACACGATCAACAATGATATGATCCACTTTATATCATCATGTAATCTTATTGGTTCATCGATCTTGACTTCACTTGCTTTTCACCGTTGCCTTCGTCCATCGGCGCCAAGTCTTGCTCAAGCTTCACCGCCACGCGGTCCATCGCTCAAAAGCCTCCAACTTGCCCTTCACGCTTGCAACCGGTCCATCAAGCCAAGTCATGTCTTGATCTTCTCCACCTTGATCACATAACTCAATGTCATGTCTCATGTGCAATGAGCTCCTTTATCATCACATGTGTGAGCTTTGTGACATCTCCGAGCCATTTCCACCTTCATGGCATATGTTGCTCACACACATGTACCTGTGAACTAATCACCTGTGTATCTCACATAAACAGAATTAGTCCACCTAGGTTGTCGCTCAATTACCAAAACCACATAAGGACCTTTCAATCATTCATGGCATCGAAAAGGTTACTGTTTATCTATACTCGGTCAAATACTGTGTGCCGACCAAAAACCCGGTTTACATGACTTTATACCTTGTTGGATACACCCACACAAGGACTGCGTGATAGACAAACAAATAAGAGCACCAAAAGACCGTTTCACTCGCCCTTCAACCTAGAGCCAGCCATCACACATCACGCGTTCTTACCCGCATTCGGGACATCACACATCACGCCTTTCCCCTGCACATCACGCCTTCTACCAGCATCATTCACGACACCGAAAAATGTTACTGCTTATCTATACTCAGCCAAATACTGTGTGCCGACCGAAAACCTGATTTACATGACTTTATACCTAGCTGGACACACCCACGCAAGGCCCACACACATACAAATAAGAGAACCAAAAGACCGTTTCACTCGCCCTTCCATCTAAAGTCAGCCATCGCACATCACGCGTTCTTACCTGCATTCGAGACATCACACATCATGTCTTCCTGCCTGCACGTCACGTCTTCTACCAGCATTGTTTACGACACCGAAAAGGTTACTACTTATCTGTACTCGGCCAAATACTATGTGCCGACCGAAGACCCGGTTTACATGACTTTATACCTTGCTGGATACACCCATACAAGGACCGCGTGATAGACACAAATAGATAAGAGAACCAAAAGACCGTTTCACTCGCCCTTCCGCCTAGAGCCAGCCATCACACATCATGTATTCTTACCTGCATTTGAGACATCACACATCACGCCTTCCCCCTGCACTTCACGCCTTCTACCAGCATCATTCACGACATCGAAATGTTACTGCTTATCTGTACTCAGCCAAATACTGTGTGCCGACCGAAAACCTGGTTTACATGACTTTATACCTAGCTGGATACACCCACGCAAGGCCCCCCCCACACACAAATAAGAGAACCAAAAGACCGTTTCACTCGCCCTTTCATCTAAAGTCAACCATCCCACATCACGCGTTCTTACTCGTATTCGAGACATCACACACCATGTCTTCCCGCCTGCACGTCACGCCTTCTACCAGCATCGTTCACGACACCAGAAAGGTTATTGCTTATCTGTACTCGGGCAAATACTATGTGCCAACCGAAAACATGACTTTATGCCTTGCTGGATACACCCACGGAAGGACCGCATGATAGACACAAACAGAGAAGAGAACCAAAAGACCGTTTCACTCGCCCTTCCACCTAGAGCCAGCCGTCACACATCACACGTTCTTATCCGCATTCGAGACATCACACATCACTCCTTCTCCCCTGCACGTCACGCCTTCTAACAGCATCATTCACGACAACGGAAATGTTACTGCTTATCTGTACTCAACCAAATACCGTGTGCCGACCTAAAACCTGGTTTACATTACTTTATACCTAGCTGGATACACCCACGCAAGGCCTACGCACATACAAATAAGAGAACCAAAAGACCGTTTTACTCGCCCTTCCATCTAAAGCCAGCCATAGCACATCATGCGTTCTTACCCGCATTCGAGACATCACACATCATGTCTTCCCACCGGCACGTCACGCTTTCTACCAGTATCATTCACGACATCGAAGATTATTTCTTATCTGTTCTTGGTCAATTTTAAAAAAAATGTGTGCCAACCGAAAACCACCCGTACTTAAAGATCTCAACCAGGAATTGAGAGAGAGAAAACAACCGAGACTCCTTTGATAAACGGCACCCGTCTGTCAGCGTCTGGTGAAACGTGGCGGAGGAGAGAGATCCCGGGTGCAGGAAGCATTAAGACTGACTCCAACAGCGTGAACCCAAACCGGACACCTATTTCACATTTTAGGTAACGCAAGTAAAAGAGTTACGTACCCATAACTTTACCTCTCCAACAACCCCGAGCAGCAGGCCCGCCTCCTTCCCCGAGCAGATCCCGCGCCTCCCTGCATGCGCCGTCGCCCGCCCGCCTCCTTCCCCGTCAAGTGCCAAGCCTCTCCCTCCCTCCCCACCGAGTAGAGGCCCCGCCGGCGAGCTCTTGACCCGCGGCCGGCGAGATCTAGGCGCACGCGGCGACGGCCCCCCGGATCTAAGCGACGGCGGCTCCCCAAGCTCGCGCGTGGCGGCGGCTCCCCCGAGCTCGCGCGTGGCGGCGGACCCCCGACGCTCTCTCCTTCGTCAACTCCTCCTGCGGCGGCCCGCCTCCACTCCACTCCTCCCCGAATCCGCCTCGCCACGCCGCGCCGCTCCGGGCGCTCCTCGCCTCGAGCCCGCCTCGCCCCGCCGGCCGCGCTCCGCCGCGGACCCGCCTCGCCAAGTCGAGCTGTCTGCGCCCTGCCCCGTCGGCTCCTACGGGCCCACCACTACATGTTTGCGTCGTCTCTCTTCGAAGACGCAGAATTGCCTTTCAACTCGCCGAGTACCCAGAATGGGTATCTGGTTTTGGTCTTCCGTTGGAGGGTGATTTTGGGTAATAAAACACTGTGCATAGCGCATTTTGCGTTTGGATGACGCCGTTGGAGACGATCTAAGGTCTTAGGATTTGGGAGCCGCAAGCTCGCATCACAACCCTACGGCTACGGCGTCCGACAGACGGAAGGGCAGGGCCGCAGGGCTGGGCTGGGCGCTCTTCCTCTTTTTCTTTTTTCGCAGCTCAGGAAAGGAAACCGGCAGCCCCCCGTTCCCGTTTATTAGCTGAGCTCGTACACGGGCCGGCCCTCTCTCGGTGCGTGCGTGGCTGCTGCGGCAATACACGGTGCGTGTAGGGGGAGCGAGGCGGCGGCGACGAGGGTTTTGCTGCTCCGCACACCGCGCGCAGCGGCGACGCCACCGCAGCTCGTCGCCGCCCCGGATCGAGGAGGCGGCGGAGGCGCCTGTGGTGGCTGCGGCGGCGGGACCGTGAGCGGGAGCGCCATGAGGGGCGGCGGCCGTGGCGGCGGCGGGAGGCAGCCCTCCTACGCGGCGCCGGACGGGTTGGATGCGGCGGCGATCCCGGCCGCCTCCAGGAAGATGGTGCAGAGCCTCAAGGGGATCCTGGCCGACCGCTCGGAGGGCGAGATCTACGCCACGCTCTGCGACTGCGGCATGGACCCCGACATAGCCGTCGATAGGCTCATCTCCCAGGGTACGTACTCTCTCGCTCTCTCTCCCCTCTTTCTATCTCTGTCCTCGCGGGCACCAATTGTTTTGCGTGGACGTTGTCGTGCGATGCTCGTCAGCGCTAGGGTTTGATTTTTTTCTTCGTGCGGTGTTTTGGCGCCGCGCAGATACGCGTGGGTCTGTGTCGTATAAGTCGTAATAACCCCACATTTTGGACGGTTGCTGCTGAATTGCTTGCCAATCTGGTCTGATTCTGTGGATGCTGTACGCTGTGACTTGTATTTGCTTGCCAGTTTAGGTTCAACGTGACTGTGAAGCATGCTGGGAAGTTTTAATTTGTCATGCCTTGAGATGTGAGAAGACACTTCTTTATTTTTGTCAACGAGCAACCCTTTTTTGCATTTATGGATGTGTCTTTTGCAACAGATTGTGCCACCCCATGGTGTAATAATAGGAGGGGGAAGGTGTCCGTGTGTGTTGGTGTTTTTTTTTTTTTTGGGGGGTTCAGTTTACTAGTACATATATAAATCCTGATTCATACCCCATTGTAATCCAGCTGTGTTGCAGGGTCATGATACCTTGCCATATATTGGATATCATGTAAACAGATAACTGTTGTGCCTACCATAAACATGCCTTTTATCTTCAGCAATAGGATGTGTTTAAGCTCACTCATGTATTGCCTACCCTTTTCTTGGTATGGAGTTTGCTATTTATTTATAACTTGGCTTAGGCGCATTATCTATTTTGTTGTAAATTGATATGTACCAAGTAGCGCATATTTGTTGGAAAGTAGAATTTTCAGTAGTTTCAGTGTGGAGATGCTTGGGTGCCAGTTACCTAAGGTTGCTTCAAGTTATGAAAGCTTTCCATTAGTCCTGCTCATTCGTTTTTTTTGATTTGTCCTATTCTAAATGCACCATCTAATCCTTACTTAGCCATCTGATATTTTCTCAGCTGGAAATAAATCACTACATGTATGACTGATGTGTGTGTGTGTGTGGGGTGTGTGTGTGTGTGTTAGTGTGTGTGTGTGTGTGTGTGTGTGTGTGTGTGTGTGTGGACCACGACTGGGAGGAGTAAGCAGCAGCGACTAGGTTGGGATAGGGTCTGTGTTCGGCGGTGGCCAGAGGCCGCGAAGCAGGCGACGCGGCGGCGGGAGGAGCAGGGCAGGGCGCGGCTAGGCGGCCGCGGCTCAGGCGACGTGGGGCGGTTGGGGTTGGAGGCGAGGGGGCCCAGGCCAACTAGAGGACTGGCCTCTGGTGTGCACGATGTTATAGCGCGAAGGACACCGACACGTGGGACCATTACTGGTTCTACAGGGCCCTATGCGTAAGTGTCTCTGCGCTGACGGGTTTGGAACCGTGGGCCGACGCGCCAAAGGTGCGCCGCGCCCCGTGTTTTTTTCTGTATCCCGCGTCTGCTAGTGGGCCCTTAGAGGGAGCGAGTAATTGGGCTGCGCATGTAAATAAGGCCCATTGCTAGTCTTTGCCCGTTTTCTTTCAGTGTTTATTTCTTTTGAAGTACTTCATCCATTCCAAATTAAGACATTGTGGCTTTTCGAGATATACGTTATAGAATTGGATTTACATTATGTCTATATACATAGTAATATTGGATATCATGTAAACAGATAACTGTTGTGCCTACCATAAACATGCCTTTTATCTTCAGCAATAGGATGTGTTTAAGCTCACTCATGTATTGCCTACCCTTTTCTTGGTATGGAGTTTGCTATCTATTTATAACTTGGCATAGGCGCATTATCTATTTTGTTGTAAATTGATATGTACCGACTACCGAGTACCATATATTTGTTGGAAACTAGAATTTTCAGTAGTTTCAGCGTGGAGATGCTTGGGTGCCAGTTACCTAAGGTTGCTTCAAGTTATGAAAGCCTTCCATTAGTCCTGCTTATTCATTTTTTGTGATTTGTCCTATTCTAAATGCACCATCTAATCCTTACTTAGTCGTTCCTTCAAAAAAAAAATCCTTAGTCATCTGATATTTTCTCTGCTGGAAATAAATCATTACATTTATGACGTGCGTGTGTGTGTGCTTGTGTTGTGTGTTGTTTGTGCGTGTGTGCGTGCGCGCACGCATATGAGGCCGCGAAGCAGGCGATGTGGCGGCGGGAGGAACAGGGTAGGGTGCGGCCAGGCGGCCGCTCAGGCGATGTGGGGCGGTGGGGCTAGGAGGTGAGGGGGGCCAGGCCAACGAGAGGACTGGCCTCTGGTGTGCACGGTGTTATAGCGCGAAGGACACCGCCACATGGGACCATTAGTGGTTCTACAGGGCCCTACGCGTAAGTGTCTCTGCGCCATTGGGTTTGGAACCGTGGGCCGACGTGCCAAAGGTGCGCCGTGCCCCGTGTTTTTTCTGTGTCCCGCGTCTGCTAGTGGGCCCTTAGAGGGAGCGAGTAATTGGGCTGCGCATGTAAATAAGGCCCATTGCTAGTCTTTGCCCGTTTTCTTTCAGCGTTTATTTCCTTTGAAATACTTCATCCATTCCAAATTAAGACGTGGTGGCTTTTCGAGATATACGTTATACACTTAGATTTACATTATGTCTATATACATAGTAAAGTTACGTATCTACAAAAGCCAAAACGTCTTATAATTTGAAACGGAGAGAGTAGTCCTTTTTTCTATATCTATATATCTGCATCAGTATCTAAATCTATATATACCGAATAGCAATGAGCCAAAATTTCTTCCTTATTTTTTTGGACCGGCCCTCTCCTAGATAACTTCATGAATGTGGAAACTCTGTGTGTGTGTGTGTGTGTGTGTGTGTGTGTGTGTGTGTGTGTGTGTTTAATCTAACTCTTTTTTTTATTCATGTCTATCCAGATACTTTTCATGAAGTGAGAAGAAAGCGGGATAAGAAAAAGGAGGTTAGTAGATGCATGAATTCCTTATATCCCCAGATTTTCTATAGGTTCATTGTTTGCATTTCGCCCTTAGATTTTTGTTTTAGAGTTTCCTTTTCACTGCAATGTGAGTATAGGTTCATTGATTATGCAAGCTTGCATTGATTGTAGGTTCACCATTTGCTTTTCCATCCTTTGTTTTTTGTGAGATTTTCCTTATCACTGCAATGTGAGTTTAAGGTCATTTGATTGTGCAATCTTGCACTGAATAGGAGACTTAGGCTCCTCCCATGCTATGGACTGGCTGATATGTCGTGTTGCTGTATGGTGCCATTCTTGCTTGATGAAGAATCAGCATACTACTATTAACTGATCAGTTATTAGCTTAGCAGTAGCTTTCCATTGTACTTGCTTTGAAATAGATTAATGCATTTATATGCCTTTCTTTGGGTGGGTTTCAACTCTAGCCTACCCCAACTTGCTTGGGACTGAAAGGCTATGTTGTTGTTGTTGTTGTTGTTGTTGTATATGCCTTTCTTTGGGTACTATGTTATTACACAAAGACCCTTTTCTGTGATCTTTAGTGCATCTTGGCATTATGATCTGAGTCAATCCATGTCTCCAGGTTGTCTATTATTCCCCTGACAAACTCTCTCTCATCTGTAGACTAAAGTTAATCAGGAAACAAGGCCTCGACCATTCCAGAAATCTATATATCGAGGATATAAGGCTGGTTCAGATCGAAGTGGCCGAGGTAGCATTCTGCATTTTGTAGTTTCGTGTTATAACAATGTATGGTTTGCAGTTTTCTCAGTCTAACTGGTGCTCTCATTTTGTTTTTCCCTCTTCATGTCAGCAGACTCTACAGGCGGTTTCAAAGGCCCTGTCAAGAAGGAGCCAGAGTTACATGCTCCACTAAACTCATCAGCCTTGGATGTCAAGACAAGTGACACTACAGAAACATTTTCTGCTACTGGGTATGGGCTACTTATTGGTTCCATATAGGATTCTTAGCTATATGTTGATTGTTTTGTTAATGGTTGTTGTTTTCATCGTTTCAAGTCAATTTCTTCTCTCATATCTCACTGTTGCCCTTTTCTTTATTTGTTTCTCTCTTTCTTGTGATTTGTAACTCGTTTTGGGTTTCATAGCTACTTTACCCAAGTTACTCCAGACTGGTATTGTAGTTGTTGAACCTTTGCATAGTTTTAGTTATTCCCTTGTACTTATTTTTTGTTTTTGCATCATTTGTTGTCCATTTGTCTATTTGATAATTGAAGTACAACAGAATCGAAATAGACGTTTTGGCTGGTTTCCTATTAGACCTTTGATCTTAATGGCTATAGTCCATTTCTAGTGTTCTCTTCACAAAACACATGTTCAAAGGTGGATAACACAGGTCATATAAGTCAAATATAGGTCCTACAGAACAGAGTGGAGTAGTTTTTGACAAACCAGAATGTCATTGTTGGTTATTTTTTTTACTTGTCATCCTAGAATGCGTGCAACTGAAGCCTTTTTTCTGTCACACGAAAATTGCAGTAGTAGCTTCATCACTAAATGTAGGTTAAGTGCCGTTATATTTTTGTTATGTTTCACTAACATTATTCTAGAGAAAGGAATGGTAGAAAATGTTTATTTGATACCATTATGATGTCCTTCTCTACAAGTAACTTGTTACGGCATTGAAGGACCTGATACTTTCTAGCTTGAATATTATGAAGAGATCATCATTTGCAGTCTCAGAGTTTCATATACTTTGTTTTCTTCATTTTTGCATCATCTGTTGTGTATTCTTAACTGTTTATATTATTCAGTATCCATTTTCCAGGGCAATCTGGCAGTGTCTTTAAATTTTGACAATGTATAGCTTCACTCATGCAAATTAAACGTGAACACTTTTGCTGGTAATTTGTAAATGTAGCTTCAAGACTTCCTTGGCAGGCTTCCTAATTCTTTTAGGCTTATTATGTTTGCAGCAATGTTACCCAGGCTGATGCTAAGAACACCACTTCTCAGCCTCCATCTCAAGTGCAGCATGGTTGGGGTGGTATTCCAGGTCGCCCCTCCATGGCTGAAATAGTGAAGATGGGCAGGCCTCAAGCTAAGGTTGGGAGCAGATCTGTTGCAAGTAGCACTGCCATGCCAGCCATTGGTGATTCAGTTATTTCCAATATACCAAATCTTGTGCCCAAGGAATACAACAGAACTGTTTTTGCATCAGAAGTAGGCCATGGTGCAGCAGATAAATTGCCAAATGGTGCTGTTGAGGTGCACTCTGTACCTAAAGAAGCTTCCTCACTTGATGTGTTACCTTCAGCAGAGGGAACAGATATTGAAGCCTCTTCCATGAGTGCTAACGCACAAGGTTCCTCAACGCCAGATGCCAATGAAGATGACATTGAAAAAGACGCAAATTTGGAAGAGGGCAATACAGAAAGCTTGACAACTCCTGGACAACTTTCTGCTTCTGGTAAAGATATACAATCAGAATATACTGAAGTTGTCAGTCATCTGGATGAAGGCTCGATAGAGAAAACAGACGATTTTCAGCTCAATGGCCTTTCATTTGAGCACAACCAAAGTAAGTCAAAATGGGCATTGTTTGTCTTGCCTGTATTTCTCCATGTTGTTATTCAGCTTATATGATTCTGATGACCCTACTTACTAAGTAAATTAAGTTGTAAGTGCTTTATTTTATTTATTATGTGGATCTTTTTTGTTTCCTATGTGGCTATTACATATTCACACCTCTATGTGGCTATCACATATTCACACCTCTATGTGGCAATCACATATTCACACCCCTATGTGGCAATCACACATTCACACCCCTATGTGGCTATCACACATTCACACCCCTATGTGGCTATCACACATTCACATTACACCCCTATGTGGCTATCACACATTCACATTACACCCCTATGTGGCCACCCTTTTACTGCTTTACCTGTTACCTATTGTGCCCCTTTTTAACTAAAAAAATGGGATGATGGGCCATCTATTGTGTCACTGTGTGAGATGTTCCTGAAGGTGTTGATCAAGTTTCTCATTTTGTATTACCGTTTACCTCTTTGATGGCAGATCTGAATGGAGATATGTCTACAACGACAACACAATTTGACCATTTGACTCTGCATGAGGGACCAAAATTGTCCGATGATAATCCGGCTGTAATAATCCCTGATCATCTTCAGGTTTCAAATGCTGATTGTGCACACTTGACATTTGGTAGTTTTGTGTCTGGAACACTTGATGCATCCTTGACAGCAAAACCTCTTGATAGTCATGGGGATGTTGCGACAGTTCCTGATGATGATTCCATTGACCAATCAGATGGCAGGTATGCTCCTTCGTTTTCTTTTATATTTTCTTCACCCCAATTTTTATCATGTAGCTCTTATAAGCCCTTTATTTTCAGAATCCATGATGACGAAAGCAAGGTGACATTAGCTCCTCCTGCTAATGAATATGCTCCTGCTAATGAATATGTTACTTCTGTGGCAAACAGCAATGTGGAGAATCTTGATATCACATCAGTACAGCAATCTGAAAGAGCCAATTTCCTGGATGTCACGAGCAATACTGAATACAACCTATCATCGACCCCAGATTATGCAACTTCAGGTCCAGTGCTGCAAGATTCTGCTTCACAGAGTTATCTACAGGAAAACCGACAATTCCAGAACATTTCTCCTCTCTCAAGCTTCATGGTACATACCCATGTGTCATCCTAGCTTTAATTGCAGTGATTTGTTGCAAATTTCTATGCAGTTGTGTATATGCAAATTAAGTGTTGCGGTTGCTATTTTGCTTATATACCGTTATACTTTACATCTAACTCTTTGACTTGTCTGTGGGAGAGAAACCTCATAAAAGGTTGACATAGCTCGCTTATTTTACTATTTGAAGGCACACTAGCTCTTTGAAAAAAAAGAAGTGTACCTGATTTCCCCGTTCGCAGTTCATGTGCTATTATTAATTTGCTTACTTTGCATTAATGTTCTCTACTAACAGCTGTTTTGTTATTGCGTGTCTGCAACTAACAGCTGTTTTATTTTTTGTGTGTCCGCAACTAACAGCTGTTTTATTGTTTTGTGTGTCTGCTACTAACAGCTGTTTTGTTGTTGTGTGTGTTTGCAACTAACAGCTGTTTTATTATTGTGTGTGTCTGCAGCAAATACAAAATGGTCTCCTGCCACCAGCAATCCCACCATTGCGCGAATTTGATCCAGCATTCTCACTATTGCTCACTAATCCTCCTATGATGCCTGGTGCAATGTCGTCATCCATGAGCAATGCAACTGTTTCAACGCAGCCCCAAGAGGTATGAACATTTCACTTTATTATGCAATTTCAACTCCATTTGTGCATTCCAGTGAAGCAACAATGTATTTCTCCCTTTCTTGCCAACTTTGTACATTCTGTCTTGTTGGTTATGTTACCTATAGTTACTTGATGTTGCTAGGTAATCTGATCTGCTATAATTACGGTCTTGAAAGGGCAGCATATATTTCATTTGTTGTTGACAAACTAATGTCATAAACGAGGCTCATGTTTGCTCTAGACAACGAGCCTTTTTTCTGTTGTATAAGTTGTCAATAGTCCTAAGATTTGCATTGGTGGAACATTTGCAGTTTATGGTGAAACATGAGGAGACGATGCATAAGATTTTGTTATGTTGCTATCTGATTGTGATTATTTCCTAACATTTGAACGTACCATGTTACATGTAAATGATAAGTGTTAAGAATGTGGAACCTGCTAGAACGATAAACTTCCTTTGCAGTTTTTGGTGAAAGATGAGGAAGCGATGCACAAGATTTTGTTATCTTACTATTATTATTTGTTTGTGATTGTTTTTAACTTATCATTTTACATGTAAATGATGAATGTTAGAATGATAAACTTCCTTCTCTTAGCCTGCTAGATTGTGATTTGGTTTATGCTAACTGCACCATGAGCAATCTGGCTAGTAAACTAGCAGTCTTCAAATGTGATTTATATTTGGACAAATCCTGATAATGAACCAGGCTACATTGAACTTCTTTTTTAGTCTCTTATTGTGGAAACTGGAACTACCATGGTCTCCAGTTTGAGCTTTGGAGTGACTTAAGTTTCATCTTTAGGCATCTGTTGTGTTTTCTCTGATTTCCATCTCAATTTTTTTTAAAAAAAATAATAATTCGAAGGGTTAAAAATTTCCGTTCTCTATCACTCTATAGTGTACACTACTATACTTATTTTAATTCCAGTGAAGATTCTGCTACTGACTCCTTTAGTGATTCATCCATTCCAGTTGTGCCAAAACGTTACTTTCATCTTATGTTCCACTTAAAACTTGTAGTCAGTTGTCTTTGCCTAATGGACATATATGCATACTAATTTTCATATAGTTTTCCTAGTATATATTTTTGTTGGATCTGATATATACGTGGCACAATTCTTATTGCGTGTTTGATTCTCGCAGAATGCCAATCCAGTTGGTTTACCCAACCCTCAATTGACTCAATCTCAGCCAAGCACCAGCATTGCTTCAGGGCCTCCACTCCCTCAGCATCTTCTTCATCCCTATGCTCAAGCAACCCTTCCTCTTGGATACGCAAGCATGATTGGTTATCCATCTCTTCCACCAAGCTATGCATATCTCCCACCTGCTGCTTTTCAGCAACCATACATGAACAGTGGCTTGTTCCACCAAGCAGCTGCTGCAGTTCCCAACTCAAGTGTGAAATACCCTCTACCACAGTACAAAAGCAACATTGCCCTTGCTAGCTTACCACAGCCAGGCTCTTTGCTCTCGAGCTACGTTGGAGGCTTTGGAACTGCAAACAACATGCCTGGAAATTTCCCTCTAAACCAAAGCACAACATCAGCAACCACAACTCTTGGGTTTGATGGGACGATCCCTTCACATTTCAAAGATGGAAATCAGTTTATTTCCCTTGAGCAGGTAACTATATGGCGCCTGAGTTTTGCATATGAGGTTGGAAAATTATATGATTACTAACTTTCCTTCTGCTGCTGACAGAATGAAAACCCTGCAATGTGGATGCATGGAGCTGGTTCACGAGGAATGCCCCCATTTGCAGCCAGTACCATGTATGGCTATCAAGGGCAGAGTCATCAGGCCGGCCTTCGGCAGGGCCAGCTGCCTTCACAATTTGGCTCTGCGCTTGGGCAGTCACAGCCAGGCCTGGGCCCTGAACACCGAAACCCTAGCGATAGTAACCTAAGTGGTGCTGCTCAGGCTAACCAAATGTGGCCAAATAGCTACTGATCCATCCCCTTGTCAACTTTTGTGGAAGGCGGCCCTGTTGTGTGTGCAGCGCCAGAGAGGCCATGCAATGCTTGTGGTCTGATCCAGGCACACGGATACCAGCTGTGTGCATGAGTTGCTGTCGTGACATTTTGAGAGGCACGAGAGATATATGTTCGAGCATGTTCTACCTGTAGGGTTTCTAGGATATGGCAAAAAATGTAGCTCGATCTATTTATTCAAATTCTGATAGAGAAAGGACCGTTCTTTTTTCTATTTTATTTTTCCTTTTTGCTGTTTACATATCTTGTGACAATAAACCGAAATATCTAACACAGCAGCACCATTAGTTCCTGAGGAAGCGAAAGATAGCCTATCTTTGCATTACCAGTATTGCGTGCCTCTTGGACGAATTTTATGATTAAGATGGTTATTTGATGGATGAGTATTTCCCACTCACGGCCTTGTCAGGTGAGATTGTAGCACACATTTAGCAGCCAAATATTGGGAGCATGTCCATCGGATCTCTTATACTGTAATCTACTATAATTATAAGTTGTTTTAATAAGTATAAGAGTATAAGTTGTTTTAATAAGTATAAGTTGTTTTAGGGGTAAAAGAGTACCGCTGTAGACCTGTAGTAGATTATCAAAAATTGTCTTCTATATGTTTTTAGGGTATTTAGGAGAAATGATGCTTTTTTATTAGATTTTTAAAAAAAAATTAGGCATAGAAGATGAGATAGATCCTGCTCTAGTATCTTAAAGGATATCTTTTAAAACGAGCCACATATTGATGAGTACTTTCTTTAGTTTAAGTATTGATAAGTTTTTGGTCTAGTTTATAAGACGCAGTTTGGCATTGGCCTTTTCAAACACATGTTTCACCCAGCGCAGCCACCATGGCCACGTCACACCAAATTCATACATGCAGCCACGTCCCCCCGAATTGCCTTCTCGCGGACAGCAGCAGCCCACGTCGCTCGGAACTCCTCCCGTGAAACAGTGGCCACATGTTCGGTAAAATAAAAAAACGCCCTCCTCTCTCTCTCTCTCTCCCCCGTCGGTCTCTCCCGAGCTGCTCGCCCCCTCGAAAAACAAAGAGCCTTCAGGTGTGTGCTATTATAAAAGATGATCGTGACCTACTGCCGACTAAAAGTTTAAACATAACTTGATATCATGACGCTAAACTTTTTTGTCTTTCACGCCATTCCGTCCATTTTTGCATCTTACGGCGTCAAACTACTGCATGAAAAGTCCAAACTGACCCTAGGTCTGGACACTACGCAAAAAAAAACAAAAAAACAAACACACGCACGGACGCGTTAGTGGCCCGGCACGCTTGCGAGGTGGGGCCTTTGGTGCCAACCGGCATCGAGCCTCCCCAACACGGTGGCGGGCTGGGAGGGGTCGGGGATGCAGCCACACCCGCCTAAGGAGGTCGCCAGCGCCGGTGCCGGCGGAGTCGAGAAGTGCGCAGTGGCCATGAGCACCAGCAGGAGCTCCCGGAGGCACAGGGACGTGGAGCGCAGCAGCAGGCTCGCAACTGCGCCGCACGACAGCAGGTCTTCGAACACGGCCACATGGGCGAGCTCCGGTTCGGACGTGCCCCGGCCACCGCGAACGGCATGCGTGAGCTCGTACGGCCGCGGCGACCATGCCGTGGTACGACCGAACGGCCGCGCCGTGGGCATTGGCGCGCGCGAGCCCCGTGAGGAGCGAGGCCCAGGTGACGACGTCCCGGTGCGGCATTTCATCGAACAGGGCCCGCGCGGCGGCGCCAGCGCGAGGCAGCTTGGTGTAGGCATCGACGAGCGAGTGAGCGAGCTTCGCCGCAGCCACCACGGGCGCAGCAGGACCGGCGCATCTAGGCGCGGCTGTGCACGGGGCTTCGGGCGTGGCCAGGTGTAGGCCAACGCGCGCGAGACGAGTGGGCCCGGCAGCCCCCCGACGAGGCACCCCTGGGCGTGGAGGTGTCGATCCGGCCACCCCCGGCTGTTGGCGGGGTGAACAAGGCTAGCCCCGACCGCCGCCGCCGCCCCTGGCCACGAGCAGGCAGCCTAGGTAGGCCATTGCCGCTGCCCGGGCCGTGGGCCCCACGCGGTCTGGTTGGTGGTGGTAGCCGCAAGCCGCGCGCTCCCCTCTCTGTGTTCCAGCTTGGCATGGCAAGCCTAGATCCTCATGCCTCAGCTCGCGCTACTCTTCTTGAGGAAGAAGGCGTTGGATATACAATGTCACGTCCGCAGAGGCTCAACTTCGCCCTCCAACTTCTTGGGCCTGCGACTACCGTGACAACATCATCTTCTTCCATCACACACCCCGATCGCTTGATCATTCTGTGGCTTATAAGCCGGCTGATGCTGTTTTATTGTGAGAGAAAAAAACACTGTATCATGGCTGATAAGTATGACTGATACGATCAAGCGAACAGGGTGACACCAGCGTCTTGCTGGCAGTCCGGCGGGCTGTTGGTCACTTGCTCATACCAACAGCGCCACTTTGCTCGTGCTGCCACGGTGAGAATCTTCACCGAGGCCTCTCCCGGTTTGTTTTAGGTGTTGGATTGTTTGTTATAATAATACTCTCCACTGAATTACTTATGGTTGTTTGATTACCATGTCTCGTTTGCATCAAACGAACAAATTGATGATTTGAGAGAAAAGCAGCCCCAAGCCTCCTCAGAGAGAACAGCCCACCCAAGGCCGTCCATATTCTAGACCTATCTCGCGACGCCCACCCGCCGCCGCCGCCGCGCCCGCTGGGCATTATGCTCCATAGCTCCGCCCCGTCACCTCCATTCTCCAGCGTTGTGCTGCATCGGTTTGAATCCACCGGCGATGGGCCTCTCGCGCCGGTTTCTGAATTTGATCATGGACAACGACATCCAGGGAGCCAAATCGCTGCGCTGCATCGACCTGAGGCGCCACAAGCAGTTCAACACAAGAACACCTGTACTGCCGCCACCGAAAGGAAACAGGTATGAATCAGAATTTCCGCCGCAAGACGACCACAAGAACTATAAGCAGGCAACAGCTTCATCGGTCACAAGAAAGATCCGGGAGATTTAGCTTCCTCTGTTAGATTGATCTCTAATCCTAAACTAGGCCCAATGGCCCAGTTGGACCTTTGATCCGTGCCCTGATCGGGGGCTCCCAGCCCACTATGGCTAGAGGGCCCATGTCACACTGCGTAATAAATAGAGGTGGGGGCCGACGGTTCTTAGCACGAGGTTCGCCTGAGCCGAGCCCCCCACCGAAATCCCTAATCCGATCTAGAGGGTGTGCAGCCAGTGACGGGAAGCCACCAGCCACATCGCCACCGGACTGCGTCACCGGACTCCACTGCCTTCACCGTCGGTCGCCACTGCCCATCACCGACATCGTCTTCACCGACCGTCATTGCCCTCGCGTAGACACCAACACAACGCCCATGGCAGACGCCTCTGGATCGAAGGCCTACGATGGTCGGTAACCTAGCACTACTCCTCCCTCTAATCTCTGTCTAGTTCATGTACTAGGACATGCTATCCATTTACGAGATATACCCGGCTAGATCTATGCTCATAGTGATCCTATAATCTTAACAATGGTACCAGAGCCTCGTTTGGGTATAGATCTAGCCTATCAGATTAGATCCGTTCGGATCTGAGAAAAGAACAGAGGGTTCGATCTGTTTTCAGATTGAAACCCTAACCCTAATCGGGAAACGAACCCTAACCCGTCGGGGAAGAAG
Source organism: Miscanthus lutarioriparius (assembly GCA_904845875.1). Classification (NCBI taxonomy): domain Eukaryota; kingdom Viridiplantae; phylum Streptophyta; class Magnoliopsida; order Poales; family Poaceae; genus Miscanthus; species Miscanthus lutarioriparius. Next base: position 2,935,690 of record CAJGYO010000016.1, on the reverse strand, counting down.
AACAGTGACTCAACCGTACACTAACCCGTCGGGGAAGATAAACAGTGAACGAAACCCTAACCCTAACCAAACCCTAATCTTGATCCTAACCCCATCCCCAACCCAAAATCAGATAGATCCGAGAAAAGAAGAAAGGAAAATCAAAGAAAAGAAAAGGGGAAGGGGAAGAGGCCTACCTCGCCGTCGCACCGTGCTACCGCCTCGTCGGCGTGCGGACGGGTGCTCGGGCCAAGGGTGCCATGGCCAGGCCGCTTGACGGTGGCGTGCTCACCCGGCGAGAGGGCCGGTGACGGCGCCATCATCGCCGGAACCGAGACAGAGAAGGAGGAGAGGCGGTCGGGTAAGATCTAGGGTTTTGGAGGGGATCAGGGCACCGCCGCTAGTCCGCTCGATGGCTACGCGCTCACCTGTGTGGGGAGCGCGTGCGCCGGTGAGGGGGTTGGCAACGGCTGTCGCAGAACCGACCAATTTATAAGAGTACAAGTACAAAAGCAGTCCGCAAGCGGTCACACTGTCATACTTGAACCCATATAAACCCGGTAGTCCGTCGAGTACCACGACGGGTCTCGATAAACGATTTACAACAACCAAGATCGTACATGATTCAACATATATGCCACATATTACCTAAAGTTCACAGATACATTTCTCCATCAGAGTACGAATAAAAGTTATTACAAACCAAGTTTGATAGATAAAAGCGGAAGCAAATTAAGTTTAAAAGTAAAGTTTCCAACATAGTTTAGTACAGTGCCAAGATACGATCACGGTCCACAAAAGCATGTAGAAGGATTAATAAGAAGCTTGCCCAAGGCCTACTCCTCATCCACGGCGGGATAGAAGCAACTCTTGCAATAACCATGATACACAGTGCCATCTGCAACATGGGAAATAAAACCCTGAGTATGAGAAGGTACTCAGCTAGACTTACCCGCCATAAACCAGAAATAAAATGACTCCAAGGATTATGCAAGGCTGTATAAGTGGAGATAGCTTGACAACATTTTGCATAAAAGCAATTGACTTATTGTACAATTAGGATTCCTTTATCAATTATTTATAACTATCCATATCTAGATTAGCAACTATCCTGTGCCAAACATGTGGTATATCCATTTAAAAGCATACAATAGTAACCATAATAGGTATTGTAATTCCATATTCATTCGAACCATCATGTTCCATAACACAGTTACTACGATGTTGGGACTAGCCAAGTTTCTCACTATCCGGGAGAGACGACGATTCGAATCGATTTCAACCAGCTGGGAATTTATTTCTAACACAAACCCAGGTCTACCAGCCACGATAGCCTTAGGTCACCTTTGGTACAACTCAGGTACACATTTCGCGGGTCCGTACCGCGCCGCACAATCTGGAACACCAGATGCCAGGACGTTCAGGCCTAGCCTGCCCTTGGGCTCAGTCTGATCGTTCCCCGGAAGGAGCGCACAACAGAACGGGTCCCGGCCTGAGTTGAATTACTCGGCTTTGTGGTCGGAACGAGTTATCCGGCCAGCTAAGTGAGAGGCATGCGTTCAATCTTGTCAGAAGCACCAACAACGGTATGGTCCTTAATCGACACAGACGGGGATAGATCCACACCCAAGACCTCCATGTCTTGTTGCTTCTCTATCGACATCCCGCCCGGTCTCCATTTACCTTAACCATGGTTCTTTTCCACGATAGCAATCATAGCCAACCGTGCTTCGGTATCCACCTATATCTTGCAGGTGACAGGAAATCACCCGACTTCTACCGGTCTAAGCATGGCTAAGCATATATTCGATCCTGGACCTATACCGGTTAAAGGTGTAATAGCTGGACAAGGAATGTATATGCATCAAGTGGTTCCATTCAACTCTTATAACCTAATGCATCAATCATAAGTACTTAAGTAATCATTTGTAAAATACTGGGAGACTTAGAATGCTCCGGGGCTTACCTCGCAGAAAGGAAGTAGGGCGGTGATTAGGACACTCCGGAAGCTCTTCAGGATTCTGCTCCACGCCTTCGGGAGCTGCGGCTTGCGGATTCTCCTGCTGGTCCCCTTCCTCTGCTTCTTCGAATTCCAGCAACGTTATCTCTTCTTCCGATCCTAGATGCAATGAATATGGCATAAGTATTACGAATGCATATATGTTAACAAGTGCATCATGTTTATTGAGTAGGTGCATATCTCTTCTTGATTATTTAATTATCTACTTCCACAATGCATCGATTATACCACAAAACAACAGCTATTTGTTTCACTCATAACTGGAGTTCTACTATTCCAAATGTAGTGATCCTGGACTTTTCTGGAAAGCTTATCAAATCATCTACAACTTTGTTATTAACCATTTTTACATAAAACATCATTTTCAACATGCACTCATCAAACTCCAGAATCTGTCCGAAAACTATTCAATTTGCAATACAAAGTAACAATACTTCTACTTCATGTAATCCGTCAAAATTTGACAACATAAAGTCTACCAACAGTTTAAGCATACCAAATACATTTAAGATAATATAATGGTGAAGCCCAACCTATTTATTTAAATGCCTTTATTATTTTACTTAGATATTTAGGTTAAATAATAAACATATACCAGATCTACTTCATAAATTCTCAAATATTTACAGTGCCTTACTAATGCTATCAAAGGACTACTGTAAAATTTTCATGCCATTTTATTCAATAAAACACTATATACAAAAATGACAAGGTAGAAAGGCTTACAATAGCAAAAATAGAAAACCCTAGTGAAAAGTGTCAAGCAATAGATTTCCTATTTTTCTTAGCATCCATATGGTAATAGTATTACCTCCAACAAATTTCATGAATTTTGGATTCATAAATAATTTATAAAAATTCATACAAGGATTAACTATTCATAAAAGAAAAATCTATAACTATAAATATACACATGCACTGATCCTCAAATTTTTACCAGAGTTCATATATGACAAGAATAGCTTACCACAAAAATTTCATAATTTTTGGAGCACAGGAACTCTAGATATAAAATAAACAAATTTGTATGCATTCAAAAGCACATTTCAAATTTCTATTTAAATCTCCAAAAATTTCTATTGCAAATGTTAAGAACATATTTTTCCTAAATACTACACTTCCTAAGGAACACTAACAAATTTATTTCACAATTTTTGAAGCTACCAAACTGAAGATACAAAAATTACAAAACAACACCAGATCTGGATTTAAATGAACTAGCCTATTCTACTCGTGTCGCTGACCGGTGGGACCCGCTGGTCAGCAGGGCCCGCCTGTCAGTGAAACCAAAACAGAGCCGGCGGCGCTGAGCAAGCTTGCGCGGCCACGGCTCGTCGACGGCGAGTCCGCCGGCGGTGACGTCTACGCGGTATGACCTACTTGACCGGGCGCATGTGTTGGGCTAGCTAGGTGAGCGGATGACCGGCGCGAAGGGTGACGGCGTCGGCCATGGTGGCACGGTAGAGCGGGATGACGGCGCTACGCCGGTGGAGGCCACAGCGAAGCAAGCTCAAGCACTGACGAGCTTCTACGGACTCAGGCGAACCTAGCGCACAAGAAATCGCAGCAAGAGGAGGACGGTGGCCTTCCAACCGCGGTGACGGACTTGGCGGTGGAGCTCCGGCGAGCTTGCGCACGACACTGGCGCTTACCAAGTGCTATCAGCGGGCACAGGAGGAGGCAGTGGGTTGCTGGGGTGGCGGTGGAGTGCTGCGGTGGTGATGGAGTGGCTAGACGCGAGCTTGTACCGTCCACGGCGACGGCGGCGCTGCGGGAGCTCGGCGGCTGCGCTTGCGGGTGCTGCGGACGGCGAAGGAGGAGCGGGGAAACTGAAAATGGGGCGCGGGATGGCTCGGGCAGGCGCTGGCGGTGTTAAAGGCTCGCACTGGCCGGCCTGGCCACGGTGGGCAGGGCGCTGGTGACGCGCGGCCGTCTCGGCCACCACGCGGCGCGCGGGTTCTGCCGATGTCGGCCACTGACGACGGCGATTCATTTCGATTCAGTCGCGCGCGTATTAGCCTGACAGCAAGAATTGACGACGATTTAACAGCTAATCTGTGGCTCCAATTCGTAACTGATCTAAACAACTTTCGTAGACATAAGTACCGGCTACAAATCTTGTTCAAAGAACTCGTTCTAATTCGCAACAGAACCGGAGTAAAATCATCCCAAATATCGGCTGTCAGTCAGTCAAGGTTCATGACTTAGCAAAAATTTTGTTGAGTCATGAAATGTTGATTTACTGATTTTTGGTGATCCAATTTCACACATGTTAGGAGCTGAATCAGTTAGTGACCCAAAAATAAAAGTTGTTCCTTATTGCCAATACTACAACTTTGTTTTAGTGATCTCCTTCATGCAAGGTCTCTAACACCTAGTTCAAACTTGGTCAAACATGTCACATTTAAATGATGATACACATCAAAGCATGGCTTAATGACCTATTTACCCCTAACCATGAATATCAAAGTTGTTCATAATGATACTCTAAACATGTTCAAGTCATTTGCAAGGTCATTCAATCATTTCATGTAGTAATCACTCATAGGGCTAGCTAGTGTAATCACATGAAGCTTAAGTGTTGGTTCATGAAATGTGACCATTAATAAAAGTCCTATTTGCTAACCTAGGTGTTGCTATATGTTTGTGTGACTCACATCCACCAAGTACCTGTGTCCACTCATGATCATATGCATAGACACATGGAGACATGAAATAACGAGAAAAGTTGCATATGTTTAAGAAACATGCGATAACAAGCAAACGTTGCAGATGTTTTAATCCAATGTTTCAGTTGTAAATGCTTGTTTATGAATGCTTGATGATCATGCTCATGTTATGCAAGTCAAATTATGCAAGGCTAACACCCGAGGTGTTACAGCCTCTCCCCCTTATAAAAATCTTGTCCCGAGATTTGCAAGACCTACCATTCTTTAAAAAAGGCGGGGTAAACTTCTCGTAGATAATCCTCTCTTTCCCACGTAGCATCTTGTTCACTATGATTGTTCCACACCACCTTATAGAACTTAATAATCTTACTCCGTGTTACCCTCTCCATCTCCTCTAATACTCGAATTGGCTTTTCTTCATAGGTCAAATCCGATTGAAGCTGCACGTTGGTGGGTGCAATAGCTTCTTCAGGTACTCGAAGACATTTCTTCAACTGAGAAACATGGAAGACATCAAATATTGCACTCATCTCTGGTGGAAGTTGTAACTTATAAGCAATATTCCCTTTCCGTTCCACAATCTTGTATGGCCCTACATATCTTGGTGAAAGCTTCTTTTTCATCCCAAATCTCTTCACACCTTTCATGGGTGATACTCTCAAGTATACATAGTCACCCACTTCAAAAGTCAGTGGTCTTCTTCTTCTGTCGGCATAACTCTTTTGTCTTGATTGAGCTGCCTTCATATGTTGTTGGATGATACGTACTTGCTCTTCGGCTTCATTGACAAAGTCAATACCAAAGTATCTCCTTTCATTGGGCTCAATCCAATTCAATGGAGTTCTACATTTTCTGCCATACAAGGCTTTAAATGGAGCCATCTTGATACTCGCTTGATAACTGTTGTTATAGGAGAACTCAGCTAAAGGTAACCATTTCTCCCATGAACCCTTTGAAGATATAACACAAGCTCTAAGTAAATCTTCTAGGATTTGGTTCACTCGCTCTGTCTGTTCTGAAGTTTGCGGATGGTATGCCGAACTTCTTATTAGCTTGGTTCCCAAAGCCTGGTGTAAGTGCTCCCAGAAACAAGCTATGAACTGTGGTCCTCGATCTGAGATTATAGTCCTGGGTACTCCATGCAGTCTCACGATCTAGGAAACATATATCTTGGCGTATTTTCCAACTATATACCGTGTGTTCACGGGTATAAAGTGTGCTGACTTGGTGAGACGATCAACAATAACCCATATTGAATCGTGACCTTGTGGCGTCATTGGAAGGCCTGTGATAAAGTCCATACTGATTTCCTCCCATTTCCATCCTGGAATAGGCAATGGCTGAAGTAATCCGACAGTTTTCATATGGACAACTTTTACTCTACTGCAGTTATCACACCTAGCGACATAGGCTGCGATCTCTTTCTTCATCTTAGTCCACCAAAAATGGGTTTTCAAATATTGATACATCTTACTACTACCTGGATGGATGGACAATTTGGACGAGTGAGCTTCATCTAAAATTTGATTCCTTAGCTCACGGTCTTTTGGTACCACAAGTCGGTCCTCAAACCATAATACACCTCTTTCGTCAAATCTGAAATGCTTGGTCTCTTGCTCTTACATTTTTCTCTTGATGTGACTTATTCCTACATCTGTCTGCTGCAACTCTATGATTTTGCTCTCAAGTAAACAACTGATCGTGATATTGTGTAGTACAGCAGGATGTAACAAGTTGAATCCATCTTGCAATAATGCTTCCACGGTGTTGCAATGAGACTTCCAACTAAGTGCATCTGCTACTACATTAGCTTTACCCGGATGGTAGTGCACTTCTAAATTGTAGTCCTTAATTAGCTCTAACTATCTTCGTTGTCTCATGTTCAGTTCTGGCTAGGTAAAGATATACTTGAGACTTTTGTGGTCAGTATAGATATGACATACATTGCCCAACAAGTAATGTCTCCATATCTTTAATGCATGAACAACGGCTGCAAGTTCCAAATCATGTGTAGGGTAGTTGACTTCATGTTTCCTCAATTGCCGAGAAGCATATGCAATTACTCTTCCTTCTTGCATAAGCACACATCCCAAACATATTCCCGATGCATCACAAAATACATCGAAAGGCTTTTCAATGTCTGGCTGTGCTAGCACAGGTGCGACAGTCAACAAAGTTCTGAGGGTGTGAAAAGCTGCTTCACATTCTGGTGTCCATTTGTACTTCTCATCTTTCTGAAGTAGTCTGGTCATGGGCTTAGCTATCTTTGAGAAATCTGGAATGAAACGACGATAATATCCTGCTAACCCTAGAAAACTCCGAACTTCATGAACCGAAGTTGGGGCTTTCCAATCCATGACCTCTTGTACTTTTGATGGGTCTATAGAGATTCCATCTCTTGATAAGATGTGACCTAAGAAAGGTACTTTGCTCAACCAAAATTCACATTTGCTAAACTTGGCATATAGCTTATGCTCCCTCAATCTGGATAGGACAATCCTCAGATGCTCTTCATGATCTGACTCATTTTCTGAATAATTCAATATATCATCGATGAACACGACCACGAACTTGTCAAGTTCGGGCATGAATACCGAGTTCATCAGGTACATGAAGTAGGCTAGAGCATTTGTTAGTCCGAAAGACATAACCAAATACTCGTATAAGCCGTACCTGGTAGAGAAAGCAGTTTTAGGTATGTCCTCTGGCCGAATCTTTATTTGATGGTAGCCTGACCTCAAGTCAATTTTGGAGAATACCTTTGCCTTCGCTAGCTGATCGAACAAGATGTCGATGCGAGGCAATGGATATTTGTTCTTGATGGTCATAGCATTGAGTGGTCTATAATCTACACACATTCTCAGTGACTTGTCCTTCTTTTTCACAAACAAGGCTGTACATCCCCACGAAGAGGAGCTAGGTTGGATAAGACCTTTGTCTAATAGATCTTGCAATTGAACCTTAAGTTCTGCTACTCATTGGGTGGCATTCTATAGGGCCTTCTTGATATGGGTGCTGTACCTGGCACTAACTCAATCTTAAATTCCACCTCCCTATCAGGTGGTAAGCCTGGTAATTCCTCTAGAAATACATCCGGAAACTCACAAACCACTGGGATATCACAAAGTGTGGTGGTTTGGATAGCACAGGCTAAATGTTGGAGTTCAAAATTGCGGGAGAGTGGTACTAGAAAAGCATTCCCTCCCGTGGGCTCTCTCAACATAATAGTACGGGTGCTAGTGTCAATAAGAACACCATGATCCTTCATCCAATTCATGCCTAAGATTACACTTATCGATAGCCCGGGCAATATTATCAAATCCGTTGTGTACTCCTCCCTTGTATAGAGATGAGTACATTTTGACTATCTTTTGGTAGTAACAAGACCCTCAACAACTTATGTTATAACCCCTTTGCTTACTTCAATTATTTCTTGATCATGTCTAGATGCAAATGCTTGACTCATAAATGAATGAGAAGCTCCCGAATCAAATAAAACAACAATGGGATGCTTGTTGATGAGAAACATACCAGCCGTGACAACTTCTCCCATGGCACTTCCTCAATCAGCGGTATAATGCACGATCCTGGGCGTGCCCTTGTGTTCACTTTGTCTCTGATTGTTCGATTTGGGTTGCCATTCTTCTTGGGGTGGGGCATTCCTTGGACCAATGACCCAGTTGGTTGCAGATTGAAATATGGTTGATTATTTCGAATCCGGTGGAGCTGTCCCGACCGCCATTTCCTTTTAGCAAGGCAATTGTGAACGCATATACGGAATGGTTTCGAGGCTCATATTCGAGCTTTAGGCGGTGGAGGCCTAAACTTGGGTGCAGGTGGACGGAATTGTGGCCTAGCTGTGATAGGCGCTCTTGCGTGTGAAGATCCGGAGGCACCTGCCTCGAATGCCCTCTTGCGACTCTTAGCAGTTGCATGCATATTATTGTGGTTTTCCTGGGTCAGAGCATCACTAATAAACTCATTGTAAGTGGCACACCTAGAATTGGCCATGGTCTTTATCAGTTTGGTACCCAGGCCTCGCTTGAAACTCTCTATCTTCTTCTCCTCTGTATCCACAAAACCTGAAGCATATCTGGACATGTTGTTGAATGCGTGCATGTATTCTGTGAGAGTCTTTGTTCCTTGAGTGAGCCTCATAAATTCGGCGGCTTTCATGCGCATTAGGCCTGGGGGAATATGATGTCCCCTAAAAGCCAGTTTGAACTGTTCCCAGGTCACTCGCGCGTTAGCAGGCAAAGACAACAGGAAATGTGTCCACTAGATCCCTGCTGGTCCTTGCAGTTGATGAGAAGCATACTCAGCTTTTAGATGCTCGGTGACTCTTAGCAAGCGAAACTTCTGCTCAATGGTGTTGAGCCACTCGTCAGCCTGTAGTGGTTCCTCAACCACCTTGAAGATAGGAGGCTTTGTATCCAGAAATTCCTTGAATGTACTGTGCTGATTTGGCTCGGCCCCTGGTTGCTGTGGGTGGCCACGAGCGGTGTTTTGCGCGATGAGGCGCAGAGCTTCTTCCATTGTCCTTTGGCTCCCCAAGAACTGAGCAAAGAACTCCTGAGCAGACGGTGGCGGCAGTGGTGGTAAGTCATCACCATTGCCATCGTGACTGCTACCAGCTCCAGCACGGGTGCGCGTCATCTGCGAAGTTGCAACAATAAACGATTATTGGTTGATGTCAAGAGATTGCAGATGAATCATAATCATGCCAAACTGAAATTACTAGAGAAAATTCTCAAATTCACAATAAAAACAGAGGCATAACAATTCATTCTCGCAACATGGCATCCCCAATTTGACCACTTATCGCGCTCATAACGCATGCAAATTTAAATCGTGATCACCAACAAGGAACGGAATCGCATTGATGTTCGACCAACGTGCGATAGTCGTGCGATTAACAATATTACATGATAGTCGGATTACCCATACTAAATTCGAACTACAGGTCCATTACATGAATAAAGGTGATACATTAGCCCTTCCACTAAGTACTAAGCGATCTAATCCTCATCATGATCACTATCGAGGTCCGAGGTAGGATCCTCTCCTCCCTCAGGCTCCACTTCTTCTTCAGGCTCCACTTCTTCTTCTTCCTCGTCCTCCTCTAGATCCATCTCCGCGGCTCCAGGCGGAACATAAGGGTGGAGCTGGTTATTCAACTGATGAACCTCCTCATGTAGGTTGTCGTTGTATTCTTCCGCATTGGCCAGTTGCTGCTCCAGCTCAAACTGTCAAGCTCTCAGAACATCTTCCCTGGACCAGGCTTCATTCCTTTGATGAGTTAATTGAGCCATCTCTACATTGAGCCTCTCAATCTCGGCGTCGTGCTCCCTCTGAAGCTGACGTCGGTCATCGCGGGCATGACCAAGAGCACTAGACACACGTCTTAGGCTACCTTCTACTCCATCTAACACCCTCATCACTGTGAACATGGCGCTCATGGCAGGGTTATCGCTGTTCTGCCCTTCTGCTGCACCAATATCCAAAGGTCTTCCTCTTGCCTGCTGCCATGAGTCAGTGGAGGGGTTGCCCCTCGGAAAGACTCCAACCAAAGTGGCTACCAATTCCTAAGGAAAACGATCCATGATATCCCTCAGTATCCCAAAGGCTGCCCTGCCAGCTGCTTCTTCAGCAGTCCTGCCAGTTGATTCATAACACCAACCTATCCACTCAGAATCATCACCTCGGGGATGAACAACGGCCTCCACAGTAACTAAGAGACCTTCCCCCAACTGCTCATTCGCCCAGAAGTAGCGGGGCTCCATTCCATCAGGATAGCCTACATAGCTGAGCACTCTCCACAAGAGTGTAGGCATCCCAAACTCTCCAAGAAACGTGTGCCATTGACGGGTACGTGGAGCAAGCTGACGGCTGGGAGCTCTGCCTCCGGTGGACTTGCGAGCGGTCTTCTTTGTGCGTGCCATCTGCACCATTAACATGTACCACTTGGTGAGACAAGACCATGATGGATAAGAGTTACATAACCGAGTAAGAATTTTATAAGGGGAGGAACAATTTAATTATGTGAATAATAATTATCATGATGTATGCTCGTTCCGTACGTCCTCACAAACTTAGGAAAAATTTGTTTCTAGCGGTAGACACGGTGACATACATACGTTCTCTCATAAATAGCGTAACTAGTCGAGCTACACGTTTCGTTGTTAGTGTACCTGCATAAGATTTCATTTCAGCCCTAAACCCATAATGAAATATGCAGAATGTAATTTGTAAATACTTCCATATATGTATACCCATACATATACTTCCGTATCAATCTACCCGACAATAATTTAAACCCACAATTAAATACGCACCATATACACATGCAAGCATGCATACATAGACGTACCAAAGCTAACTCTCCCCGACCGCACGCTCACATCTTGCGGTCATACACTCATCATCTTACCTTGGCGTAGAGGCATTTGATCCATACATTACCATTCAAGTGAATGGCATCCATACAATAGCACGCCGTATGGACGACGAAGTAAAAACCCCCATGTTAGTACTTAAATAGCCACCTAATAGTCCTTAATTTGGGCATAAAGAAAGTGACCATTGGCATACTTTAGATTTCAAATACCTATTATATAGCTATTCGTTGCTAGAGAAGGGTTTTTGGAAAACAAAAACTTTTGTTTTAAATACATATGTGACAATTAATGTTGAATCTTGCTCTGATGCTAGCTGTCGCAGAACCGACCAACTTATAAGAGTACAAGTACAATGGCAGCCCGCAAGCGGTCACACTGTCATACTTGAACCCATATAAACCCGGTAGTCCGTCGAGTACCATGACGTGTCTCGATAAACGATTTACAACAACCAAGATCGTACATGATTCAACATACATGCCACATATTACCTAAAGTTCACAGATACATTTCTCCATCAGAGTACAAATAAAAGTTATTACAAACTGAGTTTGATAGATAAAAGCGGAAGCAAATTAAGTTTGAAAGTAAAGTTTCCAACATAGTTTAGTACAGTGCCAAGATACGATCACGGTCCACAAAAGCATGTAGAAGGATTAATAAGAAGCCTGCCCAAGGCCTACTCCTCATCCACGGCGGGATAGAAGCAACTCTTGCAATAACCGTGATACACAGTGCCATCTGCAACACGGGAAATAAAACCCTGAGTACGAGAAGGTACTCAGCTAGACTTACCCGCCATAAACCAGAAATAAAATGACTCCAAGGATTATGCAAGGCTGTATAAGTGGAGATAGCTTGACAACATTTTGCATAAAAGCAATTGACTTATTGTACAATTAGGATTCCTTTATCAATTATTTATAACTATCCATCTCTAGATTAACAACTATCCTGTGCCAAACATGTGGTATATCCATTTAAAAGCATACAATAGTAACCATAATAGGTATTGTAATTCCATATTCATTCGAACCATCATGTTCCATAACACAGTTACTACGATGTTGGGACTAGCCAAGTTTCTCACTATCCAAGAGAGACGGCGATTCGAATCGATTTCAACCAGCTGGGAATTTATTCCTAACACAAACCTAGGTCTACCAGCCACGATAGCCTTAGGTCACCTTTGGTATAACTCAGGTACACATTTCACGGGTCCGTACCGCGCCGCACAATCTGGAACACCAGATGCCAGGACGTTCAGGCCTAGCCTGCCCTTGGGCTCAGTCTGATCGTTCCCCGAAAGGAGCGCACAACAGAACGGGTCCCGGCCTGAGTTGAATTACTCGGCTTTGTGGTCGGAACGAGTTATCCGGCCAGCTAAGTGAGAGGCATGCGTTCAATCTTGTCAGAAGCACCAACAACGGTATGGTCCTTAATCGACACAGACGGGGATAGATCCACACCCAAGACCTCCATGTCTTGTTGCTTCTCTATCGACATCCCGCCCGGTCTCCATTTACCTTAACCATGGTTCTTTTCCACGATAGCAATCATAGCCAACCGTGCTTCGGTATCCACCTATATCTTGCAGGTGACAGGAAATCACCCGACTTCTACCGGTCTAAGCATGGCTAAGCATATATTCGATCCTGGACCTATACCGGTTAAAGGTGTAATAGCTGGACAAGGAATGTATATGCATCAAGTGGTTCCATTCAACTCTTATAACCTAATGCATCAATCATAAGTACTTAAGTAATCATTTATAAAATACTGGGAGACTTAGAATGCTCCGGGGCTTACCTCGCAGAAAGGAAGTAGGGCGGTGATTAGGACACTCCAGAAGCTCTTCAGGATTCTGCTCCACGCCTTCGGGAGCTGCGGCTTGCGGATTCTCCTGCTGGTCCCCTTCCTCTGCTTCTTCGAATTCCAGCAACGTTATCTCTTCTTCCGATCCTAGATGCAATGAATATGGCATAAGTATTACGAATGCATATATGTTAACAAGTGCATCATGTTTATTGAGTAGGTGCATATCTCTTCTTGATTATTTAATTATCTACTTCCACAATGCATCGATTATACCATGAATATCAAAGTTGTTCATAATGATACTCTAAACATGTTCAAGTCATTTGCAAGGTCATTCAATCATTTCATGTAGTAATCACTCATAGGGCTAGCTAGTGTAATCACATGAAGCTTAAGTGTTGGTTCATGAAATGTGACCATTAATAAAAGTCCTATTTGCTAACCTAGGTGTTGCTATATGTTTGTGTGACTCACATCCACCAAGTACCTGTGTCCACTCATGATCATATGCATAGACACATGGAGACATGAAATAACGAGAAAAGTTGCATATGTTTAAGAAACATGCGATAACAAGCAAACGTTGCAGATGTTTCAATCCAATGTTTCAGTTGTAAATGCTTGTTTATGAATGCTTGATGATCATGCTCATGTTATGCAAGTCAAATTATGCAAGGCTAACACCCGAGGTGTTACAACGACGCCAAAGTCTCTTGCGCTCTCGCTCTCAGTTGCTGCTGCTGCTTGCTGCCCTGAGGGGAGAAGACAGGAGCGCGGCGAAGAGAGAGAGAGAGAGAGAAAGAAGAGAATGAGCTAGGGTTTTGGGAGCCGGCGCCGGGTCGCCATTTTGATCTGTCGAGACGCGCGCGTGGCCGTCCGATCTGCATCAACGGCGCAGATCAACCGGGCCGGAGACCGGCCTAGGCGGGCACGAGTGGGCGAGCGCTTTCCTGACCCAGGCCCAGGTTGCGGTCTGGGAGGGAGCCGCGCGCGCGCAAGGCAGGCCGGGCCGATTTCTTGGTCGGATCAAAGGAACAGTGTTGATTTAAGTCAATTTTTGTTTTTCTTTTTCCAGTAAAAGTTTTATTTCCTGGAAAATGGATAAATGGCTTAAAGAAAATAGAAAAGAGAATTTTCCTGGAAAATGGATAAATGGCTTAAAGAAAAGAAAGATTGTCCTGATTACTTAAAGATAATCATGACAAAGAATGGTGAGAACATTATTACGTTCATAAATGAATCCCTGTATGTACAGTATTCAAAATCTACTTGGTGGATTGACTCAGGTGTATCTGTTCATGTTGCTAATTCCTTATAGGGATTCCGTTCGACGAGGACTACGCAAATAAGAGAAAGACACATTAAAGTTGCAAATGGAGTCCAAGCAGATGTCGAAGCCGTTGACGATCTTTCTCTAGAGCTTGCTGATGGCTTCACACTTTTACTTAGAGATGTACTTTATGTTCCCTCTTTATAGAGAAATTTGATTAGTATTTCATGCTTGGACAATGATGGATATGATTGCCATTTTGGAAATGGCAAATGTAAGCTAACATTTAATAATGCATGTGTTGGTCTTGCTATCTTACAAAATGAGCTTTATTTGTTATCACTACGTGATGATGTGAATGTTGTATGCGATGATGGAAACGTTGCGTGCAACAATGAGAATGTATCCTCGTCTACGGATGTAAACAGAAAACGAAAGAGAGCTCACGATGCGTCGTCGAAATTATGGCACTGTCGTTTAGGCCATATTTCGAGGGGGAGGATAGAAAGACTAGTTAAGAATGATATTCTTCCTCCATTAGAGTTCTCAGATTTAGAACAATGCAGGGAATGAATAAAAGGAAAGTATGTAAAGAAAATTAAGAAAGATGCCAAACGAAGCGCAGTAATTTTACAGATTATTCACACAGACATCTGTGGTCCGTTTCCTTTAAAGAGTGTGGATGGTTATGATTCGTTCATAACATTCACAGATGATTACTCCCGTTATAGCTACATTTATCCAATCAAAGAAAGAACATAAGCATTGGATAAATTTAAGATATTTGAGGCAAAAGTTGAAAACCAACACAATTTAAAGATTAAGATAGTCAAGTCCGACCGTGGAGGGGAGTACTACGGTCAGCATACCCCATATGGCCAAGTTCCTGGACCTTTTGCAAGGTTCTTACAGGAGAATGGCATAGTAGCCCAGTATTCTACACCGGGCGAACCTTAGCAAAATGGAGTAGCTGAAAGGCGCAATCGTACCCTGATGGATATGGTGCGCAGTATGATAAGTTACTCCACCTTACCGCTGAGCCTGTGGATGGAGGCGTTAAAAACGGCCATTCATATTCTCAATAGAGTACCAAGTAAGTCGGTGCCCAAAACACCGTATGAGTTATGGACAGGAAGAGTACCCTCACTAAACCACTTACATGTGTGGGGGAGTCCTACTGAGGCTAAAGTATTTAACCCAAACATTGGGAAGCTAGATCCCAAAACAGTAAGTTGCCATTTCATTGGCTACCTAGAAAAGTCAAAAGGTTTTTGTTTCTACTGTCCAGACAGACATACAAAGTTTGTAGAAACAAGACACGCTGTCTTTCTAGAGGATGAAATGATGAGGGGGAGCATGGTAGCTCGAGAAATTGACCTTGAAGAGAAGTGGGTGTATGCGCCCACTCCGATGATTCATGAGCCATTTTTCTCACTACCTGCTGTCGCTGCACCGACAGTGCAAGATACTGTGGTGCCAGCACCCGTTGTTATTCCGTCTGTGGCAACAATAAATGACGATGAGGAACCTGTTCTTCAGGATCTTGTAGAACCTATTGCCACACATGAGGGGGAGCAACAACAGCCTCAAACAGAAGATGTGCCAAATGTGGAGGCCCCTAGAAGGTCTCAAAGAGTTAGAAAATCAGTTATTCCTGCTGATTATAAAGTATACAACACTGAGGAATTTTAAATGGAGGATGATCCCACCTCATTTGAAGAAGCCATGAGAAGTGATCATTCATCAAAGTGGCTTGAGGCCATGGAAGATGAAATAAAATCTATGAATGCCAATAAAGTTTGGGACTTAGAAATAATTCGTAAATGAGCCAAAACAGTAGGCTGTAAATGGGTCTATAAAACAAAATTTGACTCTCAAGGGAATATAGAGAGATATAAAGCACGACTTGTGGCAAAAGGCTTTACGCAAAGAGAAGGCATTGATTACAATAAGACTTTTTCTTCAGTCTCATGTAAGGATTCCTTTAGAATCATAATGACATTAGTGGCACATTACGATCTAGAATTACATCAGATGGATGTAAAGACGATATTTCTCAACGGGGACTTGGAGGAAAATGTTTACATGGCACAATCGAAATATTTTGTCATGAAAGAAAAAGAACGAATGGGATGCCGCCTAAAGAAATCTATTTATGGATTAAAACAAGTTTCAAGACAATGGTACTTGAAGTTTGATCAGACAATAAGAAATTTTGGGTTTAAAGATAATATAGAGGACAATTGTGTCTATACAAAGTTTAAGAATGGAAAGTTTATCTTCCTTGTCCTGTATGTGAATGATATCTTACTTGTTAGCAGTGATGTCAGTCTACTACTGGAGACAAAGAAGTTTTTGTCCTCAAAATTTGATATGAAAGATCTTGGTGAAGCTTCGTTCGTTCTAGGGATCGAGATTCACCGAGATAGAAGTAAAGGGGTATTATGACTGTCACAAAAGGCATACATAGAAAAGATCTTAAAGAAATTCAGTATGCACAAATGTAGTCTATCACCTGCTCCTATAGTCAAGGGCGACAGATATAGGGATTTTCAATGCCCTAGGAATCAGTATGAGATCGATCAAATAAAAATGGTTCCATATGCTTCAGCTGTCGGAAGCTTGAAATATGCTCAAGTATGTACGTGCCCTGACTTGACATTTGTTACCGGGTTACTTGGCAGATTCCAGAGCAATCCTGGAACAGAACACTGAAAATTAGTAAAGAAAGTCTTACATTATTTGTAAGGAACGAAATGCCTCATGATGACGTATAGAAGATGAGATTCACTCTATATAGTGGGGTATTCAGATTCTGATTATGCGAAAGATGATAAAAAATCCACGTCTGGATATGTATTCACTCTCGCAGGGGGAGCTATTTCATGAAAAAGCTCAAAGCAAACCGTCACTACATCGTCCACAATGTATGCCGAGTTTGTAGCGTGTTATGAGGCAACGGGGCAGGTGAACTGGCTATAGAAGTTCATACCTAGTTTGAATGTGGTTGACGACATCTATAGACCACTTAAGTTATATCGCGATAATAATCCGGTAGTACAGTATGCTCACAACAATAAGTCAAGTGGTGCTGCCAAACACATTGACATAAAGTATTATGTTGTGAAAGATAAAGTCCGGGATCATGTTATACGTCTTGAGCATATAAGTATCGAAAAGATGCTCGCGAATCCGCTTGCAAAAGGCTTACCATCCAATGTGTTCAGAGAACATGAAGCTGGCATGGGTTTAAGGAAAAACCTATAATTCCTGGATAAAAGAAGGCCCAAAGTTAAGTATCTGTTTCAGAACAGAGTGGTGTGTTGTAGTTGTTAAATCTATCGGCAATTGACCGTGACGATGAAACATGCTCTATGCGCCAATCTGTAATGGAATGAACAAAAGTAAATGATATGAAATTAAAAGATGGTAGGAGATCAAGGGGGAGATTGTTAGATTGATCTCTAATCCTAAACTGGGCCCAACGACCCAGTTGGGCCTTTGATCCGCGCCCTGATCGGCGGCGCCCAACCCACTATGGCTGGAGGGCCCCTGTTACACTTCGCAATAAATAGAGGTGGAGGACGGCGGCTCTTAGCACGAGATTCGTTTGAGCCAAGCTCCCCACCGAAATCCCTAATCCGATCTAGAGGGTGCGCAGCCAGTGACGGAAAGCCAACAGCCGCGCCGCCACCGGACTGCGTCACCGGACTCCACTACCTTCACTGCCGGTCGCCACTGCCCATCACCGACATCGTCTTCACCGACCGTCGCTGCCCTCGCGTAGACACCGACACAACGCCCATGACAGACGCCTCTGGATCGAAGGTCTACGATGGTCGGTAACCTAACACTACTCATCCCTCTAATCTCTGTCTAGTTCATGTACTAGGACATGCTATCCATTTACGAGATGCACCCGACTAGATCTATGCTGCTAGTTATCCTGTAGTCTTAACATCCTCAACCAACCATGAACTTCCGATGCTCAATCGTAGACTGTTACTGGTATATGAAGTGTTTGCCGCTTGCAGGTCGAAAGCTGCTGTGCGTGGACCCATCTTACCGCAGTGTCCTCTTCGACGTGAACACGTGCCGAGTGGAGACCATTCCCTACTTCCACGTGCCCAAGCATTC
Source organism: Miscanthus lutarioriparius (assembly GCA_904845875.1). NCBI lineage: Eukaryota > Viridiplantae > Streptophyta > Magnoliopsida > Poales > Poaceae > Miscanthus > Miscanthus lutarioriparius. The sequence continues at coordinate 2,917,399 of CAJGYO010000016.1, read as the reverse complement.
GCCCTTGCCCTGCTTTGTCCCGCTCCCATCCAGTGCTGATGCCGCCGCCGCCGACGACGGTAATGGCAGCTTCTACATCATTGAGGGTCGTCCCTATCAGGAGGAGCTGCAGGGAGACGACGAGCAGCTGAGCAATCAGTTTGAGGCTTTTGTCTACAAATGCGATTCCAAGTCCTGGCAGAGGCAGTTCCTCCCACCGCCGCCATTTATCCATGACCCTAAGCACTACGAGAACAGCAAGCACCCCGACATCACCTCCTACGCGGTGGTCGAACGAGGCGGCTCCCATGTCGTCTACGTTTCGGCGGATGGCACTGGCGCCTACTGCTTGGACACGGTGACACACACTTGGAGCCATGTCGGCGACTGGATGCTACCCTTCACAGAGGTAAGGTCGAATATGTGCCGGAGCTGAAGCTGTGGTTTGGCATCTGCACCCAGGACTGGCAACTGGGCGCTGCTGACCTGTCCACCATGGACTCCCAGTCCCAGCCACAGCTAGTAGGCACTTGGAAGGAGCTCGAGGTACCTGGAGACTGGAGGGAGATGAAGCCTCCTCAGCTTGTCAACCTAGGCTCTGGCAGGTTCTGCATCACAAGGTTCTTCTTCCGTGCTCTACCGAATCCCATGTCCTATGTGAATCCGATGGCCTACTGTGATTCTGAATATTTCACCGTCTTGACTGGTATCGATGTGGTGCCATGTGTCCATGACGCCCATGGGACTGCCAGTGACACCTTTAGCGGTGGCAATGGCAGCAAGGGTAAAGTGCAGCTCCAAATGATCAAGCACAATTCAAGACGCCACATTTCTTATGGCAGTGTTGGTAACATTGAGGTAGTGTTCTGAATAAGTTTGGTTCGTTGCTTCCAGACCCCCCCTGTGTGTTATCTTATCCATCACTACTATCATGTTTTTTTTAGGGATTCTAATTGTCATGACAGTCTTAAGAGCGGAGTAGTCCATTTTCTACTATGTTTAGTGACAATATGACATCTCTTGCAATATAATGGGTACAAACCGCCAAGGAAAATAGTTTTCACCTTGGCAGTGTTACTTCTGCTTCCAGACATCTCCATTGAGATAAGACAATAATAGTTGAGTCCACAACTCCACATCGACATTAAGCAGTGGGAGCACAAAGTGCTGAAGGACTGTGATTCTCACTGTTCAATGTCAAGCAATATACGATATAGATCTGCTTTGGAACCCGTGCACCACTTAATAGTAATGAGCAAGGACAGGTAACCAAATAAGCTGTTCAAGAAGATCAGCTGGGGAATGAACTGGTACCACACATTAAGACTGTTCCTGAAAAAAATTGCATTGAAGTAACTAATCAGATCCCAAGGTTCATTTGTGCAAATCCAAGAAGAATTGAGATCTTCGTCTTCAGTGAATTGAGAAACGGCAGCTCGCTGCGGCTACCATGCCAGACAGGGTCCACACCAAAAGGGTATGCATCTCTCTTACCTTAATTAGTCCTTCAGTACAAGCATCACTACAAGAAGGGATCACGGAATGCATAGGGAGATTTACCGAAAAGCCCAAATGGAACAGAAAAAATTCACTGTATATTAATCCTGTGTAGATTGAAAAAACTGCCATCATCATAACGCCCACCAAACATCATCTCCATTATGTCTCCAAGTTTCTGTGAAGCTAGTTTCTTCTCCTGGATTACCAGATAAAGTGTTGCAAGTAACAAGCACATTCCATGGCCCCAATCACCAAACCTGACACCAAATAAGAAAGGGAAAGTCACAATTAATGGTGAATACTCCAGGATTTGCTTCTTGATATTTGGCTACACCATACGCATCAACAATTTTCTGGAGCGCTGAAGTAAATTTATTCGTCTGAAAATATGTTGGAGGAGATTCTTTTGTGTTGAGAAATTGAAATACTGAGCCAACTTGGGTGGGATTTGTTATCAACAGTAGCACGCTGAAGAGCACCTTGAATCTGAACGCTTGCCCACTACACAAAGCGGCCCACTGTGCCGCTTAATTTAGCCGGCCCAGTCATTGTCTGGCTCCAGAAAAGCGGCCCATGGCCCCTCAGAGAAAATAGCCCAGGATCAGTCACTGCTCCGATCCCTCCGCCCCGCCCCCACCGCCATTCTGCTCCGATCCGGTTCTAGACGAGAAGCTCCGCGCCCGTCGCCTCCATTCTCCAGCGCTGCGCTGCGTCGGTTTGATTGAATCGACAGGCGATGGGTCTCTCGCGCCGGTTTCTGAACCTGATCGTGGACAACCGCACCATCCCTGGAGTCAAATCGCTGTGCTGCATGGACCTTAACCTGCGCCGCCACAGCTTGTTCGACACAGCAACACCGCCGGCACGCAAGAAGACAACGACACGAACACGAGCACCCAAAGGAAACGCCTTGGCCTTCAACAAGATCCAGCTTCCCAGCCCAAGCTTCAATGTGCGGGCATCAGATTCCGATTTGACGGACCAACGGATTGACTTCTTCCCGGCGGCGGCGGATCAGAGGGTGTTCTGCTTGGACCAGCTAGGGCGCGGGTTCCTGCTGGAGGCGGACACGCCCCGCATGGTGATGATGCCTCGCCTGCACAGGCTCAAGCCGGAACCCATCTCCCTCTACGTCCCCGGCGCCGAGCCTGATTTCGATGACCTCGACGGCGGCGGGGGCGGCAACCTTTTCATCATGGACAGGAGGGTTGCCAAGCCAGGGCCGAGGGTGTCAGCGGCGGCGGCGGCTTTCAGTTCGAGGCCTTGGTCTACCGCAAGCCGAACTACTCTGGGTTCCTGTCCAAGACCTGGCACCGCGAGCTGGTCCCGCCGCCGCCGCCATACGTCCATGGCGGCGGTGCCGGTCACAGCTGCCTAGAAATCAACTCCTACGCTGTTGTCAAAGCGGGCTCTCAGATCTGCGTATCCGTAGACGGTAACGGCACCTACTGCTTGGACGCGGCGAGCGACACCGGCACCTACTGCATCGTGACGGACACCGCCACCTACTGCAAGGACGACGCGTGGAGTGAAGTGGGCAAGTGGACGCTGCCCTTCCGAGGCGAGGTTCACTACGTTCCCGAGCTCAAGCTCTGGTTTGGCTTCGCTGCCGAGGACCAGAACCTGCTGGCTGCTGCTGACCTCTCCGCCATGGATTCCCACTCCCAGCCACAGGTCCTGGAGTCTTGGAAGGAAATCGAGACACCCAATGGATGGCAGCAGGTACAGGACCCTCAGCTTGTCAGCCTTGGCTCTCGCAGGTTCTGCATCGCGAGGTTCTTTCGCACCGGCACCGCCATGGATGATTGCCAGAATGTTACGGTCCTGACTGGTGTGAAGGTTGTCCGTGGAGCCTGATCGTTTGCTCGTATAAGATCGTGGATTATAAGCTGGAACAATATTTTTCTCTCACACCAAACCAGCCAGCAGTAAATAATCCACGATCGTTTCCCTGGCAAAGTGGGGGATCTTCGGATGGTCAAGCACAAATCACTATGTCACAAGTCGGGATGTGGCGAGGATACCATCACAGCGGTTGTCTGAATCATTTTAGGTTGGCTTGGACTCCTGCTATCCATATGTGTATCGTCTGAATAATTTTGGTTTACTAGCTTGATTCACCAAAAACCAATTTCATTTCATCATAACATAAAAAAAGCAGTGGCGAATTTGCACGTGTTAGTAATAGGTGACTGAATAATTACCGCGTTATTTTTGCGTATGTACAGTATTCATTTACGTGTTGGATTGCACGCGTGCTGGATGCCTAACAGAAGTGGGGATGGTACATCGTTTTCAGGGCAAGAACGCGGACAGACAGACGCTGGGCAAGCAATGGTTGTCACAGGCGGAAGCCCAAGCGCAGGAAGAAGAAGCAGAGCGTGGCGAGGACGACGGCGGACTCGATCACCCACAGCAGGTGGAAGACGACGCTCTCGTACAGGCGGCGGAGGAAGTCGACGCGCGGGAGGCCCGCGGCGGCCCCCTGCCCGTGCCCGTGCCTCCGTCAGCGCAGCGCGGCGGACAGCTCGCGGACGCGCAGGGTCCACCGCGGCGACGACTGCTGGCCGCCCGCGCCCGGTGTCCCGGCCACCGTCGCCATCTTCTTCCGCAGCCACTCCCGCTTCCTCCTGCCGGCCATCGGTTGGTGGCGCGATCGATCGATCAACTGTTGCTGCCGCCGAGAACGAGCTCTCTGCGTCGACCTGATCCTGTCCTTGATCAAACGCTTGCCAGCTATGCTAGGCGTCTAGGCGAGTCTACTCTGTGCGGATCCACTCTGTGCAGAGCTTTTTATGTTGGAGGGTGGTCGGATCGTGACGCGGTCTTGCAACCGCGTGTTGACGAATTCTTGGATATCATATTGGAGTAGTTGAGATCGGGCGGCAAAAGACCGAACAAGACCGGCAGTTTCCTGGGAAGATGGCATGCTGTGCTGACGACCGCGCGAGCTTGGCTTATGCAGTTGAGCTCATGCAAGCAAGAACAAGGATAGTGGGAGTAGGTGAGACGAAAAACATTCGGTGGGAATGGTCGTAGATTCACGACGTGTCCATGCGCAGGTATGTAACGTGAGACGAGACTATTACTTAAATTTAGAAGAAATAATTGATAATAGAACTACATTCTTCTCATATGACAGATGTATACGCATAGACACATGTCAAATGTCATGAATAAAAAACAGGTGTCCACGGCTGCTCCATGAACATCATTCCCGCTGAAAAATTTCCCGGATGAGATGGTGAGCTTGCGCGTTGTACCATGTCGCCAATGGCCCCCAACAGCATGAGGTAAGCTTTTTTGGCCGCCCAGTGGTGGCGTCCTGACTCACTCATTCCCGCGCATGCCAACGCCGCTACTTCAGATTAGATATACATGGGGTGTTTGGACGCACCTCTCGGTCATCATTCGAGCACCCTCATATTACACGACTTCCACCACATCAAGAGCGTGAAGGGTGACGCCGCGCCCCCGTCCCTTGCTACGCGACTTCCTCCGCAACCGGAGCATGCGGCGACGCTGTGCTCCGTCCCTTGCTGTACCCTGTGCCCCCATCCCTTGCTGCGTCCGACGGACCCAAGGAGACCTCGAACGACATCTACGGCGGGTTAGGTTCTCGTGTTGCCATATGTGCCTGCAGCAGACATCCGGCACATGAGAGAGAGACAAGAAAAAGAGGGAGATAAATAAATATTTGTATTGCAACGACAAACAATAAAATCTCATAGAAGCTAGAGATAGGGGCAAAATGATTAGTTTATTTCTCCTCACAATAAGTTTCATACAAAAGATTCTCGAAACAAATCAAGACATCAGCCACAACATCCATGAGTTATTATTAGAACATCATAAAAGCACATGTGGCAACATATATAGGAGAAAAAAGACCATGTTTGCAACATCAAAATGTTTCAATCTCAACAATAGAAGCTACACTTAGGAACAACAGAAAAATGGTTAATCAATAGGCAAAATAACCAATTACTGCATCTCAGTTTTATTGCAGCAACATGAGAAATCATTTATTGTAACATCTCATTTTGTTTACTGCAACATGGAAAACCAGCAAAATGCAACATCCAATAGCCCGCTACTGGAACATCAAAATAAAAGAGATGCAACATCTCTAGTCAACATGAGAAAATCATTGCTTACTGCAACACCAAGAAATCATCACCTAATGCAACACCAAACATTCATGAAATGCATCATGCTAGTTTTATTGCAACAACGTGAGAGACCATCTACTGAAACATCTGAAATTATTGTGGAAACATGAGAAATCTTCTGATGCAACATAGAAAAACAACAAATGCAACATCCAAAAAACCATATGTCGAGAAACCACAGTCCTATATCCAAAGAGGAGGTTGTGGATTTATTAGGCCTCCCTGAGCAGCACAAGATGTCTGGCTTGGAGCATCAGGACAACAACGGATGGGCTCGTAATATGCCGACTTGCCAATGGAGGAAGGTGGAAGAGTGCACGCGCAGAGCCAAGCTGGTGAGGGGTGTGGTAGAGAGGGAGGCAGTCAGCGAGCGAGCACGGTGGAGAAAGCGGCCGGTGCAGAACGGACGGCCGACGGCGATGCAAGAACTCGATTGGGTGGCGCTGAGCAAACTGTAAGAAAAAAAATTAGATAGAAGTATGAGAGATTTAGCATAGAAGCCTGGTGCTGATAGTGATACTGATAAGGACCCGTGGATGGAGACGGAAGACTGTTGGGCCGTTCGAGCCCAGCCACGTCGCGTTCGATAAATTGAAGTCGTCCGGACGCCCGCTTCCTATCAATTCCGCATATTGTAGATATATACAATTCAGCTGCTATAGGTCTATGGGCCATTAAAATTTTGTCAACCAGGGGGACGGAGGCCCAGTTTGGCCTCCACTTTCCTCCACTCCTGGCCTCATCGCGCTTCCCCCTAACCCCAAGCCTAGCCCAGTCATGGTCGTGCCCAGCCGCCACCCTCGCCGCGATGCCCTTCCCAACCCGTGCCCGGCCAAGCCATGGCCGTGTGGGGCGGTTCGAGTAGGCATGGAGGAGGACAACACGGAATTAAGTTATCTTTTTCGGAAATGCTAATAAGAAAGCGCGCACGCTATGAGGACGCCGCCTGCAGGCCAGTGACCCGCACACGCACACCCGTGACTCGTCTTCAACCTTTCCCCCTCCCCTTCCCCTCCCTCTCTCTCACCGGCGGCCTCCTCCCCGACGCTCGGTGGCCTCCTCACATCCGCCCACCCACCTCCCGCGCCCCACTGTCTCCCCCGCGCGTGGCCATGGCGGATCTGGCCGCGGCGTGGCGGTGGATCCGGCGGCGGCGGATCCGCTGCCAGGTAGGCCCCTCGTCCTTCTCCTCCTCCTCCTGTTGCTGCTGTTGAATATGGTTTTTAGGGTTCCGACGAGCTCTCTCTCCCTTCTTCTCCAACTCCAGCGGGGTATAGAATGGCCCGCCGGGTGTAGGTAGGCCAGGCGGTGAGAATGGTCGATGGGCGGCTTAGGGGAGTTGGCGGCGGCAGGGGCGGGGGAAGCTCGTGCGGAGCTGGAGAAGATGGCGGTGATCGAGCTCGCTGGAGCTGAAAAAAGATGGTGGCAGTGGGGGGAGGGGAAGAGGGCGGCCACCGCGGGCATTAGGGTTCGTTGGAGCGCCCGCGGTGGGGCGGTGGCCGGCAGTGGGGGCGAGGGTGCCAGAGTCGGTGAAGATAGCTGCTGAGTTTTTTTCGACTCAAATCTCCTGTGCTAGAGAGGTGTGCGCGCCGGGAGCCCAAATCCTGCGCGCGCATGCTGTAGTAATCTCCTTGAATTCTGATTTCATGCTAGAGCTCCTCGAAACAGTTTTCTCATAGCCTAGATTTATTGTGTAGTACTCTATGGTAGAGCCGGTGCACTAGAGTTGTTTTTGTGAAGACGAGGCTCTTCCAAACAAGCTCTAAGCACAAGAGCACTTCCGTAGGAGCCGTCAAATCATGCCCTGTTTTGAGGGATCGAGTTGGAGTTGGAGGGGATAACAATGATCATAACCGTCGCTGTGTCTCTCTGTACAAAGGTCAGGCAACACCGCAACACTACTGCCAGTGACTGTCAGAGGGCAGAGGCACAGCGTCACTGGTCTCCATCCTGCTCTTCAGATCTGCCAGTGTACATGTACGTACTCCGTATCCTCTGTAGTCTCTGCTGCATCGGTACATGCTTGTCTCGGCTCCACCTTCAGGTTTTTTCAAGACATCACGGTCGGCACCTGAGCTGCCATTCTGCAACCGAACCTGCGGCCGAGGCAACGCGGCGCGCTGCTTGGACTGTTGTTGCGCGTGCAGGTTCAGCCGCTCACCGTCAGTGACAGTGCTGCGGTCAGGAGGCACGTTGTCGCCAAAGACACGACGGCCGTCGTCGCCCTGCGCCCGGGCAGTGCCCTCACGGCGGCGCTGATGTTGTCGCCGTAGTCCGGCGGCGACATGTTCCCGTACAGAGGAGGGGAGTTGCCGTATCCGGCCGGTGGAGAGCTCCCGTACCCGGGGGGAGACCCGTACGTTGGCGTCAGCGGAGTCGACGTGTTCAGGACCGAACCACCGGTGCTGTCAGTTCCACCAGAAACGGCAAAAATCAGCACACGTCTATGTTTCCTGTATTTCTTTATCTTTATTAGAGAAAAAGTTTTTTTTCTTTGCTTGAGCTGGTAGAATTTACCTCGTTGCTGGATACAGACACGTTGAAGTACCTGCGCATGCAGTTGCAAACAAAGAAGCGAATGAATGAACATCTATGCAGATTGCAGAACAAGAACTTGCTTTGATGGTCTGTTCTCGACGTGTTCAGAGGGTGAGAGTTTACTTGGGTTGGCGGTGGTGAGGACGGCGGTGCCGGCGAAGTCGCAGCTGGTCTGCACGGGGTTCTTCTGGTAGTAGCTGTTGAAGGCGTAGGACGCGTGGTCGCGAACGGTGTCCGGGCTGAAGCAGCTCCCGCCCTGCTGGATGACGGAGCAGTCGGCGCCGCCCTGCCCGCACGCGTAGTCCAGCGCCACCTGCAGCGCCGTCGCGCTCGCGCTGGGGCTCGCCACGCACCAGCTCCCGCCACCAGCGCCAGTGGCCAGCGACGGCGCCGCCGGCGTCGCGGTGGGCATCTCCACGGGCGTCGCCGTCGGGTTCACCACCGGGACCGTGGCCAGGGGCGACGTCACGTCGCGCTCCAGCCTTTTTGTCACGACGCCGGCCGCGTCCTCGGCTGCTCCCTGCAGTTCGCTTCCTCCCTCTGCAGCGTGAACCAAACCAAACCGTCATCTTCTTTTTCAGCAGCGCCTGGATGAACTAAAGCTCTCGTCTTGTGCTTAGTTTGATCTCCTCCAGTATTTGGACGCTGATTAGTAAGCAAAACAAACAATAGAAAGCAGATGTTTGTTTGGTACTTCTGGTTAATAATCCTGATAAAGTGTGTGTTTGTCTGTTGCTGCGGCGCACTGACATGACACATTGCTCGTCAGTTTCAACAACTGAATAAACTGACTAAACAAGCAGTCAAAAGACAATGAGATCTCCAACCAAAAACCATCCATCTTTGGTGTTCAAACCGAAGCTGGTTGTAGCAAGGAACGCAGCTACATGACAGCTAACAGTATCAGCAGGCAAGACAGCAGCAGGCAGCAGAGTAAGTAACTCACCATGGCACAAGAGGAGGACAAGAAGAGACGCCAAGCCATGGACTGGCCTCCGAGCCATGCCAAGCTTGCTCAGCTCTCAGCTCTCAGCTCTGAGCTTTGGTTCCCAGCGAAGCAGCGCTTACTAGTAGTAGCCGGCAGGGGTGTGCTGATTCAGAAACGAGTGTGTGTAAAGCGAGCTGGCCAGCTGCTGCTGCTGCTGCTATCACTCTTCTCCTACTCAGGACAGGACCAGCTGCTGGTGTGCAGACAGACCAGGCGCATGCTTTCTCCAGTACACGAACAAACAGAATCACAGGTCTGGCCGGGGAATAAGAGGAAACTTGGGCGGGCAGGCTCCTAGCCAGGACAGGAGGCTTTGGTGATATGGTTAACAGCACAGTAATGAGCAATAGATTAAGCGAGAGGAGTGGGAAAGTGAAAAAAGAAAAAAAAAAAAAAGGGTTGGGTGAGTTGGGACTTGGGAGGCGAAGGCGAAAGAAAGAAATTCTGTGATGCGATGTGGGGCTTCATCTTCATGATGGCTTATTAGCCGTCATGATGAGGAATGGATTCCCGTTTGGTGCACCCGGATTAGAGCGAACATTTCATTTCTTTTCTTTTGTTCCAGATTCGTATGGGATAGAATGCGATCCCCTCTTTCCTCGTACAGTACCAGTACGTGCTGGTTTTTTCAGACAGACGTCGAGGTCACCGTTTCCTGACGATGCCGATGGCGTGCACGGCCGGCGCCAGCAGTGATCTGATCTGACCCCTTTTACCTGTCGATGCACTGGACTGGTCTGGCCGGTCTGGATGCAGTTTGAGATAAGCCGGTAAAGAAAGAGGAGGAGATGAGCTTTCAACTTTCTATCTGATGCTGCTTGCCTGTCTCTGCCTCTGCCTCTGCCTCTACCTGCTGCCTTCATGAGTTCTATGGTCATGGCTTCGTCTCCTTTCTACCGTGGAGCAAGCAGAGGCAGCCATTTCGATCGTGATGCACATCTTTAAGTTTTGAGAAAAAGGATCCTAAAGATTACTTATTGGTGATGCACTTAGGCTATCTCCATTTTCCACGCGAGTCTCCGCTCCACACTTTGCATCTCTTTTTGCGCTTCTCGAGCGGAGCAGCTGCGACGGATCGGCCATAGAAAAAGCTCGCAGATTTGCCTTTTGTCGCCCCCTCCAGCCGTAGGTCGTGGGCTATAGACCTAGACGGCGCCGCCTAGTACTCTGCGTCTACTAGAAGGAGAAAAACGAACGTGGTCGCCACTCTGAAAGCCTGAACATCCGTGGGGTGACCAGCAGATGCGAAAAACCTAGGAGTGCCACGACGAGCAGATGCGGAATTCTGCTGTCAGTGGCTGATCTACTGCTTGTCTGCTTACTAGAATGTTTCCATGGAATTTCAGGTGCAAAGATTTCATTTCTGCTGTTATAATTAAAAAGGAAGGGCTTAGAATGTTTCATGACTTTTGTGAAAAGATTTAATTTTCCCTCTGAAATGAACGACTCTTGTCACGGAGTTTTGCAGTCTGAACATCTGTCACGGAAGCAACATGCAAGCAAGCGTGCGTATTAATCATAACAACGACATGCAAGCAAGCAAGCCCACTAACAACGACATGGGCTTTGGCCGTGGCAGTCATATTCGTAGCTCAGGGGGTCCAAGTCCAACACTAGCAACTTGTTTGAAATTTCTTTTTAAGACAATTGCAGAAAGGAGAGTTTGAAATTTCTTTTTAAGTCCAATACTAGCAACACTAGATGCTAATTTAATTTGCAAGAGTTTAAATCTAGTTATCTAACATGTGAAGGGAAATTTTGGTCCACAGTATTCACTAACCCACTTGACAATGACATTGTCCATCATGATACACTCCATGAGATGCATCCAAACTTTGCCAAGTCTCCAAATTCCCCGTAGTCCAAACGGACTCCTCACTTCCCCTTCAGGATCAAAAATTTCTTGGTGCTCTTTATATTTGAGATGATCTCTTTTGGCACCCAAAAGCGTTTGACCCCATTGTTGGCTTGCTTATTTACCTTGATAGCCACCACCTTGTCATTTTTCTTCTTCTTTAACAAGTATGGTGTGGAGGCCTTCTTGTCCACTTTCTTGGTGTAGGTGTTGGAGAGCTTGCTTATTGACCTTTTGTTTTTCTTCTTAGCCCCTCCCCCATTCTTCACATTGCACTCAAAGGACTTGTGACCTTCTTTATGGCACATATAGCAAACCACGGTTTCTCCCTCATCAAGGTTCTTCACTCCCTTGATGGTGTTATCTTGATGAGGTTGGGCTTGCTTTGTTTTGCCTCTCTTTTGAGTCAAGTTCTTGGTGAGGCGAGCTACTTCTTGTTTAAGTTGCTCATTCTCCATTGCAACCTCTTTTGTACATGTTTCTACAAACATATTCTCAAAACAAACTTGGTTGCAAGGGGGTGAGTCTAATAAATCAATGTAAGAAGTAGAGGCATCCTTTTTAGGCATGTCAAGGATTGAGCTTTTCTTTTTAGGTGCCTCGGTGGGGGTTGTACCGACGACTTCAAGATTAGCAACTTTAGTTGTTAGCTCATCACAATGTTTGCACATGATTTCCATTTTGGCAAGCAAACATTTATAAGCATCTTATGTGCTAGGTAACTTTTCTTTTAATTTTTCATTTCTCTTCACTAGTTGCTCATCATTGATTGTGCATTCATTTGTGTTTGCACTAGCCTCTAATTGCTCAATTTTAGTGGATAGCTCAACATTAAGATTAGCAAAAGTTTTATATTGTTCAAGCAAAACTTTATAAGCTTGTTGAGAGCTATCTACCTTTGCTTTTAAATCATTTATTTTCTTTTGTTGGCTAGTGCAAGCCTTAGCATATTTAAGATTATCTTGCACAAGTTGATCATAGGAAGATATCTCATCATCACTATCACTATCACTTGAGCTAGAACTTTCGTTACCTCGTGCCATAAGGCACACACGTGAAGTGCTTGATGATAATTGCCTACGGCCATGCCTCTTGCGTTGGGCTTCATCTTCACTTGATGAATCATCCCAAGTCTTGATTGTTGTGAGGGCCTTGGCCTTGCATGCCTTCTTCCTTGTCTTGGGTGTGAGCTTGTTCTTTGGACAATCTTCTACAAAGTGCCCTCTCTTGCCACATCCATAGTATCCTTTCTTTCTTTGCTCTCTTCTTTGATTGGTGAAGATGCAATCTTCGATTTTGGATGGACACACCCTTGACATTGAGCTTGCAGATCAACTTCTCCACTCCTTGTATAAGCTTGATTGTTTCTCTATCATTAATTGAGGAGTTGGAGGAGGTGGAGGCTTGATCATCATCACTTGATTGTTCATCATTATCCTCATCTTCTTCATCATCACTTGAGGAGCTTGAGCTTGAGCTCGACTCAACTTTCTTGCCCTTCATCTTCTTTCGCTAGTCACATGCGAGAGCGGTGGCTTTGCTTGATGAATTGGCTTCTTCTTGACCCATCTTGCATGACATTTCATATGCCATAAGCTACCAATGAGGATGGCCGGGGTCATGTTGCTCAAGTCCTCCAAGTTGTGAAGGATGGTGATGACGCTTGCATATTTTGAATGTGGTAGCCCGAGATGATCTTTCTCACAATATCCGCATTACCTAGCTTTGTCAACCCTATGGAATTGAGCTCATTGACAATTAAATTCAAACGAGAATACATGTCTTTAACAAGCTCATTTTCATTCATTTAAAGGAATCATAGGTTGATTTAGCTAGGCAATGTTTTTACTCACGGACATTACTTGTGCCATCATGGAGCTCATGTAATTTTAACCAAATTTCATGTGAAGTATTTAATGTGAATACTTGGTTAAACACATCCAAGCTAAAGGATTCATATAAGCAATTTTTAGCTCTTGCATTAAAATAAATCTCTTTCTCATCACTCGCGGTGGGTTTCTTAGGATTTTTAAGAGATTTCATCCCATCGCGAGTGACTCTCCAAACACCTAGATCAACCGCTTCTAGGTAGCAAGCCATTCTAGCACTATAATAGGGAAAGTTAGTGCCATCAAAGTGCGGAGGCCTAGAGGTATCCATCCTTCCATCTCTAAATAACGTCGGATCAACGGCGGTGAAGCCAAAGGTCTAAAGATGAGCCAACCGGCTCCGATACCAATTGAAAGGACCATGATGCCTAAGAGGGGGGGTGACTTAGGCAACTTAAAACTCTAACTCTAATCTATAGCCTCTTTTCTATACTTAGCAAAACCTATGTAAAAGATAAACTATCTAGATGTGCAATTACGGTTTTGCTAGTGTGTTGTTATCTCTACCGCAAAAGGAGTTAAGCAACCTAGGTTCCAAACCTATCAACTATCCTATCAACTAAGCTATGAAAGGTAAAGCTCACACCAAGGTTACAATATAAATGCGGAAGCTAAAGAGTGAGGTAGAGATGCAAACTCCCATCGATGACTCTGGTATTTTTATCGAGGTATCGAGAAGCACGCAAGCTTCCCCCTAGTCCTCGTTGAAGCCTCTTGCAAGGAATTCCATGCAAGGGCCAAGCTCCTGGTCAGGTCACTTCCATGATAGCTTCAGGCCTTCCCCACGCGCAAGTGGGTCTCTGGTTAAGCCACTCATGGCAAAGCCTCTCACGGATCTGTCCCCGCCGTCTTCACTATCAAGTTTCCGGCGAACCGCCATGGGCCTTGTTCCCTTCGGTACGTGGTGGCGGCCACACCACAAACGCGGTTGGTGTGGTCTCACAAGACTACAAGCCCCTCCGATGTACAACAACGGTGCACGCAAGCACCGAGAGATAAGAGGTATTCTAACCTCACTAAACACTAGGCCTAAACCTAGAGCAAGCGCATAAGCGGTGGTCTAACTAACCTAAGCACTTCACAAAGCACCTATGCTAATCACCAAGTATATCACTAAGCACTATGCATATGGAGAGCACCAAAGTAGTGTATCAACACCCTAGTAGTTTTCCTCGGCTCTTCCACATCTCATTTGGCCGGTTGGGGGGGTCTATTTATAAGCCCCATGGAGAAACTAGCTGTTGGAGCCAACTTTAGCAATTATGGCTAGCACCGGACGCTGCTCACGCCGGCATCGGACGCGTCCGGTCTCTCACAATGGTAACCTAGCCACGGGCACGTTTAGCTGATCGAACTCTGACTGAGTCTGGTCACATGCCATCGGACGCGTCCGGTCGCTTCTGCGCCTATCTAGAACCTCTCTGCATGTCGATCGGATGCTGGTGTCGAGCGCGTCCGGTTGTACTGTTGCCGCATCTGGTCAACACTGAAACAATACAGGGCAATGTGAATAATAGACCTCGTCGCGTCTGGTCATCGGCCGCCTCAGCGTTCGGTCACATGGCTAGGCACCCTCGCGCTAGGGTTTAGCACTAGACGCGTCCGGTCAGGGCGTCCGGCCAGAGCGTCCGGTCGCACTGTATACCCTTTCTTCACTTGTTTCTTCACAATCTTTGCGCCTCGCTTGGTTCCATCTCCGTGTCTTGGAATTTGCTTGATCTTCTAGGTCTTCTATGTTGCTTCTAATGTCTTTCTTGAGGCATTGATCATCGGATCATCACGCCGCCTTCGTCCAAGTCACGTTTGCATCCTATTGGACTACAAAACAAACACTTACAAAATATGTTAGTCCAATTTGGTTATGTTGATCATCAAACACCAAAATCCAAAACTAAATGGTCCGAGGTCCATTTTCCTTACACACTCTTCTACCAGCCCTGTTGTTGGTTGCTGGGAACAGCTCGTCTAGAGCTGCCACTTGGCTCGGCGTCAAGTTACCTGTGAAAATGACATCGTACATCCCCTTGGATGCAGATGAAATTGGAGCTACCGGTGGCGCGATGCCCATCTTCTGCATGGGGAGTGCCTCACCTCGCTTGGAGGTCGGTATGTGCGCCAGCGGCTGAGCGACAATTCGTCTGCTCCTGATTGGTAGGGGCCTTTTGGTTGCCGCCTTCTACCTTGGTGGAGTGGCGATTAAGGGCGACCTTCGCTTGATCTACACCTCCTCGGTAAATCGTGCGAGACGCCGGGCGGCCTCGCACGGCGTGGGTGTCGCGTCGCTGGAGTCCTACTGCCCGTCCTTTGTCGGCATAGAGGGGTTGGTTGTGGCTTGGCTGTCCAAAAGGCCAACCTACATCAACGTAGAAGTACACGCCATGTGCTTGGCCGGCTCAAACCCGGTTGGCCATACCTCACCATCCTCCCTGGTGCTAGAGCACCCGCGATAACGGGCTGTACATGCGACAACGGAGGCGAGTCCGCCGTGCACTAAGGAGCCGTCGCCGGAGAACTAGAGTCCACCAACGAAGCTTGAACCTCCTGAGAGATGGTTGCCGCAGCATGTAGGCACCTAGGCGCTGGTGTGACCGCTGGTCGACTCGCGACGAGTGCGAGGCGGCAAGCTCATCCAGCATCGGGTCGACCGAGATGAGCCAAGCGGGAGGCCCTGTTCCCACGCACAGCGCCTCTGCCAGCAGATCTAGCTCGAGGAAGCAGCATGTGGCAGTCGAAGCATTAGCGTCGTCGACGTGGTCCGCAGGCGCCCATGCTGATGTCCATCGCCGGCTTACCCCTACGGCGTCGGCATCATCTCCGGCTTCGGCGGATGCCGTCAGCACCCCCCACGACACCCTGCGCGGTCCTTCCGAGTTCGGTGGATTGTCGAGGGGTGCGTGTTGGGATGCCGGTGGGTTGTCGATACGAGTTGAGTGGCAAGGCAGGGCACCACCCTTCGGCGCCAACTTGGATCGCTTGTAGTCCCTTGCGAGGTGGCCGAATTCGTGGCAGCGCAGGCAACGCCGTGGCAACCGGCAAGTCACTACTCGGTGCGAGTATGAGAGACAGTTGAAACATCTATTGTGGAGCTGTGTGGGGATCTTCGAGCCTGTTCGCACGTAGACCTAGGCCACGGTGAGGCTCAACCGAGGCAACCGCAGGTCCCGCCTCTTGTCGGGGTAGGATCTCCTGCCACCCATCGACGTCGGGGGTGGAGACCCATCTGCGGGCGCCGAGGTGTTGGTGGGCAGGGACCCGACCATCCACTGGTCGAGCAGGCAAGCCGTGCACTAGCTGGGGCATGGCCGGCTGCGCTTCCTCCGCCTTCGCATAGGTCCCTATCCAGCGTCCGCTCCGTCGCGCCCTAGAACCCCAACTGAACGAAGTCTAGGCGCGCACGGGGGACACAGTGGCCGGATTCACCGGGCAATGAGCAGCCTCAAGATAGGTTGCGGGGTGGTTATCGTCGGTCTCCTCGCCATCCGCCCATCGCCGGCTCTTCATACGCCCTCCCGAGGAGTGTCCTAGGTAGAACGGTGCCGCGGCCGGCGAGAGGGAGGAGTTGGGGGCGCCCGACGACTCCGTGGCAGGCCATGAAGGTCTAAACTTGGGTCCAATCGGCGTGGCGAATGGCGTCGACGGCGGCGGGGGCGAGGCTCGCCCTAGCTCTGGCTCCCGAGCTCTGGGCAATCATGGCGGTGGCATCCTCATCCGCCCCGGCGTCCGAGGTGGCGTGGGCGCGCCAAATCTGGCCATCCCGCACGTGTGTGGGGCAGCTCGGGCGACGTCACCACCACCCGGCGGCGCTGCGGTGGCGGCGTTTGGCCCCGATGGCTTAGGAGGCAAGGCGATGGAGGGAGGGTTGCTCTGCGGCAGCGGTGTGGACGGGGACTCGGGCTATGGCGGTGGTCCCTGCTCGCCATGGCTGCCCCCATGGGCACCCCCTGCGCATGGCTTGGGACCGAGGCAGCCACCCTAGAGGCCCGCGGGGTCACCGTGGGAGGGGGCGGTGGCGGGACCTGCTCCGGCGGCTCCGGGGAGCATGCGACCGCCTCGGATGGGGGTGTTGTGGCTCCACCCTGGAGCCCCGCAAGGATGCCGTGGGAGGTGGCGGCGGCGGTACTTGGCGCCGTCGGCTCCGGGGAGCGCGTCGCCGGTTTGGATGGGGGCGTCACGGCTCGAGTGCCCCTGAGCGTCAGGGGACGGGAGGGGTCGGAGGAAGGGAGCAGAGCAGTGGATCTGGTGGGAGGAGGGGAGGGTAAGGCAGGCGCCGGCGGCATATGGTGCCGCCGAGAGGGAGGAGACCGCCAGGGGTGCTCTCCTAGGGTTCGGTCCGCCCCCGAAGCCCTCTTTGTTTCTATGATTTCATATACATTTAATTTACTTTGTCACATCATAAAAAATGATTATGTAATAACTTATATTAAATACAAATGAAACTCTAATGACATTACTACTAAGAATGGCCTTCTAATGACACTCCTACTAAGAATGGCCTTGTAAGCAACGGATATATATACCTTTCCGTGAACAAACGATCGAATAAAACAAGCCATCAAATTCGAATCCCAACTCTCTGTCACGGACTAGAAAGAATATGGGGAAGGGATCGAATTGAATTTAGGATATGAGTGAACAACAAGGAAGATTTAGGGAAGAATAGCTCAACCAAAGCGTTTAGGAGGGGAAATTGTATTTCAGTTATGCGATAACCGTTTATGTTATTATAGCCGACTTAATTTGCCAGCACCGCTTCCCCAGCATGGGCCGAGCCCCTACGCCTAACTAGGGCCAAGCCCAACACCAACAACTCCATGCCAACCCAAACTCCTATGCTTCAGCCACACTCGAACTTCTTCTCTTCAGTCAGTCGGTGCCTGACATTGCCCCTGGCTTTAGCAACAACTTGTCACCAAGCTGTGGAGTAATGACGCTTCATATCCTGGTCATCTTCCCAGGCGGACATGGACACCGGTTTTGTAGTCCATTGCACCAATACAACGCTTCTTTAGAGCTCCACCTTGCTGGATCATGTTGACCGACAACATCTGCAAGGGAAGAACTTCAGCAGTTGGATCAGTAGCAACTGCTTCCAAGGACCCAATAACTTCAGCTGGAGGAACATGCTTCTTCAACTGGGATACTTGGACAACAGGATAAATTTGAGTAGTTGCTGACATATCCAACTTATAAGCCACAGAGCCCACCCTTTCTAGAATTTTGTATGGGCCAAAGAATCTGAAAGAGAGTTTGTGGTTGCTGTGAAATTCTACTGAAGATTGAGTGTGAGGCTATTGATTTAAATAAACCATGCCCCCACTTGAAACTCTCTTTCCATTCTGTTTTTATCAGCCTGGGTCTTCATCCTTTGCTGAGCTCGCTGGAACTGTTGCTGAAAACCGATGGAGTAGATTTCTTTCCATTAATCAACTGGACAAATCCTTGACAGTAACTGCACTTGGATTAGGAATGCCCAGGTGTCTAGGAGGATGACCATACAATACCTTAAATGGACTATGTCCCAGAGCTGAATGAAATGATGTGTTGTACCAATACTCAGCTAAATGTTACCATTTATTTCACTCCCTAGGGCAGGCATGGACAATACTGATGGTGAGTAAATGGGCGGCTATGACCTGCCTCCGCGTCAGTAGAGACAAATTTGGTTTTGGTTTAATTTATTTGGGACAAGAGTAAAATAACAGGTATTGCGAGTCCATACTTTCATAATTCTTATATTTGCATAAAAATTATGTTAATTACATCTTCGAATAGAACACCCCTGATTAAGAGTTTCAACATGCTACATGAAAAAAGAAAGATTTCATCACATGGCGGGCTATTACAAACTAGAAAAAAAAATAAAGTCTTCAGTCTTAGAACATGTATAATAATGGGCTTATAACTAAGCTAGTTAGCATTTTTGCTGATGTGGAGGAGATAAGAGAGGAGAGAGAAGAGAGCTTGGCACTTATAGCCATGGACGGATGCATGCATATGTTTAAACTTGACAATTGTCATTTCTTTAAGCATGACACTATTTCATTTGGTGAGGAGTTTATATATACTCCCTATATGGTTGTTTGCTAATGGTTAGCTTTTTACCAAATCATGATATGCATGTCTTTTGATTCATGCACCCTTTTACAAATATCTTGTTATTTGTTTAGGCCATGACATGGCGCTAAGTATCAATAACTTATTTATTATTTGGGCATGTGTGCATTTTAAGCCACTACATACATGCATCACGACACGTATGCGTGTCGGCCAAGAGGCACTACTACACAAACTTTACTGGAGGCAGGCGTTTTTGGTTTCCCGCGGCGAGCAAAGCCGTCTGCCGCGGCTTAGAGGCCATGGTAAATCGTGGCTTAACCACGGCGGGCGGCTTTGCCCGCCGCGGTTAACCGATTTACTGCGGCGGGCGGTGTAACGTGCCCGCTGCGGTAAATATACTTTTACCACGGTGGGCACGTTACACCGCCCGCCACGGTAAATTATTTTACCGCGGCGGACACCTTTTGTGGCCCGCCGTGGTTATGTTCATTAGCCATGGCGGGCTTTATTATTTGCCCGCCTCGGTAAATTATTTCCTGAATTAAAAAAATACAGCAGGCATATAAATTCAAATTCAAATCACATCCAGATTTCACAGATTAAACTTAAAAAGTATGCGGGCATTACACATGAGATAATATACATATATATACATTCACTTAGTCGTTCTTGTCATCGTTAATTCATTACATTTATATATTAAAGTATTAAAGTCGTTATACATGCGCTAAGGTGTAATCCTGCGGACGCATCATCGTGGGCCATTTCCTCAGCCTCTCGTACTCCGGTAAAATCGCTAGCGGGCTGTTCTCATTGAAGAACGTGCCCCTTCAAGCACGCATTTGTCTAAGACAAACTTACATATGTCCGCCTTTGTCTGCTTGAAGCTGTGTTGGGTGCTCTACACGTCTCTCGACTAGTTCAATCCATTCTTGAGCACCCTCTAACTGCTGCTGTACTGCTTGCACACCCTCAGGAACTCATAGGCGTAGAAGCCACAGGTTTGTGATTCTACGGGTTGTTTGGCACACTGCATGATCGATACATAAGCATTACAACACAGGCATTAGAACACATATGAACGGAAAGCACAATTAAACCTTTCAAATACTTACCGGAAAGTTGCGTCTGATTTTGATGCGGTTCTTATGCTTAGCCTTAAAATTCTCTGTTCTTCGATCATAGCATTCAGGATCCTTCACGTACTCCTTATAAGCGCTATACGAAATGTACTAGTATTAGGCAGGGCATTAGAACGCATATGAGAAGACAGATTCGACCACTTACACTCGAGGCAATCTTCAAAGGCCTTGTACCCTTTTAAGTTTGGCAATCATCAATGAATCAAATACGTAGGCCCCCGCCATCCCGAGGGTAGATGATAAATGCAACCCAAAGACCCTCGAGGCCTTGGTCATGCCATTGAAACAAAATACAAATTCTGACGAGAAATAATAATACTAGCTAGCTACCCACTTATCTCTACAGCATGTCTTCGACTTACCCAAAGTGGTAGGCAGCTAGGATACACCCATTTCCCCCCGATCTTCTTCATTGCTCCTAGTATGTACCTTGAAATGTTCAACTTCTCATTGTCCATCGGTTTCTTCCCTGTGCCTCTCTCGTCGCTTGGTCAAGTCTTTCATGGTTGGATGATTGTCATCTAGGTGGTAACCAATGATGATTCTTTGAGCAATATGCATTGGAGATAGATAGATAACATCAAGTTTTAGTTCCTTAGATATATAGGCCATCAACCTATAAGGACAAGCCATCGTGGCATATATAAGTAGTCTTGACCGATTCAAAGGCGGTGTGATATGTGAAACTCGCAATTCATCACTTACATAGAGAACAAGGTGACTTGGGCGATGTCAAGGTCTTGTTCCCAGAGAGTCCAGACATGTCATGGAAGTCCACGGGGAGTTCTACATCGTTCTTTGGGCAAGTGGAAGTACTCCGCCACAACCTTGACTAGAAAACCATGCAGCCCAGCTTTTGCCACTTCCATGTACCGTAGATGAAACCTCCTTGTCTCCCACCTTTCCTCATCGACGAGTTGGGCCTTGGTTATCATGAACTTCCCATGCTCATAATGGCCGAGGCTCCATCATCCGATTCGTGAAATAGATGGAAAGATGATCTCGGCCTGGATAGAAATGTTAGTACCATATTATGGCAAAGAAAAGTTATTAGCAAATTATGCTCGCCGCTACCATACCTTTCGAACTCAAGTGAGTATGTGAGCTGCCCTTGGTCGCCTTTAGTCTTTGCCGGCGGTGGAGAACAGTGGCTTGTGCTTGCAATGGCAGCAGGCGGTGTCTTTGCCCCCGGTTCCTCCATGCCTCCTGGCCCTTTGCTCGTGCCCTTAGACGGACTACCGGGAGGTGGAGGTGGAGTTGTTGTTGGAGGAGGAGAATGAGGGTGAGGGCTTGTGCCTCCTGGTCCTTTTCTCGTGCCCTTAGACGGACTGCCGGGAGGTGGAGGTGGACTTGTTGTTGGAGGAGGAGAACGAGGGTGAGGGCTTGTGCCTCCCGGTCCTTTGCTCATGCCCTTAGACGGACTGCCAGGAGGTGGAGGTGGACTTGTTGTTGGAGTAGGAGAATGAGGGTGAGGGCTTGTGCCTCGAGGTGAGTTCCTTCCCTTGTCATCCCCGCCATTGCCTTCGTCATCGCCGTCGCCGTGATCTGGATCATCAGGGGGACAAGATCCGGCAACGGATGGTTGTGATGCTGGTGTCGCCGTCAGCATAGAAGTCGACGTCAAGAGAATGATCTCTATGTCGTCCTTGTTCCACAGGACTTTGGAACCCATGGCAGCTCCAAGGATCGTTACCCCTTCTGCAGTTGGATATTCCATTTCAAATTCTTCGTATTCGGTCACATACCATGTAAGTATCACGGCAGCATAGTTGGCAGGGATCTGGTCTTGGTTGAAATCTTTGATATCTTCTTTAGGGTGCATGTAACCCTCACCCACGATCAACTTTTTGGCCCTGCCGAACGGGATCGTGAGGTGGACGCGCATGGGTTCCCGGATGTCATCGACGAGGTGCCTTGGGTGATCCTCGATCATCAGCAGTGGTTGCCCTTGTGTCTGCCCTTGTGGAACTTGAGGCACGGCCACACCAGCCTGGCGAAGCATCTGTGACCTCATCGACACCATATCTGGGTCATTGCTCATGAAGGCTTCTTTTATGGACCGACTGATCATTTCGTCCATGCCTTGATCATAGCCATTCTGAAAGATGCCCTCCTTGTACCTCTGCCTTGACCGGTATGTGGCAGCGTCGGATTGCCATGACTCCATTGAGTTCTAGCTCATCTTCGACAACATACCACGGACGCGGCCACGGTGCTCGGGGGTTCCCAACGCCAGGGTCAGCAAGTCCTGGCCCCTATGAACCTCGAAGCTGTCCTTGGATTTAGTGGCCTCGATGAGATCCCTCTCCACCTCCTTGAACTTGGGCTCATTGAACTTGCTCACGCCCTCCTTGAGCTTCTTCGGCTTGCGGGCATAGATGAAGTCCTTAGCCCTTAAGTCTACACCGTCGTACGGATTGGGAAGCTCGGCGGTAGCTCTAGCCCTTTCTTCCTCCCGCCATTGGGGCCTCTTACCAAAACCCCAACCATGCCCAAGTGGTGGGGTGCAGGTTCTTCTTCGTGAGTCTTGCTGAACTTAGCGCTCTTTGCCTTTTGCTTCTTCTATTGTTCTTTGTTTGCGAACTCTTCCCAAAGATGTTCCTTCACCATAGTGTATTTGACATAGGGTGACTTGCCTAGCTTCGGTAGTACCGTCAAGATGGACTTGAAGTTTCTAAAGGCTCTTCCTACCAAGTGCATGACCCACTCCTCACACTTGTTCAGATCGGCATCCTCGGGATAATGGAAGCTCCTCATCACCTCACCCCAGATATATGTGTCTTGTAGTCGACCGAGACATTGTTCCACTCCTCCCAAGTGATCTCCACCTTGTCCTTGACTATACATGCCACCTGGTTGTTGAACTTGGCAAGGACCGTGGGTGGCGAAAAATGGTTTCCTCTAGTCCCACCTCATGGATCACATGGACTTCGCCCGTGGGTTCCCTCCGGTGCCCTCCGTGTCCCCCTTCTTAGCTTTGTCCTCGACCCCTAGACTTGCCTCAAGTGGTTGGAGATGGAGCGGGGGTTCTTTGTCCCCACTTGTTCCTCCTCAAAATTCAATTCTCGAGGCACCACTGGCATCTGTTCAAGGTTCGGAGACCGCGCACTTTCAACTTTGTCGTCCCTCGGTTGGTAGGTTGGATCATCTTCGTCCTCTGTACGACGTTTCTTTGTTGGCCTCGGGGTCACGGACACTTGGCTCTTGAGGCTAGTTGATGATGATGCACTAGGGGTAGGGTCGCGCCATTTGCTTGTCGGTTCCTCCGCCATTGAAAGCTACAATGAATACATATTTCAGTTGTATAGACACAGTTATAGAGTAGTAAAGTAGAGTAGTACTAGAGTAGTAAAGTAGAGTAGTACTAGAGTAGTAAAGTAGTAGTAGTTGGCTCAGATTTGCCCCATTGTCATCACATCTCTTTTAAACTGGTTGCTTGTATCCGGTATACAAAGCCATCCTAGTTTAGCGGGGCACTCGATCATCATCGCCACGCCTCAAAGATAAAAGGGTTCACATTATTGCATATGCCATTGCCTCGACTTAGAAGTGTGAAAAGAATCATCATTGCAAATACCAAACAAAAGCCATCAAGATAGTTTCAAAATTCGGCCCCAAAGGGCTAAGTCCTTCGGCCATCAAGATAGAGTAGAAGACTAGAGGAGGTGAGAGTAGAGTAGAGTAGAGTAAGAGGAGTAGAGTAAGAGCTGTACAACTCAAAAGTTTGTTTGGCATCATAGGCAGTAATAAACCTCCATCACAACTCAATCAAATTTAGTCAGTAAGAGTAAGAGTAGTAGAGGAACTGCTCAATTTAGTCGACAAAGACAGTGAGTAAGACAAGTAGTAGTAGAGTTCAAGAGTAGCAAGTGTTAGCGAGTTTAGTAGAAGATTGAGTAGAGTTTAGTAGTAGATTGTATAGTAGTAGTAGTATTCTATAGTAGAAGGACATTGAGCACTCAAACCGAGCACACAAGCAGTAGGGCTAAGTCTTCACCATCAAACCGAGCACTCACACTGTTGTAGAAGGAAGCAAGGGAATGCAAAATCGCATCATAGGCATCATAACCTATTAGATGCATCATAGGCGTGGCATTGCTCAAAGATTGAAGTCCGCATCACAGCATGCAACAGAAAATCCAAAAATTGACACTACCAAAAATAGCATTGAAGTCTAGCATCACAGTGATAGAAATCCAAAAATAGGATTAGATACAAGCCCACTTGATCTCATCACCAAAAATAGGATAAAATAGCATCACATCACAGTATAGTATTATAGAGAGATAGGGGTAGTAGTAGGGATAGGGGAGGGGGGGACTGGGAGGAGCTGCGTGAGTTGAAATGCCACACAGATAAGACAGTGTCAAAAAATAGATCCCAAATCCATCCCAATTTATCAAAATTCATCCCAATTCCATCCCAATTCATCCAGGCATTATGCTTAGTCAAAAAAAGCATCACATGTAGTCACGTAAGTTGAAAAAAATCATCATAAAAGATATATAGGCAAAGTGGCATTGCTCAGATTACTATTGAAGTTAGGCATCACAGGCAGTAAGGGCATCACATATGCCATTCATCACATGCAACAGTTCAAATTCATCACAGGCATTGCTTAGAAATGGACACAGAATGGAGAAATCACATACAGTTTCAAACCTCGGAGATGGAGCCGAGGAAGAAAGGAGCGAGCATGGTGCTAGGGTTCCGGCGCGCGGATGGAGGCGGCGGCCCTTGGCGTCGGTGTGGTCGACCAAGGTTAGCGGGGCGATGGCGGCGCCTCGGTGTCGGCAATGGAGCTATGGCTCGAGGCTCCGAGGACGGGCCTCATGCGTGTGGGCGGTGACCGGGAGGAGGACGGGGCGGGGCGTGGCGGTGGCCGTGGAGGAGCTCGGTGGCAGGCTGCTAGGGTTCCGGGATGAGGCCCCAACACGGAGGAGCTCGGCGGCCGAGCAAGGGTTCCGGGAGAGGAGGACGGGCGGGGCACGGCACACGGGAGGAGGAGGATTGGGCGGGGTCACCATGAAGGAGCTCGGCGGCGGGGATGGCGGCGGCGGCGCTTAAGTTTCAGCAGACCCTTCGGGTCAAATTCGAGGGTGCGAAAGACTTAGAAAATTTGGGTGAGCAGCGGCACATATATAGCCACGGATTAACCGCGGCGGGCAATATAAGTCGCCCGCCACGGTAAATGTTTACTGCAGCGGGCACCTTAGACTACCCACCACGATTAATCTATTAACCGCGGTGGGCGCTGTTACGTGCCCGCCACGGTTAATATTTCTGCATTTGTTCATTCAATCTAACACTGATATTTATTATCAATCTAAAACTTATTTTTGCATTTTGCATTTGCTATGTAGTAGTAGTAGAGTAGGTTATCAATCTAAAACTTATTTTTGCATTTTGCATTTGCTGTAGTAGTAGTAGTAGTAGAGTAGTGCTGTGTAGTAGTAGAGTACATGTGAGTAGTAGAGAGTAGTATTAGTACAATAGATAGTAGTAGTAGGTTGAGTAGTACTAGTAGAGTAGTATTGTATAGTAGTAGTAGTAGTAGATTCAGTAGTACTAGTAGAGTAGTATGGTTCCATGATATTAATAATAAGTTACAAAACTTGTCTTCAATAGATCGAGCTATATTGTTACATATATGTCTCTGGGATACATATATCATTTTGGTGCAGGTGCTTTCACCATCCTCTTCTCACCGTCGGGGCGGGCCCACAGCATCATCCTGGACTTGTTGAATCGGTCCTCGACGGCCTTGATCTTCTTTGGATGATCGGTAAAAAGCTCGAGCTCTGCGTAGTTGTTGTATTGTTCGAGACTCTACACCCCATCAGCTCCCACAATCCGCTGCTTTCCAGACACAACCACATGCCTTTTTGGGTCCTCTGCATATATATAGTAGGCCACTTGCGCCACATTGGTTGCTAGTACCCACATGTCATCTTTGTAGCCGATACTTTTGAGGTCCACGGTGGTTAGCCCATAACTGTGCACTGCAACCGCATTCGGTTTGACCCACTGGCAACGGAAGACGGTTATGCGTAGGTTTTGGCCGTAGTCAAGTTCCCATATTTCTTCGACTTGCCCATAGTATTGCCTCCTCTGGCCCGTGGACTCTTCTTCGCCCTCGTATCGAACACCGCAGTTCTATGCCGAGCTCTTCTTGTCCTTGTCTTTCGTGTGGAACCTATAGCCCTGGACGTCATACCCTTGCCACGTGGTGATTTGGCTGGATGGGCCTAGCACAAGCCTCTTAACAGTCTTCGTATCTTCATCAGGGCATCCTTCAAGGGGTATGTGTTGCTCTTTGAGCCACTCTATGAAATTGCTCTTGTGATGGTTCTGGACCCATGCCTCCATGCGCTGTCCGTCATTAGCGGCACGGATCTCTTCCAGGTGCTTTTTAATGTATTTCTCCATGCTCACTAACTGATGAAGGATGCTGTAATGAGCTTCTTGCACCATTCGGTTTGCCACATCGGTGCGTACTTTTTGGCCTGTGCACCCCATCCCTGAGGTTTTGCCTTCGTGGTGATGGACAGGCAGCCCAATCACCCTCCCATCTCTTATGTACCTCATACATCAGTTCACGGCCTCCTCCGTTGTGTATGCCTCGATCATAGAGCCCTCCGGGTAAGCGCGGTTATGGACGTATCTATTGAGGGTGGACATGAACCGCTCATACGTCCACATCTAGTGTAGGTACACGGGGCCCAGTTGATGGATCTGATCGACCATATGCATCATTAGGTGTGGCATAATATCAAAGTAAGATGGTGGAAAGCACATCTCGAGTGGCAAAGGGTCTCCGCGATGAACTCCTTTAGGCGTGCAACAAACCTTATCAATGACCTTCGGGTGATGCGGTTAAAGAAGTATGACATCCGTGTGATGCCCATCTTCACGTACTCTGGATGGATAGCCCCAATCGCAATTGGTAGGAACACCCATCGATGATGTGGCATGATGTGGCGTATCGTGTGAGTTGTAGCCATTATTATGAGGTCTTTCATGGAGACCAGGCTCTTGATGTTGGAAGAGAAACCAATCGGCACCTTGATACCCCTAAGCAACTTAAGAAAAGCCGTCCTCTCGTCTTGCGTTAGGTTGTAGGCCGCACCCGGGATATCAACTTTACCATTCTGAGGCGGTCCCGGGTGAAGGTCCGGCCTGATGCCCAGATTGACAAGATCTGTCCGTGACTTGATACCATCCTTTGTCTTGCCCTTGATGTCCAGCAGGACACCGATCGTGCTTTTCAAGACATTTTTCTCCAGCATGCAAATGATGGCATGGGATGTATTCATGTTTTCCAATACGACAGGTACTTGAAGAAAATTGACTTCTTCTTGAAAGGAACGACGGCGGGGACTTCCTCCGTCTGGTCCCGCTTTCGCTTCCTTGTCTGCTTGGTCCTCTCTTCAGGCGGCTTCTTCTTCTTTCCAAACTCCACCTGATCCATGTCCTTGACCATCTCATACACCTTTGTCCCCCAACTAGTCTACGTCGGTTGAT
The DNA here is from genome assembly GCA_904845875.1 of Miscanthus lutarioriparius. NCBI lineage: Eukaryota > Viridiplantae > Streptophyta > Magnoliopsida > Poales > Poaceae > Miscanthus > Miscanthus lutarioriparius. Next base: position 2,889,755 of record CAJGYO010000016.1, on the reverse strand, counting down.
CACGCTGTGGCTTGTCCTGATTGTCAAAGTATTTGTTCATAATACTTCTTCTATACCTATGATTTTTGGCGAGGAACCGCATGCCTCGTGTACACCATCTTATTGGATCCCTTAAGGTAAGTGTAGCAGTCCCGTCGATGCAAATTATGCAAAATTTGTCTTCCCTTTGATCTGCCCGACAAAGGAGAAGAGACCGGGTAATCGGTGATGGTGACAAAGATGATTGCTTTTAGTGTGAACTTCTCCTTGCGAGATGCATCCACCATCCGGACCCCAACATCAAATAGTATCTTCATTTCCTCCATGAACGGCTCTAGTAACACATCTATATCGTTGCTAGTCAGAGGGCTGCTTGGTCCGGAGATAAGCATGGTCAACATAAGGTACCTACGCTTGAGATAGATGGGGAGGTAGGTTGTACATGGTGAGCACGACGGGCCTAGTGTCAGGCGAGTTGCTAAGCTCACCAAACAGTTCATCCCGCTTATCGTACAACCTAACATACTGGGCTCCTTACCAAACTCCGGTAGGCCTCGTCGAAATCCTTCCATTGCTTGCCATCGGATGGGTGCCGTAGCTTGCCATCGCTCTTCAGCGGGTGATGCATGCCGGACATGAGCTTGGCATCGTCCGGGTTCCCGAATATTGCACGCAGCGATCGGTCATGGGCGGTACCACATCGATCAAAGGTTGGACTTTTCCTATGCGTGTAACCCTCTTCTTCATTGTCCTGCTGAGCCGAGATCTGTTTGGCCGCACTGCTCTTCTTTGCCCCCTTCTTGTTCTTCTTCCGACCACCCCGCAAGCCTCCCTCGTCTTCTGCATCCACGCGACAACCATCATTTTTCTTGTACTGGCTAAAGCCGTAGTGCGGACAACTCGTCAAATTCTCATACTCATTGCCCCGATACAGGATGCAGTGGTTAGGGCATGCATCAAACTTTCTAAGCTTCATCGCCACTGGCCGGATCAGCTTCTTGGCCCGATAAGTATTGGCGGGCACCTTGTTAGCCGTTGGGTACGTGGTGGCAAGGTAGCTTAACAACTCATTGAAGCTAGTGTCAGACCAACCATGATGAGCCTTCAACATCAACATATGGAGGTTAAAACAGAGCGCCGTGCACTCCTTCGGACAATCGCCGCCGTCCTTATAGAGAGGATCAACCGCCACTTTCATCACTTCAACTCTCTCGAAATTCTCCAACCACTTTGGGCAACCCAACACAACGTCGTCTTTATCGAAGTGTTTGACTAGATCTTCAACAAGTCGCACATCCTCGGGTTGGCTCACACGATATCCTCGACCATCCCCACCATCGCCGGCTTCACGGCCATGTCTTGCATTAGATTATCCACCGTGATGTAATCACGACAATCCGTTGTCACCGGGCGTGGCGCAATGCTGCTGAAGATGATGAGGAGCCGGTGCTCCTAAAGGATCTTTATTCACCGGGTCTTTGCCGTCGTCGGCGTCGAAGAGCTCACTCCAGATGCATCGCCACTCGCACCAACTCTTTCGTTGTGAAATGTCCAGACTGTGTAGCCCTCGACGAAACCATACATGATCAAATGAGTTTGCACCTCGATGTCTCTGTGGGCTTTCAGGTTCTTGCAACGAGAACATGGACATATGGTTGTCATCCGCTTTAGTCTCTCACGGTGAGCTTTACCAGCAGCAATAAACTTCCTTAATTCAAAGAGGTACCGCGGATCATTCACTCTATCGATCCGGTACATCCATTCTGACATATCCATCATACATGCGAACATTATCCGTCACAATCAACATTAAATAAAGAAGAATTAGGAGAAATTGATGATTTTTACGTCCAAAATCATGAAAAAGAGAGGAAATGACGATGTGAAAGATGAAGCATGCATCTATGATGAATCTAAAGTTAAAGAAATACATGACATCATTTTTTCTATTAAAGTTGATCTAGATCTAGATCTAGATCTAGAGAGAACTCTAGGTGATGGAAATAGAGAGAGAGGATGGAAGGAGAGGGAGAGCCTTTATGAACCTCTTATGATGTCCTCCTCCCTCAAATCCAAGTCCTTCAACTCAAATCAAAAGTTTCCTCAAATTTTAGGGCAAAGCCTCCCCCATGAGTTTGAGAGAGGAAGACTTGTGGAGAAGATGAAGGGGTGGTGCTTGTGTATTTGTACAGGCTTTACATGCGGCTAGGCAAGATAAAGCGTCCCCTCGGTAATCAAACTCTTTACCAAGTAAGCGCAGCTTTAAAGAGCCCGCCACGGTAAATCGTCTTCCAGATTAACATGGCTGGCGATTCATACCGCCCATTGCAGTAAATAATTTTCTGCGGATGGGCAAGTAAGGTGGCCCGCCATGTAAACCTTTTCCCATGAGCCAGGCGCCTCATTGGCCGCCCTTTAGTTAACCATGGCGGGCAAAAGAGGTGCCCGCCACGGACCCATTTTGGCCACGCTGCGCAAATTGATTCCTGTAGTAGTGAGGAGTTGATTTGTTTGATATTTATCTCTTTATTAGTTCATAGTGCATTGTATTGCGTATACACGATAGTTTGCCGCAGACCAAATTTGATATAGTCTTATGGGATCATGAAAAACCATGAATCGATATGTGTTGACACTTATGGATGCGCTCAGCGTGCATTTAAGCCACTGCATGCATTATGGCATATACTTGGACAGGGAGAAATCGATTTGTTTGTATGATGGATGATTATTTAGTGCATCGTATCATACATGAACATGATCGATTTTGAAGACCAGATTTGATAGTCTTGTTGGATCATATAAGATCCTGAATTGTCATGTTTTGAAATGCCAATTTATGGACGCACCCGGCATATAGTGCGGCATTTATTTGGGGCTAAGTCAAGGCGTTTATTGCACCAAGACTTAGAGAGATCGTTGCAGTGCTAGACTCAGTCGTGGCGCGTGCAATTAACTTATCATATCAAAGTTAGAGTCTCTTTGGATCCAAGAGCTAAAGATTAGCCCTCCCTTTTAACCACCTTTTAGCTCTTATGGATCCAAACAGGAGGGCTAAAAGAGGGTTAATCTTTAACCCTTCATTAGCCCATTAGCCCCTTAGCATATGTGCTCATGACCTGGTATTTGGCCAGGAATTCACATATGATGCTATTTAATTTAATTTAATAGCGTAGCTAGACACGATCTTGTATGGATGCAGTCTAACTAAGATGCAAAATTTAAGTTACCCGCGATATGTTGGTACTTCATACGGACAACAGGTAGACTTTTATTATCTTAAATATGATGCTGGTCGTGGGATTTTCCATAGAGACAACAAGTTTTGAGATAGGATTATTTAATCCCTTGTGTCACCACCCACAAAAAGACTCAGGTGCAATTTTTAGTTGACGTGATTTGTTTATTTTATTAATGGACCAAGGTATGGTGTAAGTGGTGCTCATGTGTCGGACCTGCCGTGGCACAATTTGTTTATATCAACTTTGTTATTAAGATGCAAGATTCGCTTGACCCCGATGCTAGCTTACCTCGGGTTTCATGCAAGAATGTATCTAGATTTGCTAGCTGATCTGAGGTTCTGAGCTAAACAAATCGACATACTCTCCAATGTGTCAAGTATGCATGTTCTTGACGTTTTTTTTTTTCTTCTATTTATCATATGTATGAAGCCAATCCGTATCCATATCAATTTTATACCATGATTATGACCGGGTTAGAGGCAATACATGTCTAACCAATTTCGTAGCATGGACCATATATAATTGGATAGAGTCCAGATCGTGTCCAAACCAATTTTTACCATAGATTTTAATTGAGTGGAGCCAAGCGCGTCCACCGATTTTGTATTGGTCGTTTACCTTTGTTTACCAATTACCAGGCAAGATCCATATGCGCTACTCATCCGCAGCGATATGGCCTAGCCGTTCATGAGAACATGAGGACAGAGCAGCTTTATCTTCCGACCGTTTATGAGAACAGAGAGATCGACCGCAGCTTTGTCTGTCGGCCGTTCACCAGAACATGCAGAGTTGCCGGTGAAGCCTTGAAGATTAGAACCAGAGGAGGAACAATGACAAGGCATGAACCCAGCTTCTTACCGTGCGACATCCAAACGCAGCGCACAACGGGTGCTGCTGCAGGGGCTAACAAAGGTTGCAGATTTGCAGGTGAGGAGCCTGACGTTGGCGATGTGCTCCAGGCAGCTCAGAACCTGACATGCCTCGTCTCCGACTCTCCGTCGATCTCCGGCTAGAACACCGGCATACTCGCCGTATCTCTGCACGTATATGCAAGTGCAGCAACTTACAGTTGTTTGCTTTTCAGTCCGGCAGCATCCCGGTCATATCTGGCCAGCAGCCTGACGGACCTTCGAATGGTGTCTTCAGTTCAGCACTCCGGCAGCCTGTCGGCCCTTTCTGGCCAGCAGCCTGACGGTGCTCTGGTTGCCCCTCCCCGGGTTTGCGCAGCCTGACGGCACTTTGATCCGGCCTCCTTTTCAGCAGCCTGACGGAGCTTTTCTTCAGAACGGCGGCGATCCCATGTACAACGGCAGCCTGACAGCACTCTTCCGGTTTGTCGGAGCGGCACTGCGGCGGCAGCCTAGCGGCGTTGTGTTTTGGAGATGGTTGGAACGGCAGCCTGATGGTGTCTTTTTTCTGCTGGCGATTTGTTCTGGGCAGCCTGCCGAGGTACATGACTGCTAAGCAAAATCTGACGTGGAAGAGAGAGAAAAGAGGAGAGAGAAGAGGATGGTCGACGGGTCCGTCGACCGGCTGAACGCACGTCCCGATGCATCAAGCGCCTAGCACGCGCCCGCTTCCAGCCATGCTTGTCACTGCAGATGCAGGTTGTGGGCCTCCCGTGCAAAGAATGGGTGGTTGGCCGGACGTGGTGGTGGGACCCTTACTAATAAAATAAATGTTTTGAAACAAAGTGAAGAGACTAACTGTTGTATGAATGATCTATTAAGCTCGTCTCCAAATGACATGGCTTGCTATAAGCCAAGCTTATTGGCCTTGCTTTTATGGCCAGCAGGGTGCTTTGGGTGCCCCTGTAGGCCCGCCGTACTCTCTATTTATATTTATAGAACCAAGTGAACAACAATTGTTTAGAGACTTGGCGCTCTCAGGTTCCTCCCAGAGAAACTAATCAAAGAGCGACTTGGCGACTCCTGCCCTAGTGCCGCCGCCGCTCCCCGCCGTCCACCACCGCTGGTCCCCCTCCCTTCCCCTTCGGCATCTCGTCGGGGGCTGAAGGGAGTGGGGATCCATTGTTTTTAATAAGTTTTTTCTAGTAGATCGAGTTATTAGGGTTAATATCTCTTCATGCCAAATTTCTTGCCATTAGAGTTTTATCTCCTCCTCCTCCTCTCCGGTGATGGTGAAGGGTGGAATCGTCTTCTCCATGGCGGCTCCGTTGAAGATGAGGGCGACAACTTCGGCGTTAGCATTTTTATCGACATGACGACATAGAGATTTTTGTTTCCGGACGGCGGCATCAAGGCGGAGATGATGTCGCCGCCATGGAATAATTCTCCATTTTGTTGTGGTTAGATCTGGCACGATGAAGGACTAGGGAGAATAATTTTTAGATCAATCTTCCTCATTCTTCGGTGGCAGAAAGAAGAAGAAGGAAGACACCAGAAAGAAGAAGTTCCTCAATTCCGCCTACAAGAATGTTGGCATTTGTTCTCAGGGCATTTGCCGAGTGTTTGCCTGTACGGTCTTCCACACTGCAAAGCGCCTAACAGTTTAGGTTTTGAGTTGTGCTATTCACAACGTGGGTACTATTTTGTAATCCAGCGTGCTTGTAACGTGTTGATATACCCGGTTATCATATAATATAATTCTTCTTTCATCGAAAAAGAGAGACTTGGCGCTCTCCAATTTGATTTTGAATTTGCTGCTAACGTCGCTGGCGTAACAGAGCTCCAGCTCCAAGCGCGCGACGTGGAGGACGTGCAGCGTCGAGGCTTGGACCTGGTCAGTGCCGATAATGCGGCAGTTCACTCGTAAGCGCTGATAAAAGGCACACACACTAGAGCTCATCCTGCACGGTTGATTGGATTGGATTGGTACTGTAAAGGTTTTTCACTTAGGGGCCGTTTGGTATAGCTCCGGCTGTGCCAAAAACAGCCTCGACCTGCTTGTCCGGTAGAGTAGATTCTCTGGTGAAGTGAAGCTGTTTTGAAAAAACCGTTTGGCTGAATAGCGTCTCCTGTCTTGGGACGAATGGCTAAGAGAGGAGAAACGTCCAAGATGCCCTTTGGTACATTACTTGCCGTAACCTTTGAGTTGTATTTTGTAGATGTTTCTATATTTGAGTGCTTTTGAAATAAAAGTTAATATAAATTATAGGCAACTCAGGGGTGTGCTTGGCGATGCGCCGCCGCCCGGAGGCGGGCCCATCCACGAGGCGCTGGCCGGGGGGCACTTGACCACGCCCAGGCTAGGGGCCCGGTGCCTGCGCCGGCACCTAGGCCTCCTCCAGCGCAGCCGCCTGAAGCACCGGCGAGGAGGCTGGACATGCCTACCGGTGGCCTTTCCACCACGAGCCGCCCCTGCATTAGACTTCTTGCTCCACGCTTGGATCAGCTTGAGCACCGTCCGATCTATTGGTTTCCAAGACCCAATCGCTGTCACTCCTCCCAGGCGGCCGGGGATCCATGGAGGAATGCCGTCGTCCATGCTTTGTCGCCCCGAGGAAGAGGACGCAACGGAGAGGGATGCTGCGTGCATGGGGACCGGGGAGGGTGGCGGATAGGATGTGGTTTTTGGGTAAAATCAAGGGCAAATAGGTAATTTGGCTCGTGGACCAGTTTGAGGGAGTCGGGAGCTACATTTTTTCGGCTCCGTCTACCAAAACTGCGCTGTGAGACCGCGTTTTCCGGCACGAGGAGTGCTTTTTTCACCCGTTTGGTAACGGATGACGCAAAACAACTCCTGAATCAGTTCTAGAATCGCTACCAAACGCCCCCTTAATCTGTGCTAGCTGATGACGTGGATCGCTGTGGAATGAGATAGAATAGATAATAGGGGTTATCTTTATAACATATATAGATTCTTTCGTCTTAATTGAGAGCAGAGCTCCTGCATTGTTTTAAAAAATATATATATAATAAACGGAGCGGCCATCTAAGGATAAGCTAAACTGATCTAGCAGGACTCAAGTAATAAAACGAAGCTGAAACTTGCTTCATCTGCCAATACGTACGTGGAGTAGAAAGCACAGCCGTAGCAAACAGAGATATTGTGAAACGAGAAAAATACTTGAACAGGAATCATCAGAGATTGATCAACTACATACAGTACGTTACAGTACATGCAAACTCCTACCTGGGAGCAGCGACAAGCAGCTGTTTAGTTAAACCGGACACAATTACTACCATTTGGAATGCCGTGGCGGAACCGCTAAATTTCCAAATGATTCCGACGAGCTTGTCGTCGTCCCAGCGGTGTCTGCCGAGCGGACGCCGCTAGAGAAGGAGCTGCCGGAGACACCAGAGTCGACGCCTGTGGAGGCAACGATGCCAGCATATGGCGACGTCGCCAGCCTGCTGTACATGTGTAACGAGAGCACAAGCAACTTCCACTCCTCGGACTGCAGGGCCTGCATGGCCTCCGCGATGGATGGTCGCTGCTCAGGGTCACAGTGCGTGCACCAGAGCCCCACGAGCAGAGCGCGCTGCATCTGCCGGTCGTGGGCTTCGTCTCCCCGCAGCCGTGCGTTAGCTGCGTCCAGGATGCAGCCAACGGCTTGGCAGTACAAGGTCTCTACCCACTTGAGCAGAAAGAAAGACGGATCCCGGTGGTCCACGGGTGGCCGGCCGGAGACCATCTCAAGCAGGACGATGCTGAAGCTATAGATGTCTGACCCCGTGCTCCGGCGGTGCGTGTTGACGAACTCCGGATCGATGTACCCCATGGTGCCCTTGGCCACTGTCTTCGGCAAGCGTGTAAGGTTGACGTTCGCGTTGACGCGGTATGGGTTGCCGACGTTGATATGCAGGTCCACGTCAAACTTCTTGGTCGCGTTGTTGTAGGAATTTTTTTAAATAACATTTTAGTTTAATTATTAATTGCAAATGTAGCATTTGGATAAGAAGAATTGTAAATCTAGTAGTCTGTCGGGCGCTGGAAGTCCGATACAATACCTATTGGCCACGTATCGCGTCCCTGTAGCCGATAGGGGCCAGTGCACATGGAGAGCCGAGGAACATATCGGCCTCCGAGTAGCCGATAGGGGCCTGTACACGGCGCACCGACACCAAAAGGTCCATATCGGCCTTCCAGTAGCCGATAGGAGCCTCTCACGTGGAGGACGGGCAGCGTCGAGGCTCGGACCGAGTCAGTGCCGACAGTGCGGCAGTTCACTCGTCAGCGCTGATAAAAGAGCCCATCCTGCACGGTTGTATGACACGCGGGCCATACACTATTCTTTAATTGCAGAAATTAAGGAGAACGATTATCATTTCTTTGATTGGAATATAATCAGGCACGTATCATATTGAGGCCTGCTCATTTAACGACTTGGACCAGGCATATGGTTTTGTTGCTGACATGAGCAATCTCATACACACGTTTGTGCATTTGGGATGACGCATAGCTACGAAGTACTTTACTTAATTTTGTTTCATCAACTAATTAAGAAGCAAAGCAACTGCACCAGTAAATTGTCAAATGCGCACCCAATGGTGATGAGGATGACATAAAGTCAGCAAGCTTGTGCTGATTTGTATGGCTCATTTGTTGTGAGAAAAAAACATTATACCATGACTAATAAGCCGGCTAACAAGTTCCAGCGAACCGATACTGGAATCGAGCCAGACAGCTGGTTTCCACTGACATCAAACACGTCAATCATGCAAGGCACTGGCAGTGAAGAATCAACTGAAACTGTAAACCTGTTCATGCTCAAATTCAGGAACTTCATGTTCTCACATTCCACCAGGCTCTTAGGAATCCCGCCAGAGAACAGATTCTCACCCAAATTCATCATCTCCAAGCTCTGGCAAGAACTCCAATTACCTGGCAACTCTCCCTCCAATGTGACCCTTGGCGCCCACACAACATCCTCAGCTTCGGCTGCCTAGCTATAGCATCCGGAATCCCTCCTTGGAAGTAGTTGAAGTCATCGGGCTCACCATAATCGGAAGAATCCGAACCACCGGGCAGCGCATAACGAATGGACACACAAGCACTGACAGCTGAACGCAACCACCAAGCTCCGCTGGCACAGGCTCACTCAGACTGTTCCTGGACACATCCATAGCACGCAGGTTCTTGAGCCGACCAATCTCCGGCGGGATGATGTCATCCAGATTGTTCGAGGACAGTAACAGCGCCTGCAGCTCGGTACAGTTCCCCAGGCTCCGGGGATGCCACCGACGAGCAGCTTCCCAAAGAGAGGTCGAGGAACTGCAGTCTGAGGCAACCGGCGCCACCGAGCTCGTCAGGGATGGCACCACCGAAGCGGTACCAAACTACCGATCATTGCTACCACTACGCTAGTATATACGTATCACCGGTGACACAAAGATAAAAGAGGCCCCTCGTGGCAACTGGATCATGCAATGCAACCGAACACAGAAAGTGTTACACTTATATCAACATTTAACAGATAAGGAATTCCCAGCATACACTTTTAATATCCCTTCTTGACATTTAGAAGCTCGGTGCAATCAGAATACCCTCCTCTACCTCTAGACACGACAACCAGCATGTTCACAAAATGATAAAAGAGGTCTCTCTCTCCCGTGGCAACAACAGAGACAGTTCAAGAAAAAAGGAACTCCCAGCATTGACTTTGAGCATCCCTCTCCCCACATGGTTAGCGCACAGCAGCATTCAGAATACCCTCCTCTGCGTCAACATGTCTGAAAGGTGGAGAAGAGAATATCTGAGGAATAGGGCATCTCGATTGCAAATCCAGCCTCTCCCATATCCAAAACTTGTAAAATGCCTCTGCAACGTAGTGAGGGTAGCTTCCAAAGTTATACAGCAGCAGGTAAACCCCATCCCTCCAGGACAGCTTCTTGTTACGAAGGCTAGTTTTATTAGGTCCAGGAAGTTCTTGGAAGAAGAGAGCCACAGTTTCATCTTCTACAAGATGAACCATACAATGGCGATGGACATCCAGAACTCTCGTCTCTAGGGAAGCTTATAGGTATGGTGGGGTCCTTTGGGTAAACAGGTGGTGTAGGAGGAGGCTTTGTGCTCTCAGCAGGAGATGGTGACATCCCATAAGCCTTCTTTGTCAATTTCTGCAGCTTTTTCCTTTCACGCCTTTCCAGCAGCGCGAGGTTCAGCTGCGCAGCTGGTGGTGCAGACAGACCAAAGGCCCCCAGCAGCCTAGGTGGGTTGGCCTGCTGACCAAGTCATCCACTAATGATAGGGTCTGAAACACAGAACTCGAAGTAATCAGATCCTAACATTGCGTGCAGGTGCAGAATAGTATCATGGGCTAGACCATCTTCACCAGTGGATGGCATTTGCCTTCTCAGAATCCTGTGCGCCTTAATATAAAGGCTAGCAATGGCTTCAAGGGACAAGAATTCTATGTGATAAATTACCATATGGTCAGGAACACTGGGATCATAAGTAAGCTTCATTAACTCCTTTAGTCCATCAGACATGCGTCTTGCTTTTGACTCTGAGTAAATCTCTCTTATTTTTGTTTGCAAGAACGATGAGAATCCAGCATACGTCAAAGGATAACGATCAGGAACACTAGACAAGTCTGTATCTAGCTTGAGAAAGGCGAGTATGTTAAGTCCTGAGATGACCCAGACATTACCATTAGCAAAAGCTCTAGAAATAGACAGCTTCAATATCTTGGCAAAGTGGGCTGCCAGATACCCAAACCGGATAAATTGTTTGGCAGATTCAGATGTTAAGTAGCTGAAATTTTGGTCCACTGGCGATATCAGTCTGTCCATGGGTACTGGCTCCAGAATTGAGTTCTCGTTCTCCTTCGTATACTTGTTAAATGGTATGAGCTGTTGTCTGCTGAATTGCATCTTTCCAAACGTGCCCGTACAATACAGAACAAAATATCACGCGGACAGTATGATTTGCACTACACAGCTCCAGCATGTAGTTTACTAAGAGTCAAAAAGTAGTAGCCAGAAAAAAAAACCTTAGGTTAAGAGGGACTTACAGCGCATAACAGTACTCTTCACTGGATGCAGCAGCAGGCTGGGTAGGCGCAGTGGAGCAGCATCTCACCAGCAACAACATTGCTGGTGAGGTGACAGGAATGGATCCCGTCCTTTGTTGAAGAAGTCGGTGCAAGGCCGCGGCCATCAGGCAGGTTTGAGCACACCTGTGAATGGCCTCATATTAGATCATGAATCATGAAGTAATAAGAGTTGTAAAGTACAAATTCCAGTCCCCAAGAGCACTTATCTTATATATATATCGCTTGCAGAAAGTAACATCGACACAGACAAACAACAATTCAGAAAATTTTGATGCTCTCTTGAGGCCTATAGCCATCACCAACACTATTTGCTAAGCATGACAATGACCACGTACATCGGTGAATCTGGCAACTGCTAGCCATTGCCAGAGGAGCAAGAGCAAAACCAACTATCTCTATTTGCTAAGCATGACAATGGCCACGTACATAGGTGAATCTGGCAACTGCTAGCCATTGCCGGAGGTGCAAGAGCAAAACCAACTATCCTTCCTTGCGTTTGAGATTCTTTCTATCAATGCAGCGGAGCGCCCGCGGACTATGACTGTTCAGCCCAGCCCGCCGCCTGGCCGCCGACGACCTCACCACCAGCCGCCAACCCCCACCGCCGCTCCATCCCCGCCCTTCCCTAATCCTAATCGGCCTGCCCCGCCAACGCCGCCTCGGACGCCGCCCTGGCCACCGGCGACCTCTCCGCCCACCACCCGCCACCACCACTGCAGCCCCGCCTTTGGTCGCCCCCGCCGCCGCCCGCCTTGCCTCTCGCCACCCACGACGCGTCCAATAACCTTATTTTTCTACCTCGCTCATAGTCGTTTGAACAACCCAAATCAGCGGATCTAGATGCACTTGCCTGGATGACGGGGCTGATGTGGTGTCGGCGTCGTCGGCGTCGGCGTGATGTGGCGGCGACGGACCTGAGCCTGCGGGAGGAGCCGCAGAGCCACCCCAGGGAATAGGCAGGGGCGCAGGGCTAGGTTTGGGGGTGCTATCATGCCCCAGGCGCCGATGATTTTTTTTGGTTGCATGCGGGATACGGCCCATCTCGCATCGCTCTCACGGCCCACCCTACCTACTGGGGGGCACCCTATACCTACTACCGCACGAGAGAAGTGCAACACGTAGCTCGCGCATAGAATTATTTCAAAAAATATTAGAAATTAGAAAATAGGGAAAAATAATACGTGGGAGAGATCGAACACAAGATCAAAAAATTAAAACAATATTTCATCTTTTTTTACGAGTATAAAACAATCATTCCTCATCACTACACCATGTATATCAGTATATGGTTTGTCTTATTTATAAAATACTATATTATACTTTTATAAACCGTATTTGAACATTTAAATCTTCCACCCTCGCTAGAATAATGTTTTAGATAAAATATACCACGTGACATTTCATAGAGTATAAAAACTATGTAAGAGATAAAACAAATAAAAAATAAAAATCTATTCAAAAGTAATAGAGGGAATAAGGGAAACCAACATGGATGCGGTCGTGCGCACGCACAGCCGCACTGCACTATGCTTCATAGTCGTAAAAAACAAAAACAACGTCTTCTTCCTCCTGAACTCCGGTGCCCTCACCCCTGCCACCGCCCACCACCTCGCCACGGCGGGCTAGGGTTTCGCTGGAGCTCCGCGGCCGTGGTCGTGGAGCTCCGGCGAAACCCTAGCTCGCCCGCGGCGCCACCTTCTTCTCATCCCTCCACTGCTGCCGCTGCCTCCACCTTGGCCATGGCGCCCCCACCCTAGCCTGGCCCGGCTGCCTCCATGGCTCGGCTGCCTCCACCGCCTCCAGCTCCCCTAAACCACCTGCCGACCATCCCCACTGCTTGGCAGTCTTCCTCAACAAAGCCCCTTTCCTTCTAAGCTCGCCAAAATTTGGGAAGAAGAGAGGTGCACATCGAAAACCTAACGCGAGAGGAGGAGGAGAAGGCCTACCTTAGCTCGGCGTGGGTGGCAGCGTGGCCACGACGCGAGTGGCGGTGAGGCGGTGGGACGCGGGTGAGGGGAGGACGTTGCCGAGAGGAGGTCGCCGGTCGCCGAGGAGAGAGAGAGAGAGCAGAGGTGTAAGACGACGTGAGGGTGCGGGCGTGCTGAGAGATAGAGGGAGGTGGGCGTGCGGTGTGGCTTAAAAACGGACGCCTATTTTTAAGTCATTGCCAAACAACATAAATTACATCAAAGAACAACACATGAACACTACTTGGACAACCGAAAATAAAGCATATGTTCTATGTGAGTACTTAAAGATAATCGTGAAACATCTCATTTATATATAATGTAAACATTGTAAAATACATCATAGAATATCACAGGTATACCATGTGAACATCATAAAAAGGCATCATAGGACATCAAATGTATACCACGTGAAAATTAAAAAAATACATCATAGAACGTCACATTTATATTACTGAACATAACAAAATACATCATAGGACATCACATGTGTACTACATGAACATCACATATATGCTACGTGAACAATACAAAATACATCATAGAACATCACATATATACTACACAAACATCACACAAATATATAATATAGCATCACATATATACCACGTGAACACCGCAAAATACATTATAGAACATCACATGTATATTACTGAACATGCCTCGCTATGAGAATGACACTTCGCTAACGCTTGGCTAAGTCATCGAACCCTAGCGCTGACCATTCGCTTTCTCAGTAGCGAAAGCGCTTCTCTTTGCCCCTTAACTTAATCTTAATAAAGTAAGTATTTGGAAAAGAAAGAGATCCTTGGTTTTATTGCTCCTGCTTTCTCATCTACGCTCGTCAAGCCACTAAATACATCATAGAACATTATATGTATACTACGTGAACATCACAAAATATATCATAGAACATCACATGTATACTGCGTGAACAACACAAAAAAACATCATAGAACATCATATGTATACTACATGAATATGAGAGAATACATTATAGAACATCAAATATATATTTACATTAACATCACATGTATCTGATATAATATAGAAAACAAAAATAGGAAAAAGAAAGGAAAAAGAAATAGAAAAAGAAAGGAAAATAAAAAAGAATAAAACATGAAAATAAAAATAAACATACATAAATAGTAAAGTATAGTTAAAAATAAAAGAAAGAAAAAATAAAATAAGAATGGAAAAACATAGAAAACTAAAAAGAAAAAAGAAAGAATAAATAAAAGCAAGGAAAGAAAACATTAAAAATAACAAACGAAAAAATAAAAGAAAATAAAAATAAATAAATAAGAAAAGAAAAGGAAACACCGACAAGAGAAACAACGAGAACTAGATTTCTTTTTACAACAAATGGGAACCAAGTTGGATAAGCTAGAGAAGCAGTTGTAACGTGTCATGTGGTTAATTATCTACAAGCACAAGCTTTCAAAGACAATGTTGATGCAAAAATCCTAGTCACCAACCGATTGGGATTTAGCCGATGGAAATCTCTTGTTGTCAAACGACAAGCCTGGATGATCTGCTTAACTCCAATACATGACAAGTCGGTTTTGAGTTCACGAGCATGCCAGTCAGTTTGATCCTGCTGATAAGGGATAGGACTGTTAGTAGCTCAAGATGAATCATATCGGCTTCCATGCTGAACATTTTCGGAAACTCAATCGGCTAAGGAGTCGATGCCTTCGGTAGAGGATTGATATAATAACAGTATCATCCGCTGTAAGACTCAATCATGGAAAACAATAGCCGATGACAGTAAAGGAAATAGCCAATATGTAAAAGAAGTCATTGTTATCGGCTAAAGAGCCGATGGACATATATATAGGTATTTTAACATGAAGCGTATCGACTATCGGTTAGGGAGCCGATAGGATCTAATCTAACGTCACCACTAGACAGGTCGATAAGATGCAGTGTTGGTAGTAGGGCGATAGACTAAAATTGCAAGTCGATGGATCTTGCTATAATAAAATGACTTCTTGAAAGCATACTACGAAGAGCCAAGATTAAGATACAACGAGCCAGAGAAACAATCTGACGTCAACAAAGATATGATCAAGTTTGAAGGACAGCAAGGTGATAGATTTATAAGATATGAGCCGATGCATCTTAATCAAGGCAAAGATAATTCTATCAAATCAAGTAAGAAGTCATAAGATGCAGCCTTACAAGATGTGATAGAATTGATAACTAGTCAAACTAGATGAAACCACAACGATGCGCTAGGTGATTAAAGCCTAGAGCACCTGATTTAACGAAGACCGTGGTAGACTAGAGATCGATTAGATGCAGCCCTGTCTTGCTGAGAACTCGTCGGGATCTACGTTACAACCTTCTCCTAATTGTGATGACGTGATATCAAAAGAGGTATGTTGTATTGATTGATTCCTAGGTACAATAGCCGGGGCTTATATTTGTACCCTGGGTTGACACAAAATCCTAAACAAATCCTGAAAGGTCCTTGTTTGGTTTTGGTAATTGAGTGACAACCTAGGTGGACTAATATGTGCTTATGTGAGAATACATAGGAGATTAGTCCACAGGTGAACATGCGATGAAGGTGCTCATTGCATATGAGACATGACATGGAGTCATGTGACTAGGTGGAGAAGATCAAGATGATGCTTGGCTTGATGGACCGGTTGCAAGCGTGAAGGGGAAGTCGGAGGCTTTGAAGTGATAAACCGTGTGGCTGGGAAGCTTGAACAAAGACTTGGCACCGATGGACCGATGCAACGGTGAAGAGCAAGTAAGGTCAAGATCAATGAACCAATAAGGTCACATGATGATATGAAGTGGATCATATCATTTATTGATCAAGGTTGGTGCTTGTGTGGCATCAACATTGGAGGAGAAGGAATGGAATGCGCAAGGCAAAGGTATAACCGATAGGGCATTTCATTTCACCGGTCATAGGTGTGTAGAGAAGTTTATGACTAGATTTAGGATAGATGGCCATACTATCAAGAGGGGCAACCTTGTTTGCATATCGGTCATCTAGTGTCACTTGAGTGATCTAACATTACATGCGTTGCTAGGATCGAGTGGTGTGGTGGAAAGAGAGAAAAATCCTTTGATAAAATGTTTGTGATAAGCTAATACACATGCACAAGATGGTGAACACTTGGTGGTGTTAGCACATTCGCAAAGGTGTTGAAAAGAAAGAAAAGAGCAAGTTTGGGTTGTCCGTGGGATTTAAAACGCAACTAAACTTGCAGCCAACGCGCAGCCTAGCCTGAGGGGTGGCACCGCCGTGTCCGATGGTCACCGCCACCCCAGGCAAGGTGCACCGCCACCCTCGGCAAGGTGCACCGCCACCCCTGTACGGTGCCCAAATCAGCAGTGACACACTTCCGTATTTTTGGCATAACTTTTAGCCTCGAACTCCGATTTCGATGATCTTGGACTTTTCAAAAAGCTAATGAAATTCTCTATAGCCTTGAACTGGTGGAAATCAAGTTGGATCATCCCAGGGGCACCGGACTGTCCGGTGGTGGCACCGCCCTAATTTTCCAGAGAGGGGCGAAAACGTGTTTTGGGTGCTGCGGGGGCATCGCCACCCCTAGGGCGGTGCACCACCCATGCCTATCTGGTGACCACTTCCCCAACGGCTAGTTCAAACTAGCCATTGCAATTCAACCATTGGGTCACCGCCCATGCCTGTCCGGTGACCGCACCGACCTGTCCGGTGACCACGTGAAATTGGCTCCAAGTGAATAACGGCTCTATTTGGCTTGGAGGCTATAAATAGAGGTGGAGATCAGGCTTGGCTAAGGTTGAGCACCTAGGGGATGTGTTTCCCTTGATTTGTGCTTACTTTATGGCCTCTAACTCATATATGCTTGATAGTGATAATCCGATTGAGTGAGAGTGTGATTTCTAGTGTGTTGCTTTGTGAGATTGCATCGAGTGGCACTAGGTGATCGAGTTACAAGCTGGTGGTGCTTGCTACTCTTGGAGGTTGCCACCTCCTAAATAGCTTGGTGGCTAGTGACTCTGTCAAAGCATGTAAGAAAATTGTGCGATGCTCTGGAGAAGTGCTTGAGGGGTGTTGTGCTCGCCCTATGGGGATCACGAAGAGCAACTCTAGTAGAGCGAGACGCGAAGGGCGACAAATGGTCCGGCCATGTCAAAGTGCTAGAGTTTGTGGTAAGCACTCCTTGTGAGTCGAGCTGATCGTTGCGAGCAGCCTCGGCCAGCACAAGGGCATCCTCGTTTGCTCGGCGCTGTGCACAGTTGACGTTCCTATTGACGCAGGCGGCGCATTCCTCCTTGGTTTCCCCATCCATGGGGGGCTGTCGACGCTGACATTGAAAAATCTGCCTCCACGGAAGGGCGGGAAAGGAGGTTGTACGGCGGTGGTTTCGGTGATGGTCTCCGTAGAGCCCTAGGACTCGAGTCTGAATTTTCCTCCAAGATGGTTTGGAGGGATGCTTTGGGGCGTCGGCCGACGTGTAGCATGTTGACAGTCGGAGAGAGCTGGTCGGTGATCTGGTCAGCGAGAGGATGGATATCTCCCACCTAGTCGGCGAATTTGCCCCTTAGGACATCTTGATAGGTGGTGGTGGCGCTAATGAGCTCGAAGGGTAGGGCCATAACCCTTGGAGTTTCCTAATCAGCCTCCGATAGATCTGAATCGGAGGGTAGTCGACGCTGAACCAAAGTGGTTAGAGCCAATTATGCGATGGAGAGGCAATCGGCGAGCTTCTGGCCAACTTGATCGATGGATGCGATCAGATCGTTGTTGTTGATCTGCCTCCTCGGGTAGCAAGGAAGCAGGTGGCGAGTTTTCGGTGAAGATGACCTCGAAGGTGGTTTTGAGATCGGATCTGCAGTTGTAGGCGTTGGGGTGATCGGCGTAGTATCGGTCTGCACCGTCTCGATGAGCTCTCTGACTCCGTCAGATTGATGATCCAGGAGATCAATCCGACCGTGAAGATCTGGCTAGGCTATGGGAGGGACGAAGAGCCTGCAAGACATACCATCTTGTTTGACATGGAAACAACACACACACCCCTACCTAGCGTGCCAACTATCAACAAAATATCGTCGGCAGTCCTCCAAGGGTATCCCATGAAGGTAGATTGATCGGCAGAGATGCGTGTAATCAAGAACAAGAAGGCAACAGAGACACAAGAGTTAGACAGGTTTGGGCCGTCAGTGCGACGTAATACCCTACTCATGTGGTATGTTGGATTGTATTGGCTATCGTATGATATGGCGTGTGTTTTGAGGGGTCCTGCCTACCTTATATAGTTTGGGGGTAGGGTTACAAGTCGGTTAGATCTAGGAAATAACTAGAAAGTAATAACATATTACAAAATCATGGGATCATACATATCCTAATAGATCTTGTAGTATCTTTAGAATATCTTCTCCGATGTCTTACGGGACGCGTGCCGAGCAGCATCGTGCTCCGCAAGGCTTTGTCTTGTGGGCTGGGCCACCCCTAGGGGCACAACCCATGTGGTCTACCGTGGGTATCCGGGGTCATACCCCCCATAGTTTGCTTTGAACTTGATGCACATGCATATTGTTATCTAATGGATGCTTTGAGTTTTGAGTTGTTTGATAAGGTGAACTCCAAAGGAACCGCTCATGAGATGTGGGAGTCAATCAGACACACATTTGGTGATTCCTCCACATGGGATGATGGCAAGTTCAAGGAGGAAGGAGGAGGCACATGAGGATGTTGAGCATATCTACAACACCATGATTGTAGAAGATTGCTCCACCTCATGGTCAAGTGATGATGATGATCGATCTACCACAAGTTCACTTGACAAGATTGATGATTATGTCTCAAGTGTTGCAATTGATGATTCTACACCAAGCACACTTGATGATAATGATGATGGTTCATGTTCGGGCCATGATTGTGATGCCACTACAAGCTCTCCATCATCACCACATTGCTTCATGTCACAAGGTGATACTAAGGTATCTAATGCTAATGTGGTTGATCATGTTGATTCATATGATGAGCTTGTTGATAAACTTGCTAGCATGACCATGTCTTTAGAAAATGAGAAAGCTAAAACAATGAAATTGGAAAATGAAAACTCATTTCTAAAGAACACATGTGAACAACAAAAGTATCTACTTTATGTCATTAGTTGTTCACATGAGGAGCTAAAATTGAATCATGAGGAGCTTAGTGTTGCTCCTGATAACTTGGTAGAAGACCATGCCTTTCTCACTAACAAGCTTTCCAATGAAGAAATTAAAACTAGTGAGAGCTCATCACATGGGTTGAATAATCAATTGCATATTGTTGCTAACCTTTGTGATGTAGGCAAGAAACATGTATCCACCTCTTGTGATGATTTATTAGCTATGCCATGTTCTTTGCATATATATGCTTGTTCTACTTATGTGTCTTGTGAGACTAACCATTTGAAGGAGAACAATGAGCTCAATAAACAAGTGAAGAATTTGAGCAACAAGTTAGAGAGGTGCTACAACTCCAAAGTCATGTTTGAGCATATGTTGAAGAATCAAAGAAACTATGGTGACAAGTGTGGCGTTGGCTTCAACAAGAGCATGACAAAGGGTGAGAGAAAAAGAGAAAGAAAGATGAAGAAGCAAGCTCAAGAGAAGCTCTTTCATTTCATGTGCTATAGGTGCCATGAAGTGGGACATCTTGCAAACTCATGCCCCAACAAAGAAAAGCTCAAGTTGAAGAAGGAAGAATAGAGGCTAAAGCATGTCAAGTGCTTCAAGTGCCGCACTTGGGGTCATCTCACCTCAATTTGCCCAACCATGCAATTGGTGAAGCAACAAGTAGAGCCTTAACCAAAGCTATAAGTTGAGCAAGAAAGCAAACCCCAAGTACAAGACAAGATCAACCATGAAGATGGTGGTGATTCGGGGATAAAGAAGAAGACAAGAAGGGATGAAAAAACAAGAGAAAGAGCAATGCGTCCAAGGATGAATCAAGACGCAAAGCAAGTGAGCAAGAACAAAGAAGAGAAGATGAAGAAGATTGCTCACATCAAGTGCCATAGTTATGACACATTGGGCCACCTAGCTTCGGGTTGTCCAAACAAGCTTGAGAAGAAGAGTCAAGCAAACAAGGAGAAGCAAGGCAATGAGAAGCACCACATGAGCAAAGAAGAAAAGGCCCAATCAAAGAGAAAGTGCTACTCATGCCGGAAAGGGGACACATGGCAAATTCATGTCCCATAGGTAATAATTCTAAGCCTATTTCAATTAATGATAATGATGTGCTTAGAAAGGATGTTGATGGTACCTCATTGGTTACTATTGCAAAACATCCCGCTACTCATACTAATGCAATGCCTAAGTATGTTGCCCCTAACTTGAGAGGACCCTTGGTAGCATCAAAAAGTGGATGAATGTGTGTAAGTACCATCGGCATTGGAGGCTTGACTTAATTGATCTCATATTATTCATCATATATTGAGTCAAGTTGTGAAGCTTAGTGCATATCCAAACCCAATGCCAAGTCAAAATTGAGTGAAGTCCAAGTGCTACAACATACAAGTGCAATATTAAAGTTGTGGGTGATTTATTGGCTATATTTGGTGGCTTGCAAATGAGTTGAGTTGAAGCTTACTAATGGATGATCATAAGCTATAAAGGTATATCTCTCGATGATCATATTCATTTAGGTGCATATGAGTTGATTGAATTGTATATATATATATATATGTGTGTGTGTGTGTGTGTGTGTGTGTGTGTCCATATGTTGCTTGCTATAAGATGATCGAATGCATTTAATGCCTAGTAATCAAGTTTGAGTTGGTTTGAATGGATAAGTTCATAAGATGACTTTTAGTAAGTGGATTGAATGGATATATGTCTTATGAAAGTATTCAAAAAGATTGATTTCAAGTTTGATTCACATTTGTTGAAAAATAGCTCAATGTGTTGAAATTTGTCCTTTATTGGAAGCCAAGTTTGAGTGATCAAATCTTATTGGATTTGCTTGAAATTTGGTATGCATTCTCTACACTTATGGTATTAGTTTATATACAAATTTTATGATTATTGGATAAGAAATGCTTTGGTTTTGGAGTGGATCTTGTCAACCATAGTGCAGCAGTTTTAAGCATGTAGCAGTGTGGGAAGATGTGAAATCTAGTAGCAATTGAGAATTCAAATAAAGCTCAAATAATTTTTTCTTGGTAGAATACTCATAGAAGCACATATCCACCAAATTTCATGGTTATTGGATCTATAGATTATGAGATCAATTCATATCTTTGAAGAGTACAGAATCTGCCAAAAAATTGCAAATCTTTGGAATATTGGAATTCACTTTGATTGAAAGGTCCTCAAGTTGGAATCAGGTTTATAAGTGGTTGAGAAACCTATGTTTGATTTTGAGATGAGCTAGAAGCATGACAAGTAATGGGTACAAGGCCATTTGATTGTGGATGTGTAATTGGCACACATTTGGTACTCAAATTGAAGATCAAGACCAAGCTCAAGATAAAGATGGAGTTTAAGTTCTAGAGACAAATTGGAGATCACTTGGTAAAAACAAAAGGACTTAAACAAGTAGAAAGAAAAGGACTTGAAGGATTCAAGGTTATACATCATGTTAAGTCCATGGATCAATCAAAAAAGTCACTTCAATCAAGTATTAAGGATGTTTCTTTGGAGAGAGGTCACTTCGCCTAGTGTGGGACTTGCCGCCTTTTGTAGGTTAACCAAGCATGGCTTGGAAGGCTAAAATTGAAGTGGTGATCTAAGGGACATTTGAGATGCTTAGTTGAAGAAATCAAAAAGATTGATCAAAAGCAAGCAACACCCAAACATGAGCAAAGCAATAACAAGTGGTATATCATTTAGTGATCTTAGCAAGTATTAATCAAAAGAAGAAGCAAGCCCACCACAACAAAAGATAGTGCACTTGATCTTAAGAGGTTTTCAAATCATATTGGTGAAGAATGGATTCTATCTTTGATGATTGTTCTTCACCAAGCTTATGAATTGGACTTCACATTGCTATTGCGGAGCTTAATTGGAATTTAATGACTATCCTGTACTCCAACATAGCAAAGGTATCATTGTAATGTGCATGATCATTTTTATCCCTTACTATTATGTGGTTAGTGCATATAGTACATGCTTAATAGGATCATGCATTACAAATGAAAGATTTAAATTCATAGCCTACCACTATTGCTTGAATGAATATATGATCTAGTGGTAGTGTGTGAGTTTGTTCATGAGCTAGTGAACCCAAGTACTTGATCTATTTTGCATTGCCAACAAGTTACAAGTACAACCTTGATAAGATAACCGCTTCATGTGTGTGAAGAAGCTTAAAAAGGGTTCAAACCAGACTTGGAAGTTTAGGCGAATCAATTTAGTTCAAGTCAATAATAGAAGCTCATGAAGATGAGATGTGTTCAAGAAATGGTTATAATTGACAAATCCAACAAGTGGTTTCATGTTAGTTCTTGATATGTCTAGATTATCATCTTGCCACAAAGTATCCTACAAGTGGTATCTAGTACATAAAATGGAGGTTCCACAAGTGATCCTCAACCTTAAGTGATCAAATCAAGTGAAGAAAGTTCCCTCACCTACAAGAGCTCAAGCTTGTTAAGTGGTATGACTCATGCCATGACTTAGGGGGAGTACCCTATTCATGTACCTACACGTGGTATCTACAAGTGGTATCATTCCAATATATATGGTGGTGTCCATAAAAAATGCAAGTTTCAAATGTCAACCATCTAACCCCTAGTACAACCCTTTGTACAAAAGATGCATACCTTTTGTGGAAATTGATGACGAAGGGGGAGAGATTGCTACAAAGATATTGCAAGTGGCAAGATTGCATGACAAAAAGGGAGTTTGCATGGTATTAGATATGGACATGGACCAAGAGGGAGCAAGATTGAAGAATGGAAAAGGATCAAAATTTCTTGGACAAGAGAAGCACACAAGTAGGGGGAGCAAGCCCATGAACCTTGATTGATTACATTTGATATGTGCATATTTATATGCTTGCTTGCATTTGCATAAGTTTTAAATTTAATATATGAATGCTTGTGTGGTGTATGCTAGTTATAGAACTTGAATGATGATTTGAATACTAGCATGCATAGGATGTTATCTAGATATGTTGATTTTATAAGTGGTACTAGAACCTTGGTTATAATGTTGATCTCACGGGGTTTCTATTGTTTTTGATGAATCTAGCTAACCATGATGCTAAGGATGGACTTAAATGTGCAACTCCGATTGGTATCACACTTCAAAGGTTTATTCTATATACCTTAGCATCACATAGTAGTGGTAAAACTCCCATAAATTTCATATTTATGCATGTGTGCAAAATTTGAAACCAAACCATTTGAGCACACATGTAGGGGGAGTTATCACTACCAAGTCAGATTTTGTATGCTTATCCAAATCCTAACATAGAGCTTAAATGTTGGATAAGTAGCATAAAATCCAAATCAAGTTAGCAACTTACATTTGTGTGAAGTGCTAGCTTGAAATAAGCTTAATTTCCATATCTTTGTAGAGTTGTCATCAATTACCAAAAGGGGGAGATCGAAAGGTCCTTGTTTGGTTTTGGTAATTGAATGACAACCTAGGTGGACTAATATGTGTTTATGTGAGAATACACAGGAGATTAGTCCATAGGTGAATATGTGATGAAGGAGCTCATTGCATATGAGACATGACATGGAGTCATGTGACTAGGTGGAGAAGATCAAGATGAGGCTTGGCTTGATGGACCGGTTGCAAGTGTGAAGGGCAAGTCGGAGGTTTTGAAGCAATAAACCGCGTGGCGGGGAAGCTTGAGCAAAGACTTGGCGCCGATGGACCGATGCAACGGTGAAGAGCAAGTGAGGTCAAGATCGATGAACCAAGCTCAAGATGAAGATGGAGTTTAAGTTCTAGTGATAATTGGAGATCATTTGGTAGAAAGAAAAGGACTTAAACAAGTACAAAGAAAATGACTTAAAGAAGAATTTAAGATTATTCATCAAGATAAGTCCATCATATGGATCAATCAAACAAAGTCATTTCAAGTAAGTGTCAAGGACGGTTCTTTGGAGAGAGGTCACTTTGCCCTAGTGTAGGGACTTGCGGCCTTTTGTAGGTTAACCGAGCGTGGCTTAGAAGGCTAAAATCGAAATGGTGATCTAAGGAACATTTGAGATGCTTAGTTGAAGAAATCAATTGGATTGATCTAGAAAGCAAGCAACACCCAAAAGAGAGCAAATCATAGGAATTCAAGGGGTATTCTCACATTTGGTGCTCTCAAGCAAGCAATGATAAATGATGAAGCAAGCCAACTACAACAAGAAAGTGCACTAGATCATAAAGTGGTTCTCAAATCATATGGGTGAAGAATGGATTTCATTATAGATGATTGGTCTTCACCAAGCTATTTAAATGGACTTCACATTGCTATTATGGAGCTAAATTGAAATCTAATGACTATCCTCTACTCCAAGATAGCAAAGGTATCATTGTATTGTGCATAATCATTTTTTATCCCTTACTAGTATGTGGTTAGTGCATATAGAACATGCTTATAGGATCATGCATAACAAATGAAATTTTAAGATTCATAGCCTACCACTATTGCTTGAATGATTATATGATCTAGTGGTTAATATATGAGTTTGTTCATGAGCTAGTGAACCCAAGTACTTGATCTATTTTGGATTGCAATCAAGTGACAAGTACAACCTCGATAAGATAACCGCTTAGAGCACGTGAAGAAGCTTAGAGAGGGTTCAAACCAGACTTGGAAGCTTAGGCAAATCATTTAGTTTAAGTCAAAGAGAAAGAAGCTCATGGAAACAATCTAGTTCAAGAACAAGACAACAATGCAAATGGATATCAAGTAAAACCTAGTGGTATCTAGACTCATATGATCTTTCAATTGGTATTCAAGTAGTGTCTAGATCACAAGTGGTATCCTACAAGATTTCAAGTGATCCTCAACTTTAAGTGATCAAATCAAGTCAAGCATCCCTCATTTACAAGAGCTCAAGATTATCAAGGGGTATGACCAATGCAATGACTAAGAGGGAGATACACAAATCCTTCACGTGGTATCTCTATCTACAAGTGATGTCATTCCAACACATATGGTGGTGTCCATAAAAAATGCAAGATTCAAGTATCAACCATCTACCCATAATGCAACCCTTTGTATCAAAGATGCATACCTTTTATGGAAATTGATGACAAAGGGGAGAAGTAGTACAAAGATAGTACAAAGATATTTGGGGAGAAGTGGTGGTGAAGTTGATTTGGACATGGACATGGACATGGACCAAGAGGGAGCAAGTTTGGAGAATACAGGGGATCAAAATTCTTATACAAGAAAAGCACACAAGTAGGGGGAGCAAGCTCATGAACTTGGTTGATTGCATTTGACATGTGCATATTCATGTGCTTGCTTGCATTTGCACAAGTTTTAAATTTGATATGCATGCTTGTATGGTGTATGCTAGTTGTAGAACTTGAATGATGATATGATAACTAGCATGTATAGGATAGTAGCTAGACTTGTGTTTATCAAGCAAAAACTAGAACCTTGCTTATAATTTTGATCTCACGAGGTTTCTAGTGTTTATGTTGTCTAGCTACTCATGGTGCTAAGGATGGACTTAAAAGTGTAACTTCGATTGGTATCACACTTCAAAGGTTACTCTATACACCTTTGCATCATTTAGTAGTGCTAACACTCCCACAAATTTCATATTTATGCATGTGTGCAAGCTTGAAACCAAACCATTTGAGCACACATGTAGGGGGAGTTATCACTACCAAGTCAGGTTTTATGATGCTTATCCAAATCCTAACATAGAGCTTAAATGTTGGATAAGTAGCATAAAATCCAAATCAAGTTAGTAATTTACACTTGTGTGAAGCGCTAGCTTGAAATAAGCTTAATTTCCATATCTTTGTAGAGTTGTCATCAATTACCAAAAAGGGGGAGATAAAAAGGTTCTTGTTTGGTTTTGGTAATTGAGTGACAACCTAGGTGGACTAATATGTGTTTATGTGAGATACACAGGAAATTAGTCCACAGGTACACATGTGATGAAGGAGCTCATTACACATGAGACATGACATAGAGTCATGTGACTAGGTGGAGAAGATCAAGACAAGGCTTGGCTTGATGGGTCGGTTGCAAGTGTGAAGGGCAAGTCGAAGGCTTTGAAGCGACAAACCGCACATGGCGGGGAAGCTTGAGCAAGACTTGGCTCCGATGGACCGAAGCACCGGTGAAGAGCAAGTGAGGTCAAGATCAATGAACCAATACGTCACATGATGATATGAAGTGGATCATATCACTTGTGATAGGTTGGAGCTTGTGTAGCATCAACATTTGAGGAGATGGAATGGAATGCGCAAGGCAAAGGTATAACCTATAGGGTTTTTTATTTCACCGGTCATAGGTGTGTAAAGAAGTCTATGACCGGGTTTAGGATAGATGGCCATACTATCAAGAGGGGCAAACTTGTTTGCATATCGGTCATCTTGTGCCACTCGAGTGATCTAACTTTGCGATGTTGCTAGGATCGAGTGGCATGGTGAAAAGAGTGAAAACCCTTTGAAAAATGATTGTGAAAATGCTAACTCACGTACACAAGTGTTGGAAACTTGGTGGAGTTAACACTATTGCACAAGGGTTGTAGTGGTGAAAGATGGGAAAAGCTCTGGCTGCATCGGACACTGATGCCGAGTGCATCGGACGCTAAGTCTAGCATCCGATGGCTAGCCCTAGGTGCAGTCAAGCGCAACAGAGAGCATCAGACGCTAAGTCATATGCATCGGACGCTGGTGAGTTAGGGCCTGATGTGAACAGTGCATCAGACTCTGTGAACAGTGCGCCCGATGTGAACAGTACACATATATGAACAGTGCACCACCCGTTGTAAATAGTGTACCCTATGTGAATAGTGCTTACGTCCGATGTGAATTGGCTTCTCTCTATCTTGGAAATAATTCTGCGGATGATAATCGTGGTTACATTGAACGTTGTGAACAGTGCATTGGATGCTAGCTGGCTGACTGAGCGTGTGTAGAGAGAGCCGTTGGGCGCCAACGGTTGTTTTCAAACGGCTAGTACTTGTGTCATCGGGCGATACATCGGATGCTGCTACAGTAGTCCGATGACCCCCAATTAGGGTCCGATGCTCACATGAAAAGCCTAGGGAGGGCTGTTTCAGGTCCCTTGTTGTTGGCTCTATAAATAGGAGCCATAGTTGGCTTTGGCCAGCCTGCTGAACACCCTTGAGCCTTGGTGGCTTATGTAGGTGTGCTTGGGAGCCCTCTAACTCACTTGTGTGCATAGTGATCATCCGATTGATTGCGAGTGAGTGATGATAGTTACCAACGCCGGCAAGAGACAATCAATCACAATATGAATACCAAATGAACACCGGGAGATATCAAATAAAACAAGTGACACACGATTTTTCTCCCAAGGTTCTCGCGCTTGTCGACAAGCTAGTCCCCGTTGTGTCGACCACACACTTGGTGGTTCGGTAGCTAATAGATGTTTCACAAACCTAGCCCAACAAATGGGCACCGCAAGAGCTGACCCACAAGTGAGGGTAAATCAATAACACGAGCAATTTACTAGAGTACCTTTTGGCTCTTCGCCGGGAGAAGGTCAAGAACCCGCACAAATCATCGGGAGATGGCCACGAACAATCAACTCGTGCCAAAGCTCCTCTGCTGCTCCAAGCCATCTAGGTGTCGGCAACCACCAAGAGTAACAAGCAATCCCGCAGCTCACACGATCTCAAGTGCCACTAAATGCTCAAACACAATGCAAATGCACTTGGATCACTCCCAATCTCACTTTGGATGATCAACACATGAACTAGATGAGTGGGAGAGAGTAGAGTATGGTCACAAGGTGTATCAATGAGTTGGAGAGCCTAGAAACTAAGCATCAATCGGCCAACACATATTTATAGAGCCCCAAAGCTCAACTAGCCGTTACCCCACTCATTGGGCTGTGCGTCCACATCGGACACAAACATGGTGCATCGGACGCTACTCCAGCGTCCGATGCACCATGAGTCAGCACCGTGTCAATCGACCATTTGAAAGGAGCCATTGCCGCCCAACGGCTATTGTGTCAGACAGCGTCCGATGCCTCCATCGGACGCTACTCCCAAAACGTTCGATGCCTGTTAATTATACACAAAGAGGTTCAAGAGAGCGACAAATCACATCGGACGTGTCCGATGTACCCCCATCGGACGATAATTGAGTCCGATGCTCTTTGACCTGCACAGTCAGCGAGTGAACAGTGCCACCGTATCGTCCGGTGCGCACTTTTCTAATGTCTGATGCAACACTGTGCCTCTATCTGCCAACTAGGGTAAGCCATCAGACACTTCCCTTAGCGTCCAATGCTTGCATTGAAAACATCCGATGCAGATAGAGCACCTCTATCTCCTCTCAGCTTCATCCCTTGTGCAAATGTGTTAACTCCACCAAGTTTCCAACACTTGTGCATGTGAGTTAGCATTTCACAAACATGTTCTCCAAGGGATGTTAGTATTCACTAGGTTCTAATGCAGATGCATTAAATTCATTCACCTAGTGGCACTTTGATAACAATTTTAGCCATGAGATCACCCCTCTTAATAGTATGGCTATCAATCCTAAATGTGATCACACTCTCTATAGTGTCTTGATCACCAAACCAAAAATGGATCCTATGGTTATACCTTTGCCTTGAACCCATTTTTGTTTTTCTCTTTCTTCTTTTTAAATGTGGAGCACTTGATCAACATATCCGACCACTCCAAAGTCTTTGTTGATCACTCCTAGGCTTGGCCAACCACATGCCGATCACTCAAGTGTTTTGCCGATCACATGGCGACCACACAAGGGCTTTGCCGATCACTCTTGTGCTTTGTCGATCACATGGTCTTGGTCCTAACCTTTCTTGGCTACACACACTATAGCAATGAGGTTAGATCAATTCGGTTTCATCAATTAGCCAAAACCAAACTAGGGCTTTCAGCGTTGCATTGTGAAATTGCATCGAGTGGCACTAGGTGTTCGAGTTGCAAGCCGGTGGTGCTTGTTACTCTTGGAGGTTGCCACCTCCTAGATGGCTTGGTGGCGTGATCTTCGTCGAAGCCCGCAAGAAGCTTGTGCGGTGTTCTAGAGAAGAGCTTTGTGAGGGGTGTTGTGCTCGCCCCGCGGGAGCCACGAAGAGCAACTCTAGTTGAGCGAGACACAAAGGGCGACAAGTGGTCCAGCCAGGTCAAGTGCTAGAGCTTGTGGTAAGCACTCCATGTGGGAGAGTGTGACTAGTGAGTCACCACTAGCAAGAGGACCGATGACAAACTTGGAGCTTGTCTCAACGGGGACTAGCTTGGTGGCAACCAAGTGAACCTCATGATAAAAAT
Organism: Miscanthus lutarioriparius; assembly: GCA_904845875.1. Classification (NCBI taxonomy): domain Eukaryota; kingdom Viridiplantae; phylum Streptophyta; class Magnoliopsida; order Poales; family Poaceae; genus Miscanthus; species Miscanthus lutarioriparius. Next base: position 2,860,195 of record CAJGYO010000016.1, on the reverse strand, counting down.
CATCGTGTCAACCTTGTTCTTCCCGTTGGTTTTCAATTCCCCAACACAAGCTTGTATTTATTCATTCATATATTGTGCTTGTGTTGTTGTAGTAGTTGCTTTTGTAATTAGTTAGCTTGTGTAGCTTGCTAGTTACTTTCTTCCTTGTGTAGCATAGAAGTAGCTCCCTTGCGTGACTAATTTGCTTGAGTAGCCTTGTTAGTCACATTATTTGGTTTGTGTAGCCTTGTTATTGAGCATTGTTAGTGAGCTTAGGTTTGTGCTTTTGCATACTAGCATGTGTAGGAGCTCTCGGTTTGCTTGAGTACTAGTTGCATAGGTTTGTGTGACCTTGCTAACTAGAATTGGTTAGGTGAGCTCTAGCTAGCCCAGGCACCTTAGTTGCTTAATTAGGATCTTTATAAGGTGTTTGTAAATATAGATAGAGGGGTGTAGTCTTGGCTAGACCGATAGTTTTAATTCCACATTTGTTTTGATTAGCCGGTGCGAGTATTTTTTTAGAAAGGACTATTCACCCCCCTCTAGTCCACCATCTTGACCCTACACATGTGATGAGCTCTCACTAGTTCTAGTGATCACCTAATTTGATGCCTCAGCCACACACACAGAGGCCGATGCTCCATAGTGAGCACCAAACAACTCATTTCATCATCCCTTTTGCAAATGTGCCAACTCCAAAGTGTTCCACCATCTTGTGCATGTGAGTTAGCATTTTCACAAACATTTTCAAAGGGTTTCCACTCCTTCTCACCATGCCACTTGATCCTAGCAATGTATGTAAAGTTAGATCGCTCAAGTGGCACTAGATGACCGATATGTAAATAAGTTTGCCCCTCTTGATAGTACGGTCATCTGTCCTAAACCCAGTCATGCACTTTTCCACGTACGAACATAAGGTTGATATGTGCCCTTGTGGTTAGATGTTGTGATAAGTGATTATCAATGAGTAGCACTTCAGGTTGAGTTTATGGACTAACCGTGGCATGAGTGTGTGGTGCAACATGTCTCATGGCTTGTGGTGCGTAGGTGTGGAGCTCAGAGGCGGTGGTCGACGGCGAGGTGAAGGTCAAGTAGGGATGTGTCATGCCGATGGACTAGGAGCGGTGAAGGATGGACATGAGGCTTGGACCGAGAGACCAGGAGGCTTGGTGACTAGCCACGGTGGCTGACATATGGGGACATCGACAAGCGCAATGTACATGGAGGAGTGACCGTGTTGACCGAGTCAAGACAGCAGACATGCAAGTCGAGCGGAGGCTCTATAAGACTTTGCGGCCGAGCGATCAGGGACAAGGTGACATGTGTCGAGTTGAAGGGGACGCGTATGGAGTACCTACTACTCATGGCGGGTTTGGTGGTTTGGGCCACAAAACCATCGGTGGACGGTTTTTAGGTTTGGGCCTCAAAACCCGAGCGGAGGTTTCCGAGGAGGAACAGGGGTGGCACATGGCAAAATAATGGAGGTTGCGTCAAGGCGAAGCAAATCTGTGAAGGAAGCATGGCCGTCCGATCAACAGAAAAAGAGTGGGACCATTATGCCCTCGGGTCAAGTGGTTTGGCTCAAAATACATGGGACATTTGTGCAACTGAGTAATATGTCTATAAATAAGATGGAGCTGCCTCCACTCCACCCCATCTCTCCAGTCAGTCATTTCTTTCATCCTTGTTAGGGTTTCCCTGTCTCTAGACTGTTGTAGTGATCCGCAGATGATTTAGCCAAATAACTCATCTGTGTAAACCAAATCTTGTAGACCTGATCTAAGTGGGAATGGAGGCCTTAACCTCCTCGTGTCCTCATGGCCTCAAGATCTAAGTCAATTTCATTTTGAATTGGTTTTGGTGTTCTTCCTCTCCCGGTATCCCCCTTCTCTTGATTTTGGTGTTTTCTATTGAATTCGAGCTTTTGGGGGCTTTTGGGTTGGATCAAAACGTGCAAGGACATCTAAGAATCATTCCCCCAACCGGTTTGGGTAGATTTAACTTGATCACGAAAATCCATCCATTTGAGGAATTTTGAGAAAACCCCACCCTTCATGATGGATTTTGAGATAGATTGAGATTTGCTTGGATTTGGTGTTGATGTCTTGAAGATATCTTCTCAACACTCCCAGGAACATCCCTACAAAGTTTCAAGTCAATCCGAGTTGATTTGGTCAAGTTTCAGGCTTCGATTCAAAATTTCCTCAAATCTACTCATACATACCAGACATGTTGTGAGATTGCATTTGTTCAGGGGGAGTTCCACATTTGAGCTTTATTTGGTTTTGAACTTGCATTTCAATTTGCTTTCTGTTTTGCAACTTCTTGGGGATGGCTTTGAAGTGCATTTTAAGATCGGCTTGTCTCGAGTTTTTGATTCTCAGAGAAATCTTGTTTGTCAAATTGTCCCATTTGGCCATGTCTTTCGAGCTGATTTTTCTCTTTCCTTTGGCTCTTCACATGCCTTGTGGCTGGATCTTCTCATGATTTATGGAAGTGGCATAGGAGACTTGGTCACTTGAGTTTTGATTTGCTTGTCAGATTGAGCTCACTTGACTTAATCCAAGGATTGCCCAAATTGAAGTTTGAGAAAGATCTCGTTTGTCACCCTTGTCGCCACGGGAAGATGGTTGGTGCTTCTCACCCCACTTGTGAACCAAGTTATGACCAAGGGACCATGCGAGCTTTTTCATATGGACATAGTTGGTCCTGCTCGGGTTCGGTCAGAGGGTGGGAAGTGGTATGTTCTAGTGATCGTGGATGACTTTTCGAGGTACTCTTAGGTGTTTTTCATGGAGGGAAAGGATGAGGCTTTTTCTTTGGTCTGAGACTTGACTCTTTGATTATAGACTGAGTTGCCTAAGAAGGCCATGAGAGCTATGCGCAGTGACAATGGCACTGAATTCAAAAACACTTAGATTGAAACCTTCTGTGCTTCTTTGGGTCTTGAACACCAGTTTTCTTCGCCTTATGTCCCTCAGCAAAATGGTGTTGTTGAGCGCAAAAATCAGACTTTGGTTGAAATGGCTAGGACAATGCTCGATGAGCATAGGACTCTTAGGAGATATTGGGCCGAAGCGATCAACACCGCTTGCTATGTTTCCAATCGCATTTTCCTTCAGGCTTTCATGAAGAAGACATCTTATGAATTATGATTTGGATGGCTACCCAAGGTAAGCCACTTTAGGGTGTTTGGGTGCAAATGCTTTGTGCTCAAGACAGGTAATTTGGACAAGTATGAGTCTAGGTCTTCAGACAGTATTTTTCTAGGTTATGCATTTCACTCTCATGCTTATCGTGTTCTTAACATGGAGACTAACCGAGTTGTGGAGACTTGCGAGGTCACATTCGATGAAACAATGTCTTGTCCATCCTTTGTCTTTGAGTGTGCAGGAGAGCAGGAGCTTGGCGAAAGCATCTTTGTGGAGGAGCAGGAAGATGCCGATTGGGGTGATCCCGAGCCGACTCCACCAGCTGCCCTCTCGAGCCTACGACGACTACTTCGGCTCACAGTCCTGATCCTTCTACTTCCACTACTTGGGGGGCGTTCGAGCAACTTCCTCAGCCTGAAACATCCTCAATTTTCCGCGAAGGGAAAATTCCACATAATGAATTATAATATGATGAAACCAATAGTTGATTCCATCATATTATCATATATCAGTCGATATCACTGTCATACATCATAAAATTACAAGATAAAAGGTATTACATCACTGAGGAACACACCTATTACAGAGTTAATCTAGAGGAAGTCTATCGAGTGAAGGCTCCTCCTTCACGGGCATCATCAGAGTTGGCGTAGTGCAGCGTAGATTCCATCTTCGAACCAAACTTGAGCATAGGCACGAGACCTCATAATCCTTCTAAAGTTAACACCTCTGAGAAGCAGGAAATCTGCACACCGCCAGATGTGTGCAGGCCATGGTCAGCACCGATGAGCTTTTAGCTAAAAGAAAAATAAGGGATCTAGCGATCCTAATATTTGGTTGTGGTTTGCATCCTTAGCGCATGAGAAGTAAACAAACAATAATATATTAAAGATATCTAGTTTTGACACATTTCCATCCACCCACACCCACATCCATCCATATCCATCCACTAGCCCATCCATCTCCACCATCACCACATCTCATCTTACACACTCGGGTCAACAGGCTGACTCCCTCTTGGCACTTGTCTCAACGGCCCGCAGCCCCAAGGTTCACGACCAGGTAATACCCCAAACCCTGGAGGGAGGAAAGAAGGACTCATCTCCTATCTAGTTTAAGCGAAACCCAGGAAAGGTCCATAGCCGACAAGTCGGCATATGTATCGATCGATCAACCCTACACTCTGTAGAGGTTTTACATACCCACAAGATTAGCCATCCTTGGAGTCTAGAATCTCCTAGGCAGAATTCCGGTCACTTGCTAGCCTAGAATGATGCCACCCTACCTCTCAGCCCTAGAACATCCCAAGTCTAGTCTGGGATGGCTGATACTGTGAGTCATAGACAGAGTCGGGGCCCTCCGGATGTCAAGAGCCGGGTCCACAAGGCCTCCTGAAGTCTCGGAAGGGTGTGGGGGAAAAATCGCGTGCCCCATACCTCCTTGCACACGTTCGCCTAGCAGTAGTGGCATCGCTCTACCAAGTAGTCCGACCGTCCTGCACCATATAGGGCGAGTGGGATGTAAAGGATTCCTGGTGAGTCTGAGTACTAGTAAGTCCTTAGGGATTGACCAAGCCAGAATGTCTTCATCAGGGTTTCCATTTTACGTGCCACCACAACACCTCCACCCTGGGCTCCTCCCATCACAGGTTCACACCCAAGGCCACCTCCAATTACCATTTACCCGCCATAGGTATTCCATATCCAAGTGCCCAGGTTGCACCACATGGCAAGACTCGCCCCAGGCTCATCGTTATTCCAGCTCGGTCGACGCAACCCTCACTCTCCACGCACCCAAGGCACACACGCAGCACGCTCATACACCATCGAGTCCGGCTTCCCAAGCCAAACCATTCCCAGGGGTTCACCACCAGCATCACATCCCCGATATAATGTGAAGTGGAGTTAATAATAAGTATAGTGGTGTAATATGCAAGCAAGCAGGCAAGTCAGCATATATAAGTGAGCGAATGCACAAAGCAGGGTGATGTGGTAGAGTGGGTTGCATCAGGGTGATAATGGCTCAGGTAGTAGCATGCATCAATATATTAGCAAATGGTTAAATATAAAGAGCTAGTAGTTCTAGATATTATGTAATGTCTAATAGGATTCTCTAAAAGAGGGTGCTGCCATGACACCTACGATGTAGAGGTAGTAGTGGTACAATTCTCCATTCGTTGGTGTTCCATTAGTGGGGTCACCTCCTCCTACGTTGACTCCATTCCACAGTCCTTGTCGTCATCCATGTTCTCTTGGTCTGATCGTCAGCTACTCCGCAAAGCGACACGCAAGGCAAGAGAGCACTCAACACTCGAAAAGACGACAAGATGCAGGAAAATCCAATAACACCAGTGAGGCAATAAGAGATACACGGCTTAGCCCTCTCGGCGGTTGTCCAATTTCCTCAGGCCAAAGAATCACAAGTGGTGGTTTGCTAAGCACAAGCTTAAGTCATGGCCAAGCCAGTATGGCTTTAGGATAGATGGTTTAAGCCAAAGCTTATCCATAGCAACACCATGGCTCACGACCTTCGATCTGGGAGTCATGGAAAGGATGGGAATCGGGGGACGGGCCCAACGAAGGAAGAATGACAGGGTTTGGCTCTTATAGTCTTATCCCGTAAGTCACTATTGGGTACAAGAAGCAGACAAAAATGAATAACACTATTGTGACTTGGCTCCAATGTACTTCGGCTCGTCCGCTATGGTAGAAAGCGGTAGCGCAAAGAGATTGGACAGCAATGGGTTCTCTCGATCCACACGACATAATAATGTCGGGAGCCGAGAAGAGAGTTGCTCAGCAAAACAAAAGAAGCGGGGGTTAGCTAGGCACATCCATGTCATGTTCTCAGACACATCTTCGGGAAAGATGGTTTTAGACGGCCGATCGGGTCGACACGCACGGGTCCAAGGTACGACATAGACTATAGCTTCGCTAACTAAAAAGAGATAGTCCGGTCTTTGATCCAATCGCCATGGACAAGGCGGGATCGAACAGAGCGGGCTAATAGGGAAATAACAGCAAAGAACGGAGGTCTGCTCCTTCCAACACACACGCCACGACAGAAGATAGGGCATCGGAAGGAGCGACTCACTAAAGAATACAAGTGCGCAAACCACTCATAGGGTACCCGACCTGGGTGCACTGGCACTAAGTCATCTCTCTGATTCATAACGGTGCGGTGGTCACCGCAAGAATCGAAGAAACACGATGGTCGAACGGGGTACAAACACACAAGGGCTTGAGCACGAAGAAGCAAATGAAAGAGAGAGGCATAGCTCCATGATCATGGTGAGGAGGACTCACGGCCACAAGCTATACCAACACGTGTTGGCATCCATCGTTCCACGATTGTTATCTCCCAGGTCATCTCCCACAGGCTAGGTCGCGAAAGGCTCGATGTGAGTGGGTGATATCCGCATCGATATCGATATCGATATCGAGTCCATCGTGACCATGTCCTAGGGCCGAAGGTAGGAGTTAACACTCGTAGTATTATGAAGTCGACTAAAGAGTGATGGGTTGAGTTACACTCGGCATCACGGCCATGGCGAGACAAATCCCACAATCATAACATCCAAATGAGGTACGATCCCCCAGCTGTCTCGAAAGCTCGGCACACAGGCAACAACACAGCGATAAGACACGACCAAACAACCTGACAAAAATGGTGGAGTAGCACATTCCATAGTTGGGTGATGGATAGATCCTATAAGACAGTCATGGACAGATAGGTCGTAAGAATAGGGCCCAACAAGGTAGATTTGCGTATATGGAAAGGTGCGAGACGGGGCTTTCCATGGTCTCGATAAGACATACGACTAGGGTTCATGGTCTAGAGGTTACGGCTCATAGTAGACAGGGTCATGATATCTCCTCAATGGCACGCACTTGCAAGGCAAGGCGACCAGAACGTCAGAAAGACTCCACTTGTCATCGGTACGATGCTAGGGATCACATGGTTTCTCAACGGCTCACCCTCGTTTAACAAGGCAGCCAGAATGTCGGGAACAGACTCAATACAACAACGGCACGGTGCTAGGTCATGCGGTGTATGCCAGGGCTTTGTCCGTGAGTTGTGCAATGTGACTACTTCAAAAGGCCTTTAGTGTGGGTCCCTGTAGATCTCGATGGCATGTTCTCATAACTCGAGGTAGCCAGAACAGTGGTGAAACACGGGCATAGGGTTCCACGGAACTGTCAGGGCAACCAAAAAGGGAATCCTACAGTCCATGATGCGGCGATCAATACCACGTGGTCCAATTACGGCTTCGGGGCTCACGATGAGGTCATGGTAACTCTTCGCCGTGGCATGGCTTGGCCACGATGGGTTTTACAGGCGACAAGTCCTTTCCAGCGTCTCCTACGCCGTGGATCCGTTTGGCTAAGTCCGGTCTCGTGCTAGTGAGTGCGGGCGTGTCTAGGAGCGGTAGAGATCCGTCGCAACATTAGAGACGGCGATCAAGGCTTGACTCATTTGGGCGTGGTTCATGGTGGACGAGACATGGCTTTAGAGAATGCTTCAATGGTGGTCGGCAACCACACCGGCGTTCTTGGAACTCCGGTGGTTCAATTTGGCTTGGGTTAGTCACATGTGTGTGTGCTTGTGTGTCCAAAGGTTGGAGGTGGCCTTGGTCTACGCGTTCCATGGTTGGAACGCCATGGCCGGTAAGCAAAATCGGGGTTGGAAAGAGGGGCACGGTGGTGGCTCACCGAGGTTTGTCGAAGTGGAAGAACGTGACCCGCGTTGCTCAGCATCGTGATCTTGGCGAAGCTTGTAGTTGGTCGCACCTGTGGTCGTCCAATGGCTTCGGCTCATTCGGGTGATCGGGCGACGAAGATGTAGCACCTAATCGAAGCACTTGGGAAAAGAATTCGAGGTACAAGAGATAGACACGCGTAATAGATAGATCATCATGAAGGGAAATAGAAACAAAGGAGTAGATCGGCGGCGATGGTCGGCACAGGCATTTCCTAATCACGGATAGATAGATGATACATAGATGATGGTCATGTGCGAATGAAAGATAGACACACGTTCACAAAAGTGGGAAGGATATAGATTGCTGAAGAGGTGGCGACTGTTGGATGGAGCTCGGCCATGGTTCGCAAAAGACGCCGCAAGGGGCCGGCTTCTTCCCTGCACATAGAGTTACACGGCTCGAAGGCCGGTCACAGAAGATGACGACGGTCGACACCGGGAAGATGTTGCGGTCCATCAGTGAAGTGGTCGGTGGTGCATAGCGAGGAAGGGCTGCTGCTGCTGTCCGGAGGCTTGGAGCACGCGTAGGGGCGTGCCTCCCGATGGGGATGAAGAGGTGCTCAGCGAGGTGGTGACCGTGGCAGTCGAGGATGGAGCTTGCGACTGGTGCTGCTGCAGCCGGACGTGGTGACCCTGGTCACCAGTTCTTGGCTCGGCATCATGGTGGAGGAGAGCCGGTGGCCGGTGATGGTCGACGGAGCGGCTGAGGCTGTCATTGGTGGCCGAAGGTGAGGCTTGGCAGGGCGTGGTGGACATGGCTCGGCTGGAGGTGCTTGCGGACGAAGAGACGCTCGATGCGGTGGACCAGTCCCGGTGGTGGAGTGGACCGGTGAGGGGCCACCGGCAGCGAGGACGATGGAGCCCAACATCGGCGGCGCGGTGCGTCGCGTTGAGTGCCTCCGCGGTGAGCTCAAAGTAGCGGTGCGCGGCTCCGGTGGAGAGCAAGGTCATGGCCGTGGCGACTTGGCGTGGGCGTGGAGACGGTTGTGGAGAGCGGCGGTGCACTAGGGGAGGGAGAAGGGGGCGGCGGCGGCTCGGGCTATTTATGCTCTCGGGCTAGGGCAGCCAGGGGTCGCGGACAGCGGTGATTCTCGGGGTCCGCGCTCCCCGCCCACGTGGCGCACATCGAGTGGGGGTGCGGAGTGAGCCGAGGGCGCGGGGCTTGGCGTTGCGCACACACAAGCTCGCAGCGGGCGAGCGGCGGTGGCGTGGGAGCGGGGTCACGGCGTGCTCTGCCTAGGGTTTCGGAGGGGCGTGCGGCGCGCTTTGGGCCTGAGAGAAGCATGGCCAAGGCTAGGGGAGTGGGCCGGCGGGGCAAGGAGAGGGGGGCTCGGTTGGGCTCCTGCAGCTTGCTTGGCCGGTGCAGGAAAAGAGAAAGAAGGGGAAGAGAGGGAGTGTTGGGCCGGGCTAAGGCGTGAGGGGAGAGAAGAGAGAAGGGAATAGATTTTCCAATTTATGTTTAAATGGTTTTGAATTTGGATTTGAGAAGAATTCACCACATCTTGAGAAGGATTTCCAAGGTGAAATATAAAGCGGTGTTCGAGGAATCATTCGGAGAGATTCATATGAACTCCGGACGAAATCTCCATGAGTGTTCAGATGGGAATTTTTCAAGGGATATTCGGAAAGACTCGAATGAAGAATTTGGGGGGAAATTCAGGGAGATCTGCATGGAGTTTGAATAGGAATTTCAAGAAAGGGGTGTTGATGGCACTTGAGATGTGAGCTCCAAGAGGGGGCTCGAGATGATTTCCACTGGCGACTAGAGAAGAGGGTCTTTTCCTTTGTTCTCCTACTCCTAGGTCTTATATGTGTGTACCCGCATGTATTAACAACATGCTTACTCATCGTGGTGGTCTACTAGGGGTCTTAGGGTTTAGGGACTCTAGTCCAATGGTTGGCACAAATATAAATGGCAAGTCCGGGTTCTAGTGGAGTTTGGGATTATAGAGGGAGATTCACGGAAGACTCAAAATAATCCCGCGAGGATCACAAGGAGGTTGCTATGGGTTGTGCTCTCCAACAAAAACGAGGCTCAAACACAGGACAACTCGAAAACTCCGGCAATCACCTACAAACCATCTACATGTATGCAACGTCTTGTTAGCGAGTTGGACTCGTGTTTGACCTAGCAATTACATGTTTCACTCAATTGCAAGAATTTTTTTTTCCAAGCTCAGATTATTTTGGTTTCGAATATAATCTGGGTCACATACCTCGACTGTGCCACCATGCACCTTTGGAGGCACCAGTGTTTGAGAGGGGGAGGCGACTTCCTCAAGGGAGGCACCATGGCACATTCAGTGATCGCCATCCACCTCAGACGATGATCGGCAACATTGACCACCGAGTCACACGGTCCAGGTCATATCAAAACTCACACTTCACTCATTCTGCATTTATTGCTTCTTTTGAGCCTTGTGATGTTGGACATGCTTTATCTGATCCCGATTGGGTTAATGCCATGCATGAGGAGTTGGAAAACTTTGAGAGAAACTAGGTTTGGATTTTAGAAGCACCTCCACCAGAGTACCATCCCATAGGAACCAAGTGGGTTTTCAAAAACAAATAGAGTGAAGATGGGGTGGTGGTGAGGAACAAAGCTAGGTTGGTAGCCTAAGGGTTTTGCCAGAAAGAGGGTATAAATTACGAGGAGACCTTCACTCCTGTATCTCATTTAGAGACGATTAGAATCCTTCTAGCTTTTGCAGCTTTGAAGGGTTTTAAGTTGTTTCAAATGGATGTCAAAAGTGCTTTCTTGAATGGGTATATAGAGAAGGAGGTGTATGTGAGGCAACCCCCTAGTTTTGAGAACCCAAAGTTTTCAAAACTTGTTTTTAAACTTCACAAAGCCTTGTACGGTTTGAAACAAGCCCCGAGAGCCTGGTATGAGCATTTGAAAACCTTCTTGCTTAAAAAGGGTTTTAAAATGGGTTCAGTTGATAAAACTTTGTTTCTCCTTAAGCAACGGCAATGACACTCTTTTGGTTTAGATATACGTGGATGTTATCATTTTTGGTGGCTCTTCTCATGCACTTGTTGCCAAGTTTGCAGATACTATGAGCAGGGAATTTGAGATGAGCATGATGGGAGAGTTGACCTTCTTTCTTGGGTTGCAAATCAAGCAAACTTGGGAAGGGACATTCATGCACCAAGGGAAGTACACCAAGGACATGCTAAAGAAGTTCGATATGGGTGAGGCCAAGCCTCTTTCGACGCCCATGTCAACCACGATGGCCCTAGACGCTAATGAGGAAGGAGAAGCTATGGACCAGAAGGAGTACCGCAGCATGATCGGGTCTTTGCTGTACATGACAGTGATGGGACCGGACATATAGTTCGTTGTGTGTCTGTGTGCGCGCTTTTAGGCTTCGTCATGCATGTCTCATCGCCAAGACGTCAAAAGGATCATGAGGTACCTCCGTTTCACTCCTGAGTTTGGGCTTTGGTATTCAGCTTCTTCCTTGCTTTCTTTTTGCGGTTATTCTGATGCGGATTTTGCTGGCTGCTGCTTAGATAGAAAGTCCATGTCGGGGACTTGTCAATTTATTGGTTCTTACTTGGTTTCTTGGTCCTCTCGCAAGCAATCTAGTGTTGCCGAATCCACCACAGAAGCTAGATATGTTGCTACCGCTAGTTGTTGCTCCCAGCTGCTTTGGATGATTGCCACCTTGAGAGACTTTGGCTTAGATTTCACTCGAGTGCCCTTGCTTTGTGACAGCACGAGTGCCATTAGTGTAGCTAAAAACCCAGTTCTCCACTCCAATACCAAACACATAGATGTGCGCTTTCACTTCTTGCGTGATCATTATGAGAAAGGAGACATAGATTTGAGCCATGTTGACACCCAAAACCAGCTTGCTGATATCCTAACCAAACCACTTGATCAAGCTGCTTTTTGCTTGCGAGGGGAGTTGGGTGTTTGTTTCCCTTTTTAGAGGAGGGAAACTTTTATATGTTGTATAGTAGTTTTGGTTTCTTTTGTAGCATAGCTTTGTTTTTGGCTTTTGTATCATATTGCATTTCATAGCATCATGTATGATAGAGCATTTTAGAGCTTCATGACTATAGATGTTAGAATGAAATTATGCTCTCTTTGGTATGTTCTGTGCGTACATGATGGTGCTTGTAGCTTAGGCTCTCTTTGATCACTTGATACATGTTATGAGCTAAGCTTGTTTTACAACTTGTGAACATGATTAACCACTTGCTAAAATCTGCAAATTTGTTCACCGCTGAGATTGGCAACTAGCATGTGTAGGACTTGTTGAGATCCCTTTTGCTAACACTTATATGCTAGGTTGCTATGTCTCTTGCTTTGTGTCATTCACTTCCTTGGATTAACTTTGAAATACTTGTGCTAAAATTTGAATCCAAGTTAAAGTGAATTGAAAAGATCGAGATGGGTCTGTACTGTCCCACCTCAAGGTATCGGGATGGCTTCCTATTGCACTTAGGATGAACCTGAGCCTTGTAGTGGATGACCGAAACCATTGCCTTGAGCTCCTGATTGTCTCTAACATAGGCTCCGCATGGTTGAAAAGTAAGGCGTGACAGTACCGATAACCTCTCACAATTACATGCTTTGACTAATTCTTGTGTTAAGCTGCGAACTCCGATAAAATAAAAATTTGTTGAAAACACAAGTCTTTGGTTCGTCTTTGGCATGTTGATTGACCGATGTTTGGGGTAGTTCACCTTGTATACATTTGTTAGCACTAGGTTGAGTTCCTACTTATACCTGCTAGGTGCTGCTTTCAGTGGTGAACTTACTCTTGAATTTCTTAAACTTGATAAAAATGCTTAACTGTCATATTTCGTTTCACTTGATCAGTTTGAGCATCTACTAGCACTTGTATTTGTTGCTATACACACATAACAGCACCAGGAAGATCATCTTTTCACTCTGATTGCTATACTTCTGAAGCTTCTGCATTTTCTGCATTCTTTGCATTCATAGCATTTTCTGAGGGGGAGTTGTAGTCTTTGGGCTTTTAGCTTGATAAGTGCATGTGTCAACAAGGGGGAGAATTGTTCCACACATCAAGGGGGAGAATGTTGAGAGTGTATGCATTTGTGAGATTGCATTTGTTCAGGGGGAGTTCCACATTTGAGCCTGATTTGGTTTTGAATTGCTTTTGCTAGTTGTGTTGAGCCTTTTCCTCTTCTGGAGGGACTAGCAGTGTTTTAGGTTTTAGTGTGTTCAATTTTGAGCTTTGCTAATGGTGTTGAGCCCTTTCTGCCTCTCTTTGAGGACTAGTTGTGTTTTACTTGGTTGCGTCGAGTCGTTGCCCATGTCTTTGGGGACCAAGTTTTGCAAATTTTGCTTACTTCAAATGACCCTTTTTGGTTTTCATTGGATTTTGGTCACTTAAGTGAGCTCTCTTCTTCCTTCCCCTTCTTCTGCTTCTTTATCTCAATTGTCATGTATTGGTGTTGACAATGCACTCATCAAGGGGGAGATTGCAAACATAAGGTTGATATGTGCCCTTGTGGTTCGATGTTGTGATGAGTGATTGTCAACGAGTAGCGCTTTGGGTTGAGTTTATGGACTAACCATGGCGTGAGTGTGTTGTGCAGCATGTCACTTGGCTTGTGGTGCGTAGGTGTGGAGCTCAGAGGCGGTGGTCGATGGCGAGGCGAAGGTCAAATAGGGACGTGCCGTGCCGATGGACTAGGAGTGGTGAAGGACGGACGTGAGGCTTGGACCGAGGGACCAGGAGGTCGGGTGACTAGCCACGGTGGCTAACATCTAGGAACATCGATAAGTGCAGGTGTACATGGAGGAGTGATCGTGTTGACTGAGTCAAGACGGCAGACGTGCAAGTCGAGCGGAGGCTCTAGAAGACTTGGCGGCCGGGCGGTCAAGGACAAGGTGACCTACGTCGAGTTGCGGGCAACGCGTATGGAGCACGCTACTCACGGGCGGTTTGGTGGTTTGGGCCGCAAAACCACCGGTGGACAGTTTTTGGGTTTGGGCCTCAAAACCCGGGCGGAGGTTCCGAGGAGGAACGGGGGCGGCACGTGGTGGAATCACGAAGGTTGCATCAAGGCAAAGCAAATCTATGAAGGAAGCGTGGCCGTCCGATCGACAGAAAAAAAGTTGGACCATTACACCCTCGGGTCAAGTGGTTCGGCTCAAAATATCTAGGGGCATTAGTGGAATTGTGTAATATGCCTATAAATAAGATGGGGCAGCCTCCACTCCACCCCATCTCTCAAGTCAGTCATTTCTTTCATCCTTGTTAGGGTTTCCCTGTCTCTAGACTACTGTAGTGATCCACAGATGATTTAGCCAAATCATTCATCTGTGTAAAGCAAATCTTGTAGACCTGATCTAAGTGAGAATTTAGGCCTTAACCTCCTCGTGTCCTCGTGGCCTCAAGATCTGAGTCAATTTCGTTTTGATTTGGTTTTGGTGTTCTTTCTCTCTCGGTATCCCCCTTCTCTTGATTTTGGTGATTTCTTTGAATCCGAGCTTTTGTGGGCTTTTGAGTTGGATCAAAACGTGCAAGGACATCTGAGAATCATTCCCACCAACCGGTTTTGGCAGATTCAACTCGAGCACGAAAATCCATCCATTTGAGGAATTTTGAGAAAACCCCACCCTTCATGATGGATTTTGAGATAGAATGAGATTTGCTTGGATTTTGGTGTCGATGTCTTGAAGATATCTTCTCAACACTCTCAGGAACATCCCTACAAAGTTTCAAGTCGATCTGAGTTGATTTGGTCGAGTTTTGGGCTTTGAATCGAAATTTCCTCAAATCTGCTCGTACATACAAGACATGTCTGGTGTGAAATACCAGACATGTCCGATAGAACAAACTTTTGAGTTTGGAGCTGAAATTCGGTGGAGAACTACCTCAATGTGTCTAGAAGCTATGTTTCAAATTTCAAAAAATTTTGGACACCATTTGATAGGGTTTTAGATTTTTCTTCCAAGATCGCTCTGTGCTGTCCAGTTCAAACCGGAACACGTCCGGTATGAACTGTGATTTTGAGGTTTTCTCTGGTTCTTTGCGTGTTTTCTGGACACGTCCGGTGCAGACCCTCGGACATGTCCAGTATGTGGACCTGCGTGCGGTTTTTCGCTGTTTTACGTCCGGTTCGTTCTCGGTTTGCTTTGTGGTGTCCCGTTGTGTTCCTAAGGAACATCCACCCACTCATTTGGGTCGTGGACATCATGGTGATTGTTTTGCGTGTTTGGTGGTGATTTTGGGACAACGGCTAAATATTTCAAAAGAAATTTGAGGCTCCCATTCACCCCTCCTCTGGTCGCCGTTTTTGGTCCTTCACTTTGCCTTGCGCATTCCATTACATCTCCTCCAATGATGATTCCACACAAGCACCAACCTTCATCAAGCCTTTTGATTAACAACACGAATCAACACTTGGCTTGATCTTCAATGAATGATATGACCCACTTCATATCATTATGTGGCCTTATTGGTTCATCGATCACAACTCCACTTGCTCTTCACCGTTGCCCTTGTCCATCGGCGCCAAGTCTTTGCTCAAGCTTCTCTGCCACGTGCAATGCGTCGCTCCAAAGCTTCCGACTTGCCCTTCACACTTGCAACCGGTCCATCAACGCCAAGCCATGTCTTGATCTTCTCCACCTAGCCACCTAACTTCATGTCATGTCTCATATGCTATGAGCTCCCTCACACAACTAGTTGAGCTTTGCAACAAGTCCAAGCCACCCACCACCATGGCTCAAGTTGCTCACACTAGTGTACATGTGGACTAATCACCTATGTATCTCAATATAAACACTTATTAGTCCACCTAGGTTGTCACTAAATTACCAAAACCAAACAAGGACCTTTCAGTCCGACGCCCCTATTTCTGTGCACCTTCTCTGTTGACCAAGCCTTGAACAATGAATAGTGCCAGGGTCTAGTCCAACGGCACCCCACGCGATGGTCCGACACTTGCGCTGCTCTCTGCCTTCTCTATGCGGTTAGGGTAGACCGTCGGACCCAAGGGCCATTTGGTCCGACACCTATCCTTTTCTCAATCCGATGCCCTGTAGAGTTCCTCTTTGATCTTTTCCTTCACCCCTTGTGCAAATGTGCTAGCTCCAAGATCAACCATAACTTTTGTACGTGAGTTAGCATTTTCCAAAGCATTTTCATAGGGTTTTCATTAGCTCACTAGGTCCTAAAGCACATGCAAGGAGTTCGTTCACCTAGTGGAACTTAGACAACTATATTTTGCTTTGAGTTCCCCTCTTTATAGTATGACTATCTATCCTAGACCAGATCACACACTCTATTGCGTCTTGATCGGCAAAACAAAACGCCCTAGCTTATACCTTTGCCTTGAGCCCTTGCATTTTGTTTTTCTCTTTCTTCTTTTCGAAGTTTGGAGCACTTGATCATCAAATGTGGCCACCTCCATCACCTTGAGTGCCATCCTTGCTATCTCATAAACAACACTAGAGCATAAGGTTAGTCCACTTCATTGTCTCAATTAGCCAAAACCAGGGGCGAAGCCAGGATAAATGGCTACCGGGGTCGGTACTTACAGTACTAAGTCCTAATTTATAGAATCCGATAATATAATACCATGCATAACATCAAATTGACAAAATAACAATGCATATTGTGACAAAATAAGGTTTCGCAAGAGTAGTTACCTCTTACAGTTTGCCTCTACGACTACGATCCTCCATCTTATGAAAGCGAACTATCACATCTTCGATTGGAATTGTGGATAGAAATTCTGGTTTCACGAAGCATATGATACAATCATTCATAAATCCATCTCCAATGCGATTTCTCAGTATTGTCTTCACAATTTTCATTGCTGAAAAGCACCTCTCCACCGATGCAGTGCCGATAGGAAGAACTAGTACTAGCTTGATAAGCCAATAAACCAAAGGAAAAGCCAAATGTTTTTTGTACCCACCATCATCCTAGCAAGCTTAGAAATAGTGTTCAAGTTGGGAAATCTTTCATCAGCTCGCATATTGTCGATGTAAATATTAAGCTCTCGTTGAAGATCCTTAAGTTGAGTTGAGTTGAAGTCTTCAGAATATGACTTAGCCAACTCCACTAATGTTCACTTGAACTTATCAGCCATACTTCAGCTTATTCTCTCTCACATAACACTATTGAATCATCCGAAATCAGCCATGAAACGTACCAGCCAAACAACACAGCCATCTCTTCTTATTCTTGAAGTGTCTCAATGATTATTCTCATTATCACTGGTTGAGGGTAATTTCCTTTTAAGAAATCCTTCCAAAGTGCTCTGATTGCCTATCAAATTACTAAATTAGTCACAAAATAAAAAACTAAAGCAAATGGCAGGTATGCGTACATTGACACATTTAATACTAGATAGATAGATACCTGGCATCTTGCTGGAATGAAAGACAACGTTCTTGACTAATGCTTGGTTTGTATTGTATAGCTGGAAAAAAAACCCTTAGATCTCAAAATTCAGACTTGATTGTTAATTGCAAACTACATAATTGGGTATTTGAGGGGTACCTTGTCTTGTCTAGATGCCAAGGAAAGTAGGACATCCGGAGAACTTGAGATCAAAGAACGAGCGGCGGCTGAGCGCCGGCCAGCAGGTAGGGGCAACGCCGGCTGCAGGAGATTTGCGATGCATTAGATATGAAGCTGAAAGGGTGCGCACCTGACGCTGGATGCCTGGATCGGAAGCAAGCTGGCAACAACGTTTGGCCTAATGGCCTTCTCCAATTCACCTATGTGGCCTTGAGTAGATGGGCTGCGGACTGCTGTTGCTGGGCTGAGTAGATGGACTCCGGACTGCAGACTGCTGCTGCTGCTAGGGCCACTGGGGTCTCACCAAAATTTTAGCGGGTGTCGTAGCCAGCCAAAAATTGATGGCTATAAGGGGTTACGGCCAAGTCGTCAGGTGTCGTCGGACCCCAACGGTTGAACGTGGCTTCGCAACTGGCCAAAACCAAACATAGGACTTTCAGCTTCATAGAAATTCCACTATCAAAGCTCGGCCAACACATAGGAAACTCAAGAAGGATCTAATCGAGCACATATGGCAACACTATGGAAACAAAAAAAAATAGACAAAAGGCGTTGCAATTATATATAATATAACTATTATATTGATGGTTTCTAAAAATATATTGTAATCATGTCTGCTGCTACAACATGGTGGACTTGCCAAGGTGTCCAATTTTTCCTGCTAAATCTTTTGTCATTTCTGGCTTTCCAAATGTACCAAAGTACTGTTAAATGTTTTTACAACAGGTAATCAGGCGTGGGCTGGTTTATAATAGTGGTTAGAATTAGTTGGATCCCATCATCCTCATCTGTCAAAGTATCTGTCCGTAGTGGAGGATCAGATGAAAACCAAATAGCTCGAGCAAAGTCATAATGAAAGAAAAGATGAGCAATGGTCTCATTCTTACCACAGGGTAGCAGTGCTTATTTATGTGAGTGGAATACATTCCTGCTCTCTCTCCTGTCGTTAGCGCCTTTCGTATCAGCCACCAGGCGAATGTTTACTAGGAGAAAAACGAACATGGTCGCCTCTCGAAGCCTGAACATCCGGTGAGCGGCAGATGCGAAAAAGCTAGGAGTGCCACGATGAGCAGATGCGGAGTTGCCCTAGGCTAGGCTGCAGCTGCAGGCGTGAAGGCCGGGAATCTAGCTATCTGCTGGCAGTGTCTGATCTACTGCTACTAGAATGCTTCCTAGGAATTTCAGGTGCAAAGGTTTCATTTTCTTTTCTTAGCGCGCCTTTAGTTCCCCAAAGTTAGATTTTGGGCTACTGTAGCACGTTCGTTTTTATTTGGTAAATAGTGTTCAATCATGGACTAATTTTCATGGAAATTAGGCTCAAACGTTACTTCGCAATTTCCCAAATTAGTTTTTTTTCGTCTACATTTAATGGAAGGAAGATTTTTTAAGATGTTCAGACATGGAAAAAAGTAGCTGTTGAAACCTTAGCTTTGAAACCTTCTCCCTCTAGTTTTGCAGTCTGAAATGAATGACTCTGTCATGGAAGCAACAAGCAAGCAAGCGTATTAATCATGGCGTTGTTAGTGGGCTTTGGCCGTGGCAGTCATATTCGTAGCTCAGGGGCTCCAAGTCCAACACTAGCAACTTGTTTCGAATTTTTTTAAGAGAAATGCAGAAAGGAGAGTATGAAAATTCCGGTCCACGTCTAGAGGCAGGCGAACAAAAGCCGCTGCCGCCGCATCCTCCCCTACTGTTCTCGGGATTGCTGCCAATTCGAACAACTAACGGCAGGTAGGCCAGACATAGACAAACAATGGATGATTGTGGCCCGCGTCTTGATCAAAAAGTGTGTGCTGACTGCTTTACCGCCTCAAGCAGAACTGGGCCAGATGGAGAAAAATAGAACGGATTATTGGCACGATAATTACTCGGTGAAAAAAGGTCTATTTTATCTTCTTAACTATCCGTGTGTAAGTCAACCTGTGTAGCTCACCTGTTGACTCATGATTGTAACCCTGATGATTCCTACATAAAATCTCTAAGTCGCAAAAAAAAAAAAAAACTATCCATGTGGTAGGAATTTTCTACTCAAACTTTAAAATAAGACATCATGTCCTCTCAACTCTCAAAACTGTCAGCCAGAAGTGGTTGCCATCCACTTTAGTTGAAAAGACCGAAAAAATATCTGATAAGATTTTTAAACCATGAAAAATGATCCTGAGCTTCTTAAAGTTTTGAGAAAAATCTAAAGATAAATTGGTACAGTACAGATTTAAATAAAAGTATCTATAGCTCATGAAAGTATCTCTAGAAGTTTCCAATAATTAAATTTAGCTCTAGAAAATTGAGAAATGTTTTTACAAAAATATGTTAAATTATCAAAATATTATAATCAATGTTTAAACATGTTTTGAGAAAAAAAATTACAACAGAAACATGAGTTGCAGTTAGCATGAATGCAACAAGATTTTAGAATACTAGATGCATTTTCTTATTTTTGTTATGGAAAGTTTGAGATAGATACTAAAATCATAATGTTTTGGCAAAAAATTAGATTTCTTTGGATATTGTTCCCATTTTCTAGAGCTAAATATAATTTTTATAAGCTGCTAGAGATATTTCATGAGATCTAAATATTTTTATTTACAATTTTCATGTCCATATACAAGGCAGGCCACGTCATATAGCCCATGGGCTACAACTTCGTCTAAACTTTAATGAGGCTACTAACCAATTTGGCCTAAAAACCATCATTATATGATTTGATTCATTGGCCGTGAAAGGAGCGTTGTTAGTGGGCTTTGATTATGGGTCACGGCGTACGGCCCATGGGCTGCCAATTCGGCCCAAAAACTATCGTTATACGATTGCTTTATCGGCCACGATCCTCCTGAAGAAAGAGCTGCATGAACTCGGGTTTCACCACCAACCGATTCAGTGCACTGAAGCCAACACCATTATTTAGGCCCTGTTTGGTTGAGTTGTGTGTGGCTGTAGGATTGTGGTAATGTATTTGTGGAAAAATTGCACTGATGCTAAGAGTAGAAAAATTGAAAGTCGCTTTTAGTTAAACAAGTATAAAATATATCTTTTATCTTTATCTCTCTTGAAACAACTATGGAAGAGCTTTTTATTCCACCAATTTGAAAAGCCAAAAGCGTGGTCAACCATTTTAAAAATGAACTCTGCAAACCACTTACGAAAAATTCATCCAAAAGTAGCCTCTTTGATTGGGCTTTTTTTTGAGCCTTTGAAGCAAAGCCATTCCTTAGACTCTCCATGAGCCCAATTGCCCAAAGCAGGCCAGGGTAACTCATCATTGATAAGCTCGCCAAACGCCCAAACCCACAAGCAAAAGAATTCAGAATATATTACTACATACTCCTTCCTCCCTCCGTTCCAAATTATTGATGTTTTGATTTTTAGATACATAGTTTTTACCGTGTACTTAGATATACACATATTTAGATATATAGTAAAAACAATGTATATTTAGAAAAAAAGCTAAAATGTTTTATAATCTAGAACGAAGAGAAAGTAGTAAATTCAGTTCTCAACCAAGTGAGAGACGTGGTTGCAGCAACTGTTGGAGATGACGGGAGTCGGCAGACGATAGCCCAAGGGCCCAGCCACTTCGGCATACATACAACCACTTGCTCAACCGATTGACACCGTGCCCATACTCTCCTGGTTCCATGAACGGGACCGCTACTATTTCCACGGCAATTCACACGCAATGCAAAAAAAAAAAAGCAAAACCATCTGGTGGCGATGTCGCCGATTGCTCCTGGTATGGTATTCTGAAAACGGAAAGCAAAACCAGCAGTAGCGAGCATGGCAAGTGAAACTTTTGCTCTGCAGAAGCAGAACTGACTTCCACTCACTCAGTTACTCGACAGCCACAGCTCGAGTTCAGTCATCCATTCCAACCTCGATTCTCTCAAACGTCTGTCGAGGTAAGCTGGAGCTGAAAGCAAGCTTGGGCCGGCACCGGCGACCGCGACAGGAGTTTGGCACGGGCCCTGCGGAGGAAACAGCTCGCTGGCTTTCTCTGCACCGCGGCCCAGTTCGCTATCCAGCTCACAACAGTAGTTGTTGGAGGTTGGAACTGCCGAACTGGAACTAACCTATAGCCATCCATCCCGGCTTCGGGAAGAAAAAGGATAGCGCTTTTTGACCCTGAACTTGCGAAGGAGTAGGATGAATGGCCAGTGTTCGTATCGGCCCTACCTCCGGTCAGTTCAGAACCTTTCAATCCTGCATCTGTCGGCTTCAGGCTCAGCGAGCAACTGCACGAGCCAATAATTCATCCTTTACTCGGCTCCATCCCAGCCAATAATGATTTGGCTTATACTGTTGGCTCTTGCTACAGGAGAAGACAGCAGGCCATTCAGTTTTCGTGAGAAACGAAAAGGAATGGCAGACCAATGCAGAAAAGCGTACTAGTAGGATAAGTTCGGATAAGCCCATGAAGTCTTAATCCTGCCTAGATAAGTCTCTTAGTTTAGGGGGAAAAAACGACTACAGTTTTGTAAATAAATTTGGGTTACAATGTCTACTTGGTGTCAAATCTGGTAGTTTTAAAAACCACACTAGTATTTTTTATGTTAATTTAAAAACTAGTGTAATATTGCAGCTGCTGTTGTGTTTGGAAGATTTTTTTCGCGAACAGTGTTTGGAAGATTGGAAAGTCCACCCTGGAATCCGTTTTTCTTTCTGAAGCTTTGGCTTCTCATTCAATAGTTTTTATTACATCCAAAAATAAGGACATAATCTATGTGGCACCGAGAATGCAGTTAGGACATGCACTGTGGTGGGTGCTTGTAGGAATGCATGCTGACAAGCCATGTGCTTGCAGCGAGGAAGAGATGTTGAGCTTTGCATTGCTTCAGGTGTTTGCTGCCTGCTAATTGGATAGTAGTACTTATTACCCTATTTCAGTAAGATTTTTTTTTTTTTACATTAGTGCTTCATGATTTGGCTTATACTGTTGCCTCTTGAACACTCATGGCCAACCATCTTGCAACAACACAAGCGGCGGTTCGGTTGGTGTTAGCGGCAGGTGACGCTGGTTTCATTCAGGACAAGATTGCAGAGTTGGCAGACAGCAATTGGAGCGAGGGTGGTCATCAGTCCACTTGTTGAGCTGCTGATCTGAATCTGATTGACAGCATGCTTGACAATTGGGAGTTGGGACCCCGGCTACTACTACTCCTACATATGCTGCACTGATGAGTCGCTCATCACTGTTTGCTGAATCATCCATAGCCAAGAACTCTTGCGTACCAGCGTGGGCAACACTGATGACCGGGGAGGAAAAAGTGCACGGCAGTTTTTCCCCCAAGGCTCACAGCCTCTTACAAGCAGTTTTCAGAGACTTCACGTCCAGGTCTGCAAAATTCTAAGATCTACAACA
Source organism: Miscanthus lutarioriparius (assembly GCA_904845875.1). Classification (NCBI taxonomy): domain Eukaryota; kingdom Viridiplantae; phylum Streptophyta; class Magnoliopsida; order Poales; family Poaceae; genus Miscanthus; species Miscanthus lutarioriparius. The sequence continues at coordinate 2,837,423 of CAJGYO010000016.1, read as the reverse complement.
GATAGCGGCGAAACTTGGTTCACATTATCCCAAACCTGAGTCTGACGGGATGGACTAACTCAGCGCAAGTGGTGCACATTATCGAAATTCAAAACCATCCCATCCCCATTGGTTCACAACATCTATCTATCTTGCACACCTCTTCCTTTTGTTTCAATTTTCAATATGAAAATGGACTCTTGTATAAATGTATTTTGCTCCAATCATGTCCTCCGGCGTGCTTGCATTATTGCTGTTGTTTATTCTCATTCAGATTCCTTTCGCGTGACATGTATGGAGCCATTGACCGCATGTCTGTATTCCGTTTGCTCTATGTACAATACAAGACACGCAAGTTGCTCTGTATAATAAGAACAGAGAAACTGAAGAGCAATGGAGAATGGAGAAGCACGAAGTTGGTTGCCGTATAAGAAACTGACGAAGATGGAGGATGAAGGAACTACGAACAGCTCATATGAAGTTCATACAAACAGCAAGCTAATGCTGTCGAAGTCAAACACACGGAGAGAAGACAAAGTGACATACATAATACATAGAGTCCACTTGGCCGTGGTTTTCAGAGAGTTCAACGTCGGAAGGCTGCAAAGCTAGCTGCACGTTCTTCAGGCTACGACGCACATCGGCGTTCTTGGAAAGAAAAAAAGGCGCACATTTGATGTCAGAAGCTGCGATAAGTTCAGCACTCGTTTCTGAAGAAACGGAACAGAATGGATCGGCAGTCACGTTCAGAGCTCTGAACTTTTTCCAGCGAGGTGAGCAGGAGCCTCCTTCCCTTTTGGGACCATCACCCACCTATATCCCAAAAAGTTCCCTGAACCTGAACCAACAATCTTTTCTCTTGCTCTGTTCAATAATACAATGTGGTTTATCTTTGTCGTAAGCAGTGGTTGGATTCAGCAATAATGCACGTACTCTTTGTGTATGTAGTATTATTGTCGCTGTTCCTTTCTGATCCAGAATTCCACATGGCGGCTGACTCGGGTGCCCACAACTAATCGTTAAAGCGCGGTGTGCAGCCGGCGCAAGAAATGCTGCAAGTTGCTCTAAACAAACTTTCACCCGGTTCGGTTGGGTTTGTTTGGCTAATAAGGCATGGCTGAAAGTACTATTAACTTATTTGGTATAAAAGAAAAATAATATTCGTTAGGTTGAAAAAGTACGACTTATAATGAAAAAAAAAAAAAAGCGAACAGGCGTTGGGAACTGGAGTCATGCATGACTGGGTGGGTAGCAACCAGCCAAGCGCAGACTGCGACCTGCCTGCATGCTCTCTCCATGGCATGGCAAGGCAACCCAAGTTTGTGCAAAATCTTGTCGCTCGAGGTGGAGCGCTGAACTTCAATTTCCCACCTTTTGAAATAAGTTTAAATTTTTAGGCTGAACATGAAACTCAAAGTTTGTCTTTTTGGCCAATCTGGATGGCTTGATTTGGTCGGTGTTTCTGTGGATCACAAATTCACAGCTGAGGCGACTCCAACCTACCCTCACACGGATCGACCTGATCAGTTTCTGGGATCAATCACTGCACAACTGCAATCCTACATGCTGGAACCACTAGCCATGGACAGATCACATTCATATATAAAATAAATAAATATTATCAGTCTTTTCGCTCGTTGGTTTGGGTCAGGGCTTATCAATCAACCAACAATGTTTTTCTCTCATAACAAACCAGCATCAGCCAGACTTATCGGTCCAGAAACCAACTAACATATACGCAACATGCCGTATATATACGCGAGAGCATCATTGACAGCGATCGATAGAACGCATCGCCAGCGCCTGGGGCCGGCCCCTGCGTTTTGCTCAGCCACAGATCAGGACTCAGGAGCCTAGAACCTTCTTCGTATCATTATCAACTACCATGTTCATCCACGTCACCAACAAAAATCTACTTCTCACATCACGTTTGGTATGACATTTAACCATATTTTTTGTAGTACTACTACCACCATTTACAAGCAACTCTGGAGCTCAAGCATCTCTACACTAGCGCATATGAAATGAAACTACGAGGTACCATGCATGACAGCGACCACTCACTCACCTCCAGCCACCATTAGGGCCGCGGCCATGGCCCACCCGGCGAGATTAGCCGGCGCTAATGGCGGGGATTCCCTTTACTTTAATATACACATCCATACACCGGGCACGTGGCGCGCATGGGCACCCCAGAACTGCCCTTGCCTCCCAGCCTCACATTGCCACGCTGGACCCACGGGCGGCGTCCGACGTGGAGCCGGAGCCAGCCAGCGCCGCGGAGGCGGCGGCGGTGGGGTCGTCCTGACCGGTCAATGGCGTCGTCGTCGTCGCCCCTGCGCAGGTGAGCCGTGCCGGCGCGCCGAGCGCCGCGTCCACGGCGGCGTCGCTCCACCGGTCCTTCATCGCGCGGTTCAGCCGCGCCACGAAGCCCTCACGCCGCGCCTCCAGGTGCCTCAGGAGCCGCGCCGACATGCTGCACCCGTGCCCGTCCTCGTCCGACAGAGGTGTCGCCGCCGCCTCGGCCTCGGCGCCATCGCAGGCCACCGCGACGGAGGCGAGGTACTCGACCATGGACTCGGTGACGCGCGCGGGGGCGGCGCCACGGCCGTCCCAGAGCCACATGCGCGCGACGGCGCGGCGCAGCGCGGCGTCGGCGGCGGAGCCGGCGGAGGTCGACGCGACGAGACTGGGGCTCAGGGTGACGACGTACTCCCCTGGAGCCGCGGCGTGCACCGTGGCGCCCGCGGTGAGGTTGCTCCCGGCCATCCGGACGGTGACGCGGCGGACCTGCCTGCGCGGGAACGACGGGTCCGGGAACAGCGCGCGCTCCACGCCGCGGCTGGCGTGCAGCAGGGCGCGCTCGGCGCGGCCGTTGGACACGAAGAGCAGGTCGAACCGCCGCCCCACGGCGCTGCCCCGCGGCGCGTCGTTCGCAACGGCGACGGCGAAGCCCTTGCCGGCCTCGTGCTGCGCGAACAGGGACGCGCACGCGACGGTGATCACGGCCGCCAGGCGGAGGACGATGCTCTGCGTGGAAGGGGAGGAGGAGGGCGCCGGACGGCCGTCACGGCCCGATGGCGCGGCGTCGGCGGTGGTGATGTCGACGCAGGATGAGGCGGTGGAGATGGGGAGGAGGAGCGGAGCCTCCATTGGTGTGGTACGGTGGAGCACCGCACTGGAGCCGAGGGACGAGCACGGGAGGAGAAAGACTAAGGCCGAGGCTTTGGCTTGTAAGCAAGGCGTGGGAGTGGGAGGCAACCGGGCGAAGCTAAGCTAGCTCGGAACTGCCTGGTGGTGGCTGCCACAATAATGCGAGCGGCGCGGGTTATTTAACGGCAAATGTTTTTGGCGCCCGAGTGGAGTGAATGAATGGGCCGTGCTGAACTGCTGATGATTGATAAACTGATTAGGTCTGTGTTTGGTGCGTTGGCCGTCCAGTGTTAGCTTGACAGGTTTTTCTCGGACGCGTCCGAGGACAAAGAGAACAGGGAAGACGACGCTGCAGTGACTTAAAAAGACCAGAGAACAGAATCTAGCAGTGCCCACTCTTGATAAGCATGGCTTTATATCGCTGAGATCTAAGCATAGGCATTTATATATATAACCATTGTTACCATCACAAATATACCAAGAATATCACCCACAGAAACATAGCACAAATTACGAAACAACCACAAATCTTCTATGTCCTGATAGTGCTGATAGCACGGCGGCCATCGTGGTTCTTATGGTTCTGTGCAGCCATACTACATGGTCATTCATTACATGATCGGCCACTACAGTATTTATGGTTCTAGTTTTGTTTACAATTTGAATTCATGACACTATTAAGCACTGTCTTAGCCTGGAGGTTAGAAAACGTTGATCCAAATATGCGCGAATACTACAAGCAAAGCGAAACGAAGCATGCTCGAGCAAGGGGACTGCCACTGCCAGGATGTTGATAAATAGACCCCAACTTAATCAGCAGAAGAAATAAAATCCCTTTTTACTCTAAAAAAGGGATAGAAAAAAAAATTGTGCTAGCACTACAAAGAATTTGTTTTTGCATAGGCAGATGCTCAAACAGCGGCGGGGCAGGAATTGTGCCGGGGGGTGCAGACAAAGAGTTTCGACTAAGTGAACTGAGTGTAGCATATTTGTTTAGATTTTTACACCGGGGTTAGCCTCTACTGTTCTGGTTTTATCCTATTATTTAACGATTTAACCATGCTCGCTATTCTTTCCGTGGTACACGACTGTGTCTTTGAACAATAGGGCGCATATGATGACTCATGAATCTTGAAATCTATCGGCTTATTATTTTGGAAGTGCTCGTACCCGTGGTAGGTGACCATGTCTGTCGACAACGGGGCGCATGTAATGACTCATGAATCTTGAAATGTGCTGGCTTAGTATTTCGGAAGTGACCATATTGGAGCATCTGCGTCTGTACTACGATTCACAATAAAAAAAAGACGATCACCGAATTGTTATTGCTAACTAAGTACGCATTCAGCAAAACATAAAATATAATGAAACATAAGTATTTAGTAAAGCAAAAAAAACTCAATAAATATGACCTATCTATCATGCAGGCAAACAAATTTGGATAAATTGAAGTATATTATTTTAATTATGTTTATACGATTTTGTTGTCTAGAAGATATCAATAGACCTATATAACAAGTTTTTATTTATTATACCCTTTTTAATATAAACTTAGGCTATTAAAGTATATATATATATGATATAAAAAAAGTTTGTACTGTTAGGGGGGCATGGCCTCCTTGGCTCCGCTCCTGCGCTCAAATACATACATGTAATTCTATTTTGGTGTATACATAAGACGCCGGGTCGGTAGCGGAGCTCGCCGAAATGCAGAAGGCGGCGGCGGTAGCTCGTCAGTTGAACTTGAAGACATAAAAGTTTTCCGCATATGGGGCAAAGTCCAATAGTAAGGGCACATTCCTAGCAAACCAATGTTATATAACATAACTAGTTAGAGAAAATTGCTCCAGAAAACGCCAAACATTCGTTCATTTCGGAATTTACCTCAAAAAAGGTGGTGGACTTTTCGTGCCCACATGGAAGGAGAGCGATGAATGACCAACTCATCTTTTCGGCCTGTTCGCTGGTTGGTTTCTGGGCTGCTTTGGGCTGGTTGGTGCTAGTTTATTGTGAGAGAAAAACACTGTTGACTGACTGATTTGCACTGGCTGAAACCAACAAACGAACAGGCCATTTGAAGCATGTGTCACGTACGGTGTTGAAGCTTTCTTTCTTTAGCCTCTTCTTTCTCTTCGTCTCCCTTTTCCTCCCTCTCCTCCACTCCTGCCTCTCTGGTCACTACATGGGGCTCTAGCAAATAGGGGGGGCTTTGGATCCACCCGTGGGCATGCTGGTGGCGAGTGCAGATCAAGACTTAAAACTGGTGGGTCTACCACTGGGAAAAAAGGCTAACGCATAAAAATTGACTGCTAAGCGTAAGAGGTCCTATCCAGCAAAACTGTGCCTCTTAAATCGAAGAGTAACTAGAGACGGCGCATGGTTTTGCAAGTGAAATTATTTCGGCTCCTGTTTGTGACTATAACCTCAATTTATTCGGTAAATCGAAGCAAACTGGGAAGTAGGTTTAAAAATCAAATTTTGCATAGCACTCCAGATATTTTCACCACCAAGGAGAAGCACTAACGAAATACACCGGCCATTTAATCATTCAGGACAATCTAAGCTATACACTTCATCCAACGAGATGTCTGTGTTTTATGCATCTGATGTCGCAACTTGTTCAAAACATTCTCATTTTTTTACCACAGCCTACACATGCGATAACATGACACCTCAACAAGTTTCGTGATTTTCGGACTTCGTATGGACTTTATATAATTTTAAAACACTTTTCCGGCAAGTGGCTCGTCACGTTACTTGAAGAAGATGCGCGAAATTTATTGCGAGTTCGTGGATAGAGACTCAACATACACCAAATACCATGGATAACATTTTTCGAAGCACTAGATTACAATATTCCATGCACTTGCAGTTCAAATTTGAAATAGTCGGAAAAATTCAACAAAACAAAACTAAAAATTGTCCCAAATTTTGAAATGGACTTTTAATTACTGTAGCAAGGCCCCCAAAAAAATGGGGCGAAAAAAACAAAAAAATAATTTGCCGAGTGCCAACCTTGGCACTCGGCAAAGAAGCATTTGCCGAGCGCCAGGTCACAGGGCGCTCGGCAAAGAATTTTTTTTAAAAAAAAATAAAAAAAAACCTTTGCCGAGTGCCGCTAGGCCTGGCACTCGGCAAATCTTTTAACCTAAAGGCCCAGAATGGGCCGGCCCAACCCCACCCTCCTCACTCAAATCTCCCACCCGCCCCTCGCGTCGTCATCGCCATCGCCGCCACCGACCCCATTGTCGTCCCCCCCCGGCGGGACCTCACTGCCCGCCCACGCCTCTGCCCCCCCTCATCGCCCCCGCCTCGTCCCGTGCGGCCTTCGCCTGGCCTTTACAAGGCCTCCCTTAACCCAAGGCCAGGGCTTCATACCAGCCCAAGCTGGCCTTTTGCACTCGCGCCCAGCTGCCCCACAAGACCACACGGTGGCCCGCTCAAGACCACGCTTTGGCGGACCCACGCCAGGTTCCCAGGCGGCCCTGCCCCTGGTCCCCGGCCGCCCCAGCTCGTCGGGCGCCCAGACTCTGAGCTCCCGGGGACAACGACCAGCCTGGCCCCGAAGCTCCCCACCCCCCGAGCTCCACCGGGCCACCCTGTGCCTCAAGGGCCGGCCAGCGAGAGGGAGAAGGAGAGGGCAAGAGGAAGAAAGAGAAGGGGAGGAGGAAGAAGAGGAAGGTGCCGACCCGACCGCCTGTCGATCCTCGATCCTGCCCGACCACCACGTTGATCCTCGCGCTACTGCGGTCATCCCCGCCGTCGTCGTCGGCCCTCACTCTTGCCATTCTTGCCGCCAAGGTAAGCCCTACCCTTGTAGTGTTAGTAGTAGTAGTAGTTAGTAGTGTTAGTAGTAGTTAGTTGTAGTGTTAGTAGTAGTAGTTAGTAGTGTTAGTTGTAGTGTTAGTTCTAGTAGTTAGTAGTGTTAGTTGTAGGGTTAGTAGTAGTAGTAGTAGTTAGTAAATAGTAGTAGTTAGTAAGTAGTAGTGGTTGTTAGTAGTGTTAGTTGTAGGCTTAGTAGTAGTAGTTAGTAAATAGTAGTAGTTAGTAAGTAGTAGTGGTTAGTAGTAGTAGTTGTTAATAGTTAAGTAGTTCTTAGTATTAGTACTGTTAGCAGTTAAGTAGTTGTTAGTAGTAGTTGTAGGGTTAGTAGTAATTGTTGTTGTACTACTTCAATACTTTCATCTGCATGGAAAGAGAACTAAAGTACATGGCTCCTCTTGATATATTGGTGGTTGTTGGCCTTCGTGCCCATGTTTGGTATATATGTGGTTGTTGGCCTTTGTGCCATGTTTTTGCAGTTTTGGGAACCTCCCAGCAGGGGAGGTGCTTGAAATTTTGAGTCGACACTAACCATTTTGCCCTTTTTGCGGGAGGACCTGTGGGAGGGACTCAGCGACCACGATCGCCTCTTCGTCGGCATTGCGGGTCTTCACGCACCGCGTCGACTTGCCACTGACTGACTCCACCACCGCCCTACCACCCCTGACCTCACCGGCACCCTAGGTATAACCCCTCTATCCGTATGTGGTCTTTGGTCACAGAACCTAGTTAGGTGTCTCCGTCCAAAAAGAGATACAGATTGGAGGTATACTGATCTTTGTATATCTCATGACCGTATCTGCTTCGGATTGTCCACATTTTTGACAGCCAGCGGATGCGTAGATGTGTTAGTTTCCATGGTCCGCTCCGATGCGAGATGGTGTTTCGGCATCACCCCTGTTGTTCTCGGATACACTCTCCCTTGCGGGACGTGCATCGGGAGAAACGGTGGGGAGTCTTGCCAAAATTCTGCCTCGATTAGGGAGCGAGCATGAAACTAACCTCATCTACGCATCCGCTGGTGGGATTAGGACCTATCCTCACCTATTAGAGAGTAGGAACACCGCGTAGATGCAATTGATGGTTACATTACTATGTGCTTGTATATGTGGAAGGATGGAAGACCGTCGGTGGATGTACACGGCCGGAGAAGCGGGAGTGACTTTGACATTGAGTGGGTGAATGGGACGATGCTTTCTTGGAACATGCATGGAGCTCGAGTGTAGCTAAAGGACATTCTAAACTTTGGTGTCCCTATAGCAAATGTGACAACAATGTAAGGTAGACAAGGTGACCATGGGTAAACATCTTGTGTACAATGGTTATCTGGTTGGCTACCACCGGTGGATCCACCATGGTGAAGCAGATCGTATAAAGAGCGGAGGTGGTGAGACCACGCCTCGAGGCTTTTGATGATGATGCCGAGTAGCGCAGACATGCTAGATGACACTCACCAAGCTCACTTCATGAGACGGACGTGAGAAGGAGGAGATGGAGGAAGCCGATAAGGCCTTCTACGAAAATGTTGGACTCGGCGCGCGAAACCCCTTCATGAGAGTACAACGGTTTCTCACCGGATGCCATTGGACGTGTTATGGGGTTGAAGGCCGAGTTAAATCTGAGTCGCGAAGGCTTTGATAAGATGTTGGCCGTGTTTGGCAGCATGCTACCGGAGAAGCACATTCTGCCGAAGAACTTGCACGAGTCACAGAAACTACTTCGTATGCTTAAGATGCCATATGACAAGATACATGTTTGTCCGAAGGGGTGTGTCTTATTTAGGAAAGATCACAAGGATGCAAAGTACTATCCGAAGTGTAAATCCTCAAGGTACCTAGAGTTAGACTCTGGAGATGGCCAGAAGAGGCAGCTTACGATCCCCGCGAAAGTCCTACGACACCTTCCGTTTGTGCCGAGGATCCAATGGCTTTTCATGACCGAGGAATCCGCGAAACAGATGACATGGCATAAAGAAGTTGTACGGTACAAGCCATGGACGATGGTGCATCCGTCCGATGCCGAAGCATGGACGTACTTTAATGACAAACATCCTGACAAAGCAGCTGAGGCTCGTAATGTATGTGTCGCGCTGGCAACAGATGGGTTCAATCCTTATGGACAGTTGTCTGCCCCATACACATGTTGGCCCGTGTTTGTTATCCCCCTGAATCACCCCCCCCCCGGCATCTCCTTTCAACGGCATAACGTCTTCTTGTCGTTGATAATTCCTGGACACCTGGGGAGTAATATGGGTGTGTACATGGAGCCTATGATTGATGAATTGATCGACGCTTGGGAGAAGGGGGTATGGACATACGACCGAGCTACAAAATCATCCTTCAAGATGCATGTTTGGTACCACTACTTCTGCATGACTTCTGGCGTATGGGTTATTAAATGCTTTGGTGTGTCCACGGGAAGTTCCCGTGCCCAATATGCAAGGAAGTCTGTGATGTTTATTTGGTTGAAGAAGGGTGGCAAGTATTCGCTGCTTCGGCGAGCATCGCCAATTCCTCCCTTCTAACCATCCATTCAGATAAGACATCAAGAACTTTCTGACGAAGGTGTTGCGGTGATAGACCTTAAACCACGCATGAAGAGTGGTCTTTGGTGCGTGCTCTTTCGAGATAGATGCTCTCGTGCCCAATGAAGGAGGTGGTTTTGTGGAATATGGTGAGGAACATATGTGGACTCATAAGTCTGGCTTGACAAGGCTCCCCTATTTCGATGACCTTCTTCTGCCACATAACATTGATGTAATGCACACTGAAAAGAATATCGCCGAGGCACTTTGGGGAACTCTCATGAACACTGACAAGTCTAAGGACAACGTTAAGGCTAGAGTGGACCTAGCGACGTTGTGTGATAGACCGAAGCAAGAGATGCGGCCTCCTAGTGGCCGAAACAAACAATGGAAAAGACCTAAGGTCGATTTCGTCTTGGAACCCGATCAAAGGAGGGAAGTACTAAAATGGATCAAGACGTTAATATTCCCAGATGGATATACATCAAATCTGAGCAGGGGAGTGAACTTAGGCACTTTACGAGTCAACGAGATGAAGAGTCATGACTACCACATATGGATTGAGCGGCTTCTTTCGGCGATGGTCCGAGGCTATGTCCCTGACCATGTCTGGCAAGTGCTGGCAGAGTTGAGCTTTTTCTTCCGTCAGCTTTGTGCCAAGGAGATATCTCGGACCGTCACTCAGGACTTGGAAAAAGCGGCACCTGTGTTGCTCTGTAAGCTGGAGAAGATCTTTCCACCCGGCTTCTTCTTGCCCATGCAGCATCTGATTGTGCACCTCCCGTCCGAGGCACGTTTGGGGGGGGCCCGTGCAAGCCCGGTGGTGCTATCCAATCGAGAGATGTCTAAAGACTCTTCGCAAGAAATGTACAAATAAAGCTAGAATTGAGGCTTCCATTGCAGAGGCAAGTCTAAGGGAGGAGGTGGAAAACTTCACAACACTATACTACAAGCCGAAACTTCCTAGCAATCATAATCCACTCCCTCGTTACAATGTTGGCGAAAATGAATGGACCCACAGCCTGTTCCAAGGCCAACTCGGCAGCGCAAGTGGATCGACCAATAAGATATTGGAAAATGAAGAGTGGTGAAGTGTCATGCTATATGTGTTGACCAACCTTCCTGAGGTGCAGCCATTCGTCGAGTAAGTTCTCAACGAACTTGTTTCAATACGCCCTGAATATTCTTCATGCAACCCCACTGATTCTCGTTCGGACAGGGAATTTGTTCGTGAGTCCTGGCATTAATCAAGGGATCCTACCTCGCAGGAACATGAAACCCTTCTTTCTCGGGGTGTGGGTGCGGGGAGGCCTGATTTCATTTCTTGGTTCAAACAAAAGGTAATGTCCAATTTAGCTCCCACATTCCATATTCCAAGTTTCTCGTTTGTTCGATTAATATAACGACCTATCATGCTTGAGCTTGCAGGCCCAGACTGACTCGTCCATGAGTGAGGAGTTGAGACAGGTTGCAGGCGGCTATGACGTTAGGGTGCAGTCATTTACCGGTTATGACGTGAACGGATATCGCTTCCATACAACAAGATATGAGCAGACTCGGCCCAAATGGAAAAGCACAAATAGCGGAGTTTGCACGCCCGACACTGATGGCCTCGACTATCATGGTAGAGTTGAGGAAATCTACGAACTCTCATTTCATGGTCACAAACATAAACCTGTCGTGTTCAAATGCCACTGGTTTAATCCTCGAGAAACAAGACGGACCCCTCATCTTGGGCTAGTCGAGATTCGAGAAGATTCCGTCTATCCAGGAAAAAATGTCTACATTGTGGCTCAACAGGGCGTGCAGGTGTACTATACGCGATATACCAACCAAGACAAAGCGGATCTTAAGGGTTGGGCTATTGTGCACCAGGTGTCTCCACACGATAAACTACCTGCCCCAAACGATGACGATTACAACTTCAACGCAAACACATATGATGGACAGTTCTATCAAGAAGATGGGCTACCAGGCACGTTTGAGATAGTCTTACCCGAAGCGATCAAAATGGAAGTAGACAACGAAACGGAGGATGACGAGGTTGATGGAGATGTGGTGCAAAATGCCAAGGACATAGAAATGCTTGACCGATTAAGGCTAGGCAATGACGACGAAGACAACATAGAACCTTCAGATAGTGTTGCCCATTTGGACAATTTTGACAGTGATGACGACACCTATGATCCTAATCATGAAGATTATTCCTAATACATGTAATACTATGTTTGTTTTAGTTTGTGTTTTCTTTATTTATTTTGAATCTATTTCTAATATATATACTAATAAGTCTTGTTCATTCTTTGTGATTGCAGGTGATGGCGAGCAGCCGTCCACTACGTGAGATGGCCTCCCTTTACGGGAGACCACACCCTCCTGTTTTAGACGAGGGGTCGGGGTTAGGGGTAGTGTCCACAGGAGGTCAGAGGAGGAGGACCAGGGTCAGCAGGAGGCAGCGGACTCCTTCCCCGCCACCTTCAGATGAGGTGATGGAGGAGGAGCACGTCACGGCCACGCCCGAGGACGAGGACATCCAACAGACCGAGGACGAGGCGGCCGAGGACGAGGCCGCCGAGGGCGACAGTTCCGCTACCCCGACTGTCTACCAGCGAGGTCCCGCGAGCCTCCCTCAGCCTCCGCTTCCTCGTAACCGGGCACTGATTCGCCCTATGGCAAAGTGGTAAGTAACTATAGATGTTATCACAACTACTTCATATGATAATGTTAGAAATCAAAAGAGGAACTGATAAATTTTCTTAATCACTTGTGCAGGGCCTGGTTAGTTTTGTCGGGTACTTCTGCACGCTCCCCCGCGAGCATCCTTGGTGTTTTGTGCAGGAAATGGTACCCTAGCCTTGTGAACGTGTCCGAGGACGTGCGGGAGCCGGCCTACACGTGGGACAGGTACCAGTTGGCCCCTGACGACAGGTACCGCAACAAGCAGGAGTGGATACTAGTGGAGTTTTGGGTAAGTCTCTCTCACACAACATTTTCATTGGGCAAGTCTTTTATTGAAATAATGAATGGATACATCGGTTTTGTATGCAGAGGTATTTCAAGCCGGAAGAAGGACTTGAGGCCCGGGCGGCGCCGCCTGTAGGAAGTACGTCACCGACATGCACCATGAGGCGCGCGTGTAGGCCCATAGAGACTACTACGCCGTGGTGTTGAAGCAGTCCATCAGCAAGCCTGATGCAAGACAGGTGGAGCTGTCCCGGGCCTAGTACCTTGAGGTAGACGAAAAACATTAATAATGATTCGTTTTGAGATTAAGTTGGTTTAATTTTATTTTTTTCTATGTCAAATAATCGATGACTTGTAGGTGATTCCCTGGTGGTGCTGATCCCACTCCGTGTGCTGGGAGATGATCGTGGATAGGTGGTTGTCCAACAACTTTGCTGAGAACCACGCGAGGCAGCGGGACCAGCGTCTGCTGAGGCGAGGTGCTACTCACCATCAAGGCAGCCGCAACCTCCCCACCTATAAATAAGCCTATGTAAGTGATTTCTTTTATCTTATTTGACGCTGAGTTCTGCCTTATTTCTCACTATCTTGCTATCTTACTCACAGGAGGCTGCACACCCGGGCGTGGAGGTCTCGGAGTTCTCTACGTGGGCTATGTCCCACATGGGCAGGGCGTCTTCCTCTGTCTCCTTCGATCCGTCTGCCCCGCGTGAGGTGTACTCCGACCCGACCGTGCACACTAAGGTCCAAGAGTACACCTCAAAGGTGAGGGAGGTCCATGGGGAAGATTACGATGTGCGCACTGAGTCCATTGATGCAGAGACCATCATGAGGCTAGGAGGAGGCAAGAAGCATGGACGGCTGTGGATTGCAGACGACACCATCGACTCCACCACTGTTCCCTCTCTCGACGTGCTCCGAGCACAGAGCACGAGCTCCAGCCAGCCCATACGCCCACGGCCTACTCCGTCACTGCAGCGGGTCGACGCTCTCGAGGTACGTCCTGTTTTACTCGTCGTACGTTCATCTTTGCACACCTAAGTTACATTTGCATTACTGAAACATTGAAGTTTGTATTGCAGGCCGAGCTGCAGGCCCAGAAGCTCATGGTCGAGGTTCAGAGCGCGCAGCTGTAGGCCCAGAGGGAAGCGTTCACGGCCCAGGAGAGGAGGATGCAAGAAATGGAGGCCTTCATGCGGAGTGTCCAGCAAGAGGGTGTACCTTTGCCGTTGGCAGCTCCTCCACCGCCTACTCCTATAGCCACTCCTGTAAGTATGAAAGTTCACTCTTACTAGATGCTTCCTTGACATACAACCATGGTTGACATACAAACTTACTAGATGCTTGACATAGAAACTTACTAGATGCTTGACATAGAAACTTACTACATGCTTACACTAGCTATGACATACAACCATGCTTGACATTCTCAATTTACTAGATGCTTGACATAGAAACTTACTAGACGCTTGCACTAGCTATGACATACACCAATGCTTCACATAGAAACTTACTAGATGAATCTCACACATGCAACCTCTTATCCTTTTTGCAGCTTCCGTCGGCGGGTTCGAATAACCCCGCTCATGCGTCACCGAATGATGGAGCATTTGCTTCACCATCGTGTCATAGGCCATTTTTTTGAGGAGTTGTGCTTCGTCATGTGCTTGGACTTGAGCTTCACTTGTGGTTGTGACTTGTGCTTGGACTTGATGGACTGTGGTTGTGAATTTGTGACTTGTGGTTGTGATATTTGACTTGTGGTTGCGATATGTTGTTATTTGAGTTGTGGTTGTGATATAATGTGTGAAAATGGTTTCGTTGTGATATATATGTGATTATTGTGATGTTTGTGATATATATGTGACATGTGATATATATTTGAATTGTTTGTGTCAGTGGAATGCAAAAAACAAAAAAATGCAATTTCGGTTGATTTGTCGAGTGCAATGGTCATGGCACTCGGCAAAGCTGGGAAACTTTGCCGAGTGCCAGGACATTGCACTCCGCAAAGATTTTTTGTTTATCTTTACCGAGTGCCAAGCTAGGGAGGCACTCAGCAAAGAGCTTTTTAAAAAAATTAAAAAATGGCTTTGCCGAGTGCGCGCCGCTGTGGCACTCGGCAAAGAGTTTTTGAAAAAAAATAAAAAATGTCTTTGTCGAGTGCCCTAACTGTCGTCACTTGGCAAAGGCGCCGTCAACGGAGCAGCGCCATTGACGGCTGCTTTTCTTTGCCGAGTGTCGCCGTTGGCACTCGGAAAAGGCTTTGCCGAGTGCCTGACAAATGGCCCTCGGCAAAGAGCCTCTTTGCCGTTAATTTTTTTTCCGAGGGCTCTTTGCCGAGTGCCCTGGGCCCTCGGCAAAGAGGGCGCCTCCGGTAGTGATTGTTTGTCACATGTTCAATAGTTTTTTTTCTCCCGTTGCAACACACGGGCAATATTTGCTACTATATTACAAAAGGTAAAAAGACAGAAAAACCATCAAACTTGAAACGAAGACTGGAATTAAGTAAGCAATAAAAACATAAAGCAAAAGCAAAAGTTTAACCTATCAAACTAAAAGCCAGCAAGATATATGTACAAGAGAATGTTGGCCGTGCGGTGTTCAGCTCGACACATTTTTCTCGGACGCATCCAAGAGAACATGGCTTATATGACCACAATTTATTGGATATAAATCCAAGCATACTATCATCCTGCAAAGTAGAGGAGTTGGGGTTTAAAGATCAAATTTTGCAGAACAATACAGATATTTTCAACCCCTCGCACTTACATCATAGAGAGAACAATCTAAGCTATACACTTCAGCCAACCACCGTCTAACTCTCATCCTCCATAGATTTTTTTAGTATTTCTTCAGGATGTCCGCAATGCATCCGATCGGATCTTTAATTAATATTAAATTTAAAACCAGCTTGATAGCATCCCAACTCTTCTTTAGACATGTGGCAACAGAGTTCACTCTTTTTTTATACGGAAATGCTTACTTCCGAGCGCGCACGACCTAGTCGTTCGGAGCACACACCTGTCGCCGTTGTCCAATGCGCGGGTCGCGAGCGTCGTGGCCGTTAGATAAGCGACGCCCACGTCTGCCAACTCACCCGTCGTCGCCGCCGACGGAGAAGAAGGCACCGCCCGCACCCCACCACGCGTCCACTCCCCACTCGGCCGCACCAACGAAGAAGATGGCAGTGGCTAGGGTTCCGGCAGCCCGCTCCACCCCCCTTCTTCCCCAACTCTGGTGGTCTTAGAAGAGAAGAGGCTCGGCGCAGGCAGGCAAGCCGGCCAGACGGTGGAGACGGCGGGAGGGCGGCTTTAGGGTCCTGGCAACGGTGGAGGCAGACGGGCCAGGTCGTGGCAGGGGCACCCATGGCCATGGCGGCAGCGTGAGGGTGGGGGATGGGAAGAAAGAGGCCGCCGCAGGCGCGCTTGGGTTTTGTCGGAGGTCTGAGGCCGAGGAGGCGACGACGCCGGATCTGGAGGGGGTCGAGGGCGGTGGCAGAGGCGACATCGCCGGAGCCGGGCATGAAGAGGCGGGGAAGAGGCGGGGGATGAGGCGCGAGGTGGGGAGGAGGAAGACGAAGGAGGCATGCGAGCGAAAGTCGCTGCGCCTGCTCACACGCACGGTAGCAATATCCTTTTTTATATACTAATTATAGGCTGAGCTATTGGTTAGCCAGCGTGAGTTGTATAATAAAGGGCAGATTAGCATGTTGATTTGAAACATTCAGACTGCATCACTTGTCACTATATGTGAAGTTGTGAACACTGAAGAATGGACGATCTGGTGAGCTCTGAAATTCATACTGTCCGTAGATGATCGAGTCTAACAGAAGAACACAGAAGAACTTGATCATTAATCTATCCTAGGAATCTAAAGACATCAGTTTTTTTTTTTGGGCATAAGTGGCCCCGTTTGCTTCGCTGAAAAAATAAGCCGAAACACTGTTTCCGGCTGATTTGTTATGAGAGAAAAATACTGTTCCGATTGAAAAAACAAGTTGAAAAGTATGGATTAGGAGACAAGCGAACAGTGCCACTAGATATGATTTATTTCGTAAGGGTAGATAGAGACCTGAGCCCCATGGTCCGGACGGACGGTTGTGTGGCGGAGTGGCATGCCCGTTGCGCAGATTACAGCAGGGGCAACTGCGACTCCGGGCACTTGGGGTTGCAGCTGGGGCAGATGGCCTGGCACTCTTTCCGTGTGGGGGCGCAGTATTCTCCATTCATGCAACAGTATCAATCAACACCGTCACATAGTCTTAAGACGCAAAATTTCACTGTGAACTTGCTCCCATCTAATGCCGTGGAGTTGACGACCGCGGTGGTAGTAGTAGCCCTTCCAACCTCAAGTAGCCCTCGACGACCTGCGAATCAAATCCATGGACAGATCATATGCATGTCGATATCTGTATATGCATGGCATAAACTTATTACTCGGTGACATGCAAATTAAAGACCAGCAAAGGTTGTAATCTACACATACTTACACTGTGCAGGCGACGCAGAGAGCACAAGGAACAAGAACACAGCCGCCAGGCCGATGGGCGCTGAAAGCTCCGATCCAGGTATATGTATATTATTATTATTATAGATTTATTTCTTTGGGGAATTATATTTATTATTATATGTATACTATAGATTTATTTATAGTTATTATATAGTAAAGCTAAGCACGGGTTGCTCGGGTTTTATAGGGCACATACATGAGGTACTCTGATCATGATGTATACATACATGGAAACGGCCTTTGCATGATCCTCTCTGATCATGATGATGTATACATGGAAAAATAAACAGCCTTTTGCATGATCAGACTCCCTCTTGACATGATGCAAGGAAAAGTGAACAGCCTTTGCAATTTTTATTCCTCTATTTTCTCTACTTTTTCTCACGTTAGGAAAGAAACAAATCGTGAACTGTTCTATTTTCCAAAAGGAAAAGAAAACAACAAGTTGTGGAAGGCGGCATTCGGGCCCCTCACTGTTTTCTTGTTTTGGTTTCGGCCGAGTTTAAATTATAGATTTCCAAAACTTCTACTCTAAATTTGATCTCTAATTCTATTTATCAAAACATTTTTATCTCTACCACAAAAGAGTTATGAACCTATGTTCCATTCCTAACAACTCGACTAGCTAAACCAGAATAGTAAGCACACAACCTAGGTACACAATATAAAGTGCGAAAGCTTAATTGCCTCTCACAAGGTCTAGCTTTTGAAGTAGCTTCTCTTTTACAGTGAGCTGGTCTTTCAACTTCTTGTCCCACAGCGCCTACAAAGCCATTCAGAATCAAACTAGTCAATGTTAAGTTTCAAGAGGAACCATCAGTAGCCTGTCGGCCATCCGCGGGCCGACGGATACAGCAGAGACTAGTCGGCTCGTGGAAGGCCGACAGGATCCTGTCGGCTCTCCAGTTGCCTGCAGGTCGCCTATCCGTAACTGTGCAGACACTAGTCGGCTCCTGGACGACCGACAGGTCACGGGGACAGGCTAATCTCACAATCCTTTCCATCCAAATGCTATATTTGTAATTAATCATTAAAATACTGACGGCCGACAGGTCACGGGGACAGGCTACTAATCTCACAATCATTTCCATCCAAATGCTATATTTGCAATTAATCATTAAAATACTATAATTTAAAAAAATCCAGGAACTTAACAAGCATGATGTTGCAATAACGACGTTCCAATGCCTTGGACACGAGAAAATACCACTTCTTCATGTTACTGGCCTCATACAGCTCCCACCTCCATCCATTCTCCCGCAGTTTAGACACCAACATACTAATCCTGAAACAATGCTCGGAGGGCAGAACACCCAAGTATTCATGTAGCCAGTCTAAAACTTGTTTCCAGCTATAATCTAGCGGCGAATTCAGTTCTGTGTCAAACACCTAGAACTCGCTAAGGTCTACCACGCTGTCCCCATATCTGATTTCACCGTTGCCATGGTAAATTCTGAAAGGGACTAAATTGGTCGACATTCCTGGTCGCATCGTGCAAAGCATCGAGTCAGTATTTATGGTTCTACTTTTGTTTACAATTTGAATTCATGACACTATTAAGCACTTTAGTCTTAGCCTGGAGGTTAGAAAACGTTGATCCAAATAGCGCGAATACTACAAGCAAAGCGAAACGAAGCATGCTCGAGCAAGGGGACTGCCACTGCCAGGATGTTGATAAATAGACCCCAACTTAATAAGCAGAAGAAATAAAATCCCTTTTTACTCTAAAAAAGGGATAGAAAAAAAAGTGCGCTAGCACTGCAAAGAATTTGTTTTTGCATAGGCAGATGCTCAAACAGCGGCGGGGCAGGAATTGTGCCGCGGGGGGGGGTGTTGTTCAGACAAAGAGTTCCAATGTACGTGTAGCCTATTTTTACACCAGGGTTAGCCTCCTACTGTTCTGGTTTTATTCTATTATTTAACCATGCTCACTGTTCTTTCCATGGTACACGACTGTGTCTTTGAACAATAGGGCGCATATGATGACTCATGAATCTTGAAATCTATCGGTTTATTATTTTGGAAGTGCTCGTACCCGTGGTAGGTGACCATGTCTGTCGAGAATGGGGCGCATGTAATGACTCATGAATCTTGAAATATGCTGGCTTAGTATTTCGGAAGTGACCATATTGGAGCGTCTGCGTCTGTACTAAGATTCACGATAAAAAAAAAGACGATCACCGAATTGTTATTGCTAGCTAAGTACGCATTCAGCAAAACATAAAATATAATGAAACATGAGTATTTAGTAAAGCAAAAAAGTTCAATAAATATGACCTATCTATCATGCAGGCAAACAAATTTGGATAAATTGAAATATATTATTTTAATTATGTTTTATACGATTTTGTTGTCTAGAAGATATCAATAGACCTATATAACAAGATTTTATTTATTATACCCTTTTTAATATAAACTTAGGCTATTAAAGTATATATATATATGATATAAAAAAAGTTTGTACTGTTTCGGGGGCATGGCCTCCTTGGCTCTGCTCCTGCGCTCAAATACATACATGTAATTCTATTTTGGTGTATACGTAAGACGCCGGGTCGGTAGCGGAGCTCGCCGAAATGCAGAAGGCGACGGCGGTAGCTCGTCAGCTGAACTTGAAGACATAGTTTTTCGCATATCGGGCAAAGACCATTAGTCAGGGCACATTCCTAGCAAACCAATGTTATATAACATAACTAGGTAGAGAAAATTGCTCCAGAAAACGCCAAACATTCGTTCATTTCGGAAGGAGAGCGATGAATGACCAGTACTCCTCCTGCTCATATTTTGAAGCAGGTGTCACGTACGGTGTTGAAGCTTTCTTTCTTTAGCCTCTTCTTTCTCTTCGTCTCCCCTTTCCTCCCTCTCCTCCACTCCTGCCTCTCTGGTCACTACATGGGGCTCTAGCAAATAGGGGGTTTGAGCCCCCACGCTGGATCCACCCGTGGGCATGCATGCTGGTGGCAAGTGCAGATCAAGACTTAAAACTGGTGGGTCTACCACTGGGAAAAAAGGCTAACGCATAAAAATTGACTGCTAGGTGTAAGAGGTCCTATCCATCAAAACTGTGCCTCTTAAATCGAAGAGTAACTAGAGACGGCGCATGGTTTTGCAAGTAAAATTATTTCGGCTCCTGTTTGTGACTATAACCTCAATTTATTCGGTAAATCGAAGCAAACTGGGAAGTAGGTTTAAAAATCAAATTTTGCATAGCACTCCAGATATTTTCACCACCCAGGAGAAGCACTAACGAAATACACCGGCCATTTAATCATTCAGGACAATCTAAGCTATACACTTCATCCAACCACCGTCTAACTCTCATCCTCCATAGATTTTTTCTTTAAAAAAAAACTTCATGGTGCCCACAATGGATCCGCCAGATCTTCAAATTACTCAGTGTGATTGCAACCCAACTCTTCTTTACACATGCGCGAACATAGTTCACTCGCTTTTTTATATGGAATTCCATCCTGTTCTGTACCTGAACTCGGGAGATTTTTTTTAGGTTTTCAGATATTTTCTTTAGTTTTCTTGTATGAAAGAAAACAAAGCTGAAAGTAAGTAAATCTATATCTATACCTACTGATAAAGAGACAAAATTTCAGGTCATTTTTTTCGTCCACCTCCCCTAACTAACTCTGTGAATGTGAAAATTGTCTATGTTGGTCTGTAAATAGCTCTCCTGATTTATATGATAGGTTCTGGATAGGTACGAATCCAAATCCAAATAGATCTCTACGATTCCAAATAATAATCCTAATCTTTATAGCTAGGAGTCCTAATCAAATAGACCCTCCGATTCTTGCTAATCTGAATATTATCGTCTATGGCCTCCGAGTCACAAATCGTCTCGGATTGCACGTCGTCAAGCTGGTTTCCCAAGCATGCACCTATTACTTGCGTCTCTCTTTTTTTCCTGACCAGCTCACGAGTCACGTAACCCTTTTTTCTTTTGTCGTGTGGAACTTCCGTTCCGTGTAGGAGATCATCGAGTCAAACCACTATTTTTGAATCCGAACATAGCACGATCTCCGGTGGCTACAAAAAATCAAATGCGCAAGCCACTATCTATATATATCTATATCTAACCAATGAAGCAAATAAACACCCAACCAAAGAATCAAAGCATATCGTATATTATGCCAAAAAACATAGACGAAACAAATCATGAAGCGGGCAACAAGGAGCGTGTACTACTCGCCAAGTTGGCAGGGGCAGCTCCACCATCCACTCTCAATTGTCAGCAAAACGAATGGAACCAACAAAGATCAAGTTAAAACAGGCCATATGGAGCTCCGAACAACGCGCAGTGCGCCTCAGTCTCGGCACCGCTGCACCATGGGAGATGAGTGCCTCCGGGGCTCCGCAGTCCCGCGCACCCATGCGCTTTCCGGCTTTCGCGAGCTTGGTCGTGCCCTCCCCTGTGCGTGCTCCAAGCCCCGCATGCTGCATCACGCGGCCATGTTCAGGTGCAACTCAACAGATGGTTCCGTTGCGCTTCTTAACTTATAAAATGAATTAGTTTTGAAATTTTATAAAAAGGATAAAACATAACTAAACAAATATATAACATTTTTATTTATCATTGTTTGTCACATGTTCAATAGTTTTTTTCTCTCCCGTTGCAATGCACGGGCAATATTTGCTAGTATATTACAAAAGGTAAAAAGACAGAAAAACCATCAAACTTGAAACGAAGACTGGAATTAAGTAAGCAATAAAAACATAAAGCAAAAGCAAAAGTTTAACCTATCAAACTAAAAGCCAGCAAGATATATGTACAAGAGAATGTTGGCCGTGCGGTGTTCAGCTCGACACATTTTTCTCGGACGCATCCAAGAGAACATGGCTTATATGACCACAATTTATTGGATATAAATCCAAGCATACTATCATCCTGCAAAGTAGAGGAGTTGGGGTTTAAAGATCAAATTTTGCAGAACAATACAGATATTTTCAACCCCACGCACTTACATCATAGAGAGAACAATCTAAGCTATACACTTCAACCAACCACCGTCTAACTCTCATCCTCCATAGATTTTTTTTAAGTATTTCTTCAGGATGTCCGCAATGCATCCGATCGGATCTTTAATTAATATTAAATTTAAAACCAGCTTGATAGCATCCCAACTCTTCTTTAGACATGTGGCAACAGAGTTCACTCTTTTTTTATACGGAAATGCTTACTTCCGAGCGCGCACAACCTCGTCGTTCGGAGCACACACCTGTCGCCATTGTCCAATGCGCGCGTCGTGGCCGTTAGATAAGCGACGCACGCGTCTGCCAACTCACCCGTCGTCGCCGCCGACGGAGAAGAAGGCACCGCCCGCGCCCCACTCGCCCGCGCCCGCGCCGACGAAGAAGATGGCAGCGGCTAGGGTTCCGGCGGCCCGCGCCACCCCTTCTTCCCCAACTCCGGTGGTCTTAGAAGAGAAGGGGCTCGGGGCGGGCAGGCCGGCCAGACGGCGGGAGGGCGGCTTTAGGGTCCTGGCGACGGTGGAGGCAGACGGGTCAGGTCGGGGTGGGGGCACCCATGGCCATGGCAGCAGCGTGAGGGTGGGGGATGGGAAGAAAGAGGCCGCCGCAGGCGCGCTTGGGTTTTATCGGAGGTCTGAGGTCGAGGAGGCGACGTCGTCGGATCTGGAGGGGGGCGAGGGCGGCGGCAGAGACGACATCGCCGGAGCCGGGCATGAAGAGCCGGGGAAGAGGCAGAAGTTGGGGAAGAGGCGGGGGAGGAGGCGCGGGGTGGGGAGGAGGAAGACGAAGGAGGCATGTGAGCGAAAGTCGCTACGCCTGCTCACACGCACGGTAGCAATATCCTTTTTTATATACTAATTATGGATTTCATTCCATTCCATCCCGTTCTGTACCAGAACTCAGGAGAGAAAAAATCTCGCCGGTCGGCGGCTGCACGCGCGTCCTACCAGTCCGGCCATCGGCCACGACGACTATCGAGAATACAATCTGGAGGTGGCGCACCTGCAAACGGACGCATTCCTTGGCTTTTAACCTAACACGGACACCGACGATGCTGGGTGGGAGGAGCTCGCGGCGGCGGCGAACTAGGGTCCGGGAGGCCTCGCCGACCGGCGAATGGCCAACAGCCCAACACGGTGCAACGACTGCAACCTTCTAGCTCGGTACACGCTACGCTACCGACGCCGCTGGTAGTGATTTGATTTACCGTGTAGGGTTGGGGTCATGTCGCTCGTCGGATCAAGTGCGCTACACGGAGGCCCAGTTAATTTTTAAGGCCCAAAACAGTCCGTAGGATGTCGAGATACAGTTTACAAGTTTTGCTTAGAGCTTTACGTTAGGATCATGCTCGTATGTTCCAATGGGACAAAATAATGCTCGATCAATCTCAGCGCGGGCCGAGCGGTAGCCATAATCGAGTTGACGGACACACAAGTCAACGCCGGATTGGGAGCTTATTGGAAGCATCCCACATACTACCTTTCCACAGGAAGATTACTGATGAAAAGTCCGGAATCTTCTCAGTGCGATCAGCTTATAGATTGCTTGTAACAAGCCGAGAGTCGTGGGCGGCTTGGACTGAAGGGAGGCCGAGCAGATCAAATGTTGGCGCTCAGGAGAAAGAATGGACCGAGCTGTGGAGAACCGAGGTTCCCTCGAAGGTTCGGGTGTTTTTATGGCGTTTGGCCAGACACTCGATCCCAACACGAGATGTGCGACACCATAGGAACATGGCTCCGAATGCGAGCTGTGTATTGTGCGGTGCTGCTGATTCGTGGAGGCACGCTCTTCTGGAGTGCAATCTGATTAAATGTGTGTGGGCTCTAGAGAATGAGAATATTATCGAATTCCTGGGCCAGCTTCATTGTTCGGACGCCCGTGCTTGGTTAGCAGAGGTTATGAGCTCACTTAAACAGGAAGAGATCACACGGGTGGTTGTTTGCCTGTGGGCAATATGGTTTGCAAGACGCAAGGCGATCCACGAGAACCAGTTCCAGAGCCCGTTCTCGATACATGCTTTTGTTGAATGGTTCATCGGGGAACTTGAGGAGATCAACCAAGGGAGCCCAGAGGTGCGCCCGGTGGCGGCGGCTGTCCCGCGCTGGGTGAGACCTCCGAGTGGCTTGGCAAAGATTAATGTTGATGCGGCGATGTCCGAGAATTCAGGTCAAACGACAGCAGCAGTTGTAGCCTGAGACGATGCTGGCAACTATTTGGGGTCGTCTGCCCTGGTGGTGGAAGGGCACACCGACCCGGAGGTGATGGAAGCCATGACCTGCCGCAAAGGTCTCGCATTGGCCAACGATCTTGGCTTGCACTCTTTCAGGATTGCAAGTGATTGTGCCAATGTGGTGAGGAGTCTACTGGGCGAGGGGTTCGGCAGATACGAGACCAATTGTGCGGGAGATCAACGTGAGAAGAAGGAACTTTATTAGAGCGGAGTTCGTCCATGAAGGACGAAAATCAAATGTTGATGCTCACTTATTAGCTAGAAGCTCTGTAAATTTATCGATAGGTAGACATGTTTGGTTTCTAGAGCCTCCCGATGGAGTCTGTAGTTCTTATGTTATTGAATAAATAAAGTCAGAGCTCCCTTAAAAAAAAGTCAACGCTCCATCCACTTGGATTTGACGGCAACTAAGGCGGCGCTACGGAGTATAAGCCTTTACCATGGTACTGAACCGTGACACTGCATCGGCTGGTCATGGGTTTGATTGAAGCTGCGAACGTCCATCTTCTAAATGGAAAGCATATATTTAGGGTGTGTTATGGATTTAGAGACTAAAGTTTAGCATGTGTCACATCTGGTGTTCGGATGCTAATTAAGAGGATTAAACATGAGCTAATTATAAAACTAATTACAGAAGCCATGACTAATTTACGAGACAAATCTATTAAGTATAAGTAATCCATCATTAACACATATTTACTAATCTATATCTATATAGCTCTAGAGATACTAATCTATATCTATATATAATATTAAAGAGGTAAAATTTCTCTCTTCCATTTTTTCCGTCCAACCCTCCTAATTATCCTGACACTAGAGAGTTTCTTCTGTTCTGTTTTTTTTACTTCTCAAATTATACTCACGGGCTCTGTACGTCGTATACGATCAGAACTCATGACCCGCGTGTTCATACGTGTTTGATGAGATTTTGTGACAAGATTTTTTTTTTGCGTGGCTTTAATATCTATGCCCGCAGCTCATGACCCGCGTTCATACTTCATACGTGTTTTATGAGATTTTGTGACAAGATTTTTTTTTTTGCGCGGCTTTAATATTTATGCCCACGTATGTATACCCATGACATGAAGGTTACTCAGGACCAGTAATTGAGATAATCAGCAGGTTAAGTATCGGTAGCTATATCTATATCTAAGTACTAGTATATTTGTGTGCGACGGTCGCTGCCTACACGCATGTTCGATGCACGAAAATCTTGGGTTCGTTAGTACGTCCGGGCCCAAGGAACGACACGTCCTCGCGCTTCGCACATCCAACAGATGAGAGGCGACTGCACGGTCAACGTTGGAAATCAGTCGCCGCACGTTGCAGGATCACGGATGGGAGCCCTAAGTCTCGGCCACGAGCCTACGATAGCGCAGATTGCCCAGGCTGGTGTGGGGTGATCGGTGCAGAGGAAGAGGATGCAAGATAGGAGAACTAGTGGAGGGGTATAGAAGAGGAGAAGATTGTGTAGTGTAGTTTAGAAGATACAAGTGATATGATTGTGTAGTAATCAATCCATCCCAAATTGTAAGACGTTTGACTTTTTTGACATCAAGTTTGATCACTCGTCTTATTCAAAAATTTGTGTAAAATATCACTTCTTTCGTCGTGGTTTGGTTTATTAATAAAAATTCTTCAAGAATGACTTAAATTTGACTATATTTGCACAATTTTTTTGAATAAAACGACTGGTCAAACTTGAGGTCAAAAAAGTCAAACGTCTTACAATTTGGGATGGAGGGAGTAGTAGCTTATTAGTTTACACAATAATAGATCAGAGGCACCTGCAGTCTTGGCAAATTCAGAGTCCAGAAAAAGAAGGTATGTTCTGACAAGCAAGGCAATGAGTAGCAGCAGTAGGAACGACGACAAAATTGTTTGGAAATGGACCACCAATGGACAATACACCTCCAAATCAGCCTATAGAGCACAGTTCCTGGGTTCATACCGCAGATTCTGCACAAATAACATTTGGAAGGCGAAAACTGAAAAGAAATGTAAACTCTTCGCTTGGATCCTCATTCAAAACAAAATTCTAACAGCAGACAACCTTCAGAGCCGGGGCTGGCCTCATAACGATGCTTGTGCGCTGTGCCATGGACCATTAGAAACATGCTACCACCTATGTCTTGCCTGCCCCTTCGCAGAGGCGGTTTGGAGCCATATTACTTCCTCGGAGCACTTCACAGAAATTGATGTAACACAGCAGGCAAACTTCAACACTCTAGCAGACTGGTGGGATCACAGTTTGCGCTTGATCCCCAAAGAGCGCAAACGGGCTTTCAACGGTCTAGCCATCTACACCATGTGGAACCTTTGGAAAGAGCGGAATCGGAGGATTTTTTAGAACACCCATTCCACTGCCCTGCAAGTCGCAGGAAGGATCAAAGAGATGGTGGATCTCCATAAAAGGGCACACTGTTTTCAATTGCATTAAGTCTTCCTAGTTGTCTAGACCTTGGCTGAGCTCCGGCTCCTCCTGTAAATATAACTCTTTCCTCCTTAATTGAATGGCAGAGCTCCTACCGCTTTCGTTCAAAAAAAACAGCAGTAGGAAGGAAGGAGGAGAACGTGCAGTAATCCAATGCCCATCCATTATATTGTCTTGGTGAGGAGGAACAGATGAACAAGCAGCCTGATGTTTTACTGCAAATAAAAAAAAAGGATAGCTGGCAGTGTAGGCAGCAGGGCATGTAACGATCTGTATTTTAGAGGTATCCATTACAGTTCAGAAGTATGTTTGGAGATCAGGAGATGGTGGCTCTGTTTGTCACGCGTGCCCCTTGTAAAATGTTTGAAATAAGCAGGGTTTTCAGAGATGTAGGGTTAGTGGATGCTGAAGATGTGCCTAGCGATGGTGTTTTTTTTTTTTTGCAAAATAGGCTGAGCTATTGGTTAGCCAGCGTCAGTTGTATAATAAAGGGCAGATTAGCATGTTGATTTGAAACATTCAGACTGCATCACTTGTCACTGTATGCGAAGTTGTGAACACTGAAGAATGGACGATCTGGCCAGCTCTGAAATTCATACTTTCCGTAGATGATCGAGTCTAACAAAAGAACACAGAAGAACTTGATCATTAATCTATCCTAGGAATCTGAAGGCATCCAGGGGCCACCGCGACTCCGGGCACTTGGGGTTGCAGCTGGGGCAGATGGCCTGGCACTCTTTCCGTGTGGGGGCGCAGTATTCTCCATTCATGCAACAGTATCAATCAACACCGTCACATAGTCTTAAGACGCAAAATTTCACTGTGAACTTGCTCCCATCTAATGCCGTGGAGTTGACGACCGCGGTGGTGGTAGTAGACCTTCCAACCTCAAGTAGCCCTCGACGACCTGCGAATCAAATCCATGGACAGATCATATGCATGTCGATATCTGTCACTACTGGAAACACGTGCTTTGCCGAGGGCCTGAGGCTTTGCCGAGGGCTAAATCTCGGATACTCGGCAAAGACACTCTTTGCCGAGAGCCACCCACAGGAGCCCTCGGCAAAGAGGCCTTTGCCGAGGGTCCGGCCCTCGGCAAAGACAGACCCACGGCAAATCAAATCTTTGTCAAGGGCCGCGGCCCTCAGCAAAGATGCCCTCGGCAAATTAGGCCCGTTGGGTCACGGCGGCCATTCCCGTCAAGCTTTGCCGAGGGCCACCCGTTAGGCCCTCGGCAAAGGTTTTTTTTTTTTTGTGAAACCAGTTTTTCGGCAAAAAAAATTTTTTTTAAAAAATCTTTGCCGAGGGCCCTAGGTCAGGCCCTCGGCAAAGATTTTTTTTTTTTTTGAACCAGTTTTTCGGCCAAATTTTTTTTTTATAAATCGTCTTTGCCAGGGGCCCGAGACGAGGCCCTTGGCAAAGAAGCCCTTTGCCGAGGGCCAGGCTAGGCCCTCGGCAAAGATTTTTTTTTGTTTTTTTAGCCTAGTTTTTTTGTGGTGCTACAATACATTGTTTTGAACTCAATTTTAAAATTTGGACCAATTTTGACTTTTTTTGTATATTTTCTTAATTTATTTCGATTCTTTGATTTTTTTCGAATATGTCAAATTTGAACTGCAGGTGCATGGAATATTGCAATGTAGTGTTTCAAAAAATATTATTCATGTTAATTGGTGCATGTTGAGTCCCTATCCACGAACTCGCATCAAATTTCGCGCATCTTCTTCGCGTAACATGACGACCGACTTGCCGGAAAATTGTTTTAAAATTATATAAAATCCATACGAAGTCCAAAAATCACGAAACTTGGCGAGATGTCATGTTATCGCATGTGTAGGCTGTGATAAAAAATTGAGAAGGTTTCGAACGAGTTGCGATGTTGGATGCCTGAAACCTAGACATCTCCACATGATCGCATGTGTACGCTGGATCTGGGCCCTCGGCAAAGGGCCCAAACCTAAATCGGGCCGCCAGCCCAAATTCCCGATCGAAATCTTGTCAAAAAAATCCCGATCGAAACCACATCTCCCTCCCCACGCGCCCCACTCATGGCCGCCCCCGTCGTCCCACCACCACCACGCACCCATGCATTGCCCATGTAGCATACCCTTCTGTACACTGGCTGCCGAGTCTGCCGCCCGCCCACCCACCCCACCACCTCCCACCTCCACCACCCCACCACCACCACCATCACACCCTGCCACCACACCGCCCACCTGCAAGCCGCCACCCATGTTTACATTGCACAGCGACACCTGGTCGTCCAGCCTCCTCCACCACCACCGCCACACCACCCACAGCGTGCACCACACCGCCACCACCAGCGTGCCCCACCGCCCCGCTCTCGGCTGCCAGTAGCCTACCCCCCCCCCACGCCCGCCCATGGGCGGCCGAGGTCACGCCTCCCTCCCTTCCCGTCTCCATCGAGCAAGGGGAGGTCGGCCACCCTGGCCGGCCCTCCGGCGCCCCCCCCTCGCCGGCCTTCCCGCCTCGACCCTAGCCCCCAGGCCGCCCCCATCGCCGGCTGCTGTTGGAGGGGAGGAGGTAGAGGGTGAAGTTGGAGGAAGTAGAGAAGGAGACGAGGAGGAGGAAGGGGAAGAAAAGGAGAAGAAGATGAGAAGGAGGAAGGGGAAGAGAAGGAGAAGAAGAGAAAAGGAGAGAAGAAAGGCAAGAGGGGGAGAGGAGTACTCCAACGCCGCTCGACCTCGCCGGAGAAGAAAGTGACCCCCGCATCGCGACGCCTGACTCCACCGCAACCCTAGGTAAAACTCTCGTTGTCGGCCTTCGTGCCGTATGTGGTTGTGTGGGCCTTCGTGCCGTAAGTTGATATGAGGGCCTTCGTGCCGTTGTGGTTGTCGGCCTTCGTGCCGTTGCCAAATGTTGGCCATCGTGTCGCTTTTTTTGCGAGTTTTGGAAACCTCCCGTGCGAGGGAGGTGTTGCCAAATTTGAAACAAACAATAACCTATTATCTTTTATGCGGGAGAAGAGTACGTCGGAGGGGACCCGAGGACCCGATCGTCTTCATCGACGTCATGGTTCTCGGCTCCTTTCAAGTCGCCTCGCCCATCTGCGTCGATTCGCCACTGCCCCGCTAGCCTTACTTCATCGACACCCTAGGTATAAATAACCTCTTTTTCCGCATGTCTGTCGTAGCCCTCGCGTAACCCAGTTAGGCGTCTCCCGTCCGAAAGAGATACGGTCGTAGGTATGCGGATCTTTGTGTGTCTGTGACCGTATCTATTTTGGATTGTCCACGTTTTTTGGACAGCCCGTGGATGCGTAGATGGGTTAGTTTCCATGGTCCGCTCCGGTCTAAGAAGGAGTTTCAGCAACACCTCCCTGTTGTTCTCCGGATACACACTCTCCCTTGCAGGACGTGTATCGGGAGAACAGCGGGGAGGTGCTGCCGAAATTCTGTCTCGGAGAGGAGCGGAGCATGGAAACTGACCTCATCTACGCATCTGCGGGTGAGATTAGGACCTATCCTCACCTATTAGACAGTAGGAACACCGCGTAGATGCAATTGATGGTCACAATACTCTATGCTGTAAATGTTAAAGGATGGAGGACCGTCAGTGGATGTACACGGGCTGGAGAAGCGGGAGTGACTATGACTATGAATGGGTGAAGGGGACAGATGATTTCTTGAAACATGCATTTGGCCTAGGAGCAGGAGGACATTCTCTAGTTTGGTGTCCCTGCAGCAAATGTGACAACAGGAGAAAAGTAGATGAGAAGACCATGGGTAGACATCTTGTGTTCAATGGTTATACGCCTGGCTACCAGCAGTGGATCTACCATGGTGAAGCAGATCGTATAAGAGCGGAGGTGGTGAGACCACGCCTCGAGGCTTTTGATGATGATGCCGGGGTAGCAGACATGCTAGATGATGCCCACCAAGCTCACTTCGCTGAACGACATGAGAAGGAGGAGATGGAGGAATCCGTAAAGGACTTCTACAAAATGTTGGACTCGGCACAGAAACCCCTTCACGAGCGTACAATGATTTCTCAGCTGGATGCGATTGGACGAGTAATGGGGTTGAAGGCCGAGTTAAACCTGAGTCGAGAAGGCTTCGATAAGATGTTGGCCATGTTTGGCACCATGCTACCGGAGAAGCACACTTTGCTGATGAACTTGTACGAGGCAGAGAAACTCCTTCGTATGCTTAAGATGTCGTATGACAAGATACATGTTTGTCCGAAGGGGTGCGTCCTATTTAGGAAAGAACACAAGGATGCAAATTACTGTCCGAAGTGTAAATCCTCCAGGTACCTGGAGGTAGACTCTGGTGATGGTCAGAAGAAGCAGCTTCCGGTCCCCGCGAGAGTGCTACGGCACCTTCCTTTCCTACCGAGGATCCAACGGTTATTCATGACTGAGGAATCCGCGAAACAGATGACATGGCACAAAGATGGCAAACGGTACAATCCTAGGAAGATGGTACATCCGTATGATGCTGAAGCATGGACGTATTTCAATGATAAACATCGTGACAAAGCAGCTGAGGCCCGTAATGTACGTGTCGCGCTGGCAACAGATGGGTTCAATCCTTATGGAATGATGGCTGCCACATACACATGCTGGCCTATTTTTGTTATCCCCCTCAATCTCCCTCCCGGCATCTCCTTTCAACGGCATAACGTATTCTTGTCGTTGATAATTCCTGGACACCCGGGGAGTAATATGGGTGTGTTCATGGAGCCTGTGATTGATGAATTGATCCACGCTTGGGAGAAGGGGGTATGGACATATGATCGAGCTACAAAGACAAGCTTCAAAATGCACGTTTGGTACCACTACTCCCTGCATGACTTCCTGGCGTATGGGTTATTCGCCGCCTGGTGTGTTCATGGGAAGTTCCCATGCCCTGTATGCAAGGAAGCCATGAGGTTCATTTGGTTGAAGAATGGTGGTAAGTATTCGTCGTTCGTCCAACATCGTCAATTCCTCCCTCTAGACCATGAATTTAGAGAAGACATCAGGAGCTTTACGAAAGGTGTCAAAGTGATAGACCCTAAACCGCACTTGAGGACTGGTGCCGAGGTTTGTGTTCAGATAGATGCTCTCGTGCCCAATGAAGAAGGTGGTTTTGTAGGATATGGTGAGGAACATATGTGGACTCATAAATCTGGCTTGACGAGGCTCCCCTATTTCGATGGCCTTCTTCTACCACAAAACATTGATGTAATGCACACTGAAAAGAATATCACCGAGGCACTTTGGGGAACTCTCATGGACACGGACAAGTCTAAGGACAATGTTAAGGCTAGAGTGGACCTAGCGACGTTGTGCGATAGACCGAATCAAGCGATGTAGCCTCCTAGTGGCCGAAACAAGAACTGGAAAAGGCCTAAGGTCAATTTCGTCTTGCAAATTGATCAAAGGAGGAAGGTACTAAAATGGATCCAGATGTTAATGTTTCCAGATGGATATGCAGCGAATCTTAGCAGGGGAGTGAACTTAGGCACTCTGCGAGTCAACGGGATGAAGAGTCATGACTACCACATATGGATTGAGCGGCTTCTTCCGGTGATTGTCCGAGGCTATGTCCCTGAGCATGTTTGGCAAGTGCTGGTAGAGTTGAGCTTTTTCTTCCACCAGCTTTGTGCTAAGGAGATATCTCGGATCGTCGCTCAGGACTTGGAAAAAGCGGCACCTATGTTGCTCTGTAAGCTGGAGAAGATCTTTCCACCCGGCTTCTTCTTGCCGATGCAACATCTGATTGTGCACCTCCCGTCCAAGGCACGTTTGGGGGGCCCATGCAGGCTCGTTGGTGCTATCCAATCGAGAGATGTCTAAAGATTCTTCGCAAAAAATGTACAAATAAAGCTAGAATTGAGGCTTCCATTGCAGAGGCATGCCTTCGGGAGGAGGTGGCAAACTTTACAATGCTATACTACAAGCCGAACCTTCCTAGCAATCATAATCCACCCCCTCATTACAATACTGGCAAAAATGAATCGACCCTGAGCCTTTTCCAAGGCCAACTCGGCAGCGCAAGTGGATCAACCCCAAAGCTATTGGGAAATGAAGAGTGGCGCAGTATCATGCTATATGTGTTGAATAACCTTACCGAGGTGCAGCCGTTCATCAAGTAAGTTCTCAACGAACTTATTTCAATATGCCGTCACTATTCTGCATCCAACCCCATTGATTCTCGTTCGGATAGGGAATTTATTCGTGAATTCTAGCATCAATCAAGGGATCCTACCTCGCATGAACAAGACACCCTTGTTTCGCGGGGTGCGGGAGCGGGGAGACCTGATTTCATTTCTTGGTTCAAACAAAAGGTAATGTCCAATTTAGCTCGTATGTTCGATTGTCCAAGGTGATCGTACGTTTGATTAATATAATGATCTATCATGCTTCACCTTGCAGGCCCAGACCGATTCGTCCATGAGTGATGAGTTAAAACAGGTTGCAAACGGCTGTGATGTTAGGGTGAAGTCATTTACCGGCTATGACGTGAACGGATATCGCTTCCACACAACAAGTTATGAGCAGATTCGGCCCAAATGAAAAACCACAAATAGCGGAGTTTGCACGCTCGGCACTGATGGCCTCGACTATCATGGTAGAGTTGAGGAAATCTATGAACTCTCATTTCATGGAGATGAACCTCTTAAACCTGTCATGTTCAAATGCCACTGGTTTAATCCTCGATCAACGAGACGAACCCCTCATCTTGGGCTAGTCGAGATTCGAGAAGATTCCATCTATCCTGGAAAAGATGTCTACATTGTGGCTCAACAGGCCGTGCAGGTGTATTATACTCAATACGCCAACCAAGACAAAGAGGATCTTAAGGGTTGGGCTATTGTGCACTATGTATCTCCATATGGTAAACTACCTACCCCAAACGATGATGATTACAACTTCAACGCAAACACATATGATGGACAGTTCTATCAAGAAGATGGGCTACCAGGCACGTTTGAGATAGTCTTACCCGAAGCAATAGAAATGGAAGTAGACAACGAAACGGTTGATGACGAGGTTGATGGAGATGTGGTGGTAAATGCCAAGGACATAGCAATGCTTGAGCGATTACTTCTAGGTAATGACGACGATGACAACATAGAACCTTCGGATAGTGTTGCCCATTTGGACAATTTTGACAGTGATGATGAGACCTATGATCCCAATCATGAAGATTATTCCTAATACATGTAATACTATGGTTTTTTAATTTGTGTTTTGTTTATATATTTTGAATCTATTTCTAATATATGTACTAATTAGTCTTGTTTATTCTTTGTGATTGCAGGTGATTGGACAAAGATGGCGAGCAGACGTCCATGCCGTGACACGCCCTCGGTTTACGGGAGAGACCGCCCTCTCCTTCGAGGTGAGGGGTCATCGTCCGGGGCAGCGTCCGCAGGAGGTGACAAGAGGAGGACCAGGGGCAGCCGCTGCAGGAGGCAGCGGTCTCTTCTCTCGACACGTGACAAGGTGCTGGAGGAGGAGCACGTGACGGCCACGGCCACGTCCTCATTGGAGGACGAGACGGGTCAGTAGACGGGCGAGGGAGATGAGGCGCTCGAGGGCGAGGGAGGCGAGGCGCTCGAGGGCGAGGGAGAGGGTACCGCTACCCGGACTCTCTACGAGCGAGGTCCCGCGAGCCTCCCTCTAGTTCCGCTTCCTCACAACCGCCCAGTGATTCGGCCTATGGCAAAGAGGTAAGTAACTATGGATGTTATCACAACTACTTCATAAGATATGTTGGAAATCTTAAGAGAACCTGATAAATTTTCTTAATCACTTGTGCAGGGCCTGGTTGGTTTTGTTGGGTACTCCAGCACGCACCCCCGCGAGCATCCTTGGTGTTTTGTGCAGGAAATGGTACCCCGGCATTGTGCAACTGTCCGAAGAGCCGGTGGTGCGGGAGTCGGCCTCCAACTGGGACAGGTACGCACTGGTCACGGATGACACTTACCGCAACAAGCAGGAGCGAGTATTGGTGGAGTTTTGGGTAAGTCTCTCTTGCACAACATTGCTTAATACATCGCATTCATTGGTTAAATCTTTTATTGAAATAATGAATGGATATATCGGTTTTGTATGCAGAAATATTTCAAGGCCAAAGAAGGACTTGAGGTCCAGGCGGATCGGGCGGCTGCCGTAGCTTGTAGGAAGTACGTCACCGAGATGCACCACCATGGGCGTGTCCAGGCCCACATAGACTACTACAGGTCGGTACTTAGGCAGTCCCTCCCCAAGCCTCAAGCAAGACGGATTACGCTGACCCGGGACCAGTACCTTGAGGTAGGCGAATAACATTCATAATGATTCGTTTTGATATTAAGTAGGTTCAATTTCATCTTCTTATATGTCAAATACTCGATGACTTATAGGTGATTCCCTGGTGGTGCCGATCGTATCCCGAGTGCTAGGCCATGATCGTGGACAAGTGGTTATCACAGGACTTTGTTGACACGCACGAGAGGCAGCGGGAACAGCGTCTGATGAGGCAAGGTCCAACTCACCATCAAGGCAGCCGTAGCCTCCCCGGATACAAACAAGCATACGTAAGTGATTTCTTTCATTTATTTTGACGCTCAATTATGCTTGATTTCTCACCATCTTCCCGTCTTTCTCGTAGGAGGCTGCGCACCCGGGCGAGGAGGTCTCGGAGTTCTCTGCGTGGGCTATGTCCCACATGGGCAGGGCATCGTCCTCTGTCTCCTTCGACTCGGCTGCCCCGCCCCAGGCGTACTCCGACCCAAACGTGTACACTAAAGTCCAAGAGTACACGTCAACGGTAAAGGAGATCTATGGGGAAGATTACAATGTGCGCACTGAGCCCATTGATGCAGAGGCGATCATGAGGCTCGGGAGGGCAAGAAGCACGGGCGGCTGTGGATTGCAGACGGCGCCATCGACTCCACCACTGTTCCCTCCCTCAACACTATTCGAGCACGGAGCACGAGCTCTAGCCAGCCCATACGTCCATGGCCTTCTCCAGCACTGCAGCAGGTCCAAGCACTTCAGGTAATTCTTGTTTTACTCGTCGTACGTAGATATTTACACACCTAAATTAGATTTGCATTTCTGATACATTGGAGTGAAATATTGCGGTAGCGAAATGTAAGAAACAAGAAGGCAAAGTCAAGAGCGAACGCGAGTCGACCGCCGCACACCGCAGCCCGAAGGTCATGTTCGAGGTCAGCAGAAGTAGATGGCGGAGATGATGGTGATCATGCAAAGTCTTAGGCAAGCATCGGGTGTACTGCAGCAGCTTTCAGTCCTCCACCTCCTACTCCCAGCAGCTACTCATGTAAGTATGAAAGTTCACTTTTCGCTTCTGCTTTGCATGTATGTCGGCGTTCGTGCCATTGTGGATGTCGGCGTTCGTGCCGTTGTGGATGTCGGCGTTCGTGCCGTCGTTTCTTGCAGGTTTTGGAAACCTCCCCGTGCAGGGGAGGTGCTGCCGAAATTTTCAATTGAGTCTAATCTTTTTGTATTCCTAGATTACTCGATGCAATCTCTAAGTTCCAAAATTGTTTTCCCGGATTACTCACACATGCAATCTCTGCTCCTTTGTGCAGCTTCCGTCCGCGGGTTCCAATCAACCCGCTAGTGCGTCACCGGGTGATCCTGCTTTTCCTTCACCATCATCTCATAGGCTAGCTTAATGAGGACTCGTGCTAGGTGATGTGGTTGGACTTTAGCGTGATTTGTGATTTATGGTTGTGACTTGTGCTTGGATTTCATTAACTTGTCATAATAAACATGTGAATGATGATGAACATGTGACTTGTCATTGTAATATATTGTGATTTATGGTTCACAATTATGGTTGTGATATATTGTGAGAAAATGGGTTCTGTGTGATATATATATATATATATATATATATATATATATATATATATATATATATATGAAATGCTTGTGTCGATGGAATGCAAAAAAAATTTAAATTTCTGTTTCTTGGCCGAGGGCAATGACCAAGGCCCTCGGCAAAGAAGAGTCCTTTGCCGAGGGCCCTAGCAATAGCCCTTGGCAAAGATTTTTTAGAAAAATCCAAAAATTTCTTTCAGGCCCTCGGCAAAGGTTTTTTAAAAAATTCAAAAAAAAACTATTTCTTTGCCGAGGGCCCTGGCAATAGCCCTCGGCAAAGATTTTTTTGGGAAAAATCCTGAAAATTTCTTTGCCGAGGGCCTGGTTTTTTTAAAAAAATAAAAATTTTATTTGCCGAGGGCCGGCCCTCGCAAAAAAAAATCAAAAAAATTATTTCTTTACCGAGGGTCGGCCCTTGGCAAAGAAACCGCCAACGACGCCGGCGCGTGACGGCTTCTTTTCTTTGCCGAGTGCCCGATAAAGGGCCCTCGGCAAAGACTCCTTCGCCGTCTAAAAATTCCCCGAGGGTCTTTGCCGAGGGCAGCCCTCGATAAAGCCTTTGCCTAGGGTTTCTGGTCCTTTGCCGAGGGCCAGGCCCTCGGCAAAGCATGTGAGTCCAGTAGTGTGTATATGCATGGCATAAACTTATTACTCGGTGACATGCAAATTAAAGACCAGCAAAGGTTGTAATCTACACATACTTACACTGTGCAGGCGACGCAGAGAGCACAAGGAACAAGAACACAGCCGCCAGGCCGATGGGCGCTGAAAGCTCCGATCCAGGTATATGTATATTATTATTATTATTATTATTATAGATTTATTTATTTGGGGAATTATATTTATTATTATATGTATATTATAGATTTATTTATAGTTATTATATAGTAAAGCTAAGCACGGGTTGCTCGGGTTTTATAGGGCACATACATGAGGTACTCTGATCATGATGTATACATACATGGAAACTGCCTTTGCATGATCCTCTGATCATGATGATGTATACATGGAAAAATAAACAGCCTTTTGCATGATCAGACTCCCTCTTGACATGATGCAAGGAAAAGTGAACAGCCTTTGCAATTTTTATTCATCTATTTTCTCTACTTTTTCTCACGTTAGGAAAGAAACAAATCGTGAATTGTTCTATTTTCCAAAAGAAAAAGAAAACAACAAATTGTGGAAGGAGGCATCCGGGCCCCTCGCCGTTTTCTTGTTTTGGTTTTGGCCGAGTTTAAATTATAGATTTCCAAAACTTCTACTCTAAATTTGATCTCTAATTCTATTTATCAAAACATTGTTATCTCTACCACAAAAGAGTTATGAACCTAGGTTCCATTCCTAACAACTCGACTAGCTAAACTAGAAAGGTAAGCACACAACCTAGATACACAATATAAGTGTGAAAGCTTAATTGCCTCTCACAAGGTCTAAGCTTTTGCAGTAGCTTCTCTTTTACAGTGAGCTGGTCTTTCAACTTCTTGTCCCATAGCGCCTACAAAGCCATTCTAGAATCAAACTAGTCAATGTTCAGTTTCAAGAGGAACCAGCATGTTAGGCCTGTCGGCCAGCTGCAGCCATCGGCAACTACTGCTCGGCCTGTTACTGGGCGGAGACTAGTCGGCTCTTGGACGGCCGACAGGACCATGTCGGCTCTCCAGTTGCCGAGAGGTCATCTATCGGCAATCCAGCGGCCGACAGGCTATTACTCCTACTGTGCAGAGACTATTCAGCTCCTGGACGGCCGACATGTCACGGGAGGTCACAATCCTTTCCCTCCAAATGCTATATTTGCAATTAATCATTAAAATACTATTATTTTAAAAAAAATATAGGAACTCAACAAGCATGATGTTGCAATAACGACACTCCAATGCCTTGGACACGAGAAAATACCACTTCTTCGTGTTACTGGCCTCATACAGCTCCCACCTCCATCCACTCTCCCGCAATTTAGGCACCAACATACTAATCCTGAAACAATGCTCGGAGGGCGGAACACCCAAGTATTCATGTAGCCAGGCTAAAACTTGTTTCCAGCTATAATCTAGCGGCGAATTCAGTTATGTGTCAAACACCTAGAACTCGCTAAGGTCTACCCGCTGTCCCCATATCTGATTTCACCGTTGCCATGGTAAATTCTGAAAGGGACTAAATCGGTCAACATTCCTGATCGTATCGTGCAAAGCATCGAGTCAGTATTTATGGTTCTACTTTTGCTTACAATTTTAATTCATGACACTATTAAGCACTTTAGTCTTAGCCTGGAGGTTAGAAAACGTTGATCCAAATATGCGCGAATACTCCAGTGAAGGAACAAGAACACAGCCGCTGGGCCGATGGGCGCTGAAAGCTCCGATCCAGGTATATGTATATGTATATGTATATTATTATTATTATTATTATTATTATTATTATTATTATTATTATTATTATTATTATTATTATTATTATAGATTTATTTATTTGGGGAATTATATTTATTATTATATGTATATTATAGATTTATTTATAGTTATTATATAGTAAAGCTAAGCACGGGTTGCTCGGGTTTTATAGCCTTATAGGGCACAAACATGAGGTACTCTAATCATGATGTATACATACATGGAAACGGCCTTTGCATGATCCTCTGATCATGATGATGTATACATGGAAAAATAAACAGCCTTTTGCATGATCAGACTCCCTCTTGACATGATGCAAGGAAAAGTGAACAGCCTTTGCAATTTTTATTCCTCTATTTTCTCTACTTTTTCTCATGTTAGGAAAGAAACAAACCGTGAACTGTTCTATTTTCCAAAAGAAAAATAAAACAACAAATTGTGGAAGGCGGCATCCAGGCCCCTCGCCGTTTTCTTGTTTTGGTTTCGGCCGAGTTTAAATTATAGATTTCCAAAACTTCTACTCTAAATTTGATCTCTAATTCTATTTATCAAAACCTTGTTATCTCTACCACAAAAGAGTTATGAACCTAGGTTCCATTCCTAACAACTCGACTAGCTAAATTAGAATAGTAAGCAGACAATCTAGGTACACAATATAAAGTGCGAAAGCTTAATTGCCTCTCACAAGGTCTAAGCTTTTGCAGTAGCTTCTCTTTTACAGTGAGCTGGCCTTTCAACTTCTTGTCCCACAGCGCCTATAAAGCCATTCTAGAATCAAACTAGTTAATGTTCAGTTTCAAGAGGAACCATCAGTAGCATAGCTGGCCAGCATGTTAGGCCTGTCGGCCAGCCGCGGGCCGACAGGTACTGTGCAGAGATTAGTCGGCTCCTGGACGGCCGATAGGACCCTGACGGCTCTCCAGTTGCCGACAGGTCACCTATCGGCAATCCTCCGGCAGGATACTACTCGGCCTATTACTGTGCAGAGACTAGTCGGCAGGACCCTGTGGGCTCCCCAGTTACCG
The DNA here is from genome assembly GCA_904845875.1 of Miscanthus lutarioriparius. Taxonomy (NCBI): domain Eukaryota; kingdom Viridiplantae; phylum Streptophyta; class Magnoliopsida; order Poales; family Poaceae; genus Miscanthus; species Miscanthus lutarioriparius. Next base: position 2,797,569 of record CAJGYO010000016.1, on the reverse strand, counting down.
ACAGGCCACTAATCTCACAATCCTTTCCATCAACAGCCTATTCGTTTCAGCTGAAACAATCGTGGATTATTTACTGCTGGCTTGTTTGGTGTGAGAGAAAAATACTGTTCCAGCTTATAATCCACGATCGTATAAGCCCAGCCGAATAGGCTGCAAATGCTATATTTGTAATTAATCATTAAAATACTATTATTTTAAAAAAATCCAAGAACTCAACAAGCACGATGTTGCAATAACGACGCTCCAATGCCTTGGACACGATAAAATGCCACTTCTTCGTGTTACTGGCCTCATACAACTCCCACCTCCATCCATTCTGCAGTTTAGGCACCAACATACTAATCCTGAAATAATGCTCGGAGGGCGGAACACCCAAATATTCATGTAACCAGGCTAAAACTTATTTCCGGCTATAATCTAACGGCGAATTCAGTTCCGTGTCAAACACATAGAACATGATAAGGTCTACCTCGCTCCCCATATCTGATTTCACCGTTGCCATGGTAAATTCTGAAAGAGACTAAATCGGTCAACATTCCTGGTCGCATCGTGCAAAGCATCGAGTCAGTATTTATGGTTCTACTTTTGTTTACAATTTGAATTCATGACACTATTAAGCACTTTAGTCTTTAGCCTGGAGGTTAGAAAACGTTGATCCAAATATGCGCGAATACTACAAGCCCACTGCCAGGATTTTGATAAATAGACCCCCAACTTAATAAGCAGAAGAAATAAAATCCCTTTTTACTCTAAAAAGGGATAGGAAAAAAAATTTGTGCTAGCACTGCAAAGAATTTGTTTTTGCATAGGCAGATGCTCAAACTGCGGCGGGGCAGGAATTGTGCCGTGGGGGTGTTTCAGACAAAGAGTTCCAATGTACGCGTAGCCTATTTGTTTAGATTTTTACACCAGGGTTAGCCTTCTACTGTTCTTGTTTTATTCTATTATTTAACGATTTAACCATGCTTGCTATTCTTTCCGTGGTACACGACTGTGTCTTTAAACAATAGGGAGCATATGATGACTCATGAATCTTGAAATCTATCGGCTTATTATTTTGGAAGTGCTAACAACTCGACTAGCTAAACTAGAATAATAAGTACACAACCTAGGTACACACTATAAAGTGCGAAAGCTTAATTGCCTCTCACAAGGTCTAAGCTCTATCAACTAGACTAGCAAGCTAAACTAGAATAGTATAAGCACACAATCTAGGTACACAATATAAAAGTGCGAAAGCTTAATTGCCTCTCGCAAGGGCCTTTGTGGCGCCCGTACAAGGGCCTTCCCCACATTCGAGAGCTTGTATTGAATCTTGGGAACAAAAGATACCACATTACACGTATCAAACGGCTTACATTAGAGGAACTCCGATAAACCCTTTATATCATTCCTAATTTATAGAAATAGAGATTTTGGTGAAAATATGTTCCAACAGTCTCTTTAATTGGATCTCTAAACATAAATATCTTCTACTCCAGATTTCTCATTAGCCAAAGATGAAGAGCGAGGATGACTCTCTAGAGTGCATAAGAGATATAGAAAAACTATTGAAGGGTATAAAGATATAGAAAGCAATTTTTACACAAATAACTCTCCAAATGATGATTTAGAGAGTATAAACTTTAGAAAGTCTCGCTCTTATGAGACTATTGCGTACAAAAAAAATCCAAAAGGAAACTTATCTTTTGTTGTTCAAGGAATTAATAAAATGCATGCTTCCCTGCTCATTTGTCTTTATTTTTATTTTTATTATTTTTATCTTTTGTGTCCATACTTTCATCCCAAACAACAATCTTTCGATTATAATCTCTCTATCAATGTTTTAGCTCTTATAAAACTAGTTTGGGCCCATATAAGTTTAAGATTGTCGTATGCCTCCAAGCGGTTTTTTGCAGGTATCATGCATGAATCACCTTTAATAAATAGAGGTACATGGGTAATTTCAATGAAGCACTAATTAACCTTAATAAAAAAATATTAAAACATCAAATCTTGGGGACATAAGGATGTTTCAAGATGATGGATTTCAGAAGGTAGATAGACATGAGCCGATGCTCCGAATCAGACGGTTGTGTGGCGGACTGGCATGCCCTTTGCGCCGATCGGGGTTACTGCAGGGGCAACCGCGGCGGCGGGCACTTGGGGTCGCAGCTGGCGCAGTTGGCCTAGCACTGTTTCCGTGAGTAGTAACAGTAATCTCCAGTCTCGCAACAATAGCAGTCTCGTTTGTTACATAGCATTGGGACACACTACTGGATTCAGGAGCTTTGCCGAGTGCCAGGGCCTCAAAAACACTCGGCAAAGAGTTTGCCGAGTGTAACGTACACTCGGCAAACCCTGTTACGGCAAACGCGAGTTTGCTGAGTGTTTTTTGTCGTGCACTCGGCAAAGACGTTGCCGACTGCCCAAAAAACACTCGGCAAACTTTTTTTCCAAAAAAAAAAAAAAAGGCCACGCTGTCGAATCCGCCACCACCATCCACGCCTGCTCGGAGCCACACCACCAGCACCGCCGCCACCACCACCATCCACGCCTGCTCGGAGGCCACGCTGTTGGATCCGCCACCAGTGAACTCCCCACCGAATCCACCGCCCGAGCGCTCCTCCCTACCGGATCCGTTGCCGAAGCACGCCTCCTCGACGGATCCGCCGCACCAGCACTTCTTCGAGGCTGGATCCGCCGCCCGCGGGCTAATCCCCTCCGGAGGGATCCTCTCCGCCGGATCCACACCGTGGTGGAGCCGTGGAGGGAGGGGACGAGGGGCGCGGCGCCCCCAGCCGGACGTCGGGTTTGCGCTGGCCTCCTCTCCGGTGCCATGCGACGAGGGAGGGAGGGAGAGACGGAGGGAGGAGCGGAGGAAGAAGGCCAGATCCGCCATGCGGGATCCACGCTGAGGTGGAGGAGGAGCGCCGCATCGCCGGCCCCACGCCGGTGGAGGAGCGCCGCCACCTCGCTCGCGCCTACCGGATCCGGGCTGCTCCATGCCGGATCCGGGCTGCTCCTCGCTGGGGCACGCCATATCCACCGTCGGAGCGCCGCCGGAGATCCGCCGGGAAGGAAGAAGAAGAGAGAGGGGGCGGGCGGATCTGGGGAGGGAGGAGGAGAGAAAGGGCGCGGGTGGATCTGGGGAGGGAGGAGGAGAGAGGGCGCGGCGACGCCGGAGATCCGCCGGGAGGGAGGAGGAGAGAGAGGGGGCGGGCGGTTCTGGGGAGGGAGGAGAGAGAGGGCGCGCGCGGGCGGTTCTGAGGAGGAGAGAGAGGGCGCGGCGGTTAAGTAGATTTTTTTGTTGATTGCCGAGTGTCCGAGATGGGACACTCGGCAAAGTTTTTTTTAATTATTTTCTTCTTCTACTTTTTTTTGCCGAGTGTTTTGGATCTGAGCACTCGGCAAATTTTGTTTTTTTATTTTTTTTCTCCTTCTTTTTCAGAAAAAAGATTTTATTTTTGTTTGCCGAGTGTATTTTTTTAACACTCGGCAAACCACCTCTTTGCCAAGTGTTTTTGTTTTGACACTCGGCAAAACGTCCTATTTGCCGAGTGTTTTTTTTTTTGCCGAGTGTTTTTAGCGCGATACTCGGCAAAGAACTTGTTCGCCGAGTGCCCGAGGGAATACACTCGCAAACAAAACAACACTCGGCAAATTTGAGGATTCCGGCAAATTTGAGGATTCCGGTAGTGACACAATGTGAACTTGCTCCTCCCATCTAACGCCGTGGAATTGACGGCCGCGGTAGTTGCAGCGTTATCGCTTGGGTACCTCCTCATTGCAATTCCGACTTGATCAAGTAGCCCTCGACGACCTGCAAATCAAATTCATAGATAGACATGCATGCATTGTCACACAAAATATACATGTCGATATCTGTACATGGCATAAATGACATGCAGAGACAGGCAAAGGTTGTAATCTACACACTTACACTGTGCAGGCGAAGCAAAGAGCACGACGAGCAAGAACACGGCCGCCAGGCCGACGCTGAAGCTCCTGGCCGCCATATTGGATCCGATCCTTTAGATAGGGAGCGACGACGTATTAGAATGTTTGTACGTATGGTAGTAAAGCTAAGCAAGGATTGATTGGGTTTTTTATATAGGGCACATGCATGAGGTACTAGTGATGTATAGATATACATGGAAAAATAAACCGCCTTTGCGATTTTGATTCCCTCTTAATCTTTTTTAAAAAAATGATTCCCTCTTGCCTCTTGCCTCTTGCCATGTATGTATGTATATATATACAAGGAAAAGTGAACAGCCTTTTGCATCCTGGGCCCTCGACATCTCCTTATTTTGGTTTGGGCCGACCTTTTACGAGGCCCACCATGCTACGTTGCCGGGGCAATGTGTGTGTGTGTGTGCGTGTGTTTTGACTTTTTAGGGAACCACCTGATTCCATCACGACCGTGATCGACGACACGCACATGCTGGTGCTGGAGTTGCAAGCTTAATGGCGCTGGACGATGGCAATTGGAAATTTGGAACTCAGACTACCCCAAGGTTCACTTTCAAGAAATTTGGAACTCTGACACTCCAGCCTTCAACAAATTCGACGTTGCAACAAGTCTGCAACGGGCAATGACAAATGTTGCATTTATGTCAGAATATCTCCAGCCTTTCCCTTGGATTAGCATCCTTCTACTATTAACAAATACGTAATTTCCATTGAATTAAATGAATTGATCAAACCTTCAGTTGTGCGCAAACTGGCACCATTTTCGCCTCAATATATGGCGTAAAAACAACATGTTGAAGAGTTCAAGACTCTTATGTGATCACCTCTTATGAATCACTACTTATACCATATGCCACTTCTGGAAGGCTAGTCCTGGAGAAGCTGTGGCCAGCATATCAGCAGCTAATACATCCTTGACATGCCAGATGGCACAACGCCAACGTTTCGGTGAGCGCCAGCGCCTACTGATGCCGCAGCGGCAGCAACAATGCCGTTAAGGGATCTTGTGTATATGTCAGTGTCAGATGCTATCCTATCTAATGGGTTATTCTTCGGTCCAGCTGGAAGATGGAAGGGGGGTGCTCTCATGTTCACAGCCACATCAGGCGAGCCTTTGCTGTTAGCACAAGCATAAGCCTGCGACTGCTGTGTGTAACCTCCCATGGCCTGTGATGGGTTGGTACTGTCCAATCTTGCAGGCATTTGACGGTAACCGTATGCTTGTGGGATTTGTTGATGAGGATACCCTGAATTCATCACTGAGCCATTAACTCTTACTGATCCTGCTGGCAAATAGAAAACAATCTCAGAAAAGGGCCATGGTAAGTCGAAAAATATCAACAAATCATTTTTAGCACTCCCTCCATTCCAAATTATAAGTCGTTTTCGCTTTTGTAAATATGTAATTTTTGCTCTGTATCTAAACATGGCGTATATCAAGATGCATAGCAAAAACTATGTACCTAGAAAAGTCAAAACGACTTACAATTTGGAACGGAAGGAGTAACTAGTAGTAAGTGAACACAGAAATACCTGCTTGTGCTTGCAGCCCTTGTGGAGCCAGAGATGCCCTGGGAACATTTCCAGGACCACTTCCTTTCTCCCAAGGATTCTTACATGAATCATCAGAGACTGGTCTAACCCTTGATGAGGCAGCAAGAGGTTGTTCCTTGGCAGGAATTGGATTCGAGTGAACAACAGTAGTCCTACAAAATGAATCTGCAGGTTAGCAAAACAAAAAAGCAAAAGCCTTCACTCAACTAAATTACAGTGACAAAAAGACAGAAGCACACACAAGTGGAGCAACTGTTTATGAACATTCTGAACGCATACTAATCAACTGTCAGTTTTGATTTCAGAAAAAAAAAACATGACTTGTACCATGCCAGTGAAGCATTGTACAGTTGACTTCAGAATTTGAGAACATGTGCACCCTCGATCCTAGAACATTGACACCACTGAGTACTGCTGGAAACACCTCTGGTCTTGCATTCAAGACCATGTATAGGAACTTTGAAATTATCCAGCAGAACTACGATTTTATCTTTGAAGTTTGAACTCCCATGATCATCTAGCCTTGGTCACTTCGCTCTCAGGTATCAACATCCTAACAACGAACTCATACCCAACCCAGAAGATGACTCTTCTTACCATTGGGCACTCAGGCCACAAGGGAGAACCTTAATATGGAGACAAACTAAGATGTACATGTACTTGAAAGTGCACCTCAAAGCAGCCTGCGGATGAAATCAAGACTATGATGCCCTATTACCTGGGAAGGGATGCGTGTTTCCTGTCTGTTGGACTTGATGGGCCGTTACCACCACTCTCTTCAAGATGAGAAAACTGCTTCTTAAATTGATCAACAGCGCTGCATAAAAAATAGCCAGCAAGTGTTTCCATCAAAGGGTTGAAACAAACGAATACATGAGTAAATACATGCATGCGCAAAGCAACATACATGTGCAAACACAGAAAAGCTAAAACCTTGGGTAGAGAAAGGTTGTCCTCTCTGTGCCATTAATGTAGCTATTCAGCAATTGTGGGTGATATTCCAGTATCTCACGGAATATCAACTCTCTTATCTCTTCCTTTGACATTCTTTTGTGCTCAAAGTCAAATTCCACTTTTCTGATTGGCTGACAGGATGGTTCTCTTTCAACCCTGGCAAGACCTTTGAAGTATGGATCACGCAATGCCTGAAACAATACATATATTGAAAGAAATGTCGCAAATACTTAGGATTACAAAGTAAGGTTGAAAGCAACATCACAGATCTAGTTCCATAGAGAAAAATTAGACACAAAAGGTTTTAAGATGATACAGCAGCAAGGACTACCTCTTCTGCTGTTGGACGGTCCTTTGGATCAAAGGCTAATAGCTTTTCTAATAGTTTAAGGGACAAAGGATCTGCACTGGGAAACTTCTGAGAAAATGGAACAGGGTCCTTCTTTCTCATGCTGCTCAAGTACCTTCTTGCTTTCTCATTCCGAACCTGAAAAGGAATAAAAAAACAAGTTCAACTTTGGAGTCACTGAGCCATGAGACGAACTAAAAATTGAGTTTCCTTGGTTATAGCACTATACCCGAGAAATTGTATCCATTGACGGTGTGCCTAGAAGATCAGTCATCAAATCTAGCTGATGAACAACATTTTTACCAGGAAATAAAGGCTTCCCTGTCAACACCTCAGCAAATATGCATCCAATGCTCCAAATGTCAATAGCCGGTGTATACTGCATTTTTGGGGGATAACAACAATATAAAGCACATTCAGATTATAGACAATCTGGCAATAATTTATATAAAACGCAAGCATTTTTAATAGTAAGAAATGCTCATTTGATTATTGTAATGCTGCAATTCAGCAGGTTATTGGTTCCTACTTCCTATTTGTGCATAATAGGGACAAAAAAAGGTAAATATCAATCAGATTGATCCATGCATAAAAATAAAAAACATAATGAAAATGGCATACAGAACCAAAAAGGAACATTTATATCTGTACCTATAAATGACAAGTTTGATGAAATCTCTCGTGTGAAATTACTATGAGAATCTTTATCCAGATTCACAGTATTTGGATAGAACCATTCAAAGAAGACACTAAAGAGCATCTCTCCATGAGTTGGAGCTCCTACCAAATTCTACCAAAAAGTAACAAGGCAACGGTAAGAGTAAAATGCAATAGCATACCATGATAGAGTTCATTGTCAAGGAGGAAACATAAAATGAAGATATGCAATAGCATACCATGATAGAATTCATTGTCAAGTTGGAAAACATAAGCGAATAGTATTCTCAAATAATCATAACTGGTAATTCATATTACGGGACCACCAAACATTGCTTATTAGTGAACATAATAAGTAATGATATGTAACTAGAAAGCTCACCTTGGAGAAGAAGGATCCACAGAGCTCTGGAGCTCTGTACCACCTTGTTGCAACATAATCCTGCAGGGCATATGTATCAATACACGACATACATTATATCTGAATCCAATGAAAAAAGAGCTGACTCTTTGTTTCTTACATACCGTCCAGAAGACTGTTGTTGGGGTATCATTGAATGCGACTCGGGCTAGTCCAAAGTCACATATTTTCAATTTGCAGTTAGAGTTCGCTAAAATATTCTTGGGCTTCAGGTCACGGTGATAAACATTAGCTGCAATTATGTAAGTTCAGAATCAGCATAAAGTATGGCTACAAAAGGTACACTATGCAATCAAATGTTCACTCTGGGTTGCAACATAAAAGGAGATGAAAGGGATTATGACCAGCCATACATGACTGAACTAAAATGCACACTCCCATTTTTGGGAGATTCAGGGAAATGGCTGGCATATACAGCGGGAGAAGTGTCATACCAGTATGAATGTATTTGAGGGCCCGAAGTAACTGATAGAGAAAGAACTGGTAATGCTCCTTGGTCAAGTCATTGTTGGCCTTTATAACTTGGTGGAGATCGGACTCCATAAGCTCGAAAACAACATAAATATCCTTGAAGTCCTTTCGCGAGGGAGGTAACATAATGTGCTTGATCTCAACAACATCAGGGTGCCTTAGGAGCCTCAGAAGTTTGATTTCACGGAGGATCCTCGCGGTGTCGGAGACGTGCTCAAAGATATTGTGTATCTTCTTGATCGCCACTCTCTGCCGGGTGTGAAGATCGATGGCAGAGCACACAACCCCATAGCTTCCCTTACCAATGACTTCTTGGATCTTGTACCGGTTTGCATCCCCGTAGTCTGTGAAGAAGTCGGCCTCTGCAGAAGTCTGCAACACGAATTGCGCACACTAGATCAATGAACTGTTTCAAGAAACCCCCACTGCAGACGACTTGAATGCTCAATTTGGGAAACCGAAACGGGACAGCAAATGGAAGGGGGTTGCCAAACCTTTGCAGGCAGATACAGGAATAGGTTCGGAACGGACAGAACCTGTCATAAGGCAGTAACCGTGTGCACAAAAAGTAACAGTTTCCCTTTTACTAATGGAATCGTCTCCTCCTCGTGGGCGTGCCCGACGAACACCGCAAGCAAAGGGAACGAACAGCTATGCGCGCCGACAGGAGTACAGGGCTAAGGCAACAGGCCGCCGTGCTGTTTAATCCGGGGGACAGATGGCATCTCGGAGATCAGAGCTGTCCGCAAACTCACCCCGTTCAGCTCACGCGGTATTTGACCTTTTCATTACATCATCAATTCAAAGCGATGTCCAGATCGAATTTATTAGACTCCACCAATTGATAAGAACATGGATGAGTCGCGTCGCGTCGAGTCCCGTCAAAACTTTTAAAAACAGACATGATTTAAAAAGAAAAAAGAAAATAAAGGTGAAGTAGAGGTTCTGAAAATTAGGAATAGATGGCTCACGCACACTGACTCTATGAGCAGCCCAGAACCGAATCAACGCTAGCGCGCAGCAACCTAACGGCGAAATTTACGAGCAAGCACCAACAGGAAGCGGGAGGAGAAGAAGCGCCCACCTTCTTCCGCTGGTCCTGCTGCATCCCCGCTGGCCGGATCTCCCGCCCCACCGCCGGTGCCAAACGAAAACCTCGCGCCCCGCGCCTCCGCCGCACTCAGCACCCGCCTACGCTGCGGCCTGCGGCGGCACAGCGCATTCACCGGGCCCCGAGACGCCGCGCGCGGTCGGGATCAGGGGGCGAGCAAGGCCCCGAGCACGCTGGGACGTGGGACGGCGGCCGCGCGGCAAGGGGGTAGGGCTCCTCCACCCGATCTCGCCGCGCGCCGCGTGCAGGCGTGCAGCGCCCTCGAGGAGAGGAGAGAACTCAGAGAAGGGAAGCGGAAGGCGGAGCGGGGGAAGAAGGGAAAGGCGGAGGACGGGAGATTTCTTTCGTGTTGCTCGTGGCTTGTTGCCGTTATATGGTGGGGGCCCGGGCAGTGGGTGGCGTGCTGGACGCTTGCCCACCGTCCGATCTGCATCTTTCGCCCTGTCCGCTTCCGGTCAGGCTTATTCAACCAGTCAACAGTGTTTTTCTCTCACAACGAATCAGCACCGGTCAGCCTAAACCAGCCCAGAAACTAACCAGCAAACACGCCGTTTGTGTGATCCATCCACCGCCCCCACCTCCTTTGGGCTTACCAACGCCTAGTGGCTTTTGAAAACACGATGTCCAAATTTCATTTTGACATTATCTGCCGCTTTCATACCGTCCTAAAAAAATCCTAAAGTTATGCGAAATACTCCCTCCATTTCGACGCTTCGACTTTTTTATGTACTAAAAAAAGTCAAAACGTCTTATAATTTAGAATAGATGAAGTAACAATTTTAACTAGTTTTATAGAAAAGAATACAAAAATTCATGACACAAGATCAGTTTCATTAGATTATCATGAAATATATGTTTTTTATAATCTCTCCTGCAAAGTTGGCTAGTAGGAGTACATTTATAGAAGTTTTATGTAAGATGACTCTAGAAGTTGATTTGATTCGGTGACAGAGAAAGCACAGCACGAAGCTAACACAACACTCGATGATTGTATTAAACATAGGTTCAACGACTACATAAGTAGCTCATCTACAGTATATATCCTAGAGGTACGATACATCCAGTGACGTATATAGTAACCGTCGCTGTAACAGATAACTAGTCTCTGTTGCGTTCGTGTCGGCGCATGACATTCGCGACGGGTGTAGGTTGGGGTCTCCGGTCGGCACCACCCTGCGCCCGTGGCCGTGGGTGGTGGTGGTGTCATTAGGTGGGGAATTGAAACGCCAACTAATGGCAGGCTTGCCTTCAAATCACACTTTAGCGACCCGTGCCCGTGCAACCAGCCGCCAATAATAGTAACCTACTCCTCCTCCTAGTCGGTGCTCTTGTGCCTGACGCCGTGACGCCGCGAGAGGGCAGTAGGATCTGCCGGAACCCAGCTGCGTTGTTGCGCCGGATCGGACCGGACGGACAGTCGAGACGGACCAGGGACGCCGTACGCGGGACGGATGCAGCAGCAGCGACACATGGGCGCCGCCGACCTGCGAGCGCTGTACTGCTACAGCACGTGCGGTGTCCGCCTCGCGTGATTGATGCCCTGCTCCGTTCATGTGTCCTGTAATCCATAATTTTCAGCTCGTTTTTTCAGTTAAAACAATATTTTTCTCTTAAAAAAAATCAATCGAAATAATATTTCGGTTTGTTTTTATACTAACTAACTGGCCGGAGCGGAGATCACACGGGCCGTGGACGTATATTTATATATTTATTTACTGACCGCCGTCCTGGCCGGACTGCTGGTGGTAGCAAAAATAGCAATTGTGCAGGCGTCGTGTACCAGTCGTCTGCAAAAAAGGAGAGGACGACCGGCCGTGGCCGTCACACAATCCGTTGGACGTCGCGTCGGAATCGCCCTCACTTCATCATCACTCATCACAAAAGAATGGCCAGCAACACCGACCACCAGAAAAAGAAACCCAACCCAACAGAACCACGGGTTTAGGCGCAGCAGAGTCAGCGGCGAGTGGCGTGGCGCCTTAATTCACACGGACGGACCAGACAGCAGAGCACCACCACCACAGAAGAAAAAACACAGGGAATGGCTGGCACCGGTAGGCAACACAGGTAGGCAACACAGAATCGGCATGACCATCAGCATCAGCTGATGATGTGATGATGGTGAGATCAACCTGCTCATGCATATATCCCAGCAGTATATTCCACGATGACTGATCAGGATGTATATTAAATTATCAACGTCGTGGTCGTCCAAAACAGCTTCTCTGTTCATAGTTACAACACCAATACAACATTAGAACTACTGCACACCAAGCTTTATGCCAGTGCCCAAAGAAATGGAGAACCAACTATACAATATATGCTGCCTGCCTTTTTTTTTCTATTCCCCTTGCAGATACATTATACGTACAAATGACACCAGCTGCAGAAACAAAATGCTCCAGTTCCCACGAGGTTGGTGGGTACGCGGCAGTGTCGGTTGCACACTCGCATGTGATGCTGCTGCGCCAATTATCTCCCCGGAGCCAACATGGTGCCACATGGATTCCGGCAGGAGTTGCTCTACATCCACATGGAGCCCCCCGGATCTTTCAGAGAACTAGAGAAACCGCGTGGAGCCGGTAAGAATACCTACTGAATCCGCTGGAGATTGTAGTGCACCACCCTCTCGAGGGCGCTTCTGAACTCGCTCCTCGGAAGGCACTGCAGGCTCTGTATGGCCAGCTCACCTTTCTCCTCCGCGAGCTCCTGGGCTCTCCTGATCCCGCCGCTGCGGTGGACGAGCTCGACCGCGGCCGCCAGGGACCCGGGCTCGCTGAACTCGGAGTCGATGATCTCACGTAGCCGAGGCTCGTCTCGCAGCGCGAAGATCACGGGGGCTGTCAGGTTTCCCTTCGCCAGGTCGCTCCCCGCTGGCTTCCCGAGCTGCTCGGCTGACTGGGTGAAGTCGAGGATGTCGTCCACCACCTGGAAGGAGAGCCCCAGGTTCCTGCCGTACTCGTACATCTGCTCACAGATGGTGGTGTCCACGCCGCTGAATATGGCGGCGGACCTTGTGCTTGCCGCGATCAGAGAAGCGGTCTTGTAGTAGCTCTTCAGCAGATAATCGTCGAGGGTGACGTCGCAGTCGAAGAGTGTTGATGCTTGCTTTATCTCACCGCTGGCGAAATCCTTGATTACCTGTTAGCACATCGTTTTTTCCCCACTTTAGGTAAACAGAGCACGGACATTTTTATTTAAATGAAGAGATCATAGCCTGCTCGGATCCTTTAGTACCTGGCTGATGAGCTTGATGACTTCAATGTTTTCTAGGTTTGCAAGAAACCAAGAAGACTGTGCAAACATAAAATCACCAGCGAGCACAGCCACCCGTGTGCCATAGAGCTGGTGGATTGTTTCTTTTCCTGCAAACGATCAGATCTAGTTTAGAATAAATAGGTCAACTTATTGGCCTTGGTCCCCACACCAAACCATTACATTATGAAGTATGATGAAGATGAATAACATTGAGCGTAAAGGAAACAAAGATGAAGCTTCCTGTATCACGAATGCAACAAGGTAATTAGTAAAGAGAGAATGAGAGATAAACATGAAACACGGGTTTCCAAACGAACCTATGTCTCCAAAGTACAAGGGCCAAGAGTATCAATAGAATTTAGAAATACCATGGACATCCATGCCCAGAAAACATTAAACAAATGCTTCCAAGAGGTTTTAAATTAAAAAATAAAAATAATGTGATGAAAGAATGCTTTTTTATTGACAATATGGCTGATTTGCTCATGAAAAAACACTGTACACAAGATCACTGTAAGCACAGGTACCCTGTGACATAGAAAAGCTGATGGATTGTTTCTTTTCTTGCAAACGATCCAATCTAATTTAGAATAAACCGGTCAACTTATTGATACCCTCACAAAACCATTACATTATGGTGAAGTGAATGTCAATGTGTTGAAGGAATATGCTTCCTTCATTTCGATTTTCGAGAAGAAAAAAAAAGGCTTCCGGTATCGCGAGTGCAACAAGGAATAGCAAAGACTAAAGAGAGGTGTAAAAATGACAAATGAATTTTCAATGTAACATATGTCTCCAGAGTTCAAACGCAAAAAGAAAACAATAGAAGGTTGAAGTACAACCATGCACAGCCATGCCCAGAAAACATTAAACAAACGTTTCTAAGAGATCTAAAATAAAAATAGAAAAGAGCATGATGAAAGAACGGTTTTCTATTGACAATACGGCTGACTTGTTCCTGAAAAAAACATTGTACATACCTCTTCGCATCCCACTATCGTCTATGACATCATCATGTATTAGACTTGCAGTATGAATCATCTCTATGATCTCAGCCAAGCGCTGATGTTCTGTAGTTAGCTCCCTGGATTGCAAAACCGAAATATCTGTGTGTTCAATATCAAAAAATCCTGATACAAAGTGGTACATCTATAGCAGAGAAAGGAACTTACGACAAAGCAGCTAATTCAGCAGTTGCTCTGGACACCAGAAAAACTAATGCTGGTCTTAATCTCTTTCCACCGGCACCGAAAATTTGTTCTGCTGCAGAAACTAAAACTGGATTTTCTGCACCAACAAGCTGTTGAAGTTATATCAGTTATCACTGTGGCAGATAGGAGCTCATTAAGCACGAACTGCTAAAATAATCTTCAGCAGTCATGTGTACAGCTGTTGCAGATTGCAAATTAGAGCAGGCATGTTATTTGATTTTAATGCTCTGAAATTTTAGGCCTTATTTATATGAAGAACAAAGATCTATAGATGGATTGTAAAGCTGCGATGTATCATCATATATTTCTTAAGGATTTTTTTTTTTTTTTTGCATTCAGGACAAAAAATGTGTAGTATGAACATATCGTCCACCTTTCCCAAAACCTTAAGCGTTTAGGAAAGTTGCTGTGTGCATGAAACTTATTATGTTGTCAAAGCTCAAGGCCTTAGTCCAAGAAGTTCTTAAGGAAAATATTTTTTGCATTCAACCAAAAATGTGTAGTATATCGTCCACCTTTCCCAAAACCTTAAGCGTTTAGGAGAATTGTTGTGTCATGAAACTTATTATATTGTCAAAGCTCAAGGTCTTAGTCCAAGACATGGCAATCACCAGTGGTAGAGCTTGGACAGGAAAAGAGTGGGGACAATATATCACGAAATGGAAGTAGAGTGGGGACAGATTAGTATCTTGTCAGCGCTTAAATGAATGAAAATAAATACTCCATTAAGAATTTGTCTAGCTTAGGGGTGGCCATGGCCCTCTTTGGTCCTAACGCCACTGGACATCACAACTTTAGAAAATAATAATTGACTAATTGTGACTCACTTTGAGTCAATGTCATAGGCCTGGTGGATCCTAGATATGACTATATGAGGAGTGGGGAAGCGCTGAAGTATGAGTGTGTGTATTTCTTACTTTCAGCCCTACTTGAGATTTAGTTGTATAGATGGATGCCTGAAACTAAACTTCAAAAAAAAATCTCGAAGCATGTTAACATTGAAGAAACTAAAGGTTTGCAGAAAAGGACAAAAAGGGCAGTGGAAGATGTTATGAAGGCCACAAAAAAATTGACAAGTTATAGCAAGCAGAATTGCAAACTCCACCGGCCACTTCTGGTGCTCTGAGCTCCAACTTGTCAAAATATGAGACCACTACATGAAGAAGATACATGTCCCCTTGAAAGGGATGGAAGAAACTATTAATGTCTAATAATATATGCATTCCTGTCATTTTGCAGGCCACTTTCAAAGAGCCGGAGCAACCATGGAATTGGACAGTTGCTGATAGCATATGGTGTTACTTATTTTACTTTGGAGTTTCATGAGAATATTTTGTCTTAAAGAAATTCCATGAACTAGGAACGCTTGAGGAACATGTCAAAGAAAAAACTTCTGAGGCCTGGTGGAGCCTAGGAATCATGAGGACTGGGAAAGTGCTCAAGTATTGACTGTACTTCTTATTTTCAGTTCTATACTATACGTGTTCGAGCAAAAAAAAAAAAACAGCCCTATTTGATATTTTAGTTGGATTGATGGATCCATGAAACTTTAAAAAATATATAAGTTCTCGAAGCATGTCAAAATTCAAGAAATAAACTGAAGTTTGCAGAAAAGGACAGAAAAGCCCAGTGGTGGAAGTTACAGAGGCCACAAAAAAATGACAGGTTAGAGCGAGCAGAACTGCAAAATCCTTCAGCCCACTCTTGGTGCTCTAAGCTCCAAGTCATCAAAATATGAGACCAATACATGAAGAAACACATATCCCCTTGAAAGGGATGGAGGCGGCTTTTAATGCCTTTAGTCATCTCTGTATTCCTGTCATCTTGCAGGGCACTTCAAAGATCAGGTGCAACCATGCACACTCACGGTGAGCATATGATGGTTACTTATTTTACTTTAGAGTTTCATTGAATATTTTACCGGAAATTCCATGAACTAGGAACCCTTGAGGAACACATTCTACCGGAATATTTTACTTAAAGACAAAGGTAATTTCGAATGATGTAGCCCGTTAACATGATGGCTATAGATTTGAAAACACATTCTAAAGAAACACCAAAGCAAATGTGCAGCCAAATGTAGAATATGAGTATGCATTAATGGCCTTCCCCATAAGTCACAATCATAACTATATATGGTTATCAATTGCAATCACGAAAAAAGAGAAATTTGACAGTTCACGCGCGCATAGCCTAAACATGCGTTCTCTGAATTCTGAAAAGAAGGAGAAGAAAAAGGAACCTAAACTATATGGCTTCTAGAATAAGCTCACCGATTTGAGATTGTTGTTGAGGCTGAGCAAGTCGTCCGAGACAACCTCGAGCAGAGAAGAAACAGAAATGCGTTCAGGGGCGCTTGCTGTTGTCACAGCAGGAATCGTCCGTGCCGGCACATCAACAGCCGCAGTTCCTGCACAGACACACCGGTCGGTAAGCACATCAGTCCAGCACTGCCACTGAAACCAAGCTAAAGCACTCGGATTTTACACGGCAAGGCAATCAAGCTTAAGCAGCAGAAAACGAGAGAGGAGAGGAGCAGACCAGACTGGGCGGTGGCCAGTGAGGCAACGAAGCAAACACATGGCGTGCGCCGCCGTCTGGGCGCCGCCCGCGCGCTGGGACAGCGGCTGCCGCAGGGGGCCACCAGCTGCCCCAAGTCGAACGCCGTCTTGCTCATGGACGACACCCCTGGGCAGCTCAGAGACAGCATCTCGGGCAGGGAGAGAGACGCCCACACAGCAATTGAAGAAGGAATTGAATCGAGCTAAAGCGCTTGGAGCTGGAGCTGGAGCTCCCAGGACCAGGGATACCAAAATCTTTGGACCTTGAGACGATACTTTACTGTGATAGATTTCGTGTGCGAATCAATCTGGTGGTTGGGATTTTTTCTTCGTCTCCTCGAGGTGGAGGCGGACTGAGTTCCAAGGCAGCACAGCACGGAGCACGCACTGCGCCATTTAAATATGGATGGGGTATGCGGAGGAGAAAGGGGGCTCTTTTTTTTTTTTTTTTTTTAAGGTAGAAAGGGGGCTTTGTGTATCTATGCTGGCCATAGAATCCGGGGGTTTGCATGAGGTCATTCGCTCGGGAAGAAACTATTCTTTGTATCTTTGTTTTTATATATACCGTCAACATTTTTACAACTTGACCCATGATAATAATTTCAATTTCATGTCATAAAGTGAGATCAAGGCACTAGTAGCGTAGAAAATAGAGGGTCTTAACATAGTTGGACTGGACCATATACGTTGGACGCTCAAACTTAGAGCTTCTTGCCTTTCAAAAAAAAACTTAGAGCTCCTTAACACAAGTCGCTTAATAAAATGATAATGAAGACGATCTAATGATATCTTTTTGATTATTGGAGAAGACATACATGAATTCAATTGTCAGATATTAGTTTATTTATGTTCTCTTTTTCTTCTTTTTCTCCCTATCGGTCATTCTTCTTCTCCGACGTCCCTCTCACCAGTGTGCTCATAATTCCCCTCTCGGGCACCACCGCTAGTGGGCTCCAAGGCTCCAACAGCTCGTCTCCCTCCATGTGTGCTCAGTCGTCGTTCCCTTATCTTGGACCCCTACCATACCGCTCCGTCTCCATTCGCATTGAATTTGTCTCCACCCCGACGCCAAGGCCTCATCCTGGCAGGTGCAGGTGCATGAGCATGGACAAGACAAGCACCTCCCATCGCATGCCGCCATGCTACGTCGTTGCCCTCCACTAGCCTCAGCGTCGTAGCAGGGGAGCACTTTGTTAAAGACCTTGATGTGTAGGCCTCCCGGTCGCCGCTATCTAGGGTTAGACAAAATACTCGCCACTCGTCAACTCGCTCGACTCGTGTCCGGCTCGGCTCGGCTCGTTTTAATTTTTTCACGAGCTGAGCTGAAAGTCTAGCTCGTTGTTTTAACGAGCCAGCTCGCGAGCTGCTCATGAGCTCAAACGAGCTAAGGCATATCAGCCCACGACCATGAATTTAGAAGATGATGATGCCGACCTAGAAGTGTACACTTATTATATTGATATGTAATCTTTATTTTCAGCTGTTTCATATGAATTTTGATTTTATAATTGTTGTGGTATTTAAATGTTGATTTATGGATTGTTTTCTTGGGAGAAGATGATGATGCTAACATTGAATTTGTAGACTTTCCTAAGTTTGTGGTGGCAAGCAACTAGTAAGTATGCTATAACTGCATGGATCATGGATGGACCAGCTATGTTGCATGGTTGATACTTTTGATGAACCTGATATGTATTAATCATGTATGGTTGTATAATGGTGGACGTTCCCTTCTGAAATTATTGTGGCATGAACATTATAAACATGTATGTCTTATTTTTTTTAGCTCGTGAGCTAAACGAGCCGGGCTGAGCTGCCCCTATAGCTCGTAATATTAACGAACCGAGTCGAGTCGAGCTGGCTCGTTAGCCTAACGACTCGAGCTGGACCAAGCCAAGCCAAGCTCAATATCCAGCCCTACCGCCATCCATGGCAAGGAAGACCGTGCCTATGGTGCCATGGCCCAGCACGCACACGACGCGCATGGCGTGCAAGTCAATCTCCATGGGTGTCGTCACTAGCATGAGGGAGCATGAGATGTATGCCATATGTATGCCATGTCGTGACCTGTTGCGCTCGTTGCCAAGGGCAGAGCATCGTGGGTGGAGGCAGTGGCTATGGCTCATAGTGTCCAGGGAAGTGAAGCCTATAGGGGGACGTAACTCCTCCTTCATTTGAGGGGGTGGGGGAAGAGGAATGTTTTGGTGCCCACAAAAAGATGGGTTATTGGGGATGGATGGAGCAAGAAATTAAACGAAGAAAAGCTTGAGGTCGGCTCTAAGCTTGATACCCGACATCTCAGATTAAAAATAATTACATTGAGAGAAATAATTACATTGAGAGATGTCGTTGCTACCGCTACGACCAACAAGCCCGCCAATGGACAACTTCAACTGTGCTTGGACCTGGCAGTCGCCCTAGCGTCTTTCTTTTTAGCATATCATAGTACAAGAACGTGACGCAACACAACTAACGAATTTCGCAAGCCACTGAGGACGCCCTAACATTCTCGAGAAATTACAGAGGGGCCGGATCGGCAAAAATGCCACATAAGATATTTTTCGAAATTGACGTATGGGATTGGGATTAGTGTATGAGAATGGTACACACTCCTTGAGCTACGAGTGGTGTGCGAGCACCTTTGCTTCCTGTCTTTTCCTCGACCATTGTTCTGTCTTCACACTAGTCACTACCAGGGGCAGATGGCTTCAAACTATCTCCATTCCTGCCTAAACCTGCATTATAAATTAGTTCATTTAAAAAAAAACAACGCGAGTTCATTTCAAAATTGCATACACCAGTTCGATCAGTAGCCACGGCCGGGGAGGCGGGGGCCAAACATGAATGAATCAGAAACGTGTGCTGGGAGAAGGGGCGACGTGGGCAAACGGAGATGGTTGCCCGGGTATGTGTGTGCGCCGGGACGCTGGCCAGACACGTCGCCGCCGCGGGGCCCAGGCGACCCAGCTGCCGTGTCTTCTTTTTTTCCTCGGCGAAGAACAGAGCAGTAGTTCGCCGTCGCGGCACGGAATTTCTGCGTCGCCGCAACACAACGGCCGGATGCAGACATGCAGGGACAGAGAGCTGTTGGGCCTTCCACAGTGTGGAAGGGCTTGTTTAGATTCCAAGTTTTTTCATTCTCTCTCCACCACGTCAAATCTTTGGACACATACATGGAGTATCAAATGTAGGTAAAAAAAATAACTAATTACACAGTTTGATTGTAAATTACGAGACGAATCTTTTGAGCCTAGTTAGACCATGATTGGACAATAATTGTCAAATACAAACGAAAAATGCTACAGTGTCAAATACTGATTCCTAACAGCTATCTAAACAAGGCCGAAGTGATGCCCACCAAAATTTAGGTCTCACCTGAAAAGAAACTGGCTTCACTCAAGGACGCTGCAGCGTGCATTTTGATTCCTGGTGCGTAATTTCTGGAGAGGTACAGAGGCTCATGTACGGTCTCTCTCGCATGTGCATGGCTCAATAGCAAACAAAAAATACTTGTTTAATGAATGGGCACAGGTGCTTCAACATTCATCGTTCCAGAATCTTTCATTTCAGGCATCGGTGTTGGCACGGGCTCACAGTGTAGCATCACTCTAGGAGCACACTGCAGAAGGCCTTAGCGGAGAGCAGGAGCTGTCAGATGGTGCGAATATGCCGACGACTCACGACTTGGGTGCCGGTGAGCCACAGTGGTCGTCCGTAGCGTAGTGTCAAGCTTTGGGTACCCTCGGCGACGCCACACGCCCGCACCGGCGGCTCAGCGTGATTGATTGGGTGCATGCGTGTCTCGACCAACCTGGCGCTGGGAGCCTGGGATGCAACAAAGTCCGGTCGGACGGTTGCCTAGTGCTGGAGACGACTAGAACCTGGCCCAAGCCGGTGCAGAAGCGGCCTCCTGGTTGGCCGGTTGTGTGGACGCCGTTCGCATGCGCGGCAGTTCAGTTACCGGTCTCCTTGGCGTGAGCACGCCGTCGCCCATCCCGCACCCCTGGACCGCACAAGAAGACCCCATGGTTCTGCCCAACACGGCCAGCTGGCCAGGCTCGGCTCCCATGGTACAACCTCTCGCGTTTGTTTCCCTGAACCAAAATGAGCCGAGCCTGTTTGTTTGGCTGCACAGATGCATATAGGAAATTCTGGTAATGTTACCACCTCACCTTCTCTCTTCTCTTCAAGCCATTTCAACTCCACCGGCACGAGCGTGGGCGCGCTCGAACACGATGGGCGCGTGGCCCTCGAGCCGCAGCTCGCGCGCGGTAGCTAGCCCCGTGGCGACGCAGAGCGAGCACGACGGCCGCGGCGCGGCGAACGACCCCCACGTTGTGCGTCTCTAAGCTGGAGCTCATGCCCGGGCCTACTCCGCCAGCTGGGCCGCCCGATGGGGGAGCGCCCCATCGCCGCCGTGGCGTGACAGGCGTTGCTCGGGCTCGCGGCGTTCCATGCGTTCCGCGTCGAACTTCCGCGTCGGCGCTCCCAAGTGCAGCCCGTGGACACGAAGCATGGCGAGGGCGACGGCCATGGCGAGCGCTCTCATCCTCCTTGCATGCCAGCCCTGTCTGTCCGGCGGCCAAAAGGATAAAAGAGGAGCTGAGAAAGAGAGGTGCGGTGGAGGCGGCGGTGCCGTAGCGGTCGTGGTGCGCGAGAAGTCCAGAAGGGGCCGTGGCTGAAAGGAGGTAGCCCCATCTCAAGCTCAAGCCAGCCAGGAGCCAGGCCCGTGGGTGCTTTAACGCTCGTGCTGGCCTGGCCCTGTGAAGGTGTCCAGGTAATCAAACAAACGTGTTGCATGGGTTGGGCCTGGCGGAGGGCATGGGCTAGGTAATCAAACAAACGTGTTGCATGGGTTGGGCCTGGCGAAGATATAAGGTGTTTGCGCCCTTTTACCAAAATAATGTCAGACATTACAAATAGGGAAAAATATTACGCAATTCCAAAGTACCACCGTGAGAGCGCTGGCCAGCCCAGCCGCAGCTGGCCAGCCAGCCGAACGCGGAATTTTTACCATTGGAATGCCAGACACGCAAATAGGGATTATTACGCAATTCCAAAGCTAGCGATCACATTGACTCGGTGGCCTTTTGGGCACCGATAATAATATAGCCATGCTAACATCCACGTTAGAAATAGACATGCAAATAGGCTTGTATTTTTTTTAGCACTTGCTTTTTTTTTTAGAAGCATTTTTGAGCACTTGCTGTTGTAGGCTCTTTTTTTTACCTCGCCGCCAAAAAGAAAGACAGGAATTGGGAGTTGCTCTGCTCTTAAAAAGCCCAGCCCAATCTACAGCCCAGTATCGCGCTCCCTAATAAAAACTAGGGGGCAATCTCAACCGTGGAAGCAGCCCCGTGCGCCCCCATCCCGCCGTCCACGCTCCCATCACACATCATCCCCTGTCCCCTTCTCCGTCCTCCCGCCCGCGCCTTCACCGATTCAGGCCGGCGTCTGCGAGGCGGCTAAACCCTAGCTAAACCCCCCCACCGCCCCCCTCGGAAACAGCCGCCGCCGGCGACAGCAGGTAGGAGCTGCGGCAGGATGAGGAAGAAGGTGGACGAGCGCATCCGCACGCTGATCGAGAACGGCGTGCGGCAGCGGCAGCGCTCCATGTTCGTCATCGTCGGCGACAAGTCGCGCGACCAGATCGTCAACCTCAACTACATGCTCACCAAGTCCCGCGTCAAGTCGCGCCCCTCCGTCCTCTGGTGCTACCGCGACAAGCTCGAGATCAGCAGGTGATGGTGATGCCCTTGCGACTGGCCGCGTCTTCCTCCACGGCACGCTTGCTTTACTTAGGGCATGTTTGGATACAAGGCCTAATTGCTAGCTAGGTAAAAATTAGCCAAAATAGTTCTAGTGCATCCAAACAGGAGAGCTAATAGGTGGGCTACTTTTTTAGCCAAGTCATCAACTAGTTATTAGCCAACTAGCTAGCCAACCATAGCTAATTTGGGCTAATTTTTAGCCCCAACTAGTAATTAGCCATGTGTATCCAAACAGACCCTTAACTTGCTGCTCGGTTGGTGAATGAATTGGCTGAGACGACACGGCTTGCATTGTGCAGTGCTGTATTTACTTACTTCCCTACTTGTCCTCCATTTCATCCTGTACCGTAGCCACAAGAAGAAGCGCGGCAAGCAGATCAAGAAGCTCATGCAGCGGGGTCTCCTGGACCCTGAGAAGGCTGACCCGTTCTCCCTCTTCATGGAGACCTCGGACATTACATACTGCCTCTACAGAGACTCTGAGCGGGTCCTTGGTAACACGTTCGGCATGTGCATACTACAGGTTCTGCCTGAAGCTTCTCTTCTATTACATTTGGTTGAGGCTGCCATCCTCGGCTTCCTTGTTGCTGAATTTTCTTTGTTGATGATGCTTCAGGACTTTGAGGCGCTGACGCCTAACCTTCTTGCACGGACCATTGAGACAGTTGAGGGTGGTGGTTTGATAATCCTGCTGCTCCGCTCGCTGTCCTCGCTCACGAGCCTCTATACAATGGTCATGGTGAGTTTCGTTTATCCTCTCTGCATTTCACTTCTCTTTCACCCATACACACTCAATTAAGTAAGGAACTCGATAGTTTCGATAGTTTTTTTTGGGTACACATGTTGTCTATTAAGAATGAAGAATCTCTATACCACCTGCCCCATGCCCCATTCGTGCTGAATTAGATTTTTGAGTTTGGTTCTTTCTGTGCCAACAGGATGTCCATGAAAGGTTTCGAACAGAGTCTCATACTCAAGCGGCCACAAGGTTCAATGAAAGGTTCTTGCTGTCTATAGCATCATGCAAAGCATGTGTTGTGATGGACGATGAACTTAACATTTTGCCGATATCATCTCACATGAAATTCATACAACCAGTTACAAACAATGAGGTATGGATGCTTAATTCCATTTCCTTTATTGTTATGTTAAGCATTCCTTTTTTTTCCTAATAGGATTTCTTCTCTTTTATCCTATGATGAATGGCTTTGCTGAGTTTTCCATGTTCTGGTGAATCTCTTGGAGATTTTGTTTCTGTAATTCATATCATTTGATTCCTCTGCAATGCGCATATTCTATCATGTGCCTAGGATTCTGAGGGATTGTCAGAACGGGAGAGGGAGTTGAAAGACCTCAAGGATCAATTTCGTGAAGACTTTCCTGTTGGTCCTTTAATTGGAAAGTGCTGCACAAGGGATCAGGTGCAGTTCGATGCTAATTCCATCAATATTTTCAAAAAAAGTTTTTTGTGCCATATGTTGAAACTTAAAGTCACTTGCAGGGTAAAGCTGTCATCAACTTTCTTGACTCTATTTTGGATAAGTCCCTGAGGAGTACGGTTGCTTTGCTTGCTGCTCGTGGACGTGGTAAATCAGCAGCCCTTGGTCTTGCCATTGCTGGAGCCGTAGCAGCTGGGTAAAGCTCAACCCAATGGAAGTCAATATTTAGTCGAATGTGCTAATCTTCTTAGTGCTAATTGTTTGATTTCTTAGGTATTCAAATATATTTGTCACCGCTCCAAGTCCAGAGAACTTAAAAACTCTGTTTGACTTTGTGTGCAAGGGAATAAATGCATTGGAGTACAAGGTGCTTTTCTGCTATTTGGTTTTGTTGTTAAAGTGTAGCTGTGTTCTTTACATGTGCTTTTAAATTTTTAATGCATCTTCTTTCCTCTTTCAGGAGCATTTGCATTATGATGTGGTGAAGAGTGCCGATCCAGAACTGAAGAAAGCAACAATTCAAATAAATGTCTATAAGCAACATCGTCAGACAATCCAGGTAATTACTTGCTTGCTTGCCAAGCCTACCATTTGTGTTTGATAGTCCTATCCAAAGCACCCAGGATGATGCTCCATCCTGAAGCTCACTTCGCAGATAAGTTGGAAACCGACTTCAGCTCATGCGTTCTAAAGAGTCTTAGCCTTCCCTGTGAAATTTTGGGGCTGGTTCCCATTTTGGAGGGCTTAAATTTTATTACTTAGTCTCAAGTTTCCTCAGGGAGGGCAAACAGTAATTACTTCTCAAGATGCTGTAAAATAATAACTTGTTTAGATGCTGTTTAAGCAAGTGCAATGCACATTTTTAACTATTGTGATGATGATCATTATGGACTCTGTTATTAATTGTTAGAGAGAGGCAGAAGGCAGTTCAAGATTAAGCCTATGCGGTTGATCGGATGGTTAGGTGTGAACATACACTGAGATTGTTGGGTGTAGAATAGAAAGCAAATCGATTCAATTTTAATTTCTCAAGATATATATTTTATGGTTACCTGCTGCCTGGTTGAGATTATGGTTTACTATGCTATCTGCTTTATTCGTTTGGCAATCGATAACATAAAAATGCTTGTATCGTCTTATTATCTTTGCATCTCATATGAATGTGGAGTCTACACT
Organism: Miscanthus lutarioriparius; assembly: GCA_904845875.1. Taxonomy (NCBI): domain Eukaryota; kingdom Viridiplantae; phylum Streptophyta; class Magnoliopsida; order Poales; family Poaceae; genus Miscanthus; species Miscanthus lutarioriparius. Next base: position 2,772,682 of record CAJGYO010000016.1, on the reverse strand, counting down.
TATAGTGCTAACTTGAACAATTGATCACTAATTCGTTATGAATCTAGAAATATGTATCCTATCATTGAATAATGTAAATGGCGAAAGAATAGATTTACGTAAATCAAACTACTAGTAACACGGTGGTTGGACACTGAGTAGTAGTAACAGCCAGCCGGGGTTCAAATCCTGGCTTGCAAAAAAAAAAAAATCCCCTTGCTGTGCCTCTAAAAAATAGTGGCAGGGCGCTGGCCTATGGTAACAGCACAGTCCTACCTGGGGGTAGGGCAGTGGTCGCCAGCCCAGGTTACGGTGCGGCCCTATAGGGTGAGGCCAGGGTTCGAGGGTTTTCTTGGCCGGTTTGGCTGAGGTTTCTTAGGTCAAAACCGTGGGGAGCAGTCTTTCCCCCACCGGTCGAGTTTTTTTATTGTGCAATGTAAATTATATTTTATTTCATCCCAATGGAAAAATGCATCATCCTTGCAAAGCTTATATTTCTCCATCTACTTTGAATATATGCACTTATGAAGAAAACTGCTGTGCAACTACTCACCTTGCTTAATATGAGTTTACCTGGCTCTTAGAGTTGCTAATGTCTGCAGTATCTGAGACCACATGATCATGGAAAGCTTTCTCAAGTTGAACTCCTTGTTATTGATGAAGCTGCTGCTATTCCATTGCCAATTGTTAAGTCTATGCTTGGTCCATACCTTGTTTTTCTCTCTTCCACTGTCAATGGGTATGTTTTCAGTTACTTTATATGGTATCATAATTCAGTCATGGATGTAATCGACCATGATGATTTTGTGTTGTAGGTATGAAGGTACAGGTCGATCATTGTCTCTGAAGCTTCTCCAGCAACTAGAATCCCAAAGCCAGCCATCTGCTCAATCTAATGGATCTAATTCCAGTAAGAGTCGTTTAAGTTTTCAATTTCAGTGTACTACTTTTTGGAAGAAATCTCCATGTTTCTTGTTTTGTATTTATAGTCTACTTTGTTTTGTCATGTAGGTAGGCTCTTTAAGAAAATTGAATTGAACGAATCTATTAGATATGCCACTGGTGACCCTATTGAGACCTGGCTTAATGACTTACTTTGTTTGGACCTTGCCAACTCCATTCCAAATATCAGCAGGTGAGCATCATCCGATTACCTACTTTTGTGCTGTCCAAAATTGCAGTATTTCAAACAAAGAATTATTGGTTTCTTCTTAGGCTACCTCACCCAAAAGAATGTGATCTGTATTATGTCAACCGGGACACACTTTTCTCATATCACAAGGAGAGTGAGATATTTTTACAGGTACAGATCAACAAGATTCCTTTTTGCATGCTCCGTTCATATATTTGGAAAATTAGGCCGCTAATATTTAAAACGATTATATAAATTGAAGGAGAATGTATTTCATCTTCCTAAATGGATACTGGTCTCATTAATATTTTCAGCGGATGATGGCACTTTATGTTGCTTCCCACTACAAAAATTCGCCTAATGACTTGCAATTAATGGCGGATGCACCAGCACATCATTTGTTTGTATTGCTTGGTATATTGAACTGACCCTCTTGCCATTATAGATGTTCAATATGATACTATAATTGTGCAGTACTCACTTGTGTTTCCATGTTTGATAGGCCCTGTTGATGAGTCCAAAAACCAGCTCCCTGATATCCTGTGTGTAATCCAGGTTCTGATAACTTTCTTGAATTAATTCCTTTGGATGTTATTTTGAAATTTGCTCCTGGTTCTTCTCGTTGTTGTCTTAGAGAATCAGCACTGGTTGCATCGATTCATTGCCACCGCACAGACATGGTATAAAAAAGTTACTCTAGGGCAATCACTCCACAAGTAGTCCCAACAACAAGATTAAGCAAGTAAAGAAAATAGCGCAACATGTCTTCAAGTAGCCCTATGGACAAGCCTCGGTGGCCAAAATATAATATTCAATGCGCTTGCACCGACTCAAACAAGAGCTGGTTCTTCTCTCGCCTTTTCATGCATCATATACTCCAGTAATTTTATTCGGTATGGTTCGCTTCCACGTCAGCTCAAGGCTCGCTTTTCACTGCCACTGGAGAAGCCTTTAGGGCCTATTTGGTTCCCTGCATCTGCCTGAACCGGGCTGGCGGGATGCAGGGTGCCCTCGTTTGGTTGCCTGCTCCTGGCGTCGGGCCAGGCTCTGGGCGTGCAAAAAGCACCCCGCGGCCAGGCTCTGGGGAAACACCCTAATCGGCCGTTTCTGCTGGGCCAGGCTCGCTCGGTGCAGCTGTTTACTCGACTAATGATGTATTAGTGTATGATTAGTAAATATCAAGTGATATTAATTTGTTTTAAAGATGTTTAAGACAATTAGATAAAATAAGAACTTTAAGAGTGTATTTGTACAAAATAAAAATCATAATCATAACCTTATAATATTTTTATCCCATGCAGTATATCTTCGTACCGGCAACCAAACAGCATCTCTTCTCAGCCAGGCTGAGTAGATACACTCAACCAAACATGACAGCGTTGCATGTGCTCAGCCTGTCCCATGTGAGCCTGGCTCTTAGATACGAGCCAAGCTCTACTGCTACGCGAACCAAACAGGCCCTTAGGGTTCTTCAATTGTACAGTACCGGGTCACTTGAACCATTGCCACATATATGCATAATATCTCTCCTAACATAGACACCAAGTGCACCAGTACTTAGTTTTTTTATTAAAGTTATATGTCATTGACCTAACTGACTTTTGTTTGAGTTAATTCTTTTTGTGTCACCATGAGAACTAGCATTCTTAGCTGTTGGCTTCAGTCTAAGATATTCTAATCAAGCACCAAAGCCACTAACAAGTTTCATATTCCACCATGATCTACACTGTTCAGTTTGATATTGTTCTTGAGATTAGATTTGTCTGTGGCCTATTTTAAGGTTATTTCATACTATATGCGTCATGTAATACAGAAATATTATATATGTAAGATAAGATGTAAGATCTTAATTTGTATTTTCAGGTTTGTTTGGAAGGACAAATATCTCGAAAGTCAGCTATGAAAAGCCTAAGTGAGGGCCGTTCACCTTCCGGCGATCAAATACCATGGAAATTTTGTGAACAGTTCCAAGACAATGTATTTCCAAGTCTCTCGGGAGCTCGTATAGTGCGAATTGCTGTCCATCCTAGCGCCTTGAGGGTACATTCTTTTTACATTTATGTGACTTGGTTTACGTATGTTGACATCATCCTATATATCATTCTATGTTCTTTGCCTAATGTAGCTTGGGTATGGTTCAGCTGCCGTGGACCTTCTAACAAGGTACTCTTCTTTACACTGCTTCAGTTTGTATCCTTATGGCATATAGTGATTACTGGTGCTTTGCTTCTGATTCTAAATTTTACTCTTCTTTACACTGCTTTACTTTGCACCTGATATATAGGGATTATTGGTGCTTCGCTTTTGATTCTAAAGCAAACACAACCCTTACAGTCTTAACCATTGCTGTGATATTAAACCCCCCTGATTTCCTGTATTAAATGTTTTCCAACCATAGTGGCACTTGTTCACCCATGTGCAACTTTTGTACAGAAGTATTTCTTGGAAATATATTCATAATTTCTCTTTTATCCGTCACATTGTCTGAAAAGGACTGATAACTGAACTACCTAATTCAACTATAGATGTTTTTATTTTATTTGACCGTGACCTTTTTTTTAAATTGAAGGTACTATGAAGGGCACATGATAAAGTTTGATGACGATGAGGAGGAAACAGAAGAGCCTGAAGTGAACATTACTGAAGCTGCAGAGAAGGTTCTAATGGAAAGCTGTTTGTACTCAATATTACGCTCAAATGTTTTCATTCTTATATTACAGAAATTGAAAATAGCTGGAACTAAGCTTACAAAGGAACTTGGATATATTTCACATACCTTCTATTACCATTGCTAATATTTTTAATTTTTGCAAACCGTACAGCACTAACTAGGGAGAATTGTATTGTTGTATCCACTACTATTACAGCTAAAATATTTGGTAGAAAAATAACACATGTTTTCATTTGTTTTCTACTGTATAATATGGAGTATACGATTGTTTACCAGGTGGTCCAGGCGTATAGCTATCAATACAGCCTTTTCTATTTAGGCTATATTTGGTTGTATCCATACTATAATTCATTCGCATTCCTTTACTTTGTCCATTTTTATGCAAGTTTCATCCTCCATTTTGAGTTAAACAATGCACTTGTTGAATGATCTCAATTATATGTTGAAATTTTTGTATTTTGCCTCATGAAAGTTATGAATAGTGAATTTGTTATGTGCGTTTCCTTTGGATATTTAGCATTACATATGCCCTTCTGTTTGATTGTATTATAAACTATAACATTATCATTCTTCTGCTGGCAAATAAAGGCATAAAAAGGATTTAACATATAATAAATATGTTATCACTTGAGTCTATAATACATTGGCACAGTACTTTTCCTTACTGGTATAACAACTTTTAACTTGGTATATGTTGTTTCAGGCTTCACTGCTAGAAGAGAACATAAAACCTAGAGCAAATCTTCCGCCACTCCTTGTTCATCTTCGTGATCATCGTCGTGAGAAGCTCCATTATCTTGGTGTATCTTTTGGACTAACGCAAGAGCTTTTCCGCTTTTGGCGGAAGCACAACTTCTATCCGTTCTATGTTGGCCAGATTCCAGTAATGATATCTAACCAGACTTGCCATAACAGATTGACAGAACTTAGTGTTTCACCTTCTGTTGTGCTTATTGCTATTTCTTTTTTTTTCCAGAGTGCTGTTACTGGTGAGCATACTTGTATGGTGTTGAGACCCTTAAATAGTGATGACATTGAAGTTAGTGAGTCAAACAAATGTGGATTTTTGGATCTGTTTTATCAAGGTACTAATTTTTCGCGTTTTGCTCGATCTCATTTACATTTCTAGCTGAAGCTGCTTACTGTGCTTTACCTCAAGTTCAGTACAAAAATGGGTTTTAATCTTCCTAATCTTAGATGCACAGATGGTGTTTTGTTTTTCTTACATCATTCTTTTGCATAAAAGGCTTATTTTTGGTGCTTTAGCTAAATTTGAAAGCTATATTCAGATTTCAGACAAAGATTCAGGCGACTTTTGGGAACTTCTTTCCGGCATCTCAATTTTAAGCTTGCAATGAGGTATGAACTTTCAAATTACGTTAGCGCAGTAAATTTTCTGCATTCTAATTTTTTGTTTTGTATATTTTCTAGTGTCTTGGCTTCGAAGATTGATTACTCAAACCATGAGCCTTCAGAATACGATAATAATAGCACCTCAAAGTTATTGGGAGACATGTTATCACCACATGACATGAAACGGCTAGAAGCATATTCTAACAATTTAGTCGATTATCATCTGGTAAGAAACACAATTATCCAATCCAGAAGATAAGGTGTATGTAGTTTTGATGCATTTGCAGAGTATATTTTTCTGCTGTGCTGTGAAAATAACTGTCTTTTGCATCTAAAACATTACTCCAAATTTCAATGCGTTTGGTATTCCAGATTCTGGACCTTGTACCCATCCTTGCACACCAGTATTTTTCGGAGAGGCTTCCAGTGTCATTGCATGGTGCCCAAGCAGCTGTTTTGTTCTGTATGGGTCTGCAGGACAAAGACATAGGCACTGTAAAGGTAAGCTCATGTTTAATCTAAAGCAAGTCCAAATTACTTGGCATTCTCATCAAGATTTCTCACAGCTGTTCTCTAATTTATTTAATCACAGGAAGAACTCGGGATAGAAAGGGAACAGGTTCTATCAAACTTCATCAAGACAATGAAGAAGTTATATGGTTATCTTCATAACATTGCAGGAAAAGAAATTGAAGCAACCTTACCTCGACTGAAAGAGGTAGGAAAATATATTTAGTTTCTGTAAATTTCAATTCATAAAACATTGCATGCTAGCTAGTGCATTACTGTAGTCACATGAAATTTGTATGACCATACTCTGGAACACCTTTTTTTTTTTTTGTTTTTTCGCAAGCTTCGTGCTTTGACTTGCTCATATTATGTTGCTATACCCAGATTGAAATGCCCCCTCTTAGCAAATCAATGGATGAGGACCTTGCAGAAGCAGCCAAGGAAGTTGAGGTGAGAATTCAAACTGCCATCAATAAATACTTATAATTCTGAGCTCGGTACCAAGTAACAAGGACGATTAAAGAATTCCATGTACCTTCAGGGATCCTAATTAGATGCAAATACTTAGTTGTTACTTTAATAGGTAAGAGATAAATTCTTTTCTTTCTTTCTTTCTTTCTTTCTTCAAGAACCCAGAGAAGAGCCAGTTCGACCGTCTTGTGCACAAAATCGAATTCTAGCTTCAGTATAGCTACAATTGTGTATATGATTTTGATCTACTCCATCTCATATAAAGAGGCAATCGTGTCAGCTAGGGTTTTTGGCTGGTCTATAGACATTGATTTCATGAAACCTAGCATGTAGGTTTTACCCCTTATTGACACTTCTGTCAACGCCGTATGGGCAAAATCTCAGGAACAGAGAAGAGCCGCAAATGAAGCTCCTGTGGACCCAAAGATTCTGCAGAAGTATGCAATTGGTGACGACAATGAGATCGAGAAGGCCCTGCAGAACACCAAGGTATCTGCAAGCGGCATCATCAGTGTGAAGTCCAACAAAACAAAGGCATACAAGAAAGAGAAGCACAAGGAATCAGGCAAATCGAAAAGGAAAGGAACAGATGGTGGCAGATCCGAGTCAAAAAAGAAGAGGTCGTAAGGTATTTTCCTTGACATTGGGTCTGCCAAACAGTTGACCTCCAGCGAGGAAGTACCATCGTCAGACATCACGAGGATGCTTTTTATATCTGAAAGGAAAGGAGACACCCAGCAGAGGTGGGTTGAAGGAAGTGGCCAGTTATGTGTTTGGACTTCTGAGGAAGTTCCAATGACCTAACGTCTGTGGTCGCTGTCCACAAATTTTGATGTGACATTTCTTTGATAGAATATACCTAGTTTTTGCTGTATCCTGACTATCATGCAGTTCATTTTTGTTGGAGAAAAAGAGGCAACTACTTCCTAGTTTGATTAACTGCAGATGTTCCTAACCTGTGCCTGATACCTATGGTGAGGATTGAGGAAGACGAGTGGCGTTTGCGTGTGTGGCAATATATTGCCATTGTATGTAGCTGTCGTTGGCAAGCAGCAACAACAATGCAACACCAAGACGTGAAATTCGATCGATAATTCGTGATGCTAGAGCAACATGTCGATCGAGCGACCGCTTGACTTGATGGCACACAGGCTGCAATGTTTCTGTGTCTGCTCTGTCAACATGCACCATCTGCAATGTTTCTGTGTCTGCTCTGTCAACATGCACCATCTGCAATGTTTCTGTGTCTGCTCTGTCAACATGCACCATCTGCAATGTTTCTGTGTCTGCTCTGTCGACATGCACCATCGTTTCCCTTTTGCACCAAGAAGCGATAAAAACACCCTCAGAGTACACTGCCACTTCACCAAACACCACAGACCCTTGAGGACTCAAATCAAAAGCACTGCACCAACAGTTGATGGCCGTTCTGATAGCCGTATATCCTGTCCTCTAGTGAATAATCTGGTCCCAAAAAGGATTAAGAATAAGAATGCAACCATAACAATGGACATAACAAGGATAGGATAGCAAATGTTGTTACAAGCACAATGCACCCATGTAGACCCACAGACCACGGTAATACCACATGACCACATATAGATACATCTGAGAAAATGCCAACTTCTGAATAGTGCTCCCTCCATTCAAAATTATAAAACATTTTTTCTATTTTCTACTCGAGATACAATGCTTTTAGACATAGTATATATCTAAGTGCATAGCAAAAGTTATATATCTAGAAAAGCCAAAACTTTTTATAATTTGGAATGGAGAGAGTAATAGATAACAGTTTGCAAGCCTTAATAGAGACAGAAACCAGATGAGGCGGGATATAAGTTCCAACCGAACATGACTGTTTTTGGAAGACTCATATGTCATAACATTTAAGACATATTACATAGATTTGGAATTTCAATCCCAAGAAACAGTGTCGACATATAAGAATTAAATTAACGAAGTGACTCGGACAATCTATCCCTCTCCCCTGGAAGATAGTGCTGTCCCTAGCTAGTTCCAATCCCTAGGTGCTAGATATCAGGAGCCGGATCGCCGTATGACTCTTTGAAGATGGACCAACCAACGGTGATACCCAATGTACAGAACAACATTCCACATCTCTCATAACTTATGGCGGACATATTAGGGTCGAAAAGAACAGATTTTTTTAATTACTTCACCAGCATAAAGAGCCTCCACTTCAACTTTGAGTTCTCCAATAAATTCCACAGAAACAAGCTGTCTTGTAAGCTCAATCACACCAGCATCATTGATAGGCATTCTTGCACCTCTGGAATCTAGAAGAGAGATCTCCATTTCAGGGATACTGGCTGTGCAGGCAGAGATTCGTCCAGGGACATTTTCTGGCCATGATCCATCAACAACTTGAACGCTTATAGTAGCCTCAACTGTTTGTAGTAGTACTGCAAATGTGAACTCAAGGTTGCTACGTTTGCCACATAAGTCTCTTGTATTTATGCGAGGAGGATGCCCAATATGACTGACAGAATGATGTGTTTTTAAGACATTAAAGACAAGCACTTTATCTTCGGACTCACTTTCACCCTTTGCTTTCAGTTGAACTTCAAATGAAACCGGATCAGGTATCACAACTGCATGAGATGGGCCTGTTAACAACAAAAACGGATCCTGCAAGCATCACCATTAGTTAATCAATCATTCTTCCTCTATCAACAAAGTATTTACCGGGGGTGAAGCTATGTATTTACCGGGGGTTAGCCGACCCGTATAAATTTTGGCAAAATCCTATATAGATTCACTATTTGCTAGTACATTTTTGTTTGATGATCATTGGAACTGACCCCTGTGATTTTCATGCCTGGCTTCGCCCTTGGGTACATGTATATAAACAATCCCTTACCAAGGAAAAATACTAGACAGTAATCCGTCACATTTTGATCTAATAAGGGTCCACTAACTCTTTTTTTTTCAAAAAAAAAAAACTAGCAAGAAGTGCCTGATTTGTTCCAAAATGGCCTGTTGATTGCAACAGCACAACAAATCAAAGAATTACATGGTACCTCTTCAGTTATGGTTAGGCAGTTATCCCTGGCACGGTGGAAAATAAGGTTACGTCTAGGATCCATAGAGTCCCTGACAGCGATCAAGCCATCTACGTGCAGTGGCCAGTGGACGCCTTCTTCCTCTTCGAGCTCGGAAACCTTAACAGAAAATATCTGCACTCCTTCCTCCACGGTGGCAGATTTTGGGATGGGTCCAAACGTATAGCGCATGGGTGGCACAACAGCTAAAATAAGGATTCCATTAATTAATATACAGAAGGTGAATTAAATCTCACCTGTGTTTTAGATTTATATATAGAATAGGAAGAGACGGTCACCGCGTCTACGTCCTGAACTCCTGATGCCTGATCGGATTTAGATTTAGAATAGGAACAGACGGTCACCCCGTCAAAACTGAGTCCGAGTGCAGCGGTCCGCGACGTGGAAAAATTGCACCTGGCCTGTGGCCTGCCGCGCTCGCCCCTCGGACCACGGCTGTGGACCTATCACCCGTGTGGTACACCCACGTACGGCTGTGGACCTATCGCCGGTGAAGGGTCCGATGAAGACCTGGCGAAGGGACCGACGAAGACACGAGCCTCCTGGCGTGCGACAACGGCGGCGCGAAGCGGCGTCGGCGGAGACCTGAGCGACTGGCGCGACGGTGTGATGGCGCGGGAGGCGGCGGCGGGGGAGAAGCAGGCGTCCTCCTCCGTGCGGCGCGAGATGACGGCGGCGTCGATCCGAGGAGGACAGAGATTCAGGTAATTCCGCCGTGGACCCGCGAGGACCGAAACCACGTAACTTTCCCATAGATATCCGAGTCCAACTCCGATCAAAGCATTCAGGTAATCCAAGGTCTCTAGGATTCCGCCAGATCGCTCGTGGACGCGCTTCCCCGCTCCGTCGCGCCGCATTAGCCGGCTCGCGCCCGCGGCACGCGTGTCTCGTCGCGCTGCCCTTCATGCCGCGCCTCCCACCTGAGGAGAGGGAGGAGGTAGAGCTCCCGCAGCCTGGCCTCAGCCATCTCGCGGCTGCGGCACACGCATCTCGTCGCGCCGCTGCCCTTCCGTGCTGCACCGTCCACCTGAGAGGGATCGCATAGGCCGAACTCGACCTGGTGGAGAGCGGGGCACACCGCACACGCCAAGCCTCCGTCCGCAGCGAGCAGTGACGAGGTGGATGTGGAAGCGTCCATGGAAAACGAGGACTAAGGAGGCGCGGGCTTGACGGCAATCAGCATGGTAAGCGAGCGCACGACCACTTTTGGCTTTGCCACGGCGACGACAGGCAAAGCGTCGACAACACAACGAGGCGTCGGGCCACGTGTGATTGGCTGCCTGCAGCTGCACCAAAGCGTGGTGCTGCCGAGCAGCAGCTGAACCAAGCCGGCACCGTGCAGGATTCCTTTTGTTGAACGCGCTAGACCAAGCGGCCGGATGGCCGGCGCATCCGAGGGCCGCGGCGGCATGGCAGGGGCAGGAGCTGCCGGCGGTGGCAGCTGATCCGCGTAGTGATCTCACGTACGGTTGATTGAGTTGGAGCCACGAGATTGACTAGAGGTCTAGAGTAGTGGCTGGAGAAACTCCATGGTGGCACTGGCAGCTGGCAGCGAGCTCACCGCGCTGCTCTACATGCCGATGGCGCACGCTCGCAGCCCTGGCCCCGAACTCTCCGCACCGTCCGCGAGCTCGCCACGCACGCTCGGTGCATCACTCTGTGACGGTCGCGCTCGCTCACCTTGGTCCAGGCCCACGCCGCCCGCTGCGCCGACCGCGATCTCCCCGTGCCACCCTCCGCGCCGGCCATGCGCGCGCACTTGCCACGTCCAGGCCCGCGCTGTCCACACACGCTCGTAGCAGCGCACCAGGCCCATGGCGTCCGCACATGCTCGCAGCGGCACTGGCCGCGAGCTCCAGCGCTGTTGTTTTCACGGGAGAGAACAAACAGGGAAGCCAAACCAAGGCTCATAACGGCTGAGGCCCTTTGATCTTATGATTTCCTGGTAGTAAGTTTGGAACAAAACGAAAATATCTGATCAGTCTATCCGGAGAGTTGCATCGAGTGAAACAATAGTTATTGATGAGCTTATCGCCCGCTCACTTCTTTTCTCTGCCTTATCTTCTTCCTCCTGCCCACCCTCGCCTCCTCCGCTTGCGTCTTCCCCGCCGCCAGCATCGCCTCTCCCGCCGCCTCCACCTCGCTCGGCTCCGGATCCGGCGACGCTGCCCTTGTCTCCGGTGAGTGCCCCTGCCTCCACCACCTCACACCGCCACGCCGCTGGTGGTAGGGTCTCACCGGAGCTCCGTGGCCATGGCCCGTGGCCGCGGAGCTCCAGCGAGACCCTACCGCCGTCCATGACCTCCTTCTTTCCCTCCCCCTCCCGCATGCGGCCATGGCAACCTCCGGCGAACTCCGGCCATGGCTTCCATGCCCCGACCTGACCTGGCCGCCGCTGCTGCCACCAGCTCCCCTAAACCGCCCACCGGCCAACCTCGCCGCGTGACCGACCTTCCTCTCCCCGGCCGGCCCCTTCTAAGGCCGCCAGATTTGGGGAAGAAGGGGTGGCGTGGCTCGCCGGAACCCTAGGCATCGTCGTCTTCTTCACTGGCACCCGCGCGGGCGAGGTCGGGTGCGTGGTGGCGCGTGGGCGTGGCCTCCGGCGGGGGCACGTTGGGGAAGAAGGCGTGGGCGCGTGGGAGCACATCGAACAGCCACACCCCCGCATCAGACGGCGGAGAGGGTCAGTGTGGAAAATCAAATAATTAATTAATAATAATTAAACTAAAAAAGAGGATTTAGGTGAGCAGAGGATGTTCTTTTTTAAAAAAAATTACGAAATGGTGAGCAGAGGATATTTAACATCCGAAGGTATTGTTAGTTTAAACTCCGGAGATGACATGATTTTTTAAAACTAGATGATACCCTCCCCTTTTTTTTTCAAATTTTGCAAAATGGTTAGCCGAGGATGTTTTTTTTCTTCAAACTTTGCGAAATGGTGAGGAGAGGACATTTAACATCTGAGCCGTGGCAAAAGTGATCACAATCGCCAAGGCTTCATTGGTATACTGTGACAATATCTTGGCAATCTACATGCTCAAAATCCAGCGCACTGTCGACGGACCAAGCATGTGGAACTCGTCATACATCTGTCGGGAGCAAGTAGCGCTCAGGCAGCTGAAGGTTCTTCACGTACCTACACATCTTTAGTTCACCGATCTTATGAAAAGGGGCTGCCAGTGTAGTCTGTTAGCTAGGCCTATTATCTGCCAGATGGCTTCCCTTCTCCGTCACATTCGCTGGGTTGTTGGGGGGTGGTTCCGTGCATATAAGGCATGTTTGGATGACGACTTGGCTAGCAGCTGCCTGCCAGGTAACTCATTCTGGACACATAGGGCCTGTTTGGTTCTCCGTCTCCATTGAAGCCTGGCTAGGATTAAAGCCTGGGTAGGTTTGGCCTGGTCCCATCAAGCCAACATGCACTTGTTTGGTTGCATGGACTATCTAAGTCTGGTTTAGAATTGGTGTGTTTAGTTCCCTGACTTGGCTTGGATAGAATCACCTTATCTACCTCCTGGTAACTTCACCCCCTATAGCACATTCTATCAAGTATGAATTCAGTTTTCAGTTTGTTTTTCCTGTTTTCAAAACTTAGAATCTTTGAAACCAACAAGTTTTTTATGTTGGTCCTTTAATCAATGTTAGAGATCTTAGATCGATGAACAACTTTGCTTAAAAGTGATCATCAAGTTGTTTTGCAAAATCGAGAGAACGAGAGAGAGGAAGATGTGCTGTCAGTCGCTAAAGTAGCACCTTCTGCTTCACCGCCGGCAATCTCCACGCGCCGGAGAAATTCGTCGTTGCAACGCCACCTCCGCCCGATTCCTCTTGCACACAGCTTCGCCTCGCCACTGTGCACCACCCTGGCCTGCTCACGCCGCCTATAGCCGCCGGAATCGTCCCCGGTGCCGGTTGCCACCATGGCCGCCGTTGGCAGCAGCACGGCAATGGACGCCCTCCTCGCCATGGCCGCCACGCGCAGGCGCCCAGCGGCTCTCCCGCAGCGGCGCCCAAGGCCCCGCGACCCCTCCCCCGGCGATGCCACTCCTGACACCAGCACCGGTCGCCGACCCCGGCCTCCAGGATCCGTGAGATCCATGGGCGAGGTTGCCGAGGGCAGCGCGACCATGCGCGGGACCACCGGGGGCAGCGCGGACGTGCATGGGTGCAGCGTCGGGGATGGCTCGCGATCGCGACCACCGTTGGGGAGGGCCGTGTTCGTGGCGGCGGGGCAGGGCACTTGGGGGGCGCGACTCGCGAGGGCCGACGATGGGCACGAATGGCGGCAGCGCGGGCGCGGAGGGCCGAAGGTGGAGCAAGGGGCTCGCGACGGCGGGTAAGGCGACGCTCGTTGCCGACAATGGAGAAGGCACGGCACCGGAGGAAGCTTAGAGGACGTGAAGGGAGGTGACAGGAACGGAACCTGCGCCTGGCTCCAGGAAAACGAATCGGGATTTCGTTCTTTGGGAGCCAGGCCGAGTGGCGTACAGCGGCTAGCTTTAGCCAACTACAGGCAATCAAACAAGTCTAAGTTAGCTCCAGCAGACCAGGTTAAGAGTTGGACACCCAACCAAATAGGCCCTTAGGCGTAGCAAATGGAAGGTCTTGTAGCCTTGCCTAGCTCCTCAGCTGCCTGGCAGGCAGCATCCAAATAGGCCAATATAGCTGCGTCTGTACTTCAAGTACTTGTACAAGTATACGTGAGATGAGCAACGCAAACCCTTTCATCAGTTCATCTCCAAAGTCTTTCAGTTATGCTCCAGTTCGTAACGAAGACGTGACACTTGATCGATATGCTAGAGCAACACAACGTATCAATCTCACGATCACTGACAAGAGGTGGCATACATTGGGTGGAGGTGTAGCCGACAAACGTTAGCTAGGGTCACACCTGGAAAGTGCCCCAGTCAAGTAAAAAGCGCGATACATTTGCGAAAAGAATGCCCAGAAAGATATGCATGAAAATCACGTCGCTAGCTTTCTCTCCTACTACCAGAGTGTCACTCCTCTAAAATTCCTAAGCACCAATACCATCATGCTCTATCATTTTCCTTTTCCACCAAGCATTATAATATATATATATATATATATATATATATATATATATACATATATTGAATGTATTATTATTATGATGATGATGATATTTATTCAATAATATTAGTAAATATAAGTATTACAATTTCACCAGCGATTCTCGCAGCAATGCACGGGGTGTTCTTCTCGTTCTTATATATATTTAAATTGAAAATGTTTTATTTCTTCGAATGGAGGTTCGAGAATGACATAGTGAACCACACCACTTCACCAAACGCCCAAAAGAATAACCAATCAATCCATCCAAAGTTCCTTTGAGGCCGTGTGTGGTTGAGTGTGAGTGTGATCCACAGCCGAAAAACAAAACCAGGCTAGGTGCACCTGCAGTTCCTGACTGTTCTGTGAGCCTGCCTGCTCAGGAGACGAACGAGAAGAGCGCACGCCAATACGGCAGGCCACACGACGACGGGGGTCTCTGAAAACCTCGCCCGAAACGTGTGGAAAACGACCAAAAAAGCGAGCGAGAGAGCGAAAGGGTGGGGCTTTGGTACCAAACGGCAAACGCACCCACCACGATCCCGTCAACCCAACCAACGACCAACCCACAGGCCACAGCAGCGCTCGCTTTTTCCTATTTGAGTTCCCCTTCCTTTGCCTTCCTGCCCCATCATCTCTCCCCGCCCGGCACGACCGCGACCAGCCACCGTCTCCGCCCCGCCCGCGGTTGCTTCAGATCTCCTCCTCCACCACCCCCAGCAGCACCAGCCAGCTCCTCCGCACCAGGATACTCCCCACCCGCTCGCCACGCCATTGCGCGCGCGCATATAAATCCCACATCCCCATCGCTCTCGCCTCTCCCCGCCCGCGCCGCGCCCTTACTGCGCAGCACGCACGTCCCCTCCGCGGTCGGTGAGGCGGCCCTGGATCTGGGCTGATCGGTCGCCGGCCGCGTCAGCGGGGTGGGAGGATCGGGATCTCGCCTCGGGGGTGCCCGCCGGAATGGAGATCTTCGGCCCCGTCACGGCCGGACAGGTGCGTGCGCGCGGCGAGTTCAATTCCACGCCCTCCTTTCGTTTTGCTTGCTTAGCGTCATGGGAGCGGGATCCGGCCCTGCCGTGCTGCTCCCTAGCTTGCCTCGCTTCGCTTTGCTCTGCTCTGGGGAGTAGTAGGTGCACCTGCGCGAGCGCAATTTGAATCCCAAGCCGGCCAAATTTGGCCATAATCTCAGAGTTCGTGCACGTGGGTGCACTCCTCTGGCGTCGGATTGAAGCGAAGTAGTAGTTGCAGTATTAATGCCATGGTTTAAGGTAGCTCCAGGGTTCGAGGGGGAATTCAGTGCCCGCTAAGCAATGCCCCTGCTCATGATCCCCGTACCTAACCAGTTTGGTGGGTTGGTGGTCTGGTGGACTTCTGCTCCTAGGAGGAGCTTTCGTAGCAAGTAGCATTGACGTTGTATACTTATGACTTATACGCGAAGCATACATAATTTTTTCTCTATGGTTGTGGTTTGGAATGGCTACAGTACAGGCCACAGGGAAGAAACCTAACATTGGGCATATGGTCCTTGTACTCTTTTTACTGTTCTTCACCGGAAAAAGGGTGTGGAGTTGAGCTGTGATATGAAACAAGGATGTTTGTTTGTCTGCTGAGAACTACTAATATAGAACAGATTTGCCTTCGTTTTCAATCCATTACGACAGGATGTATAGGGATAAAACTTTATTTCCTGGACCAAAACCATCAAATTAAGAGCACATATTTCTTGTGACTTGGATCTGAGTGTGGCTACAATCTCCATGAGATAAAAGCTATCTTAATTTAGTTTTCCTAGTTTGGTGCTTTGATGTACTAACTGCTACCAAGGCTTATTTGTCATGGACTCATGGTAGCATGGACTTATGCAACTCAATGTTTTGCTTTCTTGCAGGTGTCATTTTTGCTAGGTCTGTTCCCTGTCCTCATCGCGTGGATCTACTCTGAAATCCTCGAATACAAGAAATCTTTGTCGCATGGGAAAGTGTAAGATTTCTCTTCACAAACTTTAGTTTGAAATTAGCATTAGGACTACAGATTCGTATTGTAAATGATCTTAACTAGTAAATGTTTATAGCCATCTGCATACTGCTGTTCCGAATTATTCAAGGCTGCAATTGGAATTTTCTTTTTTAGATCAGGCAGGCAGTAGATGCAGCACGAAGAAATTGAAAAACAGTGTTTTAGTGTCACCCTGCTCTTGCATTGTTTTGTCTTCTGCAGTCATTCAGACGCTAATTTGGATAATGGAACCATCAAGGAGGATGACAAGTCAGTATTACTTGAAGGAGGACAGTTGAAATCACCATCTACAAAGTTCAGGAATTTGTCTACCAAAGCAAATTTGTTACGGTACCGTTTAAAGACCAACACAAGCCACACTGGAATTATAGCTCATACACTTGTGATTTGTGAAATATTGATATCTCTGTGGTTGTGAACTGTAGGTTTATAACTATGGACGAGTCTTTTCTGCTTGAAAACCGTGCTGTACTGAGAGCCATGTAAGATTATTTACTAATAATAATGGCATGCACTCTCAGCCTTCTGGCTATGTGATCATCTGCTGATACTTTGCTGCCTTGTAACCATTTTGCAGGGCTGAATTTGGCGTTGTCCTGGTTTATTTTTACATTTGTGACCGGACAAACATATTTCCAGAAAGCAAGAAGGTAATGATGTTACCTCTGCCAGTTAGTCTTACACTCAGCACTGCAGTAAGCGGCACATGTAAACTGCAGCGGCTGTTGATTAGCTAAACTGTAACTATATAATGTTTCTGCGCTGAAGATTGCCCTTGTTACTTCTTGTTTTATGATCTATTATGACCTGTTTCTTATATGTTCTTTATGTCTTTTACTTGCATTGTAATCCTTGTTTTTTCTTTGACAGAGCTACAACCGTGATCTGTTTCTGTTTCTGTACATTCTTCTCATCATAGCATCAGCGCTTACTTCACTTAAGAAGCATCATGAAAAATCAGCATTTTCAGGAAAGTCCATACTCTATCTTAATCGCCACCAGACTGAGGAATGGAAAGGGTGGATGCAGGTTAGTGCTTTTACTTCACTTGTTTATTTTTCTTGATATTGTGATGCTTAGGTATCTATATCATTTGAGATTTTAGAGATGGTGAGTATGATGACATGTAAAATGCACTCGCTAGGCATTGATATTTTGTACGACATGCATGCTACGTCTTCTGCTTTTCCTTTGGTAAATTTGCATCCATCTTCTGCTATATAGATAATATATCCATTGTTATGGTGTTCCTTCTATCCTTAGTCACAATATGGTGTTATGTACACAGACTTTACTTAAAAGCCTATTACCTTATTGAGAGCGAATAGGTCTCGGGAAATTGTGATAGACTGATATGCCGCGATCTCGTCAGCGGTAACATCCCCAGACCTTGGAGAGGGCGGAGGAGTGGGAGACATGGCGCTGCACGGCAGAGGTCAGAGGCCGGCGCGCAGGGGTGTGCAGCGGAAGGGAAGACCTAAACCTAGGCGGCTGATACCATGAGAGCGAATAGGTCTCGGGAAATTGTGATAGATTGATATGGGTACAGGGAGTACATTATATAGGCAAGGATCAGGAAGGGTTTATAGAAACACCCAATCGACGGTGATCCTTGCCTAATCAATAATCATCTACCATAATCCCTAGAGGCAGCCCAGCCGATAGGCTTGGGCGCCAGGCCCATGACCAGCCCATAGGCGCCTATTCTAACACTTATATCAACCAAACATTTTTATTGTGACAACTACTGCAATAGTTTTCTTCTCACTTGTATATTTCAAGTTTTCAACAACTGAATGCCATCAAAATGTACTTACTGCAGTAGCGTTTTTGCATTCTCTTTGGTGTCTGTCTTACACAGGTATTGGTATTAATCCATTCTGGTTGCAAGAGTGTACTAATTATTCATTCTGTATTGCCAGGTCTTATTTCTGATGTACCATTATTTTGCTGCTTCGGAGATATACAATGCAATCCGTGTGTTCATTGCTTGCTATGTCTGGATGACTGGATTTGGGAATTTCTCATATTACTATATCAAGAAAGATTTTAGCATTGCAAGATTTGCTCAGGTGCCTAAGCTACCTCATCAGTCTTACTGATATGTCCTAATGAGTTAAGTCTCATGTATTTCATGTTACCACTTTTTAAACACTGACCAATGACTATAATTTTCATTCAGATGATGTGGAGGCTGAATTTCTTTGTGTCATTCTGTTGCATTGTCCTTGACAATGATCTCATGCTTTATTATATCTGCCCAATGCACACACTATTTACTCTTATGGTATATGGATCACTTGGTCTGTTTAACAAATACAATGAGATACCATCAATCATGGCTATTAAGATTGCTTGCTGCTTCCTGTCTGTAATTTTGATATGGGAAATTCCTGGGGTGTTTGAACTATTGTGGGCCCCCTTTACGTTTGTACTAGGTAAGTTATTGTTGTAGTTTTGTATGACATTGTCCCTTTCAGTCACGCTCAGGAGTTCAGGACCAACCTTAATTATTCTCTATTCAGGCTATAAAGATCCATCGCCGGCCAAGGCACACTTACCCCTGTTACATGAGTGGCATTTCCGATCTGGCCTCGATCGATACATATGGATTGTTGGAATGATTTATGCTTACTTCCATCCTAATGTAAGTACTTCAGATATGGATCTATATTACCCTGATTGCCCTCTCAGACCGTATCTGCGAGATTTTATTGGTTACGTCTATATATATCTTCCTCAATCTCTCTTATACCTTAAGCATTGTTCCTTTTGTTCAGATCATGTTAATCTAACATGGAACCTTTTATCCTAAACAGGTTGAAAGATGGATGGAGAAGCTGGAAGAATCTGAGACTAAAGTTAGATTATCAATCAAGGGAACCATTGTCACTCTTTCGTTGACGGTAAGTTCCACCATTCTTACCTTTGTTGTTGTGTTAACTAGGTTGGATTTCTTTAAATCAAGTACTTGACACCACTGTGTTGATACTACTGTACTAACTAGGTGCATGTTTCTTCTTCTAGGCTGGCTTTCTGTGGTACGAATATATATACAAGCTAGACAAAGTTACATACAACAAGTACCATCCCTACACGTCATGGATCCCTATAACGTACGTATAAGAAATGTTAGCATGTATTCATAATCGATGTGGCATGTGCCAGCAACATGCTTCGTTGCAGTTGACAATGAACTTTGTTTCTTACAGTGTTTATATCTGCCTGCGTAATTGCACTCAGCAGTTGAGGAGTGCCTCTTTGGCTCTTTTTGCGTAAGCATTAAAACTTTTACTACCTACATTGTTCATGTGTTTTCTTGGCTTACTCGGTGGCTAAGTATTAATCTATATTTGTGACAGATGGCTTGGCAAGATTACACTAGAGACTTATATTTCTCAGATCCATATTTGGCTTAGGTATGACTCTTGTGTTACTGCTACATATATTTTTCCCCCTAATTAGAAGGTACTACCAGTTCACTAGCCTTGTGGTAAATAGCATATATTCCTATAGCATGTTGGATATAAGATCAACTTCGATCTTTTTTCTCATATAGCAGTAGTTTATTCAACTGAACTAAAAATGCTGCTCAAATACCTTTGCTTTGCCACACTGTGACCAAGCTTCTTTTGCAGGTCTAGCATGCCAAATGGACAGCCAAAATGGCTTCTTTGTTTCATACCAGATTATCCTATGCTTAACTTCATGCTTACTACGGCGATCTATCTTCTTGTAAGTTGCCAACTTCAAACCCATCTCATTACTTATCGGGAAAGAAAACCATTTCATTCAACAGTCATAAAAAGGATACTCATTTCATTATCAATAAATGCAGCTATCATACCGTGTGTTTGAGATCACAGGCGTGTTGAAGGCGGCCTTTATACCCAGTAGGGATAATAGCCGTCTATACCAAAATTTCATTGCTGGGATCGCCATCTCAGTGTGCTTGTATCTCTGCTCACTTATTCTTCTGAAGGTTCCTGTTGTATAGGTAAACATCTGAAACTTACAATGTTTGCAGTTACCTCTGTGATTCCTGTAACCCAGATATAGCTGTTTGGATCTGCAGGGATGAAGATACACCAAGCAATCTTGATAGAAGGTTTCTTGTAAAACGTTTGCTTGATAGGATGTTCAGCTCTGGCCTCGATTCCCTTCTGCTGTTGTGGAGATAGTTGGGGATGCCAGGAGAAGCGGCTAAGTTGGACATATGGGAATTGGGAAATTGAATTGCCAGATGCTGCAGATACAGAAGTCCAATTTTTGATCTTTTTGTTCGTTCAAAACACTACTGTATACAACAAGTAGTCAATCCCCGCATTCTTTTGGAAGTTGTAGCAACTGCTGGCTAGCCTATGTTGATGCAACCTCGTGTAACAGTTATCCTGTAGAACTGCACCGTGTTGTGCCATAGGTATTTTGATGCTGTACAAAAACGACGGGCTTTTCCTCTTTCTTGAAAAGAAGAATATAAAGGCAGAGCCCTTCCTTCTCCCAATTGTTACGTCGTCTTTTTTTGCTTTGGACCATCCAGTCTGTTCATCCTGTATGTGCGGACCGGGCTCAGTCGACCGGTGGACGGTGGTAGGCACGGCTCAAACGCTCGGCGGTGCCGTCGCGCGCAGGCGAGGCAGCCTCAGCCGCCCGTGGCGTAGTGGTCGTCGTCGCGCCCCGCGCCCGGCGCCGCTTCTCACGCGCCTAACGCCGGCCGGACGGGGCATCAAGGTCAGCTTGCGGTAATGCTATGGCAGATGCCAGTGGGAGTTGGTAGCAGGTTCCATCGCCTCAATCATGGAGCGAGACAATCTTGGAATGTTGGTGCAACCCTACCCAACTTCAAATCCCCTCTTTCACGCAAGAACTAAATACAGTCTACTAATGTGGACTGGACTTGGAGAAAGTCTTGGAGTAGTTCAAGCACAGTTCGTCGTCTTTCAGAAAAAGAAAAAAAACACAGTTCATCTGCTTAGGCGAACAGCTTTGTCGATGACTTTTAGGATTGTGGGATGGGCAGCTAATATAACCCCAACCAACATGCGATAACTGTAGCATATACTCCTATCTTGCACCGCGTGTTCAGCAATATGATGAGATCGTTTTTTGTTTGTTTGTTTGTCTGATCCGTTGATAACACCATGTGATGTAACGACAAAGGCCATCTCTATCTCTATCTTGAAATGAGAACGAAACCCAACGGCACTCTTGCGTCTTGCGATAAATACCAGGTTTCACACTTTTGCGAAGGAAAATTCAAAGATATGTCAACCCTTTACTCGGTCTCGGTGTAACTACGTCATTCTCCATTACTTTCCGCCCATTTAAAAAAAAATCTATGCCCAAACTTTCATATTCGTTCCGTCCAAAAATAAGTGCCCAAATATTTCTAAGTCAAAGTACGCATCAGCTCCATCCAAAAAAAAGTGGCAACCAAGCGTCCAAGCCCCAATCCAGATTTCGCTGTCCATTTTCACAGTCAGTAATCCAGATTTTACTCCGGGACCCGGTCCGTGAGCGGGAGCAGGTACCTGCAGACGCCAGACGACTGATAACTTACTGTTTCCATTCAACCTTGAGCAATAATTCGAACAATACGCAACTCTATCAATTAATAAATATCTCTATGATCCAACTGTGCATCATTTAGAGGGTGTTGGCTTTGAAGAACCATCTTATCTTTTATGAGATAGTGCATCAAAAAGTCTATTGTTCAAATTTGGTGGAATTGCTATATTATTCATATTTAACACTAATTAATAGCTCATAAGGAATGAGATCATAGTTGAACTCATTCTATTCCGCAAACTAAATAAAAAGAAGTTGCCATATTTCAGATGTCTGAATTTTAGATGATTTCATACTACAGTCTTATACAACCAACTACTACAATTAAAAGAACAACTCATAAAAGACCATTCATAATTTTTTTTTGTCTATGATCAAACAATGACAAAATTACCTATTGTCTAAGCAACAACGGAAAAATCAAATACCTAAAATATAGGAGAAGCGAATAAAAAATGAGGAGTGAAAAATGATTGATTACTTCCTTACTCAGACCAAACACACTACTATTGAACCATGAATATTTCCTATGCTACTTTTCTCTTGTTCATCAGATCAATGATTTGACTAGATTGCAAAGCATGTTCGCTTGGTCGTATTTGGTTTATAAGCCATGCCTTATCAGCCAATGAATAATATTTTTCTCTCACACCAAACCAGTCAACAATACTTTTAGCTATGGCTTATAAGCTAAACAAGCCCAAACGAACAGGGCGAGGATGGTGGCTTTCGCATGACCTGACGATGTTGTTGCCTTGCTAGTTAAGGTTGTTGTCTGACCGTTTACACCAAAATTTGGGAGGAAGAACGTGGGAACTCGAAGCTTCCAAGATTGTGTCATTAAGAAATCGATTAGATGTGAATCGGTATTAGTTGATTTAGATGCGACGTCAGAATCAGATATTTTATAGATGATGTCAGCAGACGGCGTCAATGGGCTATGCTTGAATGGCGTCAGGAAGATGTGTCGACTCTACAAATAAAGAAAATTAGGGTCTAAGTTATTATTAAGTTAGAAAGTTTTCTTTTATTCCAATAATTATAATGAGTCGTATTTGAGTAGGATTCATATTTGGGTTCCGGGTATAAATATTATACCCTGGTTATTGTAAAAAAACGAACACTCAATCAATACAATCTTTTCAGCTTTTGTCATCGCATTAGGAGTAGGAGTACTATAGATCTCGATGAGTTCTTCAACAAACAGGGCTGCATCGACTGATCAACCTCCAGCTTGCTTGTGAGTACCGTCACGACTTGTATTGTGCTTGTAAAGCTGCATCAGCTGATTGATCTTTTATGAGCCATAATATAAGTTAATTATCGATCTGTATCGTAGCTTGTAAGGCTGCATCAGCTGATTGATCTCTTACGAATCATAATATAGATCAAAGTTATCGATCTTATGTTAAATAACTTGTTGTTTAATATAATATCACCAGTTATCGAATCTGCTAAGATTAGTAAGATTTTCCTTACTGTTTTTTGGTTGATTCATCAGTTATCGATCTTGTTATAATTAATGGTTTATTAACTATAACAAAATCACCCGATTGAGATAGAGATATATCGGCATCATATCATCTTAATTGGTCGTCTTTTGATCTGGTCACGCTTTAAATCTTATAATTGATGGCTTAATTCCACTAGATCGGCTGTTTTATCTCTATTCCAATCAAACATAGTATGCATCCAAAGACATGTTTCAATCTTAAATAAACTCACTAGTTAATGAGATCTAATCTAATGACACTACCATAGCTGCATCGATCCGGTCGAACCTCACTGGTAAGATTTTAGATTAAAAATTATCGATTAGTGGTCTTGTTCATGATCAAGATATGTACTATGTTTGTTTGCGATGACTGCATCGGCTATTTTAGCCGATTTGCCATACTCTCACGCATATAGTATGTTTTCATGAATCTGTCAACATATAGATGGTTTTATAGATTCTTTGGCTTTAGTTTGTTATCATTATCATAGCTGCATCGATCCAATCGAACCTCACTGTTGATGATAATAGATTAGATTCAAACTGTTTGTAGATTCATTTATATTAGACAGCCGATTTGTTCGCATGTTAAAATCTTTTTCTCAAACTTATCGGCTCGACACTTTATATCGATCATGTTTCATTTGGCCGATGATGCTTTCTGATGTTTACATGAGCATCGGTTATTTTGATTCATATCATTATCATTTAATATTAGTCGATAATCCTTGATTTAAAGATCTCCATTTCATGGATACGTCGGATATCAACTATTTAGTCGATAGCCTTATTGAATCGGCTATCTAGCCGTACATTTGGAACTGTCTGGTGCAATACCGACATGTTTCACTTTAAATTACTGATAAGATTTTCTCTTCTTGTTAATTACAGGTCAAATTGACTGGCATGTTGTTGGGTTTTCAGAATCGGCTGGTTCTGTGTTGAAACCAAACTGATCTCTGGTCTCGTTCCACTCAAATCATCCGGTTTGCTGTGTGTTGATCATACCACATTTGTATGTCAACACTGTCGAATGTCAAGTTGAAGTTGAGTGTAACTTAGCTGGAAAGTATTGTCGTTATCAGACGTTTACGGAACAAATTGTAATTGACCATTAAACTCACTAATTTCATTATTATTTTCCTGGATATTTTTGGGTGAAGGATATGGATAGGAGGGCTGAGGATTCTGTTGTCTAGAAGGTACAAAACACTCGTGTTCAGTGCTACTACCAAAATACAAGTATGCAGCCTGTTCGGGAGGCCGTATCGTATCGTGGATTATTTACTGCTGGCTGGTTTGGTGTGAGAGAAAAACACTATTTCTGGCTGGAAATTTACGATCGTTTACGAGCAAACGAACATGCTGATGATCGTCTACGCATCAATTCCGTCCTTGAGATACTGGACGACAAGATCGAGACAATTAAGAGTTGGCTGGAAATCTTCTGGAAGCAAACTGACAATCTAGACGTAGAAGGATTCATGTCATAGCTTTTGTTCTTTTGTGGTAGAAGTAGATTCTAGTTTGTGACGTGTTTGCTCTGAATCTGAGCCTTCATGGATTTGTTCAAAGCTCGTAAACTGGTAAACCCAGTCGTGGTGTTGCCGTGTTGGTGTGAGTTTTAAACTTTGTAAATACCTGTTTGTTTTCTATAAAAACCAGAGTTTTTTCCCCTAAAAAAACAGAGTTTTTTCTCTGTAAAAACAAAAGATAGGGAACTGCTGTAGGGCTGGACAAAAAGCTCGTCTAACTCGCTCTGTGACTTTTTAAAATTGTTCTAATTAAAGTTATTTTAAAAAATAAAAATAAGATAATTTAAAATGGCTTTCGACTTTAACTCGGCTCATTAAGCTCGGTTTGAAGTTTTGTCTTAAACAATTTAGGAAAACGCCGATCGAAGAAAGCTCGATAAAAAGTACAGTCGGCTCGTTAAGTCAGTTATGCACCCCTACTGCTGATACATTTGACAAAGGGTGTGAATGAACATCTATAAAAGGTCATTGTGGTTAGCTGTAACTTCTGAACGTTAAATCTAAACTCAAGCAAGTATTATTTACATCAGGAAGTTTTGCCATATCCGCACAAAACTCATAGAAGAAATTAAAATTCTCTATAGATTATAGACAGAACAACAACAAAAGCTGAATCAATAGTAATTTCCCCTGTTTCAAACTTTTCAGTGAATTCCAAGAGCCTGAAATCTCCTTACTAGAGCAAGATTAGTAGCGTTCCTCCTCTGCCAGTCCTCCGTGCTCTCCTTCCTCTGCTCGAACTTGTCCAGCACTTCGTCGTTGCCATCCAGAATGCTCACTATCTTCCTCATGCTCGGCCGCGCCGCCGGGTCTGACCGGGTGCACGCTATGCCAAGCCGAGCCATCCTCACGAGCTCCCTACGGTCAAACTTGCCGTCCAGCCGCCGGTCAGCCAGGGCCTCCACCGGCCGGTCCAGCTGCTCAAAGAGCTGGACCTTCCTGACGAGAAGAACCTCCGGCAACCTCCCGTCCACGGCCATCGTGCCGGTCACCACCTCCAGCACCACCACGCCGAAGCTGTAGACGTCGGCCATGGTGGTGGCCTCGCCGGTGTCCATGTACTCGGGCGACATGTAGCCGAAGATGCCCTTTGCCGAGCTGGTGGTCACCACCACGTGGTGCCCGCCGCCGTGGTGCTCGTTCCTCGACAGGAACTCGGCGAGCGCGAAGCTCCCGAGCCGCAGGTTCATGTCAGGGTCCAGGAACACCGCCGACGAGGTGATGTTGCGGTGGATGACCTGCTCGTCCCACTCCTCGTGGAGGTACAGGATGGCCGACGCGAGCGCCCTGACGATGCTGTACCGCTGCCGCCACGGGAGCACCGCCGCGCCGCCGTGGCGCCGCTGGAGCAGGTAGTGGCTCAGGAGGCTCCCCGGGGCGTAGTCGTAGACGACGAGCATCTCGCCGTGGTCCGTGCACCACCCGCGCAGCTGCACGAGGTTCCTGTGCCGGAGCTTGGCGAGGTTGCAGAGCTCCCTGGCGAAGCGGACGCGCAGCGCCGGGCACGTCTTCATGCCGAGGCGCTTCACGAGGACGTGGACGCGGCCGTGGCCGGTGTCCAGGAAGCCCTCGTACCCTGTCCCGAAGTCCAACTCCGCGACCACCTGCGACTCGGAGAAGTCGTTGGTGATGGCGACGATCTCCTTGTAGGGTATCTCACGCGGCATGTCCACGTGCGGGATCGCCGCCACGGGAGATAGCCGCGACGACGACCGCCGGCCGGAGTCAGCGGACGCGGACCTGGAGCCGGTCCTCCCTTCGTCTTCTGCGGTGTGGTAGATGGTGTCCGCGGCCGCGGTGGCGTAGACGGGATTGGACAGAGATGTCGTCGCCGTGCTCCTGTCGGTGGTGACGGTCGTGGCGCCGGAGTCGGAGGCCGACGAAGTGGTGAGGGAGATGTACTTCGGGAGCGCCACGAACGACGGGAGACGCGGGAGGTCGCCGCCGGAGCAGCCGTCGGAGAGGTTCTCCACCACCCACCTCATGGTCGGACGCGCCCTGGGGTCGTGCAGCGAACAGAGGAGGCCGAGGTGCATGACCCTTCCGACGTCAAACAGCACGCCGGCGCCGCCGTCCGGCAGCTTCGCGTCTGCGGCGTCGAGCAGCTTCCCCTCGTCGGACAGCCGGCGCACCCAGTCGAGCATGAAGATCTGGTCGTCCGGGTACGCCAGGTCGACGGCGCGCCGGCCCGTGGCCACCTCGAGGAGCACGATGCCGAAGCTGAAGACGTCGGACTTGGCGGTGCCGCCGGTGGCCCGGCGCTGCAAGCTCTCGGGCGGCAGGTACCCGATGGTCCCGCCGATGCGGCTGGTGTCCATGAGCCGGAACTGGTAGTTGGCCGAGGCCGAGGCAGAGGACGACGACAGACGCAGGGACGTCGGCGACGGCGACACCTCCAGGTGCGGCTGCACGTCGTCGGCGGACACGGCGTGCTCGAGCCAGCGCGCGAGGCCGAAGTCGCCGAGGCGGGCGTTGTACTCGGAGTCGAGCATGACGTTGCTGGTCTTGACGTCGCGGTGGATGATCTGCGTGTCCAGCTGCTCGTGCAGGTAGAAGAGCGCGGCGGCGAGCCCGGCCACGATGCGGCGGCGGCGGTCCCAGCTGAACGCCGGGGCCGCCTTGGCCTTGGCCGGCGCGAAGAGCAGGCGGTCGAGGCTGCGGTTGGGCATGTAGTCGTAGACGAGCATGAGCTCCTCCCCAGCTCGCACGCACCAGCCGCGGAGGCGCACGAGGTTGCGGTGCCGCAGCCTGGCCACGGCCGCGACCTCGGCGAGGAACGACTTGTCGAAGCGGCCGGTGCTATCGACGACGCACTTGACGGCCACCGTGGTACCGTCGCTGGGCAGCACGGCGCGGTACACCCTGCCGAACCCGCCGCTGCCGAGCACCTCCCCGTCGCTGAACCCGCGCGTCCCGATGTAGAGCTCCGAGTAGCTGAATATCCTGGGCCCGCCCCCGGCGCCCGCCAGCTGCTTCCTTCCGGCGACGTCCTCGTCGACCACGCCCGCGATGTCCTCGAACGCCATCCCCGACGAGTCGTGGCACCGGTCGGCGCCGCGGCAGCACGGCCGGTAGCGGCGGAAGCACGACAGCAGGTGACCGGCCGTGGCGCGGGCGTACGCCTCGAGGGTCGACGTCACCTGGCTGCGCCGCGACGTTGCCTCCGAGTCCGACGACGCCGGTGGTACGGCCTCGTCGACGTCCATCGGCAGCACGAAGCAGAGAAGGCGCAACGACGACGACGACATAGTCGGGCACCGGGCAGTCGGGCAGGCAGTGCTTACTACGAAGTGATTAGCGATCAGCGAGTGCAACGCCCACTCATGCTAAGCGGCGGGCGGTGGTGCGGTTAGGTTAGTGCGCGTGGGGGAAGGAAATTAAAGCGCGGGCCGCGGGCAGGCGGTGGAGGCTTCCATTCCATTCCATGAGCGTTTGGAATGATTTGGGGACGGACGGGAAGTGGCTTACGAGTGTGAAGGGACTGCTGGTGTGGACGTGTGGATGGGCTGGGCAGGTGGGGAAGATGGCCAAAAGCAGCCTCTGTGGCGTGTGGACGAGGACGACAGCACGGCTGCAGGGGGGAAGAAGAGACGAGAAAAGACGATGAAGAATTGAAGACGCACAAAAGCTAGCTGGCTTTGGGTATCTATCGACTATCTATATGGGATGACAAGAGCAGGGGGGTCGGCGTCACGGCTCATTTTAGGCGGTAAGTAGCGTCTAGCGTGCGGTGGGTGCGTTAGTAGGTGACCATCTATCGCGGTTGACTTGCACGCGGTTCGCTCTTGTATTTAGCTTATAAACTAGGATTTATCAGCTAATAAATAGTATTTTTCTCTCGTCATAAACTAGCCAACGATGCTTTTAGCTATGACTTATAAGCCAAATCAGTCGAAAAAAAAGAGGTTGCCCTACAGGGTGGAGCCGGCGGCATTCCCGCCAAAAAGTAGGAAAGTTTTTTTTTCCCTTCCATGGCAATGTCTAAATTAGTCTCGCTACATCTGCTCAGGTAATGCTCAGGTGTTGAAGAAAATCAGCAGCATCTGCTGCAACAGCTACTGCTATATATACGACTCCTGCAGATACATCAGCAGCATCTACTGCACTTTTCCTGTCTGTAAAAGGAAATATAAAGACAACCTCGTTTTTGCTGAACTCAAACTTCATCTGAACTTAATACAGATTTTGGGATAATCGGACCATCCAAATCCAACTCTGCATTTATATTATATAGTAATTTTCAGTCAAATTGCTGCTTTTACGGAGGAGCTAGTTTTTTTTTTTTTTTGAGTGGAACGGAGAAGCTAGATGCACGTGCGTGTCGCACAGTCGTGCACAGGCCGCTCGTCTCACCGCGCGGGCCGCAGCCTCGGTCTCCCTGAAGCCGTCTAGGCCTTCACAGCCCAACTCGAGATTGGACCGAGGGCCCATCAAGCCCGCGAGTCCGAGTCGCGGCCTTTCCGTTTCCTTCCCGAGGGAATGGTCTTCATCGTCCTGGTCCCGGCCTCCCGGGTGCCATAGCCCTAGCCCTAGCCCTAGTCGCCTGAGGCTGAGTGGCGAGTTCACCTCTCCTGACCGCAGCCCGGCGACCTCGCCTCCGCCACCGCGCCGGTCGCCGGCCGATTCAGATGAACACGTCGCCTTCCAGATCCAGGTACGCTTCGACCGCACCTGCACCTCTCCCCCCATCCAGTAACCCTAGAACCTTCCGTTTGATGCGAGCCCCCTAAACCCTAGCAATAATCTGTTTCCGGGACCCGAAACATTCCATCCGGTTCGTCGAAGCTTCTTTCGCTAGGTTTGTTTGCTGCGCGGTGGGTTGGAATCGACAAGGGTAGGTTGATTTATCCGCCGGAAACGTCGCAGCCCTGGTGGAGTGGTGGTGGTCCAAAGAGCCGCCCTATGCGATTCATCTTATATAGGATAAAGAGCACTCCTGGGAAATTATTTGGCACCAAAACAGCGCAGCGCGATTTTGTGCTGCGTAGATTGTTGTGTGCCAGCTGATTAGTTAGCAGAATTTTAGTTGATTCCCTAATAATCAGAGTATTCATATTGAAAGATATTCATCTAGAAAATTAAGGACATAATATTGCCATTCATTCTACTATATTATCATACAGCAACTCAGAAGTACCTCTATTGCCATTCATCCTCAATTGTAGTATCAGGGTACACAACTTTGACATGTTTCTTTGTCTTCCTCTTCAACCAGTGGCAAATCTCTGTTGGGTTCACCTTTCAAACCACCGTGACCTTAGTGAGTTCGAGGAACAAACTGGTGAACTGATGTAAAACAAACAAATGTCATCTTAGGAAATTTAGATATAGAGTCAGCATCACTATTCCAATGTGCTGAAACATGCCACTTAAGTGTTCAGAGAAAAATCCCCAGCCAATGCTCAAAAATTGCCTTCACTTATATGTTGCCAACAATTACTTTATTGGGACACCAATTTCACTGTGGTTTTGACTAAAGCTAGAGCTGTTTAGTATCCTTTCTGTCTATTCTATTATTATTTCTTTCCTGCACAGTTATCTTTACATTTGGGTTATTATTTGAAATCGGGATTGAGAGATGGGGGGTTGTCTCCTTTCTTTTCTCTTTTTGGGACACTAGATTATCTGAAGGGCAATGATGGGAGGCTGGGGGGTTTCGGATGGGTACGAGGGATTAAAGAGGACACGAATGATGATGGAATCGAATCCCTACTTCGCAGTGAATGCAGGGAGTCCATTGGATGTCTCAAAGAGGGCCAGGATGATGGAACCAGGTGCTCCCTATTTTGGGGCTATGGGAAGCAACGCTGGTGGTGCCAGCGGCGGCTTCTACCAGCCCTTTGGCAGCAACTTAGCTGCTGCAGGGGTTAGCACTGGTATCCAAAGCTTTCCAGGTGTCCGGCTGCGAGGCCTCCCTTTTGATTGCAACGACATTGACATCTGCAAGTTCTTTGTGGGGCTGGACATAGTGGACTGCCTCCTAGTTAACAAGAATGGGCGCTTTACTGGCGAGGCGTTTGTGGTCTTCCCAACAGCCATGCAAGCAGAATTTGCTCTGCATCACAACAGGCAGAACATGGGCCGGAGGTATGTTGAGGTGTTCAGATGCAAGAAGCAGGAATATTACTGTGCAATAGCCAATGAGGTGAACCAGGGTGGTTACTTTGAGCGGGAGCATCAGCGCTCCCCACCTCCTCCAAGGCCTAAGAGGCCGTCTGAAGATAAGGGCAGCATGCAGTATACAGAGGTTCTGAAGCTCCGTGGGCTTCCCTACTCTGCCACCACTGAGGACATCATCAAGTTCTTCCAGGAGTACGAGCTGACAGAGGAGAATGTGCATATTGCGTACCGCTCGGATGGGAAGGCTACGGGTGAAGCCTTTGTTGAGTTTCCAACAGCTGAAGTTGCAAAGACGGCCATGTGCAAGGATAAGATGACCATGTGGACTAGGTATGTCGAGCTGTTCCCGTCCACCCCAGAGGAGGCCAGCAGGGCAAAATCCCGAGGCAGGCATTGAAGAAATGTGTATTCAATGATCTCTGTATCCATGCGGCTGTGTTCGAGTTTAGCTTTCATATGGTTTGCTTGCCTGTATCACTGTTAGGTGGTGTTAGCTTATCTGAACTGAATTGTAACAATTATCTTGTATGGCATATAATCATTGATGGATTTTGCCTCATTCCAATTTGAGTTTATATACATGGTCCAAATTGGGAGCAAATGCTCTTTGGGTACTGTTTCTTTTGTTCGTGCTGGAGATGCTAGCTTGGTGAGCTTACCAAGCGGTGATTATTATGTTGCTGCTGCATTGTATTGGCCCCGTTCGGCTGAAACTTGGCTGAAAAACACTGTTCTGACTGAAATGTTGTGAGAAAAAAATACTGTTCTAGCTGAAAAAAGAAGCCGAACAAGACAGATTTAAGGTAAGCCGAACGGGGCCAATAAGGTCTAGTCCCCGTCTACTGTACTCATTATACTCCGATTGTTCAAAACATGTTATCCCTCAGTTCTAAATTATAAGTCATTTTGATTTTTCTAGGTGCATAGGAAACATGCTATATATAACTGGAAAATTTAAAATAACATAATTTAGAATGTTGAGATTATTATCTATGGCAATCTTTGATCAAACCTTAAAAACTGAAGTAAACAATAACTACTATATTATTATTTATTTTGAAAACATATAATTACATGTGTAGATATGAATTCAAAACAATAACAAAATCACATAAATTTAAAAGATTTTAATAATAATGTATTCTTAAATAAACTATCTATTAAAGATACACATCTAAAAGTCATACAAAGTCGAATGTGCCCCAAGTTGTGTTCGCTGTGAGGCCCTTTGGATCTTTTTGACTTTGGAGGAATTAGAATCTATACTTAATAGACTAGGCTGTTTGATTTGGAATTTCACAATTTTCCAAACTTCACATGTAATTCTATCTTAGATTCCTAGGATGGGAGATATAAATTGATTCTATAGATCATCGTGATAATATTTCTACTCTGTAACTTATAACACGTTTTTCAGCTTGCTCCCCTACTATAGAAATGCAGGACATAAGTAACTCCCTTTCTTGCGGTTATACAGTACAACTAAGACACTCATAGTGCACGCACACTCACCTCTATACATGCACGCACACAAAGATCTCCCTTAAAGATATCGATCTCCCTCAAAGATCTCCCTCATATGACTAATAGTAGTATACAAATATATTACATATACAACCATGTTAGCTTAATTGATCTGTGCCTAAATTATGATTATTGGATTTTAATTCAAAAAATCAAACGGGGACTAAATAGTATTAAAGAGGACTGGCGTTAAGGAAGAGTCTAAATAAAAAAAAAATCTGATTTGGACGCCAGTGTGGGCCTAGACAACCAGAACGAAAGCAACATCCCGGCCTTCTCCGGGCCCGTCCCAATTTCTACCTGACCTTTCCTTGTATATATATGGACCAAACAGCCCCAGTACTGCGTTTACGGTTCGCCCCTGCCTTTTCTTCTCCCGCTGTCCCCTCCCCGCGTGCGCTCCCTCTCGTGGCGGCGACTGGGCGACGGCCGCCGTACGCCAGGCGCCCAGGTCTGGTCGGGCCTCCCTTCGCCGGCAAATATCACCCTTCAGGTATGCGGTATGCCCACCCCTTTTCTTCCCTTCCTGCCTGCGTTGCGAAACCGAGCACCCAAACCCTAACTTAAGCTATCTGCGTATTCGGATCTGATCTAATTAAAACAATTATCGGTTGTACATGTGTGAACCCATGTCCTTTACTGCGTACGACCCCTGCCACACGGGTAATTCGCCGCCGGCGGTGATCCGTGTAGCCACCATAACCATGGTAGAGGCCAGATGCTTGGTTGGATTTTAGGCTGTTGAATTCGTGAACCCTCGTAGCAACTAATGCGAGATTATTG
Source organism: Miscanthus lutarioriparius (assembly GCA_904845875.1). NCBI lineage: Eukaryota > Viridiplantae > Streptophyta > Magnoliopsida > Poales > Poaceae > Miscanthus > Miscanthus lutarioriparius. The sequence goes on along the minus strand of CAJGYO010000016.1, from coordinate 2,739,366 downwards.
GGCAACGAAATAGTCCAGCACGATTTTGTGCTGACTAGATTTGTCCTGTGCCATGTTGATTATTATTTGGTGGAATTTGATTTGCTTCCTCAATATCAGAGTAGGGTATTTCATGAATAAGTTTACCCCTGTTATAATTCTGTGCGCTAGTTTGGGATGCTCGAAGTAGTTTTGTCCCTGTGCCTGAATTCTAGCCATCATGTCCAAAAATCGTGATCAAGCAGAAGCTAGTTTCATGGTATCAACTTTTAGTTCAGCTTCATTACACAGCTCAATTTTCATCTAGGGGATAAGGTTCCACCTCTAAATTAAGCTCTAAATTTGTTCATGTGTGCTTGTGTACTGGATGTAAAACTATCAAACAACCAGAGTTAGAATCATTTTCTGGATGCGCTGAAACATGCCATTTAAATGTTGAGAGAGAATCTCTAGGCATAGCTTAAAAAAACTGCCTCCGCCTATATATTGCAAACAATTGCTTTATCGGGACTAAAATTTCACTGTTCTGTGCAGCTTGCTTAGTACTACATATTATGCTTCCTGCTATTATTTCTTTTCTGCACAGTTATATTTATATTTGGGTTATTATTTGAATTTGGGATTGAGAGATGGTGGGTTATTCTCCTTTTCTTTTCTCTTTTTGGGACTGGATTATCTGAAGGGCAATGATGGGAGGCTGGGGGGTTTCGGATGGGTACGAGGGATCAAAGAGGCCACGAATGATGATGGAATCGAATCCCTACTTCGCAGTGAACGCAGGGAGTCCATTGGATGTCTCAAAGAGGTCTAGGATGGTGGAATCAGGCCCACCCTATTTTGGGGCTATGGGCAGCAACACTGGTGGTGCCAGTGGTGGCTTCTACCAGCCCTTCAACAGCAACTTAACTGGTGCAGGGGCTAGCACTGGCATCCAAAACTTTCCAGGTGTCCGGCTGCGCGGTCTACCTTTTGATTGCAACGACATTGACATCTGCAAGTTCTTTGTGGGGCTGGACATAGTGGACTGCCTCCTGGTTAACAAGAATGGTCGCTTTACCGGTGAGGCTTTTGTGGTCTTCCCAACAGCCATGCAAGCAGAATTTGCACTGCATCGCAACAGGCAGAACATGGGCCGTCGGTATGTTGAGGTGTTCAGATGCAAGAAGCAGGAATACTACTGTGCAATAGCCAGCGAGGTGAGCCAGGGTGGTTACTTTGAGTCAGAGTATCGCCGCTCCCCACCTCCTCCGAGGCCTAAGAAGCCGGCTGAAGACAAGGGCAGCATGGAGTACACTGAAGTGCTGAAGCTCCGTGGGCTTCCCTACTCTGCCACCACTGAGGACATCATCAAGTTCTTCCTGGAGTACGAGCTGACAGAGGAGAATGTGCATATTGCATACCGCTCGGATGGGAAGGCTACTGGTGAAGCCTTTGTTGAGTTCCCCACAGCTGAAGTTGCTAAGACAGCCATGTGCAAGGATAAGATGACCATCGGGACGAGGTACGTGGAGCTGTTCCCATCAACCCCAGAGGAAGCGAGCAGGGCGAGATCCCGAGGCAGGCATTGATGAAACGAATGGCTCAAATGATCTCTGGTTGCATGTGCCTGCGATCAAGTTTAGTTTTCACTTCGCATGCTTACCTGTATCGCTGTTAGATTGTGTTTGTCGTATCGTCATGCTGCTACTGCTCGTGTATTTGAGTATTTGACTTCTTATATGCGAACTGAACTGTAACAATTTTTCTTTGTTGGATGCACATGTTTGGCATAATCATTTATGGATTTTTGCTTCATTTTAGTTTATCCATGTTCTGTTTCTTTCGTTGATGCTGGGGATGTGATGGAATTTTCGTGTTGCAGTGAAGTAGCTTGGTGAGCTCAATTTGCCCCCAGAAGCTTGTGGTAATTGTGTTGCCGCTACATTGTAATAGAACGAAATGAGATCGTCCCCACTGACGCTTCAAAAAAATGTTAACCACTGGGGTTGTTGATTTACTGGCAATGCATATCGAAGGCTGAAATTCCTTATAAAAGAAAGGCTCAAACTTGAGCATTTGCAAGTGTAGATTTCCAAACGTTGGTGCTGACGAATATCAACTGACAGTGCATATACAAGGCTCAAGTTTTGAGCATTTGCAAGTGTAGATTTTAAGTTCATTAGCAGCGCTTGTCATTGTGGCTATCTTCACACCTTGTTTTCTTATCCAACTGTTCTATAACGGTGTTCAGAGACTTGTTCTGCTCCAATGCATGTTGCAATCTCTCTCTAATCGTTCTACACTGCATGTTACAATCTATCTCAAATCTGTTTATCCAATTGTTGTTTGTAAACTACCGATTACAGAAATTACTAAATACGCATATACGTGAGATGAAACAATGTAATAAAAAAAGAAATGGAAGTTATAATGTTGTGTGTCCAATTGTTGTTTGTAAACTACTGATTACAGAAATTACTAAACATACACGTACCTGAGATGAAAGAATGTTCTCCCTCTGTCCCGAATAAAAGTCATTCGAACTTTATTGAGAGTCAAAGTGTCAGTACAGAAAGTGACTAACTAGTGAATATTTATAGTTTTGCTGTACGTTGTGATCGGAGGTGGCCTAGCACTCGACGCAGGATTTATACTGGTTCAGGCAACGTGCCCTACGTCCAGTTTGGATCGGTCGGTGACTTTATTCTTGAGCCCAGGTACTCGAAGTCTGTAGTGGGGTTACGAACGAGAAGGAGAAAGGTGGGGTGTACGAGAGGCCCGGTCGGGTCTGACTGAAAGGGCCGAGGGCGGCCGGAACTTCGCTACGAGCTAGGTGTTCAAGCGTGTGTTTGAGGGGTTGCGAGCTATCGATCTAGTGAATCTCGACTCGAAGAAGTCGATCTCCTTTGTTGGAGGAAGCGCATCCCCTTTTATAGATGAAGGGGATGGCTTTATATGTGAGAGGGAGAGAGTACGGACATTACTAAGCCTTGTTATCCACGCCGATGAGGATAGTGACGATGGTAGGCGCCCACAATACTTGTTGATGTCACTATGTAGAATGTCAGGTGCACATGAGAGGTTGCGTTGGCTTCTTCAGGAAGGGTGGATGTCGGTACCTACAAAATACTGTTGATATGTGAGGAGCCCTACCACGTGTACTAGGTATGGTGAATCCTGGTGCCTATAGTGCCATCGATGCCCAGAGGCATGTGGGGGGCTTTTTGCCGTACGGGAGTCCAACGGCGCCTACAATACTGTAGACACAAATATCGGCGCCTACAATACTGTTTGTGTCAGGGTGGTTGTGGAGCACTGTTCCCGTAGGCGTGCAGGGTATGGTCCCTGGTATCGTGGTTTGACTTGTCCGCTGCCTTCTCCGTTCGCCTTAGGTCCCTTCCGAGCGGGCGTCCCCGATCGGATGGCCCCAGTCGGTCCTGGCCGTGCCAGTCGGAGAAGAACGGCAAGCAGGCTTCCTACGGGTCCCCGGTCGGAGATGCGGAGTCGGAGTAGGAAGCAGCGTCTTGGGCCAGGCCTTCCGATCAGAGAGACCGCCTGGAGGCGACCAGTGTCCGAAGCGGGTGCTCCGGTCAGAGAGGAGGGCCGAAGAAGTTGACGAGCGGGTGCTTGTCCCTTTGGGTAGACCTTCCGGTCGGCGACCGGACTGTCCTTCTGGCCCGTTGTGTTTTTAGACTCTTGGGCCGGCCCATGGACTACATGCTGTTTTTCTTGGGCCGAGCCCTGGCGTGGAAGCCAGTCCCCGAGGGACCTCGGGTTTATGAACCCGACAGGAGCCCCCGAGCCCCCGGGTAATTTGAACAGAATCATCCGGGGGATTTTTGTCTTGCCGGTGGGTGTAGCCCCTGAGCCCCTGGGCGTTTCGGACAGAACCAACTGGGGGGGTTTTCTGCGTTGTCAGCGGGGGAGGTTTTTTTGTTGTGTCGGCGGGTGCGCATGAGCGCACCCACGGGTGTAGGCCCCGAGCCCCCGGGCGGTTCGGGCAGAGCCGTCTGGGGGGTGTTGTTTCAGCGGGCGTGCGTGTTTTTAGTTTGAGACGGAATTTTGTTAACTGCGGCGTCGTTGCACGGTCGAGGTGGTTTTTTAGGCGCGGGGATGAGACAGAACTTACTGATCCCGGCGTCGGTGCGCGCCGTGGATCGGGTGAGAAGGTTAGTTCGGGACAAAACCCTGGCGTCGGTGCGCGCCACGGATGGAGATAGCTCGGTTCGGATGCGACAAAGCTCACCGATCTTTGGCATCGATGCGCGCCGTGGAATCGGTCGAGGTGGAGTCGCGAGTGGACCCAAGCGTCGGTGCGCGCCGTGGATCAAAAGTTAGTTTAGTTAGTTTAGGAATCGATCGAGCCGGAGCTCTATAACTGTATGACACCGTCGGAAGTGAAGCCGTTACGCGAGTTCGGAGTCGCGGTCCCAGGGTTCATTGGAGCGCAGTCGGAAGTGAAGCCGTTACGCGAGTTCGGAGTCACGGTCCCAGGGTTTATTGGAGCGCAGTCGGAAGTGAAGCCGTTACGCGAGTTCGGAGTCGCGGTCCCAGGGTTTATTGGAGCACAGTCGGAAGTGAAGCCAAAGCGTAGTTAGTTGGTTAAAGATCGGACGAGACGATGCTTGCGGATCCTGGCGTCGGTGCGTGCCGCGGGATCAGGCGAGTCGGAGTCGTGGATCTGGCGAGTTCGAGGTCGCTGTCCTTGGCGTTTGTCTTGAGCCCCCGAGCCCTATCGGGCCTTCGTGGGGGTCGATGTGAGTTTATGTGGGTTACCCCATCCTCGGTTCCTCACAAACCAGAGGGGCTAAGTTTCGTCGCCTGTCCCGATCGCTCGGGCTCGAAGACTAGCTCGGTGAGTTCGCTAACGGGTGTGATCAAGTGGAATCCGGGTCCGTCGTTCGTGATGGGGTCGGCATAGCCCTCTTATGACATTCCACTACTCCTTTACCTGCAACCCGACAGATGCCTAGGTCATTCTAGAGACCGACCCGGGTGGCCTAACGGCCTCCCCTCGATGGAGATTCTGTGGGCCTGGCAAGAGGTTCAAGATCGAACGAGAAGGTTGAGATGACCCGGTCTGCCGGACCGGGCTAGGGCCGCACGGTGCTCATCTACGGTTTTCTCCCCTGGATCTGTTGGTTGCCCATGTCGAATGAGGCAACCGCCGTTTCGTGACGCAACACGGAGCGTTCTGGTGCATTTCGCTGCACGTGCGATGCTTAGTTCCCGAGCCCTCGGGCAGTTCAGGGCCCGAATCGTCCGGGAGGCGCAGGCGTAAGAAATGAATGCGCGTATGGATGTATGAATAATTTATAAAGAAATAGAGGGGGTTTTGGTAATGTTTACCTTGACGACTAGAGTGACGGGGCTCAGAGAGCTTCAGTCGGAAATGTCCGACCGGGACCCATGCTCGTCGTTCGTGACGGAGTCGGCATGGCCTACATGGGGCGTCCCTTTGCTTCCTACCTGTGTCTCGGTGTTTATCCTGAGCGATTTGATCGGCTCGGGGGATCGGTTGGTCTCCCGATGGAGATTTCATTTTTGGTCTCCCTGCCTGCTCGTGGTGACGCTTCGGTTTTCGTGCCTGGTCGTGCGATAGTGGTGGGGCATACCTCGGCCATGCTTCGTTTTACCAAGGGGCATTCCATCTAACCCGACGTTGCTCCATCGGTCAGTGCACGTCCCTTTGGTCAGGGCGTGTCCCATCGTTTCCTATTCGCATTGAATGGGGGTAGGTGGAGAGTTTTGTGCTCTAATCGTTTACCTTTTTTCTTTAAATAGGGGGGAGGAAGAGGGCTTTCCGTCGCAGTCCTTTGCCTGTTCTCCAACTATTGTCTCTCTTCCTTCTTCTTTCTCACCGAGAGTGCCTGTATGCCACGGCGGTTCCTAAGTGAGAGAGAGGGTGAGCGAGGGGGAGGACTTATGGATCCTTTTGTGAACCCGGAGCGTGATGTCGGACTGAAGGCTGCCGTGGGTGATGCTGGATTTGATCTGCAAGGCTTTCTTCAGGATGGAGCCGTGTGTGGATTTTCTCCGGAGGATCTTCTCTGGGCGAGCTTTATTGGAGGAGAGGTCACTCAGGATTGTGAGGGTTCCGTGCCTGCAGCTGCTAAAGTCAGCCAGTTCATAAAGTTTGATAAGATTTCTTCCAGCCATGGTGGCCATACCTTGGTAGCAGCGCCCCTACCCAGGAGCTGCCTCAACTGCATGAGAAGGTCGGGTGCTCCATGTTCTTCTGCTGAGCATCTATGGGTGCGACGCCCTTGAGGTACCCGTTGCGTTTTGCCGGAGTTTTGAAGGAGCAGAACCAAGCGATTTCTAGCGTTCAGGCGAAGTCATCGAGTGGCCGCAGTAGTATTTGTAGTAGTAGAAAATGTAATAGTTAAGTTTTTGTGGGTAAGTCCCTATGTAAATAGTTTCTTTGTATCAATGAATACAACCGTACTGCCCCTGTGACGGAACCACCATATTTGTTTCCTTGTTTTTGTCCTAGCATAACCTTTGTTTTTATCCTTTCTTTCTCGTACCTGCCTGTTTGTCTCGTAGGGTGCGATCTTGGGAGCCCGGGGCATGGCCCGCGAGGCTCGGTTGCTCGTATCCGTAGGGAAAGGCGGGGTGCGTTCAGTTTGGGAGTAAGAATAGGGTAACATAGGGTAATCAAACGAATGGAATGTGTTTCCGTTCGGGGAGAAAGTTGTATACCATGTGATAGTAAAGAGAAAGAGAGGTAATACTGAATATTTGTACACTTATGGAGCCCCCGAGCGACCCGGGTTGAAAAGGTTTCGGGCGGGGGCGCTCTTATAGGAGCATGTGTTTTAACCGAAAGTGTTTAGACCAGTTTTAAGGGAAAAAATGACGTAGCTGTTCAATGTTCCAAGTGTTGTTGAGAATGTTGCCATTGTTGTCCTCCAGCCGGTAGGTGCCCGGTAGGATTACTTCGATTACCGTATAGGGTCCTTCCCAGGGTGGAGAGAGCTTGTGTTTTTCCTTCGTCGATTGGGTCCTTCGGAGCACGAGATCGCCGACTTCGAGTATCCTTCCTCTGATCTTCCTTTCGTGGTACCTGTGGAGGGTTTGTTGATAGCGAGTGGAGCGGATGATGGTTGTCTCGCGGGCCTCTTCGAGCAGGTTGACTGTGTCTTGTTGTGCCTCCGTGGCTCGGTCACGGTCGAAAGCTTTTACTCTCAGTGCGCCGTGGTCGAGGTCGGAGGGCAACACGGCTTCTGCTCCGTAGGCTAGGAAGAAAGGTGTGAATCCCGTGGATCGGTTTGGGGTCATTCTTAGGCTCTAGAGGATCGCTGGGATCTCTGCAACCCATCGCCCGGTGTGTTTGTTGAGTCAGTCGAAGATGCGCGACTTGAGTCCTTGGAGGACCATGCCATTGGCACGTTCGACCTGACCGTTAGTTCGTGGATGTCCGACCGAAGCCCAGTCTATTCTGATGCCGTATCCATTGCTGAAGTCTAGGAACTTTTCCCGGTGAAGTTAGTCCCGTGGTCAGTGATGACACAGTTAGGAACGCCGAATCGGTAGATGATGTCAAGGAAGAATTTGACCGCCTCTTCCGAGCGGAGATTGGTGATGGGCTTAGCCTCTATCCATTTGGTAAACTTGTCGACTGCTACGAGTAGGTGAGTGAAACCGCCTAGGCCTTTTTTGAGGGGTCCTACCATGTCGAGGCCCCAGACCGCAAATGGCTAGGTGATTGGGATGGTTTGGAGCTCTTGCGCCGGTAAATGGGTTTGCCGAGCTTAGAATTGGCATCCTTCACACCTACGGACGACCTCCTCTGCATCTCGTAGCGCAGTGGGGCAGTAAAAACCTTGGCGAAAGGTTTTTCTGACCAGAGACCTTGGGGCCACATGATGCCCGTAGATCCCGGTGAAAGCATCTAGGCCCCTTGTTGGGTTTCGGTGATTAATGACAATACAAGATTACTATGACTAACGTGTGTTTTGCAAAGGCAATTAAGTTAGGTCATGGTAATGGTGATCGATTGGGCAATCGAGGTGGTCATGCCCCTATGATGGAAATCATTTCGGTTTTCAAAGGATGGACGATAAGGTTAAGGATGACTAGTTCCAAGTGTCGATTGGAGTTGGAGTGACACTTGGAGTAGTTTAGGACTTTGTTTTTCCTTTGGCCGTACTATTAAGGGGGGTATGGATGGGTAGCTTGACCTAGATGAGTCTAGTGAGTTAGGTGTGGTGCACACTTGTTTAAACTAGCTCTAGGTAGCTCCTACATATGCCTAAGATCCAATAGAGCAAACTTCATTCCCACATGATTGAGAGTTGAAGGTGAATGGAGGGTCAAATACTGACCAGACGCTGGCCCCGGTGCGACCGGACGCTGGCCGCAGGGTCCGGTCAGTTCATTTGATCAAGGGACTGCGTTCGGTGCAACCAGACGCTGGAGTGGTCAAGTGACCGGACGCTGAGGGGCAGCGTCCGGTCAACTCCAGTAAGGTTCCAGAGAAAAGAATCTGCGACCGGGCGCGTCCAGTAAGTACTGACCGGACCCTAGGGGTTCAGCGTCCGGTCGAGTACAGTAAGGTTCCAGTAAGGGTTTAATGCGACCGGACGCGTCCGGTCAGTGGTGACCGGACCCTATCCGCGTCTGGTCAACTCATTTTCACTGGTTCATGGGTTGAACTGACCGGAGCGTCCGGTCACCCCGTAGAGGCACATAACGGTTCGTTTTTTAGGCTGCCTTATAAATAGAAGCTCCACTCGTGTGTGGAGTTACTTTTGCTCATTCCAACAGCTGAGAAACACGTTTGTGAGTGCCAAGAAGAGCAAGGTACTAGTGAGGTGTTTGTGATTTGAGAATCCAAGAGTGAAACCTCATTAGTGAATCAAGAGTAGTCAAGTGTGCATCCATCTTCTCATTAGGCTTCGAGTGGTCAAGTGAGAGTTCGTGCTTGTTACTCTTGGTGATCGCCATCACCTAGACGGCTTGGTGGTGATTGGGAGCTTGGTGATCACCCAGCGGAGCTTGTGGGTGACCCAACTCAAATTATGAGCGGCTTTGGGTGATTCGCCGTGATGGAGTGTCGAAGAATCAACCCGTAGAGAGCACTTGATCCTTGCGCGGATCAAGGGAGAGCTACACCCTTGTGCGGGTGCTCCAACGAGGACTAGTGGGGAGTGGCGACTCTCCGATACCTCGGCAAAACATCGCCGCGTTCTTCTCTCTCTTTACTTCGAGCATTTACTTTGAGTATTTACTTTAAGTAATTCAATACTTGTCTTTACATTCATAGAATTGCCATGCTAGAGTAAGTTTGGAACATAGGTTGCAAGTCTTTTATGCGTTAGTTTGATAGAAACACTTTTCTAGGCACAAGGGGTTAATTGGGCTATCCGTATGATTTGATTATTGCAAGAAAATTTAGAATTAGCCCAATTCACCCCCCTCCTGGGCATCTTGATCCTTTCAATTGGTATTATAGCCTCGTGCTCATGTTTTTAAGCTTAATCGCTTAGAGCAAGATGTCTCACGGGGATGGACCTCCTCCTATCTTCGAGGGGGATGATTTTCCATATTGGAAAATTCACATGGAGGCGTACCTTGAAGCTCTAGACGTTGGAATACTTAGAGCCACCTCTCATGGGTTCCCAAGACCTAGGAATCCCGCACAACTTCAAGGTGATGAAGTGAACTATGAAAAATGGAATGCAAAGGCTTGAAACACCATCTTTAGAGGCCTTTGTAAAGATGTGTTCAACCGCGTAAGGAACCACAAAGACGCCCATGCTCTATGGTCGGATGTTTGTGCACTCCATGAGGGAACCAAGAGTGAGCGTGAGGAACGCTATCATCTTGTGATTAAAAAGCTAAATTCATTTGAGATGCTTCCCAAAGAATGTGCTAATGAGATGTATTCACGTTTGAATGTTCTTGTAGAGGAAGTCAATGGGCTTGGACTTACTCAAATGTCACCATCCGACGTTGTGAGAAAGATCTTGAGTGTCCTCCCCATTAACAAATATGGGTATATTGTGACCGTGCTACACCAAGGTGATCTTTCCACCGCTACACCGACACAAATCTTGGGAAAGATCAATGCTCATGAGATGTACATGCACATCACGCCACAAGATGGCTCATCCTCAAACAAGAAGAAAGACAAAGACTTAGCATTCAAAGCTAGCCAAGAGAAGGGCAAGGCAAGACTTGAGTATGAAAGCTCAAATGAAGATGAAGCTGATGAAGAAAGTCTTGCTCTTATGGTGAAGAAGACCGCTAAGATGCTAAAGAAGCTAAACAAGAGTGGCATCAAGTTTGATGGCAAGAAGAAGAAGTTCTTCACTAGCTCAAGAAGAAAGCCAATCTCCGAGATGGATTGCTACAATTGTGGCGAACTTGGCCATCTAGCTCATCAATGCACAAAGCCCAAGAAAGACAAGTTCAAGAACAAGAACAAGGGCAAGAAAGATGACTCAAGTAATGAAGATGAAGATGAGAAGAAAAAGAACAAGCCATACAAGAAGAGAGATGGCAAGAAGAGGGACTTCTACAAGAAGAAGAAGAGTGGAAAGGCCTACATTGTCGGTGATTGGCTCACGGACATTGATTCATCAAGTGGATCATCCGATGATGATAGTGACAATGAGAAGATGGCCGCCATTGCTATTGATCTTGCATCTTCACCGCCACCATCGCCATCATCCTCTACACACCTATGCCTTATGGCCAAGGGTGAACGCAAGGTAACTAAGAATGATGATAGTAGTGATGATGAGCATGCTAGTGATGATGATAGCGATAGCGATGATGATGATTCACCTACATATGATGATCTTGTTAAAATACTAAGAAAATACATGAAGATCATTAGAAAGAGTAGAGCTACAAATGAAAAGCTTGATGATAAAAATGATTCACTCTTAGCTAAGTGCGATACATTGGAAAAGGCTAATGATGAGCTTAGAGAAACTAACGATGCTATATCATCCAAACTCAAGGAGCTCAAATCTTCTAAGAAAGAGCTTAAAGATAAACATGATAAACTTGAGTGGGTGCATAATGAGCTCATCACTAGTCACAACAAACTAAAAGATGAGTATACAACTCTTAAGATCAATCATAATACTCTTGTCATTGCTCAAGAATTCCTACCAAATGAGCCACATGATGCTACTAACCATGTTGTTAAGATTGATATAGCTACATCATGTGATGATTTGATTGATGAAAGCATTGAGCAAGGATCTAGTGGCAAAGGCAAGCAAGTGGTTGAGTGCAATGACTATGATGAATATGTTAAGCTCAAGAACACAAATGAGAAGCTCATGAAAGATCTTGAAGAAATGAAAAGCCACAACACCATTGTGCTAGAAACTCTTGATCATGACAAAGAGTTGATTCTTGAGAATGAGAAGCTCAAAGAAGAAAACAAGAAGCTCAAGAAAGAGAAGAAAGATGATGCTCTTAAGGAAGAAAATAAGAAGCTCAAGTTGGAGAAAGAGCATCTCAAGATTGGATTGAGCAAGTTTGCTAGAGGCAAGCACCTTCAAAGTGAGCTACTCATGAACACCATCATGAAGATGGATAGAAGTGGCATTGGATATGTGGCAAGTATAGAGAAGAAGAAGGCTCAAGTTCAACAACAACAATCAAAGCCAAAGCCAAAGCCAAAGAGATGTTTTGAGTGTGGACAAGAAGGCCACTTTGCTCATGAGTGTCAAACTCCACCGCCACAACCCTTGCCCAAGCATGCTAGACCCTTTGCCTTCAATGCTCACTACATGCTTAGAAAGGACTCTGGTGGAAAGATAAAAGTCATGTTCTTAGGTCCCCCTAACAAGAATAGGCCTAAGAAGATTTGGGTGGCTAAGTCACTTGTTGAGAAGGTGAAGGGCCCTCAACAAGTTTGGATTCCTAAAGCTTGAATCTCTTGTGTGTAGGTGAACTATAAGACCAGTGGAAGTCATTGGGTTATTGATAGTGGTTGTACTCAACATTTGACCAGTGATCCTCGTATGTTCACCTCACTAGATAAAGAGGTAGATGGACAAGAGAAAATAACATTTGGAGATAACTCAAAGGGCAAGGTTAAAGGATTGGGCAAAGTGGCAATATCAAATGATCATTCCATCTCAAATGTGCTCTATGTTACTTTATTGAGTTTTAACTTGCTATCCGTTGGACAATTGTGTGATCTTGGCTTCCAATGCTTGTTCACCGAGAAGGAGGTTGTTGTATCCAAGGTTGATGACAATCAAGTGATATTCAATGGATTTAGATACAACAACTTATATCTAGTGGACTTCACCTCCGAAGATGCAAATTTGAAGACTTGCCTATTCACCAAAACAACACTTGGGTGGCTATGGCATAGAAGACTTGCTCATGTTGGGATGAGCCTACTCAAGAAGCTTATGAAGAATGATTTGGTGAGAGGGTTGAAGGATGTGAAGTTTGAGAAGGACAAGCTTTGTAGTGCATGTCAAGCCGGCAAGCAAGTTGCAAATACTCATCCAACCAAAGCTTTCATGTCAACCACAAGAGTGCTAGAACTCCTACACATGGATTTATTTGCACCAACAACATACAAGAGTTTGGGAGGGAATCTCTATTGTCTTGTGATTATTGATGACTATTCAAGGTATACATGGGTATTCTTCCTTCATGACAAATCCGAAGTTGCATCTTGCTTCAAGAAGTTTGCCAAGAGAGCTCAAAATGAATTTGAAGTAAAGCTCAAGAAAATAAGAAGTTACAATGGCAAAGAATTTGACAACACAAACATTAAAGCTTACTGTGATGAAGTTGGGATCAAGCATGAAGTCTCCGCAACTTATACTCCTCAACAAAATGGTGTAGTTGAGAGGAAGAACCAGACTTTGATCACTCTTGCAAGGACAATGCTAGATGAGTACAACACACCCAAAGCTCTATGGGCGGAAGCAATCAACACCGCATGTTATGCATCGAACCACCTATCCCTTCAAAAGTTCCTTGGCAAGACACCTTATGAGTTGCTCAATGGGAAGAAGCCGAACGTCTCCTTCTTTAGGGTGTTTGGTTGCAAATGCTACATCTACAAGAAGCGGCAACACCTAGGGAAGTTCCAAAGACGTTGTGATATTGGTTTTCTTGTTGGTTACTCATCAAAGTCCAAAGCATATAGAATATTTAATCATGCCATCGGCTTGGTTGAAGAAACATATGATGTGGAATTTGATGAATCTAACGGCTCCCAAGGAGCACGTGAGAATCTTAATGACGTAGGTGATGAACCATTGAGGGAGGCTATGAAGAACATTCCGGTTGGAGACATCAAGCCAAAAGATGATGAAGATGATGTACAAGTCATTGATCAACCTTCTTCATCAAGTGTGCCACAAGATGGTGAAAAAGATGGGAGAGTAGAAAATGAAGATACTCATATCTCCCATGAGCAAATGGTGGTACAAGCACAAGATGTTGATGCTCCACAACCTCCTCCTCAAGTGGTCAATAGAAGAAATACACCTCTCCTACAAGATCATCCACAAGATCTCATCACAGGGAGTCCATCAAAGGGTGTAATGACTCGATCTCAAAAACTTGCTTCATTTATTGCTTATCACTCTTTTATCTCTTGCTATGAGCCTACCAAGGTAGAAGAAGCTCTCAAAGATCCGGATTGGATCAATAACATGCATGAAGAGTTGAACAACTTCACTCGCAATGAAGTTTGGACTCTTGAAGAGCGACCAAAAGGTGCAAGAGTCATTGGAACAAAGTGAGTGTTCCGCAACAAGCAAGATGATCAAGGTGTTGTCATGAGGAACAAGGCAAGACTAGTTGCAAAGGGGTTCTCTCAAGTTGAAGGCTTGGATTTTGGAGAGACCTTTGCACCGGTTGCAAGATTAGAAGCCATCCGTATCCTTCTTGCATATGCATCACATCATGAAATGAAACTATATCAAATGGATGTGAAAAGTGCATTTTTAAATGGCTTTATTAATGAACTAGTCTATGTTGATCAACCTCCCGGGTTTGAAGACCCTAGAAATCCTAATCATGTTTATAGGTTGTCCAAGGCACTATATGGGCTTAAGCAAGCCCCAAGAGCTTGGTATGAGCGTCTTCGGGACTTCCTCATTGAGAAGGGCTTCACCATTGGGAAGGTCGACACCACTCTATTCACCAAGAAGCTTGATGGGCACATCTTCATTTGTCAAGTATATGTTGATGATATTATCTTTGGATCATCCAATGAAGACTCATGCAAAGAATTTGGTGAATTGATGTCGAAGGAGTTCGAGATGTCCATGATTGGTGAGCTTACATTCTTTCTTGGTTTTCAAGTCAAGCAAATGAAAGAAGGCATCTTCATCTCTCAAGAGAAATACACATAAGATCTTCTCAAGAGATTCAAGATGGATGAATGTAAGCCAATCAAGACACCAATGCCTACCAATGGACATCTCGACCTAGATGAGGGAGGTAACCCGATTGATCAAACTCTCTACCGTTCTATGATTGGTAGCCTGTTATATTTAACCGCATCTAGGCCCGACATCATGTTTAGTGTGTGTATGTGTGCTAGATTCCAAGCTAATCCTAAGGAAACACATTTAATTGCCGTAAAAAGAATCCTTAGGTATCTCAAGCACACACCAAGCATTAGCCTTTGGTATCCCAAAGGAGCTATATTTGAATTAATGGGCTATTCCAATTCGGATTATGCCGGTTGCAAAGTTGATAGAAAAAGCACATCCGGAGGGTGCCATTTGCTTGGTAGATCTCTTGTGTCTTGGTCCTCCAAGAAACAGAATAGTGTGGCCTTGTCCATGGCCGAAGCAGAATACATTGCCGCTGGTGCTTGTTGTGCACAAATATTATACATGAAACAAACTTTGCTAGACTATGGTGTAGTTCTAGAAAAAGTACCTCTTTTGTGCGATAAAGAAAGCGTTGTAAAACTTGCAAATAACCCGGTTCAACACTCTCGCACCAAGCACATGGATATCCGCCATCACTTTCTAAGAGATCATGTTGCTAAAAATGATATATCACTAGAATGTGTAAGGACCGAAGATCAATTAGCGGATATCTTTACTAAACCGCTAGATGAGGCAACCATTTGTCGTTTGCGGAATGAGCTCAATGTACTTGATTTTAGTAACTTCACTAAAAGATGAGCTCGTGTTGTATCTTGCATTCATTGTAACATACTACATGGTTAATTCTTGGTAATGCATGTAGGGCTTGTCTAACATGGTTAAGATAACCACCGAAAAGCGTGTGAAGAAGCTTAATCTTGGATCAAACTTGACAAACAACTAGATTTACTTACAAGTATTGCATATGCATGAATGTTGTTTTGTCGTTTTGTTTCATTTGCCTTCTTATTGCCTATTTTCTTAAAAAGAATTATAGCCTAAGGCAAAATATTTTGAAAAATGTGAGGGTTTGAGAGAGGTCTCTCACATCAGTCCTAATTGGTGTTTATTTGGATCTTATTCATGTTGGGACTTGGTTGGGAACAGGCAGCGCGAAGGAACTTTGAAGACCTGCTGGAAAAAGTCCACCAGACGCTGCACCGGACGCTTCTGTCCAGCGTCCGGTCAGTTCACAGGAGGTGAACTGCTGCTGAAGGAGTGACCGGACTCTGCGTTTCAGCATCCGGTCAGAAGACGTTCAGCGTCTGGTCGTGTGATGAAGAAGAAGAAGTGTTGACCAGACCCTGCCTGCGTCCGGTCATAGTCCACCGGACGCGTCCGGTCGTGATTCCAGGGGTTTTGGACCTTACTGGAATCGATCGGACGCTGGGTGGTAGCGTCCGGAAGCTACCACCGGAGCATCCGGTCTGTGGATCTCGCGCGGCTTCAGGACTCTTTTTCCGTTTCCTTCTTTGTCGTGTCGGGGTACCTTATAATCGATTCGGCCGTATCCGTTTCCTCGCCTAACCCTAGCAGCCGTCTGCCCCAGTCACCACACGCCGCCGCATTGCGCCGAGACGCCACGCTGCCGTGCCGTGCCTGCGCGACTCCGCACGCCGCCAGCCTCACTGTCGCCGTAGTCTCGCGCTTTTACTCCCATGCCCACGCGCCGCCCGTGTTCCCACGTATCACCACAGCCACGCCCGGTCACCTCCTCCTCGCCAGCTCCGCAGTGCCTGCCGGTCCACCTCGCCGGTTTCTTGCGCCATAGAGCCACCACGCCAAGTTCCACCGCCCTGCTCCACCGTGCGATAGTTCATCTTCTTGTCAGATCAGATGGCTCGCACCAAGAACGTCGGAGGTGGTCCATGGGATGATGATCGGAGGCCCCCGCCTCACCTGCCCATAGATCCAAAAGGCAAGGCGACTCAGAAGACTACATCCAAGAAGCGCAAGTATCTAGATGCTGAGACCACCAGAGCAGCAGCAGTTGCAGAGGCCGCAGAACGTGCCGAGCGAGGAGGTGCTCGTAGCGGAGTTGTGATTGCAGATCCGCCAGTTTCATCAGATGCAAGGACTGTGACAGCGAGAGTTCAGTGCCTTCTTGGTAGTCCACCAGGGATTGTCACTGTTGAAGGAGGGCAGTATACTATTGGTGAGGGTCAGCCTCAAGGGACTTCACAGCAGCAGCCCCCACCAGCAGAGCCTCAGCCAGCTTAGGAGACTCAGGAGGGCCAACAGGCCAAGGTGGCAGAGGAGACAGAGCAGGCACCACAACCCCAGCTTCGCCGCTCTGGTCGAACCCATGCTACAGTACCACTGAGGCCAGCTACTCAGCACAGAGGTTCACGCCCACCGCCCAGACCACAGGGTCCGCCTCCAGTGGTACACCTTGACTAGAGGGCCGCCACAGCCAGACAGGTTCGCCAGTTGAGGTTTGTTGAGTTCGATGTGTGGTTTCCTCCGAGGAGGGATGAGAGAGCAGCAGAAGGGTTCTACACGCCGCTCCAGGAGGATTTCTATAATGCCTATCTCAACAGTGGGGCAGTGTTCAGATCTCAGAGAGTCTACAGTTTAGAGTCTATTATGGCAGCAGTTGGAGAGCACATCCGCCCCTACTTGTCATATTTGCCGGGGCTCGTAGATCTGATTGGGCGGACAGGAGTATATGTACCATCTTGGGTTCGGTAGTTTTATGCTTCACTCTACGTTGATCCGCATCACAACTTCATTCACTTTGCATTCAACAGCAGAGATTATAGGGTGATGAGTTTCAGGGCCCGGGAGATACTGAGACTACAGGATCAGCCTGTCAAACTGCATGAGGTATGTTATGGACAGCAGGAGCCACCCAGGCGTCCTCATGGAGGGTTGGTGCCCCCTACAGATCTGGTGCGACATTGCTTCAAGGAGCCTTTTGGTGAGGGGTCGAGCAGGAACCCTAGTGACCTGACACCTACAGCTCGAGTGCTAGAGGCCATTATCAGGAGGACACTACTTCCTAGGTTGGGATACAGAGAGGGTCTGACTCGCCTACAGCTCTGGCTCCTTAATGCCCTAATGCAGCAGACCGTGTTCGACATTTGGGACCTCCTTCTATCAGAGATGGAGGATACTATTGCTGAGGGCTTCAAGGGTCGCAGTCAGCTTCCTTATGCACATTGGGTCGCATTCTTGATGCTCAAGTCTGTGCCGATCAGGACCCCTGAGATGGTTGCAGAGTACAAGGGTGCCACTACTGAGTTTCCAGCTTATAACATGGCACAGAGGATCCGGCACAGCACACCACAGGCACCTACTAGGCCCAGTCATCGTTCAGATGTTCTAGAGTCAGCAGCTCAGCAGGACGAGATCATTAGAGGCATAGCCGCTATAGAGGAGGAGCAGCTTGAGGCACAGCAGGGGATGACCGAGTCTAGTGATAGTTTGGATGATGACTATCTACCGATTCCTCAGATGCCTCCACGCAGACAAGATGCAGAGGCTAGTAGTTCCAGCTCAGCTCCACCAGCACCGCAGATGGACCCTGCATTGATTGCCATTCTTGAGCGGATGCAGCAGGATCAGGTACGACAGGCACAGGAGACTGCTGCAAACTTTGCACTGTTCTAGGCTTGTCGGGATGAGTTCTAGAGGCAGCAACAGTAGCAGCAGATGCATCAGCAGCAGTTACTTATGCAGCAGCAGCTCATGGGATTCATGCAGCATGTAGTGACAACTCTTGGGGCTCCACAGCCACAGCCTTCGCCCCAGCCTGCTCAGCTTGCCACCACTACGACCACTCTAGCTGTATAGCCCAGTGGGCTTCAGAGTCAGGGACAACCTCTAGTGCAGTTTGCTTCACCTCCAGTTTAGGTGTCCTAGTGGTTGTCTTCACCAGTGGTAGCCCCATAGTTCACTCCATTACAGACAGGCTTCACTCCGGATCAGCCATCCTCGCTATTTGTGCCTGACACGTCAGTCTCCAGGAGTCTTGGAGCATCCTTCAGCGAGTTGACTGGCATGCCTACACCGCCGCATATGCATGCCCTAGGTCCTTCTACTACAGCTCCAGTCGCCGTGACGACACAGAGGCTTCCCAGCTCAGTTGCTTCCTCAGACCCGATAGATGTACCAGCAACTTCATAGGCAACACCTGCCCCAGCTCAGACCCAGACCGCTTCAGCGACACTTCCTGCTTCCGAGGGTCAGTCAGTTCAGAGCTCAGGGTTAGATGATGATGGCGCCTAGTTCCACATTGCTACACGTACTTCAGCGCCCGACTCGTCCGCTGTAGCCCCGCCGACCGACCCTTAGGTTTTGGTGTTTGACGCCAAAGGGGGAGAGGGTTCGAGTATGTAGACTCAGGGGGAGCGTCGTTTAGGGGGAGCTTGTTATCTAGTATTAGCTTATTATATACATTTGGAGTTTCTATATGTGATACACTTTTACTATTATGCATTCGTGTGTTTACTTTCATGCATATTATTATATCTATGTGATAGTGATATCTACGTAATTGTGATATATGACATGTGTGCTCTCTACTTTACATTATTTATATGTCATATCACTTGTGCTATGCTCATTTGCCCTTGCTTCCGCGTTTATACTCCAATGCAAATGAGTTTTGTTTCTTGTACTCATGCATACTTCATATATTTTGAGTACATTGTGTTGGCTTGGGTCATATAAGCTTGACTAACACTTTTGTTCTTATCGACAAAATCTTATATGAACCAAGTCCATCAAAAACCTCACTCTTTCACATACTCGAGGTGGTATTGTCATCAATTACCAAAAAGGGAGAGATTGAAAGCATCTAGGCCCCTTGTTGGGTTTCGGTGATTAATGACAATACAAGATTACTATGACTAACGTGTGTTTTGCAGATGCAATTAAGTTAGATCATGGTAATGGTGATCGATTGGGCAATCGAGGTGGTCATGCCCCTACGATGGAAATCATTTCGGTTTTCAAAGGATGGACGACAAGGTTAAGGATGACTAGTTCCAAGTGTCGATTGGAGTTGGAGTGACACTTGGAGTAGTTTAGGACTTTGTTTTTCCTTTGGCCGTACTATTAAGGGGGGTATGGACGGGTAGCTTGACCTAGATGAGTCTAGTGAGTTAGGTGTGGTGCACACTTGTTTAAACTAGCTCTAGGTAGCTCCTACATATGCCTAAGATCCAATGGAGCAAACTTCATTCACACATGATCGAGAGTTGAAGGTGAATGGAGGGTCAAATACTGACCGGACGCTGACCGCAGGGTCCGGTCAGTTCATTTGATCAAGGGACTGCGTTCGGTGCGACCGGACGCTAGAGTGGTCAAGTGACCGGACGCTGAGAGGCAGCGTCCGGTCGACTCCAGTAAGGTTCCAGAGAAGAGAATCTGCGACCGGACGTGTCCGGTAAGTACTGACCGGACCCTGGGGGTTCAGCGTCTGGTCGAGTACAGTAAGGTTCAATAAGGGTTTAATGCGACCGGACGCGTCCGGTCAACTCATTTTCACTGGTTCGCGGGTTGAACTGACCGGAGCGTCCGGTCACCCCGCAGAGGCACATAACGGTTTGTTTTTTAGGCTGCCTTATAAATAGAAGCTCCACTCATGTGTGGAGTTACTTTTGCTCATTCCAACAGCTGAGAAACACGTTTGTGATTGTCAAGAAGAGCAAGGTCCTAGTGAGGTGTTTGTGATTTGAGAATCCAAGAGTGAAACCTCATTAGTGAATCAAGAGTAGTCAAGTGTGCATCCATCTTCTCATTAGGCTTTGAGTGGTCAAGTGAGAGTTCGTGCTTGTTACTCTTGGTGATCGCCATCACCTAGACGGCTTGGTGGTGATTGGGAGCTTGGTGATCACCCGGCGGAGCTTGTGGGTGACCCAACTCAAATTGTGAGCGGCTTTGGGTGATTCGCCGTGATGGAGTGTCGAAAAATCAACCCGTAGAGAGCACTTGATCCTTGCGCGGATCAAGGGGGAGCTACACCCTTGCGCGGGTGCTCCAACGAGGACTAGTGGGGAGTAGCGACTCTGATACCTCGGCAAAACATCGCCGTGTTCTTCTCTCTCTTTACTTCGAGCATTTACTTTGAGTATTTACTTTAAGCAATTCAATACTTGTCTTTACATTCATAGAATTGCCATGCTAGAGTAAGTTTGGAACATAGGTTGCAAGTCTTTTATGCGTTAGTTTGATAGAAACACTTTTCTAGGCAGAAGGGGTTAATTGGGCTATCTGTAGGATTTGATTATTGCAAAAAAAATTAGAATTAGCCCAATTCACCCCCCCTCTTGGGCATCTTGATCCTTTCACCCGGCATGGACCTCGAGGAGGATCTGCTTCCCCTGGTTGGCGGGGACGCACTTCATGAGCACCCCTGATGGACTTCGTTTGTAGAGTTTGTTACCGAGCACGACGAAGGTCTTGGCGCGTCGAGCGATTCGTCGGGCTTTAGTCCTTTTAGGTGGGAGAACCTCCTCGAGGAGGTAGGCGAGTAGTGGTACTCGACAGTCGGTTTGATCGAGTGCTAATTTAGCGACGTCCATGGGTGACGTCGTTATTGAGGTACTAGGATCGGAGCCCCCGAGCGCCGACTGGGCGTCGGGGTCGGAACCTCCGAGCGCCGGCTGGCCATCGGGGTGTGTCTGGGTCGGACCTTCCAGGATGCGGGCGGATGGCTCATGGACGTCGTTGATGAAGACCCCGCTCGGGGATGGACCCCGCCTGGCGGCTAGTTTTGCGAGGAAATCGGTGGCGTCGTTGTCCCTTCGAGGGACGTGATGTAGTTCGATTCCCTGGAATTTGTCCTCGAGCTTATGCACCTCTTGGCAGTATGCTGTCATGAGGGGGCTTTTGCAGGAGAACTCCTTCATGACCTGATCAACGACTAGTTCTGAGTCGCCGTGGATGTAGAGTCGCGTAGCACCGAGCTCGATGGCGATGCGTAGTCCATTGATAAGGGCCTCATATTCCACGGCGTTGTTTGAAGCCGAAAAGTGGAGGCGGATGGCGTAGCAGAGCCTGCTCTCGTCTGGGGAGATCAGAACCACTCCAGCCCCCGAGCTGGGCGCCATTACGGACCCATCGAAGTACATTGTCCAGTACTCGTGGGAGACGTCTGGGGCCGGTAGCTGGACCTCCGTCCATTCAGCGACAAAATCTGCGAGAGCCTGAGACTTAATTGCGGTGCGAGGGGTATACCTGATGTCATGGCCCATGAGTTCAAGGGCCCACTTAGAGATTCGTCCCACGGCGTCACGGTTGCGAATGATGTCTCCGAGTGGGTATGAAGTGACGACTGTGACTTCGTGGTCGGTGAAGTAGTGTAGGAGCTTCCTAGTGGCCATTAGCACAACGTATAGGACTTTTTGCATCTGAGGGTACCGGACCTTGGGGTCGGTAAGTACTTCTCCGACAAAGTATATGGGTCGCTGTACCTTGAGCTGGTGTCCTGGTTCCTCCCTTTCGACGACGAGGGCGGCACTCACCACATGGTTACTTGCCGCGACGTAAAGGAGAAGGGGTTCTCCTCGTTCGGGAGCGATGAGGATCAAGGCTGACGTCAGGGACGTTTTGAGGCTTTTGAGAGCCTGCTGGGCTTCCTCAGTCCAAACGAAGGCATCCGTCTTTTTGAGGAGCTTATAGAGTGGCATCCCCCGTTCACCGAGCCAGGAGCTGAAGCGACTTAGGACCGCCAGGCAGCTGGTAAGCCTTTGTACGCCCTTCACGTTGTGAATGGGGCCCATGTTGGAGATGGTTGCGATCTTTTCGGGGTTGGCCTCGATGCCACGCTCAGATACGATGTATCCAAGCAGCTTCCCCTTTAGAACCCCGAAAACACATTTTTTGGGATTCAGTTTGATGTTGAACCTTTAGAGGTTTGCGAACGTCGCGGCCAAGTTTGCGATCAGGTCACAAGCTTGAGCTGTTTTGACCACTATGTCATCAACATAGACAGCGATTGTTGGTTTCGGCCGTTCAGCCTGGTCGGGCTGATCAGGCGGGTCGATTTGGTCGGCGAAGCATTGCTGCATGCACCTTTGATAGGTGGTGCCAGCGTTCTTCAGATCGAAAGGCATGGTCTCGTAGCAGTACGAACCATACGGGGTGACAAACGAGGTCGCGAGCTGATCGGAATCTTTCATCGCGATCTGGTGATAAACTGAGTAGGCATCTAGAAAGGAGAGGATCTCGCAACCCGAGGTGGAGTCAATTATCTGGTCTATGCGTGGTAAAGGAAAGTGATCCTTCGGACATGCTTCATTAAGTCCGGTATAATCGACGCACATTCTCCACTTCTCGGTCTTTTTTTTGACAAGGATGGGATTGGCGAGCCAGTCGAAGTGGAAAACCTCCCGGATGAATCTGGCTGCCAGGAGCTTGGTGATTTCTTCGCCGATGGCCCTGCGCCTCTTGTAGTCGAAACGACGCAGGCGTTGCTTGGCGGGCTTTGAGCCTGGGATAAGCCATAGTGCGTGCTCAGCGACCCCCAGTGGTATCCCCGGCATGTCAGAGGGCTGCCATGCGAAGACATCATGATTGTCGCGCAGGAAGTCGACGAGCTCGCATTCCTATTTGGCCGAGAGCTGGGTCCCGATTCGCACCATTTTGGCTAGGTCGGTGGGGTCGACACCCACCGCCTTGGTTTCCTCGAGCGGGAGGAAGGCCATCGAGGAGGTTGGTTTGTTGCAGTCTAGGACTACTAGGGTTGACGACTCCCCGAGCTGCAGGAGCTCGGATGAGTTGACGACCGCGGTGGCGAGCTCGTGGTGCTCGCGGTCGCACGCGAAGGCGTGCGAGAAGGCGCTACTCACGGTGATGACGCCGTTTGGTCCCGGCATCTTCAGCTTGAGCTAGGTGTAGTTGGGGATCACCATGAATCTTGCGTAGCAAGGCCGCCCCAAGATGGCGTGGTAGGACCCTAGAAAGTCCACCACTTCGAAGGTGAGGTCCTCCGAGTGGAAGTTGGCCTGGCTACCGAACGTGATGGGCAGATCGATCTGTCCGAGCAGGTATGCCTGTGCTCCTGGGATTACCCCATGGAAGGGGGAGTCCGCTGGGCGGAGCTCCGATCGGGGGATGCGCATGGCATCGAGGGTGTCGATGTACAGGATGTTGAGGCCGCTCTCCCCATCCATCAGCACCTTGGTGAGGCACTTCTTGTAGACGATGGGGTCAACGACGAGTGGGTAGCGTCCTGGTCTTGCAACGCAGGAGGGATGGTCCCTCTGATCAAAGGTGATCGGGGACTCTGACCAGCTGAGGAAGGAGGGGATGGCCATCTCGGCGGCGCACACTTCCCTATAGTGTACCTTATGCTGGCGTTTAGTCCAGATGGCATCAGATCCACCGAAGATCATGATGCACTCCTCAGGTTTGGGGAAGCCATCTCCCTCCTTGCCTGCCGCGCCTCCCTCTTGGCTACCGGCTCCTTGCTGTCTCCCTCCTTTGACCCGCTGGCCTGTCGGAGGAAACGTCTAAGGAGCTCACACTCCTTGTAGAGGTGTTTGACTGGGTAGGCGTGGTTGGGGCATGGACCATCCATGAGTTTGTTGAAGTGGCCAGATAGTCCCTGTTGGGGCTGCCTGGGTGTGCGATCAGTCACGGCGACCAACGCGGTGTTGTTCGATCGGCGCTGATCCTTCTTGTTCTTCTTGCCCCTCTGAGTGGAGGGGCCTTCGTCCGGATCTGCGCGCTTGGGCTTGCCTTTGTCTCGGCCTCTGCTGAAGACCACTCCGACCGCGTCCTCTCCAGAGGCGTGGTTGGTGGCAACATCGAGCAGATCGTGGGTGGTACGGGGTTTTAGGCAGCCAAGCTTGTGGATTAGGGACTCACAGTTTGTCCCAGAGAGGAATGCGCTGATGATGTCTACGTCGATGACATCAGGGAGGGAGTTGCATCATTGAGAAAACCTATGGATGTAATCCCGTAGGGACTCGCTAGGCTCCTGCTGGCAGCTCTTGAGGTCCTAGGAGTTTCCCGGGCGGACGTACGTCCCCTAAAAATTCCCAACGAAGACCCTCTTGAGGTCCACCCAGTCGCGGATGCTGTCATGTGGAAGGAATTCAAGCCATGCCCGAACATGTTCCCCCATGCAAATGGGAAGATATTGGATGATGAAATAGTCATCATCCACTCCTTCGGCTCGACAGGCGAGCCGGAAGTCTTCGAGCCAAATGCCTGGGTTTGTCTCCCCAATGTACTTGGTGATGTTGGATGGAGGCTGGAAACGCTGTGGGAACGGTGCTCTCCAGATGCGCCGGCTGAAGGCCCATGGCCCCGGGCCCTTAGGGCTGGGGCTCCGGTCGTCCGGCCGGCGACCGCGCCTGGGGCACGTTTCGCCGCTTCCCTCAATGGTTTGGCCAGGATGCGTGTCGCCTGCTATCGTACGGCGGACATCGTTATCATGTCAGGCCTGATGCCGATCGCTGATGACGCTACGAGCATCCTAGTGTGGATTGGGCCGCTCACCTACCGACGGTCGGTGTGGGGCAGGCGCCTGGTCGGACCGTGGCGTGGCTGCCGCACCCCGAGCTGAGCCTAACGACTGTAGCGGCGAGCGAACGGAGCGATCTGGCTGGCGTGTCCCCGTCGCCCCGGTGGGGAGAGAGGGCACAGGTTGGAGTCGCGATGCGGAGCTTTCCACCTGTAGGACGACGGCGGCCTCTACTAGAACCTAGAGGTTCCGGTAGACTGCCCGCTCCTGGGGGTCGACGGGCTCGGGAACACCGCGCAGAAGCATTGCTGCTGCAGCGATATTCTGGCCGGCCCTGGGCGAATTGTGGGACATCGTTCCCCTCTTCACGATGTCGTGCTGGACCTGACGAGCGCGACCCCGGGCGCCTCTCGGCGGGCCGTGCGCATGGGGCGCAACGTGCCACACCGACCGTGTCGGCGCGGGCGGCGGCTGACTTTGCAGCTGTTGTCGTAATTCCTCAGCGTGCGCTTGCGCAGACACGAGGGCCTCCGCACACGGGTCTGGAGTGGCGTGAGTGTGCGCAGACTCCGCAACTACCGGCGGCTGTCCTGGACCGTTCGCCATAGCACATTCCCAGGACGGATGGTGGCGGGGCACCACATCACCGATGCTGGAACCGTCGCTCTCACCCTCGTTGTCCGGGAGTTCGCGGGAAACGACAGGAGCGAAGCCTACCATTCCTATGAATTCGGACGTGAGTGGGGATGGTGCCGGCTGAAAGGTCCTAATATGGCTAGAGGGGGGTGAATAGCCTATTTAAAAATCTACAAATCAACTAGAGCAATTTGATTAGTATAATAAATAGTGTAATGCAAACCTGCTCTAGCTCTACAAGGGTTGCAAGCCACCTATCCAACAATTCTAGTTGCTATGATCACTAAACACACAATTTGCTATGTTACTACTCACTAAGAGCTCTCACACTTGCTACACTAAAGAGCTCCACTATATGAACTTGAAACAACAAAACAAGTTCTCAATTCTAATTACACTAAAGAGCTTGCTACAACTAGTTTGCAAGAATGTAAATGAGTGAGTAGGGTGATTATACCGTCGTGTAGAGGAATAAACCAATCACAAGATGAAGATTAAACCAATCACCGGGAGAATACAAATGGCAAGAGACAACCGATTTTCTCCCGAGGTTCACGTGCTTGCCAACACGCTAGTCCCTGTTGTGTCGACCAACACTTGGTGGTTTGGCGTCTAAGAGGTGTTTCACAAACCTCGTCCACACGATTGGACACCACAAGAACCTACCCACAAGTGAGGTAACTCAATGACACGAGCAATTTACTAAAGTTACCTTTCGGCACTCCGCCGGAGAAGGTACAACTCCCCTCACAATCACCGGAGACGGCCACGAACAATCACCAACTCGTGCCGATCCTCCACCGTTGCACCAAGCCGTCTAGGTGGTGGCAACCACCAAGAGTAACAAGCAAAACCCGCAGCGAAACACGAATATCAAGTGCCTCTAGATGCAATCACTCAAGCAATGCACTTGGATTCTCTCCCAATCTCACAATGATGCTGGATCAATGATGGAGATGAGTGGGAGGGCTTTGGCTAAGCTCACAAGGTTGCTATGTCAATGAAAATGGCCAAGAGAGTGAGCTTGAGCCGGCCATGGGGCTTAAATAGAAGCCCCCACGAAATAGAGCCGTTGGGTTCCTCACTGCACTGAACACGGGCCGACCGGACGCTCCAGTCATATTGACTGGACGCTGGACCTCAGCGTCCGGTCGTGCGATGTGCGCCACGTGTCATCGGCTTCAAACGCCGATTGCTCGATTTCAATGGTCAAGTGATGACCGGACGCGTCAGTTATAAAGTGACCGGACACTGGACCTCAACGTCCGGTCGTTTCCAGTAAGGTTCCAAACGCAAATTTTCACGATCGGACGCGTCTGATCATGCTCGACCGGACACACCCAGCGTCCGGTCACACAACGTCTCCTCTGTGCGCCTCACGTCAGCATACGTCAGCACTGACCGGACGCACCCTACCAGCGTCCGGTTGTTTGACTGACGCCAGCGTGTTCGCTGTTACACTTGACCGGACGCGCCGGTCCAACCGAGGCCAACGTCTGGTCACTTCTAGTGACCTCCGTCTTTTCTGTCTAGGGCGCCGGTGGCACCGTCGGACTATCCGCACTCAACGGACGGACACTCCGCCGGTGGAGTTTCTTACCCTTGCACCCAAACTTCACCACCCTTGATCAAATGTGCCAACCACCAAGTGTATCACCTTGTGCACATGTGTTAGCATATTTTCACAAATCATTTTCAAGGGTGTTAGCATTCCACTATATCCTAAATGCATATGCAATGAGTTAGAGCATCTAGTGGCACTTTGATAACCGCATTACGATACGAGTTTCACCCCTCCTAATAGTACGGCTATCAATCCTAAATGTGATCACACTCGCTAAGTATCTTGATCACCAAAACAAAATGGCTCCTATTATTTATACCTTTGCCTTGAGCCTTTTGTTTTTCTCTTTCTTCTTTTCCAAGTTCAAGCATTTGATCATCACCATGCCATCACCATCGTCATGATCTTCACTATTGCTTCATCACTTGGAGTAGTGCTACCTATCTCATAATCACTTTGATAAACTAGGTTAGCACTTAGGGTTTCATCAATTAACCAAAACCAAACTAGAGCTTTCACCGGCGCCCTTCGGAGCTCCTGAGCATAAGCATCCGTGGAGGACGCGAGGCCATAGGGGAACCAACCGTACGGTGTTTGTGGTGTAGGCGGTGTAGTCCCCCCGGTGATCGGTGGGAGGTAGTAAATAAAGGGTGAATA
The DNA here is from genome assembly GCA_904845875.1 of Miscanthus lutarioriparius. NCBI lineage: Eukaryota > Viridiplantae > Streptophyta > Magnoliopsida > Poales > Poaceae > Miscanthus > Miscanthus lutarioriparius. The sequence goes on along the minus strand of CAJGYO010000016.1, from coordinate 2,711,744 downwards.
AAAGTTCACGTATTACTTACAGTGGGGTTTGAGCAGAGTTTGCTCGGAATGAATCGCAGATGCCACGTCGTTGAAGTCGCGCGTCCCGGAGTTGATGGAGGACGTCTCCTCGACGGGTGCCGGTCGCGAGTCTCCTCGCAGAGGTGGAGTACGCCAAGCCAGTCGGTGATGAAGTCCAGGCTTCCGAAGAGGAAGGCCTGGGATGGCTCGAAAATGGGTGAAACCCTAATCCCCGCAGGCGAGAGTGCAGGATACTCTAGCGAGCCAAGGCGAATCGTATCGCTCGAGCCCACCACGGCGGGGGTGGCAAAAAAATGGGCCATCCGATGACCAAAAAGTGTTGAACGTACAGTGTCTTCCCCACGGACGGCGCCAACTGTCGGTACAGAAAGTGACCAACTAGTGAATATTTGTAGTTTTGTTGTACGTTGTGATCGGAGGTGGCCTAGCACTCAATGACACAGGATTTATACTGGTTCAGGCAGCGTGCCCTACGTCCAGTTTGGGTCGGTCGGTGACTTTATTCCTGAGCCCAGGTGCTCGAAGTCTGTAGTGGGGTTACGAACAAGAAGGAGAAAGGTGGGGTGTACGAGAGGCCCGGTCGGGTCCGACCGGAAGGGTCGAGGGTGGCCGGAACTCCGCTACGAGCTAGGTGTTCAAGCGTGTGCTTGAGGGGTTGCAAGCTATCGATCTAGTGAATCTCAACTCGAAGAAGTCAATCTCCTTTGTTGGAGGAAGCGCATCCCCTTTTATAGATGAAGGGGATGGCTTTATAGGTGAGAGGGAGAGAGTACGGACGTTACTAAGCCTTGTTGCCCACGTCGATGAGGATAGTGACGATGGTAGGCGGCCATAATACTTGTTGATGTCACTGTGTAGAATGTCAGGTGCACATGGGAGGTTGCGTTGGCTTCTTCAGGAAGGGTGGATGTCGGTACCTGCAAAATACAGTTGATATGTGAGGAGCCCTACCATGTGTACCAGGTATGGTTAATCCTAGTGCCTATAGTGCCATCGATGCCTAGAGGCATGTGGGGGGCTTTTTGCCGTACAGGAGTCCAACGGCGCCTACAATACTGTAGACACAAATGTCGGCGCCTACAATACTGTTTGTGTCAGGGCGGTTGTGGAGCAGTGTTCCCGCAGGCGTATAGGGTATGGTCCTTGGTATCGTGGTTTGACTTGTGCGCTGCCTTCTCCGTTCGCCTTAGGTCCCTTTCGAGCAGGCGTCTCCGATCGGATGGCCCCAGTCGGTCCTGGCCATGCTAGTCAGAGAAGAACGGCAAGCAGGCTTCCTATGGGTCCCGGTCGGAGATGCGGGGTCGGAGTCGGAAGCAACGTCTCGGGCCAGGCCTTTCGATCGGAGAGACTGCCTGGAGGCGACCGGTGTCCAAAGCGGGTGCTCCGGTCGGAGAGGTGGGCCGAAGAAGTTGACGAGCGGGTGCTTGTCCCTTTGGGTAGACCTTCCGATCGGCGACCGGACTGTCCTTCCGGCCCGTTGTGTTTTTAGACTCTTGGGCCGACCCATGGACTACATGCTGTTTTTCTTGGGCCGAGCCCTGGCGTGGAAGCCGGTTCTAGAGGGACCCCGGGTTTATGAACCCGACACAAAGCATCTCAAGTTTGACCAAAATCTATTGATACTTATTTGATATCAGAAATGTTATTATTTGATCAAACTTATGACGTTTTGAGTCTTTAAGAAAGTTAGAATGACTTATAATTTAGGACGGATAGAGTAATAAAAAAAGAAATGGAAGTTTGAATGTTGGGTGTTTGGCTTAGTGGCGGAGCCACCACCCGGCCACCCTGGGCCGCCGACCGGGCTCATCGGTGAAGTTCAAAAGAAAAGTTTCTTTATATCAAATAAGAATACTATAATTTGCTAGCTAAATAATGAGGATCATCCGGGCTCCTAAAAGCTTTTGGCTCCGCTACTGGTCCGGCTTGAGTAGAGACCACAAGAAGGATGCCTTTTTTTCTTGGATATTTAACCATTTACCATAATGGAACTCTTTCATATGTTAGTTTTAAGGAACGTTGCAAGTTTGCAACATTTCTGCAACTTTTGCTGAGAGGACGTTGCAATATTTCTGCAACTTTTGCTTGCGTCGCTGTCAGCATGGATTAGGTGACTTATATTCTATACGAGTACTAATACAATTATACAAGCTGAAGTTCATTATGCATCAAAGAAAAAAAAAGATAAAGACTCGGTTCGGCTGCTCGTCAAGCCACCTATGCTGATTTATACGACTAATTTGTTGGGAGAGAAAAATATTGTACTATGACAGCAGCCAAACACTCCAAAAGATGCATCCAGAAAGTCATTGCAGCTCCAGTCGTTGCAGGCGCTCCACTCCCTGCCGATTACGCCACTGGTTAGATGGAAAACATAGTGACGACGAAGTTGTTATGTTCCACGATGAGCACACCTGCACACGGTTGTTGGATACAAAAGAGTCAAGCACAACCGACACTGCCACGCCACATCCCATGTTAAAAAATTAGGCATTTTCATGGTCAATTTAATCCAGAAATAAAATATCAGCAGGTTCATGACGATATATATGTGTATGTATATATCATTAATAAACGCTACAGCATGCAAGTATGACATACCGATCGATACAGTAAGTACGGTAATCAGAGAGTTAAGAGTGTACCCAGCGGAGGGTCCCATGCTGAGGACATCGGAGGCTCCATTCACACCAGACATAGTGCGTTGCTCGAAGTCGTGGACCACAATCGATGCAGGAAGGTGTTCACAGTGCAGTCCCACGAATGGTCATCAGGAAGAAGACACTTTGCTGTTCCGTGAGCGATCACCAGGAAGAAGACATCTGTGACGTGGACGAGCAGTCGCGGAATCGCTCCCCAAAAACCTAATCACCACACACCACGTGCAAGGTTCGTAGACGGACGAGGGTTCCGGAGGCACCTGCTCTCCCGTTGCTCCGTGTGCACAGAGGTACGGGATAGGGAAAACCAAAGGGCGGCTGAGATGTGGTCTCTCGAAAGCGAAGGGGTGATTGGACTGATGAAGGACTTCAGGTTTTATGCCTGCGGCGGGGAGGGAGAAAGCTAGCCGAGGAACTCAAGAGACGGAGACACGAAGAGACGGTAACTGGCGCAATCAACTCGCCTCCACCATAAAAGAGAGAAACTCCCGTAATTATATAGATTAAGTGGCAAAACCTGGCCACGCCCGCCCGTCCGCTCGCTCGTCTGCCATGCCCACGCCCACGCCCACGGCCTCGGCCTCGGCCCTGCCCGGCTCGGCCAGCGGTGGCGGTGGCGGCGCGCGTGCGTGTGGCACTCCCGTGTCATTTTCTCAGCTTCTCAATTAAGATGGATAATTTCCAACCAAATAAGTTGAGTCAACGTTCAGTTAAAATCCCGTACGGTATTAAACCATACAACGCTTAATGTTATGGACCATAGAGTTTTATCTGATTTATTAAACATTATATGGGCCCAGCCCATAATATATCAACAATCATCACCAAACTCTAGGGTTTGTAACAAAGTAGTCTCAGAACCATATTTCTTTTATATACCAGTGTTTCGATAGAGACTGTTAAGTTAAACATCCATCTAGAGCAATAGTTTCACTTAGTCACAACTGAACAATGGACTAAGCCTTGAATTGATAGTTTTGTGTGAGATGAATGTCACTAAAGTCCTTAACTGATACTAGACTACAAAAGGCATCCCCTCTATTTGAAGCATATAAATCATACTCTAGTGCCTTTCATGAGTATTTAGAGATCATCCAAATCTCATAGACTGTGACCAACAGTTTAACTCATATAGGTGTGTTCCTCAAAAGATGTTCTGTAGGACAACATCTTTGTTTTAGCAAGCCACTTGGAACACATTAAGGTAAAAACCAAACTGCCTTATAGAAAGGAAAGATGTGCATCAGAAATATGTTTTACTAAGGATCTTTCCTCACAATTTACTACTAGCTTGTTTCACCATCCTACTTCACAGGATCTCCGATCACATAGAATAGGTTACCACTATAGTAAATTTCATGTGGGTCTCAAACCCATCTCTCTCGATGCATTTTCTATCACATTACGTGACAGACCCTTAGTGAATTGATCTGCCAAATTGTTACACGTGTGAACATAGTCCAACGCTATTACTCTAGAGTTTCTCAATTTTCTGATAGATTTTAGTCGTCTCTTAACATGTCTTGTGGACTTCATGTTATCCTTAGAACTGTTAACCTTCATAATCACAGTCTGGTTATCGCAGTTCATAGAAATAGCCGGTATGGGTTTTTCAACAACCGGTAAATCCATAAGGAGATCATGAAGCCACTCAGCCTCAGAGCCAGCGGTGTCTAATGCTGTGAGTTCTGCTTCCATTGTAGACTTCGTTAAGATAGTCTACTTGCAAGACTTTCATAAAACAACACCACCTCCAAGCGAAAACACATATCCACTTGTGGCATAAAGCTCATCAGCATCAGAGATCTAGTTGGCATCACAATAGCCTTCCAGCACCTTCGGGTGTCCGGTATAACGAATACCATAGCTCATAGTGCCTTTTAGATAGCGCATCACTCTCAAGAGCACGCCAGTGATCATCTCCCGGGTTTGACACAAACCGGCTGAGCTTGCACACAACAAATGAGATGTCAGGCCTTGTTGCACTAGCAAGATACATGAGCGAACCAATGATCTGGAAATATCTCAATTGATCCCTTGCTATTCTCTGATTTTTCCTCAATAGCACACTAGGGACATAAGATGTAGGAGCAGGTTCACAGTCACTAAAACCAAAGCGACCAGCACCTTTTCCATATAGTAGGATTGTAACAGAGTTACCCCACCATCACCTTCTCTCAGAAGCTTGATATTAAAAATAACATCAGCCTCTCCCAAATCTTTTATTTCAAAATTATTAAATAAAAATTCCTTCACCCCCTCAATCACTTTGAGGCTGGATCCAAAGATCGGTATGTCATTAACATATAAGCACAAAATAACTCCTTCACCCCCACCATACTGATAGTACACACATTTGTCAGCTTCATTCACAACAAAGCCAGCAGATGTTAGAGTTCTGTCGAACTTCTTATGACACTGCTTAGGAGCTTGTTTTAGGCCATATAATGACTTTAATAATTTACACACCTTGCCTTCTTGACCATTTGCTACAAACTCATCCGGCTGATCCATATAGATCTCCTCCTCTAACTCTCTGTTTAGGAAATCTGTCTTAACGTCCATTTAATGAACGATAAGACCATAAGAGGCTGCCAAGGAAAGCAAAACTCGAATTGTAGTCAATCGGGCAACCAGTGAATAAGTATCAAAGAAATCCTCACCTTCCTTTTGAGTATAACCCTTGGCCACAAGTCTTGCCTTGTACCTCTCGATAGTACCATCAGGCCTAAGCTTTTTTTTGAACACTCATTTACACCCTATAGGTTTGCACCCATAAGGATGATCAACTATTTTCCAAGTTTCATTAGACATAATAGAATCCATCTCACTCCGTACTGCTTCCTTCCATAAGTCAGCATCAGGAGAGGAATCTGCCTTTTCAATGGTCGTTGGTGTGTCATCCACAAGGTACACAATATAGTCATCACCAAAAGACTTTGCAGTCCTCTATCTCTTACTTTTTCTAGTGACTATAGTGTCATCCTCCTCAGGATTTTGCATATAGGGTTCCTCAATTTGTTCTATCGGAGTAAAATTTCCATGCTCATGGGAAATTATAAATTTATGACCAGTCGTACTAGGTGTATTTTTCATGGAAAATATATTCTCAAAAAATATAGCATCTCTACATTCCATGATTGTATCAACAGCCATCTCAGGAACACTAGAATTTATAATTAAAAATCTATAACCCACGCTGTGAATAGCATAACTAAGAAAAACACAATCAATAGTCTTTGGTCCAAGCTTTCGCTTTTTGTTTATTGGCACATTCACCTTTGTCAAACAACCCCAAGTTCGTAGGTAAGAGAGATTTAATCTCTTCTTCTCCCATTCTTCGAATGGTATAATTTCTTTGTTCTTTGTGGGCACCCTATTCAGGACATGACACGCTGTCAATATAGCCTCACCCCACCATTTCTTAGATAATCCCGCAATCTCTAACATGGCATTAACCAAATCAGTTATAATACGATTCTTTCTCTCTGCAATCCCATTGGACTGTGGTGAGTATGGTTGCGTCCTCTCATGAATAATTCTATGCACCGTAAAAACTCAGAAAATTCATTTGAGAAATATTCTCTCCCGTGATGGGACCATAAACGTTTGATTTTCTTCTCAAGTTGATTTTCTACCTCAGCTTTATAGACTTTAAAATAATGCAATGCTTCATCTTTAGTTTTCAATAAATACACGTAGCAAAATCTAGTACAATCATCTATAAATGTCATGAAGTATCATTTACCGTCTTTAGTCAATTCGCCATTTATTTCGCATAAATCAGATTGAACGAGTTCTAATGGTGCCAAGTTCCTCGCCTCAGTAGCCTTGTGAGGCTTGCGCGGTTGCTTTGATTGCACACACACCTAGCACTTAGAATCTTTGACTAAGTTAAATTTAAGGATTAAATTCAGATTTGCAAGCCGCGTGAGACTGCCAAAATTAATGTGACAAAGTCGTGAATGCCATATACTCGACTCATCTGAAACATTAACATTGTTCACTACTTTATTACACACATCATCAAGCAAAGATAAGCGGAACAGGCCTCCGTAATCATAACATTTTTCAACAAATGTTTCATGTCTTGACACAACACACTTATTGGACTCGAGCACAATTTTAAAGTCATCGCGACACATTTGAGAACCGCTAACGAGATTCTTCTTGATGGAGGGGACATGCTACACATTCTTTAATGGCACCGTCTTTCCCAAAGTAAACTTTAGAACGACCGTATCAACACTAAGAACACGCGCATGCAAAACCGTTTCCCATCAGCAAGGCTCCAGTCCCGCCGGCCTGATAGGAAGTAAACAAAGAAATATCAGCACACACATGAATATTACCACCGCTATCCATCCACCACTCAGGTGAAAGACAAACTGAAAGAACAAAAGGTAAAGAATTATCATACCCAGATGTTCCTCCTCCAGTCTCGCTAATCGCCACGTTTGCTGATTTCTTTTGTTGCTTATATTTGCGGTCTAGGCACGCACTTGCCCAATGTTCATCACTCCCGCAAACAAAACAACATCCACCTTTTTTGTTGTTTTTCTTCTTAAACTCAGCAGTTTGCTTAGGCTTTGTATTGTTGTTCTCTTGCATGTTCTTCTTTTTATTACGGGATGCAAATGAGTTTTCCTTCTACACCATATTGGCAGCGGAAGACTCAACTCCTTTTCTACGGTTGTCTTTTGCTCTCGCCCTCTCCTCAACATCAAGAGATCCAATAAGCTAAGCCACGCTAAACTCTTGTCTCTTGTGTTTTAAAGAAGTAGCAAAATCCCTCTAAGAAGGTGGCAGCTTAGCGATTATACCGCCGGCCACAAACTTGTCGGGCAACAAACATGAAAAATGTTCTAGTTTTTTTGCTAGCGTCTGTATCTCATGAGCCTATTCCATTACAGAACAGTTTTCAACCATTTTGTAGTCATACAACTGCTCCATAAGGTACAGCTCACTACCAGCATCAGAAACTCTAAACTTTGCCTCAAGAGCATCCCATAATTCTTTGCCTGATGTGCAAGATATGTAGTTTTTCTCATACTTACTAGGAAGTGCACTAATCATGGTGTCTCAAAACAGGTTATCGGCAGCCAAAAACTTTTGCTCCTTCTTAGGAGTAAATTGTTTAGGCTTCCCCTGTGCGGCGTGAAAGTAGTTCATAGCAGTCAACCACAACACCATCTTGGCACGCCATATCATGAAATTCTTGCCATCAAAGATATTCGGCTTCAAAGCAGCAGCAAAACCACTGACAGAAAATTACCTAATATTAGGTTTTTGGATTGTTAGAAAATTAGGCATTTTCATAGTCAATTTAATCCAGAAATAAAACATCAGCAGGTTCGTGACGACATATATGTGTATATGTATATTACTAACAAACGATACAGCATGCAAGTATGACATACCGATCGATACAGTAAGTACGGTAATCAGAGAGTTAAGAGTGTACCCAGCGGAGCGTCCCATGCCGAGGGCATCGGAGGCTCTATTCGCACCAGACATAGTGCGTTGCTCGAAGTCGTGGACCACAATCGATGCAGGAAGGTGTCCGCAGTGTAGTCCCACGAACGGTCACCAGGAAGAAGACACATTGCTGTTCCGCGAGCGATCACCAGAAAGAAGACGTCTACGGACGAGCCGTCGCGGAATCGTTCCCCAAAAACCTAATCGCCGCACACCCTGTGCAAGGTTCGCAGGCGAACGAGGGTCCTGGAGGCACCTGCTCTCCCGTTGCTCCGTGCGCGCAGAGGTACGGGACAGGGAAAACCAAAGGGCGGCTGAGATGTGGTCTCTCGAAAGCGAAGGGGTGATTGAACTGACGGACAACCGAGGAACTCAGGAGACGGAGACACGAAGAGACGGTAACTGACGCAATCAATTCGCCTCCACCATATTCCGTAATTATGTGGATTAGTGACAAAATATGGCCATGCCCGCCCGCTCGCTCACCGCCTACCACGCCCACGGCCTCTGGCCGGCCCAGCTCGGCCGACGGTGGCAACGGCGGCGCGAGCTCGTGTAGCACTCAGGTGTCCTTTTCTCAGCTTGTTAATTAAAATGAATAATTTCCAACCAAATAAGCTGAATCAACATTCAGTCAAAATTCCGTACGATATTAAACCATACAACACTTAATGTTAGGAAGCATAGAGTTTTATTTAATTTATTAAACATTACATGGCCGCCCACGGTACATCCAACATCCCACACAATCCAATCCCAACCATAATCGCCGGCAGCCGGCGCCCGGCGTGCGTAGCTGATAGCTCCGCCAGTCCCAAGGCTCCGCCGCTTGCTCGCCTTGTTCTCGTCCTCCTCATTTCGGCGGCAGCAGCGGTGTTTCCGAAAGAGGCGCTCCCGACCAAGTCCGGGTACCTCCCCATCCCGCCCGCCAACGCCTCCCTCTTCTTCGCCTTCTACGAGGCCACAGACCCGGTCACGCCACCGGCCTCCACGCCGCTCCTTCTCTGGCTGCAGGGCGGTCCCGGCTGCTCCGGCCTCGTGGGCAACTTCTTCGAGCTCGACCCCTACTTCGTCAACCCCGACGGCGAAACCCTCTCGCGCAACCCCTTCGCGTGGAACCGCCGCTTCGGTCTCCTCTTCATCGACAACCCGCTCGGCACCGGCTTCAGCGCGGCGCCGTCCCCGGCCGACATCCCCACCAACCAGTCCGTCGTCGCCGCGCACATCCTCGCCGCGCTGCAGTCCTTCTACGCCCTCGACCCGAGCCTCCGCGCGCAGCCCTTCTTCCTCACGGGCGAGAGCTACGCGGGCAAGTACATCCCCGCGGCGGGGGCGCACATCCTGGACGCGAACGCGGGGCTTCCCGAGGCGCAGCGCGTGAACCTCCGCGGCGTGGCCATCGGCAACGGGCTCACGCACCCGGTGGCGCAGGTGGCCACGCACGCGGACTCGGCCTACTTCCTGGGCCTCGTGAACGCGCGGCAGAAGCGGGAGCTGGAGGCGCTGCAGTCCGAGGCGGTGTCGCTGACGCTGGCGGAGCGGTGGGTCGAGGCGTCGGACGCGCGGGGGCGGGTGCTGTCGCGGCTGCAGAACTTGACGGGGCTGGCCACGCTGTACGACTACGCGAAGCAGCGGGGCTACGCGACGGACGCCGTGAGGGCGTTCCTGAACCGCGCGGAGGTCAACGCGGCGCGCGCGGGGACGTGGCGTGGGCGGAATGCAGTGACGCGGTGGGCGCGGCGATGCACGCGGACGTGATGCGCAGCGTGGTGCCGCAGGCGGAGTCGCTGCTGCGGCGCACCCGCGTGCTGCTGTACCAGGGCGTCCGCGACCTCCGGGACGGCGTCGTGTCCACGGAGGCGTGGCTCGCCGGGGTGCGCTGGGACGGCCTGCGCGCGTTCCTGGACGCCCAGCGCACCGTGTGGCGGACCGGGGATGGAGAGCTCGCGGGGTACGTGCAGCGGTCGGGCGCGCTCTCGCACGTGGTGGTGTACGGCGCCGGACACCTGGTGCCGGCGGACAACGGCCGCGTGGCGCAGGAGATGATCGAGGGCTGGGTGCTGGGGACGGGACCGTTCGGCCGTGGTGGCGACGGCGACGGCATCAGGAGCGCCGCAGGATGTCTGACCGAGCACCCCGGCAGGCACGGTGGAATGTCCAAATGTGTCCAAGCTAATTACTGCGCGATATGGATTCTAGTTGGTCGGATTTGAATGGATTTGATGTTGTGTTTATTGAGTGATACCGGTCGGAATGGGAAGAAATGTGGATGCTTTAACCGTTTGTTAATTGGAATCGAAAATGCAATTCCTTTGAAGCTTCGTGTCATCTGTGTTGAAGCCTCCGTCTGATCGCTCCAAGGTTGGCCAATCCGTTGCTTCTTCTCACCGTTGTCTCTGGCAGCAATCCGGCAACGCTTCGCTTTGGAGCAGCGGCTGACAAGTCAAGGCACGGCAAGCAGGCACATGAAAGCCTCGTGGCGCGTCCCCGCCGTGCCAACTGCCAAGCCAGTAACTGACTAACTGTTCTTCTGTTCCAATTCCGACAGCTCACCTCGCTCGTAGGCGTGGAACCGGAGCCCCAGGCCCCGCCTGAGGCGCGCCCACCGCGACGTGCTGGCAGCGTCTCCACTCTCCAGAGCCTGGCGTGAACACGGACCAGGCAACTGGCCCAAGCAGACCAAGCAACACCAACAGCAACAATGTTGACGCAGAAACGTAAAACGCCAATTAGCCAGGCAAAATTATAGGGAAAATAATGTTGGAAATCTATTCAGCTCATTAACTAGAATCGGACCAAACAAACAAACGTATATGAAATAAAGGGGATCAGCTTTCACTAAGCAGTGAAGAAATTTAAGCGAGAAACAACACTCCATAGATGGGCTATTGCATGAGCCCGGCTTGGCAAGCAACAAGTTCTGGAGGTCCAGAGGACAGCTTAGCGAAAGGATAACCGTATTTTCACCTACTCAGGCAAGTTTGGAGGTATGCTTCATTAACCAAACGACTTTGGGCACTACCACGAATATCCTACTGAGCTAGTGAAGAACCAATAGCACATCAGCTTCTTCTGAACAGGACAAACAAATCACGCCGGCTCCTTGGATGAGCCATGTTCAGCATGCTTCTTATGATTATTACATGATTGAAAGCGAAAAACTTTCAGCAGAGAAAGTGAGCCCTGTCTCATTCAAGTGAACCAATCTTGCACTCAGCAATACATAGAAGATGCCGCCTCATCTAATATTGTTGCACCAAACCTGCACAAGGAAAACAGTTTGTGAAATTACATCAAAGCAGGCATAAAGCAGATCAAACAAAATATACAGAGACCGTTGCATTTATGTATACCGACCATCTTCTACCACAAACTCTTTAGAAAGGTATTATCAACAAGAAACTCTTAAAAGGTTCCATAAAAAGGAAACACTTCAAAGGTTCGTGGAAACTGGAAACATATGCATAGTGCTGACTAGGCAAACGTCAGACTGCCATTGGGTTCCTTCATTGAAATGTTTTAGCTACTAAGCTGGAAGAAACGATATAATGAGTACACAAAAAGCTCTGTTGTCTTTCCATCCTTTTCATGCTTCCATATTTTATTCCCTGTTCCTGCCATGGTTCTTTAAATCCTCTAAGATCAAAAAAAAAACTTTAATATGAAAACTCAGTAACATATCCCAATATGAAACAGAGAAAGCAGTGAACATTAATGGAACATGCTTTGACTAGAATTAATACTGAGGGCTGCCTTCATATACTCCATAGATATCTGCAGACACCTCATGAAAAGGACTCAAATATAATTGTGTAATAAAAGAAACAAGTAGCTAGCATCCTTTTATCTTTGTGTTGGATGGGAATTCCATTAGGATTCTAGTAGTGACACTTCAGAAAATATTGTCTCTCAGCTGTTTTTTTATATCCTTAACCTAGTATTTTTGCATGTGGGTTGTTTGGTGCTCCCATTACGTAAAAGGGTTGGGTAAGAACCTTAAGGTTTAGAACTTCGGCTGAAAAACTAATGTAGTTTGGTTGCTATTTGTAACAGAATCCAGATGATCCATATGGGAAGCAAAGGAAAAAGAAAGTCTTGAATATTGCAGGAAAGATAAGAAATCATATCATGCAATAGAGTCTTTGGAGACCATGGTTGACTCTTCACCGACAATATTAGGGTCAAGCTCTAAAATCTTAATGGGTCACAGAAAACTTCAGCAAAGTATTCAACATAGGTCTTATGTCGATCAACTTTCCTCAGCAGATCAAACTTTTGGATGAAATATAATCCACTCTCACTTATACAATAGATAAACTCGCAAAAGTACTTCATGAGTAATATACCACTAACTTTGACCCAAAAAAATGTGGTACAGAGATCCATTGGTTCAAATAATAAATATATGATACTAACTTTGAGACCCAAAATCAAATTTCTTTACCTTCAAACAGGACTCGAGCTTGAGCTGAAGCTCTTCTGCATTTTAGTAAGTCAACTAGTGGATCATCAAAATGATCTGGGCACTTACCAACATACAATGTGCGAAGAAGCCTTGCTTTAGAGAGAATAAACTTCATAAAAGAAATTTCATTTGGAAGCAATTTAATATGAATTATCTGCACAACTTGAAGATTGGCACACATGCCATCAGTCCACAGAGCATTTAGGAACTCCCAATTCGCATCGATACTCTGATGATCATCGTCATAAATCTTCACCCCCCCAAAAAAAATCAGCTGTAAACAATAAGATTACCTTTGAACAGTGTAAAGAATGGTATCCAAAAGGCAACATCCAACATTACCTCTATTTCTAACTTTTCAAGGTTGTGACAACTCCTTAGCAAGGTGAACATGAACAAAATGTGTTGCATTTGAGTAAAGTCCAGATATAGTTTCAAGTTCTTCAAGTTATAAAAGGTAAATGGAAGTGTATATGGCATCTCAACATCGTCGACCTGTGACCAAAAAAAAAACATATGAGAGCATTGAAACTGGATACGGCATCTCAAAAGTACCAACGTGTGACAAAAAGAAAGAGATTATATAAAAACATTGAAACAGGATGCTGAGTCTAGAAATATGGATGAGATTCTGCGTTATTTTGAAAAAAAGGATCCTAGGCACATGGAGGCAGGGCAGAAATGATAAGATCGTTTCCTTTATCAGTGTGTGCCGTTTCAAGTTATTTAATTAGTCTACGCGACCATGGTTATTATTCATCATCTATGTAATCAGCTCGAGCTAAGTACTAGTTTCAACCTCGATTTATGCCAAAGCACAGAAAAAGGAGAAAGAGGTGAAAACAATGTACCGGCGAGACGAGCGTAAGATTTCGAACTTGAGCAAACCGAGCAAGGAAATCTCCGAAATCATGTCCATACTGTGGGTAGAATGTCACTTGAATGTTGGCATCTTCGAGGCATGGCAGCTCTCCAATTCGCCAGTCATAGTCATAATGTGAATAGATTGTTAGGCTACGGAGATTAGGCGCCTCAATCACTGAGTGTGGGCAGCCAAGAGGGATGAACACATTAGACATATACAGGGCATGAAGCAAGGGTGACCGACGAATGATAGCCTCCAATTGATTCTCCCCATGGGCTAGGAAGTGAACAAACTTTAGGTCTAGCTCCTGGAGCGCGGGGAAGCTGGCGAATCCTATGGGGAGGGATGGAATGTTGCAGCGTTGCAGCCGCAGGGATACGAGATCAGCGAAGGAGAAGATGGAGGAGTGGAGGTTGAAGTAGTAGACTGATCTGAGTCGGCAACGCATGGAGATAATTGCTAAAATAGGACTCCAAACATGTGCCTGTGTTAAAATAGGACTCTTAATGTTGGCTTTGCTCAAATAGGACTCGAAACGTTGTCATTTTGTTATAATGATATTTTGACACTTTTAATCATATTTGTCATCTCAAATACATGTATTTTGCCTTGAGCTGACTATTTTGCCCTTAGACATTTAAAACACGTGTATAGGTGGGCTGCTGGCCGCTGCCTGGGCTGGATGACCGGCCGCCTGGCCATGGCTTGGCTGGCCCACAAAATGGCACATATAGCAATCAGGTAAAATTCTCTTTGGTTAACTAAAGAAGGGTTGTACAGGGAGAGAAAAACTAAAACTAGACACCACAGTGTTGTGATTGCACAACTTATTTGAACTAACAGGTTCCAAAGAAAACATGTACCAAATGCATATAGGAAATAAGGAATATTTAAAACCTAACTAATTAGACAGATTACGCCAGGGCTCATAGAACATAGATAATGGTCACACCATGGATTTATTTCAATAAGATCAACATACCCGAAGAGAGAAAATCTCCAGCTCATCGTATAGAGTAATCTGCATTGAAAGAAAGTTACGGATGTTAATTGATAAACTGATTGGTGATGTAATATGAGATGTTTCAACCCTTCTTATTTGTCAAGATCAAATTGACATCCAAGTAAATTTTGATACAAATTGCATAATAGTGGTAATTAGTGCTTGCGAAGTTCATATCATAAAACCATGATTCTAGTAGTTACAAGTTCATCGCATAAAACTATAATTTAGTTTAAAACAAGATCCAAGTCATTAAATAAATCATGAGCAGTTTACATCTCATCACACAACTAAAGTAATTCATCCAATATGTAGCTTTCTCTTCGGTGTCATCTTCTTGGGTGCTGCAGCGGTAGGCATCCTCATGTGCCCTCCCCTAATAACGTCGCAAGCATGCTGCACGTAAATTTAATACGACAATTAGATGTTTGGAAAAATTAGTGTATGGTAAATGTGTCAATTTCTATATTTATAATTTTTTACCTTCTTGTGACCCTTTCTGGACTATCACGTAGAATTTCTTCTCTAGTCGGCCTCCGTGGAGTGCTAGGTTCCGCTGGCTGTATTGTAACATTTTTCCTTGGTTGCCTACGCTTTCTAGACAATCAAAGATAACAACCACAAACTTGAGCAATCCAAGTTAATCAGAAAAAAAATCAACGACTTCTCACATGCTACAGAGGCAATAATGCAAGCAAAGCAAAGTTCAGAGTTCTTATATGCATATATATGCTAGTGGCCTCATATACGTACTGCATGCATGCATATATGCATATATATACAAGATTGAAATACATGTACAGACTAAACAAAGTTGTGGAATGTACATACTATTTACCTCTTTTTTGCAGTCCCATTGAGCGGGCACTTGAAACTAGCTTGCCTATGACCTTTTTCTCCGCATCTTTTGCAAGTCATAGGTCCTCTGATCATCTTCTTTCCCTTTGCATTTGTTGGAGCAGTATCATTGTCACATCCCTTCTCACCCTCCATCTCATTGCTAAATTTTCCATCTTTGGAACCTTTCTTCTTGTGTCCACCTTCCATCCATCCCTTGATTCTTAGTTTCCTCAATCTTCCAGGAGGTAATTTAGCTAGAGGTGCACCAACTAAAAAAGGTAGGTCGACTTCTGGCCATTGTGTTTTATCTGTCATCGGTTCAATCTCTCTTCCATAAGCCGTCCTAAACCTATTCACCGAGTAGTAGTCATGCACGAACTGTTCTAGGTCAATTCCCCTTTGGCAGGTTACATAGGCCAATACATGCTGACATGGCTTACCAGTGTGCTGCCATTCTTGACAAGTACAAGTCCTTTGCTCTAACTTGACAATGTGTCTCACAGAAACGCCGCTGCTATGGTCCCACACCTCTGCACTCCAATTAGAACATTTCACAATTTTCAAGTGTCCCAAACCTCTAGTATTTGCTCTTAGCTGAACCATAATAGCTGGGAGAATCCTGCCCTCAGGTAGCCTGTATGCAATAATTCTTCTCTTGTGCCACAATACCATGATCATTTCTCTGATCTTATCAACAAGGTCAGCAACAGGTAGGTCCTTATGGTCTCTAATCCAGTTATTAAATGACTCAGCAATGTTACTAGTTATGTAGTCACACTTAATGTCTGGATTGAAACCACGCCTATACCATAGAAGCTTGTGATTGGCCTGTAACTATTGCACTGCTTCTGATGACTCACTTAGCATTTTTGCTAAATTGTCATAGAAAATCTCCTCTCTGTAAGCTCTTGCAGCAGGATATATCTGGACAAACCCTCTAAATCTCTTTTTGAAGTTTCTGGCTAGATGATAAAAGCATTCCCTTTGCTCTGCATTTGGGAATACATTCTTCACTGCATTCTCTAAGCCTTTGCAAGCATCAGAACATATAGCAAGTAGTGGAGGATCACCTATAGCCTTCTTCAACTGCTTCCATGAACCAAGTCCAGCTTGATTTGTTGTCTCGTAAGCAATGAAGCCATAAGCGATTTGGATACATCCAATTGTGACCATCAATCTGCTACAAATTTGCGCCAAGTGACCATTCCACCTTCCATTAAGGGTCAGAGCATCTATGCTCAAATGAGGCCTACAACCTTCCAAGAAACCATCAATACATGGTTTAAGAGCACGTAAAAAAAAGTGGAAATATACCTCACCATCCACCTCAAGAACATCAATCTCAACTACACTCCCGGGGCTCCGCTTCTCGACCTCGGCCTTCCACCTATATAGCAGCTGAAAACTCTCTGACCATTTGCCATAAACCTCATCAAGAGCTTTTGCTTTACCCCGCCACACAGTGTCATATGCAATTTCACACTTGTGATCTGTCTCCAACCTCTTTTGCAGTTCCCTAGCACCAATATTTGGTTCACTTTCTAAGTATACTCATGCCCATAGAGCTACCCACTTGCAATTTGGAGTTGTAGTTGCCATCCTCATGCTAGACACACATGTATGGTCATTGACTAAGACGGTAACCTGCAAGTAAAAATAAATCAATGAGATATATTGTGTACTGTTGCATCATATATAGCACAGAAAAAAAATCAAGGACTTCTCAGTCATATATAGACACATATGAAATAATGCACGTTCACAGCAGCTAGGAAAGTAGACAATCAAGCACATGAGCATGCACACGTCCGGCCAATCAAGTACTACCAAATGAATCGTACAGAGGCATGCAAGCATATATGTATATATAGTACTACATGGCAGTAAAACACTTTCATCCGGGCAATTAAACACAGGCAATGTAGAATTAATGAAATAAGCCTCAGATACCTCCGTTGTAGCAATCGCCTTGCGCTTTTCGCCATTTATCCTCCAAATGCAAGGGCGATCTTCATCACCGGAATTGCAATAAGCCCTATATACCGTCTTAGTTGACTTCTCTACTCGTAAATGGAACTCCTTGTTGATGGCAAATTGCCGAACTGCCAGCTTGAACTCCTCCATTGTTGGGTACATTGTCCCTACCTCCATTGATGGGTTCTTCTTATCATACGTAATGACCATCTCACCGGGTACGGCATCACTAGTAGGGATGGCAGCACCATCAATATCTTGCCCAAGCGCAGTATCATTCACTTGTTCATCCATTCGGCAACCAAAGCCTTGTGTAGGTACATTTGTTGACTCATTTGTTGTGCCCTCTTCTGTCAAGCCTAAAAACTCACACATCCAGCTCTCGCTCATAACTTCAATTCGACCTTCATCATCATGTGTTTCCACAATTTGTAATGTTGCCCAATCAACTTTTCCTATAGTTTCCACATCATTCACTTCGGACCTATAAACAAGCCAAACCTAGTTTTATTTCTGTACGGTACTTGTACTGAAAAAAAAGATCTAGTGGATGCAATATATACCTTTGCACTTGAAGAACATGAATGTTGCACTCTCTTGCCGGATGAGGAGCAGTAGGCAGAAGTGACCTTGCTAGGGCTAGAGCATCGATGGAGGCCTCCACTGCTGGTTGCAGGCCATCGGTTGCCCCAGCCTGGGAAGCTTGGCCATCAGGTGCCGCGGCCAGGGCACCGGGCGACGTCGAGGCTAGAGCACCGGGCGACGCCGCGGCTAGGGCACTAGGCGTAGCCTCGGCTAGGGCACCACGCGCGGCCAGGGCTTCGGTTGCCTCCAAGTCCATGGCCGGCGGCGTCGACAGGGAAGGAGGGGCAGCGGGAGGGAGGAACGCCGAGGCCAGAGCACCGGGCGACGCCGTGGCTAGGGCACCAGGCGCGGCCTCGGCACCACGTGTGGCCAGGGCTCCACCACGCGCGGCCAGGGATTCACCAGCGGGAGGGAGGAACACTAAGGCCAGAGCACCGGGCGACGCCGTGGCTAGGGCACCACGTGCGGCCAGGCCTCCACCACGCGTAGCCAGGGATTCACCACGCGCGGCGGCGTCGGTTGCCTCCAAGTCCATGGCCGGCGGCGTCGAGCGAGAAGGAGGAAGGAAGAAGGAACGACGTACGGAAGAAGGAACGACGGAAGATGTTCTCGTCGGCCAGGGCTCCAAGTCCACAGATAGATTAGAATACCAGAAGGGCAATACAGTCAATATGAGAAAATACATGTATTTGAGTTTTGGAATATGATTAAAAAGTTGTCAAAATGTCATTATAACAAAGTGACAACGTTTCGAATCCTATTTGAGCAAAGCCAACGTTAGGAGTCCTATTTTAGCAAAGGCACATGTTTGGGAGTCCTATTTTAGCAATTGTCTCCAACGCATGTGGATGGACTCGACATGGCAGCGGGAGAGCGCGAGGAGCCAGTCATGGACGCGGCCGGCAGACGCGTCATCGACGTAGATGTCGAAGAGGGAGACGCGGGGGCCGATGTAGCGGAGGAGGACGCTGTCGACGATCGACGGGTGCGTGCCGAGAGGGAAGGAGAGGGAGAGCATCGAGAGCGACTTCCAGAGGTCCCGCCAGGCGCGGGAGAACGTGGAGGTGCGCACGGCGTCCCGGAGGTCGAGGCGGACTAGGATCTCGTCCTGTAGAACCACCGGGAGGGAGGAGAGCCGGTCGTCCGCCGCCGCCGCCTGCTTCGGCTCCATCATGCCTCTAGTCCCGGACTCTCCGCCTCTCCGCGAGGCAGCGACTCCTGGCAGAGGCGGCCGCCAGCGACGGCTCCCTTCTCCGCTCGGCCTCCCTCCCTACATGCGTCGTCGCCTCCAACGGTCTGGCCTGCTAATGGCCCATTTCTCTATTGCACGGAAATATACGCAGCTGGAGGCCCACGACCGGCCCATGCTACCATGTACCATCACGCCGGCCCTCTAAAGCTGGATAGGATTTGGCCTACTTCTTCCGAACAATCTCAACGCTTCCACTCTTAATCCGCTAACAAGAATCCCCAAGTCAACGAGCATTTTCTGGCGATTAGTCGCTAGCTCCTCACAGAATCTCTGCTCTGCCTCCTCCTCCCTTATCCAAAGCCTCTAGTCTCCCTGCCAATTCCACCTCTAAGCTCTGATCCATGGTGTCTCACGGTCACCACCACTCTCATTCCCACAACGACGACCACCACCATTCCCACGGGTGCGCGTGCGTGTGCCATCACTCTCTTATTGATCAACCTATGGCTGGGGTTGAGGGCATAGATTTTACGAGATTTCAACTCTTCCCCTTCTTAGGGTCACAATCCCTTCACCGCCAACGCCAATACCAAGTCTAGCACTAACACTAAGGCCAATCACTAAGACTAGCATTGTAACAACCCAAAAATCCACATACCAAAAATCCCAATTACAAATTTTTTTTTCTTCAAAACCCCATATGATGATGAGTGACATTTGTAGGAGCTAACCCCAAGCGTTGCATTAGTCGTAATCCAACTAAACAAACTCATAAGCATAGCATGTCACTTGTTGTATATGTGTGTTTAAAATCCCTAACACATACATTCTTGCATGCATTTTAATTCTAAACAAGTGAGATGCCTTTTATTGATCTTTTGTTGTGCAAATAAAAGTGACCACTTATAATTAATTTATTATGCAATAAATTAATCACCTAAGTACCACCTAAGTATGTGGGCCCCACCAACCAGCCCTAAGCTCCACCCTTAATCAAGGTGCACACTTGTACAATGAAACTAAATAAATCAAACCCTAACCAAATTGGCAACAAATAAAAGAGAAAGGAAAGAAGAGGGAGCAGCAGTAGCCCAGGCCTACTCGGCCTTGCGAGCCAGCCCGGCCGAGCCCGCCTGCCCTCCCACTCGCGCACTGTCACACCCAATTTTAAGGATAAAATTGAATGCACAAAACTCGTGTGTGCCCAGGAATCAATCACACACACAAGCTGACAAATTACATAAAGTATCATCACGGTGTCTCATACATCAGAGTTATAATAAAACTTAGTCTTATATATCACAGCGGAATACTAAAAAGATAATAAAACTCTCGTGGCCGTCATCACAGGGAAGGTCAACTGGTTGACCACAAGCCTAATAATCCTCCGGAAAATCCTCATACCCGTTGTCATCTGTTACCCATCTGGGATTTTTATCCAAGTAAAGAAAATAAACAAGTGTAAGTACATTCCGTACTTAGCAAGATAACATGGGGTTATGAAGCTCAAAAAGGATAGACTCTGGTTTACTGCAGTTAGCATTTTTAATAAGTCAAGCTTTTATTCTCAAGTATTATCAAGATATGCTTAAGCTCCCATTTAATTCCCATAAGAACATATATCGGGGTCAAGTGTACCATATATCATCATTGAACAACTTTAAATTATCATCAACAAGTAACCAGTTATTCTGTGAGTTTTCCGGGCCGCTCGTAACTGTGAGCACGGCTGTTATAACAGTTTGTTACCCTCTGCAGAGGTGGTGCACATTCACCGCGAGTCGTGATCCCCATATGCCCGGGTTAATTACTCCCATGTCACTTCCAAGGTGAGCGGGCAGGGTACACTATGAAGCCATTTCATAGGTTTTCCTAACAAGTTAGGGCCGCTAGGTTTCCTTGGCAGGCAGATGTAGGAACCCCCCTTTCCTATGGCACATATCCATCGTGGCTATACTCATAGGAACAGAGGCAGCCCTATACCCAACATGGCAAGCCCCATTTACGCCTAAAAGGTAACCTCTAACTAGTTAGGAAAGATCCTATTACTGAGCTAAAGTCAGAGCCATATGACTCTCCCGGTTGCACTGTCAGTCCCAGCTTTTGCCGACAGATAAGTCCTTATGGAGGGCCGGGAGCAACATGAACAAAGGTCATTTGCACTTTCGCCCTATGGAACAGTTGTTATAAATCATGTTACTCACTTTGTTCCATAGTATCATTCATCAACATGTATGTCAAGTTCAGTTAGAGCACTAGCAATCTACCCATATGCATTTAACCCATAGGAGACAAGGAACAGGATAACAATCACTAGGATGTCCTTACGGGTATCAAAATTAGACACATGCAAATGAGTAATTGATTAAAGTGAAATAGGACATCAAGGAAGGCCCATGTTATACTTGCCTTGGTTCACAAACTCGTGCTGGTCCTGCTGGTGGCCGAAGAGTTCTTGGTCTCCCACGTTTTCCTCACCGTCTGAACGCGACCAACACGGCAACATACAACATTCCAAAAGCATTCATGCAAAGCAAACATTCCTATCATTAGAACAGTACACCAACAGTATTGAAATCAAGATAAAATGTCTGTAAAACTAATCTACGTCTCGCTACGATCACGTCAACGTGAAGTTCACGAAAAACGGAGCTAAAATGCAAAAGTTATGATTTAAACGGGTTTTCCTATAGCCATATATTTAATTAAATCTAATCATGAAATCAAAAAGTTCCAAACTTGACTAACAGTAGTTCCAACATGTAGCTTATGAAATTACGAAGCTAACGCGATTTGAATGGATCGATTCGGAGCTAAAACGACAGTTTTATAAGCGAAACAGTTCAAATGGCATTTCTGTAAATACTGAAAACGTATTTTAGACTAAAGCAGTGAACTTTACGCTTTCAAAACGAGAATGCGTATTAGAGGAAATACGCATTGGACTACGGGTTAGGACTTAGAAATGTCCAGGGTCTCTTTTGCAAATCAGCCACGCGAAGGGGTATCGGATGTTCTCGGCCGTTGGATTAGAATTGAGCGGCCAGAAATGGATCCAGGGGAAGAGAGAAGAAGCTGGCCGGCCGGAACAGAGACGGCGCGGCGGCTCAGCCATGAACGGCGGCGAAAGCTCGCCGGTGAGCTCGATTAGGGCTCCACGGGCCACGGAATACATATCCGAGGGCACCGGGAAGAAGCGGAGGAGCGGGGGGTCATGGCTGGCCCAAAAAGATGGTCAGAGGGTGCTGCCGTGGCGGCGGTCGCCATGGCCGGCGTCCAAGAGCATTCGGAGCTCGCGGCTACGGCGCTAGGAACCATCTAACGCCAAAGAAAAGGGCCGGGGAGAAAGAGGAGAGCAAGGGGAGGCTCACAGCGGGGAACTCGGTGACGGATTCGGCTCGGGGAAGGCGGCGACGTGGACGGTGAGGACGGTGGCCGGCGGAGCTCTTCCGTGCGGCAGTTGCGACCTCCGTGGCGTGAGCGCGAGTGAGAAAACAGAGTGGGGAGAGCAGGGGAGCGCACGGGGGGGGCTCGGCTCCTTTAAATCGAGGCCGAGGAGCGAGGGACGCTCCCACGACGCGTGTCGTGGCCGGCGGTTGCAGCAGCGTCGGGCGCGGGCGGTTCCGAGCTGCGCGGGGATGAGGACGGCGCTGACAGGCAGGGTCGAGCGGTCAGCGTTTGTGGGGAAGGGAGCGGCGGCGGTTGCGGCCAGGCCGTTCGGCTGGGCTGGGCCGGCAGCGGTGCTGGGCCGCGCAGCGCGCGAGGGCTGGCGGCTGGCGCTGGGCTGCGGGGGAAAGCTGGGCTGGCGCGGTGAGGAGAGAAAGCCTGCGGGCCGAAATTCAAGAAGGGAGGGAGAAAATGATTCTTTTCTTTTTTCTTTTTCTACACTTTTCCAAATCCATTTTTAAATTCAAATTTCAATTCTTTTTGAAATCTTTAATGAATTCCAAACATTCACCAAATGATATGCAACAGCATGTATGCATCACTTGTAGCTAATATTATATTTGATTTTAGTTTTATAAAATTATTATTTTTCTACATTTGTATGCACACATAATTGCGTAAATAAATCAATTTAGCTATTTAAAAGAGTACAAATTTTAGGATGTTACAATTCTACCCCCCTTAAGATGAATCTCATCCTCGAGATTCGGGTGATTGCTTACTCAAACAGTTGGGGATAAGTCTTTCTCAGATCCTCTTCTCTTTCCTAAGTAGCCTCATCCTCTGTATAACGATTCCACTGCACCTTGCACATCTTTACTGTTCGGCTTCTCGTAACTCTTTCGGCAGTTTCCAAAATCTTTATCGGATACTCTTCATAAGTAAGATCTTCCTTGACCACAAGTTCTTCCAAAGGAATTTGTTCTTCTGGTACCCTCAGACACTTTTTCAACTGGGAAACATGGAACACGTCGTGCACACCGGACAAACTCTCAGGCAGTTTGAACTGGTAAGCTACTTCTCCACGTCTCTCTAGGATCTTAAAAGGTCCTATATACCTTGGTGCTAACTTTCCCTTCATATTGAATCTTCTCACACTTCTCATTGGTGACACTTTCAAGTACACATAATCACCAATCTCAAAAGTCAGCTCTCTTCTGCGGGTATCAGCATAACTCTTCTGTCAGGACTGAGCTACTCTCAAATTGTCTCTAATCATTCTCACTTGTTCTTCCGAGTCTCTAAGGACATCGGGTCCAAACACTTGAGTTTCTCCAGTCTGATTCCAGAACAAAGGCGTTCTACACTTACGTCCATACAACGCCTCGAAAGGTGCCATCTTGAGACTCTTCTGATAACTGTTGTTGTACGAGAACTCTGTGTAAGGCAGACTCTTATCCCAACTATCACCATACTGAAGTGCACAAGCTCTCAACATATCTTCCAAAATCTGGTTGATCCTTTCAGTCTGTCCATCGGTTTGCGGGTGGTACGCAGAATTGAAATTCAACTTTGTCCCCAAGGATCTATGCACTTTATGCCAGAATTGCGATGTAAATTGGGTGCCTCTATCCGACACAATTTTCTTGGGAACACCATGTAAGCACACTATTCTTTCCATGTACAACTCTGCTAATCTTGCACCATTATATGTAGTCTTGACTGGTAAAAAGTGGGCAACCTTGGTGAGTCGATCCACTATTACCCATATTGAATCATAACCTCTTTGAGTGCGGGGTAATCCTACAATAAAATCCATACCAACTTCTTCCTATTTCCATTCAGGAATCTTCATTGGTTGTAGTAACCCTGTAGGTCTTTGATGCTCGACTTTCACTCTTTGACAAGTGTCACACAAAGCCATATATTCTGCCACATCTCTCTTCAAACCATACCACCAATACTTTTCTTTGAGATCCAAGTACATCTTGGTACTTCCGGGATGTATAGAATAAGCAGACTCATGGGCCTCTTGCAGAATTGCATCTCGGATAACTTTCACTTTCGGTACACATATCTTTTTCCCGAACCAAAGAGTTCCATTCTCATCCATTCTGAATCCGGGTGCCTTTCCAAGCACTACATTCTCTGCTATCTCCTTAAGTTTTTTATCCTCCAATTGTCCTTTGCGTATCTCCTGCTCCAATGTAGGCTCTATCACCAATTCCATTGCATTAGTGACCAGGCTCAAGTTGAGATACTCCATTTCAGCACACAACTCTGCTGGCATAGATGTTATCTGAATTCCATTGGCATAGCTCTTTCTACTAAGTGCATCAGCTACGACGTTTGCCTTTCCCGGGTGATAATGCACTTCTAAATCATAGTCTTTGATCAATTCCAACCAACGACGTTGTCTTAGATTCAGATCTGATTGGGTGAAGATATACTTCAAACTCTTATGATCAGTATAGATATCACTCTTATGTCCAATCAGATAATGTCTCCAGATCTTTAAAGCATGAACCACAGCTGCCAATTCTAAGTCATGAGTAGGATAATTCAACTCATGCTTCCTTAGTTGTCTAGATGCATATGCAACCACTCTTCCTTCTTGCATAAGCACACATCCAAGGCCCAAACGGGATGCATCACAATATATAGAGAAGCTCTTGCTTAAATCGGGCAAGATTAATACTGGAGCTGTAGTCAATCTCTTCTTTAGCTCTTCAAAGTTTGCCTGGCATTTATCCGACCATACATACTTAGCATTCTTTTCCAACAGAGCTGTCATAGGCTTGGCTAGCTTGGAAAAACCTTCAATAAACC
The DNA here is from genome assembly GCA_904845875.1 of Miscanthus lutarioriparius. Taxonomy (NCBI): domain Eukaryota; kingdom Viridiplantae; phylum Streptophyta; class Magnoliopsida; order Poales; family Poaceae; genus Miscanthus; species Miscanthus lutarioriparius. The sequence goes on along the minus strand of CAJGYO010000016.1, from coordinate 2,686,445 downwards.
TTCGGTAATATCCAGCTAATCCCAAAAAGCTACGAATCTCAATTACAGTTGTTGGTGGTTTCCAATTCAGTACATCTTGTACTTTGCCTGGATCCACTGCTATTCCACCATTTGAGACAACATGACCCAGAAAAGAGACTTCCTTTAACCAAAACTCACACTTGCTCCGCTTAGCGTACCACTTATGTTCTCTAAGCTTTTGCAAGACCATCCTTATGTGTTCCGCATGTTCTTCTTCAGTCTTGGAGAATATTAGTATGTCATCTATGAATACTACCACAAATTTATCTAGAAACTCCATGAACACCTTATTCATCAGATGCATGAAGTATGCAGGTGCATTGGTCAATCCAAAAGACATAACGGTGTACTCATATAATCCATACCGTGTAGTGAATGTTGTCTTGGGTATGTCTGAGTTCCGAATCTTAAGCTGATGATAACCAGATCGGAGATCAATCTTGGAGAACACATGAGCTCCTCTCAACTGATCAAACAAATCATCAATCCTAGGCAAAGGGTATTTATTCTTGATGGTAACCTCATTAAGTGAGCGGTAATCCACACACATCCGTTGACTACCATCCTTCTTATCCACAAAGATCACAGGTGCCCCCCATGGGGAAGAACTGGGGCGTATGAAACCTTTTTCTTGCAACTCTTTTAGTTGTTTCTTAAGCTCTTCTAATTCATTAACTCCCATTCTATATGGACGTTTAGCTATTGGTGCAGTTCCAGGTAATAATTCAATAATGAATTCAATGTCTCGGTCAGGTGGCATACCTGGCAAGTCATCGGGGAAGACATCCGGGAACTCCTCCACGACACGATCTTGTTCATTGACTTCACCATCTAGCTGGTTCACTGTGGCTGTAGGCTGAGCTCGCACTACTACTTCTACACAGATTCTATCCCCATTGAGTGATGTCACAACCACAGATTTCTCCTGACACTGAATCACTGCCCGGTGTTGTTTCATCCAATCCATTCCCAGAATAAGATCGATTCCCGATGTTCTCAACACAATAGGCTTCACTTTGAAGTCTACCCCCCTTAAGGAAATGCTAGTTGAGGGGCTCCAATAAGAAGCAGGCATACTACCTCCCGGGGAATTCACTAGAATAGGGTTTTTCATGGCACACAACGGTATGCTATGCATTCTAACAAAAGCTTGGGAGATAAAAGAATGCGAAGCACCAGAATCAAAAGGTACGGTAGCAGAAATAGAGTTGACGCTGAACGTACCCAACATGACCTCAGGTGTCTCCTGAGCTGCATTAGATGACACATAGTTCACCTTCGCTGTGTGAGGTGGTCGGGCGTTGAACTTCTGATTGTTGGTCTGGTTCTGAGGTGCTTGTTCGTTCTGCTTCTTAGGACACTGATGAGCATAGTGACCTATTTCTCCGCATCGGTAGCAGGCATTGGGATTGTTGGGTGCACCACTCTTCACAGGAGCATTGTTGGGCACTCCCTGGCGTGTTGCAGGATTGCTAGTCTGTTGCGGGGGACGCTGATTTCCAAACTGTTGCTGGTACTGAGGGCGTTGCTGGAACTGGTTCCGCTGAGGATATTGACCACGGTTTCCCTGGTGAGTTGGTCCTTGATTCCTCTGCTGGAAACCTTGCTGGGGATAAGCACGTGGGCGAGTGTTGCTTCCAGAAGCTTGCCCTTGGAGCCTTCTCTTCTTAGCTTCCATCTCCTTGCGCTTATCATCAATCACGATTGCACGATTCACCAAAGACTGGAAGTTAGGATAAGTATTAGACATCAGCTGGAGCTGCAGTCCATCATAGAGTCCCTTGAGGAAACGACGTTGCTTATCCTTGTCATCCGCTACATCATTAGGAGCGTAGCGTGATAGTTGTGCGAACTTGTCCCGATACTCCGCTACAGTCATTGATCCTTGCTTGAGAGATCTGAATTCTTCCTGCTTCAATTCCACTAGTCCATCAGGAATATGGTATGACCGAAAACTGTCCTTAAATTCTTGCCAAGTGATAGCAGGAGCATTGTTGGGACGTCCAAACTGGAATGATTCCCACCAATCCTGAGCAGCTCCTTGGAGTTGCCCGGAAGCGTACAACACCTTCTCAAGGTCGTTGCATTGTGCTATGTTCAGTTGTTTCTCCACAGCACGCAACCAATCATCTGCCTCCATAGGGTCTGAGGCATGGGTGAACACCGGTGGACGACCTTTCATAAACTCTCCACGCTTATCTCTAACCTGGACAGGCGGTGGCCCTCTTGCAGGTTCATTGTCCAAGCGCTGCATCATAGCTTGCATCAGCTGCGCTTGCATTCCCAATATCTGTTCCATGGTCACAGGTGGCGGTGGTGGTGGATTTCTGAGAGCATCACATCCACGACCACGGCCTCTGCCTCTTCCTCCTCTTGCGGCCATCTGTTTTCCAACAAATGTGCAAAATTTAGAGATTTTTCAATTATAGAGAGTTTACAAAAGATAAGAAACAATGCTGAGAATTTTTTGGACTAGATTCAAATTCAGTAGTTCAGTAAAACTGTTATAACTCGAGTTTCAGAGATCCAACAGAGGTGCACCAAGATTTGTTAGAAAGCTTAGGACATCAGCTACAACTTTCATTTAGACCACTTTTACAGATTCGGACTCACACATAGTCAAAAGTAGGGCTAAACCGAAACTGTTCTGGGTTCCAGACAGCGCAGGAACACCAACTTGTGTCAGCTAGATCTCCCAAACCTGAGCAGATAATGACGTGATTCTAGAGACATTTGAAAGATACAGAGGTCTAGTTATCTCCACAAAAATTTCAGAATTTTTATCATCCCAGATTTCGAGATACCAGATAAAGAACACAGGCTGCTCCAGAAATCAGCACAGCAGAGATAAGATAAAATGAAACATCTGCATTAAGATTTCATTCTAAATTTAAAGTTCCCATCTAAGGAAGTTGTGGACATGCCCACAAACTTCCAGCAATCAAGCAAAATACCAAATCAACCAAGTTCACAAATCAAACATCTAATCAACCAAGTTCACAAGACCAACAAGACTAAATAAGGACACGAACTAACGACGTGATAATCTAGATCAAGGCACCTAACACCTATGGAGCGGTGTCAATCATGGTGAAGGAACGGCGCTTCTTCTTGTAGATGGAAGGTTGTCCAAGTTGTGCTCGAAGTTCATCCACTTGTTTCTGAAGACGTCTCTGCGCCCTCTGAGATGCACGCAGTTCTCCTTTGACCTCATCATCCACTCCCTGCATAGCGTGGACATGCTGCACCGTTGCCTCTAGAGTTGGGTCATTCTCTGGTGGAGCCAAAACCTGCCAAACACCCTCATGATCATTTCGAGGAAGGAACCTGAAGCGGTCCTCCCTCATGGCCTCAAAGCGACGACCATGGTAGTGGATGTAGGCATTCTGTGCTACATCCTCCATGCCATCCAAAGCATGGGCTCTCCTGGCAGGGGCACAGTGGACAGTCTCCACCTCATGTCCATTAATGATATCGTTCCATGCGGTGACCACCAGCTCTACCTTCTAGAAGGTAGCCTCCAGTGGGTGCTTGTACTCGGCGTGGTGGTAGCTGATGGAGGCGTGCAAGTCGGGGAAGTAGTCGTCCAGCATGTGGGTGAGGAGAGTGTGGTAGTAGGCTGTCTCTGGAGCTGGCTTGAAGTAGTACTTGCACTTCCAGCCAATCTCCTCGTCCTCCACGGGAATAGCTAGGGATGGTGCAGGTGTAGGGGAAGTAGCCGTCGACTCCTCAGGTGTAGCTACCACAGGGTAGACGGGCACGGCGACTGGTGTAGGAATAGGTGTAGGCGTCGGTGTAGCCATCTCCTCGTCGTCGGAGATGATCACAATCTCCCTCTCCGCCTGTGGTGCACGCGGGGTGAACATGGCACGATAGCCGGCGGTGCTGAGGCGAGCAGTCTTCGGATTATGAGACATCTATAGATTTAAAGTGAGATAGAATTAGAATCAACAATTTTAAATAATAGATTAAGGTATGAAAAGCATAAATGTTTTAATAAAATAACAAGAATAAGACAAGAAGCAAGAAACCGGAGGAGCAAAGATGCTAAAACGACCATTTTCTAACTAGGCTTATGTCCCACATAACACGGCTTTGATACCAATTTGTCACACCCAATTTTAAGGATAAAACTGAATGCACAAAACTCGTGTGTGCCTGGGAATCAATCACACACACAAAGCGACAAATTACATAAAGTATCATCACGGTGTCTCATACATCGAGTTATAATAAAACTTAGTCTTATACATCACAAATGAAATACTAAAAAGATAATAAACCTCTCGTGGCCGTCATCATCAGGGAAGGTCAACTGGTTGACCACAAGCCTAATAATCCTCCGGAAAATCCTCATACCCGTTGTCATCTCATTACCCATCCGGGATTTTTATCCAAGTAAAGAAAATAAACAAGTGTAAGTACATTCCGTACTTAGCAAGATAACATGGGGTTATGAAGCTCAAAAAGGATAGACTCTGGTTTACTGCAGTTAGCATTTTTAATAAGTCAAGCTTTTATTCTCAAGTATTATCAAGATATGCTTAAGCTCCCATTTAATTCCCATAAGAACATATATCGGGGTCAAGTGTACCATATATCATCATTGAACAACTTTAAATTATCATCAACAAGTAACCGGTTAATTCATGAGTTTTCCGGACCGCTCAGTAACCGTGAGCACGGTACATTATAATGAGCTTGTTACCCTCTGCAGAGGTGGTGCACATTCACCGCGAATCGTGATCCCCATATGCCCGGGTTAATTACTCCCATGTCACTTCCAAGGTGAGCGGGCAGGGTACACTATGAAGCCATTTCATAGGTTTTCCTAACAAGTTAGGGCCGCTAGGTTTCCTTGGCAGGCAGATGTAGGAACCCCCTTTTCCTATGGCACATATCCATCGCGGCTATACTCATAGGAACAGAGGCAGCCCTATACCCAACGTGGCAAGCCCCATTTGCGCCAAAAAGGGTAACCTCTAACTAGTTAGGAAAGATCCTATTATTGAGCTAAAGTCGAGCCATATGACTCTCCCGGTTGCCTTTGTCGGTCCCCAGCTTTTTGCCGACAGATAAGTCCTTATGGAGGGCCGGGAGCAACATGAACAAAGGTCATTTGCACTTTAGCCCTATGGAACAGTTGTTTATAAATCATGTTACTCACTTTGTTCCATAGTATCATTCATCAACATGTATGTCAAGTTCAGTTAGAGCACTAGCAATCTACCCATATGCATTTAACCCATAGGAGACAAGGAACAGGATAACAATCACTAGGATGTCCTTACGGGTATCAAAATTAGACACATGCAAATGAGTAATTGATTAAAGTGAAATAGGACATCAAGGAAGGCCCATGTTATACTTGCCTTGGTTCACAAACTCGTCTTTGGTCCTGCTTTGGTGGCGAAGAGTTCTTGGTCTCCCACGTTTTCCTCACCGTCTGAACGCGACCAACACGGCAACATACAACATTCCAAAAGCATTCATGCAAAGCAAACATTCCTATCATTAGAACAGTACACCAACAGTATTGAAATCAAGATAAAATGTCTGTAAAACTAATCTACGTCTCGCTACGATCACGTCAACGTGAAGTTCACGAAAAACGGAGCTAAAATGCAAAAGTTATGATTTAAACGGGTTTTCCTATAGCCATATATTTAATTAAATCTAATCATGAAATCAAAAAGTTCCAAACTTGACTAACAGTAGTTCCAACATGTAGCTTATGAAATTACGAAGCTAACGCGATTTGAATGGATCGATTCGGAGCTAAAACGACAGTTTTATAAGCGAAACAGTTCAAATGACATTTCTGTAAATACTGAAAACATATTTTAGACTAAAGCAGTGAACTTTACGCTTTCAAAACGAGAATGCGTATTAGAGGAAATACGCATTGGACTGCGGGTTAGGACTTAGAAATGTCCAGGGTCTCTTTTGCAAATCAGCCACGCGAAGGGGTATCGGATGTTCTCGGCCGTTGGATTAGAATTGAGCGGCCAGAAATGGATCCAGGGGAAGAGAGAAGAAGCTGGCCGGCTGGAACAGAGACGGCGCGGCGGCGAAAGCTCGCCGGTGAGCTCGGTTAGGGCTCCACGGGCCACGGAATACATATCCGAGGGCACCGGGAAGAAGCGGAGGAGCGGGGGGTCATGGCTGGCCCAAAAGATGGTCGAGGGTGTCTTGCCGTGGCGGCGGTCGCCATGGCATGGCGCGTCAAAGAGCATTCGAGAGCTCAGCGGCTACGGCGCTAGGAACCATCTAACGCCAAAGAAAAGGGCCGGGAGAAAGAGGAGAGCAAGGGAGGCTCACAATGGGAACTTCGGTGGCGGATTCGGCTCGGGAAAGGCGGTGGCGTGGGCGGTGAGGACGGTGGCAGCGGAGCTCTTCCGTCTGGCGATTCACGACCTCCGTGGCGTGGCGCGAGTGAGAAAAAGCAGTGGGGAGAGAAGGGGAGCGCACGGGGGCTCGGCTCCTTTAAATCGAGGCCGAGGAGCGAGGGCGCTCCACGACGCCGCTGCGTCGTGGCGGCCGGATTCTGCAGCGTCCAGGCGCTGGCGGTTCCGAGCTCTTGTGAGGATGAGGACGGCGCCACGACAAAGGGGCCGAGCGGTCAGCGTTTGTGGGGAAGGGAGCGGCGGCGGTTGCGGCCAGGCCGTTTCATTGGGCTGGGCAGCAGGCCAGTCTTTGAGCAGCCTTGTGTGAGGGTGTGCATGTGGTGGCTCATGGGGAAAGTCAATAAGGCAGTGAGGAGAGAAAGCCTGTGGGCCGAAATTCAAGAAGGGAGGGTGAAAATGATTCTTTTTTTTTTTTCTTTTCTACACTTTTCCAAATCCATTTTTAAATTCAAATTTCAATTCTTTTTGAAATCTTTAATGAATTCCAAACATTCACCAAATGATATGCAGCAGCATGTATGCATCACTTGTAGCTAATATTATATTTGATTTTAGTTTTATAAAATTATTATTTTCCTACATTTGTATGCACACATAATTGCGTAAATAAATCAATTTAGCTATTTAAAAGAGTGCAAATTTTAGGATGTTACACGCACGCGGCCCACGGGCCACCCAAAGAACACCCTACCGCACATGCACAAGACAAGTCACCGACGAGCCGGACCCGCCCCGGTCACCACACGCGACCAAGACGCCACAGATCGGGACAAGTGACAAACATGCCCCCTCATCAACCGCCCACTCTGACATCGTCGTCTTCCCCATGCTCCCTCCACCACGCGACCGGGAGCCGACCGCGGAGCATGCGCGGGCCTGGGGTCACGCACATCGCATGACCATGTCCCCCACCTTAGCGCCGCGCCCACGCAACCGCCCCCGCACGCGAGAGCCGTCCGATGCGCTCGGCGCATCACCATCTGTTCCGCCATCCTCCATGGATGAGCATGGAGCTCGGCCTATAAAAGGAGGACCCCGAGCCCTAGCCCTCCATTCACCTCGCCGCCGCCGTGCGGTTTGCACCAGCACACTAAGCCAAGGGACGAGAGGAGAAGGAGAGGCGTAGAGAAGGACGCCGCCGCCGGAGTAGAGGAAGGCGCCACCGTCTTCTTCCGCTAGTCGGCGCAGCACCACGCACCGCTACACGGCCGCACCGTCATCACCACACCGCCACTCCGCACCGCCAAGCACACCGCGGTGAGCACCTTGGCTGAGACCTCTCCAAGCCCATCAGGAACGCCATCGCAAGGCACGCGCTCGCCGCGCTCGCAACACCCCATGGCGAGGTCACCACGGTGCGGTTACGCGCCATCGCGGCCAACACCGACCTCGCTACGAGCTTCGCCAAGCCCGCGAACACGTGATGCACCCATTTAGTGATGAGGAGAGCATGGGAGATACCCTAACCATGGGGCATGTCGGAGCTACCCTACCGCGGAATGCCGCTGCCATGGCGTGGCAACCGCATGCGCATCCGGCCGCCTCGCTGGACTAGGAGTGGCCGTAGAGCACCGCCGTGACACCTGGATGATAGCCGTATAGACCAAGAAGCCGTTAGCCGGCCGCAGCGCCTTGGCCACGTGCATCAAACCTCGGGCGGAGCTCCACCATGCACCACCACCGCGTGCGGACTCCACCGCGCCTTATGGTCGTCGTTGACGCTACACTATGCCCCCCCGCTAACTGTCTGAAGGAAGACGGGGCACCAGGACCCCTGGAATTGCCCCTAGATGCCTCGCCGACGAACACCGCCACGCTGAGCCACCGTTCACCGTGGCTAGAGCCCTAGGAAGCCCTAGCCGTCGCCCCGACCCCACCGTCGCAGTCGCCATGGCATGGGGAAGCTAATGCCTACCCTAATCAGACGCTAGCGCCGCCGCGGGGGCTCGCCGGTGACCTGACCGCCGGCGGGAGCCCCGTCGGGGAAGAGAAGGGGATTTTCTCCTCGCCGGCCACACATCCGTGCACTTGGTGCACGTGAACCGAATCCTGGGAAGGAGTAAGTGGACCAAGTCCTTCATAGACCGGCTCTGCGGTCTATGGACCAACGCAGGCGGGTTCACCATGAACCGCGCCTCACCTGCGCCCGTGGACCACGGCCCGTTAGTGGCCCAGTAAGACGACGTGGCCGCACCAGCGCGCGCCACGTGGCGGGCCAAAGCCCAGCCCGTATCCAGGCCCAACCGGCCCAGTTTGGACCCAGCCTGGTGGACCATTGACCGGGGCCCACATGTCAGCGACACAGAGACTCTGGACCCACATGTCAGGAGGTGACGTCATGATGACGTCGGCGGGACCCACCTGTCAGCCGTGGTTTAGCTCTGATGATGCCATGCTGACGTCAGCATACCACGTGAACCAGTCACAGTGTGACACGTGTTAGCCCTGAATTAATCAGCCTTGATTATTTTCAGAAATGGATTTAATCTTTGGAAATTCATAACTAATTCATACGACCTCAGAAAAATATGAAACCAGGACCAAAATTCATCTAAAATCAAGCTCTACGCAATGAACCCATGTTTGAGTGCATTTGGCTCTTTTGAATTTTCATTGCTTCTTTGTGCTATTCTATAAACGTCGCTAACGCGACTATAATTTGATCGTATGCAGACTCGGAGGAGAACCAGACGGACGAGGATCGTGAGTACCGTGAGGAGTGCGGGGACGACTTCACTGAAGGTGCCACATCTCACCCAACCTCGTAGCACCTATTACGCATGGCTAATATAGAACTGCTATTGCTTTACTTTATTGTTATATTCACACTGATAGGACTTGTATGGTAGTATGCTTACTTGATGGCCTATACCTTGACGCAACCTTACCCCTGCTTACCCTGCTATTAGGCTAGACACATGCTTGCTGCTATATTTCATTGCTTATTACTTCTACTACGCTTGTACTACATTGATGCGTGGTGGAAACTGGTGTTATCTGGACTATGGGGAGAGTGCTGCGTGTGTGACTTGGGTGCGTGGAGGGTGAGGGTTGTGTCAACCAAGTTGGAATATACGACGAGCCTGGGGCAAGTCTTGCCGCGAGGTGCTACCTGGGCACCCTGGAAATGGATACCTGTGGTGGGTAAATGGTATATGAGGTGGCCCTAGGTGTGAACCTGTGATGGGAGGAGCCCAAGGTGGAGGTGCTGTGGTGGCACGGTAAATGGAAACCCTGATGAAGACATTCTGGCTTGGTCATCCCTAAGGACTTACTAGTACTCAGATTCACCGGGAAGCCTTACATACCACTCGCCCTATATGGTGCAGGACGGCTGGACTACTTGGTAGGATATTGCCACTACTGCTAGGTTGATAGCGGACAGTGCGAGGAGGTACGGGGCGCGGAGGATTCCCCCACACCCTTCCGAGACTTCACGGAGACCTTGTGGATCCGGCTCGTGACTCACAGTTTTAGCCACCCCAGACTAGACTTGGAGTGTACCAAGGCTGAATGGTAGGGTGACATTATCCTAGGCTAGCAAGCGGACGGAATCAGCCCAGTTGACGACGGTCAGCGAGGAAGGCGGATCTTGTGGTTATGTAAAACCTCTGCAGAGTGTATGGTTGATCGATCGATACATATGCCGACTTGTCGGCTATGGACCTTTTCTAGGTTTCGCTTAAACTAGATAGTGAGATGAGTCCTTCTCTTCTTCCCCTGTGAGTGAGTGTTCGGTCGTAGCCAGGGGCTACGGGGCATGAGATAGTGCCAAGAGGGAGTTGGCCTGTCGACTGAGCGATGGTATGGTGGTGATATGGTGATGGTGTGGAGATGGTGGTATATCGATCCCAGGATCGAAACCTGGCTCTGGACAGAAATGGGGTGGAATAGGTGTGGAAATGGTGTTAAAACTTGACCAACTATTATTATATACTTGATATGCTAATACATAGGAAACCCCAGCCTTATAGGTTCCTTTTGATTATATCCAACTTGCATCCAATTTCCACAAAGCAATGCTCATAGGGTGGGAGTGGCCAGTACAAATTGTACTGATAAACTTTGGCACACAGGTTCTGCTGAGGAGTATAGCTCTGAGGAGTTTGACGGTTGAGGGGTTCGTTCCTACGCTCGAGTTTGGCGATCTTATCTTCAAGCTATTCTGAATGAATGCTACTTTGATTCCGCCAATGCGGCGATGTGATAATTTATGTAATTCCGTACTATTTGCACTCTGATATTACGTTGTATGGATGTGATATTTGACTAGAATTTTGGTAATATGATCTACAACGGTCTTATTACACTTCGACTATGTGGATTTTCCTTCGCGGAAATCAGGTCGTTTCAAGCATCAGCACTTCGGTCAGCACCAACACGTACCCACGACAAAACCAGAAACAAAGATCACTGCCTGTCACTACAAAGGGACCAAGAAAAAGTGGGGAGGAGAGGAGCAGAGGGGAGAGGTGATTGGTAAAGATAGCCAAAATAGGCAGCTTCGACGACCGACCGACTAGATTCCTTGACTCGAGATGGAGGAGTGGGACTGATGGCCTAGGCGGAGCAAGGAGTGGAGAAGGCAATGCGGGAGCAAGGGGGCACGGGTGGGGTGCTAGGGTTAAGGGGTATGACAACGTGGTTGTATATTGCAGGGCGTAGCGGGTCATGTCGGGTCGTCATTTAGTTGTACCGGGTCAAGCTAGCACACGATGATGGGGGAGCAGTCTAGGCATGGCTTGTAGAACAGATCGGGTTGGCGTAGGGACGCTAGGCGTCGGGACGTGCTGTGCCTAAGCCAAGCCAAAACAGCGGACCGTGGGCTAGCTCACGAGCATCAAGTTGTGTGGCCATATATGTAGAAGAGGTTCCTGTAAAAATCTATACATAGAAAGGGAGGGTGACAATGCTAGGTGAAACCACTTCGTGTGGGAGAGAGGAAGAGAATAGAGATTGGAGTAGAGAGGGAGGATCGAAGGACAATGGTCATATTTGCTTCTCTTATAATCCGTATTTTTCAGCTTGTTTTTTCAGTCGGAACAGTATTTTTCTCTCACAACAAATCAGCCGGAACAGTGTTTCGGCTTATTTTTTCAGCGAAACGAACGGGCCAATATGATCTTTTGATTGAGTACTAGTGCTTGTAGGGTGCTTGGAAGTAATCTGGTGAGTACAAGTAGAGTGTGCTGTGTTAACTTTTTTACATGTTACGGACAAAAAATTCTCTTTTTTTTGAAACTAACAAAATTCTCTTATAATTTGTACCACAGTGACAGTGCGGTTTTTTTTCCCCAAGGGATCCAACTAGCCTGCAGCAGATTGGGGAACACGCGATCACCCTCTTGGTTTCGTTCGTGAGTTTCCATGGAATCCGTAGCCCAACACACAATGCACGCAGGCGTCCGTAGACCGTAGCTGGTACTACTAGCTAGTGGAGCGACGTGCAATGCGAGTGCAGACTGCGGAGGGAGCGAAGGAGACTGCGAGTGCCAGAGAGACTTCTCCGTCGTTTTCACCGATGGGTCAGTTTAGTTGGAACCCAAATTTTAAAAAGTTGCTACAGTACCTGTCATATTGAATGTTTACGGCCCGTGCATAGAGCATTAAATATAGACGAAAAGAAAAACTAATTGCACAATTTGGTGGGAAATTACGAGACAAACGTTTTGAGCCTAATTAATCCATGTTTGAACACTATTTATCAAATAAAAACGAACATGCTACCGTAGCCCAAAATCCAAATTCATGCAACTAAACAAGGGCGTCACGATCGCACGCCGCGCAGCGTCAACGTTGTGCTGACACCTCGCTCTTGTCCTATCTGCAGATACTCGCCAGGAATACGGCACGCGTCGGCCTGAGGCCGACTGGGCCGGCAGCAACGGCGGTCGGCCCTGATTTGTTGTCAGAGCGTGACTGGCTGACTGCTGACCGTCACAACTGCAGCTGGAAATCTTCCATTCCATTTCCATCTCGTGGTTTCATTCAAAAAAAATCTCCATCTCGTGGTGGCCCAGGACTGACCTGACCTACCAAAATTACTGTTGGAGCCAACTCTGATGAGACTCAAATGTTAATCTCCCAGAATACACACACGCAGTGCTACTTGCATTTCCTTTCTTTTCACTAAACATTACGGATTTATCTTTTCTTTTCACTGAAAATAGTAAACACTGGCCACAACAGAATCCTATATTGGAACTACACATTTTGCGTTGGGCCACATCATCAGGAGTGAAAGCCGAGCCCAACCCCGTTCCATATTCGACACCGGACACCGCAGCCACCGGCGGCATCAGGCTGCGCGCCTCCTGCCGTTGCCACCACCGCGGCTCCCGAACAGCCCCGTCCCGAGCACCCAGCCCTCGATCATCTCCAGCGCCGCGCGGCCGTTGTCCGCCGGCACCAGGTGCCCAGCGCCGTACACCACCACGTGCGCCAGCGCGCCCGACCGCTGCACGTAGCCCGCGAGCTCCCCGTCCCCGGTCCGCCACACGGCGCGCTGGGCGTCCAGGAACGCGCGCAGGCCGTCCCAGCGCACCCCGGCGAGCCACGCCTCCGTGGACACGACGCCGTCCCGGAGGTCGCGGACGCCCTGGTACAGCAGCACGCGGGTCGCGCGCCGCCCCCGCCGCAGCAGCGACTCCACCTGCGGCCTCACGTTGCGCATCACGTCGCCGTTCATCGCCGCGAACACCGCGTCGCTGCAGTCCGCCCACGCCACGTCCCCGCGCGCGCCCAGCGCGGCCTTGGCCTCGGCGCGGTTAAGGAACGCCCCCACGGCGTCCGTCGCGTACGCCCGCTGCTTCGCGTAGTCGTACAGCGTGGCGAGCCCCGTCATGTTCTGCAGCCGCGACAGCACCCGCTCCAGTCCCGGGCGTCCGCCGCCGCGACCCACCGCTCCGCCAGCGTCAGCGACACGGCCACGGACTGCAGCGCCTCCAGCTCCCGCCTCTGCCGCGCGTTCACGAGACCGAGGAAGTAGGCCGAGTCCGCGTGCGTGGCCACCTGCGCGACCGGGTGCGTGAGCCCGTTGCCGATGGCCACGCCGCGGAGGTTCACGCGCAGCGCCTCGGGAAGCGCCGCGTTCGCGTCCAGGATGTGCGCCCCCGCCGCGGGGACGTACTTGCCCGCGTAGCTCTCGCCCGTGAGGAAGAGCGGCCGCGCGCGGAGGCTCGGGTCGAGGGCGTAGAAGGACTGCAGCGCGGCGACGACGGACTGGTTGGTGGGGATGTCGGCCGGGGACGGCGCCGCGCTGAAGCCGGTGCCCAGCGGGCTGTCGATGAAGAGGAGGCAGAAGCGGCGGTTCCACGCGAACGGGTTGCGCCGGAGGGTCTCGCCGTCGGGGTTGACGAAGTAGGGGCCGAGCTCGAAGAAGTTGCCCAGGAGGCCGGAGCAGCCCGGCCCGCCCTGCAGCCACAGGAGGAGTGGCGTGGAGGCCGGTGGCGTGACCGGGTCTGAGGCCTCGTAGAAGGCGAAGAAGAGGGAGGCGTTGGCGGGCGGGATGGGGAGGTACCCCGATTTCGTCGGCATGGCTTCCTTGGGGAACACCACTGGCGCCCCCGCACCCGCAGCAGCTGAGAGCTGGACGACGGTCGTCACCGCGAGGAAGACGAGGACGACGAGAGGGAGAGGCGGAGCCATGCGACTCTTCGAGCTGATGAGCTAGTCCGGTTGGAAATTGGATCAAGGTGTGGGAGCGGGATCGTGGGGGTCGTCGCTAGTGTAGACAGTTTGAGTGCTCACTCATCAGTCACTGTCCCTGTGATCAGTCGGCAAGGTTAGTCTTCGCATGGTCGTCGTATTGAACACCGATGCAGAGTTGTTACGGTGTTTAATGTCGTCGCGCTGGCCCCCGCCCCCGCTCACAAGGAAGAACGTTGACGTAGATAAGGAAATTTCATTCCAATTCCCGCTGACGTATTGAACATCCATGGTTGAGATAGTCAGTGCGTTAACGTAGATAAGGAAATTGCGTTAACGTAGATAACAGATAACGAACCGGCGCTGACAGTGCCAATTGCTAGAATGCGTATTTGGTTTGATCATACAGTTCTGTTGAATCCTTGATTCCATTTGTGTGACAGTAGCAGTAGTCTAGCAGACACATGTATTGCAGGAAACCAGAAAAAAGGGCAGTCAGGTTTAAGAAGCAATTACAAGCCACTACAGATCGAAGAAAGGGCAGTCAGGTTTAAGAAACAATGTGCTGATGAAAGTATAGATACCCCATACAGAAGAAACTCTGTTGTATGTTCATCTTCATCAGCATGGCCAAGCATCATTCATATTCAGCTCATCCGTGCATCTTGCCTTCGTCTGGCATATGTAATGAAGAGATTCAACATTCAGTTTTGACTGTAGTTAGTGAAAAGGAAGGAACGATCGATCTCGACCGTGTTGCTAATGACGGTCAAGCTAAAAGGTCTTGGCTTGGGTGGTTCGCCGCGCCAAGATCCAACACAAACCAAATAAAGATCACCGGTGCAACTCTTGCAGAGCTAGGACTTCGTTTTGTAAGCAAACACTTTGATTCCAGTAGAAATAATTTAGAATTCGACTCAAGTGACAAATATATATATATATATATACGCTAGCTGGCCTGGAAAAGTGGGCGACGTCGTATATATGCTCGTTGGCCATTGCTCATCGCGGAATGGAAGGAATGAAGTCCAGCACGCC
Source organism: Miscanthus lutarioriparius (assembly GCA_904845875.1). Classification (NCBI taxonomy): domain Eukaryota; kingdom Viridiplantae; phylum Streptophyta; class Magnoliopsida; order Poales; family Poaceae; genus Miscanthus; species Miscanthus lutarioriparius. The sequence goes on along the minus strand of CAJGYO010000016.1, from coordinate 2,671,332 downwards.
GCCATACGTGTCCATGGCTGCCAGCTGCGAGGAACGAGCTCGGTGATGCTGCGGCTCTTGGAGAAGAAGCCGCATCATATCGAGGGGTGCAGCAGGCCACCACCACCACCACCGATGCCCCCGGGAGTAAGAAGCGGCAGAAAGCTGCTCGGCGGCGTGCCAGCGTAGTAGTCGTCGATCGTGAGCAGGTCGGGGCGGCGGAAGCCGCCGGCAACGGCGGAGAGCATGAGGGCGCCGCCCCTGAAGAGGCCGACGGGGCTCGGGTGCGTGTGCTGCCCCTCGTACGTGGTGATCACCGTGGAGGGGTCCTGCTGCGACCGCTCCACCCGCTTCTTCACCCCGCACAGCGCCGCAGTGCACCGGTAGTAGCTCCTGCATGCATGAACAGCGTGCAGCTGGTTTGTACTGCATGTACTATAATAACTGCGTGTAGCGTGCATGGTGCATATGCGACGACTATACTACTATATATATACACATGGTCGTTCATGGTCATGACACACAAGAAAGAACCAAGGAATTAATTGTGCGATGCATGTTCGATATATACCTTGGGTATGTGCTATTCTTGACGGCCTTCTGGCCGTACTTGCGCCAGCGGTAGCCGTCCTCGAGATGGTCGACCTCGCTCTTGGTCATGAACGCCACACGGGGCTCCCGCGCCTTATTCTCACCTCTCGTCTTCTTATTATTACCATTCTCTTTGTTGCTCCTGATCCTGAAAATAATGTGATGTGAACAAATGAATTAAACATGCATTATTGCATGCTGGCCAATGTACACATCGTCAAGGACAGGCCGGGCAGGGCACACTCTCAAGTCTCAGCAGCAGTGTACAGTAGGTACGACAAGATGGAAGGAAGGGGAGGAGAGGAACACAGCTGACCACAAATTATATTGGTCCACATGGAACTAGTACCTACTGCCTGCAAAGTCGTCATCAGGACCGGTACCTCATGAATGGGACCAATGAAATGAAAAATACAACTGTCCCTAGATAAATCAGTTTTTAGAGCTGTCCTAGCTAAGTCAAACCTTTTTATGTTTGGCCAAACTTATAAAAAAAAGAACATAAATGTTTATGTTTATGACACCAAATGAGCACATTATAAAAAATATATTTTATGGTGTATTTAATGATATATATTTGATTGCATAAAACTTGACACCGTTTTGTATAAATTCAATCAAACTTAGAGCAGTTTGACTCAAGAGAACTCTAGAAATTGATTTATCTAGGATGAATGAAGAACTTAATGGAGTTATAGGTACAGTTTGCGTACAAAAGCTACTCTTATATACTCCCTCCGTAAAATAAATAAAATCTCGTTTGCCGAGAAATCAAATCAAACGTTCTTAAGTTTGATCAAATATGTTTAAAAAGCTACTAATGTTTATGATGAACAATAAGTATTACTAGATTTATGATGCTACTAATATTTGTTATTGTTTGACTATAGAAAAGAACTATAAACTGTCTCTTATGAATTGTCCTTTTAATTGTACTAGTTTGGTTATCAAAGATTGTTGCAAGAAAGTTGAAGACACCTAAAACATATCAAATCTATACATTATATACTCTAATACATAGGTAAGAAAATAATAGCCATAGCTTAATTAATTTTTGGAGATCATGCTAAATGAAACTATATGTTCATGGACAGAGTACCCAACTCGGACCATGTTTTTTTTAAATAAATAAATTGCCAAGAGTGAGCTTATTTTGTCGTAAAAGAGTGTTTTTTTGGAGGGCTCGTTTGTCGGTCAAGTTAGGTGGCAAACCCTAAGCCCTTTGTGTTCACACCAGACCGGTATAAACACGGTGGGATCTTTGTGTTATTTAATAAGCAAAAAAGAATTATTAAGAAGAAATATATCTAACACTTGAAAGCGAATTTTCCTTATTCCCTTGATGTTTATAAACTAAGCTTGTTACTACTATAATCATCAAGAAGATGAACATCAAAATTTAATTTAAGCATATATAGTGTGTAGCTAGTTTTGCACCAGATATATAATTCTAGACTTACTTGCAGTTCCGATCGGCTGCATCATCATCAGCTTCTCCTTCTTCCTCCTCCTGCTCCTCCTCTCCCTCGATCCTACCTTTCTTGCCGCACCGCCGGCGCGGCGGCTCCTCCTCGTCGTCGTCGGCACCAGCTCCCGCCTCGCAGCTGGACGACGACAGCACCGACGAATTGGCCGGCGCGACGAGCGCCGCGCCGGCCAGCTGACCGTCGACGTCGTCGTCACGGCGGCTACCGCCGCTCAGCTGGACAACCATTTCTTGCTTGACCACCACACCGTCGTCGGCGCCGCCGCCCAATCGGCACGGCGGCGGCGCGTCGTCGCTGCCGAAGTGCGCGGCCAGGCCCGCAGGGTCGAGGAATCCCTTCAGGTAGTCCGCGATGCTCGCGTACGGCGTCGAGCCGCCCCCGGCGCACGGCGAGACCGTGTCCTGCAAGAAGAAGCCGCCGCCGTCGTGGTCCAAGGCTGTGATGAGCTGGTCAGCTGGATCGTCGTGCCCGTGGTAGAGGCCCCCATAGCCGCCGACGCTGTCGCCGCCTCCAGACATGGTGATCGGCCGGAGTAGTCTGCGGGGAGGGCGGGGTGAGGTAGTCAAGCGTGCAATGGAGAATGGAGAGGAGCTAGATGGGGACTATGGGCGATAGCTAGCGTTGAACTTGTGTGCAAGTCTTCGCCGCTTTAATTAAGAGAGAGAAGGTAGAGAGAGTGAGAGAGAGATGTTGTGCGGTGGTGGCAATAAATAAAGGTGTAAGAGGACAATTTATTTATAAATTATTTATGGCTAAAATAAAGTGAAATTAGAAGCTAAGTGTATTCTTCTATAGCTTTAATTTTTATTTATAGCCGTGTTTCTCTTGAGTCATTCGATTAAAATAGTGTACGTGTCTCCAGTGCACACTCCGGCCTCTTCTTGGATGAGATTATTCTTAATCCTGGCTGCAATTGTACGGTATTAGGCGCTGATGATGTTTACATATATATACTAATGATACTATATCTTGTACTCTTATAAAGCAAAACTTCACTAGCTATTTATCTCAATATGTAAATTGTCCAACTAGATAGTGTACTATCACATAGAATTAACACATGCAACTGTAATGTTCATATCAACAAAACACATAAGTATTTTATTGTCCACGTCATCGTACCATACCATTCATTAATCTGTAATTTCTGCGGCAACGCTTGTGGTAGTCCACTGGTATAATATAAGGTATACGTGTCGCGCGTCGGTGCCACGCACACGCACGCGTTTGGCCATTTGGGCGTGTGAGACGGACGTGGACGTGGACGCGAATGCGGCGGGGCAGGCCGTGGTACACGGTACACCGTACCGGCCGGCGCGTCTTGGAATTGGTTGTTAAGCAACACGTGGAGAAGGGGAGCGGTGCACGTTGTGGTTCCATGGATCTGCCGCCCAAACGTAACTCGATCGTCGGCGATCGTGCATCTCCTTTTCGGCGAGGACAGCGTGCAGTACAATTTCAGGTTTAACTTTCATCGGTGTCATCATTAGATTTAGGTCAGTCGCTTGCTCGTATACGATCCTAGATTATAAGCTAAAATAATATTTTTCTCTCACATCAAACCAGCCAGCAGTAAATACGGAGTAATACATGATCTGAATCTCTCCTTCAACTTGCAATTCCAAAACCTTTTTTTTTATTTTGAGACACCATATAGTACTACTCCGGCCATTTATATGGTACATATACAGGTAGCATTTTTTTTCCTTTCTTTGAGATGGATGATATAATCCAATCTGTTCGGCTGCTCCACGGTTGGCTGATCTCGGCTGGGCTGCACCGACTGCTACAGTAACCGAAATCAGCCAGCTCCCGCAGCCGTTCGGCAGACCCACAAGCGGAGGACCGAACCCGCGCGCGCCCTCCCCCATTCCATTCCCCATCGCGCCGCGCCTAGGGTTTTTGCGCCGCTCCTCGCTTCTTCACGGATCCCCTCTCAGCGGTTTGTTCAAGTTTAAAACGCCTCCTGTGCAACGGTGTTCACACTGGCACAGTCGTCCTCTTCGTCGTGCTCGCCACCTGAAGCCAGGCACTACTACCGGCGTTCGAAACGCGCGAAGTTGCTTGAAAAGGCAAGTGTACTCTTATTCCATCCTCAATAGCAGAAATAGCACCAGAATAGTCCGTATTGCATCCTAAAAGTTCCCCATCAGTCCTTCTAATAATTGTATTAATAGCTCCAATGTCCTGGAGAAGGTGTCTTTCTTACAAATGTTACTCTTAGGGTGTGTATTTTTTCATAGAATACATAGGAGAAGAAATGGGAATGAAATTACCCTGGCAAAACGGTTGACATCTTTTTGTGTGGAAACCACTACACCATCATTTGTGCATATCCCTAGTGTGAAAGAAATTGCCATCATATATATGATTCATGGAAGGAGGCTTTGAAAAAGAAATTTCCCTCGGGTGAAATATTCCCTCAGAAAATAAATAGTTCAATGGCTACAGGCCTACAGTCATCATGTGAATTGCTAAATGTATATCCTTTATTTGTCCATTTTGTATACGACTTCATGTTTGTTATCTTATTCAAGTATACCACACTAGGGGCCTCCCTGAATGGTTTCTCCTAAAATATAGTCTTTTTTGGTCTTAGTGATCACAGGTCAGAGATTTCATTACTGCATTCTTGAAATGTGAGCGTTCGATCTGCAGAGATTTCATTAGCCTTTTAACCCCATTTACAATATTTTACTTACTACTTAGTAGTTCAAAATTTATATACGTCAGATAGGATAGACAATAAAGACAGCCATGAAACAAGCATTATGAAGCCCTCAAATTATAACAACTGGAAATCCAAATGTAATCAGATAATAACAACTACCTGGGTACAGATGTCGGGGAATCATGGACAGACGTCCAGCGACCGAGCCCATTGGGGCTATGAGGAGACGAAAATTCTCCTGGACCTTTGCATTGCTGAGAAGAACAAAATGAACTTCAACGAGTGGGGCTTAACTAAACTGGGATGGAGAAATGTGTACCGCGGATTCGCCTCACAAACTGGCCTTCAGTTGGCCAATAAGAAGCTGCAGAACAAGCTATCGGCCATGCGGCGACACTACTTCGCCTGGCGCGACCGTATGACCCATACAAGCCTCGGACGTGACCCCCAAACTGGAGCTGTCACAGCTGATCCCAGCTTGTTCCAAGAAGCGGAAGAGGTAACTCCTTTCATCTATTCTTTGGATCTACTCGTGCAATGACATGTACTGTTCGAATAACTATCTTGTTCACCTGCAGGACCCTACTGAGGAAGGTGTGGATCCCGGGCGTCCACCAGAGTTCCTTGATGAACTGGCCACTCTGTATGGGTACCAACCCAGAGATAGGGGCACAATGCTCAGTGCCGGTGGGCACCGTGAGAGGACACCGCCACGGATGACCGAAGCCACTCATGCAGCTATGTCACAGGACTTTGTAGCTGGATCCAGTGTTGGTCAGTCGTCCAAAAGGCACACCAGGGACCACGTGGTGGACAGCCCGCAGAAAAAGAAGAGTGCCAGCTTGGAGGACTGCGTGAGAGACATCTCAGACACCGTGAAAGAGATGGCATCGGGTGGCCAACAACTCAGCCGGGAGGAAAAGGAGATGGACCAAGTGCGTCAAATTTTAGAGCAAGATGGTTTTCCAGAGGGGACCGAGGAGTTCCTGAGAGCCACGTACCTATGCAGGAAGAAACTCAACCGTAGGACGTTCCTAACCATGAAAACACGCGAAGGCCGACTGACTTGGATCACCTTTAATTGGGAAAACAAGTAGACAAATGGAACTGCAGCAACACTGATGTTTAGGCATCCTTCGTTTAATTTCTTTGCATGAGTGTTCAAATGTTTCAATTGATGTGTGTTTGCTTGTTCGAATTCGTTTCATGTACCGTGAGCGTTTGGCATGAACTCTTTGTTCTTCGTGTATTGCATCATAATAAACTTCTGCCCGGTTTCCTTATATGTTATTTATTTAGTCATATTTGTGTAAAAAGGCAATACCATTTGACTATTCAGTGAGTTGGAAGGCTGTCAGGTATTGAACTGTAAATGAACTTAATGCTAACTATGATGTTATTTGCAGGTTTTGCCATTTCGCTTCGTTGGGGCTTGAGAGGGATTATCTGTCCTTGACAAAACGGTATCCCAGACTTGCAATTACTCCAGAATTTTCTAAGGTTGGGCATTCTGTCCATTGACCTTTTGCTTCCGATTAATATTCAACATGGCTGAAAAATAGCTGTTTTATACACTGATGACCATTTCTGTTATTTTTCAGCTTTGATATGTTTGACATTCCTACAAGCTGTTTCAACTTCAGCAGCAAATCTTGATGGTGAATTCTTTGTTTCGTTCTTTTATTAAATCAACCTTCCATGCTGAATGCTAACCTCAATATTGATGTTTGCTTAATCCCTTTATAAGCAGAGAACTTGTCTGGCAAAAAGTATGCAAGCTATACCGTGTTCAAGCGAAAGGCTGCACTTTCTATACATCCTATACTGCCAAGTTTCAGCAAATTAGAAGTATGTTTCCTTTTAGATTTGATTGTTTTTTGGCCATACATCGTTCTTCCTACACATCATAATTTCTCTGTTTTATTAGTCCGGAGGATCTCGAGTGAGCAGAAATGGATCAGTAATGCTGACTTCAGGGCTGTTCTTGCATCCTATCAAAGTGCTGATATCGCCGCCGAGTTTATTGAGCGCTCCAAGGAGCACCAGAGGTCAGTGGATATTTTCCTAAGTTCTATCACCTTTTTTTTATACTTAGTTGATGGCAATCTGAATGTTCGCCGACAATATTATGCAGTTGTAACTTTGTACTCCCTCCGTCCCAAATTATAAGATGTTTTATAATTTGGAACGGATGGAGTATCTTCTTGTCAGTGTACAATATAATCGGTGAGAGTTAGTTGGTCTCTTATTTTTGGGCAAATTGGTTTGCCCATGATATACACTACACGGCACATCAAGATAGGGGTTTTCCATGTGCCATTATTTAAGTTTCTTGATTATTCTTTTCAGCAACCTGTTTTGTGCTGAGTGGGCCTATAGACTGTTGTCTCACTCCGCAAACTCTCCAGCTGGTCCTTGTATTTTCCTGACGTTGGTTCCTCAAATCCTCCATCTCCTCAGATACGGAGTTCCTTCGCATTCTGTATTCCTCAATCTCCTTCTTAACTTTTGCTGTCAGCAAGCTGTGCTCCTGCCTCTCTTGCTCTGTGAGTTTCTGATTATTCTGCTCTTCTGATATTCTTTCCTTTTCAGCTTCTAATGCTGATTTGATCCTTTCCAGCTCCAATTTGTATGCCTCCAATTGCTCTCTTTCAATGATTCAGTTCCTGTTTTGTAGAATGAGCAGCACTGAATATTCTGACGAACAGTCCAGCGAGAGCACAACTTCCAGTGATGGTCCCAAGAAGAAACTCAAGGCAAACATAGTCAAGTTGGCGGGTCTTGGAGCTGCGCTTGCTGCTGTTGCTTGTTCCAGCCAAAGTCCTGTGCCGAATCCTCAGTGCCCATTCGAAGAATTGACTGGGCGACAATGGGTGGAAGCAAATTTGCACAATGAACATAATTGCTTCGACAACTTTCGGATGTATCCTCACTCTTTCATGAAGTTGCACAATGAGTTAGTGCAGTATCATGGGCTAGGTAGTTCACAAGACATGTCATCGTATGAGTCACTAGCTATGTTCCTGTGGGTGTGTGCGACAAAGCAGGCAACTAGACAGATAACCCAAAGATTTAGGAGGGGTATGGGCACAGTTAGTCAGAAGATGGGTGAGGTTGCAGACGCCATGCACTCCTTTGCCCAGGCAGTTGTTGCGGTAAAGGATCCGGAGTATAGAAAAATCCATCCTAGGTTCGACGAATTCAGACCCTACTTTGATGGGTGCATAGGGGCTTTGGATGGAACACACATCAAAGTACAAGTTAGTCGCAAGTCACGGGTGGACTTCATGAATAGAAAAGGAGATGTTACCATGAATGTGTTAGGGATAGTGGACATGGATGGGCTTTTCACATATGTTGGTGCGGGATCGGCGGGGTCTTCTCATGACATGTCAGTTCTGACGTATTATATGGGGCAACCAGATTACCCGCATCCCCCAGCAGGTAATATTGCATTATCGTTGACTACGTTGTCAATTTGTAAGAGTACCTTTGTGAGTAATGGGTGAAATGACTTGATGAGTTGTAGGACGATATTACCTGGTGGACTCTGGATACGCCGTGCGCGCAGGATATTTGGGGCCATATCGGAATGCAAGATACCATCTGGATGACTTCAGAGCCAGAGAGGCGGATGGATATATGGAGAAATTCAACTACCAGCATTCAAGGCTTCGCAATGTTGTGGAACGGTCGTTTGGGAGGCTGAAAGCTCGGTGGCACATTCTGTCCGAAGTCCCAAATTATGTGAGACCTAAGCAAGTGAAGGTGGTAATTGCATGTTTTGCTCTACACAATTTTGTGGAGGGCGAAAACGGACGGAGGGCTGCGGCGAGGAATCTTCATAGGGGTGTAGATTACAACCTGTCAGCATGGGCGACATCAGTTGAAAGTGAAGATATGTCACAAGTGCGAGATTGGATCGCTATGGGACTATGGGCTATGTAGTGCACAGGTATGTACACTGAGGCTGCTGTGTGCTTGCTGCAATTTAGACATGTTGTATGTGCACTAACAATGCCATTTGCAGGACCCAAGGAGCTGGATTGAGGAGGCAGGCAGCAGTGACCACCAGTTCCAGCCACCAGTAGTGCGATGGATCTGCAGCTGCTTTGCAATTGGATGCTTCCTTGGTTTGTTTTATGAGTTCGTGCTGTTGATTGGTTTGAACTGGTGTCTGTTCGTTTCCTTTCCATTGTTGTAATGTGGCCTGTTTCACGAACTATGTGAGCTGTGTTGTCATGAAATCAAATAAAACTGTGTGCTGTCATGTAAATGTGTTCCTCAAATAAACTGGGTGTCAATACCATCTGTAGCATGTGTTTACAATTTCCTTCTTTGCTTGTAAATGCTGCAGTGAAAACAAGAACTTGACAGGACCTGCACCCTGCACGATATGCTAGTGTGAACACCCATCTTGGCATTGGTGAGACTTATATATAGTATTAGTTGAAGTTTTTTGTTTCCCAGTCAAACATAAAGGTGGGTTTCTCACTGATGTCTTCCATTTTAGGTCTTGCTGGTGCCACAACAGATGTCCATTGTTATGACATGTCATCGAACAAGTGGAGCAGGTAGAGTATTCCATAAATGATTTTGACAATTTTCAACATTTAGTACTTGGTGCAGTTGCTAGCATATTTCCAATTAAGGTTATTGCAATTCATTACCAGGTAGCTCTGATAACGGTCCGCCTCATAACATCATTGCTTAGTTAAGAGTTGTATCTGCTGGCCGCAAAATCAGGTATGACAACTAACACACTGGATATTCTTATCAAGTATTTCAGCCTGCATGCTTACCCAAGCCTAAACTGGGGTAGATACCTCTGTGGCGTCGGATGTATGGCCTTTGATTGGTGCAGCAAAAGAAGGAAGATGGCACAAAGGATTCTACAGTGCGATCAGAGCACTGTGATTTGTGTTGGAAATGAATGGCATGAGTTGTTTGTTGTGTCTGTAATCAACTTGATGTAAAATGAATTTTCCATGACTTGTAAATTGACAGGCCTTTGGTTACTGGTGCTTTTTTTTAATTCAAATGCCTGGAACACCATCCTGTTGGCGCCTTATTTTTGAATTCAAACGCAGCACTGTAGCTGGCCGGCTGCTGGCCAGACGGCTGGCTGATTCCAGCTGATTTGGGCACTGTAGCTGGCTGATTCCGGTTCCTGTAGCAGTAGGAGCAGCCCAGCCGGCATCAGCCAAATGTGGAGCAGCCGAACGGGTTGATAGTATAGTTTGCTTAATTATATTATCACGATGTGTGTTAGGCATGCGCCGGGTAAGAGGACCATGTTTGGCACAAGTCAGGAGCATGCACACACTGTGCTTTATCACGATGTGTGTGTTAGGGGGTGTTTGGTTACCCCCTCCTAAATTTTAGTCGCTGTCTCATCGGATGTTTGACACATGCATGAAATATTAAATATAGACTAATTACGAAACTAATTACATAGTTTGCGACTAATTTGCGAGACGAATCTTTTGAGCCTAATTAGTCCATGGTTTGATAATGTTTTGCTACAGTACATATGTGCTAATGACGGATTAATTAGGCTTAAAAAATTCGTCTCGTTGAGTACTGACGGATTATATAATTTGTTTTTTATTAGTATTCGAACATCCCATACAACATCCTCCCGACACACCTTCTAAATTTTAGTAGCTGAATCCAAACACCCCCTTGGGCATGCGTCGGGTAGAAGGACCATGTTTGGCAAGTCAGGAGCATGCACACACTGTGCTCCGCACCACGAGTAGGCCCTATGACTTTGTTCGGTAAGACTTATTGCTGCTGCGGCTGATTTACAGGGCTGTTTTGTTATGAGAAAAAAACATTGTTCCATGGCTAAAAAAGTAGAGCTAATTCTGTCTTATAAGCTCAAACGAACAGAGCCTATATTGACTCATTGATTATGATTAGTAAGATATTATCGATACATGTGTTGATAAGCAAAATATCCACTCTGTTCACTGATGCTAAAATTTAGCTTATGCTGATGCTTATGCTGAAATATTATGAAAGAAAAATACTATTTTATAACTAAAAAATAATTCTTAATAAGTTCAACCGAATAGATCGATTATCGATAGATACATATGTCTGATCTTTGGATTATAGCAGCTGACAGAAACAACGCACCACGCGGAAACGCCAAGCACGCAACTTGCTATCTCTATCAGTGCTGTGTCATCTTTCGCTACCTTCCATTTTGTTACGGAATTCCGATCACATTGTATGTACTTTCTTAAATAAATCGATTTCAAAAATTATTTTAAGTTAAACTTTTTTATGTTTAACTAACTCTTATTCTATGCTATTCTCTTATAAAGCTAAACCCCACTAGAGATTTCTCTTAACATGCAAGCTATCCATATCAACAATCCATTAGAACTTGCAATTATAGCCAACTAGCACATGTAATTATGATAGTCATTTCTTCATCCACTAGCATGCATTTAGCTATCCATATCGATATGACAAACCATTCACCAAAATTAATTTAAAATAGTTTGATTTATATACCCATAAATAAAAATAGTCTAATTTCTTTTTAAATTATCTGAAGTCCCCGCAGCAACGCGCGGGGTATTCTTCTAGTACTTTTATATAGCAAAACTTCACTAGGTATTTATCTCAATATGCAAGCTATTTAACTAGGCAATGTACTATCACATACAATTAAAATCCACTAAGTAAAACCCCACTAGCTATATTTATGTTAACACGCAAGCTGTCTAAATAGGCAATGCACTATCACATACAATTAAATCCACTAGTACATGCAACTGTAATGTCCACGTCAGCAAGACACATAAGCATTTTGTTGTCCACGTCATCATACCACGCAATCCGCTAATCCGTAATTCCCGCAGCAACGCGCGAGGTATGCTTCTAGTTTATATAAAAGAGCATACATATTTATAATACCAAATAAATATGTTACAAAATATATATTTTAGGGTCTACGTGGTGCTACTAATTTCGTACCATAAATTTTAATATATATATTTTTAAATTTGATTAAACTTAAAATGTTTAATTTAAGATGGTTTTAAAATTTTATCTACTCAGAGCGAAAGGAATATACTAGTACTATACTAGTATGGTGGGCGCGCTTTGCATCCGGACCAGAGCCTGGGTGGTTGTACATGGCAATAGGTATATACATGCGCGTGTATCAAAATAAGAAAAAAGATACAATTTAAGACATGTGTTGGATACACATGGCTGATTACTATATAGGTGGATTAAAAATTAGCTTAAATTAGTTATAGTTTGCTAGCTAAAAGTTTAGCTAGCAACTACTAGAGTGTTGTAGACTTATCTAAAAAAATTAGCCCACTTAGTAGCCCTCTTAATTGGATGCGCTAAAGCTAATTTAAATTAACTTGTAACTAGCTAGCAATTAGGCCTTGAATCCAAACATTGCCCTAGCTCCTGTATACATTCTTCGAGGCCATCACTTTAGCAGATGGCGAAGTAGGAGTGTTTGTTTTTTTTTTTGATAAGTAAAAGCAGGAGTAACTTTTGAGCTAACAGGCACAAATATATATATGGTGTTCCATCTTTAAAGAAAAGGATGTGTGTAGCTGGAGAATTTTTGTGTAACCACGAAAACTCGAAGCAAACTGGAGAATGCCCACTGGGTTGGTGTGCCACTGCCACTGGGTTGGTCAGGTCTTGGTCACTACCACGACCACGAGACGTCGAGGCAGCTGGGCAGGGCTGGGCAGCTGGCGCGTCGGCGCGCGGGCGGCAACGCGGCAGGGCCACGTCGTGTTGGTCCGGCCGGCCGGCGCGCGTCCCCGACTGGGCATCATCCCGTGGGGATCCGGCGATTCCGCACGCGCGTGGAGGTGTGGTGTGAACAGGCGCGGGGGCCTTTCGCTTTCGGGCGCCGCGATCCGATAGGTGTGACACCAACGGGACATGGAACGGGCCGATGCAGCCTGTGCGCCGCCACCCCCGCCAGCCGCCGCATGGAGTGCATGGTGGCCTGGCCTGGGCGGCCGTACGCCGCATCAGATTCTCGCGTGTTCCTTCCTGCCTGCCTGCCCCCCCTACCGTACGTGCTGCTTGCTCCACTGCACCACCTGTATCCATTTTTGCGTGGGAGATGATGGCCAGATGGGTGATATCGGGATGTTTCAAGTTTGATTGGAAGACGGTTTCTCTTTCTCCTCCGACCCCATCAACTGGTGACGGTGCTTTTTACGAACACAACAGAGGCAGGTCTCTCGTCGTAGCACGTGTATATACTGACCTTCTCACTCATCAGACAGACCAGAGAGCCTCCAATCGAGAACGTAGGTATCTAACCAGGTCAGTCAATGAACAAGAAAGGAAAGCCCAAATAAGCGGCCGAAATAGCATGTTAGCAGCAGAGGCAGGGAAACGGAAGAATCAGAGCATGGGCAGGGAAGAGCAGAGCAGAGCAATGGCGAGAAACAGATGGGTTCTTACTATTTGGGGAAAGGTTTGTTCCACCTCAATTCATAACCCCTTGTGCAATGACTGAAGCTGAGTCTGTCGTAGTGTTCGGAACTTCGGATCAGCGTCTGAGGCGGACACACCATCAACGGTGCTGTACCGTTGCAGTAACAGCCACACCTTAGTACGCAGATGCGAACATAGCTGTCCGTGAGTAATGCAATGCAAACAGGCTTGCTCGTGAACCTATAAATAGGCTTTAATTTTATGAATTGAGGGCATAACCCTGTTTTTATAGGGGAAACATGACATATCGGCCCAGCACATCGGTCCACGACCGGCCTGGCCACCATCATGCCGCTCTTCGGTCTTCTGATCTGATGACGATGATGTCATTCCCGCACGCCCTACTGGCACGGACGGACGTGATGCACGTAGACAAGCAGTTGTGCACTGCTGTTGGTTCCCTCGCCAAGACGCCAGATGGCAATTCCAATCCACAGCCAACAGCCACAGGGCAGCGTCGTTTTCAGTTTCACGGATGGACCGTTGCGACGTCACAGCGGTGTGTGTAGGTCAGTCACACGTGTCCGCTGCAATTTGTTCAAGCACACTGCTACTCGAATTTTCACAACATGTAGTAGACCCGATCAAATGTTGGGATCAATTTTTTTTTTTGCCTTGCACCCACCCGGTGGATACGGTAGAGTCAAGATAGAGCTATTTCTCAGTTTTTCTTTCTTTCTAGTTTTCCCATGCTGAATCGAGTCAGGAGTCGAAATTTATGGACCAAGCCCATCCAATTCACTGATGGACTCGGACCAAATGATCCATGATCAGGTCTAGAGAACATGTGCATTTGGCAGTTTCAAATTGTTCCCGTTGTCGCTTGACAAACACTGTTCCGACTGATTTGTTGTGAGAGAAAAATCACTGTTCCGGCTGAAAAAAATAAGCTGAAAAGTACGGATTATAAGACAAGCTGAAAAACCAAGTTTAATTCATCTGCGATCGGATATATTTTAGTTTAGTGGGTGGTTGGATGCTTTTGATGCGCTCTGCTGTTGACTACTTGACTATGTAATTTCGTTACTTTGTTAATGGAATTTGGGTTCACTGTTGTGGGAAAAAAGACCTCCCCTATCAACACTATTCATTTGAGCCTTTTTCCTATCGCCTCACCAAATACATTAATTAAGAACCAATAAATCTTATACATATTAGAGACTTGATTGGCTCCGGCTCCCAAAGGCTACAGTATCAAAGCCGAAGTGTTTGAAAACACTACTAAACATAATGAGATTTACGTTCACCATTGTAGGGGAAACAAATCCCCTATCAATACTATTCATTTGAGCCTTTTTTCCCTCTCGCCTCAGCAAATAAGTAAGAACCAATAAACCTGGATAATACAGACTTGATTGGCTCCGGCTCAGGCTACAGTATTGAAACCAAAGTGCCGGGAACCAATACTAGGGTACCCGAAGAGGAGGAGCTAATGGTCATCAACATTGATTCATCCGAGCAGTCAAGAGCACGACTACAGCTCCAACCGACCCTAGGTGCGCAGGCTCCGTCTCGCCCGACCCCGAGGCCACGAGCTCCGCCTCGCCCGACCCTCGGGTGCGGGATCCGTCTCGCCCGACGGGGTCCCATACCGCCGCCAACCACTCCAAGTCCAAGCGTATAGGCCTGGGTCAAAACTCAGACACTAGGAAAGAGACTGGCATGACTCGATGTAACTCGTGGCCATGACGGGCCATACATGAGGATTCACATCAAGAACAACGTCGGGCGTGCCGGTGCTGTTCTGCCTAACCCTCGTACGAACGCTGACCGGCGCGTCAATTCACCACGACGTCCGTCGAGACGGAATGGAACGCCATGACCGGCAGACGACGCCTGCTCATGGCGCCAGTGACGATCAGGGCCGCGACGTGGAGCCGTCCCTGTTGACATCTACAGGATCGGCGGGACCAGCGTGAAGAAGAAAGACTCGGCGATCCGGAAGGCCTTCTTCTCTCTCGTTCTTCTCTTTTCATCCGCTGTAATCCGCCCTTTCCCTTGGCCTATAAAAGAAAAAGCATGGCGTCCCGTGAAGGGGATCCGATTCAAGCCGGATCGACCCATCGAAGACCGATCGATCTAGATCCGCACGAGATCAGAACACAAGATAAACATACAAGAACACAACACGAGCACACGCCTGAGCAGCCACCGATGTCGCAGAACCGACCAATTTATAAGAATACAAGTACAATGGCAATCTGCAAGCGGTCGCACTGTCATACTTGAACCCATATAAACCCGGTAGTCCGTCAAGTACCACGACGGGTCTCGATAAACGATTTACAACCACCAAGATCGTACAGGATTCAACATACATGCCACATATTACATAAAGTTCACAGATACTTTTCATCATCAGAGTACGAATAAAAGTTATTACAAACCGAGTTTGATAAATAAAGCGAAGCAAATAAGTTCAAGATAAAGTTTTCCAACATAGTTTGATACGATTGCCAAGCTAGATCACGGTCCACAAAAGCAAGGATAGGAATTACTAAAGAAGCACGCCCAAGGCTTACTCTTCATCCACAATGGGATAGAAGCAACTCTTGCAATAACCATGATACACAATTGCCATCTGCAACAATGGGAAAATAAACCACGAGTAATGCGAGAAGGTACTCACTAGACTTACCCGTCATGAACCAGAAATAAAATGACTCCAAGGATTATGCAAGGCTGTATAAGTGGACGTAACTTGACAACATTTTGCGAAAAAGGCAACTGATCCGTTGTACAACTATGATTCCTTTTTTCAAGTTAATTATCACTATCCATTTCTAGATTAGCAACTATCCTGTGCCAAACATGTGGTATATCCTTTAGAAGCATACAATAGTAACCATAGCAGGTATTGTAATTCCATTTTCCTCCGAACCATCATGTTTCATAACACACTTTACTACGATGTTGGAGCTAGCCAAGTTTCTCACTATCCGGAGAGACGGCGATTCAAATCGATTTCAACCAGTATGAATTTATTCCTAACACAAACCCAGTCTACCGACCACGATAGCCTTAGGTCACCTTTGATACAACTCAGGTACACATTTCGCGGGTCCGTACCGCGCCGCACAATCTGGAACACCAGATGCCAGGATGCTCAGGCCAAGCCTGCCCTTGGGCTCAGTCTGATAGTTCCCCGGAAGGAGCGCTGTGAAGCGATTCCCGCCTAAGTTGAATTACTCGGCCATGCGGTCGGAACGAATTATCCGGCCAGCTAAGTGAGAGGCATGCGTTCAATCTTGTCGAAGTTCCAACAACGGTATGGGTCCTTGATCGACACAGACGGGATAGATCCACACCCAAGACCTCCATGTCTTGTTGCTTCTCTATCGACATCCCGCCTTGGTCTCCATTTACATTAACCATGGTTCTTTTCCACGACAAAGAATTATAACCAACCGTGCTCCGGTATCCACCTATATCTCGCAGGTGACGAAAAATCACCCGACTTCTACCGGTCTAAGCGTGGCTAAGCATTTATTCGATCCTGGACCTATACCGGTTAAAGGTGTAATATCCGGACAAGGAATGTACATGCATCAAGTGGTTTCATTCAACTCTTATAACCTAATGCAGCAATCATAAGTACTTAAGTAAACATTTGCAAATTACTGGGAGACTTATAATGCTCCGGGGCTTGCCTCTCAGAAAGGAAGTAGGTCGGTGGTCAGGGCACTCCGGAAGCTCTTTAGGGTTCTGCTCCACGCCTTCGGGAGCTGCGGCTTGCGGATCCTCCTGCTGGTTCCCTTCCTCTGCTTCTTCGAATTCCAGCAACGTGATCTCTTCCTCTGATCCTAGATGCAAGAGAATGGCATAAGTATTACGAATGCATAAATGTTAACAAGTGCATCATATTTATTGAGTAGGTGCATATCTCTTTTCGATTATTACTTAATTACTCCTACAATACATCGACCATGCCACAAACAGTAGCTACTTGTTTCACTCATAACTGGAGTTCCACTAATCTAAATACAGTCATCCTGGACTTTCTAGAAAGCTTATCCAATTCTCTACAACTTTGTTATTAACCATTTTTACAGTACACATCATTTTCAACATGCCACTCATCAAACTCTAGAATCAGTCCGGAAACTATTCAACATGCAACATAAAGTAACGATACTTCTACTTCATGCAATCATTCAAAATTTGACAACATAGAATTCACCAACAGTTTAAGCATACCAATTACATTTAGAATCATATAATGGTGAGGCCCAAACTATTTACTTAATTGCCTTTATCATTTTATTTATATATCTAGGTTAAATAATAAATATATATCAGAAGTACTTAATAAATTCTCAAAACTTTACAGTGCCTTACTAATGCTATCAAAGGACTACTATAAAAATTTCATGTCATTTTACCAAGTAGAACATCCTATGCAAAAATGACAAGGCAGCAAGGCTTGAAATAGCATAAATAGAAAACCCTATTGAAAAGTGTCAAGCAACATATTTCCTATTTTTCTTAGCATCCATATGGTACTAGGATTACCTCCAACAAATTTCATGAATTTTGGACTCATAAATAATTTATAAAAATTTATGCAAGGATTGACTATCCATAAAAGAAAAATCTATAACTATAAATCTACACATGCACTGGTCCCCAAATTTTTACCAGAGCTCATATATGCTAAGATTAGCTTACCACAAAAATTTCATAATTTTTGGAGCACAGGAACTCTAGATATGAAATAAACAAATTTGAATACATTCAAAAGCACATTTCAAATCCCTATTTAAATCTCCAAAACTTTCTACTGTAAATGTTAAAAATATATTTTTCCTAAATACTACACTTCCTAAGGAACACTACAAAATTTATTTCACAAATTTAGGAGCTACCAAACTAAAGATAAAAAATTCACAAAACAAGTCAAAATCTAGAATATAATGACCTATCCTATCTCTTACTGTCGCTGACAGCAGGGACCCACGCGTCAGTTGGGCCCACCGGTCAGTGAGATCAAAACAGAGCCGGCAGCGCAGAGCAAGCCCGCGCGACCACAGCTCGTCGACGGCGAATCCGCCGGCGGTAACATCTTCACTACACGATCTACGCGACCTAGCGAAGCTATTGAGCTACTTGGCCGGCCTTGTCGTCGACTCTAGAGCTGACGGCGGCGACCATGGCGAAACGGCTGGGCTGGACGTCGGCGGTACGCCGCCGACGACCTCGGCGGCTCAACCTAAGGTGCGGACAAGCAACTATGAACGCTGGGGGACCTAGCGCGCTAGCTAACGGAGCGGGAGGAGGACTGTGGCGGCGTGGCCACGACGACGGGGCTCACGGCGGAACTCCGGCGAGCTTGCATGCGTTGCGGTGGCTTACCAAGCGCTGTCAGCGGGCACGGGAAGAAGCAACGGGGTGCTGGGGAGACGGTGGAGCTATTGCGGTGGTGCTGGAGTGGCCAGGCGCGAGCTGGCGTCTCTAATGGCGACGGCGGAGGCGGGGAGGAGCTCGCTGCTGCGCTTGCGGTGAAGAAGGAAGCCAGAAGCGAAATGGGAGCGCTGGGAGGGAGCGGGCGGTAGCTGGCGTGATGTAGGCGCGCCCAGGCGCATCGTGGCCTGGCTGGGCAGAGCAGAGGCGACGCGCGGCCGTTTTCCCCTCCATGCGGCGGCCAAGGCCAGACGGCGGTCGGCCACGACGCCGTGATTCAGTTCGTCAGTTAACCTCGGTACCGATCCTGACGACAAGTTTTGGTGATGATTTATCTTCCAATCCGTGACGAATTAGCGCTAGGTTACTAAACCAACTTTGTAGACCTAAGTACCAGTTACAATTGTTGTTCAATGATCGTGTTCCAATTCTCAACGTAAACTGAGTAAAATCATGATCAAAGTCGGCTTGTCAGGCTGTCAGGGATCCCAGACTTAGAAAAATTCGTTAAGTGTTGACAACAGTTATTTGTTGCCTTTTGTGACCCCAATTCAAGCATGTTAGAAGCTAAATCAGTCCATGATATAAAAATAAAAGTTGTTCCTAATGTCAAACACTACAACTTTGCTTTAGTGAACCCCTCCATGCAAGGTCTCTAACACCTAGTTCAACTTTAGTCAAACATGTCACTTTGAAATCATGATACATATTCAAACCATGACCAAATGACCAAACTAGCCCTAGTCCTAAATACCAAAGTTGTTCATAATGATATCCTGAGCATGTTCAAGCAATTTGCAAGGTCATTCAATCACTTTATGTAGTAGTCACTCATAGAGCTATTTAACTTAATCACATGAAATATGCCTTAAAGACTTGACCATGGAAAATGACATTCATGATCCATGTTCCATTTGTGAACCTAAGCATTGCCAAAAATATTTTGGTGACTCAAATCTACCAAGTACATGTTTACATTCATGATCATTTGCATATGTACAAAGAAACATGCAATAACAAGCAACGTTGCATATGTTTCAATTCAATGTTCCAATTGTAAATGCTGGTTTATGAATGCGTGATGATCATGCTCATGTTATGCAAGTCAATTTATGCAAGGCTAACACCCGAGGTGTTACAGCCCCTCCCCCTTATAAAAATCTCGTCCCGAGATTTGCAAGACCTACCATTCTTGGAAAAAGGCGGGGTAAACTTCTCGTAGATAATCTTCTCTTTCCCACGTAGCATCTTGTTCACTATGATTGTTCCACACCACCTTATAGAACTTAATAATCTTACTCCTTGTTACTCTCTCCATCTCTTCTAATACTCGAATTGGCTTTTCTTCATAGGTCAAATCCGATTGAAGCTTGCGTTGGTGGGTGCAATAGCTTCTTCCGGTACTCGAAGACATTTCTTTAGCTGAGAAACATGGAACACATCAAAGATTGCACTCATCTCTGGTGGAAGTTGTAACTTATACGCAACCTTCCCTTTTCGTTCCAAAATTTTGTATGGCCCTACATATCTGGGTGAAAGCTTCTTTTTCATCCCAAATCTTTTCACACCTTTCATGGGTGATACTCTCAAGTATACATAGTCACCCACTTCGAAAGTTAGTGGTCTTCTTCTTCTGTCGGCATAACTCTTCTGTCTTGATTGAGCTGCCTTCATATGTTGTTGGATGATACGTACTTGCTCTTCGGCTTCATTTACAAAATCAATACCAAAGTACCTCCTTTCACCAGGCTCAATCCAATTCAATGGAGTTCTGCACTTTCTGCCATACAAGGCTTCAAATGGAGCCATTTTGATACTCGCTTGATAACTGTTGTTATAGGAGAATTCAGCTAAAGGTAACCATTTCTCCCATGAACCTTTTGAAGATATAACACAAGCTCTAAGTAAATCTTCTAGGATTTGGTTCACTCGCTCTGTCATCATCACGAAGTTTGCGGATGATAAGTTGAACTTCCGATTAGCTTGGTTCCCAAAGCCTGGTGTAAGTGCTCCCGAAATGAGCTATGAACTGTGGTCCTCGATCTGAGATTATAGTCCGGGGTACCCCCCATGCGCCTCTCATGATCCGGGAAACATATAACTCGTAGTATTTCCCCACGTGATATGTGGTGTGAACTGTACAAAATGTGCTGATTTGGTGAGACGATCAACAATAACCCATATTGAATCATGACCTTGTGGCGTCGTTGGAAGGCTTCATGATAAAGTCCATGCTTGATTTCCTCCCATTTTCATCCTAGAATAGGCAATGGTGAAGTAGTCCAAATAGCTTTTCATATGGACGGCTTTTACTCTACTACGCTTATCACACCTAGCTACATAGGTCATGATCTCTTTCTTCATCTTAGTCCACCAAAATGGGTTCTTAAATCTTGATACATTTTACTACTACCCGGATGGATAGACAATTTTGATGAGTGAGCTTCTTCTAAAATTTGATTCCTTAGCTCACGATCTTTTGGTACCACTAGTCGGTCCTCAAACCATAATACACCTCTTTCGTCCAATCTAAAATGTTTGGTTTCTTGCTCTTGCATTTTTCTCTTGATATGACTTATTCCCACATCTGTCTGCTGTAGCTCTATGATTTTGCCCTCAAGTGAACAACTGATTGTGATATTGTGTAGTACAGCAGGATGTAACAAGTTGAATCCATC
Source organism: Miscanthus lutarioriparius (assembly GCA_904845875.1). Lineage (NCBI taxonomy): Eukaryota > Viridiplantae > Streptophyta > Magnoliopsida > Poales > Poaceae > Miscanthus > Miscanthus lutarioriparius. Next base: position 2,650,024 of record CAJGYO010000016.1, on the reverse strand, counting down.
TTCCAGCAATGCTTCCACAGTGTTGCAATGGGACTTCCGACTAAGTGCATCGGCTACTACATTTGCTTTACCTGGATGGTAATGCACTTCTAAATTATAATCCTTAATCAATTCTAACCATCTTCGTTGTCTCATGTTCAGTTCTGGCTGGGTAAAGATATACTTGAGGCTTTTGTGGTCAGTATAGATATGACATACATTGCCCAACAAGTAATGTCTCCATATCTTTAATGCATGAACAACGGCTGCAAGTTCCAAATCATGTGTAGGGTAGTTGACTTCATGTTTCCGCAATTGCCAAGAAGCATATGCAATTACTCTCCCTTCTTGCATAAGCACACATCCCAAACCTATTCCTGATGCATCACAAAATACATCGAACGGCTTTTCAATGTCTGGTTGTGCTAACACCGGTGCTGTAGTCAACAAAGTTCTGAGGGTGTGAAAAGCTGTTTCACATTCTGGTGTACATTTGTACTTCTCATCTTTCTGAAGTAGTCTGGTCATAGGCTTAGCTATCTTTGAGAAATATGGAATAAACCGACGATAGTATCCTGCTAACCCTAGAAAACTCCGAACTTCATGCACCGAAGTTGGGGCTTTCCAATCCATGACCTCTTGTACTTTGGATGGGTCTACTGAGATTCCATCTCTTGATAAAATGTGACCTAAGAAAGGTACTTTGCTCATCCAAAATTCACATTTGCTAAACTTGGCATATAGCTTATGCTCCCTCAATCTGGATAGGACAATCCTCAGATGCTCCTCATGATCGGTCTCATTTTCTGAATAAATCAATATATCATCAATAAACACGACCACGAACCTATCAAGTTCGAGCATGAATACCGAGTTCATCAGGTACATGAAATAGGCTGGAGCATTTGTTAGTCCGAAAGACATAACCAAATACTCGTATAAGCCGTACCTAGTAGAGAAAGCAGTTTTAGGGATATCCTCTGGTCTGATCTTTATCTGATGGTAACCTGATCTCAAATCAATTTTGGAGAATACCTTTGCCTTCGCTAACTGATCGAACAAGATGTCGATGCGGGGCAATGGATATTTGTTTTTGATGGTCACAGCATTGAGTGGTCTGTAATCTACACACATTCTCAGTGACTTATCCTTCTTTTTCACAAACAATGCTGGGCATCCCCACGGAGATGAGCTAGGTTGGATAAGACCTTTGTCCAATAGATCTTGCAATTGAACCTTAAGTTCTGCTAACTCATTGGGTGGCATTCTATAGGGCCTTCTGGATATGGGTGCGGTACCTGGCACTAATTCAATCTTAAATTCCACGTCCCTATCAGGTGGTAAGCCTGGTAACTCCTCTGGAAATACATCCAGAAACTCACAAACTACAGGGATATCACTAAGTGTGGTGGCTTGGATAGCACAAGCTAAATGTTGGGGTTCGAAATCGCGGGAGAGTGGAACTAGAAAAGCATTCCCTCCCGTGGGTTCTCTCAACATGATAGTACGGGTGCTAGTGTCAATAAGAACACCATGATCCTTCATCCAATTCATGCCTAAGATTACACTTATTGACAACCCGGGCAATATTATCAAATCCGTGGTGTACTCCCTCTCTTGTATCATGATGAGTACATCTTTGACTATCTTTTTGGTAGTAACAGTACCCCCTGCTGAACTTATGTTAAAACCCCCTTTGTTTACTTTAATTATTTCTTGACCATGTCTAGATGCAAATGCCTGACTCATAAATGAATGAGAAGCTCCCGAATCAAATAAAACAACAGCAAGATACTTGTTGACAAGAAACATACCAGCCATGACAACTTCGGCGGGCACTTCCTCCACAGCGGTATAATGCACTTGTCCTTGACGTGCCCTGGCATTCACCTGCCTCTGATTGCTCTAATTTGGGTTGCCATTCCTCTTGGGGTGGGGCATTCCTTGGACCAATGACCCAGTTGGTTGCAGTTGAAACATGGTTGATTACTTCTGAATCCTGTGGAGCTGTCCTGATTGCCATTTCCTTTTGGTAAGGCAATAGTGAACGCCTTACGGAATGGTTTCTGTGGCCTGTTATTCTGAGCTTTCGGTGGTGGAGGCCTAAACTTGGGTGCAGGTGGACGGAATTGTGGCCTAGCTGTGATAGGCGCTTTTGACTAGAAGGATCCGGATGCACCGGCCTCATATGTCCTCTTGCGACCCTTAGCAACTGCATGCATGTTGTTGTGGTTTTCTTGGGTCAAGGCATCACTAATAAACTCATTGTACGTGGCACATCGAGAATTGGCCAGGGTCTTCATCAGTTTAGTACCCAAACCTCGCTTGAAACTCTCTATCTTTTTCTCCTCGGTATCCACAAAACCGGGAGCATATCTGGACAAGTTGTTGAATGCGTGCATATATTCAGTGAGTGACTTTGTCCCTTGAGTGAGCCTCATAAATTCGGATGCTTTCATGCGCATCAGGCCCGGAGGAATATGGTGTCCCCTAAAAGCCAGCTTAAATTGTTCCCAGGTCACTCGTGCATTAGCAGGCAGAGATGACAGGAAGTGTGTCCACCAGATCCCTGCTGATCCTTGCAATTGATGAGAAGCATACTCTGCTTTCAGATGCTCCGTGACCCTCAACAGACGGAATTTCTGCTCAATGGTATTCAGCCACTCATCGGCCTGCAGTGGTTCCTCAGCCACCTTGAAGATCGGAGGCTTCGTGTCCAGAAACTCCTTGAATGTACTGTGCTGATTTGGCTCGGCCCCTGGTTGCTGTGGGTGGCCACGAGCGGTGTTTTGCGCGATAAGGCGCAAAGCTTCTTCCATTGTCCTTTGGCTCCCCAAGAACTGAGCAAAGAACTCCTGAGCAGACGGCGGCGGCGGTGGTGGTAAGTCATCACCATTGCCATCGTGACTGCTACCAGCTCCAGCACGGGTGCGCGTCATCTGCGAAGTTGCAACAATAAGCGATTATTGGTTGATGTCAAGAGATTGCAGAGGAATCATAATCATGCCAAACTGAAATCACTGGAGAAATTCTCAAATTCGCAATAAAAACAGAGGCATAACAATTCATTCTCGCAACATGGCATCCCCAATTTGACCACTTATCGCGCTCATAACGCATGCAAAGTTAAATTGTGATCACCAACAAGGAACGGAATTGCATTGATGTTCAACCAAAGGTGCACTTAATCAACATTACATGATAGTCTGGTTACTAATGCCAACTTCGAACTACAGGTCCATTACATGAATAAAGGTGATACATTAGTCCTTCCACTAAGTGCTAAGCAATCTAATCCTCATCATGATCACTATCGAGGTCAGACGCAGAATCATCTCCTTCCTCAGGATCTACTTCTTCTTCAGGCTCCACTTCTTCTTCTCCTTCCTCGTACCCTTCTAGATCCATTTCTACGGCTCCAGGTGGGACATAAGGGTGGAGCTGATTGTTCAGTAGATGAACCTCTTCATGCAGATTATCGTTGTATTCTTCCGCATTAGCCAATTTCTGTCCTAGCTCAAACTGTCGAGCTCTCGGACATCTTCCCTTGTCCAAGCTGCATTTATTTGGTGGGTTAACCGGTCATCTCTTGATGAGCCTTTCAATCTCGGCATCATGCTCCCTTTGAAGTGGCGTGTCGGTCCTCGCGGGCATGGCCAAGAGCACCGCACACACGCGTCGAGGCTACCTTCAACTCCATCCAACACTCTCATCATTGCGAACATGGCGCTCATGGAAGGGTTATCACCGTTCGCCTTTCTTCCGCCGCACCAATCTCCAAAGATCTTCCTCTTGCCTGCTGCCATGAGTCAGTGGAGGGGTTACCTCTTGGAAAGACTCCAACCAAAGCGGCTGCCAGCTCCTGAGGAAAACGATCCATGATGTCCCTCAGGATCCCAAAGGCTGCCCTGCCAGCTGCTTCTTCAGCAGTCCTGCCAGTTGACTCATAACACCAGCCGGTCCACTCAGAATCGTCACCTCGGGGACGAACAACGGCCTCCATAGTAACTAAGAGAGCTTCCCCCAACTGCTCATTCGCCCAGAAGTAGCGGGGTTCCATTCCATCAGGATAGCCTACATAACTGAGCACTCTCCACAAGAGTGTAGGCATCCCAAACTCTCCAAGGAACGTGTGACATTGACGGGTACGTGGAGCAAGCTGACGGCGGGGAGCTCTGCCTCCGGTGGACTTGCGAGTAGTCTGCTTGGTGCGTGCCATCTGCACCATTAACATGTATCCTTTGGTGAGACAATGCCATAATGGATAAGAGTTACTTAACCGAGTAAGAATTTTATAAGGGGAGGAACAATTTAATTATGTGCATGGTAATTATCATGATGCATGCTCGTTCCGTACGTCCTCACAAACTTAGGAAAAATTTGTTTCTAGCGGTAGACACGGTGGCATACATACGTTCTCTCATAAATAGCGTAACTAGTCGAGCTACATGTTTCATTGTTAGTGTACCTGCATAAAATTTCATTTCAGCCCTAAACCCATAATGAATATGCATAATGTAATTGTAAATACTTCCATATATGTATACCCATACATATACTTCCGTATCAATCTACCCGACAATAATTTAACCCACAATTAAATACGTACCATATACACATGCAAGCATGCATACATAGCCGTACTAAAGCTAACTCTTCCCGACCGCATGCTCACATCTTGCGGTCATACACTCATCTTACCTTGGCGTAGAGGCATTTGATCCATACATTACCATTCAAGTGAATGGCATCCATACAATAGCACGCCGTATGGACGATGAAGTAAAAACCCCCATGTTAGTACTTAAATAACCACCTAATAGTCCTTAATTTGGGCATAAGGAAAGTGATCATTGACACACTTTAGATTTCAAGTACCTATTATATAACTATTAGTTGCTAGAGAAGGGTTTTTGGAAAACAAAAACTTTTGTTTTAAATACACTTGTGACAATTAACGTTGAATCTTGCTCTGATGCCAGCTGTCGTAGAACCGACCAATTTATAAGAATACAAGTACAATGGCAATCCGCAAGCGGTCACACTGTCATACTTGAACCCATATAAACCCGGTAGTCCATCAAGTACCACGACGGGTCTCGATAAACGATTTACAACCACCAAGATCGTACAGGATTCAACATACATGCCACATATTACATAAAGTTCACAGATACTTTTCATCATCAGAGTACGAATAAAAGTTATTACAAACCGAGTTTGATAAATAAAGCGGAAGCAAATAAGTTCGAAGATAAAGTTTTCCAACATAGTTTGATACAGTGCCAAGCTAGATCACGGTCCACAAAAGCAAGGATAGGAATTACTAAAGAAGCCTGCCCAAGGCTTACTCTTCATCCACAGCGGGATAGAAGCAACTCTTGCAATAACCATGATACACAGTGCCATCTGCAACAATGGGAAAATAAACCCTGAGTACGAGAAGGTACTCAGCTAGACTTACCCGTCATGAACCAGAAATAAAATGACTCCAAGGATTATGCAAGGCTGTATAAGTGGACGTAACTTGACAACATTTTGCGAAAAAGGCAACTGATCCGTTGTACAACTATGATTCCTTTTTTCAAGTTAATTATCACTATCCATTTCTAGATTAGCAACTATCCTGTGCCAAACATGTGGTATATCCTTTAGAAGCATACAATAGTAACCATAGCAGGTATTGTAATTCCATTTTCCTCCGAACCATCATGTTCCATAACACAGTTACTACGATGTTGGACCTAGCCAAGTTTCTCACTATCCGGGAGAGACGGTGATTCGAATCGATTTCAACCAGCTGGGAATTTATTCCTAACACAAACCCAGGTCTACCAGCCACGATAGCCTTAGGTCACCTTTGATACAACTCAGGTACACATTTCGCGGGTCCGTACCGCGCCGCACAATCTGGAACACCAGATGCCAGGATGCTCAGGCCAAGCCTGCCCTTGGGCTTAGTCTGATAGTTCCCCGGAAGGAGCGCACAACAGAACGATTCCCGGCCTAAGTTGAATTACTCGGCTTCGCGGTCGGAACGAATTATCCGGCCAGCTAAGTGAGAGGCATGCGTTCAATCTTGTCAGAAGTTCCAACAACGGTACGGTCCTTGATCGACGCAGACGGGGATAGAACCACACCCAAGACCTCCATGTCTTGTTGCTTCTCTATCGACATCCCGCCCGGTCTCCATTTACATTAACCATGGTTCTTTTCCACGACAGCAATTATAACCAACCGTGCTCCGGTATCCACCTATATCTCGCAGGTGACAGGAAATCACCCGACTTCTACCGGTCTAAGCAGGGCTAAGCATTTATTCGATCCTGGACCTATACCGGTTAAAGGTGTAATATCTGGACAAGGAATGTACATGCATCAAGTGGTTTCATTCAACTCTTATAACGTAATGCAGCAATCATAAGTACTTAAGTAAACATTTGCAAATTACTGGGAGACTTATAATGCTCCGGGGCTTGCCTCGCAGAAAGGAAGTAGGTCGGTGGTCAGGGCACTTCGGAAGCTCTTCAGGGTTCTGCTCCACGCCTTCGGGAGCTGCGGCTTGCGGATCCTCCTGCTGGTTCCCTTCCTCTGCTTCTTCGAATTCCAGCAACGTGATCTCTTCCTCCGATCCTAGATGCATGAGTATGGCATAAGTATTACGAATGCATAAATGTTAACAAGTGCATCATATTTATTGAGTAGGTGCATATCTCTTCCCGATTATTACTTAATTACTCCTACAATACATCGACCATGCCACAAACAGTAGCTACTTGTTTCACTCATAACTGGAGTTCCACTAATCCAAATACAGTGATCCTAGACTTTCTAAAAAGCTTATCCAATTCTCTACAACTTTGTTATTAACCATTTTTACAGTACACATCATTTTCAACATGCCACTCATCAAACTCTAGAATCAGTCCGGAAACTATTCAACATGCAACATAAAGTAACGATACTTCTACTTCATGCAATCATTCAAAATTTGACAACATAGAATTCACCAACAGTTTAAGCATATCAATTACATTTAGAATCATATAATGGTGAAGCCCAAACTATTTACTTAATTGCCTTTATCATTTTATTTATATATCTATGTTAAATAATAAATATATATCAGAAGTACTTAATAAATTCTCAAAATTTTACAGTGCCTTACTAATGCTATCAAAGGACTACTATAAAAATTTCATGTCATTTTACCAAGTAGAACATCCTATGCAAAAATGACAAGGCAGCAAGGCTTGAAATAGCATAAATGGAAAACCCTATTGAAAAGTGTCAAGCAACAGATTTCCTATTTTTCTTAGCATCCATATGGTACTAGGATTATCTCCAACAAATTTCATGAATTTTGGACTCATAAATAATTTATAAAAATTTATGCAAGGATTGACTATCCATAAAAGAAAAATCTATAACTATAAATCTACCCATGCACTGGTCCCCAAATTTTTACCAGAGCTCATATATGCTAAGATTAGCTTACCACAAAATTTCATAATTTTTGAGAGCACAGAACTCTAGATATGAAATAAACAAATTTGAATGCATTCAAAAGCACATTTCAAATCCCTATTTAAATCTCCAAAACTTTCTACTGTAAATGTTAAAAATATATTTTTCCTAAATACTACACTTCCTAAGGAACACTACAAAATTTATTTCACAAATTTAGGAGCTACCAAACTAAAGATAAAAAATTCACAAAACAAGTCAAAATCTGGAATATAATGACCTATCCTATCTCTTACTGTCGCTGACAGCAGGGACCCACGCGTCAGTTGGGCCCACCGGTCAGTGAGATCAAAACAGAGCCGGCAGCGCAGAGCAAGCCCGCGCGACCACAGCTCGTCGACGGCGAATCCGCCGGCGGTAACATCTTCACTACACGATCTACGCGACCTAGCGAAGCTATTGAGCTACTTGGCCGGCCTTGTCGTCGACTCTAGAGCTGACGGCGGCGACCATGGCGAAACGGCTGGGCTGGACGTCGGCGGTACGCCGCCGACGACCTCGGCGGCTCAACCTAAGGTGCGGACAAGCAACTATGAACGCTGGGGGACCTAGCGCGCTAGCTAACGGAGCGGGAGGAGGACTGTGGCGGCGTGGCCACGACGACGGGGCTCACGGCGGAACTCCGGCGAGCTTGCATGCGTTGCGGTGGCTTACCAAAGCGTTTGTCGTGAGCACGGAAGAAAGCAACGGGTGCTGGGGGAGACGGTGGAGCTATTGCGGTGGTGCTGGAGTGGCGGTAGCGGTGGCGTCGTCTCTAATGGCGACGGCGGAGGCGGGAGGAGCTTCGTTGCTTGCGCTTGCGGTGAAGAAGGAAGCGAAGCGAAATGGGAGCGCCGAGGGAGCGGGCGGTGGCGGCGTGATGTAAGCGCGCCCAGCGCATTGTGGCTCGGCTGGTGAGTAGGCGGGCGACGCGCACGGCCGTTTTCCCTCCACGCGCGGCCAAGGCCTGACGGCGGTCGGCCACGACGCCGTGATTCAGTTCGTCAGTTAACCTCGGTACCGATCCTGACGACAAGTTTTGGTGATGATTTATCTTCCAATCCGTGACGAATTAGCGCTAGGTTACTAAACCAACTTTGTAGACCTAAGTACCAGTTACAATTGTTGTTCAATGATCGTGTTCCAATTCTCAACGTAAACCGAGTAAAATCATGATCAAAGTCGGCTTGTCAGGCTGTCAGGGATCCCAGACTTAGAAAAATTCATTAAGTGTTGACAACAGTTATTTGTTGCCTTTTGTGACCCCAATTCAAGCATGTTAGAAGCTAAATCAGTCCATGATATAAAAATAAAAGTTGTTCCTAATGTCAAACACTACAACTTTGCTTTAGTGAACCCCTCCATGCAAGGTCTCTAACACCTAGTTCAACTTTAGTCAAACATGTCACTTTGAAATCATGATACATATTCAAACCATGACCAAATGACCAAACTAGCCCTAGTCCTAAATACCAAAGTTGTTCATAATGATATCCTGAGCATGTTCAAGCAATTTGCAAGGTCATTCAATCACTTTATGTAGTAGTCACTCATAGAGCTATTTAACTTAATCACATGAAATATGCCTTAAAGACTTGACCATGGAAAATGACATTCATGATCCATGTTCCATTTGTGAACCTAAGCATTGCCAAAAATATTTTGGTGACTCAAATCTACCAAGTACATGTTTACATTCATGATCATTTGGATATGTACAAAGAAACATGCAATAACAAGCAATGTTGCATATGTTTCAATTCAATGTTCTAATTGTAAATGCTGGTTTATGAATGCGTGATGATCATGCTCATGTTATGCAAGTCAATTTATGCAAGGCTAACACCCGAGGTGTTACAACCGAGCTCTCAGCACCCATTCAATCTTTTCACCAGAGACTTGGGATCCTTTCCCTCTCTCGCCTGTTTGTAACCCATACTATAAACTTTCAATGCTAGTAACACGAGCAGCAACGACGAACTGGACGTAGGGACTTTCTGTCCAAACCAGTATAAACCTTGTGTCCTCTAAGCACACCATCCGAGCCAGACGTGCAATACTAGAAATTTACTTATCAGTGGTAACTCGAAATACCGACAATTGGCGCACCAGGTAGGGGCCTTTTGCGCATCTCGATGTCCACACCAGGCCTCGGATGGCTAGTAACGGCGTTAGCTGGGTCCCGAGCAAGCACGTGCACTTCGGGGACCAGGACTTCATCGTCACAATAGAGGGAGAGTTGACGCAGGCTCCCGCCGCCATCCAACCTCTCCACTTTGCCGGCCTCGATGCGATCGCCGAGGCACTTGAGGAGCTGTAGCTGCACGCACTAGAGGCCCACGCCCGGGCGACCAGCTCCTCGGCTTCGATTATGGGAGTCTAGAGCGCTAGCTCGACGCCTTCCTAGGACCCCGATCATCCCGGGAGGACCTGCGCCACCTTACCTTCTCGTTCGCCAATGTCATGACGCAGCTTGTCAAGGAGAGCCGCTCTCCCCAGAATAACTCATCCAGAGGGCCCGGCAGCGCTCCCGTCCAGTCTCCGCAACGCCATAGAGACCGTTGGCCACCCTGTGGCACAACGCACGCCTCCATCCCCCGTGAACGACGAGTTCATTGAGATGACCGAATATGTCATGGAATCTTTCCACGACCTCCTCGCAGGAGAATCGGAGTCGCCCTCTAGCTCTGACTCCAGCAGGGGAGCCATCACCCCTCTCGTAAATGTTTCATGGCAGATACCCCTGAGGGACACGTCAAAAGCATCCACAAGGGAGAGGTTACCCCAACGAATGACTTCGACAACGAAGTCGAGAGGGATGCAGGGGCCCCACCTCACCTGCGGGTAGAGCAGCTAAAGGCTCGGCACCAAAAGCTCGAGGAAGCACGACTCTAGCTCGAGCAAGAACGCGTGGAGCTCGAGCGCCACGTAGACGGTGGGCGTACACGTGCTGTGACTCATGATGTGAACTGGGGGATCATCAAGGATGATGAAGCCCTCCCACACTTCACCCGGGTAAGCAAGAACATCGCCGCCGTAGCGGCCTTGCTTCGAGGGCTTCCGGGGCCCGCGATGCTCGAGGATCGTCAGGCCCATCATGAGATTCGCATGCTACTCGAGAGTACAATGGCGTAACAGGCCTAGAGCTCGCTGTCCTAACGACGCGAGCTCAACGCCAGCCAACGCGCGCCCTCAGAGCGACCCAACTTGGACGTGTCAGTCCACCAGGCGTAGCGAGGCGGGAGGCCATGCATCGTGGTCCCAGTGCATGAGCATCTCAGCCTTCACCGTGACACGTGCGACACCCTCGATGCCCACAGACGTACCCGCGGTGACGCGAGGGAGGGGGCAAGCCATGGCTACCACCCTTGTTGTGGCGAACGCTATGACAACGGCGAGGACCGAGCCCTGACTTGCCGGGACCTCAGGCCTTTGGCCGACACATCCTCAACGTTGTCTTTCCATCGTGGTACCGACCGTCGACAAACATCCTGAAATACTCTAGGGAAACGAACCCCGGACTGTGGCTCAAGGATTATAGGCTTGCTTGCCAAGCCAATGGAGCGGATAATGTCGATTTTATTATCCGCAACCTTCCATTGTTCCTGGCCGATTCGGCGCGAACGTGGTTGGAACACCTTTCGCTAAACAAAATCCAAAGTTGGGCGGACCTAAAAGAGATCTTCATGGGAAACTTCCAAGGCACATACACGCGTCCTAGGAACCCATGGGATCTCAAAAACTACCGATAGAAGGCCGAGGAAAGCCTTCATCGGTACATCCGTCGCTTCTCCCGATAGTGCAACGAGCTGCCCAACATCGCCAATGCCGACGTCATAGGAGCTTTCCTGTCTGGGACCACCTGCGATCGAGGTGCCTTTTCATGGCATCGTTCCTGGAAAGCAGGCCATGCCACTTGGGTAGATCGATCTCCCCGTCACCTTCGGGGTTCCGACCAATTATAGGATGGAGACCCTTACCTTCGAGGTGGTCAGGTTCCACGGGACCTACCACGCCATCCTAGGACATCCATGCAACATGAAGTTCATGGCCATCCCCGACTACACCTATCTGAAGTTGAAGATGCTAGGTCCATATGGGGTCATCACAATCGGCACCTCCTTCCAGCACGCCTATGAGTGCGAGGTCGAGTGTTGCTAACACGCCGCAGCAATTGTCGCCTCCAAAGAGCTTACGATCATTAGGAAGGAGGTCATCGAAGAAGCACCCGATCCTAAGCGGTCGGCCGGGTCTTTTGAGCCTGTAGAGGGCACCAAGGAAGTCCTCATAGACCCCGGTGGCTCCAAGGGCACCATGCTTTCCTCCGAATAGGAAAGCGCGCTCGTCGACTTTCTCTGCGCAAACAGAGACATCTTTGCGTGGAGACCCTCGGACATGCCAGGCATTCTGAGAGAAGTCACCAAGCATGCCTTGAAGATCAGGTTAGGATCCACGCCGGTGAAGCAGCACCTGCATTGTTTCGATGAGGAGAAACGTAGGGCCATCGGCGAGGAGATTGTGAAGCATTTAGCGGCCGGGTTCATCAAGGAGGTATACCACCCCGAGTGGTTAGCCAATCCCATTCTTGTATGAAAGAAGATTGGGAAATGGAGAATATGTGTTGACTAGACAGGTCTCAACAAAGCGTGTCCAAAGGATCCGTTTCCTTTGCCACACATAGACCAAGTAGTCGACTTGACCTCAAGGTGCAAAACCCTTTGCTTCCTTGATGTATACTCTGGTGTGGGGGTATTAACCCCTATACCCTTACGGCTAGGCTTGGGCCAGCCCAGATCAGAGGGTTCGGTCCACCTAAAGACGACGCGTGGCCCAGCCAACCTGTTCGGAGTCCCGCACAAGGAGTCAAGATGGATTTGGCGATCAAGCAAGATCCTGGTCGGTTAAAATAGGAGTCCTTATCCGGCCACCTATGGCAATTGTAACTGGCTAGGATTAGTTTCCTGATCTGTTACCCTACCCCCCGGACTATATAAGGCGGGTAGGGGACCCCTCTAAAAACACCTCTCATTAACATACAGCAATACAATCAGACGCAGGACGTAGGTATTATGCCTTCTTGGCGACCGAACCTGGATAAAACCTCATGTTTGTCTTGCGTCACCGTCTTGTTCGTAGCTTGCGCATCTGTCTGTCGACAATCTACTACCTTGGGCATACCCCTAGGTAGACTACCGACCATATTTCGTCGACAGTGGCGTGCCAGGTAGGGGGTGTGCGCGCTGATCTATGGCGAACCAGATGGACCTCAAGATCATCAACATAGTCCATGAGAATTCGTCAGATCGCGGCAAAAACCATCGACGACCTAGGAGCGTCGTCCCACGACGATATCCGATGGCGGCGCTCTTCCTGTCATGGGACTGTGGCGTCTCTAGGCAACTTGTCGCGGGATCCTCGACAATCAGCATTACGGGCAGTGCTGGTCATTACGTGCATCATCACCAGAAGGATCAGAGGCCACATCAACGATCGAACCATGCCCATGCAACCAAGGAAGCATATACGTGGTATACAGGGCCATGCATCAATGGAGTGCGTATACATGTATATGTCACCGTTTTCTTGCATAGCATCTGATACTTCGTACAAGACCATGCATGCAAGCCAATTTGCACATATGCATGCACCATATAGGCAAGACGATTAATCAACCAGCTAGCAATCAAGAGCACATGCGCATCTACAAGATCCAACCGGCTATGGAATCAATCTGCTACTACGGCAACTCGGCAACTTCCATTGCGGTCCGACATGTCGATCTGGTCGTCGTTCCGAGAAACTCCTGGTGACGGAATCCATCCACAAACGGCGGTAAAAACTCTGGAAGATCTAAAGCACAACTTCATTGAGGTCAACTTCATGGGTACGTGAGGCACGTACGGCGCCATGTGGCGACTTGCCTGCCTCTGCACGGGCACTGCCACATCAGTCTACCTTCAGCAGGCAAGCAAGCTATTGAGCAATCCAAATCCAAGATGTACATGTCCCAGGGTGTGTACGTTTCCATCTGTTAACAAGAAAGCAGCGAAGAGTCCATATACAAGCGACGCTCTATGTACCTCTACGACAGCACCACACAGATTGACATCGCCAAGATCCGAACCACGTCCGACTCCAACTCAGACACGACGGGGGTTTCGGCTTCCACGCTGATCGCCTCTGCTACGACAAGAGTCCGACGTCTACACGACATGACCCAATCCGACATGCAAGCAATGAGGAGTTGTATGTATTCATACATGAACGCTTGCATGTACGTGCATCTACAGCACCATGTATACGAAGACCATGGATCATACAAGCAAGCTGTCTTGATCCAAGTCTCTCCACCAGCGGACGTCGAGGCCATGCGCTTCGCCCCAGGAACACAGTTCTACTTCGACGCTTTTTGACTTCGACACCAACGGGATCGACGCCGACAACTTCAACCCGTGCTCTGGACTTTGTCAAGCTACGCCATGACTCCGCACGTTGCTGAGCTCCGACCACATAGACCACGTCGACCACATCCCGAGCGGCTCTACTGAGCTCTGACCACGTCGACCATGGACCACGTCGACCACGTCTCGAGTGGCTCCACCGAGCTCCGACCACGTCGACCACCAGACCACGTCGCAATGATGATCGCCGCGAAGAACGGCGCTACAACAACCGCGACCATCGTCGTGACGACAGGTCAGAAAGCTCGAGGACCGGACAACTTCATCGCCACCGACTAGATTTCTATCCAAAGATAAGTACACTTCTAATATTTATATTTAACACAATTTTCATTACGACGTTTCTCCACAACATCCTGGTCATGATTATTCTTCAAATAGCGTTTGTCCATGTATACCATCTTAAATATAACATACAGCTATACTTAATGCAAATCCTCGACCAATCATGTTGACGCTCGATGTCTCCAGAAAAGGCCCTGTCTCCGGCTCCTCCCTACATGTGCACGAGCGTCTGCCCTCTGCGTTATGGGTGGTCGGCAGCGGCTCCTTAGCGACGCTTTGTTCTTCCTACACGGGCACGGGCTCCACGCCCCGCGTTATGATTAACGGGCTAACTAGGGCTGGAGACTCAGCTACATACTAACTGGTCGGGCAATTTATATTAAGTATAAACACAAACCTCACATTAACACTGATGTTTACAAAGCACCAACTGCTTTATCACATCATGCTCATTTGCAAATGACTGTTGAGCGTCATACGCTATTTCTTCACTGCTGATTTTCTTCATAATTTATTATTTTATACATCATGTACTACCATTCTACATATTTATATTGCAGTAATTTCGAGCTATGCTCGGGGACTTCGTCGCTCGCTTCTCGACCAACGCACGAGGATTGCCTCGATCACTCTCCGACCACAGCTCGGGGACTTCGTCGCTCGCTCCTCGACCTGTGCTCGGGGATTGCCTCGACCACTCTCCGACCACGGCTTGGGGACTTCGTCGCTCTCTCCTCGACCTGTGCTCGGGGACTGCCTCGACCGGTCCCCGACCACGGCACGGAGACTTCGTCGCTCGCTTCTCGACCTACGCTCGGGGACTACCTCGATCACTCTCCGACCACAGCTCGGGGACTTCGTCGCTCGCTTCTCGACCTACGCTCGGGGACTACCTCGATCACTCTCCGACCACAGCTCGGGGACTTCGTCGCTCGCTCCTCGACCTGTGCACTAACCCTGCCTCGACCACTCTCTGACCACGGCTCGGGGACTTCGTCGCTCGCTCCTCGACCTGTGCTCGGGGACTGCCTCGACCACTCTCCGACCACAGCTCGGGGACTTCGTCGCTCGCTCCTCGACCTGTGCTCAGGGACTGCCTCGGTCACTCTCCGACCACGACTCGGGGACTTCGTCGCTCGCTCCTCGACCTGTGCTCGAGGACTGCCTCGACCACTCTCCGACCACGGCTCGGGGACTTTGTGTCTCGACTACATGCGACTAGTGACTCGCATACAGTTGGGATATTTTTTCTCACTTAGACCTTGCTACAAGGCTCATACCTCACCTTCTAGCAAGCTCGGGGACTACATCGGTATGATGCACTTGCCGGTGCATCTCGTATCGCCTGTACGACGATTGGATTCTGAACTTAACTGGGAATTCTTTTTAGACCCTGGCACCACGTGCCTACGTCACCTACTACCAGGCTCAGGGACTAAGTGGGCACACTTCACCTTGCGGTGAATGTGTTTGTTTTTCGACCCCTACGCCTCTGATGATCAAAGACGCTACGCTTCAAGACACACTTACATTTCTTTTCAGAAATACAAGTGTGCACACTTCCCAGGACGGAAATATTTTTCTTTCTTCTTAAGAGCACCATACATTCTTTGGACAACCTATTTCTCCGGCGACAATGGTGGTCAGAGACGTCAAGAACTCAAGCCTCACTGCTCGGAGAAGGTTAAAATGGCGTGTCGCATCAGAATACATGGCGCTCGGGTACTAGCTGTGGGGGATATACCCCTGGGTACCACAAGATGGTACATGGGCCGCACCATCCGAGGTGGCCCGGCCCGTAAGATCAAGGCATGCACATCAAGATTACAAGTTGTGCTAGATATTGTAATAGTACCAAATTGGATACTTTACTTGTAACCTTGTCTCTTCGGAGTATATAAGGAGAGACAAGGGTCCCCTAGAGTACAGGTTAATCTGGATACATCTTAATACAATACACCAAAGACACAGGACGTAGGGTATTATGTTGATCAGATGGCCCGAACCTGTCTAAATCGTTGTCTCTGCGCCTTGTGTCACCATCTGGTTCCTGATTACACGCATCCTACCGATAATCTACCACCGCGGGCACCCCCCTCGGTGGACTGCCGACCATATTTCATCGACAGTGGCGTACCATCAAATCACGATGAAAGAGTCCGACCAGCTCGTGACATTGTTCATCACCCCATTCGAATCATTCTGCTACGACACAATGTCGTTCGGTCTGAAGAACATGAGCTACGTACCAACGCTGCATGCTCAAGTGTTTTGGGGGTCTCATTGGGAGGACCGTTGAGGCCTACGTGGATGACATCATGGTCAAATCCAAACGGTATGACCAGGTCATAGCTGACCTGGAGCAGACCTTCGTGAAACTTCGAGCAAACAACATTAAGCTCAACCCCAAGAAGTGTGTTTTCAGTGTCCCAAGGGGTATGCTGCTGTGTTTTATCATCTCTGAGCGTGGCATCGAAGCCAACCCGGAGAAGATCTCGTCCATCACGAGGATGGGTCTGATTCAGAACATAAAGGGGTACAACAAGTTACAGGGTGCCTCACCATGCTCAGCTGCTTTATCTCATGCTTCGGCGAATGAGGTCTCCCTCTCTATTGGCTTCTAAAGAAGGCTAACCGTTTTGAATGGACGCCTGAGGCCTAGGAGGCACTTGACATGATCAAGCAACTTTTGATGAAGGCCCCGATCCTGGTCCCTCTAACTGACGAAGAATTGCTTCTGCTCTACATTGTGGCCACCACGCAAGTGGTCAGCGTCGCCCTGGTGGTAGAGAAAAAGAAGAGGGACACACCCTCAAAGTGCAGCATCCCATGTATTTCATTAGTGAGGTCTTGTCCGATTCTAAGACCCACTACCCCCAAATCTAGAAGCTCCTATACGCCGTCCTTATCGTCAAGAGGAAGATGCGTCACTACTTGGAGTCACATCTGGTGATGGTCGTGATGTCCTTCCCCCTCGGTGAGGTTGTCCAAAACTAGGATGCCACGGGAAGAATCGCGAAGTGGGCACTCGAGCTGATGGGTCAAGGCATTTCGTATGCCCCCGGGACGGCTATCAAGTCTCAAGTGCTGGCTGATTTCGTTGTAGAGTGGACCGAGATCCAAATGCCACCAGCGGTCATTGACCAAGAGTACTGGATGATGTACTTCGATGGATGACTGATGAAGAAAGGCGTCGGTGTAGGGCTGGTCTTTGTTTCGCCCCTCGGGGTACGCATGGGGTACATGGTTCACCTCCATTTCCCCTCGTCCAACAATGTGGCCGAGTATGAGGCACTCATCAACGGTCTATGCATCGCCATTAAGTGGGGTATCCGATGGCTTGATGTTCGGGGCGACTCCCAGCTGGTCATCGACTAAGTCATGAAGGAATCAAGCTGCCACAATGCCAAGATGGATGCGTATTTCTGAGAAGTCCGCCAGTTGGAGGACAAGTTCGACGGTCTCGAGCTCAATCGCATTCTGAGGCGTCTCAATGAGGCGACCGACACACTGGCGAAAATGGCGTCCAGCTGAGAGTCGGTGCCGATAGACGTCTTCGCCAGCGATCAGTACAAGCCCTCGGTCCGCTATGAGGAGCCAGAACAAGACAGTGATGGGCCGTCTGCCCTGGGCTCGAGGGCTAACCAGCCATCGCCTCCATCCGGCCCTGAAGTCATGGAGCTTGACTAGGATCTAGCGATAGAGCCTGACCCTCTAGCCGACTGGAGGATGCCTTACCTCGACTACCTCTGCATGAGGCTCTATCGACAGACAAAATGGAGGCTCGGCGACTCGTGTGTCATGCCAAGTCCTTTGTCCTTATTGAGGGCGAGCTCTATAGGCAAAGCCACACTAGGATCCTACAACGTTACATCCCCATCGAACAAGGGAAGTGGTTGTTGAGCGATATCCATGATGGGGTCTGCGGTCACCATGCCACGTGTAGAATCCTAGTCAAAAATGCATTCTGACAAGGCTTCTACTGGCCAACCGTGGTAGCTGACGCTCAACATATCGTGCGCACCTACGAAGGGTGTTAATACTATGCTTGGCAGACCCACCTACCGGCCCAAGCACTCCAAACAATCCCCATCACATGGCCGTTCGTGGTCTGGGGTTTCGATCTGGTCGAATCTCTCAAGAGGGTGCCCGGGGGCTATACGCACTTGCCTATCACTGTAGACAAGTTTACAAAGTGGATAGAGGCTCGACCGATCTCCGTGATCAAGTCCGAGCAAGCCATGTTGTTCTTCCTTGACATCATCCATCGCTTTGGAGTCCTAAACTCCATTATCACGAACAATGGCACGCAGTTCACCGGAAAGAAGTTCCTCTGATTTTGCGATGAATACCACATCCGTGTCGATTGGGCCACCGTGGTGCACCCCCACACGAAACGGGTAGGTCAAGCGCGTGAACAACATGGTCCTACAAGGCCTCAAGCCTAGGATCTTCAACCGGTTGAATAAGTTTGGCGAATGATGGGTCATGGAGCTTTCCACGGTGCTCTGGAGCTTGAGGATGACCCCTAGCCGGGCCACCGGCTACACACCATTCTTTATGGTCTATGGTTCTGAGGCTATCCTCTCGACCGACCTTGATTATGGAGCATCGAGGGCCAGGGCGTATGATGAACAGGGAGCCAAGGCGTCCCTCGAGGATGCCATGGACCAACTAGATGAAGCGCGCGATGTCACCCTCCTCCGCTCGGACAAGTACTAGCAAGCGTTGCACTAGTACCACACCCGTCGAGTGCGAGGTCGGGCCTTCAACGTCGGAGACCTAGTGATCCACCTCATCTAGAGCAAAAAGAACCGCCACAAGCTCTCTCCATCATGAGAGGGACCGTACGTCATCGTGGAGGTGCTCTAACCAGGCACCTACAAGCTCAAGACCATCGATGGCGAAGTCTTCGTCAAAGCCAAGAACATTGAACAGCTACGTTGTTTTTACCCTTAATATACACACATTTTCTCTTATCATTTTTGCCACCAACTCCTTGATCTTTAGTGACACCTGACCCCAGCAACGACAGGGGGTCGGGTCTCACTCGGGGGCTGATAAGAGCATATGTATCCAGTAGACATTCTCTATGCCCAACTCTTTCTCATGTTAAGACCTAGAACTCTAGAAGCAATTTTCGTAGAAACAAACGCTGAGTAAAACTGGTCAGACTGCAAGAAACCTACGCCCCAACGGCTACGGTGTTTTTGCTCACCAATGTGATTAGAATTTTTTCTACACCCCAAGCTTCTTAAGCCTGAACTACGAAAAGAGTTGGAACACATTTAAGAGTATATCCACCTGGCAAATGTTCTCTGTGCCCGACCCTCTCTCATGATAAGATCTAGAAGCAAGGGTTGTGGAAACGAATCGCTGAGTAAAACTGGTCGGACTGCAAGAAACCTACACCCCAACGGCTACTGTGTTTTTGCTCACCAGCGTGATCAGAGTTTGTTCACCCACACCCCGAGCTTTACGGCCTCAACGATGGAGAAGGGCTAAAAATCTATTTGGCCATAACAAAATCTAAGAGATTGTTCATTTATTACTAGTTCATCATCTGACTTATCTGAGTCTAACTAATTTCTTGGGGAGGATGATCTCATCCTCTGTCTCCGTAGGAAAGTCCTATGCCAGCAAGTCACCCAAGTTGGTTGGATGGCTCGAGCCACTGTCGAGAGATGGGTAAGGAGCAGTAGGATGCCCCATACGGGTTATGCCGACTCTATCACGAACGACAGACCCAGATTTCACTCGGACATATCCGGTAAGAGCTCTCCAAACCTGTCACTCGAGCCATCGAGTTTTGCTATCGACTTCTCGATCTTTAAGTGACACCCGACCCTAGCAACGACAAGGGGTCGAGCCTCATTGGGGGGCTGGCAAGAGTGTCTGTTCGGTAGACACTCTCTATACAAGACCTTTTCTCACACTAAAACCTAGAGGCAATGTTTGTGGAAACAAATGCTGAGTAAAACTGGTTGGACCGCAAGAAACCTACGCCCAGTGGCTATGACATTTTTGCTCACCAGCGATAATCAGAGTTTATTGCCCACACCCTAAGCTTTAGCCTCCGCCTTCCCAGGAAGGGTTTGGAGGGGCCCACCGATGAAATCTCCATCGAGGAGAGGCCGACAGGTCACCCAAGTCAATCGAACGACTTGGGCGTCTACTGAGAGATGGGTAAGGAGCAGCAGGATGCCCCATGCAGGTTATGTCCACTCCATCATGAATGATGGACCCGAATTCCACTCAAACATATCCGGTAGGAGCTCCTCGAACCCATCACTCGAGCCATCGAGGTAACTTTACCAACCTCCACGTTACTTTTCCAGTGCATGGGCATTCATTCATCCATTCTCATACATCCAAGCATCGCATATGCAATTATTGCATCACAACGCTTCGCATCGCATCACAAAGCGGTAGTCGTCTCATTCGATATGAGCGGCGACCGACCGAGGTTCGAAGGCTGGCCCATGGAGGGCTCGAGGACGCCTCGCATCGAATAGAGCCAGGGGAGAAAATATAGATGAGCCCAGTGGCCTTTGCTCGACCCGCTCAGAAGCGAATAGGGTCATCTCGATCTTCTCGTTCGATCCTAACCTCGAGCCAATCCCACAGAATCTAAATCGAGGGGAGGCCAGCGGGCCACCTGAGTCGGTCTCCAGAATGACTTGGGCATCTGCTGGGAGGCGGGTTAAGGAGCAGTGGAATGCCACATGAGGGTTATGCTGACCCCATCACGAATGATAGATCCAAATTCCACTCGAACATGCCCGTTAGCGAGCTTGCTGAGAGTGACACTCGAGCCATCGAGGCAAGTGTCGTTAGCTCAACCTCTCTGGTTGCGGAAGCCACGGACGGGGTGGCTCATAAAACTCGGCCAACCCCTACCGAGCCTAATGGGGCTCGGGGGCTTGAGCCGCCTGACCCTGACTCATGAATCTAGTCGACCGAGGTTCGAAGGCCGACCCACGAAGGGCTCGAGGCCGCCTCACATCAAACAGAGCCAGGGGAGAAGACGTAGATGAGCCCCAGCGGCCTTTGCCCGACCCACTCAGAAACGGATTGGGTTATCTCGGCCTTCTTGTTCGATCCTAACCTCGAGCCAAGCCCACAGAACCTCTATCGAGGAAAGGCAGTGGGTCACCTGAGTCGGTCTCCTGAAATGACCTAGGCATCTATTGGGAGGCGGGTTAAGGAGTAGTTGAATGCCACATGAGGGCTATGCCGACCCCGTCATAAACAACGAACCCGAATTTCACTTGCACATGCCCGTTAGTGAGCTCACCGAGCATGACACTCGAGCCATCGAGGCAAGTGGCGTTAGCTCAACCCCTCCGGTTGCAGAAACCATGGACGGGGTGACGATCACAAAGATGAACCGACCCTCGACCGGACCCCCGCTTCGCGTGAGGGCTCAAGGAAAGTTGGACTCGCAAGGAGACCAAATATGCTATCACAGAACGATGGCTTAGATCCTAGGGAGGGGATACATACGGAAACTAAGAATAATGTTTCTAAAACGAGAGACGCTTTCTCCTACTTGTTTTGTTATCGTCTCCTCGATCTTTAGTGAAATCCGACCCCAGCAGCGGCAAGGGGTCGGGTTTCACTCAGGGGCTGACAAGGGCATATATATACCCTTTCTGAAATAGTTCTCGTGCCCGACCCCTTTCTCACGTTAAAACCTAGAGGCAAAGTTTGCGAAAATAAACACTGAGTAAAACTGGTCGGACTACAAGAAACCTACGCCCTAGCGGCTATGACACTCTTGCTTACCAGCGTGACCAGAGTTTCCCGCCTGTACCTCGAGCTCTACGGTCTTAACTATAGGAAGGGTCAGAACACATTAACCTCTTTTTCACATAAAAAGGAAGAAAGAACAGACTTGCTCAAATGAAACAAAAGAACAGACTTGTTCAAACAAAACAAAAACGGTCAGAACTTGTCCACTTATTACAAAAATGACCACCTGACCTATTTAACTAACTAGCCCCTCCAGGGGAGAACTATGCCTTATATCCTGTCCACCAGGTCCTACAAATGGGGAGTCACCACCATCTCCATCTCCTCTAGCTCGTGGACTTCATAACCGGGCGTGTAGCCGTGGCTCATCACCTCTAGATCGATGTTGTCCCTATAATGAGAATGAGCAATCACGAAGGACTGATTGACCCCGATGCGAAGGGCATTCCTCTCGAGCTGGCGCACAAGAGCCGTGATCTTGATGGCATGAGCCGCGAGCGAGCTGGTCCCCTCTGACCACACCACCTCAAGGTCGTCGTAGACCCCTCCAAGGGCGGTGCTCAAGATACCGAGCTCGTCACTCTTCGCCTGAAGATTTCTCCTCACCTCGGCGAGATCCACAGCTAGCCCAGTAGAAACACGCTCGGCCTCTAGCTTTCGGGACATCTCCCTTTCGAGCTTGGCCTAAAGGGAGCCGACCTTCTGCTGTGCGTTGTCGCGCTCTTGGTAGGCCTGGTCACACTCTTGGAAAGCTTGGTCGCGCTCCTCGTGAGCTGCGCCGTGTTTTGAGCAGAGCCTCTATGCGGTTTGGATCAGCTCACCCCGCTCCTTGCATAGCCGAGCGACCACCGTGGCATCTAGGATTGCCCTTTTCTCTAGGGCCACGAGCTTCTCCTTGGCTCCTAGCTTCAGATCCCTTTTTTCTCAACCTCGCCTAGAAGGTCAAGGACCCGCTGGCGGGTTTCGATGTCCTTCTGGAGCAACTCATCCCGCTCCTTTCTAACCCTAGTGGCTTCTTTGTCATCCTTCCGTGACCTCGCCGATAGGGCCTCGAATGCCTTCTCGGCCTCATCAGCATCCCGATGGGCCTCGGCGACTCACGACCGAAGATTGGCTGCCTCCTCGATGATGGGAGTCAGCTCGACCACCCTCTGCTGGGTGGCAATGAGCTGAGTTGTCACCTCCCTGCGTAGCCGTGCCTCCTCAACGAGGCAGTCCTAAGCTTCCTTCTGTTGATGAAGGAACCAAGATTTTTCCTGGCTGCGAGCTATAAGAGACTGTAGGGAGACGATGGTCAGGATACAAAAAGTATATAGAGGAAGAAAAGGGCAAAAAGCAGGACCAAACAATACCCGGCCGGAGGGAACAACAACGTCGCACACAATGTGCCCGTGGCATCGTCTAGGGCCTTGAGCACGGACGCGATCCCTATGTCAAGGCTCTCCTGCTCCATGCTCTCTGCGGCGTCGTCAAGGGTAAAAAGCGTCAACGGTGGATCCTACGGATCCATCCACTAGAGCAGGGGCTTGCCCCATGGGAGAGCCGCTACCCACCGACGTCAGAGCCAGGGATGACTCCCCACTGGCCCTAAGCGCCGCCAACCCATCTCGCCGTGGTGTCCCCACCGGGACGCCCCCTCCGGCGATGGAAGGGGTCAGCGGTGCGGACACGAACCTCTCTCCTAGCACCACGACTCCCGGTGACCCCTCGGCAGCATCTCCCTTCGTCCAACCACGCCAGGCATTGTCGCTTGGGCTACCGATGGCACAGGTCGTGTCAATGCCTCAGGCGACGCTGCGGTTGCGCCGGCTATCACGTCCGACCGCCACCTCCACCTACATCAGCGAGGTCACGACCGGCGGGGTCACGCCCACCACAGTCGGCGCCATGAGATCGGTCAGTAGCCCCATCCACCTCGCGCGTCGGCAGCGGTATTGCGGCCGTCACCGGCTGCTCTACGACCTCCGAAGGCGCCCCTTGAATGCCCACGTCCACATGTAGTTGAGGGCATGGGCGCCACCGTGGGCAGCACCCGATCGGCCGCGATGCGGTCACACTAGTGCGGCTCCCACCCAAAACAGGCGCGACACTGGCCGACGGCCGCCGCCACGATTGGAGAGCGATGCTCTTCTTTGGCTCCAGCACCAAAGGATTCCAATGCCTACCGATGCTGCAAGGGACAAAAACATAAGTGACGTTGAAATCTGACTAAAATAGGAAAAAACTGAGGAATTGATAACTCACCTCAGCGCCATCGGGTGACAGATGCATTTGGGGATGAATCCCCCGACCCTTGCTCTGCCTCGTCAGAACAGGGGCCGTTTCGAGCCCGCCCCCTACTCCTAGGCAGAGGGGCTCGCCCCTAGTAGCTCCTGGGGTACATTGGAGGAATGCCCGTTCCCCATGGCTCTTAGGGCACCACGGCAGAGCCACCCGCCTCTGTTGGGACCTCGGGCGCGATGATAGAGCCACCCGACTCTGTTGGCTCCTGGGGTAGGCCAACGGTACGTCCCGCCTCCATCGGTTCCTAGGGGGCGCCGTCGAAACGGCCCGACTCCGCTGGCTCCCTAGACGTGCCCTCCCCTTCATGGAACGGGAAAGGTCCTGACGCCTGCAAGGACGAACCGACGCCTATCAGCGCATCCTCGTTCTCCAGGTTGTCCCACTTAATATCGTCAGCTACCATTTCTTCTTCCTCCATCACTTCATCGTCATCACCATCGTTATCATCATCGTCGTCATCAGTGTCCTCCCCTCATTCCCGCGCCTGTAGCTTCCGCTGCTTCTTCCTCTTCTTGTCCTCCTTCGTCTTCCTCAGCCGCTCGCCCTTAGTGCGATTCGCCACCCTCACGACCGAATCCCTCGGCAGTGGCGCCGGGTGATCTATGAGGATGAGGTCCCTTGGCTGGTCTCGCCCCTCTCAAAGTTAGTCTCACGGGGTCGCGAAATCAATTGAAGAGAAGGCAAGAGAAAGGGAAACTTACGAAGACAACATAGCCTGGCACCGACCACATCGGAGGATGCCTCGGCACTGGGTAGACGAAGTCGAGGGTGGCACCCGCATCGTCCCACAAAGGCTCCATCACCTCCTTGATGTGTTGCGTGATCTCGGAGTTGGGGAGCGTTCCCTCGGTGAGCATCGTTCTGTCGAACGACGCCTTAGGCACCATCGCATATAGCGGAAGCACGTGCGTCATCAACGGCGCCACCCTCCTCGCGTGGTAAGCTCTAATGACGCCCGACCCTTTTAGGCTGTTCTCCTTTAGGATGTGGATGGCGGCGATGTGGTCTTGGATCTTCTTCTTGTCCTTCTCCCGGACACCCCACTTCCTCCACTGCTCCGGGGCCTCTTCGATCAGGCACCCGGTGAACTCCGGCAGAAAGGTGGTGGCGTCATTCTTGAGGTAGAACCACTGCGAGTGCCACCCCTTATTGGATATCAAGAGCCGCATGGACGGGTACTCGCCGACCCGATTGTTCTTAAGTTGGATGCCGACGCACCCCATCGACATATGCAGCTCCTACCAGCCGCCCTTCTCCCTCTTCTTCTGGAGGTTGACGGCGAAGAAATACCTCCACAAGTCGAAGTGGGGGCTGATCCCCAGGAATCCTTCGCATAGCGCAATGAATGCTGCCATGTGCTAGATCCCATTGGGATTGAGATGCTGCAGCTCAATCTTATAGAAGTGCAACAGCCCCTGGAGGAATTTGTGGGCGGGGGTCGCGAGCCCACGCTCATGAATGTGGGCGAACGACACCACGTAGTCGTCGGGCGGCAACAATAAATCCTCATTGCCGAGCAGCAACCACTCCTTGGCGGAGGTCCACACGTGGAGAAGACCACGACGGACGAGGCCCTCCATGCGTTGGAAGGTGATGTCGGAACGGCACCACGGATCCATTGCAGGTGCGGGCGGATGGATGCGAGCTCAACGACGGCGAAGATGCGGAGGCAGGAAACCTAAGCATTGGTGGTGGCGGCATGGTTGTGGAGGTAAGGATGCAGGCGTGCGTATGAAACATAGAGGGCTAACCCTTTGATTTTATAGGGGTGACGGGTGCGAGGAAACCAACCGTCCACCTAGATCTCCCCGCCTACCACGACCTGTCATCACGTCTCGTCGTGGGGCGTGCGCACGCAACCAATGGCTGTCCCCACGGAAAATGCGTCGGACATTTCGCCTCGCCGGACAGGCCATGACCCATCATAGGTAAGATGGATACGGAGCCGAAGACACTCCTATGGCATGTCTAGGCCTAGGATTTCAAAGGTTGGCCCACCGACGAGTTTGACAACCGCTCTGGGCACCTTTAGAGTGAGGGGTGGAAAGGGATGGGCCCACTAGCACCAGTACTTGGGCGCACGAGCGCCGCAGGCGTCTCGCCCATGTTCGAGTCTCAGCCGGATATGATCTATGGTTTTCCTCGAAGAAAGGCAGAGAGCCCTTAGGACCGGACGAACGGACCCGAGAACTATATGGATTGACCGCTGAGAATCTAGAGTCGGTCACCAGCTGACCCAAGCTAGACGCCCATGAACGAGATGTCGGGGCCTCACTCGGACTAGCCCATTAACAGCCCACCAAGCACCATGATTCGTCCATAGAGAAAAATCATGGCACGACTCAGCCTCTCTGTTTTTATCGGAAAAACGCTTGGGGGAAGACGATCACAAAGACGAGCCAACCCTTGACCGGACCCCTACTACTGGGCGGGGGCTCAAGGAAAGTTGGACTCGCAAGGAGACCGAATGCGCGATCGTAGAACGATAGACCCCCGTAGGGGTCAGAATCAGGAAAGACATTTTCAACCTACCAAATCTCATGGCTATACCCCCGAGGGGTCCGATCACGACGAAAGGGAGTCGCCGTCCCCAAGACATGCCGTGGGCGATAAAAGAAGGCCAAGGCCCTCAGAGTCCTCCCGTTCAGAAAAGCCTCTTAAGGAGTATTCTACTCCTCCGCAGGCTTAGGAGCTATTGTCGGGGACCACCAATGCTAGGGTACCCGAAGAGGATGAGCTAATGGTCATCAATATTCATTTATCCGAGCAGTCAAGAGCGCGACTACAGCTCCAACCGACTCCTAGGTGCGTGGGCTCTGCCTCCTTTGACCTTTGGGGAGGGCTCCGCCTCGTCCGACTCCGAGGCCGTGGGCTCCGCATCGCCTGACCTCTGGGGGAGGGCTCTCCTCGCCCACCCGAGGCCACGGGCTCCGCCTCGCCCAACCTGAGGCCGCGGGCTCTACCTCGTCTGACCCGAGACCGCGGGCTCTGCCTCGCCCGACCCTAAGGCCACGGGCTTCCGCTTCGCCCGACCCTTGGGTGTGCGCTCCGCCTTGCCCGACCCTGAGGTTGTGGGCTCCACTTTGCCCAACCTTTGGGTTTGCGCTCCGCCTCATCCAACCCCTTGAGTGCGGGCTCCGTCTCGCCCGACGGGGTCCCATACCGCCGCCAACCACTCCAGGTCCAAGCATATGGGTCTGGGTCAAAACTCTGACACCAAGGAAGAGACTAGTATGACTCGATGTAACCCGTGGCCATGACGGGCCATACCTAAGGATTCACATCAAGAACAGCGTCGGGCGTGCAAGTGCTGTTCTGTCTAACCCTCGTATGAACGCTGACAGGCGCGTCAGTTCACCATGACGTCCGCCGGGACGGAATGTAATGCCATGACCGGTAGACGACGCCTGCGCATGGCGCCAGTGACGAACATGGCCGTGACGTGGAGCCGTCCCTATTGACATCTACATGATCACCGAGACCCACGTGAAGAAGAAGACGGACCCGGCGATCCTGAAGGCCTTCTTCTCTCTCGTTCTTCTCTTTTCCTTCGCTGTAACCCGTTGTTTCCCTTGGCCTATAAAAGAAAAAGCAGGTTGTCCCATGAAGGGGATCCGGTTCAAGCCGGATCGACCCATCGAAGACTGATCAAGATCTAGATCCGCAGGATCAGAACACGAGATTAACATACAAGAACACGACACGAGCACACGGCTGAGCAGCCACCGAGCTCTCAGCACCCATTCATTCTTTCCATCAGAGACTTGGGATCATTTCCCTCTCTTGCCTGTTTGTAACCCCTACTACAAACTTTCAGTGCTAATAACATGAGCACCAGTGGCGAACTGGACGTATGGACTTTTGCCCGAACCAGTATAAACCTCGTGTTTTATAAACACACCATCCGAGCCAAACGCGTAATACTAGAAATTTACTTGTCGGTGATAACTCGAAACACCGACACAAAGTCTTTAAACAAGTCTTCTACAGTAGTATATGGGTCCGTTTGGCAAAGATCTAAATTCTCGTATAAACGTTACAGATCCAGATTCTCTCAAGAAACATTTCAAATGGAGAATCAAAATCACTGAACCGTTTCGCTGCAGAATCAGAATCACTGTGAAACAACGTTTTGGCCTATTCACGTTTGTAGGCAGAAAAAGAGAGTCGCTTGGAACCGATTTTGGCCCTATTCTGCTGCACTACTTCAGCAGTATTTT
The DNA here is from genome assembly GCA_904845875.1 of Miscanthus lutarioriparius. NCBI lineage: Eukaryota > Viridiplantae > Streptophyta > Magnoliopsida > Poales > Poaceae > Miscanthus > Miscanthus lutarioriparius. Next base: position 2,621,535 of record CAJGYO010000016.1, on the reverse strand, counting down.
TAGTGAACGAACAATGTTTTCTCTCATAATAAATTAATATAAGCATCAGCTAAATTTAAATTTAAGCGAAACAAACAGGGCCTGGCATAAACGTTTCATCTAAGCGTCGTTTGGCTTGGATTCTCCGGATCCACGTGAGAATCGAAACCGATTCAAGCAACCAAACACAACCATATCTTTTGAGACTCACATCTTATTCCAACTTATAAAACAGTTCCTCAAGCTTGGGCGTCTGGGGTACACTACACTGCACCTGCACGGTAACGGTACGAATGAATCAGAACCAGTTCATTCAGAAACGGGCTTGAATCCTTTTCGAGAAAATTTCGAATCGAATGGCTTAATAAAAGCTAAGCAGAAATGCAAAAAGAAAACGAGAAAAATACTTTTTGGAAGAAAAGCTCTCTGGTACCCGGTAAACAACCCCCGAAAGCGCCACCACCTGGCCGGCCGCGGCCGTACTCTCCCCGTCCACGAGACAGAGAATCCAGAACCAGGCCGGCGGGCCCCTCCCACCGCCGCCGCCGCCGCCGCCGCCTCCCCCGGCTCCCCGCACCACCAGACCGCGACGCGCGGAGGAGGGTGCGGCCGGCGATGGCGACGATGGCCGCGGGCGCGCCGAGGGCGCAGACGCTGCGGGACCTCGCGGAGGAGGGGAAGAAGCGGGCCGTCCTGCTTCTCGTCTTCGCCTTCGGGCTCGCCTTCCTCATGTCCCGTGAGTCCTCCGGAACCCGGATTTTCATGTCTCTGCCAGTTCCGACCTTCGCTTCTGTCCCCAGTGGGATGGGTGCGTGCGCGTCGGTGATCTCGCCGATGCGTTTCTCGGTCTCTAGTGCCGTGATTAGGGTTTATGCTGGCTGCCCATTGCGTAGTTTCTCAATTGGAGTTCGTGGTTTCGGCAATTAACCCTCCCAGATAGGCGGCTGCTGGTTTTTGAAGTCGTTTTACTTGTTCCTGCGGTGTTCTAGTTCGTTGCATTGTCCAGCCGCTGGCGCATTAAACTAACTTGCCCTTGAGTAGGTTGACTTTTTTTCACATGATTGGTCACTTATGTTGATACATGCTAATTGTTTGCTCAGTGGTAGTTTGTTTCTGATCTCTTGCATACAGTGCATGTCGTTTTCTCAATTCTATGGATTTCGTAGCTGAAATACATGTTACTAATAGTCCTGCATCTCATCCTAGACTGTATGGTAGAGTCTACTGCCAAGGACGTCAAGCATGATGCATGCTGGTTTAATTTGGATGCTCAAATACGCAGACGTTTGAAATGTGCCTCTTTGAAAGTTACTTCAGGGCTATGTTTTGAAACAAATTTTTATTGGGTACAAAACATTTCCCCTTGATTGAATTTTCGCTGAATAGTCAATTTCCCCCATTGCAGTTACGAGCTCGTCAGTATGGTTTAACCTGCCATGTGCCACAGCTCTGATTGTTTTGTTTCGCTACATATCGCTTGACTATGACCTTCGTAGAAAGAGCACAACTAGCACAGATCATGCCAGTCATTCACTTGTCAAAACAAAAAGTACTGAGGTAAAGAAAGTCCTCCATCAGACTGAAAATGATGGAAAATTAGACTGGAGGAGCAAGGTTAACTCGCCTCCAGTTGAAGCAGCATTTGAACAGTTCACAAGGCACCTTATCACAGAATGGGTAACAGATCTTTGGTACTCGCGTGTAACACCTGACAAGGAAGGTCCCGAGGAACTCATCACTATAGTTAATACTGTCCTTGGGGAGATTTCAGTTAGGGCAAGGAATGTTAACCTTATCAATCTGCTGATCAGGTAGGAAATCGTGTTTTTGTACAATAAATAATAACATAAATGATGTAATGTTTTCATAACATTAGACTTCTAACACTAAAGCATTCCCTGTCTTTTCCAGGGATTTGGTCGATCTTATATGCAATAATTTGGAACTTTATCATTTCTGTCAAGCCAAGATTGGAAGAGAGAAGTTTGTGAACCTTCCTTCAGAGCGTCGTGATGCTGAACTGAAAATGATCCTTCTAGCTGAAAACAAGTTGCATCCTGCTTTATTTTCAGCCGGTGCTGAATACAAGGTAAGACTTAGTTGACGGTGAAATTTTTAGGTATTCAACTATAAGGCATAAGCTTCATGTACTTCTTACTTCAAATATGACATGGAAATCCGGGCATGTGATAACTTGATTGCTGCTAGTTCAACATATATCTTATTATCTCTATGATAAACTTTATCACCATTCAATCTAGAATCACATTCAATCTAGAATCCTAGATCTATATGACTTCAATGCAGGCCATACATCTAGAACATAACACAATTTTCACAAGCGTTCAATACATAGAACATTGTTAGTTAATTGGTTGCTATGTTCTTTTGTAAATGTTCCCTTTCATCATTCATAATACATATATTCTATTATAATGTACAAGAATAGATGGATTTCCATGACCAAGTGCATGTTCAATACTTTAATATATAGATATTAAGCACTTCTGATAATTTTTTACATAATTGGATAATTAGATATCATATTTCACATTGTTCAGTCACATTTTATTTATTCACTTCGATAACACAACTCTTAATTCATGTCTTGATTGCACTTACATAAGATTGTTGGTGAGTTGATCATCATAGGAATATATCTCTTGCTCTATTGGCTGTGTATCTGTGTAATCATCAAAGGTCATCTGATGATTCTAGTATGTGTTTCCTTTCTCCAGGTATTAAAAAGTCTTGCTGATGGATTGATCTCAATCACAGTGAAGCCTCAGGATCTACAGTGTACTTTCTTCCGGTGTACAGCGCGAGAACTTCTTGCTTGTGCAGTTTTGAGACCTGTTGTGAACTTAGCAAATCCAAGGTAGTAACTCACTGGACCTGGTTCAAATAATTCTTTTTACTGTCACCATATTTAAATTTTAAATTTCAGGTTTATAAATGAAAGGATCGAATCCTTGGCTCTTTCGCATACTAATAAGCTGGAGAAAGGAGTTGCAGAATCCTTGGAGGATGCCACAACTGTTAAGCACGGGAAACCCCATATGCCCTCTATTGATGAATTTTCGGCACTGACAGATCACTCGAGTCCAGGTGTTGAACTCGTTCGATTTCATCAGGGCCAGTCCAAAACTGCATCAGATATACAGCCCAGTAAAAGTACAAATCCATATAGTCTAAAATTAGAATCCTCTCATGCTTCTTTGATCAGTAGTTTGCATCCACTGGAGTCAACAAGTTTAGCTTCATCTTCCCACGTTGCTTCGGATAATGGTTTTTCATTGCATACCAAAAGCAACAACAGAGCAACTGCAGATGGTCATGGTAGAGAGCGTGCACAGCCCTTGGGTATCAGCTCTGAGCGAACACATCAAGCTTTAGCACTTGAGCACCTTGAGAATATGTGGACAAAGGGAAAGAATTACAAATCAGAAAATGCAAAACATATCACAAAAGTGTCTGTTGGATCCGCTTCTCTAGGCTCGACTTCAGTTCAGCAATCAGTTCCTTGCAGCACTTCAATTTGTCAAAATCCTAGTAATTCTGAAAGACAAGCAGCGTCCGCTCAGTTGGAGGACCAGCATTTGGTAAGACACTCAACTGCACCTACATATCCAAATGGCATACCGAAAAGCCTATCTGCAGAAATGGCAGAGCATGCCGGCCCAGAAGACTTTGGAGTAGAGAGTGAGAGTTCATATGCCACTGAGGATGATGAATTCAACAATGTGACTGGACTTGATTCTCCTGTTACCAGAGTTTGGGAAAGCAAAAGTAAAGGAAATGCCACCTTATCACATATACATCACCCACTTGAGTCTCCTGGTTTCCATAGAGCAAAGAAGAATAGAAGTCATGTGGGAAAACTGAAAATGTCAAGAACTTCTTCAGGAAGAAAAAGGTCAAGGTCAAATGCTCAGAAGCCTCCCATCTGGCAAGAAGTGGAGAGATCCTCTTTCTCTGTTGGTGATGGTATGGACATACTAAATACATCTGCAAATGATTCAAAGACGGATGAGCTAGACGAGGATCCTGAGGTGGAAAGTATGGCTAGGATGTTTAGTAGTTCAAATGCCTCATCTTTATCATTGCCATCAAGTGACTCTTCATATGCTTCAAATTATCGTGGTGCCAATGTGCTACAAGACTCTTATTTGAAGTTAAGATGCGAGGTAGCGTTTATTCATTTGATTTATTTTGACTCTGATAATTACTGGTGGTGCACATCCTTATCAGATTTCCATATTCAGGTGGTAGGAGCTAACATTGTCAAAAGTGGGTCTGGCATGTTTGCTGTGTATTCTATTTCCGTGACCGATGCCAATGGTAATAATTGGTCCATCAAGAGGAGGTGGGCATACTGTATTTTTTCTTGTTCAGTGGGCCATGGTAGATATATTCAGATATGCTTTATTTTTTCCATGCCAAGTGTGTTTACTTGCTCTCTGTGGTTGCTGTTGATTAGGTTTCGTCATTTTGAAGAGCTGCATCGGCGTCTAAAAGAGTATGCTCAGTACAATCTTCATTTACCTCCAAAGCATTTCCTCTCATCAGGTTTAGAGGTTCCTGTTGTTCGAGAGAGATGCAAGCTGCTTGACATATATCTGAAGGTATTTGTTGTCCCTACTAGTTGAAGGAACTCTAGTTAAGGTCCAATTTTCTTCACATAATCACATTTCACTAAAATTTAAGTTTTAAGCACTGATATTTCTAAACAAAAATTCGTATCTTGGGCCTGCTTCATTTGAGTCATAGTTTACAACAGCTTCATCAGGGGCTAACAAGGTGCAGGCTGCAGAGCAATCTTGCAAGAAACATACATTTTCTTTGTTTTAGCTTAGGACTATAAAGGGTGCTGTGCTCCATCAAATTGCTCAAGAAAGACACGAGTCATTATTTATGTATTCAGGGATTGGTGCGTTTATTACTTTATTTCATAACATTCGCATAATTGGCATCTTGATCTTCAGTGGATCATATACTATGTATTTACTATTTAGTAAACATCAATGAAATTTACTTTCTGTTTTTCTGTTGCAGTATGGTAGTCTAACCTTGAAGTATGCATTTTCTGTTAGATCATGTTTGTTGCGCTTCATGATCTGTGATACAGATGTTAGCAGTTTTGTTTAGAAAAATCTTACATCATCGTAACTTTGTCCACTTGTTAATTCTACAGAACCTTCTGCAAATTCCTATTGTTTCAAGCTGCATAGAAGTCTGGGATTTTCTTAGTGTGGATTCACAGGTTAGTTGCCTTATTTAACTCTTATCATCTCAATATTTTCAAAACTGATATTTAATAAATTGGGAAATGTCTCTTTGCAGACATATATTTTTGCAGACTCTCTCTCAGTTATCCAAACATTGTCAGGTGTGTTGGCCTGAATGACTAATTCTTCGTAAAATCCCTGTATTTTTTTCACTATGTAACTCCAAGTTCCTGTTATCTTGCAGTCAGTTTAGATGAAAGATCAAATGGGAAAAATATAAAAGCATTGAACTCTTCTGGAGCTTTGAATGGGAATTTAATCTCTGGAGGTCAATCTTTGCATGGACATATAGACGACACTGTACATAAGGATTCGGACATTGCTGGTGCTGGTTTGAGATTTAGGAAAGGGAATGTGAACAAGAACTTAGGAAACAGTGTTAGCCACACAACAGATAGTGTTAGAGACACAACTGCCAATCATTATCAGGACAATTCTGGAAGTGATCCAGAGCAGAATGATCATTGCTTTTCAATAGATGCAGTAAATCCTAAGAAGCTGCGTTCAAGTGAAACCAATGACACATCTCCAATTTCAGAGTCTGATGGATTCTCGGTCTCTCCTAATGATGTAGGTTACTAGGTTCTATTTATTTTCTATGAACTTGTTGCTACTAAGATCCCAGATTTGAATCCATTAACAGTATTTTTTTTAATTAGCCTGCCTGCCTTCCTGATAACTTCAAACATATGCCATTGCAGTGGATGGCCCCAAATCTTAGTGTCCCCTTGTTTCATCTTGTTGATGTGGTTTTTCAGCTCCAAGATGGAGGCTGGATAAGGTGAAATAACCCTACACCCATCATTATGGTCTTCTAACATTTTGTATCTGTAGCCCCGATGGTTTGCAAGTCTAGATTTAACTCTGAGTTTCTGATTTTTGTAGGCGTCAAGCATTTTGGGTAGCAAAACAAATACTGCAATTGGGAATGGGAGACACATTTGATGACTGGCTTGTTGACAAAATCCAATTACTTAGGAAAGGGAGGATAATTGCTTTTACTGTTAAGCGTGTTGAACAAGTAAGTCTCAGATTGTATCTTTAGCCAAAAAAAAAAGGTTCAGACAATTAACAGTTTACAGAGGGAGAAATATTATGGTGCAGTTAGGCAGTCTCATTGAATACCTGTTATAAACGGATCTTTTGTGCAGGATTGCCCCATAATTTAGTCTGTAATTTTCTTTGCATACAGATTCTCTGGCCTGATGGAATTTTCATGACAAAACATCCAAAGAGAAAAATGTCTCCACCTCCTGGTGCTCAGAGCGATGTCATGGGAAACTATCTAAGTGATGAACAACGGATAGAAGCTGCTCATCGTGCAAATTTTGTCCGTGAATTAATAATAGGTGAACACACGATATGTCTCTTTTATTTTTCTAACATTATGTGTTGCATTCCTTTTTAACAGATTTTTTGCTTGAATGATTTGTGATCACTGATCAATGCAATCTTCAGAGTTTAATTTTTACCATCTTATTGCCTTGCTGCACAGATAAAGCCCCATCTCCACTGGTGAGTCTGGTTGGTCGAAAGGATTATGAGAGATGTGCTCAGGATATCTATTTCTTTCTTCAGGTTAGTATTCTTGGAGGAGTGACATCATATTGTCTGTTAATTTACTTTTTACTGAGTTCCGTGGAGTGTGGGTTCCAATATGGTAGAAGCTGACCTGTATTGGTGGCCCCTTAAGGTTCTCTTGCAGTAGACACTGCAAATTTCATATTTTTCCATAATTATTGCCTGACACCAAAGCCACCCTCCCATTTGGTGGTCTCAAATTCTCTGTCATGCAAGAGCGTGGCTGAGCCCCACGGTGACCAACTCAACCAGCTATCCTATTATAGATTGAGAAGTTGATTCAGGCTCCATACCTGGAGTTCCTTCATGGTTCAAGCAATTAAATAGCCGCATAAAGTTAGTAAAAAATACGGTTCTCCAATGCCTGCATCCTGGCATGCATCCAGTCAGACTTTTGAACCTTTGAGTACTAACAGATAGGAATATGGATTTACGTGGACCACATGAAAACAGCGTGAGGAGATTTATTGCAAATTTGCTTTATTGTCCTTAACAAAGTAGTGTATGTTTTTCTAATGACTACAGATGTACAGTTAGTGATCTCAATTATTTCTGTGGAAAGTAGTAAGCAACATGCATTTGAGAAACAGTAGGAAACTGCCTAAGATAAAAGAAGAGCAGCATCGGTTTGTCTGATTCTTGGCTTACATTTATATTTGGTTTTCCCGTACAGTCCCCGGTTTGTTTGAAGCAGCTAGCGTTTGAACTCCTTGAGCTGCTTGTTCTTTCCGCATTTCCGGAGTTGGATGGCACTGTGAGGAAGTGGCATGAAGATAAACAGCAATTCTGCGCCCAGTAATGTTTTCCTAATGATGAATTTGTCACGGAGCAACAGTTTTTCGAACACGCATTGTCTTTCCAGAGTGGTGGCCTGATTCTCTGTAAATAAGGTGGTTTTAGAGCACTGCTTGTCGATATCTCAGTTTGTAGTGGGTGGCTTCGTGCAGCGTGAATACGGTTAGATAGCAACGAGTGAAGGTGCGAGAATGGTCCCTTTTCCCCCTGGGCCATGGCAGGACGGTTTTGTGCCAGATAGGTTGTAGTCATTTTTCCTCCAGATTTGGTATACGTAATGCTGCCTGAAAGGAAAGAGGTTGGCGGCGCAATATTTTTGCCTTAGCGTAGGATGGATAGGTGGTTCTTTCTCAGTTTCTTTATATACTATTTTTCTTCTTCTTTTTGGTGGTACCCAACTCGTGTAAATCTGCATGGTGATCAATGAAGTTTCGAGGTGATCAATGAATGTGGCTGTTTGTGGTTGTTTGTAACTTGTCTGGTATCGTGATTGTATCGTGATGTTGGTTCCACCTTGCTCTACGTTTTTTTTATGCTGCCCCTGCGAACTGTATCGGCACTATTTTGTGATGATGAGAAAGAAGCGTGGTGGTGTTTTGGAGCATTGAGCATCATTTTTAAGTGGTTATTATAGCATCTTCAACAGATCACCAATACAACTCCCGTGGTGGTGTATATCACCAATACGGTAGTTAGGAGAATGGGAGAGCTAGAAAGTTCAAAATATTCTCTGTTTATGAGGAGTCGAGACAAGATTGGAGCAACTAAAAAGCATCAACTCTCCAAATATATAGTACTATTTTTTTACTTAAGAAAAAAAATACTTAAATTCCGTAGATGTTTGTTAAGAGGCAGGAAGAAAGGAACACGCGGGAGGAATCCGGGCCGGTTGGTCGTGGAAACCACGGACGAGCCGGCGGTTTCCGCCGCAAGTGCACCGTACCCGGCAACACCTCCGCGGATCAACCCGTTGGCTACCGGCCGACGGCGACCGGGAGCAGAGCACGGCCGAGAACGCGAGTCCAAGGAGGCAAGGGCGGACGCCATGGTCCCCACCGGCGAGCAGAGGTCGTGCTGACTGACTGCCGTGCCCTACCTATACATGCCCAAAGCGAGGACGTTTCCGGTCCGGCCGGGATTGTTGTCTGAACCTCTCCCCAAATCCTGTTGGATGCTTTGGTCGGATTCCCTGCTGCCCCTGCCTCTGAACCGTCGGCAGGAGCACTCTCCTGCCGCAGCCGTGACTCGGAGCGTACAGTGTACGTACGTGCACTGACAAAGCGTAGTGTACCGCATGCGCACGTAGCGACGTTGTACGCCCGTGGATCGTCGGCATGCATGGTTTATGTCCGGGCGAACTTGTAGGCTAAGCTAAGCACACGTACCTAGCTAACCTACGCATGCGTAACGATCGGCTCTTGACACGACGCTCGCTGTTGTTCCAGCCGCGCGCCCGGGTCGGAGTCGGACAGCCGTGTCCGTGCTTCCTTGGCCTTCGCGGTTGACTACTTACTGATCCCGTGATCCAAGACAAGGAGGAACAAAGCGCGGTTGCATTGCATTGCCCCCCGTGAAGCGCAAGCGAGGTGGCGCCTGCCGTCCTTGCTCCCAGCTCTGCCCACTGATTGACACAATGACACCTACGTGACGTGTCCTGCAGGTACGTGCTTCCACCAACTTTTTTTTTTAAAAAAAATTGGGGTGTCTGTTTTTGGAGGACCATATCACAGAAACTACTACTCCGATCCCTACATGTCATTCGAATTTTGAGATTCATTCTATCCGTAACGCAAGCAAGCGTCTCTCTTTGGAACGCATAATTTTAACTTTATTTATAGCGTTTTATTCATTGCAAAATGGTTCTTCTAATTACTAGATCTCCGTTGCCAAAAGCCCAAAACCACCCCATTGCATGTTAGCAAACAGCAAGGAAAACCTGTTCGAGGCTACTAAAGCTCTGCTGGGCACAGCTCCGCTTTGTTAGTAAAGCGGTTCTTTCTTTCTTTCTTTCTTTTTTCAAATCTACAAACAGTTTTACCCATATATAGAGCAAACACTTCTCCTATATTTCAGGTGTCGGAAATATAGGATTTGTGGTTTTGTCTAACGGTTTTTTATTCGAAACAAAAAATTGCAGATTGTGCCTGCAGAAATTGCAACAAACTAAAACTGTAATTTTAATATAAAATATATGAAAAAAATCTTGTCTGAAAGGAAACTAAAATTCAGGCACTTGAATTTTAGCAAATCCCGAATCTCACACAGGGGTCATAAAGCAAGTTGAAGATGGGAGAAGCAACTATTTTCAGCTTTCATCCCACACCAATATTTTTTTTTTGTGAGAGCACGTTTCAAAGAGCTTCACATGTGAAGCTGTTCTCGTTTAGCACAAAATAACTCCAACAAACAGGCCTAGCTAAGGGTGTTTTTGAGGTAAAAAAGCTCGCGCGCAGTGCATGTGCGGGCGGCGTATTAGGCTCCTTGACATGACATGTTTTACGAGACCTTTGTTTGGATTTAGCTCCGTCTGGATTGACTTGCGCCCAAATGACACTACGACTAATAACACAAGTGCTTATAACATATGACATTCGCCCTCCTGTTTCATTGGAGTTTGGAGGCTTGTGCAAGCGCGAGCGTCTCTAGTGTGTGGTGTGCCCTGATCATGCAGCATGTGTGATTACAAAATCTGAGACGCGCTGTCAACGTATGCTAAACAGGCCGTACGCGCTGCACTGCGTTGTCTCTCTGCGCTGGATGCAGATTAACTACGAACCGGCCGGCCTCGTTTTGAAATCAAAGGTGTCTGGATGGACGACGGGGAGCAAGCTGTACTGTACGTGTAGGGCGAACGACGTCCGTTTGCATGCATGCGTCTGTTCGATGTGGTCTCTTCTGATCTGCTGAATAGGAAACAAACTCAGGTCAGAAGCTGAAAAGATGTAGTACACACATACTCCGTACAAAGAAGATGCCTGTGCTCTCGTAACAGAACAATAGATATGTACGCCCTCCATCCGGAAAGAATATAATTATAGGATCCGTGTCGAACAAAGTAGCTTAAGTTTGACCAAATTTATATTAGATAGTATTAATATTTATGTCTCCAAATAAATTTATTATGAAAATATATTCTATAACTAATCTAATGATACTAATTTTGCATCAGGAATGTTATTATTTTTTATATAATTGTGGTCAAAGTTTAAATTAATTGATTTCTCGGGAAGCGAGAATTGCATTCTTTTGTGAGACGGAGGGACTACGCACTACACTAGCACGTAGTACCTTTCAAGTTAAACCATTGTTCACCAAACCGGCTGATTTGCTTGGTTTATATATATATATATATATATATATATATATATATATATATATATATATATATATATATATATATATACACACACACACACGTAGTAGTATGTGTAAAGTACATGTTGGTGCATGCAAGGTGTAAATGTAACAGCAAAATACTCTACGTACGTACAGTACTACGTAGCTAGCTAGCGAACATGCATGCTGGATTGCTTTGCTGGTGCGAGGCGTAGCAGCATCAGAGACATTTTTTTAAACCTCTGCCTGCCTGTTGGAGCTTTGCCTGATGCATAGCATATATAGGAGTATCTCGTTGCAGATTCCCTTGTCTTGCCCTCTGTTGTTTCCATGGAATTACTTATGCTGCCCTTGCTATCCTCTCGTCATTTCTTCGATCGGTAATGCGCCACTCAGCCACTGTGCTCGGTGGAGATTGGACTATCTGCTGGACGAGACGAGAGGAAGAATAGTAATCATGCATGGGAATCGCCACTCCGCCAGCACTGCCGGTGGACGACGGCGGCGGCACCGGCGCCGTCGTTCGTTCAGTAAACAGGCCGGGCGTGCCAGCCAGCCTGCAGGGAATATATAGCAAGTGCTGTACGGATCCTGCCTGGGGAAACATGCAATTCCATAAGGACAGTTATCATGTAATAATAAATAATCACATGAGGAGACTCAGTAGTCAGTAGTACTGAATCACGAATTCATACAGCATAACCTCTCGAATTCATCATGCTCATGCAGCAGTACCATACGCTTGTGCATGCACGTATGCGTATTATGCCGGCAAGTGCCCAAAGCTGTTCTACGAGCGAAGACCATCTCCATCTCTCTTTTATTTTTCCTCGCGCGCGCCTGCTGCATGCCCCGGCACGCCCACGAGGCCACGACCCGCTGCTGCCTGCCATCGTGCGCCGCAGGCAGGGGCAGCCGACGAGAGGCAACGAGGGCAGCAGCGACGACAAGGCAGCCAGCAGAGCGCAGTCAGCAGTGCCGTGAGCGCACAGCGTCGACGAGCAGTCTCAGTGGCGCGCGCGGGCGCAACACGGGGAATCGCCAGCCAGGCCCAGCCCACCAGGGCCCAGGGGGCAGCCAGAGCCAGCATTGCACTGCCACTGCTTGCTAGCTGACCGCCTGACCCAGGTGCCAATAGCATCACGTCAGGCTTCAGTGATCATCATGTTCTGTTTTTCACGACATTGGGCAGCCACTCGTGACGTGAGATTGCCAAAATTAATCATATTCCAGGCAGAAATTAATCGGATTCGCCTTGATCCACATGGGTTAGGGTGGATTAAAGTAGAACTTGAACTAAATTTCATCCTAATCCAAAAACACACGTGGATTGAGGTGCATCCAACAACAACGTCCAAACAAAGCCTTAAAATGACTCATAGATTCTTTTTCTATAGTGAAACATACTTATGTAAAATTGGGTGAATGAACAAGAAAAAATAAATAAATAAGACAAGGAAGTGTTTTTATTTAAGCCCCGCCATGCCATCACGAGACGCAGAGACCACAAGACAAGCAGGCCGGCGTGGGCGTGGGCGGCCAGCTGAGGCAAGCGGCTGGCGCAGATGCTCCTGCACACGTCGTGCGCCGCCACCACCACCTCGGCCACCGCCTTCGTCGGCCTCGCCACGACCACCAACGCCGCAGCAGAACCGCCTCGTCCTTCTCGCGCTCATCCCCGGGGCGCCCACGCCCACGACCCGCGGTCGTCCAGGGGCGGCGGCGGCGGAAGCAGCAGCCGCCAGCATCGCCCGCGCCGCGGCACGCGAGCACTCGTCCACATGTCCATCGACTGCTCCGCGCGCTTGTCGGTTGTCGTTGCCGCCGCCACGGTCATGCAGCCTTCGGCGCCGGTGCCGATGAGGAGCAAAGGAAAGGGCGGTGGGGGTGGGAGGACCAGGCTGCCGCGCTCGCCTTCGTACGACTATGGATGGAGCTGGTCGTCGTCGGCGGCGGCCACTGATACCGACACCGACGGCGAGGCCGTGCCGTTCAGCAGCGACGGGGAGGGGGAGGAGGAAGGGCCGACGGGTAGGGCGAGGTCGTCCATGCTCTTCTCTTCCCGCAGCCTTAGCTTCTCCTCCAACTCCGCCTCTGACCTGTACAGAACCGCCAATAATAACGGCGGCGGCGGCACAAGACCACGGCGTAGAAAGAAAAAACCGCCGCCGCCACCGAGGCACGCGCCCGCCGCCGACGCGTTCCGGCCTCCGGTGGGCGAGCACCACGGGAAGGAGGAGGAGGAGAGGAAGTCGGGTGGCGGCAGTAGGTGCGGGTGCGGCAGCACCATGGCGGCCACGGGCAGCACGGCGGTGGTGAAGCGGTCGCGCAACCCGTACGCCAACTTCCGGAGCTCCATGGCGGAGATGGTGGCCGGGCGGCGCATCCGCGGCGCCAACGCGCTCAGCGAGCTCTGTTAGATTGATCTCCACCAGTTGGCCCAACGGCCAATTGGGTCCTTGATTTGCGCCCTGATCGGGGGCGCCCTGCCGCTCTCCTGGCTGATGGACCCCCGTCGCACAACACTATAAAGAGAAAGGTGGGGGCTGGGGTGCAAGGTACGAGGTTCACCGTAGCCGCCAGCGCCCCACCGAGGTTCCTAGCCCTAGCCTGATCGAGAAGGGTGCGCTGTAAGCGATGGGAAGTCCACACCGCCTTCACCATCGCCACTGGTCCGCGCCTACGCTGCTACTACCGTCGATGACCTAGCGGGCGCCTGCACAGCTTCCCCTACACCGACACATCGTGACCACCTTGTTGGCGGTGCCACGGCCGTGACTGCACTCGACGAGGTATATTACCAAGTCTGCTTATTTAAGTTGAGAATTTCTCCACTGATCTGCACCTATAGGTCCTACAAGTCTATCAATGGTATCAGGGCCAGGTTCTAGTGTGTAGATCTAGCAGATTGGGGTAGAAAACAGAACATAAATCAAGAATCAAGTGATTCAAATCGGATCAGAACCTAAACCTTAACCCTAACCCTAACCCTAGAAGAGTGGTCAGCGAGGGGAGAGACCTACCAGGGTTCTCCTCACCGCCGCCGGTACCGCCGTCGTGCGGGAAGACCGCGGGCGCTGGAAGAGAGCCGCCGCCTCGGCGGCGTTCTACGGCGCCGCGTACACGTGCGCAGGGCGCAAAGAGCACCACCGCGGTGCCGCTCGATGGCGCCGCGTGCGGCTCCGGCCGCACGCGTACACCGGCGAAGGGCGCAACGGCGGCACCGCCACCTCCTGCATCGCGTTCGCCCTTCAGATCTCGGTTGCGGAAGCTATGGTGTGTAGCGAAGAGAGGGAAAGAGCTAGGGTTAGCGTGTATCGGGGACTAGGGCACCGTCGCCTAGACCACTCGACGGTGGCGCACTCCGCGTAGGGCGAGTGCGCACGCCGGTGAGGGGACCGGCGGCGGCGCCGCTACACCGCTGCTCTTTTCGTTTCTGGCTGCAGTGGTGAAAGAGAAGAAAGGTAGAAATGAGTTGGGGTTAGGGCGCACCGCCGAGGCGAACGGGTTTTGATCTCACGAGAATGAAGGCTAACCGTCGGATGAAGATGGACGACTCAGAGAGATTCAAGCCAAAAGCGGCATAGGCGGGGTTGGAAAATCCCGACCCAGGCCTAGGTTGCGGCCTGTGCGCGGGGAGCGGGCACATGTGTGGGGGCGAAGCAAGTCGCTGGGCCGCCACTAGGTTGCCGCTGAGCCGCGCGCGCGGATGCACAGAGAAATGGGTCGCGCACTGTTTCCTCGGGCCAGGGCGAATGCATAGTAATGATTGTGAATTTGTTTATTATTTTTAGAAGTGAATTTTGATTAGTTTTTCAACTCTATTCAATTTTGAACCAACGGGATAAATTATTTAGAGAGTAGATAAGTACACATTAAAATGCTTCTGAAAAGTAGATAAATTATTTTTTATGTTTCCGCTGTAAAGTTTAATGCTGATTATCTTCTAACTAAATTCGAACCAACGGGAGAATTTAATTTAAAGAGCAGTTACTTTTAGTAAATTATGATTATATTTATCCTCTAATTAAATTGGAACCAACGGGAAAATTTAAATTAGAGGAGTAGTCTGATTTATTTATGATAAATTATGGTATTATTTTTTTCTGATCAACGTTGATGATAACAATATTATGATGAGTTTAAGATTGAAGTTTAAATCTCTGATAAATTTTACACCAAAATGGTCAATTTTTAAGAGAGTAGATAAAGACCAAGAAATGCTCCTGAACTAATAGAATGTATTTTATTATCATGTTTCGCTGCAATGATGTTGATTATCTTCTAATTAAATTTGAACCAATGGGAGAATTTAATTTTGAAGAGTAGTTATATGACTTTCAAGTTAATTTATGAGTTTTATGTATTAATTCTATTTTCTGCTCAACGGTGATATAGAATTGATGCAGAAGCATCTTGTAAGTTTTATTTTTTAACCGACAAGATCACTCGATTTCATGCCAACGGGCTATAATGCTGGGGTATGTAAATGGAAAGGCTTGAGTCAAGTCAGTTCAGGACAGTTTTTTGTTAGTTTACTAATTTTCTGATTAAATTGGAACCAACGGGAAGATTTAATTAGAAAATGAAGTAGAAGTGAATGTTTTAGTCATCATGACTAAATTTTTCGTTACGGTAATTTGTATATAGATTAATCCCGTATGGAGAGAAGTTTGGCATAGTACTTATGCTTGTCAATCCTGCATGGTGGGAGAAGTTTTGTGATGACTCATATGTTTTTTATCCCGCAAAGCGAGAGAAGTTTGGGTAGCTCTTATGCTATCCTAGTATTGGCCATGGCACAATAGAAATGCACCGTCGTGATCAATACTAATCAAAGGATGAGAAAAAGATGCAAGCGTGACTTGCAAAAGTACAGTTAATAAAAGACCTCATCGAGTTCTTGTAGTAGAATGAGGAAAGTGTACTCCTATACGGATTAAGAAATAACTTTATTTGCATGGCATAATCATGTGAATGAAGTAAGTCATAATTGTCTCCTCGTTCACAGTTTTCTGAATAGTTCTCGAAATTATGACAGTATAGTTCATGCCATATTTCGAGGGGGAGAATTGTGAGATGAATTAAGAGTAAGAATTAAGATCAATTAAGAAACTACTATTCATTAAGAGTGAGATAAAGATATTGATGAATATGTCCTCTTCATTAAGAGTGAGATACAGATTTTGTAAGAAACTGAGTGAGATAAAGATTTTGATGAATGTAATCGTCGGTCATAACAATGATACCCCTAAGCAGAGAAAATAGCTAAATTTCTAGATTTTTTAAAGTTCCGAGAGGAAGATAGCGTAGTCACCATCAAAGATATTAAAGCGGTGCTTAAAACACTATACAAGGTTTTAACAGATTGAACCCAAATAAGAAATTGAAAGATACACTATCTTTATAAAAGATGGGACGACCTTAGGGAGCACAGTATGTAGAGACCTATAACTTGAAGAGAAGCGGGACTGCGTGCCCACTTCAGTAATTCAAAACAACGAATTTCTCGATACCTGTTCATGTTGTATGACTTATACAACACTTATTGTTGGCTCTTCGAAGAAGATGAATAATATAAATAAGGATCTTATGATACAGGAGCCTGTAGAATCAATTGTCTCTTGGCAATGAAGAGCAACAACAGCCCCACATGAAAGTGCCAGTAGATGAGGCCCCAGAAGGTCTCAAAGAATTAGTAAACCAGTTTTCTGATGACTATGAAGTTTATGTTTGTGAAGAAATTCAAATGAAGGGTGATCCCACCTTATTTGAAGAAGCCATGAGAAACGTTTACTCGTTTGAATGGCAAGAAGCTATGGAAGTTAAAATGAATTCGATGAATACCAACGATGTTTGGGACTTAGAAGAAATTCCTAATGGAATCAAAACAGTAGACTGTGAAAGGGTCTACAAGACAAAATGTGACTCCAAAGGAGATGTGGAAAGATATAAAGTATGACTTGTAGCAAAAGGCGTTACGTAAAGAGAATGATAGATTACGATAAGAGTTTTCTCTCTAGTCTTATGCAAGAATTCTTTTAGAATTATAATGGTGTTATTGGCACATTATGATTTAGAGTTACATCAGATGGATGTAAAGACGACATTCTTCAACGGGGATTTATATGAAAACGTTTATATGGCACAACCCAAAGGTTTTGTCGTGGAAGAAAAAGAACGTATGAGATGCCGCCTGTAGAAATCCATTTATAGGTTAAAACAAGTCTCTAGACAGTAGTTTTTGAAGTTGATGAAACGATAAGAAAGTTTGGGTTTAAAGAAAATGAGAAGGACAATAGTGTTTATGCGAAGTTCTAGAATAGAAAATTATTTTTTCACAACATGTGTATAGATGACATCCTACTCACTAGTAGTAATGTTAATCTGTCATTGGAGAAGAAGAAGTCTTTGTCCTCAAGTTTCAATATGAATGATCTTGGTGAAGCCTCATTGGTTCT
Source organism: Miscanthus lutarioriparius (assembly GCA_904845875.1). Taxonomy (NCBI): domain Eukaryota; kingdom Viridiplantae; phylum Streptophyta; class Magnoliopsida; order Poales; family Poaceae; genus Miscanthus; species Miscanthus lutarioriparius. The sequence goes on along the minus strand of CAJGYO010000016.1, from coordinate 2,604,095 downwards.
AGAAATTAAAATTCACTGATATAGATGAAATAGGGTATTCGGACTATCGCAAAGGCATACTTAGAAAAGATTCTAAAGAAATAAAGTATGCATGCGAGTAAACCTACGCCTGCTCCTATAGTCAAGGGTAATAGATTTGGGACCTTTCAGTGTTCCAGGAACCGATATGAGATCGATCAAATGAACATGGTTCCGTATGCTTCAGCTGTTGGAAGCTTAATGAATGTACCGACACCGACGGTGAGGCCGCGCCGTTTAGCAGCGACGGAGAGGGGGAGGAGAAGGGCCGGCGAACAGGGCGAGGTCATCCACTCTCTTCTCTTCCCGCAGACTTAGATTCTCCTCTGACTTCGCCTCCGATCTATACAGAACCACCAATAATAACAGCGGTGGCGGCACAAGACCACGACGCGGAAAGAAAAAACCACTGCCGCCGATGCGTTCCGGCCTTCAGCGGATGAGCACCACGGGAAGAAGGAGGAGGAGAGGAAGTCGGGTGGCAGCAGTAGGTGCGGGTGCGTCAGCGCCATGGCGGCGTCGGCGACCACGGGCAGCATGGCGGTGGTGAAGCGGTCGCGCAACCTGTACGCCGACTTCTGGAGCTCCATGACAGAGATGGTGGCCGGGCGACGCATCCACGGCACCGATCGCGCTCAGCGAGCTCTGTTAGATTGATCTCCACCAGTTGGCCCAACGACCAATTGGGTCCTTGATCCACGCCCTGATCGGGGGCGCCCAGCCATTCTCCTGGCTGATGGTCCCTCGTCGCGCGGCGCTATATAGAGGAAGGTGGGGGCCAGGGCGCAAGGTACGAGGTTCACCGTAGCCGCTAACGCCCCACCGAGGTTCCTAGCCCTAGTCTGATTTAGAAGGACGCGCTGTAAGCGATGGGAAGTCCACACCGCTTTCACCGCCGCCACTGGTCCACGCCTGCTAGCGTCGACGAACTAGCGGGCGTCTGCACGGCTTCCCCTACACCGACACGTCGCAGCCACCTTGTTGGCGGCACCACGGTCGCGACTGCACTCGACGAGGTACATTACCAAGTCTACTTATCTAAGTTAAGAATTTTCCCACTAATCTGCACCTAGAGGTCCTACAAGTCTATCAAGCTCCTGGTGTGGTACCTGTCCCTCAACTCTGCCGCGCCACCACTCGGCCATCCTGGCCGCCTTGGAGGACGTCTGGGAGGCCGTCCTGGGCAGCGGCGAGCCCTGAGCTCATGCTCATGACCGACCGGCGATCGATCCATCCATCCGTCGCCGTACGTTAGCTTGTTTGTTCGATGGTCTTCTCCCGATCGATCCCTGTAAGAGTAAGATATGCATAGCTTGTTTGTTCGTGTCGTGACTAGTTTCCGTTTCTGTTCGTCCGCAAACATGTTGTGTCTTGTCCATTCCGTCAATGCAAATGCAGCTCGAGCATCATGGATGTTTGTAAATCTATGTTGGCGCGAGAATGAAGGAAACTTGACCAAACTGAACATGCATGCATGCATGCAACCAAAGCAAGTAGGCTCGCCATTGTTGGAGGGAGCAGCGGCTCCAGCTCCCGCCTCTGCCGCGCGTTCACGAGACCGAGGAAGTAGGCCGAGTCCGCGTGCGTGGCCACCTGCGCGACCGGGTGCGTGAGCCCGTTGCCGATGGCCACGCCGCGGAGGTTCACGCGCTGCGCCTCAGGAAGCCCCGCGTTCGCGTCCAAGATGTGTGCCCCCGCCGCGGGGTATACATGTCCAGATGGGCCAGGCCCGCTGGGCCAGCACGGGCCCGGTCCAAAAAAGCACGGCACTGGCCCGGTGCGGCACGGCCTGCCTCGTGCCCGTGCCTGGACCGGCCCAGCATCGTGCCCGTGCCTGGGCCGCCTCACCGGCCCGTAGTGCTGGCTCGGGCACGGCATGGTTTTTGGGCCGGCACGATGCGGCCCGCTATTTTCAATCGTTGGATCATCTTTTGATGAATATCAGCAGTTGGATGAAACCCTAGGTTTAAAACTAATCCCCCCACCTCTGAGTTCCCATCCTCAGTTCCTCACCCCGCCGCTTCCTCCGACTCCGTCACGCGCACGGGATGCGACTTCGCTCTAGGCTGCCGCTCCCCGCGTCTTCCCTCCTAGGCCGCCGCTCCCCGTTCCCCATTCCCTCCCAGGCTGCGCTCCCCGTTTCCCATTCCCTCCCGCAGCAGCCTCACGGCCTCCTTCACTGCAGCGGCTCCAGGGGCGGCGGCGAGACGCAACAACTCCAGCGGCGGCTCCTCTGCTCTCTAGGTCGACGGCGGAGTGGAAGACGACGGCGGCGCGAGGTCTGCAGCGACGTGGGGGAGCTGCACGGCGACTTCAGTGTGGCGGCGCGGTGGCGCAATGGCCTCTGTGTTGACGAGTTGGAGAGCGTGAGCGGCCTCGACGTGCGACGCGAAGGCCTCAGCGAGGAAGCGGCGGCACGATGGCCTCGCCGCGTCGGGCCAGGAGCGGCACGGGCACGCACGTGCTGCGGTGCCCAGCTGCACGACACGGCACGACTAATAGCCTATAGTGTCGTGCCTGGGCCAGGATGCTGGTATGGTGGCACTATGCGGCACGACACGCAGCGCCGCCGTGCCCCGTCGTGCCATGCCGTGCCGTGTCTGGGCGGCCCGTTTGGCCATGTGTGTGTAGGAGTATGAGTTTCTAACATTTATCCTTGAACTTCTAACAGGTACAATCACTAGCTTCTGTAGGAGTATTAGATTTTTTTTTGAAGGGTCTGGAGGGGCCGAAGCCCCTACAGTGATTTATTAAAACAAAGAAAGACAGTCTTAAGATTACAAGAGAGACCAAAGCTTAAGAGACCAAAAAAAAGAAAGTGTAGGAGTATTAGTTAGTGGTCTCATACCTCTGATTGAGCAATAGCCCAAACTTTTGAAATTACTCTACGAAGCAAAAGCAAAGGATTATACGATCTGCATGCATGGTGTCATCTTAGTTTGCAACAGGAGTGACACAAACACCAATAAAAGCATTTCCGTGGAGCTAGCATACATGTCGCCACATCCACGAACATTGATAAACAATTCAAACATCATGGCCGTCGTGCGCGTGTGTGTAATAATAAATAAACGAAGTTATTGTTCCATCAAGTACGAGAGAGATCGTTGACAAAAACACCAAAACATCAGCATCAGAACTCGGTCCAATGTACACGGTCTGCATTTTCGTCTAGTTGCGGCGCTGCACCAACCACCAAGGCTCCATTCCGCTTACACGCCAACATCTCTCCCCCAGGTCCCAACTGAAGGAGAAGTAGATAGAGAATAGAAGATGCAATCCATTTGCAGTACGTCAACAATGAATAGCTTAACGATGACTATCAGTTGCCCGGCAGGCCTGTCCCCAGCTACAACGACAGCCGGCGTCCAAGAACGCCGCCGCCGTCGTCGAGAAACCGATCCAAGTCGTCATCGAACGGCCACAAGAAATCATCGAATGGGCAGTCGCCGCCGCCGTCCTCCAGCGCCATATGATCCACCAGCCACGCGTCGTTCTCGTCCACGGTTGTCATGGTGGACGCGGCGTCGGCGCCGTCGTCGTCGAGCTTGTTATCGGCGGACGCCGCCGCCCCGTCCGACGTCTCCTGGTCCTGGTGGTGGTTACCGTCGTCGGGGGACGCCGCCCCCGGCCTGTTCCGCGTGGTGCCGGCCAGCGCGTTGAGCATGGTGGGCACCGCGTGGCAGTGGTCGGCGATGTAGGTGACGACGAGCACGCCGGGCTTGGCCGGGCTGCGCTCCACCAGCTTCCGGGCCATGCAGCTCTTGAGGCTGCTGCACTTGTAGTATCCCCTGATGTGCATGCACAAAAGTTGCATTCTGAATTTCAGATGCAACCTACTCATATTCCTAGATGGTTATGCATGGATATATGTACATGTCCAAACAAACAATACATACACGTACCGTGGATAGGGTGAGCCCTTGATAGGCTTCTGGCCGTACTTGCGCCATGCCCAGAGGTCCGAGGAGACGCCGCCGCCGGCCTCCGGCACCTCGCACACCACTTTCTTCACCTGCCTCTTCTTGCTGAAGCAATAATCATGCGTGCATGCATCAAATATCATCATCAGTTCGTCGATCATGCATGCAAAGTGAACCGCAAATGAAATGGCGGAAATTAAATCGTATGTACCGTACCTTCTCTTGGCCCTGGGACTGGGAGTGCGAACGCCCAGCTTGCGGCCGGGCTGCCTCCTCGGTTGGATCATCGGCCCGGACGTGGAGACGGCGGCGGCGGCGTTGGCCGGGAAAGAGAAGAGCACGTCGTGGCGGAGCTGCTGCCCAGCCCCAGACGATGACGACATCGTCTCGCGAGACGACGGCGTGATGGAGAAGGGCATGCGCAGCAGCTCGTGGTCCACGAGGTCCAAGCAGTCTAGGTCGCGCCGCGCCACCGGTTGCCCGAGGAACTCCTGGGCTGGCGGCGCCGTTGCCACCGCACGGCCGCCGCCGCCGCCGCCGCCGACGCTAGCAGCAGCAGCAGCTTCCCTTGGAGGAGCGTCGTCATCGTACCCTCGCCGCGGCGTCGTGGCTCCGCTGCTGCACGCTGCTGCTGCCGCCGTGCCGCCGCAGCTCCGCACGAGCGCCTGCAGGTCCCAGTCGTTGGAGCAGTCCATGGCGATCGATCGTGTGTGTGTGCGCGAAGGTGCGGGAGAGACCGGGAGAGGGTTCATATATATATATGGAGACGGTTGACTTTGGCATGGCGTGTGTATGTCATCACAGTGTGTATTAGATATTATAGATAGATAGATATAGCGCGTGCAGTGGCTGTGTGGTGCGGCGGGCGACCGACGAGCGACGAGCGACGAGCCGAGAGCGAAGTGTAAAGTCAAAAACGCAACGGCGGGCGCGGGCGGCGGCGATGTGTGTGCTCGCTGTCGCTCGCGCCGTCGCTGCCCGGTAGTGGTGGGCACTAATGAAGATCGCCCGCGATAGATTGCTCAGGGCACTCGACGACGACTCGCCGTGGCGGCCGGATCGGTCGCGATGGCGTCAGGATCCCGCACGCAACCTCGCTCTGTGCAGGCCTAATCCACACTGGTTTCACGTGTCGCCCAGCCCAGCCGCAACGCAACAGGCCAGGCGACATCTTCTTCCGTGCCTGCGTGCTGCATTGGGCGGCACTCGAGCTGTTCGTTCAGTTCCGTGTTGTTTTTTTCGGTTGACCTTGCTGCAAATGTCAAATGGGAGAGAACACCTGGCAGGGCAGCAAGTGGGTGGATGGACTGCAGAATAAACCTGGAATCATGCTTTCTATTTGGAGTTGTTTATTTACTTATTACATGCAAAGTGGCATTTGGCATGGAAATAAGCACAGTTTAATAATCCACATCATTGGCTTCGATCTCTTGGATCTGGCAGGCAGGCAGGCATCCATTTTGTTAGGGCCGGTTTAGATCCGAAAAATTTGGCAAAATGAGCACGGTAGTGTTTTCGTTGTTATTTGGCAATTAGTGTCCAATCATGGTCTAATTAGTCTTAAAAGATTCGTCTCGTGGATTTCGTCTAAACTGTGTAATTAATTTTATTTTTTATTTATATTTAATGCTTCATGCATGCGTCCAAAGATTCGATGTAACGGGAAATCTTGAAAAATTTGACGTTTTGGGAGGGACTAAACAGGGCCTTAGTGCTTTGACTTTCCAAAATGTCAACCCATCACCCATGGGTCGGAGAGGGATGGAGATTGAGAGCCATAAGCTAAAGCAACTTTTGCCATGCGTGTCACACTCAGGTACAGCACAGATAACCGGGAATCATTGTTCTTTAAGCACGCAGGCATGTCAGGCAAGCATGTGTGATGTGAGACGCCCACTCCAGCAGCACCGACCGGGGCACCGGGCCGGAGAACGAGAAGTGGCTGTCAGGCTGTGGCTGTCGTCCATGGATTGGATCCGTGGCAGATCACGCGTGCGCTTTGCGCTTTTCGGCGGCAAGCTAGTGCGCGCCCGAGAGGCGAGACGGCGAGACCGAGAGAGCGGATCGAGAGCGAGCGGAGCACACGCACACGCAGCTCCTGCCGTGTCGTGTCGCATGCCTGCCTATATATATATATATGCCTATGCCTACTCATTAGTGCGCGTGGTGGGCACCGTCCGGCCGCCCGGACGCTGGATGGATCATGGATGCACATGCAAAACATATGCATCTCATTCTCAGCGTCTGGACTGGACGCGTGCGGGATTGTCTCAAATTGATGTGTACTAGGCTCCATGAACGCGTGGTCCGTCCCCACGGTCTATAATCTTTGAACCATACTATATCGGAAGCCTTACGCAGGCATACTGCTCCAGTTCAATTTTTGGCATTTGTAACTGGAATGCTCGGCAGATATTAGTCTAATCAAGGATGGTTCGTCGGAAAGCTGTAAAGAAAACTTTATGCTATCGGCACTCGGCAGTGCTAGCGCCCCCGCATATGCCCTCCATTTCGCGCGCCCACGTGGGGGGCCGTGCTGTCCGAATGTCGTCCGTGGCTGCTAACCCCACACGGAGACCGCTCACGCCCCCTCTACTTCCCCGCTCGGACGCCTGCTACGGCAGGTGGATCCCAAACAGTAACACCCGATTTATTTTTAAAACATCTAAATAAAACATTTACACACATGTGTGAAGATAAATGAAATACTTGAAATATATGTTTGAAACACTTGAAATATGCGTCTGAAAACACTTGCAAAAACACCTGAAAACACTTGAAAAGCCATTGAAAAACATATGCAACAACCAGATAGAACACTTGCAACGTATATGTGTGAAACATATGCGACATCCATATAAACACACTTGTAACGTACGTTTGGAAAATAGATGAAGCTTTTGGAACAGACGCTTGCAACATCAGTGTACAACCATTGCAACATATGAAACATCCCGATCTACTTTTGCAATATTCATATGAAACACTTGCAACAGACCTCTGAAACACTCGAAACATACTTTTGCAACATTCGCTTTTAATCACAACATCTGCTCGCTGCTTTGGACGAATGGAGGCTCGGTGTAGGGCCGGCCGCGCATACCAGCAGCATGCCGAAGGCGGCACTAGCGGCGGTGATGTGCCGGCAGGTATCCACCTTGGAGAACACGTGCAGGAGATGGAGGGAGGCAAGGCGGATGCGGATGCGGAGGTAGCGTGGCTAGCTGGGTAGAGGGCCGCCAGGGATGGCTCACCACGGTTATTGTCCTATGGCCGCGACGAGCAGGAAAACGGGGTGGCGGGGGATTTGCTCGACGAGCATGCATAGGGGGGACTACGAGCCTAAGGCGACGTTGGTGAAGCTAGGAGCGGGGCGCGAGAGGGGCAGAAGGAAAGGGAGCAACGACAACTGGGGAGCTCCGGGCTCGGGCGGCCCTGTCCGCGCGTGCGAGCAGCAACCAGAGAGGGAGGGAGAGCGGCGTGACGAGAGAAGGGTGTGTGTGTGTGTGTGTGAGAGAGAGGGAGCTGACATATTGGGCTCCGCAGGCCCAGGAAGGCTAGCGCTTGCGGTTGGGCACGGTGGAGAGGGTGGCCAGCGCCGGGCGATGAGCAGGAAGTCAGAGCGAGCGATGCTGGGTGAACGAGAAAGGAAAGTGGACGAGTAATACGGATATTTAGGAGAGAATGTTCCGTGAGTAGAGGGATGTGAGGCTGTTGGCCACCACGTTGAGTCCAGAGATTCTGTTAATGCTATTGCCAAGGCAACAAAAATGTAATGCTCACATATAGGGGGTCAGATAATCTTGAAAACCATGGATTATTCAGATGTTGATTTAAGAGGGTGTGTGTGGATAGTAGGAAGTCCACTATAGGCTATATTTCCGGCCTTGTTGGAGGAGCAATTTCTTGAGAAAGCTCCAAGTAAAGTATAACATCATCGTCTTTTCATCCTTGTTGGAGGAGCAATTTCTTGCAAAAGCTCCAAGTAAAATATAACATCATCGTCGACGATACAAGTTGAAGTTATCGCTCGTTTTGAGGCAACAGGTGAGGCGGTCTGGGTAAAGAATTTGTCTCGGATGTAAAAGTACAAAATTTCAAAATCACTTACGTCGTACTATGACAATCAAGCTACAATACTATTTTTGAGTAACAATAAATGAATTGTTGTCTAGAAGCGATGTATTATTTGTGAAAGATAGAACCTAGGATCATACTATAAAAGTTAATTAAGCACATAAGTACTTGGTTGATGCTCGCGGATCCAGTTCCTCACCTCACCGCAATTCCTCTCCTCCCGACTCCCCCTCTTGGTATTCGCTCCACAGCTCTACCAAACGGCGGCACTCCGTCTATCGTAATCAACCAGGATCGAGTCAATCAATAGTCAATACTACAATCTAGTGGATATTTTCAACCAGGATTTGGCATCGCGGACAAGATTTGGATGGGTGCCGTGGTGCCCACGGACCACCAACAAAAATACAAAAATAATGCGCGCGCGAGCCGACCGAGCCGTGTGTCACGAAATGGGCCTTATGCCATGCGTAGTGTTGGGCTGCACTAGCTAATGGGCCCGTAAGACGACGTGTATGTCGCAGGGGTGTATTTCTTGGGCTTGGCCCAGTAGCGTTTGGTACCCGGACTAAATACTTGCTGTGTGGGCGGTTGGGCGGACAGCAATAATTAAAACCTAATCTCCGATTCTTCTTTCTCCTTCCGGTGCTGACCGGCCTCTGAGGCGGCTTGCCATGCTCCTCGCCGTGTGTGTATGCCGGCAACCCTTCCTTGTATCCTGAGAGCGTGACATTTGGTACCAGAGCCTCCCGATCCCATCGCCAGTACCGGATCTGTAAAATCCCGGATGCTTCCATCACCGCCGCCGCCGATTCAGAGTTATCGCGCGGTCGTACACCGGATTCTTCCATCACCGCCGCCGCCGATTCGTTCTCATCGCCGTTCAGTTCGTCCACCACCTCCTTCCCCTACCTCCATCATCACCGATTCTACCGTGCCGCCAGTTTTTCCCCTCTTCCCCCATTCCTTCCCCACCACCATAGCCGATTGATTCCCAGCTTTTCATCGATCCACCACCAAATCCATTTCCGTCACCCCACTCGCTGGGCGCGCAAAACCCGAACCCCCAACCCTCACCTCCCGCATGGCGACCGCCGAAGAGAAGCTCGATGCGCTCAGCGCGCATATGAAGTCCATGCTCCTGCTCATGGAGTCCTTCAATCGTTGGCGTCTTGAGGTAGATCACGCATCCACCGAGCTGACCATGGAGATCAAGACTCTCACGTCGCGCGTGGCAGCGTTGGAAGCGAACAATGCTCCGCCATCGGCCCTGAAGCGTGAGGAAGAGGGGCGGGCCATGGGCCACGGCGTCGTCACATCACCACAGGGGAATGAAGGGGGGACTCTCATCCTCACTCATCCCCTGGCCAATGGTCAGTTATCCTCCTCCACCTCCCTAGTTCATTACCCTGTTGCGTCTTCCCACAATGAAACCCGTTTACCTAAGGCCCAGTTTCCCAAATTTGATGGGTCTCATCCAAAAGTCTGGAAGGAAAAAGCAGAAAAATACTTTGATATGTTCAATGTCCCGGTCCATCGCTGGGCTCAGTATGGTACCCTACATTTCAAAGGGCATGTTGCCTTATGGTTACAAACCTATGAGGCACAGCATGGGGTGGATAACTGAGTTGATCTCTGTATTGCTATTGAATCCAAATTTAGGAAAGACCTCTATCAAAACTCCATGCAAGAATTACTGAGCATTAAGCAAATCTCTGATGTTTAGGATTATTACGATAGGTTTCAAACTGTCATGCATAAAGTGCTGGTGCATAACAACCATTTAGATGATGTGTTTTTTGTTAGTAAATTTCTTCAAGGCTTGCATTCTGACATCCGCGCTGCTATTGTTTTACATAAGCCGAGAACAGTTGATGTGGCCTTGTCATTGGCTCTTATGCAGGCTGATGTGTTGGAATCTCAACCAAAGAATTTTGTCAAGCGCAATTATCACAACTACAACAAGTATCCTGGCAAACCACCACCAGCCGCAGCTCCTGGTGTTCTGGGAGCACCACCAGCCGCCGACATGAAACCAAAGTGGGAAGACAAGCTTGCAACATTGCGAGCTCAGCGGCGTGCACAAGGCCTATGTATGAAGTGTGGTGAGAAATGGGGTCGCAATCATAAGTGCCCTGATAAAGTCGCTCTGCACGTCTTGGAAGAGTTCATGGAGTTGCTTTTAGAAGACAGCATGCCTGAACAGAATACTTTAGATTCTAGTGATGACGAGGAAGCCGTGTTTGCTCTGTCTCAGTCCGCCGCAGTCGGTGTTTCAAGCAAGAAAACTATCAAGCTCCATGGCATTGTCAAAGATCAAGAACTGCTCATCCTCATTGATTCGGAGAGCACCTGCACATTCATTAGCTCCAAAACGGCTACTGCCCTCAACTGTGTCTTGGTGCCTGCTCCTCCAATTCAAGTAGCGGTGGCAAATGGTGAAAAACTTCAGAGCACCCATCAGGTCCTCAACTTCAGCTGGTGGTCTCAGGGGCATACATTCACCACTGATGCTCGTGTGTTGCCCTTGCAGTACTATGATATGGTGTTAGGTATGGACTGGTTAGAACAACACAGTCAATGTGGATACACTGAAAAGGAAGTTGTTGAGGTACTCCTATTAGGGCAGCAGAATCAATTTAAAGGGTGTCAAGGATACCTTATCTAGTTGTCCCAAAGTGAAAGTTAGGAAAGTACAAGGCCTTATCAGGAAAGGTGGCATAGCTCAGATAATCCACTTATGTCAAGTTACACCACCTCTACCTCCTGACACTATTCCTCTGCCAGTACAGTAGTTAGTGGACAGTCAGGCTCATCTCTTCAAGGACCCTGATTCCTTGCCGCCCTTTAGGGAGTTTGATCATCAGATTCCTCTGCTAACTGGTGTGAAGCCTATAAATGTCAAGCCATACAGATACTCACCGACACAGAAAGATGAGATCGAGCGTCAGATCAAAGAAATGCTCTCCAATGGCATAATTAGGCCCAGCCACAGCCCTTTTGCTTCCTCAGTGATCTTGGTCAAGAAGAAAGATGGCAGTTGGCATTTTTGTGTTGATTATCGGCAACTCAACAATATCACTGTAAAAAACAAGTATCCATTACCTATGGTCGATGAACTGTTGGACGAGTTAAATGGAGCAGCTTGGTTCACCAAGTTAGATATGCGATCAGGCTATCATCAAATTCGGTTGGCTCCTGAAGATGAGGCAAAAACAGCCTTCCGTACTCATAGTGGACACTGGGAGTTCCGAGTCATGCCGTTTGGACTCACAAATGCTCCAGCTACCTTTCAAGCCTTGATGAACACCATCTTCCAACCACTGTTGAGGAAATGTGTCCTGGTTTTTGTGGATGATATCCTTATTTACAGTCCAACATTGGAGACTCACCTAGATCATCTGCAACAAGTCTTCAACATCCTAAATGCTCATCAGTTCTTGCTTAAGAGGTCTAAGTGTTCTTTTGCTCAACAACAGTTAGAATATCTAGGTCACATCATTAGTGCTCATGGTGTGGCTACTGATCCTAAGAAAATAGAGGCTATGGCTAATTGGCCTCCACCATCAGACACCAGGCAGTTGAGAGGCTTTCTCGGACTATCTGGCTATTATAGGAAGTTCATCAAGAATTATGGTCTCCTAAGTCGACCTCTAACTGACCTATTAAAAAAGGATGTTATATTTCATTGGACCCCACAACTGCAAACATATTTTGACACCTTGAAACAAGCTCTCATTTCAGCACTAGTGTTAGCATTACCAAACTTCAACAAAGCCTTCACAGTTGAGACCGATGCTTCATCCACTGGTATTGGTGCAGTGTTATCTCAAGACTCACACCCAGTGGCTTACCTCAGTAAGGCCCTTGGGCCCAAAGCTCAAGCACTCTCAACATATGAGAAGGAATGCATGGCACTCATTCTGGCAATCACCAAGTGGAAGCCTTACCTTTAGCACAAGGAATTCACCATTATCACTGATCACAAGAGCCTCATTCACTTGGGGGAGCAGAAGCTGCATGAGGGTATGCAACAAAAAGCTTTCATCAAGCTATTGGGTTTACAATACAAAATTCTATATAAGAAAGGCTTGGAAAACAAAGCTGCAGATGCTCTATCAAGACAAGCTGAGCCTGTATCGTTGACTGCTATCACTGCAAGCACTCCAAAGTGGTTGGAGATCATTTTGGAGGGGTATCAGCAAGATGACCACACCAAACAGTTGCTCACCGAGCTCAGTGTTACTGGCTCCAATGACAAGGGCTTTACTCTTAGTGATGGGCTGATCAAGTACAAAAATAGAATCTAATTAGGAAATCATAAGGAAGCACAACAAGCTGTCTTATTGGCTCTTCACTCTAGTGGCTTGGGAGGACACAGTGGCATTACTGCCACATATCACAAGGTAAAATCACTGTTTGCCTGGCCACATATGAAGCAGTCTATCACAGATTACATTAATGCTTGTGAGGTATGTGCCCAAGCTAAACCTGAGCACTGCAAATTACCTGGTTCACTGCAACCACTTCCAGTTCCTACACATGCTTGGCACACCATTAGTTTGGATTTCATTGAGGACTTGCCTAAATCCAAAAGCTTTGACACTATCCTAGTTGTCATTGACAAACTCACCAAATATGCTCACTTTATTTGTTTAGGCCACCCCTATACTGCCTTATCTGTAGCTCAAGCTTTCTTGGCCAATGTGTACAAACTGCATGGCTTACCTTCCATCATCATCTCTGATAGAGATAAAATTTTCACTAGTACCCTTTAGCAAGAACTATTCAGACTCACCGAAACAACGCTCAATATGAGTTCGGCCTACCATCCACAAACCGACGGCCAAACCGAATGATTGAATCAATGCCTTGAAACCTATCTCCACCGCATGGTGCATTCCTGTCCCCTAGAAGTGGGCACAATGAATTCCATTGGCTGAGTTTTGGTATAACACGACCTATCATTCGGCACATGGACACACACCATTTGAAGCTTTGTATGGCCACCCTCCCAAACACTTCAGCATCACAGCCAAAGACACTTGCATAGTTTCTGATCTTGATGACTGGCTTCAGTCCAGAACCACTATGATGCAGCACATCCAGCAGAATCTAGCTCGGGCACAGCAGCGCATGCAACACCAGGCAGATAAGCTTCGCCAAGAACGAACCTTTGCTGTGGGTGACTGGGTGTATGTTAAACTGCAACCTCACAATCAACAATCAGCTCAGCGCAGATCCAATCACAGACTCAGCTATAAGTATTTTGGCCCTTATCTGATTTTACAAACTGTTGGCAAGGTTGCTTATAAGATCCAACTTCCAGCCACCAGTCAGATTCATTCGGTCTTACATGTCTCTCAACTGAAGAAGGCCTTGCCTCCGAATGTGTCTCTGTCTACTGATGATGAACTGCCGTTGCCGCTCACTATGGACACTCTCCCACCATCTCAGATATTGGCTGAACGTCTAAGTCTGGTTGGGCGTCATGTTACTCCTTTTTGCTTGTGCAGCGGGAGTCATGTCCGATGCATTGGGCAACCTAGGAACCAGCGGTTACCATCTCCGACCTCATCCCCAGGACACTGGCCACGGTGACTACGGCATCACGAGGACGCGCTGCAGCTTAAGGAGGAGGGATTGTCATGAAATGGGCCTTATGCCACGCGTAGTGTTGGGCTGCACTAGCTAATGGGCCCATAAGACGACTTGTATGTCGCAGGGTTGTATTTCTTGGGCTTGGCCCAGTAGCGTTTGGTACCTGGACTAAATACTTGGTGTGGGCGGTTGGGCGGACATCAATAATCAAAACCTAATCTCCGATCCTTCTTTCTCCTTCCGGTGCTGACCGGCCTCTGAGGCGGCTCGTCGTGCTCCTCGCCGTGTGTGTACGCCGGCAACCCTTCCTTGTATCCTGAGAGCGTGACACCGTGCTACCTCTCGATCGATCGGTTTGGACGACGGAGGGGTCGTCGGTCGTCCGGTCATCTTCGTCTCTCCTCGTCGTCGTCGTCGGTGCAACTTGAACGCGCGCTAGCTTTGCGATTGGAGCCGTATCCAGCTAGCGTCGTCGCAGGGGCGAAGATACGTGAAGGCATCGGGGTCGGCCGACACCAACGACTTTGTCGTAGCCAGTTATAGCCAGCGATTTTTCACCACGTTGGACCCCAGTAGAAAATATGTTGGACCCCAGTGACTTGGCAGCCCAGCGGTTCGGCACATCTTCTACTTCCTAGACCTGGAACGTGATTACATTACGTGAATGTAAATTGCAACCAGATATTGTACAGGCAGCAGCCCAGAAGGCCAAACGTTTGCCTCCAGCCTCCGCTACAGCCTGGAGCCCTGGACTGAGTAGTCGTCGTTTCATCTTCTGATCTCCATTGTTCTAGCATTTGGCATGCGGCGCCGGTGCCCAGCGCCCAGCGGCCGCTCGTTCGTTCTCTGTCTCGTGTCTCAAAGACGCTAGGCACAAATCACAGTGACGACTTGCTGGTGGCCGGCAGCGATAAACTCTCTGCCCATCTTCTGTCTGCCTGTCCTGGTACCCCAAATACCCTATTCTGCAATTGCTAATTAAAACAATCTAGTCCGAAATATGAGGTCTTACGGCTTTCCACCAAAGAGCGTACTCTTTCATTCTGTGAAATGTCTTGTACCTATCTACTTTAGTATAGCTTGCATAGTTGCATTTCAATAATCACTAGTGACTTTTAATAGTAGGGTACTTGCACATTAGTAATTTAGTATTTATCTGCTTTAATTTTTATTACGTGACTAATTTCATAGGTAATCAAAGCACGTTGGAAAGATTCTTTAAAAGAAAATTACCGGCAACAAGTGATAATAAGAATAATGATGAAGATACTTCAACATGAATAGTTCACTAAATATGATTGCCTAGAGTATAGTGAAAACATGGATATGTGTTTTTGTTTATATTGTTACTTGTTCAGATATTGCAATAAGGGACAAGGTGGGAATGATGCATTTATAGTAGATGGCTGGAATATCTGATAGGCTTAGAGACCATGTAAGCAAAAAGGGTAATAGTTTTCATAACGGCTACGAAAAGATGCGATAAATTGTTGAAGCCCGGACTATCGATTAATGTATTATATTGTTGCATCCTATAAGCTACTTATATAAGTAGTTGAGTACCGACTCTGACCCCGGTGACCATTTATTCTGGCTTCGCCGTCGTCAGTTCGCAATTGGATATATATATATATACACACAACATCATGGATCACACGGAACAGATGCGCATCTTCGCATTGCGTGCCGCATTCGTCCTTTTTTCTCTTCAACGGACCCATTTTGGCCGGTTTTATTGCTTCGTATTCGTCCTTGCCGCCTTTCTAGTACTACTAATAGTACAGTACATACTAATAGTACAGTACGTAGTAGCACGTACGACGTACAGTTCTGGTCAACTAGTTACATTACATATATCATAGCTCATGGGTGATCTAACACTGCACGCAAACGGAGTTTGAATGCCATTGTTTAGCGCTTCAGCATGCCTGATGATAGCACGTCCTCACTCCGTTCCAAATTATAATTTATTTTGACTTTTTATATATTTATTTTACTATACATCTAGATATAATAATATATCTATATACATAGCAAAATTTGAAAAAAGGGGTAGTATAGAAGAAGATTTATTTGACTTTTAACCAGTTCTTGTTTGTATCATGTCTAGACCGCTCATCATGCCCGTAGCACTAATACTGACAGGAAAGTGTAAGAATACATTTCAAGGTTGCAAAAATACTGATGGAGAACCACTGATGGACATATACTTACAACAAAAGCTGTTCTGATGCTGTGTCCAAAACTCCAAATGCCTTTACAACAAGAGTAATAACAATATAATACTCTTTACTATTACAACTACAACCATTATAACAGCTGCAAGTAATACTGTGTCAACATGACTAGCAGTCCAGTGCTTGCAAGCAAGAGTGCTGCAAATAAATTGCGAGTGTCTACCTACTTAAAATAAAATAGAAAAGTTAGTTAGAGAGAGAGAGAGTTCAGACTTACTAAAATGAAATGCCAGATTCACCATAAACCAGTACGTGTTTACATCTCCTATAGTTAGTGTCATGCATAACGAATCAATCCGTTCAAACAGGAAAAAAATAAAACTAAATATTTGTTCTTTCTTCTTACAATGCTGCAGTCACAATTCAATTGCTGACTTTTTAGTCGTCTCAATGCCAACTATGAACCACCACCAAAGTTGTGATGTAAACATGAGAATCGAAGATACTCAAAGTGAAGAAATCATATCCATCTTATGATTTGTGAGAACACTCGCTCTATGTTATAGCAGTACACATACTGGTACACAGGCATGTACTCGTATTCGACACTACTGAGACTCAAAAATCACACAAGCAATAACAGAACATGCTTTAATAAATGAAACAAGAAAAAAAAAATTACCCAGAGTCCCAGACTAGCAGCAAGCAAAAAGCGCCGGAGGCCAATTGGTAGGGTTCATTTGTCTGCATATAAAAGAATATCAGGACGTGAGGGGGGAAAGGGCAGGTACCTCTGAAAATTGTGGAGAACAATGTCTATCGACTTCGTTCGTTAGAAATTAGGCACTTCACACAGCAGACATAATATTAGGAACTGGGACCAGATCTGCCTTGGTAACTGAAACACTGACTGCCATGGGAAGTTGGGAACAGGGGCAAACAAGAGGTCTGTCTTGTTTTTCAGTGACTCAACTACGCAATGGTTTGCCTTGAGCCTGAATGCACGCATGAACCTGATCAAGAATTTCTCGTAAGTACTGATGATCAAATATTAACTCAACAATAAAAATCAAATATTAAAAGGTAAAGCGGCTCATATTGAAGCGAACAGAAATGTAAGGATAGTAGTACAAAACATGTTAACCGAGCACCTTACAAAAAAAGAGTCTAAGGTACCTTACAAAAAAAGAGTGAGTCTGTGCCTACAGGATTGGCATTTTCTTATTCATCAAGCACCACGACAGCTTTCTTCAGAACGTTGGTCCCGAGATCTCCCGCACGGGTGAGCCAACTGCTCATCGTCGTTACCGACCGCACACACTACGGCTAAAGGTAGTAGAGGAATGGAGAACAGAGCGCACACACATAGCACAAGCACCAGCATTGCCCGAACTCTGCAGAGGAGATGGCAAAACTGAACTCGCTCACTTTACTAAGTTGCAGTGGGAAGCTATATATACAACTCTACCCATCTAATCCTAGTACACAGACATGTCAGGTTGTCATGCTGCTACAGTGACTAGATGTGACAGCATGGCTGACTTTAGCGCCTACCCCTGCTGTGGCTACAGTGTGGCAGGGGAGCCTTTCGACGCCTGCTCCTGCTGTGGCTACAGTGCGTCAGGGGAGCCTTTCGGCGTCTGCCCCTGCCGCGCGTACAGAGATGGGAGAGCAGCAAATTACTTTACAATTCTTCTCCCAACCATGCTGCTAACCCAAGAATCTCCACCATGCCGATCATCTTCTTCAGCCCCGTGAAACGAAGACGGCCGAGCGGCTTAGTGAGGACGTCCGCGAGTTGCCGACCAGTTTCGACGAACTCGATGATGATCTGCCCTCCATCGACACAGTCCCTAAGAAAGTGGAATTTGATGTCGATGTGCTTGCTCCGGTCGTGGAGAACCGGATTCTTCATGAGGGCGATGGTGGGCTGGTTGTCCACCATCAGTGCTGGTGGGTGGGCTTCCACACCAGTCAGCTCGCCCAACAGCCGGCGCAGCCACACAGCTTGACACGCCGCTATGGCCGCCGCCACGTACTCTGCCTCACACGTGGACAACGTCACCATCTTCTGTTTCAGCAATAGCCATGAGATTAGAGCCGACCCGAGGAAGACGAGCACGCCAGAGGTCTTCCACCTTCCGTCGATGTCCCCCGCCATGTCTGCTTCGCTGAATACAGTAAGCTACAGCCCACTTCCATCGGTCTTGGGGAAGATGATCCCCTGATCCACCGTCCCCTTGACGTAGCATAGCAGTCGCTTCACCGCAACCCAGTGATCCTCTCGGGGATCCTCCATGAAGCGGCTGACATAGCCCACGATGAACACAATGTCCGGCCTCGTATGGACTAGGTAGCGCAGACCGCAGATGATGCTCCGGTAGAGTGCTGCATCTACCCTCACCGCGGTACAGGCCTTCGTCAGCTTCAGCCGCTCCTCCATCAGAGTCACGCACGGCTTGCACACAGCCATGCCGCTCCGCTCCAACAGCTTCAAGGTGTACATGCTCTGACCGAGCATGAGCGCCTCCATCTCCTGTCTCACCTCGATGCCGAGGTAGTAGGAGAGCGCGCCGAGATCGCTCATTCGAAAACGAGCCACCATCTCGCGCTTGAAGCTATCGATGTCCTCCGCACGCGCGCCGGTGACGATCAAGTCGTCCACATATACGCCGACGACGAACTCCTCCTTCCCCCATCGCCGTGTGTAGAGCGCGTGCTTGATTGCGCACCGCGTGAACCCAAGATCGCCTAGCGTGGTGTCAAGCTTGGCGTTCCGCGCTCGTAGGGCCTATCGTAGCCCGTAGAGCTGAAAGGTCCTTATGTGGTTTTGGTAATTGAGTGACAACTTAGGTGGACTAATTGTGTTTATGTGAGATACACAGGTGATTAGTCCACAGGTATATATGTGTGAGCAACATATGCCATGAAGGTGAAAATAACTTGGAGATGTTGCAAAGCTCACACATGTGATGATGAAGGAGCTCATTGCAAATGAGACATGACATTGAGTCCTGTGATCAGGGTGGAGAAGATCAAGACATGACTTGGCTTGATGGACCGGTTGCAACCGTGAAGGGCAAGATGGAGGCTTTGGAGTGATGGACCGCGTGGCGGTAAAGCTTAAGCAAGACTTGGAGTCGATGGACGAAGGCAACGGTGAAAAGCAAGTGAAGTCAAGATCGATGAACCAATATGATCACGTGATGATATGAAGTGGATCATATCATTGTTGATCATGTTGGTGCATGTGTTGCATCAACATTTGACGAGATGGAATGGAATGCACAAGGCAAAGGTATAACCTAGGGCATTTCATTTCACCGGTCATAGGTGTGTAGAGAAGTTTATGACCAGGTTTAGGATAGATGGCCATACTATCAAGAGGGGCAAACTCGTTTGCATATCGGTTATCTAGTGCCACTCGAGTGATCTAACTTTACATCGTCGCTAGGATCGAGTGGCGTGGAAAGTTGAGTGACTAATCCTTTAGGAAATGATTGTAAAAATGCTAACACACATACACTTGGTGGTGTTGGCATATTTACAAAGGAGATGAAGTTGGAGTTGATGTGGATCAACTCGGCGATGAAACGGAGGCGAGAAGGGTTGGGAACTCCACCGGCACCCTATACAGAAAAGACAGGGTCTCACAGAGTGGACCGGACGCTGGTCACGTGGTGACCGGACGCTGGGGTCCTACGTCCGGTCAGTGGCGGCAGAGAGCGTGTAGGCGTCGGTCTTCGACCGGACGCTAGCGCTGAAAGTGACCGGACGCTGACAGGGTGTGTTCGGTCAGGCTAACGTATGGTGACGTAGGCGACGCAGAGAAGGTGGAGAAGGACCGGACGCTGATGCTGCGTCCGATCATGACCGACCGGACGCGTCCGGTCGCAGCTGGTACCTTACTGGAAATGACCGGACGCTGGGGTTGCTGCGTCCGGTCATTCTCTGTGCAGTGTCCGGTTGTAACTTGACCGTTGAGATTGGGCGATCAATATTTGAAGCAGGGGACACATGGCGT
Source organism: Miscanthus lutarioriparius (assembly GCA_904845875.1). Lineage (NCBI taxonomy): Eukaryota > Viridiplantae > Streptophyta > Magnoliopsida > Poales > Poaceae > Miscanthus > Miscanthus lutarioriparius. The sequence continues at coordinate 2,584,275 of CAJGYO010000016.1, read as the reverse complement.
GCATCGCACGACCGGACGTTAGGGTCTAGCGTCCGGTCGATCTGACCGGAGCCTCCAGTCGTCCCGAGTTTTGCCCAGTGAAGGGGTAACGGCTAGTTTAGCCCGTGGGGCTATAAATAGAAGGTGGTCTCAGCCATGGCCGAAGTTAAGCACCTCGGGGGACTTTGTGTCCATACTTGAGAGTGCTTGGGAGCCCTCCATCTCACATATACTTGATAGTGATCATCCGACTGTGTGACAGCGATTCTAGTGCGATTGCATCGTGAGGTTGCATCGAGTGGCACTAGGTGATAGAGTTGCAAGCTGGTGGTGCTTGTTACTCTTGGAGGTTGCCACCTCCTAGATGGCTTGGTGGTGGTCTCCGTTGAAGCCCGCAAGAAGCTTGTGCGGTGCTCCGGAGAAGAGCTTCGTGAGGGGCATTGTGCTCGCCCCGCGGGAGCCACGAAGAGCAACTCTAGTTGAGCGTGTCATTGAGCTACCCTCACTTTCGGGGTAGGTTCTTGCGATGCCCGACGTGCGGGATTGGTGGGTGATGCCAATTAGACGCCGAACCTTCAAGTGAGCGGTCGACACAACGGAGACGTAGCGTGTTGGCAAGCACGTGAACCTCGGGAGAAAATCACCGTGTCAACCTTGTTCTTCCCATTGGTTTGCAATCCCCATACACAAGCTTGTGATTACTTTTATATACATTGTGCTTGTGTAGTTGCTCTTGTAACTAGTTAGCTTGCGTAGCTCACTAGTTACCTTCTTGCTTGTGTAGCATAGAAGTAGCTCCCTTGCGTGGCTAATTTGGTTTGTGTAACCTTGTTAGTCACTTTACTTAGTTTGTGTAGCTAAGTATTTGCGCTCTCTAATTTGGCATTGGTTGCCTTGTTATTGAGCATTGCTGGTGAGCTTAGTTGGCTTTATGCTTTTGCTTATTAGCATGTGTAGGAGCTCCCTCATTGCTTGAAATACTAGTGGCATAGGTTTGTGTGACCTTGCTCCTAGAATTGGTTAAGTGAGCTCTAGCTAGTCCGGCACCTTTGTTGCTTAATTAGGATCTTTGCAAGGTGCTAGACAACATAGATAGAGGGGTGTAGTCTTGGCTAGACCGATAGTTTTAATTCCGCACGTGTTTCGATTAGCCGACGCGATTAAGTTTTAGAAACGACTATTCACCCCCCTCTAGTCACCATCTCGGCCCTACAAGAGCGCCTTGCGCTGTTGGAGCACCCTATGCTCCGCTCCCTTGATGGCGAAACCCGGAGGTTGCCTGACGAAGACCGTCTCCGCCAGCTCTTCATTGAGGAAGGCCGATTTTACGTCCAGGTGATGGACGCGCCAGTCCTTCGCTGCTGCCAAAGCCAGCAGCAATCGAATAGAATCTAAGTGCGCTACCGGCGCAAAGGCTTCCTCGAAGTCGTTGCCCTTGCGTTGGACAAAGCCTCGGGCGACGAGGCACGCCTTGTGCTTGACAATGGCGCCACGCTCGTCCCGTTTGACCTTGTACACCCACTTCAGGCCGATCGAAGGGCATCCTGGAGGTGGATCGACGAGCTCCCAAGTCTCATTTTCCTCGATCGCCTTCATCTCCTCCAGCATCGCCCGTCGTCAATTTGGATCACGCTCGACTAGTGCGAACGTGGGTGGTTCCTATGCACTGACAAGAAGCAGCTCTGGGTCATTGAGCGGCCGACCCGCTAGGCCTGAGGACCCTGTGCCACCGACGATGTCATCCAGCCTATGGAACTGCACCTCCTCACCATCGTGAAAAGCATCCACAAACTCTGTGATGTCGCTTGGAGGTGAGGCGAACTCGATCGGCGTCGATAGAGTCCCCTGTTCCGCCGAAGTGGTCGGCACAGCACCTGGAGTGCTCGACACCCTGGCTGTAGTGCTCGGCACTACTCCTAAACCGCTCGTCACCACTCCTAGAGTGGTTGGCACCACTGCAAGAGTGCTCGGCACCAGTCTTGGAGTGGTCGGCACCATTGCAAGACCTCTCGGCTCCGCTACGAGAGCGTTCGGCACTCGTCCTAGAGTGGTCGGCACTACTGCAGGACCACTCGGCACCCCTCTTGGAGTGCTCGGCACCCCTCCTGGAGTGCTCAGCACCACCCCATGAGTGCTCGGCTCTAATGCTGGAGTGGTCGGCACCTCCTCTCTAGCGTCTCCACCACCGTGGATGACCAAGTGCTCGACAATGAAGGTGCTGGTGAAGCCGCCAGCTTCCCCCATGCCCAGACTGTCCTAGTCCTAGGCCGCCTTCTCATCGAACACTACGTCGCGTGAGACAACCACCTTGCCTCCGCATGGGTCGTAAAGCCAGTACGCCTTGGTACCTTCCTCGTAGCCTAGGAGCACCATCGGTGTGCTCCTGTCCTCCAGCTTGGTGAGGACCAGCTTCGTCTTCCTGATGTGGCCGATGCAGCCGAATGTCCGGAGGAAGAACTTGCTCGGCTTGCGCCCATACCAAGCTTCGAACGGCGTCACGCCCTTCAGGGCCTTTGTGGGTGCGCGATCGAGGATGAACACCACCGTGGTCACTGCCTCACCCCAGAACCATGCCGACATGCTCTTGGCCTTCATCATGGATCGAGCCATGCCAACCACCGTCTGGTTCCACCGCTCTACCACGCCATTTTGCTGAGACGAGTATGGGGCGGTGTGGTGTCACACCACACCCTGACCCGCGCAGTACGTAGTGAACTCCACCGAAGTGAATTCGCCGTCGTGATCAGTTCGCAGCATGCGCAGCTTCTTGCCGCTGTCCACCTCCACGCGCGCCTTGAACTTCTTGATCGCCTCCACTGCCTCATCCTTGCTCGTCAGGAGTTGCAGCCACATATAGCGACTGCAATCATCCAAGCAGGAGAAAGTACCGCCGACCACTGTTTGTGGCTGGCGTGATTGGCCCGCAGAGATTGCTGTGGATGAGCTCGAGAGTGTTCGTCGTGCGATACTTGGCCACCTTTAGGAACGGCAGCCTCCTCTGCTTCCCGGCCAGGCAGCTGTCACATAGCTCGCCTGCGTGCTTGATGTGGGGCTGCCCTCGAACCATCTTCTCTAGCCGACCGAGCGCGTCGAAGCTGAGATGGCCGAAGCGGGCATGCCACAACCACGGCTCCTTGGTGTGCCGTGCTACCAGGCACACCGGCTGATCCACCTTCAAGTTGAGCAGGTATAGCCAGTTCTGGGACCTCTTTACCTTGGCAAGAAGGCGCTGCTCCCGGTCCCTGATTCTGAGGACGTCGTCCTTGATCAGTACCTCGCTGCCGTGCTCATCCAGCTGGCCAATGCTGATGATGCTTGAATGCAGCTACGGGATGTAATATACATCCGTCAGCGTGCGGTGCTCGCCATTCTGGCACCTAAAGATGATGGTGCTGCGCCCTCGGATCGCCACCCTTGAGCCATCACCGAACTTCACCGTGCCGGTCGTGTTGCCGTCGAGCTCGGAGAAGGCTTACTTGGAGCCCGTCATGTGGTTGCTGGCGTCGGAGTCCAGGTACCACCACTACTCCTGCTCGCTGCCCACACGCCCGAGGTGGACTTGGGCGCATGGTTCGTCGAGGTTGATAGCCTTTAGAGCCTTGCCGTGCCCTTCCACCACCATCACCTCTCCCTTCTCCTTCGCCTCAACGTCGTGCACATAATATCTCCATCAGGAGAGTGGCCTCATCATCCTCATCAGCCTGCGCTAAACGAGCCTTAACCTTCTTCTCCTGCTTGCGATTTGGACACTCCTTTGCCCAATGGCCCGTCTTCCCGCAGCGCCGACAGGCGTTGGGGTCGACCTTCTTCTTCTTCTTCTCCGAAGAAGCCTTGCCGCGGTGCTTGCCATCACCACCGCGGCTGCAGGAGGCTTCCCTGGACTTCTTCATCTAGGCAGCCCACTCCTCCTCTGTCAGCAGCAGCTTGTCGCTACCCGTCGTTGCTATGGCCAGCTCCATGTGCTTGTCCACCGCTCGTAGACGGCCTATCAAATCCTCAATAGTGAGGGTGGACAAGTCCAGCATCATCTCTATAAAGAGAGCTATCTGGATGTACTTCACCGGCACGGAGTGAAGGTACTTGGAGACCGCCTTTTCTTCCTCGATGGTGACACCGTGGCTCCTCGGCTTACTGATGAGCGACTGTAGGTAGAGGGAGAAGTCCTCCACCGACTCAACATCCTTGAACTTGAGGTTGGCGTACTCCTGCTTCAGCAGCTATGCCATCGCCTTCTTTGCATAGTCGGAGCCAACGCGCATCGCTGCAATGGCCTCCCACGCCTGCTTAGCAGAGTTCTTCGCCCCCAACAGCTCTCTGTACTCCACTGTCACAGCAGCGAGGATAGCCTCCAACGCTAACATGTCGTCGTCTTCGCTGTTGGTGCCCTTGTCAATGGCATTCCAGAGCCGTCGGGCTCTGAGCTTGGCCTTCATGGTCACCGCCCACTCGCCATAGTTGGTGCGAATCAGCGTCGGCCAACTGGTGCCGCTAACCTCCCGCACCGCGCGCATGATGACCTCCTATCGTGGCTGGGCAGCCACAACAGCGTCGCCGCTGTCGCCCATTTCCAAACCGTCCGTCATCGCCAGCGGTTAGTCCGACAACGGCGTTTGTACGGCTCTGATACCACTTGTTGGTCCCGAGATCTCCCGCACGGGTGAGCCGACCGCTCACCGTCGTTGCCGACCGCACACACTACGGTTGGAGGTATAAGAGGGATGGAGAACAGAGCGCACACACACAGCACAAGCACCAGCGTTGGCCGGAGCTCTACAGAGGAGATGGCAAAACTGAACTCGCTCACTTTACTGAGTTGCAGTAGTAAGTTATATATACAACTCTACACATCTAATCCTAATACACAGACATGTCAGGCTGCCATACTGCTACAGTGACTAGATGTGGCAGCAGGGCTGACTTTGGCGCCTACCTCTGCTGTGGCTATAGTGCGGCAGGGGAGCCTTTTGGCGCCTACCCCTGTCGCGGCTACAGTGCAGCAGCAGGGAGCCCTTTCAGCGCCTGCCCCTGCCTCACGTACAAAGATGGAAGAGCAGCAGATTACTTTACACAGAAGAGCCTCAACAGGCAGGTGTGACTTTTCAACAGTCTTGGATATTGCTTGCCATTTTTCACCATGCTTTGGTTCTGCTGCAACACATCTTTTCAGAGCATCCTTTTGTGTGTCTGCATTTCCATGCTGAAGTTCAAATTTGTAGTACAATGCCCAAAAATCACCAACATCAGGAGCAAGAGTAACAGCCCTGTTCAACCAACTCCTAGCTTTATCAACCTTCCTGTCAAGCCAGAAAAGTTTGGCCACGGTTGCAATGACATGTGGATCATGATCGCTTCGCTTAATTGCATCTGCACTCTTCCATTTATGCTGGGGGCATGGCGCCATCTCAATAGCTGCAGCCCACAGAATACCCACTTGTTGGACACTCTAGTAATGCCTTGGCCAGTAGAGCATCAGCTTCCTTTTTGTTCCCATTCCTCAACTCAGCTCGAATTGCCGCAAGCAAGAGTTCAGGTGTAGCAGGGTTCTTCTTTCTAGCCATTGTGAGGACAGCACGTGATTTACTCAAGCCACTAATCTTCTCCTCCTGGCTAGCTAGAGAGAGCCAAAGCGGGATGCAACTAGGGCAGTGCTTGAGGCCATTCTCAAAAACCTCCTTGGCCTTCGCTCTGTCAGCTGGAACCTCTTCGGCGGCCGGAGCTCACTCCCGCGAACTCTCTCACTCTCGCGCTCTCAAGAACAGAGATGAACACTGGAAGTTTTTGGTGCCGTGCACAACCGTGACAGCGTTTTCTGCATATATGGTTCCTACTTATACACAAGCTACGAACTGCAAATAGAAACGAGAAAGAAGGAGCGGCGTAGCTAGCCTCGCGCCCTCCGGCATGCACGCCATGGGCGCCACGACCCTTGAGGTATGCGCCATCCCACACACCAGGCCATGCCACAGCCAGCGGGCTGCCCTCTCCATGACGCGAACAAATCGCCACGCTGTGGCCCCATTACAGAGACGCGCTCGGGAGGATATGATTGTCCAGGCTGAGCTCAACGCTAAGTCTAACTGAATAAGAAACTGAGCTGAACTCAGGATTACAAATTTGATCACATGCTCCATTACCAAGCCGGTCCTCCATCTGTCCAAGCATTAACCACAATTTGAAGAATGAAGGGAATAGCTTCAAACATTCCTCCAACAATCTCCTTTCCTCACCAACATTTCCCAACTCCCTCTCAACAATGGCAGATTTCATCCAAACCCTCTCTGTCCCTCCTCTTTCCCTGGCCTTGGCCAAAAGCATTCTGGCTCGCTCTGGCTCATTGTTCTCAAACTCAATTTTGAATGCAGCCAGCCAGATCTCTTCTGAATTGGGGATAGCAGCATAAGCTTCCTGAAGAATAGCATGAGCAGCAGGCACGTCCCTAGCCAACCATTTCTCCTTTGCAGCCATAAGCCACAATACTTCAGCCCCTGGATTGTAGTTAACAGCCTTCTTTAGGAGTGCATCAAGTGACTCCCTAGTCCCATGGCTCTTCTCAAGTTGAACTGCTTTTAGCCGAATACTCTTCTTAGTCAGGAACACAGTAAGTGCATGTGCATAGATGGCACATGCTGTTTCAATTGAACCGCGCTTCTTGCATTCCTGAGCATCAGCAACCCATGTACGCTTCCGATCCTCATCTTCAACACCAATGCCTATAGTGTTCTTCACAATAGCCTGGCAAGTCAAAACTGATCCAGCACGCTCCACGGCTTCTGCTTCTTTTAACCATGCTTCCCTATCAATATCCATTCCTTCTCTCTGTAGAGACCTGATACCCCTCTCAATCACCTTGTTAACTGATTGCGAGTTCCCATTAGCCTCCTCTAGCTTTGCAGCTGTAATCCAAATGGCAGGCTCCTTGGGGAGCTTCTCCCTTGCCTTGTTAAGTACTTTCCTTGCTTGGTCATAGGTCTCCAGCCTCGCAAGGGCAAGCCAAAGCTCAACATGCAGCGGGCAACACTCCACAGCCCTGTGAAGCAACAGCCTTGCATCCTCCTCATTTGCAAGCTCAACTACAGCCTTCCATAGCCGGACAGAATCAGGAATGTGCTCCAACCCTTTCCTCAAAACCCTGCTCTTATTCAGATCACTGCTCTCCAATTTTGCTGCCTACAACCATAGCTTCATAGAATTCGGAATTGGCATCACACCACGGGCAATTACAGCCTTCGCCTCATCTGGACTGGCCAAACGGCACGCCTCTAAGACAAACATCTTCGTTCTTGGGACACTCCTCACAGCCACGCTGGATGAGTTGCCGAGCAACCTGAAGTTTGCCAGCAATCTCTTCGAGCCTAGCAGCAGCAATCCAACCGGGTGGGTGCTCCGACTTGAGCAATAGTCGTGCCTTCTTGATGTCGGAAATCTCAACATCACTAGTGATCTTCATGCTTTTTAGGTCTGTCAAATACCCTTTGGGATCAACTACAGTGAGACCAGAAACTGAATCTGGCAGCCTATCCAACTTGGGGCTTGTTTAGTTCCAAAAAGTTTCCCAAAAAGTGCTGCAGTAGCCATCACATCGAATCTTGCGATACGTGCGTGGAGCATTAAATGTAGACGAAAAAAAACTAATTGCACAGTTTGGTTGGAAATTGCGAGACGAACGTTTTGAGCCTAATTAGTCCATGATTGAACACTAATTGCCAAATAAAAACAAAAATGCTACGGCAGCCAAATTCCTAAAATTCGCGAACTAAACACAACCTTGAGCGAGAGCACAGTGCCACGGCCCTCGCCCACAGCTGTGAGATCGGTAACAGGAGTCGGCGCCCATGGTGTCTCTGTGCCACCAGCCGCACAGCTCTTAGGGTCAAGTGCTGTGACATGCTCCTGCTGACAAAATGGTATGAAAAATGGGCTTTGCACTTTTGTCATCCCGCAAATGGGATTTGCCCGTTTATCATTATCAAACGAGGCACACCCGCTAAAATGTCCTGCGACAGATTTATTGTCAAATTAATTTTTTTTACCACGGCATATTTTCCTTCCCGTTTTGCCCCTCAGCCTTATCCCTTCCTTCCTTTTCATTCACGGTCATTCACGGACCGGAGAGAGACGAGACGGAGACGCCGCCGCTAGGTCAAGCAAGGAGAGGGAACGGCTCCTCGCCGCCACCACCACCGCCCGCCGATGGTCGACGGCAGGCTACCTCCTGGGCCCTTTCCCCGAAACCAGCCAGGCGTCCCGGCTCTGCCGGCCAATGCCAGCGCTGCTCCAAGTGCTGGATGGAGGAGAACTTGCCAGATCTCTTCCAAGGGTACGTATTCTTGCTGTGGTGGTAATGTAACTGTGCCCAATCGTGTAGATGAGACTCGGCTAGTGTAGATGTGGTGATAATCTAACTGTGCCACTTTTTTTACTAGGCTTGATGGGGAGCCTGAGCTTAGCTTACACTGGTAGAACCTCCTGCACAGCAATGCAAACACCTCTTGTTGATTGGGATACGCTACGCATCGAGGAAAGTCGAGATGAAGAGGGAAGAATTGAGATTGTTGATGATGAGGTGATGTATGAACTGTTGGGGTTTAGGGCTGAGGATGAGGAAGCTGATAAGGCAAGAAAGGCGGCTAGTAAAGGCTGCGGTCAAGAGAACGATGATACTCGACAGAGGACTAAGAAAGTTGATATAATTGGGGCAGCCATTGAAGTTGATGACCATTTACCAGGGGAGAGAACTATGGTGCATGATCCAAATCGGCCCAGTATGGATCTTGGCACAGTTTATCCTAACATGGAGTTTAAATTGGTTGTGAGACAATTTGCTATAAATAAAGAGTTTGAACTACACATTGTCAAAACAGATCTAACTAGACACATTGTTGATTGCAACGGAGAAGATTGTCCTTGGCATCTTGTTGGGCATAGACAGCCTGATGGGTGCACCATTATGGTACTCACTTGCATTTTGTGTTCCGTTAATTTTTTCTCTTCAATAACTTTAGACTGGCAATGTTTTTTTTGTCCTTCTTCTATATTGTTTGCCTTGACTAATTGTTTTTTTTTGCAGGTGACAAAGGATATTGATGAGCATACATGTGAATCAAGTGATGTGGAGAATTAGGCCACAGTGAAACAAGCTACAAATGCCATCTTAATGGGACTAAGACAAGGTAAGACCTGCTATATTTACTTGTTGTGCTCATTAACTTAAATATTTTTTTCTAAACTTGCAGGAAAAGAAAGCCAAGGAAAAATACAGCAAAGTATGGTGAGAATGCAAAGATCCTAACAAAAGAGCAAAGACGGGAGGGAAATCTCAGGATACTGCTACAGCACCACCAGCCCCAAATGCTTTCAATGATCAAGAAATGGTTGCACTAGGCCCAAATGCTTTCAATGACCAAGAAATGGCACCACCAGCCTCAAATGCTTTCAATGACCAAGAAATGGCTGCACCAGCCCCAAATGCACTCTCTAGCTCCACAAGGCTCACAAGGGGCTAGATCGTACAAAATAACCCCATTAGGGTGACAAGAGGGTATACAACACATTAATTCTCATTCTTTTATACTTGTACACAAGAGCAATAAATGACTTATAGTGGTACTTTTATTGCAGCCGACTCCAAACCCTGCTAGGTGAAGGTGTCGATCCCATCATTGCTGCCTCACCAGACAAGACAGTGCAAAAGAGGAGCCCACCAAAAAATTGAAGCCAAGGAAACTAAAAACTAATTGATGCTTTGTGTCTGTAATGTTATCTGGACATGTATCTAGACCTTATTTATCCTATGTATCTGGACATATATCTCGATCATGAAATTGTATCTCGACCTTATCCTATGTATCTCGACCTTAGTTAATTTATTTGGACCTATGTTATTGTAACTTAAATAGTATCTATGTATTGTGTGAACCTTTATAAAATCTACTATATTTCTAGAATATTATTGTGATCATGAAATTGTGTCAAAATTATTTCCAAATTCAATTGAAATTTTGTCCAAATTCAAGTAAAATTTTGTCAAAATTTTGTCTAAATTTATACAAGATTCTGTTCAAAATCAGACTACATGATCTGCATAAACAAGTGAAAAATGACTCATAATTTTAGAAAAAACATCTTCTTCATTACATAGGACTTAGATGTCATTACAACACATACTTCACTTGCTAATAAGCACTACCACGACTAAAAGAGCTAGGACTGCAATTACTAAACACAGCATAACCACTAGCTACACCAGAATGATAAGCTTGTCCATCTTGAGATCCATCCTGTCTGCCGCATAACTCACACACAACCACACAGACACATAAGAGCTAACTCACACACACATTGGCTGACTAACACAGACATTAGTTGTTCACTTCCACATACAGATAACCACAACACCAATCAGGACACCTACAAAGCCCACAAAAACAGAATAATCGATCACAATTTGCTTTGGCTCAGGCTTTGGCTCATGAATCGGGCTTCACCTTCAGTTTCCAAAGTTCAGCTACAACACTATCAAGTGTTTGCTTCAACTCTTGCAGTTCTGCTTTCAATTCAGAGCAACAGTCATCTGATGCCTCCTTAGCCTTTAGTCGGTGTTCTTGTGCTTCCGACTTCACATTCTGCACCTCAGGGAGAATGTAACCACATGTAGTTGGATCACCCTGCACCCAAAATGCATCAATCAGAGCAGCAACAAGAGATACGGTGATGTCACCAATGTCAAGAATCCTTACATTGATGTTGTACGGGCACTTGAGATACCACTCACCCAAAGTCGCCGGCTGCTTGCTCTGGATCCGGACCAATGGAACCTGGTAAAAGGGTCACTCACTACTGCCGCTACCTGTTGCGCTCGAGCCCACCGAGGTTACTTCATAGGGTTTCCAGTCCAATTCCTGGCCTGGCGTGGATGCGGCGGTGGCCTGGCGCGGACATGGTGGGGCGGTGGCCGCGGCCTGGCACGGAAGCGTCGGGGTGGCGACCGCGGCGTGGCGCGGACGGTTGGCGGCGGCGTGGCACGGATGGTCTCGCGTGGACGCGTCGAGAGGGAGGTGGCGGCATCCGTCTCGCATCTCTCTGTCTCTGGTTCGCTCTCCGTGAATGACCGTGAATAAAAAGGAAGGGATAAGGCTGAGGGGCAAAACGGAAAGAAAAATATGCCATGGCAAAAAAATAATTTGGCAATAAATCCGTCGCAGGGCATTTTAGTGGGCTTTGCCCTTGAACTCGTCGAACTTCTGGTTCTCGTCGTAGCCCTTCTCCTCGTCACCACCGTCGTCGACTTCGCCGTCATCCTCGTCGGGAGGCCTCCCGCGCCAGTGGCCGACGGTGGGGGCCGCGGTGGCGGAGGCGGAGCGGGCGGGTAGGTCGGGTGCGGCGCGGGCCGGCCCGTTATCCGAGCGGGTGGTAAAGCCGGTGGCACCACGGCCGAGTCCCGCGACGTAGTTGGGCGGTGGCTTGGAATTGAGGAAGTCGTACCACGCAGGACGAGCGGCCGGCGGCGGCAGGAGTGGTGTAGGGGTCGGGTGGTGTCCGACATGATGCTGATAAGTGGGCAGGTGGGGGAGGATGACTGGATGAGGGACAAGGAGCATGGGGCGGTGGCGCACGGCGCCGGCGAGGGCGGCCGCGAAGGAGTATGGTTGATTTTTTTTTTTGGGAAATAGTATGTTTGTTATGTTGGATAACTGCTTTCATGTTCGTCTATTTGATTTTGCATTAGTGCAGACGGGTTATCCTCCTTCCATTTTCTTTCGGATATGGGGCTCCTAGAAACTTAAAATTTTATTTTTTAGAATGTAGACCAACTAACCAAAATACATTGAAGAATCGAGCCATGTTCTTACTTCTATATAGAAAAAATAACCCGTCAGTTCATATAATGTTAATTCATTCAATTTTAAACAACTTCCTCCATTCTAAAATTGTAAGTCTCAATCTCGCATACGAGATTCAAAACTAATTATAGGTTTACAAAAAATAGTATCAAAATTTATATCTCTAAATATGTTTACTATTAACATTATGGTGTGATTAACCTAATTATGCTTATCTGATATCATAATATTAATGTGTTTTTATATATTTTTGTCAAAGTTAAAATTATTTGACTCGTCAAAATACGAGATGGAGACTATTTTGAGATATACTTTGTTCCTTGGCTATTCATAATAACACGAGTTTAAGGGGCGGTTTGATGGAGCTTCTCTCCTAGCTCCATCACCTCTCCAACCAAACACTCCAAAACCTAAATAGCTTCACCAAGCTCCGCAAATCATGGTGAATGGAGCTGCATGCGGGAGAGGGGATAAAAAAAATCAAGCTTTACCCAGCTCCCTTTCGCTCCCATGGGCCCACCGCCGTCCTTGCGCGCCTCAGGAGTCAATGAGGAACCAATGCCGGTGCCAAAGCTACTCCTTCCTCACGCACCATCAATGGGTGAGCTTGGGCATGAGATGGGAGCGGCGGTCAGCTTTGGCCAGGTTCGATGGGGATAAGCCATGATGAAAGTATTGTTGGCTGATTTATTGTGAGAGAAAAATATTATTCGTTGACTGAAAAAATATAACTTATAAACCAAGCGAACAGGGCAAAGGACAGTGAAGAAGGGCCAGTGCTCCCAGGAGCTCCCATCAAGTGGAAGGGATCGCTCTCTGGTGTCTTTCATTGTCCATGACACCAAGCAAGAGACAAGAGTTTCATCTATTGTTTTCGATTTTATTCATGTTAGTAGACGTTGTAATGTGGTAGCTCATATTCTAGCTGGTCTAGATGTACAATCCTGTGGTTCGATCTGGTTTCATAAGGCCCGGGCTTCTTTATGTAACGATTTATTGATACAGTGAAATGCTACCCATTATTTCGAAAAAAGAGAGACGCTGCAAGGACGAGTGAGAGAGATACGGCTAGAGGGAAGAGAGTAAAGCTGGAGCCAAATAAAGTTACTTCATCCAAAGAAGCTCAAGCCAGAACCATTTTAACCTAAGCGAAACTATAACAAGGGGCCCTAAACGAGGTTATCAGTCATGATATAATGTTTTCCTCTCAAAACAAACTAATACCAGCCGAACTTATCAGCCTAGAAACCAACCAGTCAACATGCGGGTTATCTAGACATAGCCACCTAGGCTAGGCCAAGCTTGAGATGGAGGACCTTTTTTGTTAGTTATTTATTATTCAAACTACGGCATAAGTGAACCTGGTACTGGTAGGCAAGGACGCAAGGTGACGAGACGATGCTGGTCGATTAATTCATCAGACTGATGAGAAGCATCATCAACCTTTGGCCGCGCGTTAGTTGAGACTTGAGACTTGAGAGGATGGATGAGAGGGAGAGAATCTGGTCGAACTGTGCTCACGGCAACAAACTGACAAACTCGACGGCGTCTTATTATGCTTGTCGATCGATCGTCCCCATGCTCGCGGCAACTAATAAGTCACTAACCCCGGCCGGCCCGTTTTATAATCTGTCTCGGGCATCAGTTCAGAGATCGAGGTCCTTGAGAAAGAAACTTCCACCAGCTCCAAGCCACCTCGATCCTCGCTGTAAGCCCCTGTAACTGTAATTTTAACTTCTACAGGCCCTCTTCTTCTCTTGCTTGTGCGCGACGCACTGCTCACTCCGTCCATGATAAAATGCAATTCCAATCTTAATTTTAACTAATTATAGATAAAAAGTATTAATATTTATTATATCATATCAAATAAATATCATTAAATTAATTATGAAATGTACTTTTATAATAAATTAATTTGAAGTTATAAATGTGAATAATATTTAGGCCCCGTTTAGATCCAAAATTTTTTGGATTTTTTTTCTACTAGCAACCTATTTGCATTAGTAGTTCCTGGCAATAGCGTATCTAATTATGGACTAATGTAGGTTCAAAAGTTTGCATCTCAATCTGCATTTACTCAGCCAACCGTGCAGTGCATGTTTTTCATCTATATTTAGTACTCCCCTCCAGATTTCAGACTGACAAATTAATACTGAACTATTAGTACGTCCTCCTGAAGTACGTAATTTTTTAGAAATCTAAATCAGGGCCTTTTTTTTTCTAAAAATTTTCAATTAAAATGGACTACTTTTGTTTGCACGTAACCCCGTAGTTGCATTAGAAGTACCTACCAAGCTAGCGTATCTGCTGTACTGTACTATGTATGTACTCCTATGGCTGTTGCATCTGAATCTGCAGCTACCTAGCCTGACCGTGCAGTGCATGTTACGGGCGTCACGGACATCAGTACGTGTGCCCCCTCCAGATTTCAGACTGACAAATTAATACAGAACTATTAGTACGTACTTAGTTCGTTAGAGCTATTTTTCAGTCATAAAATAATTTTTTTTTCTCACGATATTTCAATATTAGCCAAATTTCAGCACAAACGAACAGGGTGAAGAGAAAGAGATGATCTAATACATTTCCGTGCTTGTGTATTTAAGTACAAGGGAAACGTGTTAGACCCACGGCTCGTACATTGTTCGCTTTTTGGGCTGGTTTATCTTATATCGCCTTTTGAAATGATATTATTAGCTAATTTGATGTGAAAGAAAAAATCTTTGTTGAGACCAAATGTGTTCGTTATTTTTGCGCTTATAAGTCAAATATGATTTGAAGCTATCCTAAAAGTTAAGTGTAGGTGAGTACTGATCCCTGTCTCTACAACCGATCCAACGAACCTGCTGCAGGTACGGTACTGCATCATTATTTCAAGAGAGAATGCATCTCAAGCAAGACATTTGTTCATTATAATCTACGGAGTATACTTAGTCATGGCAACCATGATGATGTCTGATTCGATGGGATGGAGATGCAGGCATCCAGGGACATGCACTGGCTACCCTACCCGCCGTGATCGTCGTCCTCAGGGCATGTTTAGTTCCACTTCAAAATGTCAAAATTTTCAAAATTCTTTGTTACATCGAATCTTTAGACGCATGCATGAAACATTAAATATAAATAAAAAATAAAACTAATTACACAGTTTAGACGAAATCGATGAGACGAATATTTTAAGCCTAATTAGACTATAATTGGATACTATTTATCAAATAACAACAAAAATATTACAGTAGTATTTCACCAAAAATTTCGACATCCAAACGGTGCCTCAGGCCACCTGCTTACGTGCCAAACACACCAGGTGTCAGGCAGGTGCTCTCGCCTCGCCTGCTGACGCGAAAAGGAATAATACTAGCACTTCGTACGGTGCCACTGCTCTCTGCTCCCATACATGGCCGGCACGGCACGGCGGAGCACGGTGGCGTTGCCGTGTCGTGCCGCGTAGTGCCACCGTGCCGGCATATCGGCCCAGGCACGGCACTATAGGCTATTAGCCGTGCCGTGTCTCGTACCGCTAGGCACGGCAGCCCGTGCGTGCTCGTGCCGCTCCTGGCCCGACGCGGCGAGGCCATCGCGCCGCCGCTTCCTCGCCGAGGCCTTCGCGTCGCACGTCGAGGCCGCTCACGCTCCCTAGCTCGTCAACACAGAGGCCATTGTGCCGCCGCGCCGCCACACTGAGGTCGCCGTGCAGCTCCCCCACGTCACTGCAGACCTCGCGCCGCCGTCGTCTTTCCACTCTGCCGTTGACCTGGGAGTAGAGGAGCCACCGCTAGAGCTGCTGCGTCTCGCCGCTGCCCTTGGAGCCGCTATAGTGAAGGAGGTCGTGAGGCTGCTGCGGGAGGGAATGGGGAACGGGGAGCGGCGGCCTAGGAGGGAAGACGTGGGGAGCGGTGGCCTGGAGCGAAGTCGCGTCCCGCGCGCGTGACGGAGTCGGAGGAAGCGGCGAGGTGAGGAACTGAGGATGGGAACTCAGAGGTGTGGGGGATTAGTTTTAAACCTAGGGTTTCATCCAATGGCTGATATTCATCAAAAGAGGATCCAACGATTGAAAATAGCCAGGCCGCATCGTGCCGCCCCAAAAACCATGCCGTGCACGGTCTGGCACTATGGGCCGGTGAGGCGGCCCAGGCACGGGCACGATGACGAGCCGGTCCAGGCACGAGCACGAGGCAGGTCGTGCCGCACCGGGCCAGTGCTGTGCCTTTTCGGATCGGGCCCGTGCTGGCCCAGCGGGCCTGGCCCATCTGGACATATATACTCCTACATGAGCTAGTTATTTTTGCCCTCTCCCATTTATCCATATTGTTTGTGATATACTCTAGTTACAAAACACTCTATATATTTTATGGTCCTATTTATAGTCATTTTTTACATGGCACCTTCATGTGTTTTTTGGAACACCTCCATGTGGTGGGCATGTGCTTAGTTAAAATAATAGCTTAAGCTATGTGTTTAACATGGAAACTGAAAGTTGATTTACGTTTATGGCTTCCTACGTTTATGCATTGAGATATATATGTTCTATATATAGTCGCACACACCATATTTTGTATACCTTGATGAGCTTGTTTTTTCTTATATTAAAAAGATTGAAGTTAATAATTTAGAAACATATGTATGGGTACTTTGTGATAATATTTATTTATGACGACAGATATAAGTAATTTGGATGCATGTTTAGGGTTCACTTTAGGCTAGTTTTATATACAGAAATCGAAAATGTGGGTAATCTATCGAATGTCTCCAAAGATACAAAAGGTGGGTAATCTATCGAATGTCTTTGGAGACAAGAGGTGGGTTATCTAGATTCTTTTTTAAGTAAAGGTTAGGAATCTAGCTAGATTCCATTTAGGAAGTTAGTTTATATTAATTTTATAATGGCAGTAATTTTGGTCAAAATTATAGTAGATTGTTTTCATAATGAAAGAGGAAGATAATTCTTTAGAAAATGGAATATATCTTTTTTTTTATAATTCGACGGGAGGGGAGAAAATGAAATATATCTGAAAGTTATTATTGACAATGATGATTATAATCTACTTAACCGATGTCAGATTTTTTTTATTTTGTGAAATTTGTAGTACTAGCAAATATGCTCGTATGTTGCAATGGGAGAAAAAAATTATCAAGCATTCATGCAAAACGGTACATATCTACTTATGTTTTGTTCTTTTATAATTTATTTTATGATAACCGTGACATCCATAATATAAGTTAATGCTAACAATAAATAACAATGTCTTACTAAACATGTATCAAATTGAAATACACCTTGGTATATTTTTTCTTTCATTGCAAAGCACATAATTATTTAGCTATAAGTATATCATAACTTTAATTTTTCATAATACTCATGTGTTTCTACGACTCAATATCGACCTTTATAGCTTTTTTTATGCATCATATCAACCTCCGTATTTTTTTTTGTCAATGTGTCAAGGATTTGTCTGTCCACCAGTGATTGAGACCTCTCTTGAATTTTCAGACGGCAATCCTCGTCAGGACTTACATAAATACATTTGTAAGATTTCATTAGATAATAATCTGCGAAGTTTTCAGTTCATGAAATATTTAGTTGTGCCGCAAAACTAGTTTGGCATTTTTATGATTTTCTATGATTTTGGCGAATTTTGCAATGTCTCTGTTTTTATAGAAAAAGAGAAAAACGAAAGAAAAGGAAAAAAGCTTGCATAAGAAAAAAAGACTTGCATAGTCTTGGTCCAGTTCACAACGAAGCTGGCGTGCCCAACTGCAAGGATTCAACCCAGGTCGAGGAATTACATAAATACATTTGTAAGATTTCATTAGATAATAATCTGCGAAGTTTCCGGTTCATGAAATATTTAGTTGTGCCGCAAAACTGGTTTGGCATTTTTATGATTTTTCTAGGATTTTGGTGAATTTTGCAATAAAAAGGCCTGCATAAGGAAAAAGGCTTGCATAGGCTTGGTCTAGGCCCACAACGAAGCCGGCCGAACTACAAAGATTCAACCCATGTCGAAAAAGAAGCCCACCAGGAGAGACCCACTCGAATCTCGACATTTTGCATCATGAACCCTGATATATTTCAAAAACTATTAAGACACTTCCACCTTTTCTTTCTTTCTAGTATCTTTACATCTAGAACCCCATATTTCTTTCTATTCTCTTCCCTACTCCTAATCCCTGTTGGCAACGAGACCGAGACCTAGCCAGTGATTGGGGGAGGAAGAGGCAAAAAAAAAAATTACGACAAAAATTTTTATCTTTTTATTATTAGGTATAGATTTATTATTTTATGTAAAGCCATCGTGTGTGAGGCAACATCAACTTCGGAAGACACCATCACAAAAATTGAGAACCTTAACTGTCCTCATATCATATTTATCACTCAGCGCCTATGAACAACAAGAAGAGAAGCATATATCATATGTCATATGGACGCTACGTTGAAATGTCTACCTTGGCAAATGCAAAGTGCTAAATATGCTTGGGCATTATCGAAAATGACGGCATGCTCAATGACACAACTTAAGAATATGCAGACTGCCTAAAGAAAGTGCTATCACTGACAACTTCAAATCACTCTTCCGTTTTAGGCCCCGCTTTGAACGCGATTTTTTTTTTCTGTTTTCTGTGTTTTTCATGTAAAAATGAATTGATTCTTGTGTAATTACTGTGCCATGGTTATGAAATTCCTGAAGGTCGTGCCTTCTGTCTATTTGCTAGGCTTTTTGTTGTTGCGTTTTGTGAGTGCTGAGGACGGAATGGACGACGGTGTGGTACCCTAGATTGAATCAATTGGGCTCCAAGCTAATAAAACCGAACTAGCAGTGCCGCAGAATGCAAACAAAAAAAAAGCGCCTTTGATATGGGCTGGACGAGTTGTGCAGGTCGGGGCAGATGTTTGGATGAATAGCGGCCACATCCATTATGGCCCATGTGGACGGACAACCGGCTGCTTCTGCCCTCACAAGCCCACAACTAAGGATTCTGCATTTGTCTCGCTCAGATCAGATCGGTGTGGACTGAACGAATGGATCGTGTGGACCATCACGAAGAATTCATCCTCGTCCTTCAAAATGGCGAAACTAGTTCTACTGACAGAGACCTCAATGAAATTTAGGCCTCCAGCTCTTTATTGCAAATTTGCAACTGCTATCCAGTTTTTGTTTTTTTTTTAAATGCACATGCTTCTTTTAATGAAACTCACCCACACATGGCCATAATACAAGGTTATATACTTCATCGGTTCCAAAATATGTAACGCTTTGATTTTGCTCGATATGTTTTAATATATCTGATACGTAGCAAAAATAAAACAAAACATTTTGTAATTTGGAATGAATTGAGTACTAGTTATTGTAGTTTTGTTTGTCATTTACCTCGCCTTATTTTTGGGGGGCCAAGGTGGTCTTTTCGCTAACGTGGGAGGCATGGGCAGTCGGTTGAATCACCGTGTCCGTAGGTCTTGCTCGGAGCAGATGTGTGGACGAATGTGGCAGGCACATCACATCCACCTTGTCCTTGTGGCCCAAGTGGTGGTGTGGATGCCCCGGTGGTGCTCTGTCAAAGTCACGGCTCTCAAGCCCACAGCTCCAAATTCTCTTTCTATGAAATGAATGAAATGCTTACATAAAGGATCGATGGAGTGGACCATCACGGAAAAAAAAAAAAAACAGTTCCAATGAAATTCAGACCTCTCGCTGTTTATTTGCAATCAAACCATCCCCTTTTGCATTCATTGGGAAACAAACTGGAAAGGAATGGAACAGAGGAGCTGCGTTTATTTGCAACAAGATACATGGTGTGTTCGTCGTAGGGGTCATTCAGATCACACACAACACAGGGACACAGGGTACAGATCGCCGGTGCACGCTCTCACTTCAGCCGTCTCAGGTGACGACAGAAAGCAAGCTACCAGATCAGAACAAGTCCTTGAGTGTCGGGAGCTTGAACTCGCCGGAGGTGGAGAGCGGGATGGTGAAGTTCCCAACGATGGGTAGGTCGACGGTGAGCCCGACCTGGAGCTCGTAGTCGAGGTCCCAGTCCCTGCCGACGTCGCGGACGAGGGAGACGAGGAAGTCGTAGGGCACCTTGGCGGGGATCTCCAGCGAGGTGGTGCCGCTGGCGGCGATCCACCCGGGGTCCGGCATGGTCCCCGACGCCACCTCCTTGCCGGCGCACCGCAGCGTGTAGGTCACCTCGCAGATGGGGAGGCGGTGGTCGTAGGGGTTGGACACGTTCACGGTGCTGTGCAGCGTGATGCACTCCCGGCTCAGCCCCTTGAACGTCACCCCGTCCAGCGTCGCCTCCGGCTTCGGGATGTGCGCGATCTTGTCTGCTACGAACTCCTTCGCCTTGTCCATCAGGCTCTGCTTCTGCTTCCCCTCACCCGACGCGTGCTCGCTCGCCATGGCTGGCTGGCTGGATCTTGGGATGTTCAGGCGCAAAGATGGATCTTGGGAGGGATGGTGGGGTGAGGAAAGTGGTGGCCGCGTCGCGTGCGTATATATCAAGAAGAAGCGGAGAGGGAAGACACGGCGACCCCGCGGCATGTGCGTGGGCACCACGTGCGTGGCCGCGTGGAATCGGAGCATCCGAGTGGGAGGTGGGAGGAAGCGGAAGAGATGATTCGGCGCGGAGGTCCACGCCTCGGAACGGACGGTGCTGCATCGTGCGCCAGGCATCTGCAGGTAGCGTTGCGGCGCCGATCGCATCTCGCATCTCCATGTCGGCGGCGGCTGCCATCGCGCCGACGAGCCGGCACAAATACTCGTTCCGTTCCAAAAATAAAATAATATAATATACATCTCACCTTCTGATAAAACAACTACAGTAGTTTCAAATTTGACTAAATATATTATTAAAATGAAGATAATGGGTAGAGTTCCTTTTCTTGACATACAAGGTGTATGCCTGGCCAACAACCGAGTGTTTTGCAAGCTCCTGGCCCCTGATTTTCACCCATGCATTTACATTATCTTTTACGCTGTCTTATTACTATATTTATACTAATTTCTTAAGTGTTATTTATTAAACAGAGTGGTGTAATTTGGAGATAACTAAACTTAATACAAATCTCAGGCAAATATATGCAAAAAAAATTAAAAATAGAAATTATTTCTATGGATTACAAATATAAGAGAAATATGGATCTATCTAGGCAACAACTGAATTTTGTCCATATACTTACACTATCTTTTAGCTATATTTATATAATCTTATTACTAAATTTGCAATGATTTCTTCGATGTAATTTATTGGCAGAGTGATGTAATTTGGGGATAACACAACTTCTACTTCTGTAGATTGCAGACCTCATGTAGCTATGTGCAAATTTTAAAAAAAAATCAAATTATTTCTATGCACCGCAGATATCAGATAAATATATGCCAAATTATTCACAAATGTTATCAAATTCTTCACAGATTCCACAGCAGACAGCCATCCAACCAGAGCAGGGACAGAGAGCGGGCGTCCAAGGGCGCAGGAAGCCGCAGCCTAGGGGTGGCGGCGGAGGGACGGCCTTGGGGCGAACTGGTGGCAGCGGGGGCGGCCAGCCAGAAAGGCCACTCGATCCCAATACGGTAGCCACGGATTCAGTTGCTAGACCTCTCCAAAAACAACCGGTTGTCACCTAGCAATTGTTTTGATTTTCGATGCATCTACTGTCTCCCTGGATCCTCCCACGCTTCCCAAATCAGATCGATCTCCTCCAACGCTTCCCAAATCAGATCGAACTACAAGTTCGAGATTCATGGTGCTCACTCACTCCCCAGATCAGAGAGCTCCGAGATTCGTGGCGCCCATCTCCCGTCTCCCTTCCTAGATCCTCCCCAACGAATGTGGCAGAACCGTCTAATCTAATGCCTCCCAGAAATGCTTGTTTTTCAATAGACACTAAGCACTCAAAGGAGAACACTAAATCACTCGGTTTCATCGGGCACACTCCAGGGGAGAACTCAAAAATCCACATTTTTGCCATCAGGATCACAAATGAGAGAATAAAGCTTACATCATTCTTAACTATTTCTTACATCACTTTTAATACAACATCAGAGTATAATATTTATTATTATAATAGCGAAATGTAATCATATTATCAGAGTTATGAACAATTTAAATTGACAGCGGAATATAACATGTGATCAGAATTACAGCGAAAATAATTAGCTATTCATGGCATGATGAAGTATTGATATATAAACCACGACAACAGATTATGAAACTTTCATTTATAAAAGCATTTGGTGAAAGTTATAAATAACAACTACGATCGCAGCGTAAAGGAATCCTCGCTGAGCCCACTAGGAGGTATCCACACACAAGGATCAGCTCTAGCATCCACCTGTCACCTGCAACAGGGAGACTAAAACCCTGAGTACTCAATTGTACTCAGCAAGACTTACCCGACAGGATGAAAGAAAAGACTCTAAGGATATGCAAGGTTATCTGGCTGATGGGTTTATTGCATTTGCGAAAAGCATTACTAAGCGTGTGTCCTTATATTCGATTTTTATTAATATCCGCATTGGTTCATTAACTAACCATTCTATGTAAGCACCTGTGCTATTTTCAAACAGGTGGTAAGCACTCAGATTTTCTTTTTCCATCTTCCATCTTTCATCTTTCAATTCTTACTACGGTGCTAGACCCAAAAACAAATCGTATCGGATTTCCCGGCGATTCGTGAATCAATGCCCCCAGCTGGGTATCCTGAAAACACACGCCCCGCTTGTATCACGGGCACAAGCAGGACCAACCCATCACCCTTCTGTCCTAGGTGTCCAGGTCCCCGTCCAAACTGGGACTCCAAGCCCCTGCCCTTGAGTCCCGGACTCAGTGCGGTGCAAGGACCTCCTAACCCAAAAACCACCAAGACAGTCGGTCCGAAAAGAGCCGGATCCACGACAAGAGAGCAACAAGTCTTCCAAGCGCCCATACACAAGTATGTGCTCGGGATAATAAATCTGTGACTTGCCTCGAGACTTATGCAACAGTCGGTCCTTAACCGACACAGACAGGGAAAGTAGTGTAACCAGGCCAAGCCCCGCGTCCACGGCGACACAACCTCTTACACCCACCAATACCCAAACCATATCCCTTTCCGGTCACCATTTATCATTTCCACCATTTATATCTTCCAAGTGATAATAATATAGTAATATATTTCCCTATATCTCGCGAGTGACAGACAATCACTCGACTTATACCGGAGTCCTGTAGCATAGCATTCTACATGATCCTGTCATACTAGTAAAACTCATAGGATAAAGATATATATGCAAGTGGGTTTCAATCAACTCCTTAAACGTAATGCACAGATAGAATTTAAACTACAGAAAAGTAGGGGTTATGCACCGGGGCTTGCCTGGGTAAGATATATATATTAAAAGGTTAGTATCTGCATCTTCAGATCATCCACCATCAACTGAATAGAACGCCCATTGCATCATCTCCTGGAGAGAGTACCAATACACCATCTTCGGATTCCCAATCATCCTTCAATTGATCTGTTGATCCACCATCGTACCTATATGATATACATTGATGCAAATGCATAGATGTAAATAACCAATCAACAGTCGAAACACTTAGAAGTCCGACCACGCCTCACAAGCTAACGAGATAGCTCTAACGCTGGTCCATGTATCATTGTTGTCGAATAAGGCGTTACTTCCCAACCTATGTTTTAGTTATACAAACCCAAGTTGTTTCTTTATCATATTCTATCAATTTAATCTTTATTCGCAACAGGACATCATTATCTATCTAGCAAACTAATTATTACGGAGCTACAAAAATTACAGTGAGTGCCTGATATTGCTAGGAGTCTACTATAAAATTTTTAGATCCAACACTATTACCAATTTATCACAACAATTCTTATAAGTTTATATTCTTACAATATTAAGTAACTTAAATTAATTATATAGCTTCCAAGAATATTATCAAACTATGTGAATAAAATATACTAACAGGTAGATCATGATTTTAGGAGACTAACAAAACTAGTTTCACAATTTTTGGACTCCTAAATGATTTTATATTTAAATAACAAAATCCGCTCAGAATTTATATTTGAAACCTACTCTAATTCACTGGAAACAGAAAAGAGCACCGCGGCCCAAAAGGCCCACGGCAAGCGCGGTTCCAGCGCGACCCACGGCCGGCGATTCAGCGTGGCTCGTAGGCGCACAGCGCGGCCCAGGCGCGTGGCACCAGTCGGCCTAGGCGGGGCGGCACAAGGCCGGCCCAGCGCGGCAAAGTGGTCCAGCAGCCCCATGCGGGCGCGCGGCCCAGGCGACAGGCGGACAGCCCACAGGCGCGCCCGACCGGCGGCCCAGGCGGCAGGCAGCAACGCGCGGACTGCCCAAGCGAGAGGCAGGCCGCAGCCCAGCAATAGCGCGGGGGTTGGGCAGAGCAGCGGGGGAGAGAAATAGCGTGGAAGGGGCGGCGCTGCGGCACACGGGCGCACGGGAGGGATAGCAAGGGTGGCGGCGTGCCAGACATGGCCGGGAAAATTGGCCGGTCACGGCGGGATCGGCGTTGGCGCTTGGGAGAGGCATGGCTGCGGCCGCTGCGCCGGAGTTGGCGCACGATGGACCGATGCGGACGGCGGCGGGAGGTGAAGCGGCATGGCCAGCAGTGCGAGGGCGCGCGTCAACGGAGGTGGAGCGAACGGGCAACGCAGGCTCGGGCACTCACGCACTCGCAAGGCATGGTGATGGGAGCGGCCGCGCCATGGAGCCGCAAGTCTAGCATGGAACCGTGGGGGCAACAGGGAGCGGCATCGGTGGCGTGGAGCTGCAGCCGTCGAGGAGGAGGACGCGGCGCATGGCAACGCTCGGGAGGGGCAGCGCAGTGGCTTGCGCGCGCTCGCGGTGCGCCATGGCAGCTGCGGGGGCACCGGCGCGCGGGCACGGAAGGAGCGCTCACGTGAGCCAAGAAGGCAGAAAGATGAAAACGGCGGAGGCAATGAAGATCAGGCAGACAACGGCTAGGCCTTGGCGTGCTGAAGAAGTAGCGCGGGCAGGGTGCGGTAGGTGGATGGCATGGCATGACGGTGCCACGGCTCAGCTCTGCGCGCGACACAGCGGTAGAGCGGAAGTGACACAACGAGCAAGCAGCCAGCACAGCCAGGCCGGTAGGCCCACGCGCGTGAGGTACAATCGATCAACCTGTACAGTCAATCGCTACTAGTATCGCTGAGTACGTTTGCCCTTTCTTCTAATTCTTTGTTTTAGAGTTATCAACGTAACGTGTGTGTATATATATATAACGGTTTACTAATTTAGATAATTTGTAACATCTAGGCACAGGAAATTTCAACAAAGCTCGAATTTAAATTTGATTCAAAAGCTATATATATGTATATCGTTCTATTTATTAATGGATTTTATTTTAATTATAAAAGTTGCTTTTCATGCTTAATCTAACAGGATAAACCATTCGCTAGCATCGTGGTTCGACATTCCTAAATATCTTTACGCACTGAGTAATTTAACTTGGACGTTTATTCGAATCCACAAAATTGGGTCACCGGATTCACTTATCACATCAAGTATATTTTAAATTAAAAATTCTGAGAGACTCGTTTTGAAAATTTGACTTAGACCTAAATCACGATGCTAAACGAGCTCGTAACACCAGAGATGTGGTGTTACAACGAACTTGGGTACATCGACGACGACGGCGAACAGAAGATCCTCCTTGGTTGGAAAGGACACATGGACGATGACGGCGACTGCAGCAACGACATGGCCACAGCTGAGGTGCGTGGTATTCAGATCTCTTTCTTTGCCACCGATCCACCGCACCTCTCCCACTTCAGCGTCCATGGTCCGGGTCCGACGAAGAACCCGCCTTTACGTGGGAGGCCGTGCATCCTCCATTCGGTGGATAACCTTGCTCTCATCGGCGTCACCTCCGTCGGCGGCTTGAACAATGTCGAGTACTTCATATACAGAGTGGTCGGGCGTGGGCGGCGGCCATCACTCGAGCACATCAGCGATCACCTTCATCAAGTGCCGGTTGTTTCCTTCGTCGGCTTCCTGCCCCTGCTCCTGCCTTGTGACGGTGACGATGGCTTCGTTGTGGCTGCTCTCACTCTCACGCTAGGCAACCAGTACGGCCTCCATGTTTTTCGTCCCAAGCGGGGCTCATGGATCAGCAAAATGCACTTGCTTGAGCATGACCCAGTTGCTAACATACAACTTATCAATATAGAGAAGGTTATTGTTCTTTCAAGTGGTGAGGTAGGATTTGTCAACCTATGGAAGCTGATTCTAGTATTCGACATTCTTTAGGAGAAGCTCGTGTCCTGTTTGTCGATGGGGAACCCTACGGGCCCCCCATAGATCGTACTATAGGGAAGTGGACCTTGTAAGGCCCACAGCCCAATCGCCAAGAAGAACACGGAGCAAAGCAACGTGCAAGACCAAAACTCCAATTCGGACTATACAAGGAAAGGCGCCCAAAGCACAGCTTAGGACTCTGACCTTGTATCTGAATAGAACACACAACTCCTCTCAGCACCTGGACTATAAAGGGCTGGTGAGGATATCCCTTGTAACCGACTGAACATACCCAATACTCAAAGCAATACGATGCAAACAGGCTAACGCCGAACTGAACGTAAGGTTATTACTCGACCAAGTCGAGGGCCTGAACCAGTATAAATCGTGAGTCTCTTTGCGTAACCGCCGAGTTCCACTATTCGCCGAAGCCCGAACAACTGTTCCGGGTACCCCCGTGGCAGGCTATCGGTGGTAAAACATCGACACCGTTTTATCCCATTGCCGAAGTTCTATCTGGCAACCAGTCCGGCAACCAGCTGGGCTGCTCTACAAGGATTTTTCAAGATGTCATTATCTTCGCAGACAGTTTTCATCAAATGTGTTGAGGTTGAAGCTTGCTGGCAACGCATATTACACGAGGGACCTCAGGCATCCAATAGCCATGTAGTCTCCTGCGAATCACCAATGGATGTATGGAACAAAGATGTGCTCTATGACTCAGAGTTCATGCCGCATGCATTACATGGTGGATGAGGATGATGACACAGAAGGGGTAGAGGAGACTTATGAGTGTGATTATCTCGGATGAAGGGCCATTGCATGGAATAGAGAGCTTTCGTCCACCTGTTGGCACAAGGAGTATTTTTTCGTGCTCAGGATATTACCCATACCATTATTGCTGCCTCCGAGAAAAGTAGTGCACATACATTGACACTGAAAGATTTGTATGTATCTTTCCTCACACTTAGCCTGGATAACAATACTATGTACGTCTTCTCGAAAGTAAAAATGGTGGACCAGGAATTTCATGTGGTAATGGTTGACCCAGGGAATGATTCACTCTTAGGATTCTCGCCGAACCTAGTTGAATGATCTCAGCTTTTCAATCCTTCATATATTACTTGTGACATATTCAAATATCTCAATGCTGATTTAGGTAACTAATTTACACATTTCTTTTCACCATATTTTCTTCGTATTATTACTTTGTATTGATTATTGATTGTTGAAGCAAGTATGTTCATTTGTAATTTAGAGTTGTTGTAGGTAACGATGGATATATGTAAGAGAGGTGGTAGATGAGTTGGACATTGAATCTATTTACCATGATGCAGTGAGATGGAGAAAGGTATGTCTAATCCAAAAATTGCGTTCAAAAATTCTTTGTATTGATTATTGATTGTTGAAGTAAGTATGTTCATTTCTAATTTAGAGTTGTTATAATTAATAGTGGATATGTAGGAGAGGCAGGAGACGAGCTGCACATTGAATCTATTTACCATGATGCAACTAAGGTGGAGAAATTAAAGGTATGTCAAATCCAAGAATTGCGTCCTCGGGTTCTTTTAATGTTGTTCTTATCAATATTTTATTTGTTGAATGTGGAAAAGGTAATTTTTATTTTACCTAATTTGCCAACAACAAGTATTCGCCTCCGATGTACTATCGATGCTCAACACCATCGTGTTTTTGTAGCTGTTTTCAGTCACCACTATAGCAGTTAGGTAACCAAAATTAGTACTCAAGTCAATAACTCAATATTCATTTCGATATTTTTTAATGTGATAGCTCTGCGATTTGGTCTACTTGATTAGGATGAGAAATACAATAAGGAGTAAGAAGTTAGAGTCTCATCAAATATGATATCTCATGGGCAGTATCTCTTGCAGCCCATCAATGCGAGCGTTTAGTGACAATGAGCTGAAGACACATATTTTCTAATTGCTATTATGTTAGGTTTAGGACTATTCTTTTGGGTTATCATGCCCACTCTCAGTTCATCAACTAAACTTGTTGCAATAAAAGTTCATCAACTAAACTCTTTCCTATATAATAAAGCAAATCTTCGTGACCAAAGGGGTAGTTTGTAGTGATTTCTATTAACTTGATGTGTCAATGACTCAATATTACTTCTGACATTTTTTGCAATATGATAGGTCTGCGATTTGGTACACTTGCTTGGGATGAGAAATACAATAAGGAGCAAGAAGTTGGGGCCTCATGAAATATCATATTTATGTTACTAACCTTGGGGATTTGAGAAGATAATTCCAATAGAGAAGTGGCTATGTATATAGAGAGAGCCTCATGGGCCATATGGGCCTATAGTAGATGTGCCTTAACACCCCCTTTTAACTCAACGTGGAAGCGTAGGATCTAAAGTATTGAGTTTGAGCAAGTGCAGTCGATGCTGTTCTCGAGTTTGTGCCTTAGTGCAGAAGTCAGGCAATTGCAGCTCTGAGAACACATACTGGAGATCAATGGTGTGCTAATGACAAAGAGACCGAGTAAAGAAGGCATCAACACCAATATGCTTTGTAAGTTTGTGCTTTGTTCACAGGATCATTGGCAATCTGGATGGCTCTAGTGTTATCACAAGAAGAGGTGTGGCGACATCATAAGAAATCCCAAAATCAGCCAACAACCATCGAAGCCATAAAATTTTCGCAGTAGTAGTGGCAAGTGCTCGAAGCCCGGCCTCTGCACTAGAACGAGATACAACAACCTGTTTCTTGGACCTCCAGGCAACAGGAGAAGTGATAAAGAAAAATACAGTACCCTGTTATGGAACGACGATCTGTCGGGTCATTTGCCCAAGTGGAGTCCGAGTAAGCATGAAGCTGAAGTGTACTATCCCAAGCATAGAATAAACAACGAGATGATGTCCCTTGTAAGTACTGTAGCACATGAAGTAAGTGAAGCAAATGAATCAAAGTAGGGGCACACACAAACTGACTCAAAATATGGACTACATGAGCAATATCATGTCTGGTAACGGTCAGATAAACAAGAGGACCAACAATATGCCAATATTTGGGGGATCCTCAAGTGGTGTACCATTAGTAGGACGAAGCTGCAAGTGAAGATCTATAGGTGTTGTAGTCGTTCGATTATTAGTGATGCTTGAACGAGTAATAAGATCTTGTATACTTTTTTTTTTGTTTTTTCAGCCGAGAAAGATGGTATCCCTTGCTCCATCGCTAAGGCCAGTTGATCCACCGTTCCTCGATAAAACCCACCGGGGGCCCATAGCACGAGAAACACCACTGCATGTCGTCGGACGGCAATGAAAGCGAAGCCCATGAAGGCCTGGTTCAGAATGAGCCCATGGTACAAGGAGCACGTGGGCTTCGTGTAACCCAAAGTAATGGACCGGCAGCAGGAGGCTCCAGCACTCATCGTCATGGCACGTACCTGACATGTCTGCTCGTCTCGTCGTGTCGAGCAGAGAAGCGGCCACCGCATCCAGGCAACCAAGCTCGCCGACCCAATTTAATCCCCACCGATCAAAACAGCGCCCGGAGCGCGACGTCCAACTCCCCAACCACCAAGCACGATCACCGTGGTTGACAGGTACCTGCCCGCCTTAACCCTCCCAGCCCCACAACGCCGCCTGACTTGATCCTACTCAGCTTAGCCTCAGCAACTACCACCAATGCCGGCTGCCCCCGCCACGCGCACCACCACAACGACCCATGGCCGACGCCGCCAACCCACTGACCAAGCCCACCAAAGCCTCCGCACCCTTCGTCGTCTTTGACGCCGCCAGCGCGAACAAGGCCGCCAAACCCAAAGCCGGCGGCTGCAAGGCCCACGACGGCGACGCCGATGATGCCCCGACGCCGTCGTCGCACGGCCGCCGCCGCCGCCGCCGCTGGCTGCGGTGGGCGTGCTGTGGCGCGGCCGTAGCCGGCGCGCTGACAGCCGCGGCCGTGCTGGCGCTGTCGCTCACCGTGCTCAGGGTGCGGGACCCGATGCTGTCGATGGAGTCCGTCGCCGTCCGGCGCTTCAGCGTGCGCCTCGAAGCCGCGCACCCCGCGCGGCCGCTGCGGATCAACCTCACGCTGTCCGGCGACATCGTGATCCGCAACCCCAACTACGAGTCCATGCGGTTTGGCGCCAGCGCCACGGAGATCTTCGTGGACGTGGACGGCGCGGCGGAACCGACACCCGTCGGGGTCGGACGCGCACCGCCCGGGGAGGTCCCCGCGCGCGGCGCCAGCCGGGTCGCCGCCGACGTGGACGTGCTCGTCGACAGGGTCTCTCCCGCCGTGGTGGCGCAGGTGCTGTTCGGCGACGGCGAGGTGCGGTTCGACACCCGCACCACCGTCGACGGCAGGCTCAGCCTGCTCGGCGGACTCTACGGCCGCCGCACCGTGCGCGTCGCCATGCGCTGCCGCGTCGCGCTCCGCGTGTCGGCCGCGGCCGTCGCCGTCGCCGGCAGCCCCGCGTGCGTCGCCGACTTCGGACGCTGACGACACCTGCTCTTCGGTAGCTTCGCGCTGTGACGGCCGTGTCTATGGGTGAGCCGACCGGTGTAGTTTTTGCCCTTCTCTTTACCGCCGGCGGTGACCGGCGGAGTTACTTACGGTGGCGGCTAAGATATAACCGCCGTGTAGCGCTCCTGCTCCCTCCCTACTTCCTTGTCAGTAAATTCCGGCTTGTTTCGTTTACCATAATACACCTAGCGATTGTGTTCGTGTTGTACAGTTGTTTGTTATTCTAACTTTTGTTTACAACTTTGCTAAAAAAAAGAACTTCTGTTTACAACTTCTTTTTGGCGAAGAGTTCTATGTTAAATTAATATACGATTTTTTTTTGTCAATAATGGAGTGAAGATTTCGCAGTAAACTTGGCATATGAAGGTACCACAGTATAAATTAAGATTTCCATGTGGTGTTTAAAAAAGGAGGTCATTCTAACGAAGATAACTTTGCAAAATAGTTGGTGGAATGGTAACAAATTTCGCAAGCAGACACAGTCTACGGGCTCTGGGTGCTCGGGCGTTGTTGGCGCGCGCGTGGTCGGCCACATCGATCTACATGAGACTCTGGCGGGGCCGTGCTAGTAGACGGCGCCGGTTGTGCCAGCGGCGGCCGATGACAATGACGACGAAGGCACCACGGTCGGTCGACTGGGGCCGCCCCAGCAGCGCTGGGCGACACCGCTGCCCGGTGATCGGGCTAGACGCTGACGCCGGCGACAGAGGAACCATGGTCGTTCAGCAGGGGGCACCTCTGCCCCTGCTGGTGCCCAGGCCGAACACAGTGAGCTAACAGGCGAGACGGGCGTTGTCGAGCTTGACCTAGTGACGCTAACACTGTACATGACAGCCACACTTTATCGTGACATCATGGAGGACCCGATGCTAGTGGAGCTCACGGCTTCGCTCGCTAGCAGTCAAATCGTCACGTGCCCTCCACTTGGGCATCTAGCTCCGGTGGTCACCCAGCTGGTGGATGAGGCCCCGGCGGTGATCACCTGTGTCTGCACCTGCGGTCTACCAGGAAAGGAGTAGACGTCGTCCCAGCATGCCAACTCGATGCTGCGGACACCACCCCTGCGCCCCACTCAGTGGGAAAGCGGCCTCGCCCCCGGTGTCGCCTCAGCAAGGGCAGCCGTAGGTCATGCCAAAGCGGATGGTGTTCAATGACCCCTCTGGTGTTGATGCGCCCACGGTGGGCGAACAGTGCGACCCACCAGGCTTCGGTCCAGTCCACCTCACAACGGATCCTAATACGCCGTCAGGGGATACCCACCAGATCATTGGCAACTATGCCCCCTTCAAGCATCACCTCGACAACTTGACCAAGAAAGTGGTGCATAAGAGGGCCTCCCCGCTGATTCGTGAGCCACCCAAGCCACCACTGCAAAGGCGGTAGTGCCATTGCGGAACAAGCGTCTAGCGGCTCAAAGCCTCTCTCAAGTGACTACTTTTAAGCGAGGCGAGATTCTAATCATGCAGCGATTGGGTTTGGTCACACGTCAGTCAACGCCAAGTACGTCTACGATAAAGACGTACGAGGCGTTCTTTACGAGTGAAAGCATCTAGGCCCCTAGTTGGGTTTCGGTGATTAATGACAATACAAGATTACTATGACTAACGTGTATCTAGGCCCCTAGTTGGGTTTCGGTGATTAATGACAATACAAGATTACTATGACTAACGTGTGTTTTGCAGAGGCAATTAAGTTAGGTCATGGTAATGGAGATCGATTGCGCAATCATGGTGGTCATGCCCCTACGATGGAAATCATTTCGGTTTTCAAAGGATGGATGACAAGGTTAAGGATGACTAGTTCTAAGTGTCGATTGGAGTTGGAGAGACACTTAGAGTAGTTTAGGACTTTGTTTTTCCTTTGACCGTACTATTAAGGGGGGTATGAACGGGTAGCTTGACCTAAGTGAGTCTAGTGAGTTAGGTGTGGTGCACACTTGTTAAAACTAGCACTAGGTAGCTCCTAAATATGCCTAAGATCCTTTGGAGCAAACTTCATTCACATATGATCGAGAGTTGGAAGTGAATGGAGGGTCAAATACTGACCGGACGCTGGCTCCGGTTTGACCGGACGCTGGCTCAGGGTCCGGTCAGTTCATTTGACCAAGGTGATTGCGTCTGGTTTGACCGAACGCTGAGAGGTCAAGTGACCGGACGCCAGAGCCGAGCCAGTCCGGCCGACTCAATAAAGGTTCCAAAGAGGAAAATTGCGACGGACGCGCGTCCGTCCGGTGTTGATCGGACGCCGCCGTCCGGTCACATAGAACACTGGAGTTTGGGGTGTCTCGACGGAGCGTCCGGTCAACAACATGACCGAGCGTCTGATCACCCATGAGAGGCACATATACGGTTCGTTTTTCAAATTTATGTTATAAATACCACCTCCACTCGTGTGTGGGGGTACTTTTGCTCATTTCAACAGCTGAGAAACACGTTTGAGAGTGCCAAGAAGAGTAAGGTCCTAGTAAGGTGATTGAGATTTGAGAATCCCAAAGAGAGCCCTCATTAGCAAGATCAAGAGTAGCAAAGTGTGCATCCACCCTTCTCCCTAGGCTTGTTGTGGTCAAGTGAGAGTTCACGCTTGTTACTCTTGGTGATCGCCATCACCTAGACGACTTGGTGGTGATTGAGAGCTTGGTGATCATCTGAAGAGTGTCGGTGTTTTGGACCGGGGGGTCCTCAACCGACTAGTGAAAGTATACTACGTGTTCCTAATCCCGGATGGTGATGCAAAGAGACACAAGGTTTATACTGGTTCAGGCAATAGGTGCCCTACGTCCAGTCTGAGGGAGTGATCTTGTATTCCTTGCACCGAGGTGCTTGTAGTAGGGGCTTACAAGCTGGGCGAGAGAGGGAGCTAGCCCCAGGTCTTTGTGAATTGCAGTGTGTGTTGCTTGAGATGTTGATCTCTTGCAGTGAAGGAGTGTGCGTGTTACAGAGTGTTGTGCGTGGCTTGCCCTGGTTTTCCTCCTGCCTAGAAGCGGCCCTGGTCACTCCCTTTTATAGTTGAGGGGAGGCACAGGGGCGGTACATATATTTGCTACGTGGCGTTCTTCGGCAAGGGCGGCATGTCCGAGCCCTACAGCTTGTCACTGTGGCGGTGCGGTCGGTGGAGCGGTCTTGTCCTCCGTGCACTAGAGCGACTCGCCGGTCACGCCTGATCCTGTGCAACGTGGGAGCTCCTGTGGTGGCAGGCGCGCCTTCTTCTGTTGGAGGCGTGCTAGTCATTGTATGTTTGACCGACGCGGAGTGCCGAGACCGGGTTGATGCGATGGCGCGGGTATGCTGATTCCGAGGCTTCAGGAGCTAGGCCCTGTGCACGACGTGGGAGCTCCTGCAGCCCAACGCAGGGCATGGCGCGTACTGCGGGCGGCGTGCCGGTCCTAGAGCGCTGACAACGTAGAGAGCCGAGGCCCAGTTCGATGCAGAGGCTGGACCATCGTGGGGGGCTCGGCGGGCGCGAGTCCCGAGGCTACAGGAGCCCGGAAGTGGGTAGCCGAGGCTCGGAGGGAGCAGTTGGCCTTGCACGTCGTTTTCGAGGCTACAGGGACCCGGATGTGACTTTCCATGCCTGGGCAGGGGTTAGGCAGCACAGTGTGACACGGGTGTCCGTCGTGGGCACAGCACCGAGCACAGCGGCCGGTAACCCTCGCCCCGTCCTGTCTCGAATAGCGTGGGGTCGATGTGACTTCCGTCTCATCGGCCACTCCGCTATACCATGTCGTCGTGCGGCTGACGTCGCGGGAGTGGTTGAACGTGTTAGTTGGGTGTGATGTCTTGTCAGAGAAGTCGGTCAAGGCGGTGGTGACGGGGTTGATGCCGAGGTAGCCTCGAGCGAGCCGGTAACTGGGTGCTCGTCCGAGGCCTCGTGGCTCGGGGCCTCGGGCGAGTCGGAGAATCGATACCTCATCCGAGGCCTTGCGGTGTGGGGCCTTGGGCGAGTCGGAGAATCGGTACGTCGTCCGAGGCCTTGCGGTGTGGGGCCTCGGGCGGGCCAGAAAATCGGTACCTCGTCCGAGGCCTTGTGGTGTGGGGCCTTGGTCGAGCCCGCATATTTGTTTGAGGTGGGCCGGGCGGTCCAGCCGGGCCTCGGATGTGGCGGGTTTGCCTGTGGTTGTATTTTGGTTTCGTTATTTACAAGGTCTAAGCAATTTTTTTGGTTCTTGCTTAGGGTACCCCTTTTTATGGTATCCGACAGAGAGCTTGTGGATGACCCAACTCAAGTTGTGAGCGGTTGTGGGTGATTCACCGCGACGGAGTGTCGAAGAATAAACCCGTAGGGAGCACTTGATCCTTGCGCGGATCAAGGGGGAGCTACACCCTTGCGCGGGTGCTCCAACGAGGACTAGTGGAGAGTGGTGACTCTCCGATATCTCGGCAAAACATCGCCGCGTTTCCTCTCCTCTTTTTACTTTGATCATTTACTTTGAGCATTTACTTTGAGCAATTTAATTCTTGTTTTTACATTCATAGAATTGCCATGCTAGAGTAGGATTGGAACTTAGGTTGCGAGTCTTTTGTGCGGTAGAACAAATAGAAACATTTTCTAGGCACAAGGGGTTAATTGGGCTAACCATAGAATTTAATTATTGCAAAGAAATTTAGAATTAACCCAATTCACCCCCCCTCTTGGACATCTTGATCCTTTCAATTGGTATCAGAGCCTCGTGCTCACATATTTAGGCTTAACCGCCTAGTGAAAGATGTCTCACGGGGATGGACCTTCTCCTATCTTTGAGGGGGACGATTTTCCATATTGGAAATTTCGCATGGATGCGTATCTAGAAGCTCTATATGTTGGAATTCTTAGAGCTGCCTCACAAGGTTTTCCAAAACCTCGGGATGCCGCACACCCACAAGGCGATGAGTTGAACTATGAAAAATGGAATGCAAAGGCTAGAAACACCATATTTAGAGGCCTTTGTAAAGATGTGTTCAACCGGGTGAGGAACCACAAAGACGCCCATGCACTATGGTCGGACGTTTGTGCGCTCCATAAGGGAACAAAGAGTGAGCGTGAGGAACGCTATCGTCTTATCATGAAAAAGCTCAACTCTTTTGAAATGCTGCCTAAAGAATGTGCTAATGAGATGTATTCACGTTTGAATGTTCTTATAGAGGAAGTTAATGGGCTTGGACTCACCCAAATGCAACTATCCGATGTTGTAAGAAAGATCTTGAGTGTCCTCCCCATTGACAAATATGGGCATATTGTGACCGTGCTACATCAATGTGATCTTTCTAACGCTACACCGACACAAATCTTGGGAAAGATCAATGCTCATGAGATGTACATGCACATCACACCTCAAGATGGCTCATCCTCTACAAAGAAGAAAGAAAAAAATTTAGCATTCAAAGCTAGCCAAGAGAAGGGTAAAGTAAGACTTGTGTATGAGAGCTCAAGTGATGATGAAGTTAATGATGAAAGCCTTGCTCTCATGGTGAAGAAAACCGCCAAGATGCTAAAGAAGCTCAACAAGAGTGGCATCAAGTTCGATGACAAGAAGAAGTTCTTTACAAGCTCAAGAAGAAAGCCAATCTCCAAGATGAATTGCTACAATTGTGGCAAACTTGGTCATCTAGCTCAACAATGCACAAAGCCCAAAAAAGGCAAGTTCAAGAACAAGAACAAGGGCAAGAAAGATGACTCAAGCAATGAAGATGAAGATGAGAAGAAAAAGAACAAGCCATACAAGAAGAGAGATGGCAAGAAGAAGGACTTCCACAAGAAGAAGAAGAGAGGAAAGGCTTACATCATCGGTGATTGGCTCACGAACATTGATTCATTTAGTGGATCATTCGATGATGATAGTGACTACGAGAAGGTGGCCGCTATTGTT
This sequence comes from Miscanthus lutarioriparius, assembly GCA_904845875.1. Taxonomy (NCBI): domain Eukaryota; kingdom Viridiplantae; phylum Streptophyta; class Magnoliopsida; order Poales; family Poaceae; genus Miscanthus; species Miscanthus lutarioriparius. The sequence goes on along the minus strand of CAJGYO010000016.1, from coordinate 2,547,827 downwards.
ATTGATTCTTCATCATCTTCACCGCCACCACCGCCATCATCCTCTACACACCTATGCCTTATGGCCAAAGGTGAACAAAAGGTATCACATGATGATGATAGTAGTGGTGATGATCATGCTCATAATGATGATAGTGATAGTGATAGCGATGATGATGAATATGAATCACCTTCTTATGATGATCTTGCTAAATTGCTAAAGAAATATACTAAGATCATTATAAAGACCAGAGGTAAAAATGAAAAGCTTGAGATTAAGAATGATTCTCTTTTAGTTAAATATGATGTAGCGGAAAAGGCTAATGTTGAGCTTAGAGAAGCAAATAATGTTATGTCATCCAAACTCAAGGAGCTCAAATCTTCTAAGAAAGAGCTTAAAGATAAACATGATAAACTTGAGTGGGTGCACAATGAGCTCATCACTAGCCACAACAAGCTAAAAGATGAATATACTACTCTTAAGATTAATCATGATAATCTTGTTATTGCTCAAGAATTTCTATCCAATGAGCCATATGATGCTACTAACCATGTTGTTAAGATTGATATAGCTACATCATGTGATGACTTGATCATTGAGAGCATTGAGCAAGATTCTAGTAGCAAGGGCAAGCAAGTGGTTGAGGCCGATGATTATGATGAGTTTGTCAAGCTCAAGAATGACAATGGAAAGCTTAAGAAAGATCTTGAAGAAATCAAAAGCCACAACACCATTGTGCTAGAAACTCTTGATCATGATGGTGACTTAATCCTTGAGAATGAGAAGCTCAAAGAAGAAAACAAGAAGCTCAAGGAAGAGAAGAACAATGATGCTCTTAAGGAAGAGAACAAGAAGCTCAAGTTGGAAAAAGAGCGTCTCAAGATTGGATTGAGCAAGTTCACTAGAGGCAAGTATCTTCAAAGTGAGCTTCTAATGAACACTGTCATGAAGATGGATAGAAGTGGCATTGGGTATATGGAAAATCAAGAGAAGAAGAAGGCTCAAGCTCAACAACAACAATCAAAGCCAAAGCCAAAGCCAAAGAGATGTTTTGAGTGTGGACAAGAAGGCCACTTTGCTCATGAGTGCCAAACTCCACCACCACAACCCTTGCCCTAGCATGCTAGACCCTTTGCCTTCAATGCTCACTACATGCTTAGAAATGATTCTAGTGGAAAGATGAAAGTCATGTTCTTAGGACCTCCAAATAAGAATAGGCCTAAGAAAATTTAGGTTGCTAAATCACTTGTTGAGAAGGTGAAGGGCCCTCAACAAGTTTGGGTTACTAAAGCTTGATCTCTTGTGTGTAGGTGAACTACAAGATCGGTGGAAGTCATTGGGTTATTGATAGTGGTTGCACACAACATATGACCGGTGATCCTCGTATGTTCACCTCACTAGATGAAGAAGTAGATGGACAAGAAAGAATCACATTTAGAGATAACTCAAAGGGAAGGTTAAAGGATTGAGCAAAGTGGCTATATCAAATGATCATTCAATCTCCAATGTGCTATATGTTGCTTCATTGAGCTTCAACTTGCTATCCGTTGGGCAATTGTGTGAACTTGGTTTCTAATGCTTGTTTACTGAGAATGAAGTTGTTGTATTCAAGAAGGGTGATGATCAAGTTATATTCAAAGGATTTAGATACAACAACTTATATCTAGTGGACTTCACCTCCGAAGATGCAAACTTAAAGACTTGCCTATTCACCAAAACAACTCTTGGGTGGCTATGGCATAGAAGACTTGCTCATGTTGGGATGAGCTCACTCAAGAAACTAATGAAGAATGATTTGGTGAGAGGGTTGAAGGATGTGAAGTTTAAGAAGGACAAACTTTGTAGTGCATGTCAAGCCGGCAAGCAAGTTGCAAGTACTCATCCAACCAAAGCTTTCATATCAACCACAAGAGTGCTAGAACTTCTTCACATAGATTTATTTGAACCAACAACATACAAGAGTTTGGGAGGAAATCTTTATTGTCTTGTGATAGTTGATGATTATTCAAGGTATACATGTGTATTCTTCCTTCATGACAAATCCGAAGTTGCATCTTGCTTCAAAAATTTTGCCAGGAGAGCACAAAACAAATTTGAAGTGAAGCTCAAGAAGATAAAAAGTGACAACGGCAAAGAATTTGACAACACAAACATAGAAGCCTATTGTGATAAAGTTGAAATCAAACATGAGGTTTCCGCAACATATACTCCTCAACAAAATGGGGTAGTTGAGAGGAAGAACCGAACATTAATCACTCTTGCAAGAACTATGCTTGATGAGTACAACATCTCCGAAGCTCTATGGGCGGAAGCTATCAACACCGCATGCTATGCAACCTCCTATTCTTTCAAAAGTTTCTTGGCAAGACACCTTATGAGTTGCTCAATGGGAAGAAGCCGGACGTCTCCTTCTTTAGGGTGTTTGGTTGCAAATGCTACATCTATAAGAAGCGACAACACCTAGGGAAGTTTCAAAGACGTTGTGATATTGGTTTTCTTGTTGGTTACTCGTCAAAGTCCAAAGCATATAGAGTATTTAATCATGCCACCGGCTTGGTTGAAAAAACATATGATGTGGAATTTGATGAATCTAACGGCTCCCAAGGAGCACATGAGAATCTTGATGATGTAGGTGATAAACCATTGAGGGAGGCCATGAAGAACATTCTAGTTGGAGACATCAAGCCTAAAGATAATGAAGGTGATGTACAAGTGATTGATCCACCCTCTTCATCAAATCTGCCACAAGATGGTGAAAAAGATGGGAGAGTAGAAAATAAAGACACTCATGTCTCCCATGAGCAAATGGTGGTACAAGCACAAGATGTTGATGCTCCACAACCTCCTCCTCAAGTGGTCAATAGAAGAAATACACCTCTACTACAAGATCATCCACAAGATCTCATCATAGAGAGTCCATCAAAGGGTGTAATGACTCGTTCACAAAAACTTGCTTCATTTATTGCTCATCACTCTTTTGTCTCTTGCTTTGAGCCTACTAAGGTTGAAGAAGCTCTTCAAGATCCGGATTGGATAAATGCCATGCATGAAGAGTTGAACAACTTCACCCGCAATAAAGTTTGGACTCTTGAAGAGCGACGAAAAGGTGCAAGAGTCATTGGAACAAAGTGGATGTTCCAAAACAAGCAAGATGATCAAGGTGTTGTTGTGAGGAACAAGGCAAGACTAGTTGCAAAGGGGTTCTCTCAAGTTGAAGGTTTGGATTTTGGAGAGACCTTTGCACCGGTTGCAAGACTAGAAGCCATCCGTATCCTCCTTGCATATGCATCACATCATGAAATGAAATTATATCAAATGGATGTGAAAAGTGCATTTTTAAATGGCTTTATTAATGAACTAGTCTATGTTGATCAACCTCCCGGGTTTGAAGACCCTAGATATCCTAATCATATTTATAGATTGTCCAAGGCGTTATATGGGCTAAAGCAAGCCCCAAGAGCTTGGTATGAGCGCCTTCGGGACTTCCTCATTGAGAAGGGCTTCACCATTGGCAAGGTCGACACCACACTATTCACCAAGAAGCTTGATGGATATATCTTCATTTGTCAAGTGTATGTTGATGATATTATCTTTGGATCATCAAATGAAGATTCTTGCAAAGAATTTGGTGAATTGATGTCGAAGGAATTCGAGATGTCCATGATTGGTGAGCTTACATTCTTTCTTAGTTTTCAAGTCAAGCAAATGAGAGAAGGGATCTTCATCTCTCAAGAGAAATATACAAAAGATCTTCTCAAGAGATTCAAGATGGATGAATGTAAGCCAATCAAGACACCAATGCCAACTAATGGACATCTTGACCTAGATGAGGGAGGTAACAAGGTTGATTAAACTCTACCGTTTTATGATTGGTAGCTTGTTATATTTAACCGCATCTAGGTCCGACATCATGTTTAGTGTGTGTATGTGTGCTAGATTTTAAGCTAATACTAAGGAAACTCATTTAATTGCTGTAAAAAGAATCCTTAGGTATCTTAAGCACACACCAAGCATTGGCCTTTGGTATCCCAAAGGAAATAGATTTGAATTAATTGGCTATTCCGATTCGAATTATGCCGGATGCAAAGTTGATAGAAAAAGCACATCCAAAGAGTGCCATTTGCTTGGTAGATTACTTGTGTATTGGTCCTCCAAGAAACAAAATAGTGTGGCATTATCCACCGCCGAAGCGGAATACATTGCCGCGGGTGCTTGTTGTGCACAAATACTTTACATGAAACAAACTTTACTAGACTATGGTATAGTTCTAGAAAAGGTATCTCTTTTGTGCGACAATAAAAGTGCGGTAAAACTTGCAAATAATCCGGTTCAACACTCACGCACCAAGCACATAGATATCCGCCATCACTTTCTTAGAGATCATGATGCATAGAATGATATTTCACTAGAAGGTGTAAGGACCGAGGATCAATTGGCGGATATCTTCACTAAACCGCTAGATGAGGCTATATTTTGTAGATTGCGAAATGAGCTCAATGTGCTTGATTTTAGTAACTTCACTAAAAGATGAGCTTGTGTTGTCCCTTGCATTGCATTGTAATATACATCACGTTTAATGTTTTATAATGCGTATAGGGCTTGTCTAACATGGTTAAGATAACCGCCGAAAAGCGTGTGAAGAAGCTTAACCTTGGATCAAACTTGACAAGCAACTATATTTACTTGCAAGTAATGCATATGCATGAATGTTGTTTTGTCGTTTATCTTGATTTGCCCTCTTATTGCCTATTTTCTTACAAAGAGTTATAGCCTAAGGCAAAATATTTTGAAAAACTTAAGGGTTTGAGAGAGGTCACTCACATCAGTCCCAATTGGTGTTTATTTGGATCTTATTAAAGTTAGAACTCGATTGGGAACAGGCAGCACGAAGAAATTTGAAGATTCGCTGAAGGAGTGACCGGACGCTGCACCGGACTCTGATGTCCAGCGTCCAGTCAGTTCATAGGAGGTGAACATCTGCCGAGCAGGAGTGACCGGACGCTGAAACAATGTTTTCCCAGCGTCCGGTCAGGAGGAGCTTCAGCGTCCGGTCGATCATGAAGACATCAAGGCTAGGTGACCGGACTCTAGCTGCGTCCGGTCGGTGTCCACCGGATGCGTCCGATCGTGATTCCAAAGGATTTTGACCTCTTTGGAATCGACCGGACGTAGGGTGGTAGCGTCCGGTCGCTACCACCGGAGCGTCCAATCAGTAGAAAAACGTGTGGCATCAGGTTTCTTTTCTCCGTTTCCATTTCTGACTCGTGGGGGCCACCCTATTTAATATCTGCGCCGGGGTTAGACCTAATCTCCACGCCGACATCACCACTCCCGTGCCTCCACGCCACTGTCCCATGCCCTAGCCACCGCAAGTGTCGCCGCACGCCCCACGCGCCTGCTGCGCCGTCGTGCTCCAGCGCCTCCACGAGCCCGCACTGCTCCACCGCGTCTCCCCGCGCCCGAGCGCCTCCTTGCAGCACCGCCGAGCCGCCGTGTCGTGCTTGCCCACACATCACCGCGCCCTGCCTAGCCCCACCGCCATGCCCTGCCTACGCACGCCGCCGGAGCCACCTCATCAGCGTCCGCACGCCGCCAAGCTCCCACCGCCGCAGAGCCGCCGCCAAGCTCCACCACCGAAGCACTGTCGATCCAGCGCTGGTAAGGCCCTACCCATGCCCAAGCATCCTCATTGTAACTCGCCCATGACCTAGCCATTCATCACAGCACTTTTTTCATAGGGCCGTCGATTCACTGCTCACCGCAAACCCTAGCCGATTCGGTTGTTCCCCACGTGTCGCTTCTCTTTTCTTCGGATCACCGGTTCGTCAGGTAGTAAGCCAGTCATTTCAATTTCGTATCTAAATTGCTTGCTTCCTAGGATTTCGCATCTATAAGACATATTGTATTTATTTGTATATCCTATCTATTCCATCGTGCAGCGAGTCGGTGCCGTTGAGGTGTCAGTGACAGTCATCAGTTAACTCGGGGCCAAGCTCGCGAGTATGGAATGAGGCCAAGCCTCGAAAGTGTCAGAGGCAGTTGTTTCCTGTCAGCGGCAGTTGATTCTCTTCGGATTCATCAGATGGCTCGCACAAAGAATGTCGGTGGTGGTCCCAGTGATGAGGATCGGAGGCCCCCGCCTCGTCAGCTTGTAGATCCTAAAGGCAAGGCAACAAAGAAGCTAGCAACCAGAAAGCGTAAGTACCCAGATGCAGAGACAGCGAGAGCAACTGCAGTTGCTGAGGCCGTAGAGCGTGCTGAGAGAGGAGGTGCTCGCAGTGGAGTCCAAATCGTAGATCACCTCTCACCAGGAGTGAGGGGTCGACTTGAGCGTATTGAGCGTCTTCATGGTAGTCCACCAGGGACAATGATGATGGCAGGACGATGTCTTGCTATTGAGGAGCCTCAACCTCAGGGGGAGTCACAGCAGTAGCCACAGCAGCAGCCCTAGACAGCAGAGCCGACAGAGCAGGCTCATGAGGTAGAGCAGGCCAAGCAGACAGAGCAGGCACCATAGCCACAGTCACGCCACTCTGGTCGTACCCGTGCTCCAGTCACGCCGAGGGCAAATACTCAGCAGAGGGGTTCTCGTCCACCACCTAGACCACAGGGTCCGCCTCCTATGACACACTTGGACTTGAGGGCCGCCACGGCCAAGTAGGTGCAGCAGCTGAGGTTCGTGGATTTTGAGGTGTGGTTCCCGCCGAGGAGAGATGACAGAGCATCAGAGGGTTTCTACACTCCACTGTAGGAGGACTTCTACAATGTCTATCTCAACAGTGGGGTAGTTTTTAGATCTCAGAGGGTGTGCCATATTGATTATATAGTTGTAGCAGCTGGAGAGCACATTTGCCCCTATCTTGCATATCTGTCGGGGCTGACAGATCTGAGTGGACGGACAGGATTATATGTTCCATCTTGGGTTCGTCAGTTCTATGCTTCTCTTTTTATTGACCCGCACCATAACTTCATACACTTTGCATTCAGAGGCAGAGACTATCGGCTGACGAGCACTAGAGCCAGAGAGATACTCAGACTTCAGGAGCAGCCTGTCAGACTTCATGAGGTTTGCTATGGACAGACTGCACCTCCTAGACGCCCGCATGGTGGCAATGTGCCCCCTACTAACTTGGTCTATCACTGTTTCACAGAGCCTTTTGGCGAAGGGTCGAGGAGGAACCCCAGTGATCTCAATCCCACTGCTCGCGTGCTTGAGGCTATTATGAGGAGGACACTTCTTCCTAGGATGGGATATAGAGAGGGCTTGACACATATACAGCTATGGCTTATCAACTCTCTGATGCAGCAGACAGTTTTTGATATCTGAGATCTTATTCTGTCAGAGATGGAGGACACTATAGCTGAGGGCTTCAGAGGACACATGCAGCTACCTTATGCTCACTGGATCACATGGCTTATCCACCGAGTAGTCACAGTGAGGCCGCCAGAGATACTTCCTGAGTACAGTGGTGCTACCACAGAGTTCCCTGCCTATAACATGACTCGGATGATCAGGCATAGTACACCTACAGCACCTAGTCAGCCGCGCCGATGTCCTGAGGTGCCAGAGTCTGCAGCCCAGCAGGATGATATTATCAGGGGTATTGCAACTACTGAGGAGGAGGAGCTTGAGCAGCAGGAGGGAGTGGTCGTGAGCGACCCCAGTGATAGTTCTGATGATGACTACCAGCCCATCCCTCGGATGCCTCCTCAGCGACATGACCATGAGGCCGGTAGCTCCAGCTCAACGCCACCTGCCCCGTAGACAGACCCTGCTCTCCTTGCCATACTTGAGCGAATGAGGTAGGACTAGGCACGCCAGGCTCAGGAGACAGCTGCTACATTTGCACAGTTCTAGACTCGGCAGGATGAGTTCCAGCAGCAGCAACAGGCGATCCAGCAGCAGTAGTTGGCCCTACAGCAGCAGCAGCAGGCCATGCATCAGCAGCAGATACTCATGAAATAGCAGCTTCTCGGATTCATGCAGCATGTAGTGACAGCCATTGGGGGTCCACCGTCACAGCCTTCGTCCCAGCTTGGTCAGACTGCTACTACTTCGATGACTCCAGCGTTATAGCCCAGTGGGCTTTAGAGTCAGGGACAACCACCAGCACAGTTTGCTTCACCGACAGAGCAGGTGTCCTGATATTTTGCTACGTCACTGCCAGCTCCACAGTTCACACCGCTTTAGACGGGCTTCACACCAGATGAGACGCCCTCGCTGCTAGTGCCAGAGACCACAGTGTCTAGGAGCCTTGGTGCTTCCTTTAGTGAGTTGATAGGGATGCCTACTCCTTCATATCTACATATCCCAGGTCCTTCTACTGTTGCACCAGTTACCGGGACTACAGAGACGCTCCCTTCCTCAGTGGCATCATTAGAGCCTACTATAGTCGTACCTTCAGAGTCACAGGCAGCTCCAGTACTTGATCCGACCCAGACTACTACAACATCACTTCCAGCTATAGAGGGTCATACAGCTCAGAGCTCCGGATCAGATGATGATGGTGCCCAGTTCTAGCTTGCTCCTCGTACCTCAGCGCCCGGCTCGTCCGCTGCAGCCCCGCCGACCGACTCTTAGGTTTTGGTGTTTGACGCCAAAGGGGGAGAGGGATCGAGTATGATAGATTTAGGGGGAGCGACGTATTTAGGGGGAGCTTAGTTATTATATTAGCTTATATATTACATTTGGAGTTTTTATTGTGTGATACACTATTATGCATTCCGTGTGTTTACCCTTATGCATTGAACTATATCTATGTGATAGTGATATCTATGTGATCGTGATATATGACATGTGTGCTCTCTACTTTGCATTATTTATATGTCATATCACTTGTGCTATGCTCATTTGCTTTTGCTTCCGCGTTTTACTCCGATGCAAATGAGATTTATTACTTGTACTCATGCTTATTTCATATCTTTTGAGTACATCATGTTGGCTTGGTTCGTATAAGCTTGACTAACACCTTTGTTCTTATTGACAAAAGCTTATATGATCCAAGCATGTTAAAAACCTCAACTCTTTCACATACTCGAGGTAGTATTGTCAACAATCACCAAAAAGGGGGAGATTGAAAGCATCTAGGCCCCTAGTTGGGTTTTGGTGATTAATGACAATACAAGATTACTATGACTAACGTGTGTTTTGCAGAGGCAATTAAGTTAGGTCATGGTAATGGAGATCGATTGCGCAATTATGGTGGTCATGCCCCTACGATGGAAATCGTTTCGGTTTTCAAAGGATGGACGACAAGGTTAAGGATGACTAGTTCTAAGTGTCAATTGGAGTTGGAGAGACACTTAGAGTAGTTTAGGACTTTGTTTTTCCTTTGGCCGTACTATTAAGGGGGATATGGACGGGTAGCTTGACCTAAGTGAGTCTAATGAGTTAGGTGTGGTGCACACTTGTTAAAACTAGCACTGGGTAGCTCCTAAATATGCCTAAGATCCTTTGGAGCAAACTTCATTCACATATGATCGAGAGTTGGAAGTGAATGGAGGGTCAAATACTGACCGGACGCTGGCTCTGGTTTGACCGGACGCTGGCTCAGGGTCCGGTCAGTTCATTTGACCAAGGTGATTGCGTCTGGTTTGACCGGACGCTGAGAGGTCAAGTGACCGGACGCTGTGAGCCAGCGTCCGGTCGACTCCAGTAAGGTTCCAGAGAGGGAAAATTACGACCGGACGCGTCCGGTCAGTGTTTGATCGGACGCTGCCCAGCGTCTTGTCACACTGTAAACACTGGAGTTCGGGGTGTACTGACCGAAGCGTCCGGTCAACATGACCGGAGCGTCCGGTCACCCCGCAGAGGCACATAACGGTTCGTTTTTCAGCCCATGTTATAAATACCACCTCCACTCGTGTGTGGGGGTACTTTTGCTCATTTCAACAGCTGAGAAACACGTTTGAGAGTGCCAAGAAGCGGAAGGTCCTAGTAAGGTGATTGAGATTTGAGAATCCCAAAGAGAGCCCTCATTAGCAAAATCAAGAGTAGCAAAATGTGCATCCACCCTTCTCCCTAGGCTTGTTGTGGTCAAGTGAGAGTTCGTGCTTGTTACTCTTGGTGATCGCCATCACCTAGACGGCTTGGTGGTGATTAAGAGCTTGGTGATCATCCGGAGAGCTTGTGGATGACCCAACTCAAGTTGTGAGCGGTTGTGTGTGATTCACCGCGATGGAGTGTCGAAGAATCAACCCGTAGAGAGCACTTGATCCTTGTGCGGATCAAGGGAGAGCTACACTCTTGCGCGGGTGCTCCAACGATGACTAGTGGGGAGTGGCGACTCTCCGATACCTCGGCAAAACATCGCCGCGTTTCCTCTCCTCTCTTTATTTTGAGCAATTCAATTCTTGTTTTTACATTCATAGAATTGCCATGCTAGAGTAGGTTTGAAACTTAGATTGCAAGTCTTTTGTGCGGTAGAACAAATAGAAACACTTTCTAGGCGCAAGGGGTTAATTGGACTAACCATAGGATTTAATTATTGCAAAGAAATTTAGAATTAACCCAATTCACTCCCTCTTGGGCATCTTGATCCTTTCAACGAGGCTGAGCCCACCGCTTCTAACGTCGAAGCGCTGGAAGCGCTCTTCTAGGGCGGCGGTAAGGAGTCACGCCGAGAGCAGCGGAAGCGCAGGCCACCTACCTAGGTTGTGCTGTTGCCTTTATCTGGTTGTCTACCATTTGTATAATATCGAAATATATACATGTTTGCTAGGATGGTCCAGCCAGTGGCTGTAATCCTATAGTCCTTCTAGAACGCTCGCTAGAAGCGTGTTGTATGTATCAAACTTTTCTACCTTAATACAAAGATGTGCAATAAATTCCGTTGCTTCTATGATACATGAAACTATCAAACTATCACTGAAAAATATTGAACACTTATATTTAATACTTGGTCAAAGCAGGGATACCTGCTAACACGCACCCTCTCTACTCATGAGTCATGACTAAGGCATGACATGTCCTCTCGAATGCAATACATACAGTGCAGCTATGGCCTTCAGAACCACCGGAGCAATACTCTGCATGGGCATGGCCTGTATTAATACAAGGGGAGTTTTCAAAACAAAGTACAAACTAGTTGGCACGATTCGGTGACATCGTGTGCAAACTAACAGTGGATGGTGAGTATTTGGCAGAATTCGTTGGTTGCATAAGTTCTAACTACAAAGCCATGATTTGAAAACATTCTGGTTTGGGAGATACGGAAGAAACACGATAAAGACATTAGTTGCAATGTCCTTAGATTTGGGCATTGCTACGGAGATAAGCTCCACAAGCAGACTTGCCAGCAATCTAAAAAAAACTGTGTGGGTCCGTGGAATTACGCATCAGGCACTAGTACAGTACCGTTAGACTTTGTGCAGGTAACTTCACCGCCTTTGACATAATTCATCGAACACGTGGTGAGCGCCACGACACAGCTCCTTCTCTGCGAATCGGAGCAGGGGAGATGGCCGGCGTGGCCGATTCCGGCCGGTGGTGCATGCGACAAGGATTGGCGAGCACCTGGGCAAGGATTGGCCGTGCTCCCCCAGGCATGGCGGATGAGGACGAGCACGCGCATGGAGCAGAGAGGCCACGTCATCCGGCCTCGCACCACACGAGCCTACTATCGCGGGGCACTGCAGTGTCGTCACCATGGACAGTCTCCGCCAGCAGGACTCGAGTAGCAACGATGGGGGTGGATGAGCGAGCTCGTGTCCATGTCCAGTGGGGATGGATGAGCAGGCCGATGGTGGAGGAGGGGGGCTGTAGCCACCAGAGAAGTGAGTCGGGGAGGCGCCCGGGAACCTCCAAGCTCGTCGGAGCTCGCGTGGTGGCCGACGGGAACTGGAGATCCAGCGAGAGCACGCGTGGTGGTGGCCGGCGAGAATTGGAGATCCAGCGAGAGCGCGCGTGGTGGTGCCCGAAGTGCATGGCCGGAGTCGTCGTAGTGGTGGGCGGCGGGAGTGGTGGCCGTCACCACCGCACGCACCGCCGTCGTCCTCCCCCGCTCGAGCGCACCGCACGAGGTGACGCGAATGAATACGCGGCGCTGGCCAGAGCCTAGCTTCAGAAAAACGTCCAACTCCTGCGTTTTCAGATAGCGAGGCTTATTTAGCCAGGGCCGTGTTTAGATTGCAAATTTTTGTAACCTGGACACTGTAGCATGTTTCGTTTGTATTTGACAAACTTTGTCCGATTATAGACTAACTAGGCTCAAAAGATCTGTCTCGTGATTTACAAACAAATTATATAATTAGTTATTTTTTTTACCTACATTTAATGCTCCATGTATGCGTCCAAAAATTAATGTAATGAAGAGAGAGTGAAAAAATTTAGAATTTAGAGGTGATTTAAACAAGGCCTAGGTTTAAGTTAGCTCTAGAAAACCTAACTATGGGATAGCTGGATACCAAATGGACCCATAGATAGTACCCATGTCCTAAAAAGAATACAACTATAATTATATATTGCATGCCATGTAAATTGGTTTATATTTGATATAGCGAATAGTATTCACGTTTATGGCTATAAATTAACTTACTATAAAAATAAATTTTATACTTAATCTAATAATATTTATTTGGTATCATAAATACCAATATTTTTTCTATAATTGATCATATTTAAGATATTAAAACACAATACTACGCTAGAATCACATCGTTTCTGGGACATGAAATAGAGGAGTCTCTAGCATAGCGCTACAGGTAAATAGTCTGGTACTTATTTTTACTTTCTCCAACAACATAACTTAAAAGACAACTATTTTTACAAATATGTCTCTAAATTTAAGTCATAAATGCTAATACTATTTACTACAAATTTGATCAAACATAAGCTATTTTGATCGACATGATTTACATAATTGCATTTTTTTACGGACAGAGTGAGTACAAATTATGACAAACTTCTTGTAGTCGGCTAGTCGCTTTGCAACATCCCTGCATGTTTAAGGGTGAACTAGAATCGAGGGGGCGAATCGCGAAGAGTGATACGCGTTGGTACCAACTAAGTAGTGCCGACGGGCGAGTTCTCACGTTAAAATATACAGTAACTATCTAGTAAAGCTTACTGAATTTAGGAATTAATAAAATATAAAAGTAGAACATCTCAATCTACTCCAGTTGTGTGTACTATACTCAGGCCTTGTTTAGATCTCATCAAAATTCCAAGTTTTTTCACTCTCTCTCCATCACATCAATTTTTAGACACATGCATGGAGCATTAAATGTAGGTAAAAAAAATAATTAATTGCACAGTTTGGTTGTAAATCACGAAACGAATCTTTTAAGCCTAGTTAGTCCATGATCGGACAAAGTTTGTCAAATACAAATAAAACGTGCTACAGTGTCCGGATTGCAAAAATTTACAATCTAAACAAGGCCTCAAATCATAAATGAGAATGGATAAAACACTAGCTGCAGGCTTCTGCCATTTGAGCTACACTATGTGCCTAACACTCCTAGGCCTTATTTATGTTGTAAGTTTTTTCGCTTTCTCTCTATTACATCAAATCTTTGGACGCATGTATCGAGTATTAAATATAGATAAAAAAATAACTAATTACACAGTTTGATTGTAAATTACGAGACGAATCTTTTGAGCCTGGTTAGGCCATAATTGGATAATAATTGTCAAATACAAACGAAAGTGTTACAATACCGAATACTGATTTCTAATCCCAATCTAAACAAGACCTTATGTGAGCACTACAACTGGCTGGCTAGATTAGCAGGTGGCAAGTTTAGAAACTTTTCAGACCAAGAGGGGCCAAACGCCCAGTATCGCCTCTAGGAGGTTCCACCGGTAGCCAGAGCCACATGACCTCTATCTTCTGGCATGAGGTCTCTTGGAATGCATAAATTTCATAGAAATTGTACAAGAATAAGTTGATTTTCAAAAAAAGTAAAAAATAGAAAAATTAATACGATCCAGAAGGGGCCTAAATGAATGTTTGTGAGTTGACTGCTACACCCAACACTTCCTTGTGTTGTCTCAACAGGCCCATCTGGCCCAAAAACTAGCAAAAAGCTGTTTGGTGGTTTAAAGAAGGAAAAAGTCTAAATTACCTCCTAACTTTCATAAAAGTCTGTTTTTTCTCCCTGAACTCTAAAATCGGACAAAACACCTCCCTCAACTTTTAAAAATATTCATCTTACCTCCCTAGCCTTGTTATAAGCGGTTTTGTCTTTTTCTTTTTTATTTATTTCGACTAAATCTTTTAAAAAATCATAGTAAATCATAGAAAATCAACAATTCAATTTTGTTGGACTTCACAAGAGTAGATCTACATAGTAAACATATAATATGGTATGCTTTAGTATAAAGTTTTTGTTGTGCTTTAGATCTATACTTTTTTTAATTAAATTGAATAATTCATAGCTGCAGTTTATGCGGTCCAATTGTGGTAAAAATTTTATGGTGGGCTTATTATTGTATGCTTAAATTGTAATAAAAATTTCATACTCATTGAATCATGTATAACTTAGTTATATATTTTTTTAGGTTTATGCTTATCAAATATAAATAAATCTATAACTAAGCTATGCATAATCCAATGAGTATGAAATTTTTACTAAAGTTCAATTATACAATAACTAGCCCACTATAAAAATTTCATCACAATTGGACCATAGAAACTATAGCTATGAATTAATCTAATTAATTACAGATAAGCGTAGATCTAAAACCACAGCAAAAACTTTGTACTAAAGCATATCATATTATATGTTCACTGTGTGGATCTACTCATATGGAGTCTAACAAAATTAGATTTATTATTTTATGATTTTTTTCTATGATTTACTATGATTTTTTTAAAAATCAGCCGAAAAAAAGAAAAAGACAAAACCGCCTTCAAAACTGTTAATAACAGGGCCAGATTGGTAAGATGAACGGTTTTAAAAGTTGAGGGAGGTGTTTTACCCGGTTTTGGAGTTCAGGGAGTAAAAGCGGACTTTCACAAAAGTGAAGTGAGGTAATGTGAACTTTTTACTTTAAAGAACATGTGAGGGCACGTGTCTTGTTCGGTGATTTGGGTGCACGTGCTAGCTGTTTGCCGTCACGTGTTGTTTTTAGGGATCATCAGAAGCTGCCCCCTACTTATATACGTACTCCCTCCGTATCCGTTTTAGATGAAGTTCTGGCGTCGTAGTCGTTTGCGCGAAAGGAAGACGTTGCGGCTCGTGGGATGGAATTTTGACTCGTTTGCCCCTGCCGCTTGGGTTCGCACGCTCGGCCCGGTTATCCGCTCGACACTGCATTAATCGCGCGCCGCCTTCCTTCATCTCCGCATGCAGCCCGCTTTCGCCGCCATCGCCGCCGCCATCCATCACGCTCTCCGCCATCCTCGCCGCCTAACAAAAAAGTCGCCCACCAGTTCATCTTCCTCACATCACGCTTTCGGCATGGAGACCGGCGCGCGCGGTGCTGGTCGTCGCGGAGGACGCCGTGCTAGACTTCGGAGGAGGTGCCCATGCGGAGGACGCCGTCGTGCGGACACGGAGGAGGCACTGGACTCATTATCGCACCGGACTCCGTCCGATCCGCTGCATCCGTCGAGGCACTTTGACTCATCATCGCCACCGGACTCCGTCGAGATGGTGCCGGACTCCGTCGAGATGGTGCCGGACTCCTTGCCGCCGGGTGCTTTTCTTTGCCCTCGCCGCAATCAAGTTCATGAGGACCGGAATCATGGAACCGTGTGCACTCGCGGTTCGGCCATGCTCGATGTGGTCTCGTCCCACTATGAATACATGGTCTTTGCCATGATTCACAAATTTCGACGAGTTCGATCGCGAGGTTTTCATTCCCGATCCCAACAATATCGTGATGCATGGCGATAGTGTCGCCATACCCCCTCACGTGCTCAAGATGCTCGACGACAAGCTCGAGCGTGAGCGCTTCTGCCGGAAAGGATGACAACCGTGCATCGGTAAGAATGTCTCTACTAATTATATAGCATCAATCTAAATATAGTAGTTCATGCAGCAAAGAATGTCTCTACTAATTATACCATCAATGTAAATAGTTCATGCAATGAGAATGTCTACTAATTATAGCATCAATCTAATTTTGTCATGCAAAGAAGAGTAGCCTCGGCTTCATGTAGCAATCGAGGATCAAAAGGGATGCAAGATGGCAGCCGATCTTCTCTTTCTAATGTTTCTTTTTTCATGTGAGGTATCTTGATCTTGTTGCAACCTTTCACTTTCATAGCTTCCATCAAGACACCTTGTAGTGTAAGAAACATTCGGTTTGCAAGGCGTGGCGAGTACTCCAAGAATGCCTACAAAACAATTGTGCACGAAATGAATGAATGAACAAATTTGTTGTTCAAAAAAACCATTCAAACATGTGTGAACAATCTGAACAAATTTACCTCTTGCACGACTGGAAGTAGATCCTCCATTGTTTTTGCATTCTTCTTATATTGAATTGCTTGTATAGCTCGAAAAAACCCCAAGTCAAGAATGTTGAAATCCGGAGAGTTTGGAGGTTGACAAATTAGGCGAATATCGAATCCTCCTAGCTGAGCATGGGAACAAAATTCCGGATCATCCAATTTTAAATGGGTAGGTGCATTATCTTGTTGAATGAAGATCGGTTTGCCCACATCTTCTCTTGGCCATTTGGCTCTAATGGCAGGCAACACTTGATTGATCATGAATTCTCTAATCACATCTCTTGTGATATTAGTTATAGGCTTCATAACCAAGTCTCAACGGACACGGCCGGTTCTCTCATTACCTCTCATAGCCGGTTCATATCGAACAAGTGGAAAACAACCAATCCTACCATCAAAAATACAATTCCCATCCCTAAACCTTGGCCGAGCACAAGCACACAAGAACATGAGCCTAGGGATGTAATTCTTGTTCTTACAAGTCCGATGGGGTTCATCTTCTTCGGGTAGGAAATAATATTTTTCAGATTTTTGGCATAGGTAGAACCATTTCTCATCAATGAACACAAAGTCATACAACTCCTTAAACCTTGAATCATCAAGCAACTCTCTGTTAACCATGTCAACACACCATTGTAACCTAGACCTCTTGTTAGCTTCAGTGAGATATGGCTTGATGCTACTAGAGTGGCGCCTAAGGTAACCTTTTTTCAAATACCTTTGAATCTGCCATTTACTCAAATTTAGTGCGGTGCACACATCATCTATAGTCATTCTTTGCTTTAGAGGAATGTTTCGCAATGGTTCTAAATCAACAGGGACTTTCTTACGGCCTACTCTACCCTTCTTTAGACTAGAAACCACAACCGGAACTGAGTTTGCAAGCTGTGTTTTACCTCTCTTCCATACCCTCTGAATTGTCCGAACAGGAATCCCAAATTGCTCAGAAACAACTGCAGTGTCTTTGTTGCCTAGTTTCCCATTGTTGCTTCTAGCCAACAAAGCTTGATAAACTTGTTTTCGGAGGTGTTCAGACATTTCTTTCCTTCGGTGGGGTTGTTGACGTTGTTCTTCCACGTTGGGGTTCTCCACAGCATGTTCTGTTAAAAGAAAACAAACATTAGTTCCGGCAGCATTTTGTTAAATACTCCATGTTCATGCAACTTACACACGGCATGTTCTATTTATAGGAAACAAACATTAGTACGAACATTAGTTCCGGCAGCATTTTGTTAAAAGAAAACAAACATTAGTAGGAGCATGTTCATGCAACTTACACGGCATGTTCTATTTATAGGAAAAAAATACGAGCACATTCATACAACGTACACACGGCAAGTTGTAATTATAGAGAAAAAAAACAACCACATTCATGCAATAGTTACTACTTGGACACGGCATGTTCTAGCTATAAGAAACAAAAACAAAGTCTTTTGTAAACCTTACCGGACAGATTTTGTAGAAAATCTAAATCAACAGCACTGAACTCGTCTAGTGGCATGTTCAAATCAAACCCTGTCCATAAAAAAAAAGAAAAATGAGAAACAAAACTACACGTTGTTGCTTTGATATCAAAACAAACAAACAAACAAACAGAGTAGTAGTACATTACCATGTGTGGCGTGATCCTCCAACGTTGGCTCATTGATATCGCTTGGTAGATTGTCGTGGTCTTCTTCTAAACGGACATTCAAATCAAATGGAATAGCCATTGCAGAACATGGAAAGAGAAGAAGTGGAGAAGGAAAGGAGTGGACCACGGCACAGATGCAGCACCGGTTAAATAGGAAGGGGTAGATGGACAGACGGTCGAAGAAAACGAGAGCGTGCACGGTGCGAAAAAAAGACCGCCAAACCTAGCTGCTGCACGGTGCGAAAAAAATACGAAAAAAGACCGCCAAAATGTTGCCGCCGACGGCCAAAACGCGCGCGCGCACGAGCAGCCACCACGGCAAACGAAATGCATTCGTGTACAGTGCCATGCAAAATGCATCACATATAAAAAATAAGCGAGCTGCGGGGACTCGAACCGGCGACCTGCTTCGCTGGGCACCCAAGAGCTAGCCACTAGAGCAACGCATCTTTTATGTACAGGGGACAACTGCAACCCCATTTAATAAGGGTAGACATGGAAAATTACTCCCTAATTAATCTCTCCTTGGTAAGCGTACTCATGTCCTAAACGTCATCTAAATATGATATGGAGGGAGTATATGCTTCTATTAACCATAATAAAATTTCTCTTACATAATTAGTAGCTTGTATGTTTGCATCATTCGGTTTTTCCTGACGGATGACCCATATTATTTTTTTCAACCATTATAAAACTTCTAATTAAAAAATAGTAAAGTACAAAAGCAGAGTTTAAGAAATGTAAAAAGAGACAAAGAAAAATACCTCATATAAGATAGCCGCCATAAGCATCGCAATTAGAGGAAACATCTTCTTCTTTGCTCTATGCATAAGCATCGCAAAGTGCCAAAGTTGTTCCAAAATAGCAGTTTGCTGTCACATGTTGCACTCCTTTTTCTAAGACAAAAATTAAGGAGGCTTGTTCCAAATGGGGAAAAAAAGCTCCAGGACCTAATAAAATCCCTATTGATTTTTTTCAGAATTGCTGGGATACTATTAAAGGGGATATTATCCAGTTATTTGAGGATTTTCATAAAAATAGAGTGGATATTAGCAGATTGAATTATGGGATTATTACTCTGCTCCCTAAAGTTAAGGAGGCAAATAGAATTCAGCAGTACAGGCCTATATGTCTACTTAACTCCTTGTATAAGCTAATCACAAAGGTGCTCACAATCAGAGTTGAGCCCTTTGCTGATAAGCTCATCAACAAAGCTTAGACTGCTTTTCTTAAGGGGAGAAACATTCTTTCTGGGATCATGTGTATGCATGAAATCATTCATGAGACTAAGAGAAAAAAGGAGGTGGGGGTAATTCTGAAATTAGATTTTGAGAAGGCATATGATAAAGTAAATTGGAGTTTTTTGTTTCAATACATGGAGATGAGAGGTTTTGATAAGAAGTGGAGAGACTGGATCTCTCGGGTGGTTTCAGGGGGAACTGTTAGTGTTAAGTTGAATGACAAAATTGGCTCTTATATTAAGAGTTACAGGGGAGTTCAGCAGGATGACCGCTTATCTCCAATTTTGTTCAACTTTGCAGCAGATTGCTTAACAAAAATGGTAGAAAATGCTCAAGAAAATCATTTATTTACTGGGTTGATTGATCACATCGTTCCTAATGGAGTTGCTATTCTGCAATATGCAGATGACACTATTATTTTCTTAAAACATGATCTTGTGGGAGCCAAAAATATGAAAATGTTATTGTACATGTATGAAATGATGGTCGGGCTAAAAATTAACTTCAACAAAAGTGAAGTTGTGATAATTAATGATGTTGGTAATCTGGGGAACACTTATGCTGATATTTTCAATTGTCAAGTTGGGTTTTTCCCCATCAAGTATTTAGGGGTTCCTGTAAGCCCTAGTAGGCTTCATCTATGTGATTGGGCTCCTCTTGTTGAGAAATGTAACAAAAGACTAGATGTATGGAAGGGAGGCACTATGTCCATTGCTGGGAGGACTACACTCATTTGTGCTTGTCTGAATAATTCCCCCATTTACCAAATGTCAGTTTACATGGCCCCTAAAACAATCTCTGATAAAATTGATAAAATCAGGAGGAGTTTCTTCTGGCAGGGGGGTGGTACTAAGAGAAAGTACCACCTTGTCAAGTGGGTAAAAATCCGTAAGAGTAAAAAGCAAGGGGGATTAGGTATAAAAGATTTAAGGAACATGAATGCTAGTCTTCTCACCAAATGGTGGTGGAAGCTAGAGAAGGAAGATGGCTTGTGGCAAGACATCATTCAGGCCAAATATCTGTGTAATAAAACTGTCTTTACTGTGTCTCATAAAGCTACTGACTCTCCTATGTGGTCTGACTTGCTTAAGGTTAGGGACTTGTATCTTCATGGTAGGAGGGTTAAGATATACAATGGGAAAAAAACAGATTTTGGTCTGATGATTGGCTTTATGATAAACCTCTGGCTAGAATTGTTCCTGTCCTTTTTATCTTATGTGAGCAAAAAGAGGTCACAGTATATGATGTGAAAAATGATATTGTTCAAATTACCTTTAGAAGATGGCTCACAGATGAGTTACAAATTTGCTGGGACTTAATACAGTCTGATGTTCATAATTTTGAACTTCAGAACTCTGAAGACATAGTATTCTGGAGACTGGAAAAGAATAGGAAGTTTTCTGTTAAATCTCTTTACAATTCCCTAACTCTAAATGACTCTGGACCTTCCCATAAGAGTATCTGGAAGGGGAAAGTTCCTTAGAAATTAAGATTTTCATTTGGCTTATGACCAACAATGCTGTGTTGACCAAGGACAATATGCTTAAAAGAAAATGGTTGGGGAATCCAAACTGTATGTTCTGTAGTCAGCCTAAAACTGTTAATCATGTTTTCTTTACCTGCCCTGTTGCTAGAGTAGTTTGGGGAGTCATTGCACAGCAGCTGGGTGCTAATAATATCCCTTCCTCCTTATCTCAATGCTGGAACTAGTGTGACAAATGGCTACCCAGCGGAAAGAAGTTCCACCTCTGGGGGATTTAAGCTATCTGTTGGGCCATATGGAAAGCACGAAACAGAGCCTGCTTCGAGGGGAAAATCATCAAAAATCAGGTTGAGATTCTTTGTCATGCAGGGGCACTGATGAGTTTTTTTGGCAGGGCTCTATGCTGATGTCGACAAGGAGATGCTCATCAATGGGGTCAACACTATGCTAAGGGTGGCGGCAAGACTAATCCTCACCAAGAACAACGCTGATGGAGTGAAGCGGCTGAAGGCTGGGGAAGAGGATGACGCGGCAGATATGTGAAGGCCATTGGGGTGACAGTGTCTCTTTTGGTTTTTGTCACTGTTAGCTTTTTCATAGCTATGCCCCCGTGGTGGTGAAAAACTTGTAATAAGTCTCTTTGTTGCACCTGTTCTTATGTTCATGTCGATCTTAGACTTCGTCCCTAGCTCTCTTTGTTGCAACAGTTCAGTTAGGATAGTGGTGTGGGGAACTGTATCCCCATGTCTCCGAATGCTTGTATTTCCGTTTATCTGAAATGGAAATGGAGGATGACCTTCACGTGGAAAAAAATGTTGCACTCCGTAAACATTCAGGTGTACGTTGAGAATTTGCACATTTCTGCAACTTGGAACACCACCAATTCAAGCAGTTGATTTAGTGCTAGTCTTTTCAGGTCGTAACTTCTTTTTGAGGAGGGTCTATTCGTTTGAACTTATTAGCCTGGCTTTTCAGCCATCTTACAGTGTTTTCCTTTCACAACAAATCAGCGAAGTGAACAGGGAAATGTCGTGACATTTTGGAACGATAGGCAATCTCTTGTAGTTTCTGGATGAAACCCGTTTCCAGAATCCAGAGAGTCCCGGGTGCTGCTCCCGACGAACTGAGCCATGTAACGCAACAGCAGGTACACAGTACTACCATGCATCAGCTTGGGCCCAAAAAAGGGCACTCAAACCCGTACGTGTGTGTTTCAGAGATCAGCTTATATATGGCCAGGATCCATGTTGCAATTCGGGATTGTGGTAGCGTATGGCCAGGATCCATGTTGCTTCCTTTACAGAAGACACGATGCATTGTTGTCGTCTCTGACTGAAGGTCATGCAACGCTTCCAGTGAAGTTTAACGTGAAGCCGACGCCTACAACGCCGGCTTCACATGGCTTGGCTGCCTCCGCATTGCGTTATCTGACGAAACTGAATACTACTAGGCTGCAGCGGCCGCGCCGGACAAGGTTCAGAGTTCCTGGCATAAGCAGGAGGCCCCGACCCCTTTGGCCTTTGCAGTTGCAGCAGACAAGCGTATCCACAGGATCGGATCCGGATGCCCAAATAATTGGCTGAAATGAAATCGATCCCCGGCATTACATGTATATACGCACGCACGAGAGTACATTACATGACGAAATGATGGAGATCGTAGCAGTCAAGTCGCTGAGACTAGCGTAAAAAAAAAGAAATAATAAAGAAAAATGTGGGAGAGGACTGCAGCTGTGCGTGCAACAGTGCAGGTGCAAGTTGAGCAGTTGACCCTAACATTGATTTTGGATCGACAAGCGATCTTGCAGTATCTTGAACAACAAACCTGTTTCCAGAATCCAGACAGTCCTGGCCTCCTGGGTGTTGCTTTCGAAGAATGGAGTGTTAGGTTCATCTCCACTAAGTCAGTCCAACAGTTAATTGGGCCCTTGATTCGTGCTTTGATCGGGGCGCCCAGCCGTTCTCCTGGCCGATGGCCCCCCGTTACGAGGACTATAAAGAGGAAGGTAGCGACCGGGGTGCACTATAAAGAGGAAGGTGGAGTCCAGAGCGCAAGGTACGAGGTTCACTGCTGCCGCCAGTTTTCCACCGAGTCTAACGCTAGTCTGATCAAGAGGGGAGTGCTGTGAGCGACGGAAAGCTCCATTGGTGTCGCTACTGGACCGCGCCCCACTACGATGCTACTTCTACTCCAATATCAGTGGCCACGTCACGGCGGAGCCATGGCCGCCACTGCATGCGGCGAGGTACATCACCAAGTCATTTTCTAAGTTATGTTTTACTCACTAGATCTACGTCTAGATGGTCCTAGAAATCTATCATTGGTATCGGAATCAGGTTCTAGTGAGTAGATCCAGTTTAGGATAGAAAACAGGAAAGAAATCAAGAAAGAAGTGATTCAAATCGGATCAGAAACCAAAACTCTAACCCTAACCCTAGAGAGAGAAGCAAGGACGGAGAGTGGGGTTCCCACCTGGGGCCCGACGGTCCCATCACCACCGTCGGCCGTCGACTAGACGCCGCGCGGGAAGAAAAGCTGAGAAAGAATAAGGGAACGGATAGAATGGGTTCCTACCTAGGGCCCGGCCGTCCTGTCGCCACCGCCAGTCGTCATCTGCACACCGCGTGGGAAGAGCAAGGTATCGCCACCGTTCGTTTTCCGCCTCGCGCCATAGGGCACCACCGCGGAGCCGCTCATCGGCGCCGCGTGCCGCTCCGGCCGCACGCGTGCGCCAACGAGGGGTACCACGGCGGCGCCGTCACCTTCCGCGCCATCGAAGTTTTCCTAGGTGCGAGCGGCTGCGGCGGCTACAGTGGGTGGCGTAGAGGGAGAAGGGGAAGAAAAGTAATGTAGTTAGGGTTTGGGGAGCAGAGCCACGCAGGGTCAAGGGCACCGTCGCCCAGACCGCTCGACGGCGGCGCGCTCAGCCTCGGGCGAGCGCGCTCACCGGTGAGGGGACCGGCGGCGGAGCCACTCTGTTGTCCCTCTTTGTTTTTCGCCATGGCGAGGAGAGGAGAGGAGACGGGAGAGAACGCAAATGAAGCTAGGGTTAGGACGCAAGCGGCCGCGGTGTGATTTTGATTGGACGAAACGTGCGACGAACCGTCCGATGACATCCGACGGTCGGCAGAGCTCGGACCGAAAGCGGCCCAAGCGGGAATGGGAATTCCCGGCCCAGGCCTAGGTTGTGGCCCGGGCGTGGGGGAGCATGGCGTGAGCGGACGCCGCGGGCCGGTTTTGCTGTCGCTGGGCCACGAGCGCGCGAACGCGTAATAGATGGGCCGCGGATTGTTTCACCGGGCTAGGCCAAATGAACAGTACACACTGAGTTTTGTTTTATTATTTTCAGAAGCAAATTTTGATGATTTTTTGTCTAGTTTCAATCTCTGTCCAAATTTGATCTAGCGGGAATTTTTTTCAGAGATTAGATCAGTACAGTAAAATGCTTCTGAAATGTAGATAAACAATTTTTTATTTCATGTTTCCACTACAAAGTTTAATGCTGATCATCTTCTAATTAAATTCGAACCAACGGGAGAATTTAATTTGAAGAGCAGTTACTTTTAGTAAATTATGATTACGTTTATCCTCTAATTAAATTAGAACCAACGGAAAAATTTAAATTACAGGAGTAGTCTGATTTGTTTATGTTAAATTGTGGTATTGTTATTTTCTGACCAACATTGATGATAACAATGTTATAATGAGATTAAGGTTGAAGTTTAAATCTCTCATAAATTTTACATCAACATGGTCAATTTTTCAGAGAGTAGATAAAGACCCAGAAATGCTCCTGAACTAATAGAATGTATTTTATTACCATATTTCGCTGCAATGGTGTTGATTATCTTCTAATTAAATTCGAACCTACGAGAGAATTTAATTTTGAAGAGTAGTTATATGTCTTTCAAGTTAATTTATGAGTTTTATACATTAATTCTATTTTCTATCCAACGGTGATGTAGAAGCATTTTGTAAGTTTTATTTTTTAACCGAGGAGATCACTCGGCTGCATGCCAACGGACTACAATGTTAGGGTATGTGAATGAAAAGGCTTGAGTCAAGCAAATTCAGGATAATTTTTTGTTAGTTTACTAATTTTTTTAATTAAATTAAAACCAGCGGGAAGAGTTAATTATAAAATAAAGTATAAGTGGATGTTTTAGTCATCATTGAAAGGTTCAGATGGCGGATTAGAGGTGGGGTAAATAGTTATTTCTAAAACTTAATCGCACCGGCTAACCAAATCAAATGCGGAATTAAAATTATCGGTCTAGTCAAGACTACACCCCCTCTATTTATGTTCTCTAGCACCTTGCAAAGACCCGAATTAAGCAATTGAGGTGGCGGGCTAGTTAGAGCTCACCTAATCAATTCTAGAAGCAAAATCACACAAACCTATACCACTAGTACTTTAAGCAACGAGAAAGCTCCTACACATGCTAGTAAGTAAAAGCACACAAGCTCCAAAGCTCACAAGCTATGCTCAATAATAAGGCAACCAATGCCAAATTAGAGAGCGCAAATACTTAGCTAAACAAACTAAGCAATGTGACTAATAAGGTTACACAAACCAATTTAACCATGCAAGAGAGCTACTTCTATGCTACACAAGCAAGAATATAACTAGCAAGTTACACAAGCTAACTAATTATAAGAGCAACTACACAACCATAATGTATGTGAAAGTAATTACAAGCTTGTGTAAGGGGATTGCAAACCAACGGGAAGAACAATGTTGACACGATGAATTTTCTCCCGAGGTTCACGTGCTTGCCAACACGCTATGTCCCCGTTGTGTCGACCGCTCACTTGGTGGTTCGGCGACTAATTGGCATCACCTGCCAAGCCCGCACGTTCCGCAAAAGTGAGGGTAGCTCAATAACATGCTCAACTAGAGTTGCTCTTTGCAGCTTCCGCTGGGTGGGCACAATGCCCCTCACGAAGCTCTTCTCCGGAGCACCGCACAAGCTTCTTGCGGGCTTTGACGGAGACCACCACCAAGCCGTCTAGGAGGTGGCAACCTCCAAGAGTAATAAGCACCACCTTCTTACAACTCGATCACCCAGCGCCACTCGATGCAACATCACTATGAAATCGTACTAGAATCGCTCTCTCACACAATCAGATGATCACTATCAAGCATATGTGAGATGGAGGACTCCTAAGCACTCTCAAGCATGGACATAAAGTCCCCCAAGCTGCTCTACCTCAGCCATGGCCGAGACCCCTTCTATTTATAGCCCTCATGAAAATAGAGCCATTGTACTTCTTCACTGGGCACTGCTCGGGGCGACCGGACGCGCCGATCAGATCGACCGGACGCACCTGGTCCAGTGTTCGATCAACGGATGCACGCCACGTGTCGCCTCCATTCAACATCAGTCGCTTGATTTCAACGGTCGACTGTCGCATGCCAACGGTCATGTGATGACCGAACGCAGTACAGTGAGGATGACCGGACGCTGCTACATCTGAGTCCAATCATTTCTAGATAGCTCCCCGAGCCTCTATTTTGTGACCGGACATGTCCGGTCATAGGTGACCGAACGCAGCCGAGCGTCAGGTCCTCACTGCCTTAGCTGCCCACGCTATGTCACCATATGTCACACGTGACCGGACGCAGGCCCTGCATATCTGATTACTTCTTCGCCTAGCGTCCGGTCGAAGACCGACGCCTGCGCACTCTCTGCTGCCACTAACCGGACGCGCCGGTCCTACCGAGGCCAGCGTCCGGTCACTCACGGTGACACCTTCTCGCCTCCATTTCTTCACCGAGTTGATCCTCATCAACTCTAACTTCTTCTCCTTTGTAAATATACCAACACCACCAAGTGTACACCACCATATGTATGTATGTTAGCTTTTCACAAATATTTTCCAAAGGATTAGCCACTCAACTTAACATGCCACTCGATCCTAGCGATGATGCAAAGTTAGATCACTCGAGTGGCACTAGATGGCCGATATGCAAACAAGTTTGCCCCTCTTGATAGCACGACCATCTATCCTAAACCCAGTCATCAACTTCTCTACACACCTATGACCGGTGAAATAAAATGCCCTAGGTTATACCTTTGCCTTGCGCATTCCATTCCATCTCCTCCAATGTCGATGCAACACATGCATCAACACGATCAACAATGATATGATCCACTTCATATCATCACGTGATCATATTAGTTCATCGATCTTGACTTCACTTGCTTTTCACTGTTGCCTTCATCCCTCGGCGCCAAGTCTTGCTCAAACTTCACCGCCTCGCGGTCCATCGCTCCAAAGCCTCTAACTTGCCCTTCACGCTTGCAACCGATCCATCAAGCCAAGTCATATCTTGATCTTCTCCACCTTGATCACATGACTCAATGTCATGTCTCATGTGCAATGAGCTCCTTCGTCATCACATGTGTGAGCTTTGCAACATCTCCGAGCCATTTCCACCTTCGTGGCATATATTGCTCACACACATGTACATGTGGACTAATCATCCGTGTATCTCACGTAAACACAATTAGTCCACCTAGGTTGTCACTCAATTACCAAAACCACACAAGAACCTTTCAATCATGACTAAACTTTTTGTTATGATAATTTGTATATAGATTTATCCCGCATGGGGAGAAGTTTGGCATAGTACGTATGCTAGTCAATTTTGCATGGTGAGAGAAGTTTTGTGATGACTCATATGTTTTTGTATCCCGCACAGCGAGAGAAGTTTGGGTAGCTCTTATGCTATCCAAGTATTTACCATGGCACAATAGAAATACACTGTCATGTTCAATACTAATTAAAGGACAAGAAAAAGATGCAAAAGTACAGTTAATAAAAGACTGCATCGAGTTCTTGAAGTGAAATGAGGAAAGTGTACTCCTATACGGATCAAGAAATAACTTTATTTGTGTGGCACAATCATGTGAATGAAGTAAGTCATAAGTGTCTCCTCATTCACAGTTTTCTAAATAGTTCTCAAAATTATGGCAGTATAATTTGTGTCATATTTCGAGGGGGAGAATTGTGAGATGAATTAAGAGTAAGAATTAAGATCAATTAAGAAACTACTCTTCATTAAGAGTGAGATAAAGATTTTAATGAATGTTACCGTCGGTCATAACAATGATACCCCTAAGCAGACAAAAAGCTAAATTCCTGGATTTTTTAAAGTTCCGAGAGGAAGATAGCGTAGTCACCATCAAAGATATTAAAGCGGTGCTTAAAGCTCCATATAAGGTTTTAACAGATTGAACCCAAATAAGAAATTAGAAGATACACTATCTTTATAAAAGATGGGACGATCTAGGGGAGCACGGTATGTAGAGACCTGTGATTTGAAGAGAAGCGGGACTGCGTGCCCAGTTCAGTGACTCAAAGCAATGAATTTCTCGATACCTGTTGATGTTGTATGACTTATATAACACCTATTGTTGGCTCTTCGAAGAAGATGAATAATGTAAATAAGGATCTTGTGATACAGGAGCCTGTAGAATGAATTGCTACTTGGTAATGAAGAGCAACAACAGCCCCACATGAAAGTGCCAGTAGCTGAGGCACCAGAAGGTCTCAAAGAATTAGTAAACCAGTTTTCTGATGATTATGAAGTCCATGTAAGTGAAGAAATTCAAATAGAGGGTGATCCCACCTCATTTGAAGAAGCCATGAGAAGCGTTTACTCGTTTGAATGTCAAGAAGCTATGAAAGTTGAAATGAATTCGATGAATACCAATGATGTTTGGGACTTAGAAGAAATTCCTAATGGAGCAAAAACAGTAGGCTGTGAAAGGGTCTACAAGACAAAATGTGACTCCAAAGAGAATATGAAATGATATAAAGCATGACTTGTAGCAAAAGGCTTTACGCAAAGAGAACGAATAGATTACGATGAGAGTTTTCTCTCTAGTCTTATGCAAGGATTCTTTTAGAATCATAATGGTGTTATTCGCATATTACAATTTAGAGTTATATCAGATGGATGTAAAGACGGCATTCCTCAACGGAAATTTATATGAAAACATTTACATGGCACAACCCAAAGGTTTTGTCGTGGAAGAAAAAGAACGTATGGGATGCCACCTATAGAAATCCATTTATGGGTTAAAACAAGTCTCTAGACAGTAGTATTTGAAGTTGATGAAACGATAAGAAAGTTTAGGTTTAAAAAATAAGAAGGACAATAGCGTTTATGCGAAGTTCTAGAATAGAAAATTCTTTTTTTCACATTCTGTGTATAAATGACATCCTACTCACTAGTAGTAATATTAATTTGCCATTCGATAAGAAGAAGTATTTGTCCTTAAGTTTTAATGTGAATGATTTTGGTGAAGACTCAATGGTTCTAGGAATTAAAATTCACCGAGATAGGTGAAAAGGGGTATTAGGACTATCGCAAAGGCATACTTAGAAAAGATTCTAAAGAAATAAAGTATGCATGCGAGTAAACCTACGCCTGCTCCTATAGTCATGGGTGATAGATTTAGAAATTTTCAGTGTTCCAGGAATCGATATAAGATCGATGAAATGAACATGGTTCCATATGCTTCAGCTGTTGGAAGCTTAATGAATGTACAAGTAAGAACTTACCCTGACGTAGCTTACATATTTAGGATATTTTGGCAAAAGTCCAGTCTAGATATAGATCACTGGAATGAAGTTAAGAATGCCTTACAATTTTTATAAAGTATCATAGGCCTCATGCTGAGTAAGAAAAAACAAGCACTCTTAAATAGTTGTGGTTACAAATGTTAAGTTTTGGCGAGATATGTAGTGAAATCCACAGTAGTTGCTAACACTCGTAGTTGGAATTTTATTGTGGAAAAGCTCCAATGAAACAGTTGTGGTGTCATCAGTAATGCATACCATAGTATAGCTTGTCATGAGGCATCAGGAACAGGCAAAAGTGGTTAAGGGAATATGTACCTAGATTTAACAATGGTAGTCAACAGCAATAACTATTTAAAGTAGTTAACTCCTAAGACAATAGGTCAAGTGTGCTGCCAAACACATTGACATTAAGTTATATGTTGTAAATGAGAAAATCTAGAATCATTTTGAAAGCTTTGAGCATATAAGTACCAAGCAAGTACTTGCGGATTCGCTTAGCAAAGGCTAACCACCCAGTGTGTTCAGAGAACACACATTCGACACGGGTTTACGAGAAAGCCTATGATTTCTGGATACTAAGGACCTAGTTGAGAATTTGTTTTAAAACAGAGATGTGCATTGTAACTGTTTAATCTAATAACAACTGACCGTAACGATGAGGCATGCTCTATGCACTGATCTGTGATGGAATGAGAAAAAAATAAAGTAAGTTAAGTTAAAGTCATAAGGTGAGATCAATAGGAGAATGTTAGATTGATCTCCACCAAATTGGCCTAACGGCCAATTGAGCCCTTAATCCGTGTCCTGATCGAGGGCGCCTAGCCGTTCTCCTAGCTGATGTCCCTCCGTCGCGCAGCACTATAAAGAGGAAGATGGGAGCCAGAGCGCAAGATACCAGGTTCACTGTTGCCGCCAGTTCCCCATCGAGTCTAACCCTAGTCCGATCAAGAGGGGAGTGCTCTGAGCGATGAGAAGCTCTATCGATATTGCTACTGGACCACGCCCTACTACGATGCTACTTCTACTCTTATATCAGTGATCACGTCACGGCGGCGCCATGACCGCCACTACATGCGGCAAAGTACATCACCAAATCCTTTTCTAAGTTATGTTTTACCCGCAACATGTACGCCTAGATGGTCATAGAAATGGAGCAATGTACGTAACGCAGCAGCAGGTCAGCAGCACACCATGCATCAGTAAAAGGGTCGTCGGAAGCTAGCAGCAACGAACACACCCTTTAGCCTCCGCATTGCGTGTGTTTTCTGACGAAACTGATCAATAATAGACTGCAGTTCTGAACAAGGTTCAGAGTTCCTGGCCTTTGCTTGCAGAAGACAAACGTATCCACAGGATCGGATCAGGATGGCCAGATAATTGGGTCTTGTTTAGATTGAAAAAAAATTCAAACCGATGAATAGTAGCATTTTTGTCTTATTTGGTAAATATTATCCAATCGTGGACCAACTAAGCTTAAAAGATTCATCTCGTGATTTCCAACTAAACTGTACAATTAATTATTTTTTTTACCTACATTTAATGCTTGATGCAAACGGCTAAAAATTGATGTGATAGAGAGAGAGCGAAAAAACTTAAAATTTTGAGGCCTTGGCCGAAATGGAATCGATCCCGGCATGATACATGCACTACGAGAGTAGTACATACATGATACATGACGGAATGATGGAGATCGTAGGAGTCACTCAGCTGAGAATAGCGTCAAAATTTAAAAAGAAACAAATATGGGAGAGGACTGCAGCTAGGTAGCTGTGCAGCAGTGCAGGTGCAAGTTGAGCAGTTGACCCTGACCAGGTCCTCCTACCCAGCACACAAAGGTAGCACCACTGTAGCACGTTCCCAGTCCCAGATGAATGAACAAAGAAGCATGGGCAATGCAATGCATGCAGCATGCTGCCTTTTGTACACCAGGAATGCTATACAACACATATGTGTTTTTTTGATTTATTGGCACATTGATTTTCTGTCTGTTGGATCGTCTCGCGCGCGTCTGCTGGACGTTGGATGTGGTCTGCTGTCTTTGCCTCTGACCTGTGGACCTAGATGTCGGCGCTAGTTTTGATTTTTTTTTGGAGTCGCGCCCGAGTTAGTGGCGTCCGTCCCCCATTTCCATTTCGTTTTGGCTTCTTCCAGGCGACTCCAGGTGACGCGCCGCTCTCGGCGGCCGACCGGCGATTTCTAGGGTTCGTCGAGCTAAGTTCTCTCCGCTCCCTTCGTGTCTTCCATGGATGCTAGGGCCGACTGGCGATTTCTAGTGCGTTTTGGTTTGTCCCCTTTCTTCTTAATGTTGTTTTCCCGGCCATCTCCGACGAGCGTCCTACTGAGAGTACGCCGCTGCCGCGCTCTTTCTTGCCTCCACCGGCGGAAGCCCTCGGATCCCGGCGCCGTTCCAGCCCCCGGACCCCGGCTCCACTGGTGGAATCGCCCGGATCCTATCGGCACTCTCCGCCCAGGCCGTCCCCCCGGGCTGCACCGGCGGAATCCGCCGGATCCCGTCGACGCTCTCCGCCCAGGCCGTC
Organism: Miscanthus lutarioriparius; assembly: GCA_904845875.1. Taxonomy (NCBI): domain Eukaryota; kingdom Viridiplantae; phylum Streptophyta; class Magnoliopsida; order Poales; family Poaceae; genus Miscanthus; species Miscanthus lutarioriparius. The sequence goes on along the minus strand of CAJGYO010000016.1, from coordinate 2,515,959 downwards.
CCCCCGGGCTGCACCGGCGGAATCCGCCGGATCCCGTCGACGCTCTCCGCCCAGGCCGTCCCCCCGGGCTCCATCAGCGGAACCCACCGGATCCCGGCGGCGCTCTCCGCCCAGTCCGCCCCCCGCGCCGCGCAGAAATCTGTTGTGCATTTCCCAGAATCCAAACGGCTCGGAAGAGCACGTACACTCGTTCCTTTTTCTTTCTCCCGTTCAGCCGTTCCTCCCCCATCTCTCTCTCATTTGTTTCCTTCGGCGACGAATAGGCGGGTGCCGCCGCCCTTCGCCAGGTCTTCACATGCGACGAGCATCCACCAGGTACGCCCACCTCGTTCTGTCCCCTTCCTGCTGTGCGAAGCCGAGCACCCCGAACTCTAATGTAAGCTATTTGTTTCGGATCTCACCCCAATATACGTATACACATGATACCTGCTAACTTCGAGTTTTTGCGAACATTATCGGGTGGTCCACCTGAGACAAATCCGGTATTGCTGCTTATGGTTTCAATTGTAATATTTCTCTGTGACCTGTTTTGCCTGTCCCGTCGCTGATCCTCGTTGCATTTCGTTGAGATGGAATGATTCTGTACCAGTACAATTGATGTATACCATGTGATGGTTCTGCAGTTGATCTTCTGGCTGGAAAATCACGTTGATCGTGGCGAGTAGGGGTTCTACCATTGGTAGCCTCATCTCAAGGAGCAAAATTCTTTCATGATCCCTTTAAACCGGAGGGCAAGCCTGCCCAGGGCTAGTAGATCTCGATGCCCCTTTCTCGGTTATTACTGTTGCTTTAGATATACTAGTGACTAGTGATATGCACTCTTAACCCCCACGGTCCCTTAAGCATGTGTGCCCACCACCACTGGCTTTGTTTATGTTTAGTTGGACCATCTAATGCATTCCCCCATGAAGGAAACTGAATATATTTTAGTGCTCCACTCGAAAAGCTATCCTTTTTTGCCTTACAATGGGATTCACTTGGTGTACAAAGCACATGCTAGCTTTCAAAGGTGCTATTTAAGCACTTCTATGAGTGGAACTGTGATTCTGTATGGCAACTAGTATATTTTCTGATAGTATTTTCCTTTGTTGAATGTTTTTGAGCAAAAGTTCCTTTCTGCGATCCAAATGATGTGTTTCTTCTGCCTGAAGTAATACTTGTTATGTGCACATTAAGATTTCAGTTGCTAGAAAGACAGGCAAGTGGAGCTAAAGCTATTAGGTGCAATATTTCAATCGAAGTCAGGTGGATGTGTATAACTCTTTATTTAGATTTTTTAGATATATCTGTAAGCAAAGAGCAGCCACTTTGCTAAGATCACATTCCAAGTCAATGCCAGAGTATACTTATGCTGCATATTATAAGTAACAGCTGGGTTATTTGGGTATTTATCTATCTATCTATCTGATCATAAGTGTGCTTCATTTGTAATGATTGAATGTATGACTGGTCCCTTTGTATGTTTCTCTTGTTGACAGGGATGGAGTACTTTGATGCAAGGCGGAAGCCTCATAATGTTGGGAAAATCATTGCAGCCCTAGTCCTCACAACACTCTGTATATTTGTTCTGAAGCAATCTCATGGTTTTGGTGGCAATAGCGTGGTAAGACTTTTCCATCCTATCTGAAAGCATCTAGTCCCCTAATTGGGTTTCGGTGATTAATGACAATATAAGATTACTGTGACTAACGTGTGTTTTGCAAATGCAATTAAGTTAGGTCACGGTAATGGAGATCGATTGGGCAATCATGGTTGTCATACCCCTACGAGGGAAATCACTTTGGTTTTCAAAGGATGGATGACAAGGTTAAGGATGGACTAGTTCTAAGTGTCGTTTGGAGTTGGAGAGACACTTAGAGTAGTTTAGGACTTTGTTTTTCCTTTGGCCGTACTATTAAGGGGAGTATGGATGAGTAGCTTGACCTAGATGAGTCTAGTGAGTTAGGTGTGGTGCACACTTGTTAAAACTAGCGCTAGGTAGCTCCTACATTTGCCTAAGATCCAATGGAGCAAACTTTATTCACATATGATCGAGAGTTGGAAGTGAATGGAGGGTCAAATACTGATCGGACGCTGGCTCTAGTTTGACCGGACGCTGGCCCAGGGTCCGGTCAGTTCATTTGACCAAGGTGTTTGCGTTTGGTTTGACCGGACGCTGAGAGGTCATGTGACCAAACGCTGAGAGGCAGCGTCCGGTCGACTCCAGTAAGGTTCCAAAGAAGGAATTCTATGACCGGATGCGTCCAGTCAGTACTGACCGGACCCTAGGGGGTCAGCGTCCGGTCGAGTACAATAAGGTTCCAGTGAAGGATATTTGCGATCGGACGTATCCGGTCAGGGGTGACCAGACCCTGCCAGCGTCCGGTCAACACTTAAACACTGGTGTGCGGGTTGAACTGATCGGAGCGTCCGGTCAACATGACTGGAGCATCTGGTCACCCCGCAGAGGCACATAACGGTTCGTTTTTCAGCCCATGTTATAAATAGAAGCTCCACTCGTGTGTTGAGTTACTTTTGCTCATTCCAACAGCTGAGAAACACCTTAGAGAGTGCCAAGAAGAGCAAGGTCCTAGTGAGGTGATTGAGATTTGAGAATCCAAAGAGAGCCCTCATTAGTGAAGATCAAGAGTAGCAAAGTGTGCATCCACCCTTCTCCCTAGGCTTGTTGTGGTCAAGTGAGAGTTCGTGCTTGTTACTCTTGGTGATCGTCATCACCTAGACGGCTTGGTGGTGATCGGGAGTTTGGTGATCATCCGGAGAGCTTGTGGATGACCCAACTCAAGTTGTGAGCGGTTTTGGGTGATTCACCGCGACGGGGTGTCGAAGAATCAACCCGTAGAGAGCACTTGATCCTTGCGCGGATCAAGGGGGAGCTACACCCTTGCGCGGGTGCTCCAACGAGGACTAGTGAGGAGTGGTGACTCTCCGATACCTCAGCAAAACATCGCCACGTTCCTCCCTATCTATTTACTTTAAGCTTTTACTTTGAGTATTTACTTTGAGTATTTACTTTGAGTAATTACTTTGAGCATTTACATTGAGCAATTCAATTCTTGTCTTTACAATTCATAGAATTGTCATGCTAGAGTAGGTTTGGAACTTAGGTTGCAAGTCTTTTGTGCAGTAGAACAATTAGAAACACTTTTTAGGCACAAGGGGTTAATTGGGCTAACCGTAGGATTTAATTCTTGCAAAGAAATTTAGAATTAGCCCAATTCACCCCCCCTCTTGGGATCTTGATCATTTCAATTGGTATCGGAGCCTCGTGCTCACATATTTAGGCTTAACCACCTAGTGATAGATGTCTCACGGGGATGGATCTCCTCCTATCTTTGAGGGAGATGATTTTCCATATTAGAAAATCCGTATGGAGGCGTATCTAGAAGCTCTAGACGTTAGAATACTTAGAGCTGCCTCACAAGGTTTCCCAAAACCTCGGGGTGCCGCACACCCACAAGGCGATGAGTTGAACTACGAAAAATGGAATGCAAATGCTAGAAACACCATATTTAGAGGCCTTTGTAAAGATGTGTTCAACCGGGTGAGGAACCACAAAGACATCCATGCACTATGGTCGGACGTTTGTGCGTTCCATGAGGGAACAAAGAGTGAGCGTGAGGAACGCTATCATCTTGTCATGAAAAAGCTCAACTCTTTTGAAATGCTTCCTAAAGAATATGCTAATGAAGTGTATTCACGTTTGAATGTTCTTGTAGAGGAAGTCAATGGGCTTAGACTCACTCAAATGCAACCATCCGATGTTGTAAGAAAGATCTTGAGTGTCATTCCCATTGACAAATATGGGCATATTTTGACCGTGCTATATCAAGGTGATCTTTCCACCGCTACACCGGCACAAATCTTGGGAAAAATCAATGGTCATGAGATGTACATGCACATCACACCTCAAGATGGTTCATCCTCTACAAAGAAGAAAGAAAAAGATTTAGCATTCAAAGCTAGCCAAGGGAAGGGCAAAGCAAGGCTTGAGTATGAGAGCTCAAGTGATGATGATGAAAGCCTTGCTCTCATGGTGAAGAAAACAACAAAGATGTTAAAGAAGCTAAACAAGAGTGGCATCAAGTTCAATGGCAAGAAGAAGAAGTTCTTCACAAGCTCAAGAAGAAAGCTAATCTCCGAGATGGATTGCTACAATTATGGTGAACTTGATCATCTAGCTCACCAATGCACAAAGCCCAAGAAAGACAAGTTCAAGAACAAGAACAAGGGCAAGAAAGATGACTCAAGCAATGAAGATGAAGATGAGAAGAAAAAGAACAAGTCATACAAGAAGAGAGATGGCAAGAAGAAGGACTTCCACAAGAAGAAGAAGAGTGGAAAGGCTTACATCGTCGGTGATTGTCTCATAGACATTGATTCATTTAGTGGATCATCCGATGATGATAGTGACGATGAGAAGGTGGCCGCTATTATTATTGATTCTTCATCATCTTCACCGCCACCACCGCCATCATCCTATACACACCTATGCCTTATGGCTAAGGGTGATCGCAAGGTATCAAATGATGATAGTAGTGATGATGATCATGCTAATAATGATAGTGATAGCGATAGCGATGATGATGAATATGAATCACCTTCTTATGATGATCTTGCCAACTTGCTAAAGAAATACACTAAGATCATTATAAAGACTAGAGCTAAGAATAAAAAGCTTGAAATTAAGAATGATTCTCTTTTAGCTAAATATGATGTAGCGGAAAAGGCTAATGTTGAGCTTAGAGAAGCAAATGATGCTATATCATGCAAACTCAAGTAGCTCAAATCTTCTAAGAAAGAGCTTAAAGATAAATATGATAAACTTGAGTGGGTGCACAAAGAGCTCATCACTAGCCATAACAAGCTAAAAGATGAATATACTACTCTTAACATCAATCATGATAGTCTTGTCATTGCTCAAGAATTTTTACCTAATAAGCCACATGATGCTACTAACAATGTTATTAAGATTGATATAGCCACATCATGTGATGACTTAATTGATGAGAGCATTGAGCAATGATCTAGTGGCAAAGGCAAGCAAGTGGTTGAGTGCAATGACTATGATGAGTATATCAAGCTCAAGCAAGACAATGAAAAGCTTATGAAAGAGTTTGAAGCATTCAATTCTCACAACACCATTGTGCTAGAAACTCTTGATCATGATGGTGACTTAATACTTGAAAATGAGAAGCTAAAAGAAGAAAACAAGAGACTCAAGGAAGAAAGAAGCAACGATGAACCCAAGGAAGATAAAAGCAATGATGCACTCAAGGAAGAGAACAAGAAGCTCAAGTTGAAAAAGGAGCATCTTAAGATTGGATTGAGCAAGTTCACAAGAGGCAAGCATCTTCAAAGTGAGATACTTATGAACACCGTCATGAAGATGGATAGAAGTGGCATTAGGTATGTAGCACATGTAGAGAAGAAGAAGGCTCAAGCTCAACAACAACAATCAAAGCCAAAGCCAAAGCCTAAGAGATGCTTTGAGTGTGAACAAGAAGGCCACTTTGCTCATGAGTGCCAAACGCCACCACCATAACCCTTGCCTAAGCATGCTAGACCCTTTGCCTTCAATGCTCACTACATGCTTAGAAAGAATTCTAGTGGAAAGATGAAAGTCATGTTCTTAGGATCTCCTAATAAGAATAGGCCTAAGAAAATTTAGGTTGCAAAGTCACTTGTTGAGAAGGTGAAGGGCCCTCAACAAGTTTGGGTTCCTAAATCTTGATCTCTTGTGTGTAGGTGAACTACAAGACCAGTGGAAGTCATTGGGTTATTGATAGTAGTTGCACACAACATATGACCGGTGATCCTCGTATGTTCACCTCACTAGATGAAGAAGTAGATGGACAAGAAAGAATAATATTTGGAGATAACTCAAAGGGCAAGGTTAAAGGATTGGGCAAAGTAGCAATATCAAATGATCATTCAATCTCCAATGTGCTATATGTTGCTTCATTGAGCTTCAACTTGCTATCCGTTGGGCAATTGTGTGACCTTGGCTTCAAATGCTTGTTTACCGAGAAGAAAGTTGTTGTATCCAAGAAGGATGATGAACAGGTGATATTCAAAGGATTTAGATACAACAACTTATATCTAGTGGACTTCACCTCCTAAGATAGAAACTTGAAGACTTGCCTATTCACGAAAACAACACTTGGGTGGCTATGGCATAGAAGACTTGCTCATGTTGGGATGAGCTCACTCAAGAAGCTAATGAAGAATGATTTGGTGAGAGGGTTGAAGGATGTGAGGTTTGAAAAGGACAAGCTTTGTAGTGCATGTCAAGCCGGCAAGCAAGTTGGAAATACTCACCCAACCAAAGCTTTCATGTCAACCACAAGAGTGCTAGAACTCCTTCACATGGATTTATTTGGACCAACAACATACAAGAGTTTGGGAGGAAATCTTTATTGTCTTGTGATAGTTGATGATTATTCAAGGTATACATGGGTATTCTTTCTTCATGACAAATCCGAAGTTGCATCTTGCTTCAAGAAGTTTGCCAAGAGAGCTCAAAATGAATTTGAAGTGAAGCTCAAGAAGATAAGAAGTGACAATGGGAAAGAATTTGACAACACAAACATAGAAACTTATTGTGATGAAGTTGGAATTAAACATGAAGTCTCCGCAACATATACTCCTCAACAAAATGGTGTAGTTGAGAGGAAGAACCGGACATTGATCACTCTTGCAAGAACTATGCTTGATGAGTATAGCCCCCCCTCGAAGCTCTATAGGCGGAAGTAATCAACACCGCATGTTATGCATCCAACCGCCTATTCCTTCAAAAGTTCCTTGGCAAGATGCCTTATGAGTTGCTCAATGGGAAGAAGCCGGACGTCTCCTTCTTTAGGGTGTTTAGTTACAAATGCTACATCTAGAAGAAGCGGCAACACCTAGGGAAGTTCTAAAGACGTTATGATATTGGTTTTCTTGTTGGTTACTCATCAAAGTCCAAAGCATATAGAGTATTTAATCATGCCACCGGCTTGGTTGAAGAAATATATGATGTGGAATTTGATGAATCTAACGGCTCTCAAGGAGCACCTGAGAATCTTGATGATGTAGATGATGAACCATTGAGGGAGGCTATGAAGAACATTCCGGTAGGAGACATCAAGCCTAAAGATGATGAAGATGACATACAAGTGATTGCTCCACCTTCTTCATCAAATGTGCCACAAGACGGTGAAAAAGATGGGAGAGTAGAAAATGAAGACACTCATGTCTCCCATGATCAAATGGTGGCATAAGCACAAGATGTTGATGCTCCACAACCTCCTCCTCAAGTGATCAATAGAAGAAATACACCCCTACTACAAGATCATCCATAAGATCTCATTATAGAGAGTCCATCAAAGGGTGTAATGACTCCTCACAAAAACTTGTTTCATTTATAGCTCATCACTCTTTTGTCTCTTGCTTTGAGCCTACTAAGGTAGAAGAAGCTATTCAAGATCCGGATTGGATAAATGCCATGCATGAAGAGTTGAACAACTTCACCCGAAATGAAGTGTGGACTCTTGAAGAGCGATCTAAAGGTGCAAGAGTCATTGGAACAAAGTGGGTGTTCCGCAACAAGCAAGATGATCAAGGTGTTGTTGTGAGGAACAAGGCAAGACTAGTTGCAAAGGGGTTCTCTCAAGTTGAAGGATTGGATTTTGGAGAGACCTTTGCACCGGTTGCAAGATTAGAAGCCATCCGTATCCTACTTGCATATGCATCACATCATGAAATGAAACTTTATCAAATGGATGTGAAAAGTGCTTTTTTAAATGGCTTTATTAATGGACTAGTCTATGTTGATCAACCTCCCAGATTTGAAGACCCTAGATATCCTAATCATATTTATAGGTTGTCCAAGGCGTTATATGGGCTCAAGCAAGCCCCAAGAGCTTGGTATGAGCGCCTTCGGGACTTCCTCATTGAGAAGGGTTTCACCATCGGGAAGGTCGACACCACACTATTCACCAAGCAGCTTGATGGCCATATCTTCATTTGTCAAGTGTATGTTGCTGATATCATCTTTGGATCATCAAATGAAGATTCTTGTAAAGAATTTGGTGAATTGATGTCGAAGGAGTTCGAGATGTCCATGATTGGTGAGCTTACATTCTTTCTTGGTTTTCAAGTCAAGCAAATGAGAGAAGGGATCTTCATCTCTCAAGAGAAATATACAAAGGATCTTCTCAAGAGATTCAAGATGGATGAGTGTAAGCCAATCAAGACACCAATGCCTACTAATGGACATCTCGACCTAGATGAGGGATGTAACAAGGTTGATCAAACTCTCTACCGTACTATGATTGGTAGCTTGTTGTATTTAACCGCATCTATGCCCGACATCATGTTTAGTGTGTGTATGTGTGTTAGATTTCAAGCTAATCCTAAGGAAACTCATTTAATTGCCGTAAAAAGAATCCTTAGATATCTTAAGCACACACCAAGCATTGGCCTTTGGTATCCCAAAGGAGTTAGATTTGAATTAATTAGCTATTCTGATTCGGATTATGCCGGATACAAAGTTGATAGAAAAAGCACATCCGGAGGGTGCCATTTGCTTGGTAGATCACTTGTGTCTTGATCCTCCAAGAAACAAAATAGTGTGACTTTGTTCACCGCCGAAGCAGAATACATTGCCATGGGTTCTTGTTGTGCACAAATTTTATATATGAAACAAACTTTGCTAGACTATGGTGTAGTTCTAGATAAAGTATCTCTTTTGTGCAATAATGAAAGTGCGGTAAAATTTGCAAATAATTTGGTTCAACACTCTCGCACCAAGCACATAGATATCCGTCATCACTTTTTTAGAGATCATGTTGCTAAAAATGATATATCACTAGAAGGTGTAAGGACCGAGTATCAATTGGCGGATATCTTTACTAAACCGCTAGATGAGGCAACGTTTTGTCATTTGTGAAATGAGCTAAATGTACTTGATTTTAGTAACTTCACTAAATGATGAGCTTGTGTTGCTCCTTGAATTGCATTGTAATATACTACATGTTTATTTTGTGGCAATGCACATAGGGCTTTTCTAACATGGTTAAGATAACCGCCGAAAAGCGAGTGAAGAAGCTTAAACTTGGATCAAACTTGACAAGCAACTAGATTTACATTCAAGTATTGCATATGCATGAATGTTGTTTTGTTGTTTATCTTAAATCGCCCTCTTATTGCCTATTTTCTTAAAAATAATTATAGCCTAAGGCAAAATATTTTGAAAAGTATGAGGGTTTGAGAGAGGTCACTCACATCAGTCCCAGTTGGTGTTTATTTGGATCTTATTTGAGTTGAGACTTGATTGGGAACAAGCAGCGCAAAGGAACCTGAAGATTCGCTGAAAAAAGAGTGACATGACACTGCACCGGACCCTGATGTCCAGCGTCCGGTCAGTTCATAGGAGGTGAACCTGCTGCCAAAGGAGTGATCGGACGCTGAAACAATGTTTTCCCAGTGTCCGGTCAGGAGGAGTTTCAGCGTCCGGTCGATGATGAAGATGTCAAGGCTAGGTGACCGGACTCTGGCTGCGTCCGGTCGGTGTCCACCGGACGCGTCCGGTCACGATTCCAGAGGTTTTGGACCTCTCTAGAATCGACCAAACGCTAGGTGGTAGCGTCCAGTCGCTACCACCGGAGCGTCCGGTCAGTAGATTTCGTGCGGTATCAGGTCTCTTTTCCCGTTTCCTATTCTGATTCATGGGGGCCACTATAAAATCAAATCGCGTTTTAACCTAAACCGCATCTCGCCTCCACGCAGCGCCACAGCATCGCCAAGCCGCCGCATCTCCCCACCGCCGTACATCTCACCATGCTGCCTTGGATCCACGCCGTCGCGCTGCCCAGCTCCACCACCGCCACTCACGCTCGCCTCCCGGCCAAGCCGCGCTCCCGAGCCGCCGCGCCAACGCCGCGACCATGCACCACCATAGCAGCCGTGCCTTGCTCCACGCCGCGCCGTGCTCCTGCATTCCCTGCCAGAGCGCTAGCGCCGCCGTGCCCGCTGCTCAAGTCATAGCTCCAGCAGTGCCACCAAGCTCCACCATAGCAGCATTGCCATTGCACTTGCCCTAATCGCCGAGATCGTGTCCTTCATCCTCTCGGCCGTCGATTCGCCGCATTGCGTCGCCGATCTTCGTCGAGTCTGAACCCTAACCCTAGCCAAGTCGGTGGCTCCCCGCGGGTCGCTTCTCTTCTTTTCGGATCGTCGGTTCATCAGGTAGAATGCCAGTCGCTTCAATTTCGTATCTAAATTGCTTGCTTCCTATGGTTTCGCATCTATTAGATATATTGTATTTATTTGTATATCCTATCTATTCCATCGTGCAGCGAGTCGGTGCCGTTGAGATCATGTGGCAGTTGTTAGTAAACTCGGAGCCAAGCTTGCGAGTACGGATCGAGGTCAAGCCTCGAAAGTGTCAGTGGACAGTTGATCTTGTTAGCGGTAGTGGTTCTAGTCAGATTAGATGGCTCGCACAAAGAATGTTGGTGGTGGTCCAGGAGATGATGATCGGAGGCCTCCGCCTCGCCTGCCTGCAGATCCTAAAGGCAAGGCAACAAAGAAGCTTGCATCGAAGAAGCGCAAGTATCCAGATGCAGAGACAGCCAGAGCAGCTACAGTCGTAGAGGCCGCAGAGCGTGCCGAGAGAGGAGGTGCTCGTAGCGGAATTGTTTTTGCTGACCAGCTTTCACTAGGAGCGCAGGCTAGACTTGAGCGCATTGAGTGCCTTCATGGTGGTCCACATAGGACTGTCATGATGGCTAGACGACGACTTGCTATTGAGGAGCCTCAGCCTCGGGGGGAGTCACAGCAGGAGCCACAGCAGTAGCCCCAGCCAGCAGAGCCGATAGAGCAGGCTCAAGAGGGAGAGCAGGCCGAGGAGACAGAGCAGGCACCATAGCCACAGCCTCGCCGCTCTGGTCTTACCCATGCTCCAGTCACACCGAGGGCTGACACACAACGGAGGGGTTCTCGTCCACCGCCTAGACCACAGGGTCCGTCTCCTGTGACACACTTGGACTTGAGGGCCACCATGGCCAAGCAGGTGCAGCAACTGATGTTTGTTGATTTTGAGGTGTGGTTCCCACCGAGGAGAGATGACAGAGCATCAGAGGGTTTCTACACTCCACTTCAGGAGGACTTCTACAACGCCTATCTCAACAGTGGGGCAGTTTTTAGATCTCAGAGGGTGTGCCATATTGACTCTATTGTTGTAGCAGTCGGAGAGCACATTCGCTAGTATCTATCCTATCTACCAGGGCTGACAGATCTGATTGGATGGACATGATTATATGTTCCATCTTGGGTTCATCAGTTCTATGCTTCTCTCTATATTGACCCGCATCATAACTTCATACACTTTGCATTCAGAGGGAGAGACTATCGGATGACGAGCACTAGAGCCAGGGAAATACTCAGACTTCAGGAGCAGCTTGTCAGACTTCATGAGGTTTGCTATGGACAGACTACACCTCCCAGATGCCAGCATGGTGGCAATGTGCCCCCTATAGACTTGGTTCGCCACTGCTTCACAGAGCCCTTTGGCGAGGGGTCACGCAGGAATCCTAGTGATCTTAACCCCACTGCTCGTGTGCTTGAGGCCATTATGAGGAGGACACTGCTTCCTAGGATGGGGTACAGAGAGGGTTTGACTCGGATACAGCTGTGGCTTATCAACTCTTTGATGCAGCAGACATTCTTTGATATTTGGGATCTCCTTCTGTCAGAGATGGAGGACACTATAGCTGAGGGCTTCAGAGGTCGTAGGCAGTTGCCGTATGCTCATTGGATCACCTAGCTTATACACAGAGCAGTCACAGTGAGGCCACCAGAGATGCTTGCAGAGTACAGTGGTGCTACGATGGAGTTTCTTGCTTATAACATGGCACAGAGGATCAAGCATAGCATGCAACAGGCACCCAGTCAGCCTTGCAGTCATCCAGATATACCAGAGTCTGCAGCTCAGCAGGATGAGATTATTAGAGGCATAGCAGCTACTGAGGAGGAGCAGCTTGAGGCACAGCAGCAGGTGAGCGAGCCTAGTGACAGCTCAGACGATGACTACCAGCCTATTCCTCAGATGCCTCCACGCAGACATGATGCAGAGGCCGGAAGTTCCAGCTCCGCTCCACTTGCACCACAGACAGACCCCGCTTTAATTGCAATCCTTGAGCGGATGCAGCAGGATCAGGCTAGATAGGCTTAGGAGATCGCTGCAAACTTTGCACAGTTTCAGGCTCATCAGGACGAGTTCCAGCGACATCAGCAAGTCCTCCAGCAGTAGCAGCAGCAGATGCATCAGCAGCAGTTACTCATGCAGCAGCAACTTTTGGGATTCATGCAGCATGTAGTGACAGCCATTGGGGCCCCACAGCCACAGCCTTTGCCCCAGATTGGTTAGCCTGCTACCACTATGATGACTCCAGCAGTACAGCCCAGTGGGCTTCAGAGTCAAGGACAGCCTCCAACTTAGTTTGCTTCTCCCACAGTACATGTGTCCCAATGGTTATCCTCACCAGTGGTAGCCCCGCAGTTCACACCATTTCAGACGGGATTCACACCGGATCAGTCATCCTCACTATTTGTGCCTGACACGTTAGTCTCCAGGAGTCTTGGAGTATCTTTTAGCGAGTTGATAGGGATGCCTACACCGCCACATATGCATGCCCTAGGTCTGTCTACAGCAGCTCCCATCACCGTGACTACTTAGAGGCTCCCTTCTTCTGTCGCATCTTCAGATCCTACGACAGACATACTAGTAGCATCACAGGCAGCACCTGCCCCAGCTCAGACCCAGACCACTTCAGCGATGCTTCCAGCTTCAGAGGGTCACACAACTCAGAGCTTAGGATCAGATGATGATGGTACCTAGTTTTAGCTTGCTCCTCGCTCTTCAGCGCCCAGCTCATCCGCTGCAGCCTCACCGATCGACCCTTAGGTTTTGGTGTTTGACGCCAAAGGGGAAGAGGGTTCGAGTATGTTAACTTTAGGGGGAGCGACGTATTTAGGGGGAGCTTAGTTATATTATTAGCTTATATACTACATTTGGAGTTTATATGTGTGATACACTATTATGCATTGGTCGTGTGTTTACTCTTATGCATTAAAACTATATATATGTGATAGTGATGTCTACGTGATCGTGATATATGACATGTGTGCTCTCTAGTTTGAATTATTTATATGTCATATCACTTGTGCTATGCTCATTTGCCTTTGCTTCCGTGTTTTACTCCGATGCAAATGAGCCTCTCTTATTATACTCATGCTTATTTCGTATCATTTGAGTACATCATGATGGTTTGGGTTATATAAGCTTGACTAACTCTTTTGTTCTTATTGCTAAAAGCTTATATGAATCAAGCATGTTAAAAACCTCAACTCTTTCACATACTCGAGGTTGCATTGTCATCAATCACCAAAAAGGGGGAGATTGAAAGCATCTAGGCCCCTAATTAGGTTTCGGTGATTAATGACAATATAAGATTACTGTGACTAACGTGTGTTTTGCATATGCAATTAAGTTAGGTCACGGTAATGGAGATCGATTGGGCAATCATGGTTGTCATACCCCTACGATGGAAATCGTTTCGGTTTTCAAAGGATGGATGACAAGGTTAAGGATGGATTAGTTCTAAGTGTTGTTTGGAGTTGGAGAGACACTTAGAATAGTTTAGGACTTTGTTTTTCCTTTGGCCATACTATTAAGGGGGGTATGGACGAGTAGCTTGACCTAGATGAGTCTAGTGAGTTAGGTGTGGTGCACACTTGTTAAAACTAGCGCTAGGTAGCTCCTACATTTGCCTAAGATCCAATGGAGCAAACTTTATTCACATATGATCGAGAGTTGGGAGTGAATGAAGGGTCAAATACTAACCGGACACTGGCTCTGGTTTGACCGAACGCTGGCTCAGGGTCCGGTCAGTTCATTTGACCAAGGTGTTTGTGTCTGGTTTGACCGGACGCTGAGAGGTCATGTGACCGAACGCTCAGAGGCAGCGTCCGGTCGACTCCAGTAAAGTTCCAAAGAAGGAATTCTGCGACTGGACGCGTCCGGTCAGTACTGACCGGACCCTAGGGGTTCAGCGTCCGGTCGAGTACAGTAAGGTTCCAGTGAAGGATATTTGCGACCGGACGCGTCCGGTCAGTGGTGATCGGACCCTGCCAGCGTCTAATCAACACTTAAACACTGGTGTGCGGGTTGAACTAACCAGAGCGTCCGGTCAGCTTGACCGGAGCATCCAGTCGCCCCGCAAAGGCACATAACGGTTCGTTTTTCAGCCCATGTTATAAATAGAAGCTCCACTCGTGTGTGGAGTTACTTTTGCTCATTCCAACAGCCGAGAAACACCTTAGAGAGTGCCAAGAAGAGCAAGGTCCTAGTGAGGTGATTGAGATTTGAGAATCCAAAGAGAGCCCTCATTAGTGAAGATCAAGAGTAGCAAAGTGTGCATCCACCCTTCTCCCTAGGCTTGTTGTGGTCAAGTGAGAGTTCGTGCTTGTTACTCTTGGTGATCGCCATCACCTAGACGGCTTGGTGGTGATTGGGAGTTTGGTGATCATCCGGAGAGCTTGTGGATGACCCAACTCAAGTTGTGAGTGGTTTTGGGTGATTCACCGTGACGGAGTGTCGAAGAATCAACCCGTAGAGAGCACTTGATCCTTGCGCGGATCAAGGGAGAGCTACACCCTTGCGCGGGTGCTCCAACGAGGACTAGTGGAGAGTGGTGACTCTCCGATACCTCAGCAAAACATCGTTGCGTTCCTCCCTCTCTATTTACTTTGAGCTTTTACTTTGAGTATTTACTTGGAGTAATTACTTTGAGCATTTACATTGAGCAATTCAATTTTTGTCTTTACAATTCATAGAATTGCCATGCTAGAGTAGGTTTGAAACTTAGGTTTCAAGTCTTTTGTGCAATAGAACAATTAGAAACACTTTTTAGGCACAAGGGGTTAATTGGGCTAACCGTAGGATTTAATTATTGCAAAAAAATTTAGAATTAGCCCAATTCACCTCCCCCTCTTGGGCATCTTGATCCTTTCACTATCATATTCCTTTCAATAAACTTTTCCAACCCACCTTCTACTCATGTTTCATATCATAAATTACAAATCAATTATTGTTCCTGTAGGTAGTAACTTTGTAACCTCTTCTGAGACTGCCCCTCCTTTTGTTTTCTTGCAATGCACTTCATCAACTAGATATGTTAGTTTGAAGAAGTTTTAGAACATGCTGCAAAGCTTGTCTGGTATCTTGTCATGGAATACGCACTTGGGTAATGAGAAAACAAAAGTGAAGAGCACCATCCTACTCGTTTCCCTCACATTTCTCCGTACCTTCTTGTGGTGGTGCTAGCGAGCAGATGATGAAAGATCGAAAGTGACATCCCTCCAGACGATAGTCTTTGTTATTGCAGTTCCTTTTACCCTAGGCCATGTTCCAACTTGATCTTTCATGCATGTGTTTGTTGCCACTGCTTGGTTGTGGCAGTTGAGGCCTGAGTGCATCATGACAATTTCAGCTATCTGGCTATCTGCCTAGAGTTGGTGTTTTGTTTCATGGCACCCAAGCAATCTAGATAATTAATGCTGATTTGTGCTTTGTATACAAAACTTAGATGAATTTGATAGTACTCCGATTCCCAACTTTAAAGCTGACTGTGGTGTGTATATTCCTGCAGTTTTCTCGCCATGAACCTAGGGTTACCCATGTCTTAGTTATAGGAGGAGCTGGTTATATTGGTTCACATGCCGCTTTAAGGCTTTTAAAGGATAACTATCGAGTTACCATTGTGGTAATCAAGTTTTTCTTTGTACTAAATGTGTGAACTAATTATTATTTAAGCGTTCTGCTGATGCATAGTTTGGTTCATCTTGTAGGATAATCTATCTAGAGGAAACATGGGAGCAGTAAAGGTTCTACAGGGCTTATTTCCGTAGCCTAGGAGACTACAATTCATCTTTACTGATCTAGGGGACCAGAAATCTGTATCCTCATTTATGCTTCTAAAGCTGCTTTGCTTGTGCCTTTTCTGCTTATGGAGAGTTACATCCAAAGTCTTCTTTTCACTTAACTGGCTCCCAGGTCAACAAGATATTTGGGCCATGTTTAGTTACCCAAAATTCCAGAATTTGGCACTATGCAAAAAGAAGATTCTCCATCACATCAAATTTGCGGTACATGTATGGAGTACTATATGCTGACGAAATCAAAAACTAATTGCACAGTTTAGTTGTACTTTACGAGACGAATGTTTTGAGCCTAATTAGTCAACGATTGGACAATTATTACCAAATAAAAACAAAACGCTACAGTAGCTACGGTGGCGCACCGAATCCGGCGGCGCCGATTCGGTGGCCGAACTAAACGCGGCCTTGGTGAAAATGCATTTGATGTTGTGATGCACTTTGTAGCTGTTGCTTATGTGGGAGAGAGCACATTGGAACACCTTAGGTAAGTCTGTTGTTGTTACCTTGACACTTATATTGATATCGAGGATCATCTTATTCTATTCTGCATAAAATGTGGGGATCATCCAGGTTTTTACACCTTTATGCATTCTCATATAGAATGGCCTGAACATCCATGGCCACTTGGCCAGGGAAAACAGCATTAGGTATATTACCTTGTGCTGGCCTTTCTGTTGATTTTTTACTTAGCTCTAATGGCACCTCTCTTTCTCTCTGACTAAACAATGTATTAAAACAAATTATTTTGTGTTAATTGGTGGAACACAGTAATGTTAGTGCCGTGATTATGGACTTACTCCTATCAATATCTTACCACATATCTTATTTAATCCTCATTTTTTTGATGTTTGAATTCCAATTTTTTCCAGAGTTGTAGAAGTTGAACCCCTTGTGACAGTGAGCTTTTAAGATCCCAAATAGTGCTGTTAGGTTTTTCGTGCTAAATGGATGCAGTTATACAATTTTTTTATTGCACATTTATTAGTAGTAAATTGCACACTTCAACTACTGTAATTATGGTGCGTAACATGTGTAATATCTGGCCTTTATAAATAACTTTGTCACTATTTTAGTTAACTTAGAGCATGTAATTGTTCTTGCTTTAGGGCATCGATATTCTTCTGGATGGGCTATTTGGGACTAGAAATGGGTCTTTTGTTTGAGTGTAAGCACTGGACAATACATTTTTAAGGAGTGCATCTCATTTCTATTTTAATACAAGTCTTCTCTTTAAAGAATAGATCTAATTCGGCTTGAGAATTAGTGTGTGTTTGTGTCTTTAGAATGCATTTGTGAAGCTGGTAGGGTAAAAACTTTGTAGTGGTGCCAAAAAGCTAATCTGAGGCCCAACATATATTTCCATATTTTTAATTTGAACATTTTCCAGCTAATCTGAACGCACGATAATTAGTTTGGGTTTGATGTTGCGATTGCAGCTTCAGTGTAAGAACCAACCATTTTCCTGATCCTACACTTATTGAAAGTCATGAGTTTACTTTATTGCTGTCCAGGTTGTCTATATACTGGACCAAGTTTGTGCACTAGAAAATGAGATGGTTCTTCGTTTAAAGAAATAAGGGCTTGACTGTCTATGTAAGTGCATTTTTATTTTAATAATTCTTTCATTTTTAGCATCTGTTAGGATTGTATATTCTCTCTGTACATGCTGGGCTAAGTTCATCGTACCAATTATTGTGTATCTTATAGGCTGCAGATAGCATGTTGATGAATAAATCTGCTGCAATCATGCTTAGTGGAAAGAAGCCTGTCCAGGCCGCGGTTACTTTGGTTGGCTTTGAAGATGTGCTTGAAAATTATGAGAAATCAATATAGAATGCAGTTGCTGATCAGCTCAGTTGCCAGCGGTCTCTGTAGGGCCTCTTCAGGACACCTAAGATTGTTGCAAAACTTCAGGTGAGGTTGTTGTTTTTCGAGTTGACATATGAAGTTGTTGAAGTTCATGGACCTTCTTGTCCATTGTACTTCACTAGTGGTGTTGAAGTTGTTGTAGTTCGTCTGTTAATTGTGTTTTGTGCCTGCCTACATCAAGTTTTTGTCCTTGTGATTTGTGCTAATACATCTTAAACTTTGTTAATTGTGATTTGTGCCAACACACATCATTTGTCCTTGTCCTTTCATAGAAAAAAATTGTCTCTTGTGATTTGTGCTAACCCATCTTGAAATCTGTTAACATGTTACATAACTGAACCCTTGATCTGTCAGACCTTTTGTTATAGAAAAGAGACAGTCTGTAGCTAATAGTTACAGTGCCCTGTTCCTATTAATTTGTTCTATTTAGAAAAAACAAATAAAACATTCACATACGACGGGACGGGACGGCGCGCGTGCCTGTGCCGCCGTCCTCTACTCCTCTGCCATTTGCAGGTGGACACTAGCCAAATGGCGATCGCAACCAAGCCCCAGGACTGGGGACTCTGTTCTCACTTCTTGGGCCTGGACTTGGTCGCCAGTTCAGTTGGGGCCCAGCCCAAAGAGTCAAACATTCCGGCCCAATTTTCCAGCCCATGGATTGCGAAATGGACGGCCGTTCCAGTTCCTCCGCTCCAGCTCCTCCTCTATTTATACCACGCAACTCCCGAAACCCTAATCCCCCACTCGTCGCAGCCACCGTCGCCGTCGTCTGCTTCTTCGTCTTCTTTGGTTCCAGATCCTTTGTGTTCCTCCCAACCTTTTTTTCTTGTCCTTCTATTGTAGGGTGCGATGACGAGGTACACACGCCTGATCAATCGTCTCTGATGGCGATCTGATGTTTACCTTTTACCTTTGGTTCGTATTCGCTGAGCATCCGTTCTTCTTCTTTCATCGCCGGCCGCGTTTTTTTTCCTCCTGCTCGCTTTGCTTTGGATTATTTTCCACCGAGGGACCTGGGGATGCGCCGCTCTCCTCCGTGCGGCACCATCCAGTTTTACCCCTCGGAGACTTCTTGCAGACGCGCCCCAGCTTGTGTCTCTCCAGAATCCTCTGCGAGATTGGGACTCGTCTGCCACATCAAAAAAAAAAAAATCGAAGTTTTTTGTCGCGAAGATCCCAGCAGAGAGGCGCGTCGTTTGTCGGCCTCCCTAACAATCATAATCTTCGCAGAGAGACGCTTAGGATCCGTGGATTCGTGGATGTGTGATTGGGGTTTTGGTTCCATTACATCTGTACCCACGGCAACATGTTCAGTTCAGTGGTTTCAACGAACGAATGAACGAGGGACCTATGGATGAACAGCTCTTTGCCGTGCTGTACCGTCCAAGTTTGCCCTCGGATAGGAAAACCAGCAACCTGGTCATGAAATCTTGCAAACCTTTTCGTGTTTGTGAGATTGTAGAACCAATTTGCTGACAATTTTGAAAAAAAAATCTCTGGAATGCGTGTATTTCGATTGTTAGGTATTTGGATTTGGGTTTCGATTGTTTTCTTCATGGGTCACAAAGCTATCAGTATAGCACTGAAACATGCAGGCTGGGATTCCAGTCACAAGAAGTGGCGATCAAGTTTTGGATTTTGAACTCAGAAAATACATGTTCTTGCAGTCACAAGTGGCGATCAAATTTTGGATTTTGAACAGAATCACTACCGATACAGCATTGCCATACTTCCTATGAATAGCTAAAATGGAAAAAATGCTCAAATTGAATACCTATACAAATGGCGAAAATAGCAACCAAGCTTTGAATTTGAAAACATAGAATAAATTTTACTTTTGAACATACCCGGTAAAAATGAAATTACTACGTTACTTATAAATTAGTGTACTGTAGACTTAATCCATAGCAATGGTTTATCCAAATAACAAGGAATGCAATATTTGTTAAATTCGTATGTGAGAACGTAAAAAGAGGGGGTTTTTTGGGCCATGGTTCAAATCCGGATTTTAAATTGGCCGCATTGCCGGAAAGTGTTTGCTATGATTACGCAAACATGTTCATGGAGCTCAATAACGGCGATAACTCTCTGGATTCCTTACGAACTGAAAAATTAACGGTACTCTCTGGATTCCTTAGGAAGGCATCTATAGCCAAAGTAAGAAGCTACCGCCAGCTGACTTCTTCGAATGGTTCGAGACGTATTAAAAGGTCTTACCTAATCCTTTGGGTGCGGGCTCCGTCTCGCCCGACCTGACGTGGTTTTTGTCTCTTCTGACCTCGGGCCCCGTCTCGCCTGATCCCAAGGCGCCCGACCTCTTGGGTGTGGTCTCCGTCTCGTCCGACCCCTTGGTGTGGGTTCCGTCTCGTCCGACTCCTTGGGTGTGGGCTCCGCCTCGCCCGACCTCAAAGGCCACGGGCTTCGTCTCGCCCGACCTCTTGAGTGCGGGCTCCGTCTCGTCTGACCTCGAGGATGCGGGTTTCGTCTCCGTCAGACGGGGACCCATACCGTCGCCAACCACTCCAGGCGGACGAAGCGTATGGGCCTGGGTCAAAACTCTGACGTCAGGGAAGAGACTGGCACGCCTCGATGTAATCCATCGCCATGCGGATTAACATCAAGAACAGTGTCGGACGTGCCAGTGCTGTTCTGCCTAATCCTCGTACGGACGCTGACAGACGCGTCAGTTCACCATGACGTCTGTCAGGACAGAGTGGAACGCCGAGACCGGCAAATGACGTCGCGCATGGCGCCAGTGACGAACAGGGCCACGACATGGAGCCGTCCCTGTTGACATCCACAGCATCAGCGGGACCCGCACGAAGGAGAAGAATGATCCGGCAACCCTGGAAGCATTCTTCTCTCTCTCGTTCTTCTACTTTTCCTCTTCTGTAACCCACGCTTTCTCTTTGTCTATAAAAGTGGAAGCAGGGCGCCTCATGGAAGAGGGCAAGAAACACGAAGTCGGAACACAAGAGCACGACACGAGCACACGGCTGAGCGACAAGCGAGCTCTCAGCATCCGTTCACTCCTTCCACTAGAGACTTAGGATCTTCTTACTCTCTCGCCTGTTTGTAACCCCTACTGCAAACCAAGTGCCGGTAACACGAGCAATAACGAATTAGATGTAGGGACGTTCCGCCCGAACCAGTATAAACTCTTGTGTCCTCCGAGCACACCATCCGGGCTATACGCGCAAATATAAATTTACTCGTCGGTGGTCCGAAAACACCGACAGTTGGCGCGTCAGGTAGGGGCTTTTTGCGTGTCTCGACATCCACATCAGGACTCGGATGGCTAGTCACGGCGTCAGCTGGGTCCCTGACGCGCACGCGTGCTTCGGGAGCCTGAACTTCATCATTACGATGGAGGGAGAGTTGGCGCAGGTTTCCGCCGCCGTCCAACCTCTTCGCTCCACTGGCCTCGACATGATCGCCGAGGCGCTTGAGGAGCTACAGCTGCACGCACAGGAGGCCTAAGCCCCCGGGAGCGACTAGCTCCTCGGCTTCGATTACGGGAGGCTAGAGCACCAGCTCGGTGCCTTCCTGGGACCCCGACCGTCCCGGGAGGACCTGTGCCGCATCACCTTCTCGTTCGCCAATGTCATGACACAGCTTGCCAAAAGAGAGCCGCTCTCCCTAGAATACCTCATCCGTAGCGCCCCGATAGCGCTCTCGTTCGGTCTGTGCCATGCCATAGAGACCATTGGCCACCTTGTTCCGCAGCGCATGCCCCCATCCCCTACGAACGACGAGTTCGTGGGGATGACCGAATACGTCGCGGAATTTTTCCACGACCTCCTTGTGGGAGAATCAGAGTCGCCCTCCAACTCTGACTCCAACAGGGGGAGCCATCACTCCTCGCGAGAATGTTTCATGGCAGGTACCCCTCGAGGGATACGTCGAAAGCATCCATGAGGGAGGGGCTACCCCAACAGGCGGACTCGACGACAAGGTTGATGGGGATGCGGGGGGCCCACCTCGCCTACGGGTAGAGCCGCTGAGGGCGTGACACCAAGAGCTCGAAGAAGCATGACTCTGGCTCAAGCAGGAACGCGCGGGGCTCGAGCAAGAGATCGAGCGCCACGGAGACGGTGGGCGTGCACACGCCGTTGCCCATGATGTCAACTGGAGGATCATCGAGGATGACGAAGCCCTCCCACACTTCACCCGGGCAAGCCAGAATATCGCTGCCACGATGGCCTTGCTCCGGGGGCTTCCGAAGCCCGCGACACCAGAGGACCATCGGGCCCATCATTAGATTCGCACGCTACTCGAGCGTGCGGCGGCACAGCAGACCAAGAACTCGTTGTCCCAACGATGTGAGCTTGACGCTAGCTAGCGCGCCCCCTTAGAGCGACCCGATAGGGACATGTCAGTCCACAAGGCGCAGCGAAGCGGCAGGCCACGTGCTGAGGTCCCAGTGCATGAACGTCTCGGCCTCCATCGTGACGCGCGCGACACCCTGGATGCCTGCTGGCGTGCCCATGACAATGAGAGGGAGAAGGCTAGCTGCAGCTACCACCCTTGTTGTGGCGGACGCTACGACAGTGGCGAGGACCGAAGCCTGAGCCCCGACTTGCCAGGACCTCAGACCTTTGGTCGACGCATCTTCAACGCCATCTTCCCACCATAGTACCGACCATCGAACAACATCCCAAAATACTCTAGGGAAACAAACCCCAGACTGTGGCTCAAGGATTATCAGTTTGCTTGCCAAGCCGGTGGAGCGGATAGTGACAATTTCATTATCCGCAACCTTCCATTGTTCCTGGCCGATTCAGCGCGAACGTGGTTGGAACACCTTCTGCCAAACCGAATCCAAAGTTGGGCGGACCTAAAAGAAATCTTCGTGGGAAACTTCTAGGTCACATACGAATGTCCTAGGAACCTATGGGATCTCAAAAACTACCGACAATAGTCTAGGGAAACTCTTCATGGGTACATCCGGCGCTTCTTCCAGCAGTGCAAGAGCTGCCCGACGTCGCCGACACCGATGTCATAGGAGCTTTCCTATCCGAGACCACCTGCGAGTCCCTGGTTCACAAGCTGGGACGTAAGGGCCCGTGAACCACCAAGGAGCTCCTCGACATTGCCACCAGCCACGTCTCGGGCGAGGAGGTGGTTGGGGTGATTTTTGTGGGGGTATTAACCCTATAGCCTTACGGCTAGGATTGGGCCGGCCCGAACCAAAGGGTCTGGCCCACTAGAAGTTGATGCGTGGCCCGGTCAATTTGCTTGGAGTCCTGCGCAAGGAATCAAGGTAGACTTGGAGATCAAGCAAGATCCTGGTCGGTTAGAATAGGAATCCTTATCCGGCCACCTATGGCAATTGTAACTGGTTAGGATTAGTTTCCAGATCTGTAACCCTGCTCCCTAGACTATATAAGGCGGGCAGGGGACCCCTCTCAAATCATTTCTCATTGACATACAGCAATACAATCAGACGCAGGACGTAGGTATTACGCCTTCACGGCGGCCGAACCTGGATAAAACCTCGTGTCTGTCTTACGTCACCATCTTGTTTGTAGCTTGCGCATCTATCTGCCGATAATCTACTACCTTGGGCATACCCCTGGGTAGACTGCCGACCATATTTCGTCGACAGTGGCGCGCCAGGTAGGGGGTATGCATATTGCTCTCTAGATGAACAAGATGGTCATCATCCCCAGTTCCATGGCTACGCCGAACAGCCTCACGTTCACCATCGGCCAGATCACCTGGACCACTGGCTCTGACGACTTCATCGCCATGACCACGGAGCAGGTGCAGATTCAATCTACGTCGACCACTGCTTCATCTGCATCGGCTACGGCTCTGACCACAGTGGATCTGGCTCTGGCCACGCCAGTATCGTCTTCAGCCGCGCCGATAACCCGTCGTTCGCTTCCTCGCTACAAAGGGAGGCAGATCGACAACACCGACCTGCTCGACTCCATCGATCGGGTCGGCACCAAACTTGCCGAAACCCTAGCTCTGGTAAGTTCGATTCAAAGTCAACCTAATGAGTAGGTAACCACTACCCACAACAGATCTACCTGACCAGCTCGGGCTAGTCATCTTGCACGACTCGGTACGGATCTCGTGGTCACATCTACTCTTGAAGGGCGCTCCGTTCGTCGCCGGCCAGCCCCCGCGTCGGGTCTTCGGCTCTCCGAGTACGAAGCCTCGATGGAGAACTACCAGGGTCAGCCCTATGACCTGCACAACTTCATCAACAGGGTCTGGATTGAGGAGTATCAAGAAGGATCGGTCCACATAGTTCAAGAGGGTGGCTCAAGCTCCCCGTCCGGCGTCGCATCTAATGCTTCCGTCCACACCGAGCTCTAGCATCATGACAATGAAGACGTTGAATACGATCTGGATATCCTAGACCACGCCCTGGGTTTCCCACGATTCCCATCCTTCCCACCAAGGCAAGGAGACTTGATCAATGTTATCAGTAATGACGAACCACCGGCAGTTGGCAAAACAGAACAAGAAAGGCTGGTACGCGAAGCATGCAATATTGATCGGTTTAATCGCCGACAAGTCAAAGCCAAGGCAGAAGAGGAGGCATGACGCATAAGGGTCTAGCCACGCGACCTTAACAATGCCTTTGACAGGGTGGGGGACAAGTAGGTCTTTAGGACTCCAAGCACCAACGTAGCTGTTGCTATGGCGACAATGCAACGACTACCCAATACATCAGAAATCCAGGCAGTTCATGATGATATACAAGCTTACCTGACGGCTGCTATGGCCCAGACCGCAGAGATTGTAAATCAAGCCCGGGCTCCATCCGTCTCAGTCGAATCAAGCCACAGCCGCCAGTACTCAAGTCGCTCACAGCCACCCAACCAACGTGGCTCGCGCAACAACGACCCATTAGACAACCGTCATGGCAGAAACGGTGGTCATGATGGTAGTCGGGACGACAATCGCCGTAACTACCAGGATGACAACCGCCAAGACAACCGTGACAATTGCCGTGATAACCACGGTCGCAGGGTTAACCAGGGTGGCAATCGGGGTCGCTGTGATGGCAATAACGATCTCCGCCATTCCCTCGGAGAACGCGATCTGCGCGATCGCATTAACCGAAGGGCCAACGATCGTGCGTCCCACGAAAGCTATCGTCGTATGGAATATGATACTACCCACGGCCCTCCAGGTTTGAAGTAGTTTACTCCACACCTTCGCCAAGTCATATGGCCCAAGAACTTCAAGCTCGAAAAACTTTAGAAGTACGACGGCAAGGAGAACCCGAATTATGGGTCATGCTCTACGAAACCGCGTGCAGACCAGCCATGGCTGATGAGCACGTCATGTCTAATTACTTCCCAGTCGCCGTCGGCCATGCAGGCCACCAATGGCTAGTCAGCTTGCCGGCGAACTACTTTGATTCTTGGCAAGAGCTCAAGCAAGCATTCATCGACAACTTCATTGCTACTTGCGAGCAACCCGGCAACAAATATGATCTACAGCGGATTCGAGATCACAAAGATGAGCCACTGCGCGAGTACGTCTGACGCTTCTCGGAGATGCGCATCAAGGTCCCGTCAATCTCCGACAATGAGGCAATCGAGGCTTTCATCACTGGTCTTCGCTTCCACGATGACCTAAGGGACAAGCGCCTCCGCAAAAGACCTAAATCGATCATAGTGCTCCTAGCCACTGCTAAAAAATATGCGGATGCTGATGATGCTAATAAGATAATCGTCGAAGAAGCAGCAAGGGTTCCACGCTCCGACCACCCCCACACCGCGACGACTACCGCGACAACCGTGGTCGGAACGACAATTTTGATCGCCACAACCAGCGCAACGATTCCCGCGACCACCGCGACCAGCGTAATCAGCGGCGTAATCGCCATGACGATTACAGGGGCAAGCGTGCTCGGGAAGACGACGGCGAAGTCAACATCGTTAAAAAAGGTGGCGGACGTCGCAATTACGAAGAAGACTACGCCAAAGCATTGAAAGGACCCTGCCAGCTCCATCCCAAGTCAAACCATACCATGGAGGATTGCCGTGTTCTCAAATCCATCTATACACGCCAACAGGCTCTGGATAAATTCGACAAGCCTAACAACGCAGGGGAGCAGCATGACGAGGACAACAATGATGAAGATGTAGATCCCCGTCACAAGTACGTCAAGCCAACCGACCGCGTCCATACCATCATTGGGGGCAGAGTGTCCATCGAGACCAAACGAGAGCGCAAGCTGCTCGCTCGCTCCTGTCTGAATGTGGCCAATGCCGACAACCTCATCGCCGATCCGCGGCTCCCTCCTTGGTCTCACCGCGAGATCTCCTTCAGCAGAAAGGACCAATGGGCTGCAATACCTGAGCCAGGGTGTTTTCCTCTGGTTCTCGATCCTTGTATCAACAAGGTTTAGTTTGATAGAGTGTTGATTGACGGCGGCAGTTCCATCGATATACTGTTCAAGAACAGTTTGCTGGCCCTAAAGATAACCCAGGCTGATCTCAAGCCATACGAGGCATAGTTCTTGGGTGTTCTCCCCGGACAGAGCTCCACACCTCTCAGACATATCACGCTACCTGTGCAATTTGGTACTCCAGACCACTTCCGCACCGACTACGTCAACTTCGTGGTCACTGACTTCGAAGGCACCTACCATGCTATCCTTGGTCGACCAGCGCTCACCAAGTTCATGGCCATACCTCACTACAGGTATTTGGTGCTCAAGATGCCTACTGAGAAGGGGGTTCTAACTCTCAGGGGCAACGTATACGCAGCTTACATGTGTCATTCTGAAGTCTATTGTTATTCTAACTCTACCAGTTAAAACTGACCACCATTCCTTCTTGGGTTTTTGGAGCTGGCCCTGTCTCCGGTTCCTCCCAACGCGTGCATGGGATCCGCTCTCTACGCTACGGGTGATCTGCAGGCGCTCTCTAGTTTGACTTGTGTGTTTCTACGTGTGCACAAGCTACGCACCTCACACTCTGACCACAAGACAAACCAGGGCCATACAAACCTTTCAGGATGACGTGTCGACTAGAACTGATACAACTAAACAGAACGCCAACATGTTCTAACTGAGTTACATCAAACGATATCAGAGCTTAAACACATTTTTTACAAAACAAACAAGCTTATGTTGAGATACAGTTACGTTATTACAAGCTTGCCTGAAAAGGTCCAAGTTTACAATAACACAACTACATCTTGTTCTACAGCTATAGCCTACACTATTGGCTGGTCGGGGCACGCGGGTCCTGCTGCTCGCAATGCCTGACATCGTGCTCGGGTCTCTAGGACTCTGGCATGGAACGAGCTGAAGAAGATGGCCCCGCCGTCGCCTGGCTGGTCGAGACCGCAGGCTTCGCTGGTTGGCTTGAAAATGAGTGCGCTCCCAGCTGACTTGTTGACCGTGTTCCTTGTACGGGTGGTGTCGCACCTCCACATAGGTTAATATCGCTAATTATTTTCGCCGACAAGTCCAGCTGGGTCACTCGTAGCTCCTCGGCCTAGTCTGGATTTACCTCCTTCGGGTATCTAGCCTCTAGGCGCTTGAGATCGATCAGGGGGTAGTGAGCACGTACCATGCTTAGCACATGTGC
This sequence comes from Miscanthus lutarioriparius, assembly GCA_904845875.1. Classification (NCBI taxonomy): domain Eukaryota; kingdom Viridiplantae; phylum Streptophyta; class Magnoliopsida; order Poales; family Poaceae; genus Miscanthus; species Miscanthus lutarioriparius. The sequence continues at coordinate 2,488,537 of CAJGYO010000016.1, read as the reverse complement.
GCCTGCGTACTCTCTTGCCTCCTTTAGGAACTCCTGGAACCATCCCCATGCCTTTTGGCACCTCTCGATCAATCCCAGCTGTGGTGTCCTTGGCACATCTTCTGCTAGCATCGGATCGATGAGGTTAAGGACTGGCAAAATGCCCGTTGCCACCTCCTAGCACCGGTTTTTCCAGGTGTCACGATCCTTGGTGATCTCTTGGCATTGCGCCTTCCAGTCGTCACGGTCTTTTATCACGGCCTCCAGATGCTTCTTCGCATTGATTTTTATAACTGCAAACCGCACATGCTGTTAAGACGCTATATTACGCCAAACTACGGTAGGCAACAAAAATGAGCAAAGGGGTTTGGAAAACTTACCTTTCAGCTCCTCTGTCATCTTGGTCGTGTGGTCCCGGAACTGCGACTGGTCTTGCGCCAGTTTTTTGTTGTCCTCTTTCAGGCGATCACACTCCATGACCGCACGACTGTTCTCCTCTCGGAGACGGACCACTTCGGCTTCTAAGCCTGCACTACAGTTGTTACTACTAACAACGCAACAACACTTGTCAATAGTCGTTGTGATAAAATGGCAACTTACTTGTTCTTTCCCGCTCTTTATTACTGAGCTAGACGACCAGGTTCTGGTTCTGGGACTCTTGCACCGTCTTTTCATGATTGGCGGCTTTGAGTCGCTGGTGCAAGCGTTCCACCTCTGCCGTCAGCTCCTTGTTGCTTGCAGCGATCCCCTTGATCTGGTCGAAGCATTTCTTGCGGTACCTTGCGGTCTTCATTAAGTCCTGTGTGCAGATAGCTAAGTAAGATAGCTGTGACTAGACAGCAAGATCAGGGGGTGAAGCGAAGCTTACCTGCACCTCCGTAACCAGCCGTTTTGCCGCCCGTTCAACTTTCTTGGTTTCTTCGATCTCTAGGATTTCCTCATGGACAACCCATTGGTCGTTCCGCCAACACGACACATACACATGTTGTCGCTTGTCCTGTAGATGGCCTAGGACCTCCTCCACTTCATCCTCTTCGGGCACTTCTTTGGGTCTCGGTGCTAGTTCGGCGTCAGCAGCTTCTGCGATCACCAAAGCCTTCCCACAGGTTTCAGCGTCGGTGAATATGGGCTGTGCTCTCACCTCCGGTTGTTGCTCCTCGGTCTGCTCCGTCACCCTCGACACTGAGGTGTTGCCCTCAGCAGGTCTAGTGCTCGGAGCACTCGTGCTTGGCTCAGTTGGTCCCTCAACCACCTGCTCGGGGACTGTTGTCTTACTGCTCCCTTGCTGAGGCCCCGACGGATCTTCTGCTGTGGCTTCCTCGGTGGCCGGCTGCTGGGCAATCTGCTCTGAACTTATTGGCGGAGCCACGCAACTTTCAGCTAGCTGGTCCGGACTTTCTGTGGACGCCGAACTAGTACATCCGAGAAAAGTACAGAAGGCAACCATATTCAATGCAAATTGCTACCTTACAATAAGGTTACAAATACTTACACGTTAGAAGCGCGGAATGATGTGGCGAAGGCACGTCTCTTCGGCCACACTTGCTCCACGTGCGGTGCGGGTGACTCCTGGTCTCCCTCTACATCCAGCACTGTCGCAGGGCCTTGGTACTCGACCCCTCCGCCGCTTGTCCTTCGCACTGCAGTGGTCGGTGGTGTGCTTGGTCGGGTTGTCGCTTCCATCGCCGGTCGCGTTCCTTGCCCAGGTACTCCCGAGGTCGACCTGGCTGCATCCTTCACCGACGTCGACGATGTGGGTCCCATAGGCGCGGATGAGACACCTTGCCCCATCGACTCCAGTTGTTTCCTCTTTTGAGGGACAAGTCAAAATGTGTCTACATCCTCTCCCTCCTCTGCATCATCGTCCGACCAGGCAAAAATCGCCTGTCGATGCTTGCTGGCCGGTCTCTCCTCCGAGCCTCCCTTGGGCTCGTTAATATTTAGCGCCCCTCGGTGAGCAGGGAGATAGCTGATCTCTTCTTCGACTGTTTGGGGGCAGCCGGCCGCTTACCAGCGGCTAGGGCCGCTGCCTCCTCTCCAGCCCTGAGCACCGCCCAGTCGACGTCCTCATCCTCGATATCGACGCTGGTCTAGGTGGTGGGACAACCTCCTTGTGGCCACTCCACTTCAGGGGGGTGGCGACACAAACACTGTCGCTTTATCCCGACCATTGACCTGGGTAACAAAAATGAGTGCACACAGTAAGTTTCCGTTTTTCCTACCACAATATAAAACTATGGGTACAGGGCAAGATGAGTTACCTTTGGGGGAGGTCGGGCAAGATTGAAAGCGTGCTCGATGTCGCTCAATCTGGCATAATTTGGATCAGCTAAGTTAAATAGCTCTCCAATTCTGGCTTTGACTTCGATTTTGTCAAGCGCCTCCTGCCTCGTCCTCGTCGGGTCCACGCTACCTTGATATTCATAGCCAGGATGTACTCTCCTCTGGCAGGGCTGGATCCATCGGCTGATGAAACTCCCGACCACGCTCGGACCATCCAGTTTTTCCATGGGATCATTCCAAATATTTCTGGAATCTGTTCCAGGTGCTTGGGCTGCTCTGACCAGCTTGTCCTCTTCTCCGGAATGTACCCCACGTCGCACAGTGTGATCGTGTTTGGCTCTTCGTGAATGTAGACCCATTTCTTGTACCAGTCGTCAAGCGACGTGTTCCATGGGCAGTGCAGGTACTAGGCTTTCATGCCGTCACGGAGGTTGAGGTACACACCCCTGGCTATCTTCGAACCGCCGCTTCCTTTCTTCCATAGACAGAAAAGATGGAGGAAAAAATCGAAATGGGGCTAGAAGCCTCCATATGCTTCGCAAAGATGTATGAAAGTGGCGACAAGGAGGATCGAGTTGGGATGCAGATTGCAAATCCCAATCTCATAGTAAAGACAGAGCCCCTGAAGAAAAGGATGTACCGGAACCCCAAATCCGTTTAAAGAAGTCTTCGAATACCATGATCTCACCTGGTTATGGATCGGGGTACCCCTCGCCCTCCGGCGCACGCCATCCTATGAGCTCCTTGTTGTGGAGTACCCCCATGGTGACGAGGTCTTCAATGGTCCGCTCATTGCTTTTTGATTTCCACCATTCCTTCGCCATGACCCCTGCTTTCTTCTGCGCATCACTTTTCGCCATGATTCTGGCCTTGCTGGTGAACGGGAAAATGGCGGCGGATTGATCGGTGGTGATTTCGGATGTATTAGGGTTGGCGAGAGGAAGAAGAAAGCTACGGTTGCGAATGGCAATGGGGTTCAATAAATAGTAACTTACCTATCCTATATTGTATTTAACCCAAGAGTTATGCTGTTTCATCTGCCCGGGATTCTTGGGAGACGTGCGCACGCGCCGCAGACGGTTGTTTTCATAGCCTTGAGATCTACGCCAATATATGCGCCTCTTCGTTGCCAGTGTGGGAGGGCCCATGCTGACGCACCTACTGAGAGGTGCCACACAACTGTTTGCTTGACAAGACAAAAAGGCAGTATGATGTGTTATACCCATCTACTTTTTTGACCAGACGTGTCAGATTGGACTTGACAGAACAAGTAAATAAATAAATATATAAAATAATAGTACAAGTGACATATGGTTTTTGCCACACTTTTTGTGCTTGGGGATTGTCCCGAACACCCCTGTGCTCGGGGACTATCGCGACTATCCTTGTGCTCGGGGACTGTCGTGACTATCCTTGTGCTCGGGGACTATCACGACTATTCTTGTGCTCGGGGACTGTCCAGACCACCATCGTGCTCGGGAATTGTCCAGACCACTCTCGTGCTCGGGGACTGCCTCGACCACTCTCTGACTACAGCTCGGGGACTTCATCGCTCGCTCCTTGACTTGTGCTCGGGGACTGCCTCGACCACTCTCTGATCATAGCTCGGGGACTTCGCGTCTCGACTACATACGACTGGCGACTCGCATACAGTTGGGATATTTTTTTCTTCATTTGACCTTGCTACAAGGCTGATATCTCGCCTTCCAGCAAGCTCGGGGACTACATCGGTACGATGCACCTACCGGCGCATCTCGTATCGCTTGTACGACGATTAGATTTTCAACTTAATTGGGAATTCTTTTTAGACCCTGGCACCATGTGCCTGCGTCACCTACTACCAGGCTCAGGGACTAAGTGGGCACACTTCATCTTGCGGTGAATGTGTTTATTTTATCGACCCCTACACTCTGACTGTTGGCCATAACTGCTATTGTACAAGGGTCACTTACATTTCTTTTCAGAAATACAAGTGGGCACACTTTATTAGGAAAGAAATCTTTTTCTTTTTTCTTTAGAGCACCATGCATTCTTTGGACAACCGGAGTCTTCGGCTATAATTGTGGTCTACTGCTCTCTGTTCTGACCAGAATACCGGCACATTTGCTTGGTCAATGTTTCAACCAGTTGGAGATGACATTAGGACGAATCGCATTAGCCGAAGGAGATTGAACGGCGTGTCACAGCATAATACATGGAGCTTGGGGACTAGCTATGGGGGTATTAACCCCTATACCCTTACGGCTAGGATTGGGCCGGCCCAGACCAGAGGGTCTAGCCCACTAGAAGATGACGCGCGGCCCGGTCACTTTGCTTGGAGTCCCACTCAAGGAATCAAGGCAGACTTGGAGATCAAGCAAGATCCTGGTCGGTTAGAATAGGAATCCTTATTCGGCCACCTATGGCAATTGTAACTGGTTAGGATTAGTTTCCAGATATGTAACCCTGCTCCCCAGACTATATAAGGCGGGCAGGGGACCCCTCTCAAAACATCTCTCATTAACATACAACAATACAATCAGACGTAGGACGTAGGTATTACGCCTTCACGGCGGCCGAACCTGGATAAAACCTCGTGTCTGTCTTGCGTCACCATCTTGTTTGTAGCTTGCGCATCTGTCTGCCGATAATCTACTACCTTGGGCATAGCCCTGGGTAGACTGCCGACCATATTTCATCGATAGTGGCGCGCCAGGACAGAGTGGAACACCGAGACCGGCAGATGACGTCGCGCATGGCGCTAGTGACGAACAGGGCCGCGACATGGAACCGTCCCTGTTGACATCCACAGCATCAGCGGGATCCGCACGAAGGAGAAGAATGACCCGACAACCCTAGAAGCATTCTTCTCTCTCTCGTTCTTCTACTTTTCCTCCTCTGTAACCCACGCTTTCTCTTTGTCTATAAAAGTGGAAGCAGGGCGCCTCATGGAAGAGGGCAAGAAACACGAAGTCAGAACACAAGAGCACGACACGAGCACACGACTGAGCGACAAGCGAGCTCTCAACACCCGTTCACTCCTTCCACTAGAGACTTAGGATCCTCTTACTCTCTCGCCTGTTTGTAACCCCTACTGCAAACCAAGTGCCGGTAACACGAGGAATAACGAATTGGAAGTAGGGACGTTCCGCCTGAACCAGTATAAACTCTTGTGTCCTCTGAGCACACCATCCGGGCTAGACGCGCAAATATAAATTTACTCATCGGTGGTCCGAAAACACCGACAGTTGGCGCGTCAGGTAGAGGCTTTTTGCGTGTCTCGACATCCACATCAGGACTCAGATGGCTAGTCATGGCGTCAGCTAGGTCCTGGATGCGCACGTGTGCTTCGGGAGCCTTAACTTCATCATTACGATGGAGGGAGAGTTGGCGTAGGTTCCCGCCGCCGTCCAACCTCTTCGCTCCACCGGCGTCGACATGATCGCCGAGGCGCTTGAGGAGCTGCAGCTGCACGCACCGGAGGCCTAAGCCCCGGGAGCGACTAGCTCCTCGGCTTCGATTACGGGAGGCTAGAGCACCAGCTCGGTGCCTTCCTGGGACCCCGACCGTCCCGTGAGGACCTGTGCCGCCTCACCATCTCGTTCGCCAATGTCATGACACAGCTTGCCGGAGGAGAGCCGCTCTCCCTAGAATACCTCATCCGTAGCGCCCCGACAGCGCTCTCGTTCGGTTTGTGCCATGCCATAGAGACCATTGGCCACCTTGTTCCACAACGCACGCCCCCATCCCCTACGAACGACGAGTTTGTGGGGATGACCGAATACGTCGCGGAATTTTTCCTCGACCTCCTTGCGGGAGAATCGAAGTCGCCCTCCAACTCTGACTCCAGCAGGGGGAGCCATCACTCCTCGCGAGAATGTTTCATGGCAGGTACCCCTCGAGGGATACGTCGAAAGCATCCATGAGGGAGGGGCTACGCTAACAGGCGGACTTGACGACAAGGTTGATGGGGATGCGGGGGGCCCACCTCGCCTACAGGTAGAGCCGCTGAGGGCGTGACACCAAGAGCTCGAAGAAGCATGACTCTAGCTCAAGCAGGAACGCGCGGGGCTCGAGCAAGAGATCGAGCGCCATGGAGACGGTGGGCGTGCACACGCCGTTGCCCGTGATGTCCACTGGAGGATCATCGAGGATGACGAAGCCCTCCCACACTTCACCCGGGCAGGCCAGAATATCACTGCCACGATGGCCTTACTCCGGGGGCTTCCGAAGCCCACGACACTAGAGGACCATCAGGCCCATCATCAGATTCGCACGCTACTCGAGCGTGCGGCGGCACAGCAGACCGAGAGCTCGTTGTCCCAACGATGTGAGCTTGATGAGAGCTAGCGCGCCCCCTTAGAGCGACCCGACAGGGACATGTCAATCCACAAGGCGCAGCGAAGCAGCAGGCCGCGTGCTGAGGTCCCATTGCATGAACGTCTCGGCCTCCACCGTGACACGCGCGACACCCTGGATGCCCGTTGGCGTGCCCACGACAATGAGAGGGAGAAGGCTAGCTGCGGCTACCACCCTTGCTGTGGCGGACGCTACGACAGTGGCGAGGACCGAAGCCCGAGCCCCGACTTGCCAGGACCTCAGGCCTTTGGTCGACGCATCTTCAACGCCATCTTCCCACCGTAGTACCGACCGTCGAACAACATCCCAAAATACTCCAGGGAAACAAACCCCAGACTGTGGCTCGAGGATTATCGGTTTGCTTGCCAAGCCGGTGGAACGGATAGTGACAATTTCATTGTCCGCAACCTTCCATTGTTCCTGGCCGATTCAGCACGAACATGGTTGGAACACCTTCTGCCCAACCGAATCCAAAGTTGGGCGGACCTAAAAGAAATCTTCGTGGGAAACTTCTAGGTCACATACGAACGTCCTGGGAACCTATGGGATCTCAAAAACTACCGACAGTAGTCTAGGGAAACTCTTCATGGGTACATCCGGCGCTTCTCCCAGCAGTGCAAGAGCTGCCCGACGTCGTCGACACCGACGTCATAGGAGCTTTCCTATCCGGGACCACCTGTGAGTCCCTGGTTCACAAGCTGGGAAATAAGGGCCCGTGAACCACCAAGGAGCTCCTCGACATTGCCACCAGCCACGTCTCGGGCGAGGAGGTGGTTGGGGTGATTTTTGTGGGGGTATTAACCCCTATACCCTTACGGCTAGGATTGGGCCAGCCCGGACCAGAGGGTCTGGCCCACTAGAAGATGATGCGTGGCCCGGTCAATTTGCTTGGAGTCCCGCGCAAGGAATCAAGGCAGACTTGGAGATCAAGCAAGATCCTGGTCGGTTAGAATAGGAATCCTTATTCGGCCACCTATGGCAATTGTAACTGGTTAGGATTAGTTTCCAGATATGTAACCCTGCTCCCCAGACTATATAAGGCGGGCAGGGGACCCCTCTCAAAACATCTCTCATTAACATACAACAATACAATCAGACGTAGGACGTAGGTATTACGCCTTCACGGCGGCCGAACCTGGATAAAACCTCGTGTCTGTCTTGCGTCACCATCTTGTTTGTAGCTTGCGCATCTGTCTGCCGATAATCTACTACCTTGGGCATAGCCCTGGGTAGACTGCCGACCATATTTCATCGATAGTGGCGCGCCAGGACAGAGTGGAACACCGAGACCGGCAGATGACGTCGCGCATGGCGCTAGTGACGAACAGGGCCGCGACATGGAACCGTCCCTGTTGACATCCACAGCATCAGCGGGATCCGCACGAAGGAGAAGAATGACCCGACAACCCTAGAAGCATTCTTCTCTCTCTCGTTCTTCTACTTTTCCTCCTCTGTAACCCACGCTTTCTCTTTGTCTATAAAAGTGGAAGCAGGGCGCCTCATGGAAGAGGGCAAGAAACACGAAGTCAGAACACAAGAGCACGACACGAGCACACGACTGAGCGACAAGCGAGCTCTCAACACCCGTTCACTCCTTCCACTAGAGACTTAGGATCCTCTTACTCTCTCGCCTGTTTGTAACCCCTACTGCAAACCAAGTGCCGGTAACACGAGGAATAACGAATTGGAAGTAGGGACGTTCCGCCTGAACCAGTATAAACTCTTGTGTCCTCTGAGCACACCATCCGGGCTAGACGCGCAAATATAAATTTACTCATCGGTGGTCCGAAAACACCGACAGTTGGCGCGTCAGGTAGAGGCTTTTTGCGTGTCTCGACATCCACATCAGGACTCAGATGGCTAGTCATGGCGTCAGCTAGGTCCTGGATGCGCACGTGTGCTTCGGGAGCCTTAACTTCATCATTACGATGGAGGGAGAGTTGGCGTAGGTTCCCGCCGCCGTCCAACCTCTTCGCTCCACCGGCGTCGACATGATCGCCGAGGCGCTTGAGGAGCTGCAGCTGCACGCACCGGAGGCCTAAGCCCCGGGAGCGACTAGCTCCTCGGCTTCGATTACGGGAGGCTAGAGCACCAGCTCGGTGCCTTCCTGGGACCCCGACCGTCCCGTGAGGACCTGTGCCGCCTCACCATCTCGTTCGCCAATGTCATGACACAGCTTGCCGGAGGAGAGCCGCTCTCCCTAGAATACCTCATCCGTAGCGCCCCCGACAGCGCTCTCGTTCGGTTTGTGCCATGCCATAGAGACCATTGGCCACCTTGTTCCACAACGCACGCCCCCATCCCCTACGAACGACGAGTTTGTGGGGATGACCGAATACGTCGCGGAATTTTTCCTCGACCTCCTTGCGGGAGAATCGAAGTCGCCCTCCAACTCTGACTCCAGCAGGGGGAGCCATCACTCCTCGCGAGAATGTTTCATGGCAGGTACCCCTCGAGGGATACGTCGAAAGCATCCATGAGGGAGGGGCTACGCTAACAGGCGGACTTGACGACAAGGTTGATGGGGATGCGGGGGGCCCACCTCGCCTACAGGTAGAGCCGCTGAGGGCGTGACACCAAGAGCTCGAAGAAGCATGACTCTAGCTCAAGCAGGAACGCGTGGGGCTCGAGCAAGAGATCGAGCGCCATGGAGACGGTGGGCGTGCACACGCCGTTGCCCGTGATGTCCACTGGAGGATCATCGAGGATGACGAAGCCCTCCCACACTTCACCCGGGCAGGCCAGAATATCACTGCCACGATGGCCTTACTCCGGGGGCTTCCGAAGCCCACGACACTAGAGGACCATCAGGCCCATCATCAGATTCGCACGCTACTCGAGCGTGCGGCGGCACAGCAGACCGAGAGCTCGTTGTCCCAACGATGTGAGCTTGATGAGAGCTAGCGCGCCCCCTTAGAGCGACCCGACAGGGACATGTCAATCCACAAGGCGCAGCGAAGCAGCAGGCCGCGTGCTGAGGTCCCATTGCATGAACGTCTCGGCCTCCACCGTGACACGCGCGACACCCTGGATGCCCGTTGGCGTGCCCACGACAATGAGAGGGAGAAGGCTAGCTGCGGCTACCACCCTTGCTGTGGCGGACGCTACGACAGTGGCGAGGACCGAAGCCCGAGCCCCGACTTGCCAGGACCTCAGGCCTTTGGTCGACGCATCTTCAACGCCATCTTCCCACCGTAGTACCGACCGTCGAACAACATCCCAAAATACTCCAGGGAAACAAACCCCAGACTGTGGCTCGAGGATTATCGGTTTGCTTGCCAAGCCGGTGGAACGGATAGTGACAATTTCATTGTCCGCAACCTTCCATTGTTCCTGGCCGATTCAGCACGAACATGGTTGGAACACCTTCTGCCCAACCGAATCCAAAGTTGGGCGGACCTAAAAGAAATCTTCGTGGGAAACTTCTAGGTCACATACGAACGTCCTGGGAACCTATGGGATCTCAAAAACTACCGACAGTAGTCTAGGGAAACTCTTCATGGGTACATCCGGCGCTTCTCCCAGCAGTGCAAGAGCTGCCCGACGTCGTCGACACCGACGTCATAGGAGCTTTCCTATCCGGGACCACCTGTGAGTCCCTGGTTCACAAGCTGGGAAATAAGGGCCCGTGAACCACCAAGGAGCTCCTCGACATTGCCACCAGCCACGTCTCGGGCGAGGAGGTGGTTGGGGTGATTTTTGTGGGGGTATTAACCCCTATACCCTTATGGCTAGGATTGGGCCAGCCCGGACCAGAGGGTCTGGCCCACTAGAAGATGACGCGTGGCCCAGCCAATTTGCTTGGAGTCCCGCGCAAGGAATCAAGGCAGACTTGGAGATCAAGCAAGATCCTGGTCGGTTAGAATAGGAATCCTTATTCGGCCACCTATGGCAATTGTAACTGGTTAGGATTAGTTTCCAGATATGTAACCCTGCTCCCCAGACTATATAAGGCGGGCAGGGGACCCCTCTCAAAACATCTCTCATTAACATACAACAATACAATCAGACGCAGGACGTAGGTATTACGCCTTCACGGCGGCCGAACCTGGATAAAACCTCGTGTCTGTCTTGCGTCACCATCTTGTTTGTAGCTTGCGCATCTGTCTGCCGATAATCTACTACCTTGGGCATAGCCCTGGGTAGACTGCCGACCATATTTCATCGATAGTGGCGCGCCAGGACAGAGTGGAACACCGAGACCGGCAGATGACGTCGCGCATGGCGCTAGTGACGAACAGGGCCGCGACATGGAACCGTCCCTGTTGACATCCACAGCATCAGCGGGATCCGCACGAAGGAGAAGAATGACCCGACAACCCTAGAAGCATTCTTCTCTCTCTCGTTCTTCTACTTTTCCTCCTCTGTAACCCACGCTTTCTCTTTGTCTATAAAAGTGGAAGCAGGGCGCCTCATGGAAGAGGGCAAGAAACACGAAGTCGGAACACAAGAGCACGACACGAGCACACGACTGAGCGACAAGCGAGCTCTCAACACCCGTTCACTCCTTCCACTAGAGACTTAGGATCCTCTTACTCTCTCGCCTGTTTGTAACCCCTACTGCAAACCAAGTGCCGGTAACACGAGGAATAACGAATTGGAAGTAGGGACGTTCCGCCTGAACCAGTATAAACTCTTGTGTCCTCTGAGCACACCATCCGGGCTAGACGCGCAAATATAAATTTACTCATCGGTGGTCCGAAAACACCGACAGTTGGCGCGTCAGGTAGAGGCTTTTTGCGTGTCTCGACATCCACATCAGGACTCAGATGGCTAGTCATGGCGTCAGCTAGGTCCTGGATGCGCACGTGTGCTTCGGGAGCCTTAACTTCATCATTACGATGGAGGGAGAGTTGGCGTAGGTTCCCGCCGCCGTCCAACCTCTTCGCTCCACCGGCGTCGACATGATCGCCGAGGCGCTTGAGGAGCTGCAGCTGCACGCACCGGAGGCCTAAGCCCCGGGAGCGACTAGCTCCTCGGCTTCGATTACGGGAGGCTAGAGCACCAGCTCGGTGCCTTCCTGGGACCCCGACCGTCCCGTGAGGACCTGTGCCGCCTCACCATCTCGTTCGCCAATGTCATGACACAGCTTGCCGGAGGAGAGCCGCTCTCCCTAGAATACCTCATCCGTAGCGCCCCGACAGCGCTCTCGTTCGGTTTGTGCCATGCCATAGAGACCATTGGCCACCTTGTTCCACAACGCACGCCCCCATCCCCTACGAACGACGAGTTTGTGGGGATGACCGAATACGTCGCGGAATTTTTCCTCGACCTCCTTGCGGGAGAATCGAAGTCGCCCTCCAACTCTGACTCCAGCAGGGGGAGCCATCACTCCTCGCGAGAATGTTTCATGGCAGGTACCCCTCGAGGGATACGTCGAAAGCATCCATGAGGGAGGGGCTACGCTAACAGGCGGACTTGACGACAAGGTTGATGGGGATGCGGGGGGCCCACCTCGCCTACAGGTAGAGCCGCTGAGGGCGTGACACCAAGAGCTCGAAGAAGCATGACTCTAGCTCAAGCAGGAACGCGCGGGGCTCGAGCAAGAGATCGAGCGCCATGGAGACGGTGGGCGTGCACACGCCGTTGCCCGTGATGTCCACTGGAGGATCATCGAGGATGACGAAGCCCTCCCACACTTCACCCGGGCAGGCCAGAATATCACTGCCACGATGGCCTTACTCCGGGGGCTTCCGAAGCCCACGACACTAGAGGACCATCAGGCCCATCATCAGATTCGCACGCTACTCGAGCGTGCGGCGGCACAGCAGACCGAGAGCTCGTTGTCCCAACGATGTGAGCTTGATGAGAGCTAGCGCGCCCCCTTAGAGCGACCCGACAGGGACATGTCAATCCACAAGGCGCAGCGAAGCAGCAGGCCGCGTGCTGAGGTCCCATTGCATGAACGTCTCGGCCTCCACCGTGACACGCGCGACACCCTGGATGCCCGTTGGCGTGCCCACGACAATGAGAGGGAGAAGGCTAGCTGCGGCTACCACCCTTGCTGTGGCGGACGCTACGACAGTGGCGAGGACCGAAGCCCGAGCCCCGACTTGCCAGGACCTCAGGCCTTTGGTCGACGCATCTTCAACGCCATCTTCCCACCGTAGTACCGACCGTCGAACAACATCCCAAAATACTCCAGGGAAACAAACCCCAGACTGTGGCTCGAGGATTATCGGTTTGCTTGCCAAGCCGGTGGAACGGATAGTGACAATTTCATTGTCCGCAACCTTCCATTGTTCCTGGCCGATTCAGCACGAACATGGTTGGAACACCTTCTGCCCAACCGAATCCAAAGTTGGGCGGACCTAAAAGAAATCTTCGTGGGAAACTTCTAGGTCACATACGAACGTCCTGGGAACCTATGGGATCTCAAAAACTACCGACAGTAGTCTAGGGAAACTCTTCATGGGTACATCCGGCGCTTCTCCCAGCAGTGCAAGAGCTGCCCGACGTCGTCGACACCGACGTCATAGGAGCTTTCCTATCCGGGACCACCTGTGAGTCCCTGGTTCACAAGCTGGGAAATAAGGGCCCGTGAACCACCAAGGAGCTCCTCGACATTGCCACCAGCCACGTCTCGGGCGAGGAGGTGGTTGGGGTGATTTTTGTGGGGGTATTAACCCCTATACCCTTACGGCTAGGATTGGGCCAGCCCGGACCAGAGGGTCTGGCCCACTAGAAGATGATGCGTGGCCCGGTCAATTTGCTTGGAGTCCCGCGCAAGGAATCAAGGCAGACTTGGAGATCAAGCAAGATCCTGGTCGGTTAGAATAGGAATCCTTATCTGGCCACCTATGGCAATTGTAACTGGTTAGGATTAATTTCTAGATCTGTAACCCTGCTCCCCAGACTATATAAGGTGGGCAGGGGACCCCTCTCAAAACATCTCTCATTGACATACAACAATACAATCAGACGCAGGACGTAGGTATTACGCTTTCACGGTGGCCGAACCTGGATAAAACCTCATGTCTGTCTTGCGTCACCATCTTGTTTGTAGCTTGCGCATCTGTCTACTGATAATCTACTACCTTGGGCATACCCCTAGGTAGACTGCCGACCATATTTCGTCGACAATTTTTGACCGCCCCAAGGGCAAGGCAAAGCGGGACGAGGACACCGGTAAAGGCGCCTCGAACGCCCCAACAAGAAGAAGAATAAGTAGCGGTGTGAGGGCTTGCTTGTGGCCATTGCTGAACGCAAAGGGGGTTGGAAGTCTACCGAGGGTACCCCGTACCACTTCGAGAAGCTGCTCGAAGGACCATGCCCAAACCATGCTTTCCCTATCAAGCACCTATACAAGGACTGCGTTCTCATGAAGCGGTTCTTGTTCGGAGGCTCCAACAAGGGGGAGCATAGGAAGGTGCCTAAGCTGGCCATAGACGACGTCGAGGCGAAGGACGGCGGATTTCAGACGCACTATAACACAACATACTTTTGCCGACACTTTCTATTGTAGGCAAAGGGCACCTTTGCCGACAGATAACCTCCCGCGAAAAGTTTTGCCGACAGTTTAGAAACAGTCGCGCTAGAAGCCGTCGGCGAAACTTTTGTCGACAGTTAACAGAATCGCCGACACTTTATGTGTAGGCAAATGCTCTACCTACGCCGACAGTTAAACCATTGCCGACAGTTAATCCTTTTCCGATAGTTAAGACCTACGCCGACAGTTAAGACCTTTGCCGACAGTTTGTATGTTGGCCAAACCATTTCCAAGGTATTTTACAAACCATACCCTGCAAAAAAAACTATCGACAAAACTGCATAGTAATTTGACAAATCCACTTTTGCTCATATAGAAGGCATCACATTGAACAAATTCACTTGATTTTTGTATAAATAATATATTAGATATTCCATACATACACCAACTTGATATACATATATTCAGACAAAACCGAGCTTGGATAGAACTGAAGAAGATTTGGCAAGTACATAGAGCCATATAGGTCCAAGATATAGATTAGTCAGTTACATACATGTATAGACATAGTACAAGTCTTGTATTAATTGATTATGACTAAAGCTCCATGGTTGCTGCCACTCCAAAATATGGTTGCTGCCACTCCATGGTTGCTGCCACTCCTTGCTGCCACTCCAAAATATGGTTGCTGCCATATATATGGTTGCTGCCACTCCATGGTTGCTGCCACTCTACAGAACATGTAAGAGCTCTTTGATCGAACCTCAAAAGCTTGCCAATCCAAAATACTTGCAACACCACATAGTACCTAACATGAAAAAATGTGAAATATCAGTGCAATGTGCTCTGTACATTAACTCCTAATATGAAATGCACAGTATGCAAAATTCCAAAATTATGGGACACATTTATATTGCTATGTGTAGATGGCACCTAAGCATCTGTAGCCTCTTAAACCTTCAATTGACACATTTATATTGCTATGTTTTCTACTCCATAAGCTCTGTTTTCCTGGCATACTTGCCTCAGATGAGCTACTACTACAAGGGCACTACCCAGGTACTAGTGATGGCAAATCTGAACTAAACTATTTATTCATGTGATGCACAAACATGCATACAAGGAGCAAAAGATGGAACTGCAGCTTGTCGATAGATAAAATTTACTAATGGAATGCATCTATGATGTCTAATACTCACATCGACCTAGGTACTAGAGAAGCAAAGACACATGATCTGCTATGCCCTATTGTGCCATCTTCGATAGCTTAAGGCTCAGTTTAGACAAGTGAGAAGCAAATGACTCATTTGGACTAAAAACTGCACTTATGCTATCTGAAATATATGTTTTTTTGCATCTGCATTATATATGCTCTTGTATTGTAACAAATATCACTAATAGCAAACAGTAGACTAAAGATGATGAGTACATATTCAAAAAAGAAAGAACGATCATTACAAGCTAAACTGCAGTAAAATTGGCAAGAGATGAAAAAGAATTTGGGCGTACAAGAGCTTCCTCTTAGTGATAAGGACGGAGTACAAGAGCTTCTGAATTTGGGCGTAGCGGGTCTTGGAATTGGACAAGATCTCACTAATGAAGTACACGGGACACCGTACTTTGAGGGCGTGTCCCTCTTCTTCTCGCTCTATCACCAAGGCAGCGCTGACCACTTGCATGGTGGCTGCAATGTAGAGCAGAAGTGGATCCCCGTCGGTTGGAGGGACCAGGATTAGGGCCTTCATTAGGAGCTGCTTGACCTTGTCAAGTGCCTCCTGGGCATCAGGAGTCCACTCAAAGGATACCTCATTTGCCGAGGTGCAAGATAAAGCGGCTGAGCATGGCAAGGCACCCTATAACTAGCTGTACCCCCTTTATGTTCTGAATCGGGCCCATCCTTGTGATGGCCGAGATCTTCTACGGGTTGGCTTCGATGCCATGCTCAAAGATGATAAAACCCCACACATACCCCTTGGGACCCCGAAAACGCACTTCTCAGGGTTGAGCTTAATGCCGTTTGCTCAGAGTTTCATGAAGGTCTGCTCTAGATTGGCTACGACCTGGTTAGCCCATTTGGACTTGACCACGATGTCATCTACGTAGGCCTCAATGGTCTGCCCGACGAGATCCCCAAAACGCTTGAGCAAGCAGCGTTGGTACGTAGCCCCCGCGTTTTTTAGACCGAACAGCGTTGTGACATAGCAGAATGATACGAATAGGGTGATGAAAGATGTCACAAGTTGATCGGATTCTTTCACCATGATTTGATGGTACCCAGAGTACGCATCAAGGAAGCAAAGGGTTTCACACCTTGAGGTCGAGTCGACTACTTGGTCTATGCATGGCAAAGGAAACGGATCCTTTGGACATGCCTTGTTCAGACCCATGTAGTCAACACACATTCTCCATTTCCCACTCTTTTTTCGTACAAGAATGGGATTGGCTAACCACTTAGGGTGGTACACTTCCTTGATGAACCCAGCCACCAAAAGCTTCGTAATCTCTTCACCGATGGCCCTGTGTTTCTCCTTGTCGAAGCGACGCATGCGCTGCTTTACCGGCTTGGAGCCCGGCCTGATCTTCAAGGCATGCTCGGCAACTTCTCTCTGAGTGCCTAGCATGTCCGAGGGTCTCCACGCAAAGATGTCTCTGTTGGCATGGAGGAATTCGACGAGTGCGCTTTCCTATTCGGAGGAAAGCGTGGTGCCAATGTGCACCACTTTGCTCTTGGAGCCGCTGGGTTCTATGAGGACCTCCTTGGCGCCTTCTACAGGCCATCGGAGGAAGGTAGGCGTGGCCAGCTCGGCCATATAGATCTTGCGGCGTGCAAGCTTCTGGCGGTGCTTAGAGTCATAGGCCGCTGACCCTCTAAAGATCATGAGGCATCCATCCAGCGTTGGAACGCCACCGTCCTTCCCCTCGGCATCATCTGCCGTCGGCTTAGGCTCCTTCCTATGCTCCCCCTTGTTGGAGCCTCCGGACAAGAATCGCTTCATGAGGACACAGTCCTTGTATAGGTGCTTGATGGGGAAAGCATGGTTCAGGCATGGCCCTTCGAGCAGCTTCTCGAAGTGGTCTGGGGTACCCTCGGTGGGATTTTTGACACCCCTTCTAGTCGGCGGTGGCCACGAGAGAGCCCTCACGTCGTTTCTTGTTCTTCTTGTTGGGACGGTTGGAGACGCCTTCGCTGGTGTCCTCGTCCTGCTTTGCCTTGCCTTTGAGGTGGTCAAAAATTGCCCTGACCGCCTCTTCGCCCAAGGCATGGCTGGTGGTGATGTCGAGGAGCTCCTTGGTGGTTCGCGGGCCCTTATGTCCTAGCTTGTGAAATAGGGACTCACAAGTGGTCCCAGACAGGAAAGCTCCTATGACGTCGGCATCGGCGTCGTTGGGCAGCATGTTGCATTGCCCAGAAAAGCGCCGGATGTACCCACGAAGAGTTTCCCTGGACTTCTATCGGTAGTTTTTGAGATCCCATGGGTTCCTAGGACGCGCGTATGTGCCCTGGAAGTTTCCCACGAAGATCTTTTTTAGGTCCACCTAACTTTGGATTCGGTTGGGCAGAAGGTGTTCCAACCACATTAGCGCCGAATCAGCCAGGAACAATGGAAGGTTGCGGATAATGAATTCATCATTATCTGCTCCACTAGCTTGGCAAGCAAGCCGATAATCCTTGAGCCATAGTCCGGAGTTCATTTCCACAAAGTATTTTGGGATGTTGGTCGGCGGTCGGTACCGCGGTGGGAAGACGACATTAAGGATGTGTTGGCCAAAGGCCTGAGGTCCTAGCAAGTCAGGGCTCAGGCTTTGGTCCTCCCCGCTGTCGTAGCGTCTAGCCTCCTCCCTCGCATCACCGTGGGTATGCCTAAGGGCATCAAGGGTGTTGCGCGCATCACGGTGGAGGCCGAGACGCTCATGCACCAGGACCACGGCGCGTGGCCTACCATCTTGCTGCGCCTAGTGGACTAACACGTCCCTATTAGGTTGCTCTTAGGGTGCGTGCTAGCTAGCATCGAGCTCGCGTCGTCGAGATAGTGAGCCCTTAGCCTGTTGCACCTTCGCACGCTCGAGTAGTGTGCGGATCTTGTGATGGGCCCGATGATCCTCGGGTGTCACCGGCCTTGGAAGCCCCTAGATCAAGGCCGCCATAGCGGCGATGTTCTGGCTTGCCCAGGTGAAGTGCAGGAGGGCTTCGTCGTCCTCGCTGATTCTCTGGTTCATGTCGTGGGCCACGGCTAGCGCACGCCCACCATCTCCGTGGTGCTCGATCTCTCGCTCGAGCTCCGCACGTTACTGCTCGAGCTGGAGTTGTGCTTCCTTGAGCACTTGGTGCCGGGCCTTCAGCTGCTCTACCCATAGGTAAGGTGAGGCCCTTACATCCTCCTCGACCTCATCGTCGAAGCCGTTCGTTGGGGGTAGCCTCTCCCTCGTGGATGCTTTTGACGTACCCCTCGGGGGTACCTGCCATGAAACATTCATGAGAGGGGTGATGACTGCCCTTGTTGGAGCTAGAGTTGGAGGGCAACTCCGATTCTCCTGCAAGGAGGTCATGGAAAGATTCCGCCACATATTCGGTCATCCCCACAAACTCATCATTCATTGGGGATGGGGGCGTATGTTGTGCCACAAGGTGGCCAACGGTCTCTGCCGTATTGCGCAGACCGAATGGGAGTGCTATCGGGGCGCTCTGGATAAGGTATTCTAGGGATAGCGGCTCTCCTCCGGCAAGCTGGGTTATGACGTTGGTGAACAAGAAGGTGAGGTGGCCCAGGTCCTCCTAGGACGGTCGGGGTCCCAGGAAGGCGCTGAGCTGGCGCTCTAACCTCTCGTAATCAAAGCCGAGGAGCTAGTCGCTACTAGGGGCGCGGGCCCATGCGTGTAGCTACAGCTCCTCAAGCGCCTCGACGATCGTGTCAAGGTCGGTGGAACGGAGAGGTTGGATGGCGACGGGAGCCTGCACCAACTCTTCCTACGCTGTGACGATGAAGTCTAGGTTCCCGAAATGCACGTGCGCACCCGAGACCCAGTTGATGCCGTGATTAGCCATCTGAGGCCTGATGTGGACGTCGAGACATGCAAAAAGCCCCTACCTGGCATGCCAACTATCGGTATTTTCGGACCACCGACGAGTAAATTTTTATTTACGCATCTGGCTCAGATGGTGTGCTCGAAGGACACAAGGGTTTATACTGGTTTGGGTGGAACATCCCTATGTCTCGTTTGCTGCTGCTTGTGTTACCGGCACTTGGTTTGCAGTAGGGGTTAGAAACAGGCGAGAGAGGGAAAGGATCCTAAAAGGTCCTAATATGGCTAGAGGGGGGTGAATAGCGTATTAAAAAATGTACAAATCAACTAGAGCAATTTGATTAGTATAACAAATAGCGAAATGCAAACTTGCTCTAGCTATACAAGGGTTGCAAGTCACCTATCCAACAATTCTAGTTGCTATGATCTCTAGACACACAATTTGCTATGTCACTACTCACTAAGAGCTCTCACACTTGCTACTCTAAAGAGCTCCACTAGATGAACTTAAAACAACAAAGCAAGCTCTCAATTCTAATTACACTAAAGAGCTTGCTACAACTAGTTTGCAAGAATATAAATAAGTGAGAAGGGTGATTATACCGCCGTGTAGAGGAGTGAACCAATCACAAGATGAATACTAAATCAATCACCTAGAGAATTCCAAAGGGCAAGAGACAACCAATTTTTCTCCCGAGGTTCACGTGCTTGCCAGCACGCTAGTCCCCGTTGTGTCGACCAACACTTGGTGGTTCGGCGGCTAAGAGGTGTTGCATGAACCTCGTCCACACAATTGGACACCACAAGAACCTACCCACAAGGGAGGTAACTCAATGACATGAGCAATCCACTAGAGTTACCTTTCAACACTCCACCGGGGAAGGCACAAGACCCCTCACAATCACCACGATCAGAGCCGAAGACAACCACCAACCTCCGCTTAATGATCCTCGCTACTCCAAGCCATCTAGGTGGCGGCAACCACCAAGAGAAACAAGTGAATCCTGTAGCGAAACACGAATACCAAGTGCCTCTAGATGCAATCACTCAAGCAATGCACTTGGATTCTTTCCCAATCTCACAATGATGATGGATCAATGATGGAGATGAGTGGGAGGGCTTTGGCTAAGCTCGCAAGGTTGCTATGTCAATGCAAATGGCCAAGAGAGTGAGCTTGAGCCAGCCATGGGGCTCAAATAGAAGCCCCCATGAAATAGAGCCATTGGCTCCATAGTCCACTGAAAAACGGGATGACTGGACGCGCCGATCAGATCGACCGGACGCTGGACCCTAGCGTCCGGTCACGCGATGCATGCCACGTGGCCCCTACTTCAAACACTGATCACCCAATCTCAATGGTCATCAGTACATTTAAGTTGTGACCGAACGCTGCTGCTTTGAAGTGATTGGACGTAGGACCTCAGCGTCTGGTCGTTTTCAGTAAGCATCCAGAAGTGAAAAATCACGACCAGGCGCGTCCGGTCATGCCCTACCGGACTCACCCAGCGTCCAGTCACTCGGTGTCTCCTCTATGCACTACCACGTCAGCAGGACTGGATGCACCATGTCAGCGTCCGGTCACTAAGTGACCCAGCGTCCGGTCGAAGACCGACGCCAGCGTCTTCACACTTCCACTAACCGGACGCGCCGGTCCTACCGTGACCAGCATTCGGTCACTTACAGTGACCTCCGTCTTTTCTATATAAAGCACCGGTGGCACCGTCGGACTGTCCGCACTCCACCGGTGAAGTTTCTAACCCTTGCTCAAATGTGCCAACCACCAAGTGTATCACCTTGTGCACATGTGTTAGCATATTTTCACAAACATTTTTAAGGGTGTTAGCACTCCACTAGATCCTAAATGCATATGCAATGAGTTAGAGCATCTAGTGGCACTTTGATAGCCGTATTTCGATACGAGTTTCACCCCTCTTAATAGTACGGCTATCGATCCTAAATGTGATCACACTCGCTAAGTGTCTTGATCACCGAAACAAAATGGCTCCTACAACTTATACCTTTGCCTTGAGCCTTTTGTTTTTCTCTTTCTTCTTTTCAAGTCCAAGCATTTGATCATCACCATGGAATCACCATCATCATGTCATGCTCTTCATTTGCTTCACCATTTGGAATGTGCTACTTATCTCATGATCACTTGATAGACTAGGTTAGCACTTAGGGTTTCATCAATTCACCAAAACCAAACTAGAGCTTTCAGATCCCAAGTCTCTGGTGAAAGGAGTGAATGGGTGCGGAGAGCTCAATCGCTGCTCTTGTGCTTTTATCTCATGGTTCGGTCTCGTGCGGATCTAGATCCCCCTTCATGGGGTGCCCTACTTCCCCTTTTATAGGCAAAGGGAAAGCATGGGTTACAATGGAGGAAAAGGAGAAGAACGAGAGAGAGAGAGAAGAAGGCTTCCAGGATCGCCAGGTCCTTCTTCTTCTTTATGTGGGTCCCACCAATCCTATAGATGTCAACAGGGATAGCTCCATGTTGTGGCCCTGTTCGTCACTAGCACCATGCGCAGGCATCATCTGTCGGTCATGGTGTTCCATTTCATCCAGTCGGACGTCGTGGTGAACTGACCTGCCTGTTAGCGTTCGTACAAGGGTTAGGCAGAACAGCACCAGCACACCCAACGCTGTTCTTAATGTGAATCCTTAGGTATGGCCTGTAATGGCCACGGGTTACATCGAGGCATGCTAGTTTCTTCCCTAGTGTCATAGTTTTGACACAGGTCCATACGCTTGGACCTAGAGTGGTTGGCGGTGGTATGGGTCCCCATCGGATGAGACAGAACCGCGCCCTTGAGGTCGGGCGAGACGGAGCCCGCACCCAAGGGGTCGAGCGAGGCGAAGCCCGCGGCCTTGGGTGAGACCCCCACGGCCTTGGGGTCGGACGAGATGGAGCCCGTACCAAAGAGGTCAGGCGAGGAGGAAATCACATCCTTAGGGTCGGGCGAAGCGGAGCCCACACCTATGGGGTCGGGCGAGATGGAGCCCGCGGCCTTGGGTGAGATCCCCACGGCCTTGGGGGTGGGCGAGATGGAGCCCGCACCCAAGGGGTCGAGCGAGGCGGAAACCGAGTCCTTGGGGTCGGGCGAGACAGAGCCCGCACCCAAGGGGTCAGGCGAGGCGGAGCCCTTGGCCTTAGGTGAGACCCCCGTGGCCTTGGGGTCAGACGAGACCTTTTAATACGTCTTGCTTCATCTAGGAAAGTCAGCGTGGGCACTAACCTCCTTGCTTTGGGTATCCCTAATATCGATACCCGACACCCTCGCACATCGTGATGAAGGCCGTGATGTGTGGGATCCCGTTGGGGTTAAAGTGCTGCATCTCGATCTGATAGTGGTGCAGCAGACACCAGAAGAACGGGTGGGGAGAAACCATGAGTCCACGCTCGTGGAAGGGCATGAAGGAGGCGACGTAGCCATCGGGCTACGCCAGCGCATCCTCACGGCCGGGCACGAGCCACTCCGCCGCATCGGTCCTCCCATGGAGAAGACCATGCTTGACGAGTCCCTCCATGTGCGCATGGGTAACATCGGAGCGGTACCACGAATCCATGTAGTTTGGAGGCAGCTGCGGAGAAGCAAAGGCGATGATGGAGAAGCGGAAGCTACAAATCTAGGGCTCCAGCGGTGGATTAGCAAGCACGGCAGATCAAAATGGCGGCGGTAGAGAAACAGAGAAGGTAAGGCTATGGTTTTGGTGTGCAAAAACATGAAGGGGGAGGCCGCTATTTATAGGATGGAACAGGGCGAGAAGGCGAACCGTTCGCCTAGATTCACGTGCCCGCTGCATCATGTCACAACACAAGTAAGGTGAACCGTCCGCCTAGATCGTGCGCACGCTATCTATGGCCACGCCCTCAAAGGACACGCCGGATGACGGTTCGCTCGGTCAATGGGCCGAGAACCATCACAAGTAAGGTGGGATACAGAGCTAAAAACACTCCTATGGCCCATTTAGGCCCAGGAGTTCGAAGGTTGGCCCTCCGATGGGTGAACGGCCGCTCCAGGGCACCCTTTGAGTGAGGGGTGGAATGGGATGGGCCCACTAGCAGCCAGTACTCAGGCACATGAGCGCCACGGGCATCCTGGCCCACGTTTGTGTCTTGGTCGATTCCCAGTCCATGGTTTTTTCCTTGAAGAAAGGCAACGAGCCATTGGGACCGATCAAACGGACCTGAGAACTATGTGGAATGGCCGCCAATAGTCTGGAGTCGATCAACAGCCAACCCATGCTAGACCCTCATGAACGGGAAGCCGGGGCCCCACTCGGACTAGCCCGTTAACAGCTCACCGAGCACCATGTTTCGTCCATCAAGGAAAAACGTGGCAAAGCTCATCCCCTCCGTTTTATCGAAAAAACGCTTGAGGGATGACGATCACAAAGACGAGCTGACCCTCAACCAAACGTGGGGGCTCGAGGGAAGTTGGACTTGCAAGGAGACTGAACGCACGGTCGTAGTACGACAGCAAACCGATCGGATCCTAGGGACCAGAATCAAGAACAATCTTTTCGACCTCCCGAATCCTACGATTGCATGCCCCCTAGAAGATTGATCGAGACAAAAGGGAATCGCCATCCTACCAGGACACGCCGTAGGCTATAAAAAGAAGGCCAAGGCCCTCAGAGTCCTCTCGTCCGGAAAAGCCTCCAAAAGAGTATTCTACTCCTCCGCAGGCTCGGGGGCTACTATCGGGTATCGATATTAGAGATACCTAAAGCAAGGAAGTTAGCACCCACGCTGACTTTCCTGGATGGCTCAAGACGTATTAAAAGGCCTCGCCAGACCCCTTGGGTGCAGGCTCCATCTCGCTTGACCCTAAGGACCCAGTTTTCATCTCGCCTGACCTCGGGCTCCGTCTCGCCCGACCCAAGGCCGTGGGCTCCGTCTCGCCCGACCCCTTGGATGCAGGCTCCATCTCACCTGACCCCAAGGATGTGGTTTCCGTCTCGTCCGACCTCGGGCTCCATCTCGCCTAACCTCAAAGGCCGCGGGCTCCGTCGCGCCTGACCCCTTGGTTGCGGGCTCCGTCTCGCCCGACCTCGAGGACATGGGTTCCATCTCGTCCGACAGGGACCCATACCACCGCCAACTAATCCAGGTCAGCGTATGGGCCTGGGTTAAAACTCTAACGTCAAGGAAGAGACTGGCATGCCTCGATGTAACCCGTGGCCATGACAAACCATACCTGGGGATTCACATCAAGAATAGTGTCGGACATGCCGGCGATGTTCTGCCTAATCCTCGTACGAACGCTGACAGGTGCGTCAGTTCACCACGACGTCCGCCAGGATGGAGTGGAACGCCATGAACGGCAGATAACACCACGCATGGCGCCAGTGACAAACACGGTCGCGACATGGAGTCGTCCCTGTTGACATCCATAGAATCAGCAGGACCCGCACGAAGGAGAAGAAGGACCCGGCAACCCTAGGAGCCTTCTTCTCTATCTCGTTCTTCTACTTTTCCTCCTCTCTAACCCACGCTTTCCCTTTGTCTATAAAAGGGGAAGCAGGGCATGTAACAACCAAAAAATCCACACACCAAAAATCACAACTACAAAATTTTTCTTCAAAATCCTATGTGATGACGAGTGACATCTGTAGGAGCCAACCCTAGGTGTTGCATTAGTTATAACCCAACTAGACAATTTCATGAGCATAGCATGTCATTTGATAATTATGTTTATTTAAAATCCTAACAAATAAAATGTTGCATACATTGTTAACTCAAATTATGATTTGGATTTCTATTTGCTTTACGTGATGCTTAACAACTCCTTTAAAGTAATAAACCATAAAGTAAATATTAATCAAACCAAAGAATAAATGCTTAAAGTGAAAACTATTTCTATTTTTGTATAACAAAACTACAACTATTTTTGTTACACAAAATAGCTAAATAAAGTCCCTAATATATATAAGAGTGTTGTGGGCCTCACATCTAAAAATCCAATGGATGAGATACACCAGATTTGAATTCAAACTCCAAATCAAATTTTAATTCAAATAAACAAGAAGAAAAATAAAACAGAAAAAGAAAAGAAGGAAGCCACGCAGTCGGCTCGGCCTGCTCGGACCGCTAACCAACCCAGCCTGCGCTTGCCTTCCTCCCCCGCACGTGCTGCAACACTAGGCCCAGCAAGCCGGCCCAACGCACCGCTCACGCCCGCGCGCCCTTTTACCTCGCCTGCTGCCGCTGCCAACCGGACCCCACGCGTCAGCCACCCCAGCAACAGGGCCTTCTTCCTCCCCACGCCAGTCTCTCCTCCCGACCGAGCCCCGACCAGCGTGGCAGGCACGGGCCAGGGGGTCACGCAAGAAGCATGACCCTGTTCCCTCCTTGCGCCGCGCCTACGCTACCGCACGTGGGCCGTTGGATGCGCCGCACACATCACGACCGCCCGATCGCCGTCCGCCATTGGAGCCCTTGGAGCTCGGCTATAAAAGCCAACGCCCGTGAGCCCTAACCCTCAGCCGTTCGCCGCCGCCGCTGGTGGCACAGCACCACACCGCGTCAAGCCGAGAGAGAGGGAGGAGAAAGAAGCAAGGAGGAGAAGGAAGCCGCTACAGGGAGGAGCTCGCCGGAGCCGGAGCGAGCGATGCCGCACTGCCCTGCTTCCAGAGCTGCACGGCCACCACTACACGGCACCGCCACCACCTTCAAACTCCCCACGGTGAGCACACTTCGCTAAGACCACTCCTAGCCCCTCGGACGCCATGAATGGACCACGCCGGAGCATCAGCTTACAAACTCCATGTCGACATCGGGCCGTCCACACCGCACGCTACCACTCTCTTTGCGCACACAAGCACCCACGCTCACACACACTGGTCGATGCGCACGCACGCGCTGCTCGAAGACACGGCCACTGGACACACGCATGCGGGGCACGCACACAGACGCGCTCGGGCGCGCTCACCATGGCCTAGGGCACGGCCATGGCGAGGCCGCCTTGGCCACCCCACCGTGTGAGCCACGCCGTTTGCACCCTGCCTGGCTCTACAACGACTCAGGACACATCACGCGCCCCAACAGAAGAGAAGAAGGCCGCTGGTGCTCAGTCTAGCACGCGCCGCACCCCACCGAAGCACCACCGTGTCCTTCATGGCCGCCACCATGGCCGAAGCCACCAGGAGCCTCTAGCGCCCATTCAACCTGCCTGCCACACCCACCGGAGCCACGGGGAGCTCACGCACCCCACCAAGCCTGCTCCCAGCCGCTGCACAGACCAGCCGCCGTCAACGTGCCGCAGCCGAGCCGCCGTTGCCATGGCCAGTCCTTTGGGAAGCACTAACCGTCACTCTGACCTCACCATCGTGTTCGTCGAGGCGAGGGGATGATTTCGCCCAAGCTAATTGCACCCTAGCGCCACTGGAGCCACCAATTAGGCGAGCTCGCCGTCGACGGGCACCACACCGCCGTCCGATCGAAACAGAGGAGAAGAAGGGGGGGTGCGGTGCACCCGGCGCACAGTGCGCCAGGAGAGAGAAAAGGAGGATGGACCGGGTCCACCATGGACTCGGTGTGCGGTTCATGAATCGTAGAAGGGTGGTCCACCATGAACCAATTCCGTGGACCCAGGCCCAGTAAAAGCCCACAGGGGTGACGTGGCCTCACCAGTGAGCACCACGTGGCGAGCTGAGCTCATCCCAAATCCAACCCTGTCCAGGCCCACTAAGGCCCAGTCGAGACCCAAACCGATTGACCGTTGACCGGCCAGCATTGACCGTTGATCGGGCCCACAAGTCAGCGACACAAAGCCGCTGGACCCACTTGTCAGTGGACGATATTAATTCAGGCTTTTCCTATTTTCAGAAATGATTGAAACTTCGAAATTTCATAACTAATTCATACAAACTCAGAAAAATACAAGACTAGGACCAAAATTCATCTAAAATCGAGCTCTACGCAATGAACCCATGTTTGAGTGCATTTGTCTCTTTTGAATTTTTATTGCTTTTTGTGCTATTCTATAGATGTCGCTAACGCGACTATAATGCGATCGTTTGCAGACTCGGAGGAGAACCAGACGGACAAGGACCGAGAGTACCGTGAGGAGTACGGAGACGACTACACTGAAGGTGCCACATCCCACCCAATCTCGTAGCACCTATTACGCATGGCTCATATAGAGCTGCTATTGCGTTACTTTATTGTTATAATCACACTATGATAGGACTTGCATGGTAGTATGCTTTCTTGATGGCCTTTACCTTGACGCAACCTTACCCCTGCTCACCCTGCTGTTTGGCTAAGTCATACGCTTGCTGCTATATTTCACTGCTTATTATTTCTACTACGCTTATATATACCATATTGATGCGTAGTGGAAACTGATGTTATCCGGACTAAGGGGAGAGTGTTGCGTGTGTGACTTGGGTGCGTGGAGGGTGAGGGTTGTGTCAACCAAATTGGAGTATACGATGAGCCTGGGGCAAGTCTTGCCATGGGGTGCTACCTGGGCACCCTTGGAATGGATACCTATGGTGGGTAAATGGTGATATAAGGTGGCCCTAGGTGTGAACCTGTGATGGGAGGAGCCCGGGATGGAGGTGCTGTGGTGGCACGGTAAATGGAAACCCTGATGAAGACATTCTGGTTTGGTCATCCCTAAGGACTTACTAGTACTCAGATTCACCGGGAAGCCTTACGTACCACTCGCCCTATATGGTGCAGCACGGCCGGACTACTTGGTAGGATATTGCCACTACTGCTAGGTTGAAGCGGACAGTGCGAGGAGGTACGAGGCGCGGAGGATTCCCCCCACACCCTTCCGAGACATCATGGATACCTTGTGGACCCGGCTCATGACTCACTGTTTCAGCCACCCCAGACTAGACTTGGGGTGTACCAGGGCTGAATGGTAGAGTGGCATTATCCTAGGCTAGCAAGCGGCCGGAATTAGCCCAGTTGACGACGGTCTGCGTGGAAGACGGATCTTGTGGTTATGTAAAACCTCTACAGAGTGTATGGTTGATCGATCGATACATATGCCGACTTGTCGGCTACGGACCTTTCCTGGGTTTCGCTTAAACTAGATAGTGAGATGAGTCATTCTCTTCTTCCCCCGTCAGAGAGTGTCGGTCATAGCCAGGGGCTACGGGCCATGAGATAGTGCCGAGAGGGAGTTGGCCTGTCGACTGAGCGATGGTATGGTGGTGATGTGGTGATGGTATGGAGATGGTGGTATATCGATCCTTGGATCGAAACCTGGCTCTAGACGGAAATGGGGTGGAATGGGTGTGGGAATAGTGTTAAAACTTGACCAACTGTTATTATATACTTGATATGCTAATACATAGGAAAAACCTAGCCTTATAGGTTCCTTTAAATTATATCCAACTTGCATCTAATTTCCACAAAGCAATGCTCATAGGGTGAGAGTGGCCAGTACAAATCGTACTGATAAATTTTGGCACACAGGTTCTGCTGAGGAGTATAGCTCTGAGGAGTTTGATGGTTGAGGGGTTCGTTCCTACGCTCGAGTTTGATGATCTTATCTTCAAGCTGTTCTGAATGAATGCTACTTTTAATTCCACCAATGCGGCGATGTAATAATTTATGTAATTCCGCACTATTTGTACTCTAATATTATCGTTGTATGGATGTGGTATTTGACTAGAATTTGGGTAATATGATCCACAACAGTCATAATACACTTTAACTCTGTGGTTTTCCCTTCGTGGAAATCAGGTCGTTTCAGTTGGTATCAGAGCCATACTTGACCCTAGGCCGAAACCCTCAGAAATGGATGATAGAATAGGACGTGAACATCCCTTCTTTCAGTTATATACCGACCCTGCATTTACTTTTATTCAAGGCTTATCTATTTATTGACCTGCTAACATCTGTTTCCTTAAAACATGCAAATGGCAACGAACGTCGAATGGCTGCCTCTAGGACCGCTACCTCTGGACCACGCCAAGCTTACCTTTGACCTACGTGAGCTCGGGGGTTTTGCATAGACCCTCTGCCGAGTTCTCGTCACGTTAGGAGTCCCTAACGAGCTTGTCAAGGTCACCAGCACCAGGAAGTTAGCTTAGGAAGGAGGAATCGAAGGACCGGTTGTGACCTTAGTTGAGTTCCTAGCTAGCACTACCTTACCTTCTGTCCCAGCTTTCACCGAGTTGACTATAGAGGACACAGTTGAGGAGGGACTGCGAGCTGTCTCACACAAGGCACTTCGCAGAGTGATTGTGGCAGAACCTCCTAAATTATAGGGCCCACATGCACCTGTCACTGTCCAACGACCTTTGACATCTATGCATATGGTCCTGGTAATTTAAGAAGACTATCGGGTGTCCTCGGGGAACCCCGAATCATCCACGATTTCTGAGCAGGATCACATTACAGAGTCATTGCAGTATTACAATAGTTTATTCAAATAGATACATCAGAGTAAAAGTAGCGGAAGACTTACAATAACATAGTTTACAAACCATTTGTTTCAAACCATACAACTAAGTTCGATATTAATACAAACCAAAGTAGTGGAGCGGCATTATAATATAATACAAAACACACAATGAGGCTGCCCTGCCCAAGGGCTACACAATTACTTCTCATCATCATCACAAGGTACAACTGTCATGCAGCACGATACACAACAGATCTGCTCATGAGACTCACCTGCAACAAGGGTCAACGAACCCTGAGTACAAAAGTACTCAACAAGACTTAACCAAAATAAGAACTGATAACTCAAGAATGCAGGCTCAGGGATTCAAGGTATGGTTTTAGCAATAATCAAAGTTATTTTGCGTAAAAGCTCTTTAACAAAATTCTTTATTTCAACAATTTAAACTTCATAAACTCATATACAAAGATGACACGATCCGTAATGAGATCATGAAACTTCATATCCAACACCTTCATCAATCATTCTCAAGTTCCAGTTATTAATACTACGATGATGAACAGTGAGTTGAGTCTCCATAACCGAGGAGCAACGATGATTCGAACCGATTATAAACCCAGCTGGGAATTCCAGACCACACGACAAATGCAGGTCCCCGACCTACATATACCAACCTACCCTCAGATCCTCTAAAACAAGAACGGGTCCGCGCCACCCGAGAATACAGTACTCCACCAATCCAGCCCATAGCCACGTGGGTACACGCTATTCCCGCCATCTCTCCACTCCCAGTGCGCGAGTAGCCATTCTCGTAATAGAATCGCCAAGTTCAGGCTTACCGGAGTATGTGGTTAGTACTACAAATTCTCACCTCATACAATTCAACAACGGACGTGCCTTAATCGACACAGGCGGAAAGAACCCGCTCACAAGACCTCCATGTCTTGTGGCTCACACACACCGAGGCTTCCCGGTCTAGATTTATTACTCCACATTCCCATATCACATGCTAACATAATTAACCAATGTTCCATTTAAAACTTGCAGGTGGCAGGTAATCACCCGACTTTCATTTTTTCTACGCATAGCTAAGCAAAACTAGGCATATACGAGTTTAAAAACTGGTAATATGGTAAATATGGAATAACAAGGATGGTAATGCACCAATTAGACTCTTACTTAACTCCTAATCACTTAATGCAGTAACAGAAAGCAAAAGCAAAATTAATTTGTAAAACACAAGGTAGAGTTGTATGCATCCGGGGCTTGCCTTCGTTGACGGAAAAGTCCGGCTCCTGCGACGTTTCACAAGTATTCGATCCGACCTCAACAGACGGATTAACCTCCTCAACCACTTGATTAACTACCACGTGTTCACCTTCGTTTACTACACGTAATAACAATGCCATGTTTAACATGATGTGGAATACGAAACATGATGCTCGATGATGGATGCAAAATTAATAATTTGAATACAACTTTCCTTCGCGGTACAGTTGCAAGTCAAACTAGTCAAACCTTTTTCGCAACACCCAATCAATTGCCAAGGATCATTATCAACTAATGATCCAAGGTCATCACCCAATCAAAATTTCAAACAAAACCTAAATCATTAAAGGTTACTATTTGCTTTTATGAATTAATTATTTAATTCAAAATTATGAAATAAATCAACTTATTCCAATTGAGCTAAACATTTTTGTAAATGTTCATTACATGATAACTAAGTGGCAAAACAAATTTCATAATTTTTGGATAAATAAATAAGCCTAGAAAAATCATGGAAATCCATTTATTAATACATTGAGCAATTTTTATCACATTCAAAAATTACTGAAAAACTTTATTTTATATTTTTCTTAAATACTATACATCACAGAGAAGTCACACAAAAATTTTCATAATTTTTGGAGCTCTAAATAAATCTATACAAAAATAACAAAAATAGACACTATTCATTCAAATCTGAAAATAGAAAAATCCATTTGAACGCTGAGTCACTGACAACCCGACCCCACCTGTCATCCCTAACCTCCGACGTTGACCACAGCAGCGACGGCTCTGACCGCCGATTTCTCACCGACGGTGAGATCACCGGCGACGACCAATGTACCAAAATGATCACCAAGTCTAGGCGCATCGATTGACGTCCCTATCAGCACTGATTATAGCCCTATACTAGCCCGTCGTCGACCATGGCAGACGCAGTGGCACGGCAGCGCTACGCCGGCGGTGTGCGACCGATAGAGCTCAAACAAGGGATTCAGGAAGCACCAGAGGCTCACCCCGAACACGTTGAAGCAAGGAACGAGGTCGGAGAAGCAACGGAGAGGCGTGACAACGATCACGGTGATCACGGTGGAGCAAAACGTCGTCGGCGATGGTGTACCGGCGACTGCAGTGATCAAAATGAGCAACCAGCTATGGATTAAGTACTACAGCATCGAGACGAAATAGAATCAGCCAAAACCAGGGACAAAGATGCACCGTGGAGCTCTGGCCGCGTCAAATCGCGCTCGGCGGAGGAGTTGCCGGCCGCGAAGAAGAAAGACGTGGACAGCGAGTTTCCGGTGGAGATAAACTGAATTGGTGGGTCGGTTGGACGCGTAAGGTTAAGACGAAGCTGGGACAGGCTTTGCCGAGACAGCAACGGCGCTAAGTCGACGGCGAGAGCTCGACGGAGCTGCGGTGGTGGCGACGGGAAAAGCAGAGGAGGAAGAAAAACGACGACGACGCCGTCTCGGTTCTTATAACGCGACTCAGAAGCTCAAGGAAGCCACGACGGAGCCTTTTCCATGCCAGCGCGACACCAAGGACGGCCACAACGCGCCTGGAACGCCGAAGAAGGTCGCCGGCGGTGTAGTCTCGACGGTGGACACTGTTCACAGTAATTACAAGTTTGCCATTCGCCAAAATTCACCAATTACTCTCAAATTTTCATAACAACTCAAAAATCTCCAAAAACAAAAGTTGTTCAAAATCAAAAGTTCTACAACTTTGCTTCTATAACCATCTCCTAATTCGGTCTAGATTTTGAAATGAACTTTTGAATTTGAATAGGGAAATTTAACGAATTATGCCTTTTTGAATTACTCAAAATTTTTCTAAACAACTTGAAAAACTCCAAAAACAAACTTTGTATAACTTCCCAAGCTCTACACTTTTGCTTTTGGGATCAACCCCAAATTATGCTTAGATTTTGAAATGGATTTTCAGGGTAGGATTTAAATGCTGAAAAGCGGGGTTTTCTCGAAAAATTCAAAAATCCAAACAAACTTTGAATTTGAGTCAAACAATACAATTCAACACATACCACATGAATATAAAATTGTTTTAGTGTATGCATCTCAAAGTTTTCACCAAATGCCAAATGCTTTGCAATGCATATGATGACATGTCAGGTTTTAGTATTTTAAACACCCGAGGTGTTACAGTGATGAGGGACCACTATGAGCATCTAAAGACGACAGAGTTCCATCTACTTCCCCAGGCCCTCGACCTCAGCCTTACCCCTAGTGAGCAGAGTTTCACAGCCGGCAGAGTTATCCTTGCTGAGGAGGATAGATGCCTTCGCGTCTCGGCTATCCACCTACTAGAGCAGGATAGGTACCTGACCTAGCTTGAGCAGAGGAGACGTCAGGACCAGGCCCTTCTATGGGAGTACCAGGAGCAAGACTCGTAGGAAGCACAGGAGCGAGCTAGTCTGCTTAAGATAGTTACCAAGCTACAGGACGAGCTCAACCGTCGTGAAGAAGTCCACAGAGCCGAGGTCGCTGACTTACAGGACAAAGCAGCCGACCTAGGCAACAGGAACTGCTACCTCGACAGCAAGGTCTTGGAGTTGCAGAGAGAGTTGGATGACAAAAAGGCCGAGTTCAACCGTAGAGGAGACAGAGAGAGGTCCAAGGGGATTGATATGCTAAAAATCTAATCTAAGAACAAGACCATGACTCAGGAGCTGGAGGAGTTCAGGAAGAAGGCCGTTCGTAACCAGGGTCACCTGATCGAGGCACTTAGGAAGAACGAGTACCTACAGGACTAGTGTGAGAGGACTTGGCAGGCTTGGCAGAAGTCTGACAAGAAGCGCCTCATGGAGATGAAGGGTATGTGGGATCAGCTACCCAAGGAGATTCGCAGCAAGACGAAGCCTAGGATAGAGGAGTTTGAGTTAGCCCCGACTCACCTCAACCTAGATGCCTGCCCTACCCTACCTAGAGCCAAGCCAACTGGGGAGCTCACCGAGGCCTTGAAGTACGTGTCCTGACTTCACAAGTCTGATGAGGAGATCAAGATCGAGAACAGTCGTATCCCAGCTGCGGTGTACGAGTTAGAGTAGATGACCCTGCGTGGTCATGATTCATGTCAGTGGCTTCCATAAGTTGTACCCCATGATGTACCCCTTATGAGATGTAATATGAGACACTATGCGTAGTACGATTCTCGCGAGTCTTCAAGTGTAGCTACTGGAGATGATGCTATGTAATAAAACCCATGTAATGGATGTTTTGGATCTTATTGCATCTTATGGATCTTATTGCTTCTTTGTAATGAGTATTGGATAGTATAAATGTTTTTCTTTAAATCGTCAAAAATCATGTAATCATACTAAATTATAAGCACTTATGGCACAAATACTAAAATTCCTATGATCCGTATTGCAGATGCCGAACCGCTAATCTGCTCGCCTAATGAACCATGGACGTGCGCCCACCCCTGAACCAGTCAAACCAAACAGGGGGCGTGGTGGCAACAACCGTGGCCATGGCCGTGGCCGTGGACGTGGAGGGATACTCTTCAACCTAGAGAATACCCCACCGCCTGTTGAGGAGAACATTCCGCCACCACCACCACCGAACCAAGCAGAAGTGATGGCGTAACAGACCCAGCTTCTTGCAGCTCTTGTTGACAGAGCAAACCATCGCCAGGGAGGTCAGCAGAATGACTTCCAAAGGAAGCTGGAGGGATTTCTGAAGCTGAGGCCACCTACCTATGATGGCACCAACCCTGACTCACTTATAGCCGATGACTGGCTCAAGGAGGTGGAAAAGAAGCACGACCTCACCACCTTCACCGATGAGGAGTGTGTTGGAGCTGCCACACACCAGCTCACAGGTGCAGCACGCGCCTGGTGGGACGGTTTCAGTGATTCCCATGAGGACCCTACCAACATCTCGTGGGATGAGTTCGCCGAAGCATTCACTGAGTATCACATTCCCAAGGGTATCATGGAGGCCAAAGCCGAGGAGTTCCGCAACATCAAGTTGGGAAAGGACAGGGTGACTGAGTACACTACTCATTTCACCAACCTTTTACGCTATGCACCTTCCTATGTTGTGAACTTTGAGAAGGAGAAGTTATACTATTACCGCAAGGGACTTAACCCGCACATCAAGCTGAAGTTTGGCGGTATTGAGAGTATCACGTTGCGTGCTCTGGTGGATCGCTGCATCCAGATCGAGAAGAACCATGCTAAAGCTGGAGAGGAGTACAGGGAGAGGAAGCGTAAGCCTGAGGAGTCCTTCCGTGGCCATGACCGCAAGAGGTTCCACAGAGATGCACCATCCAGGGAACGCTCTCGCCACAACAGGGATGACAACCCTGGATCGAGTAGGGGTGGCAGAGGCTACACCACCAAATACTCTCGCCCTGCTCAGGATCGTTACACCCGGGACTGTTATGCTCAGGACCGCAACACTCAGGACCGTTTCAACCGTTCCTGCTCTGTGAATGAATGCCCAGCACAGAACCGCTCCACACCAAGCACTGGAAATTGGAAGGCACCCGCGCCAACCCCTACAGGCGGTGCGCCTTTCACATGTTTCGCTTGTGCCCAACCGGGTCACAAAGCCGCTGAGTGCCCTTAGAACTCAGCCGCTCAGAAGTCTTAGTTCAAGGGATCTGCTACTCGTGGATGTCTCAACCATCTAGACGCCGAGGAAGCACAGGCTGCCCCTGACGTTGTGTACGGTATGTTTTTAGTTAATGGCAATACTATATCAGTTCTATTTGACTCTGGAGCAACTTGTTCTTACATATCATCCAAGTTTGCACGAGAGCATGACCTGCCTGTAACCCCACGTGGAAAGCCTATCATCACCAGCTCACCTTTAGGAGACCTAAAGTGCACCCACATATGTAAGGGAGTGAGTCTTACCATTGAGGGTCTTATCTTTAAAGCTGACCTAACCCTGTTACCTTCCACGAGCCTAGATGTCATCTTACGTATGGATTGGCTAACCATTCACCGAGGTATCATATCATGTTCACCTAGATACGTCCAAGTGACCCACCTATCAGGTCAAGTTATTAGATGTGAACCCCAGTCCGAAAAGTCCACTTCTATCCTATGTGCCCTTAAAGCCAGTTCAGAATCACAAAAAGAGGAGAAGACAGTTCATGAGGTGCCTGTGGTCAGAGACTATCCCGATGTATTCCCTGAAGAATTACCGGGTATGCCACCAGACCGTGATGTAGAGTTCATCATTGATCTTTTGCCGGGAACAGGACCCATTGCCAAGAGACCCTATCGCATGTCAGTTGACGAACTGGCCGAGCTCAAGAAATAGCTTGATGAGCTCATCTTGAAGGGATATATCAGACCCAGTGCCTCAGTCTAGGGATCCCCTGTTCTGTTTGTTAAGAAGAAGGATGGCTCAATGAGAATGTGCATTGATTACCGGAACTTGAATGCAGTCACCATCAAGAACAAGTACCCCCTGCCAAGGATCGATGATTTGCTTGATCAGCTTCGAGGTGCCAAGTATTTCTCCAAGATTGATCTCAGATCTGGCTATCATCAAATGAAGATTCAAGAGAGTGACATCCCAAAGACAGCTTTCGTGACTAGGTATGGGCAGTTTGAGTTCACTGTGGTGTCCTTTGGACTCACAAATGCTCCCGCATACTTCATGAACATGATGAATAAGGTTTTCATGGATGAACTGGATAAGTTCATGGTAGTATTCATTGATGACATCCTTGTCTATTCACCCACCGCTGAAGAACATGAACATCATCTAAGAACTGTGCTTGAGAAACTAGCCCAACATCAGCTCTACGCAAAGTTCAGTAAATGCGAATTTTGGCTACAGAAGGTTGCCTTCCTAGGACATGTACTATCAGCTGAAGGTGTCGCAGTTGACCTAGCCAAGATTGAAGTTGTGAAAGAGTGGGATTAACCCCGTAATGTGACAGAAATCAGAAGTTTCTTGGGATTGGCTGGATATTATCGCCGATTCATCGAAAACTTCTCCAAGATAGCCCGTCCGATGACCAACCTTCTAAAGAAGACCAAGGAGTTTGAATGGACCCCCGAGTGCGAGCGAAGCTTCTAGGAATTAAAACAGAAGCTTACCACTACTCCTGTGCAAGCATTGCCTGATATCAGTAAAGATTTCATGGTCTACTGTGATGCATCCCATCAAGGACTTGGCTGTGTATTGATGCAAGGTGGGAAAGTGATAGCTTATGCTTCTCGACAGTTGAAAGAACACGAGAACCGTTACCCCACTCATGATCTTGAGTTAGCAGCAGTTGTACATGCATTGAAGATCTAGAGGCACTACTTGATAGGCAACAAGTGTGATATCTATACCGATCACAAAAGCTTGAAGTACTTTTTCACTTAGGAAGATCTGAATATGAGACAACACCGATGGCTAGAGTTGATCAAGGACTATGACCTGGAAATTCACTATCATCCGAGAAAAGCTAATGTAGTCGCAGATGCTCTCAGTCGTAAGAGTTACTGTCACACTTTGATCACTGAATCTGTACCACCTGAGCTCAAGGAAGAGATTGATGATTTCCAACTTGAGATACTACCGCATGGCTTGTTGAATGAGCTTCGCATACAGTATGATCTCACAGATCGCATCCGTCAAGCTCAGAAAAATTGTGAAGAGATCGAATATCTCCGTGGTCTGATGAAACTAGGCTACAAGACCAACCACCGTGAAGATGAACAAGGAACCATCTGGTTCAAGGACAGAATCTATGTCCCTTTCGATCCAGCACTACGAGAGGAAATGCTGTCAGAAGCTCATGATTCTAAGTACTGTATTCACCCTGGAGGTTCAAAGATGTATCAACACTTGAAGAAACACTTTTGATGGAAAGGCATAAAGACAGACATTGCGGGACATGTGGCACGATGTGACACCTGTAATAGAGTCAAGGCTGAACATCAAAGGCCTGCAGGATTGTTGAAGCCTCTTGACGTTCCCGAGTGGAAATGGGAGAGCAGATCCATGAATTTCATAGTCAGGTTGCCCCGTTCACAGAAAGGCAATGATTCCATTTAGGTGATTGTAGATTGTTTGACCAAGGTTGCTCACTTTGTACCCGTTAAGACCAAGACCGATGCCAAAAAGTTAGCAGATCTATATGTTGAGCATATCCTCAGACTGCATAGAGCTCCCTCTAGTATTGTATCTGATCGTGGACCTCAGTTTGTGTCCTGATTCTGGGAAGCTCTGCACAAGTCCATCGGAACCAAACTTGATTTCAGTATCGCTTATCACCCACAGACAGATGGACAGACTGAACGAGTAAATCAGATCTTAGAAGATATGCTCCGCGCTAGTGTACTGAATTATGGCTCTGATTGGGAGAAATGCCTACCCTATGCAGAGTTCTCTTACAACAATAGTTACCAAGCCAGCATCAAGATGTCGCCGTTCGAAGCTCTATATGGCAGACCTTGTAAGACACCTTTGATGTGGTCCCAACCGGGAGAAAGATCGTTCTTTGACTCCGCTAAGAATCAAGATGACGAAGAAGGAGTTGCTCAAGTAAAGGAGAATTTGAGAATTGCTCAAAGTCGATACAAGAGCTATGCTGACAAAAGAAGAAGAGAACTTGAGTTCAATGTGGGAGATTTCGTCTATCTCAAGGTATCCCCGCTACGTGGAACTGTCAGATTCCATGTGAAAGGCAAGCTTGCCCCTAGATTTGTTGGGCCATACAAGATATGCAAGAGAATTGGAAAACTCGCTTACAAACTTGAGCTACCTGAGGAATTGGCGAGTGTACATCCCGTGTTTCATGTATCACAGCTACGCAAGTGTTTGAGAGTGCCCGATGAAGTAATCCCGACTGATACACTTGACATTCAGAACACTCTTGAGTATAAAGAACATCCTATCAGAATTCTGGGTAGAGATACCAAAGAGACCCGAAGCAAAACTATTCCTATGTGCAAGATCTAATGGAGCAATCACACTGAGAGAGAAGCAACATGGGAGAAAGAGTCTGACCTCTAGCTACAATATCCTTATCTCTTCGAAGGGTACGTTACGCTTTAATCTCGGGGACGAGATTCTGTTAAGGGGGTAGGACTGTAACAACCAAAAAATCCACACACCAAAAATCACAACTACAAAATTTTTCTTCAAAATCCTATGTGATGACGAGTGACATCTGTAGGAGCCAACCCTAGGTGTTGCAATAGTTGTAACCCAACTAGACAATTTCATGAGCATAGCATGTCATTTGATAATAATGTTTATTTAAAATCCTAACAAATAAAATGTTGCATACATTGTTAACTCAAATTGTGATTTGGATTTCCATTTGCTTTACGTGATGCTTAACAACTCCTTTAAAGTAATAAACCATAAAGTAAATATTAATCAAACCAAAGAATAAATGCTTAAAGTGAAAACTATTTCTATTTTTGTATAACAAAACTACAACTATTTTTGTTACACAAAATAGCTAAATAAAGTCCCTAATATATATAAGAGTGTTGTGGGCCTCACATCTAAAAATCCAATGGATGAGATACACCATATTTGAATTCAAACTCCAAATCAAATTTTAATTCAAATAAACAAGAAGAAAAACAAAACAGAAAAAGAAAAGAAGGAAGCCTCGCAGTCGGCTCGGCCTGCTCGGCCCGCTAACCAACCCAGCCTGCGCTTGCCTAACTCCCCCGCACGCGCTGTAGCACCAGGCCCAGCAAGCCGGCCCAACGCGCCGCTCACGCCCGCGTGCCCTTTTACCTCGCCTGCTGCCGCTGCCAACCGGACCCCACGCGTCAGCCACCCCAGCAACAGGGCCTTCTTCCTCCCCACGAAAATCTCTCCTCCCGACCGAGCCCCGACCAGCGTGGTAGGCATGGGCCAGGGGGTCACGCAAGAAGCATGACCCTGTTCCCTCCTTGCGCCGCGCCTACGCTACCGCACGCGGGCCGTTGGATGCGCCGCACACATCACCACCGCCCGATCACCGTCCGCCATTGGAGCCCTTGGAGCTCGGCTATAAAAGCCAACGCCCATGAGCCCTAACCCTCAGCCGTTCGCCGCCGCCGCTGGTGGCACAGCACCACACCGCGTCAAGCCGAGAGAGAGGGAGGAGGAAGAAGCAAGGAGGAGAAGGAAGCCGCTGCGGGGAGGAGCTCGCTGGAGCCGGAGCGAGCGACGCCGCACTACCCTGCTTCCGGAGCTGCACGGCCACCACTACATGGCACCGCCACCGCCTTCAAACTCCCCACGGTGAGCACACTTCGCTGAGACCACTCCTAGCCCCTCGGACGCCATGAACGGACCATGCCGGAGCATGAGCTTACAAACACCATGTCGACATCAGGCCGTCCACACCGCACGCCGCCACTCTCTTCGCGCACACAAGCACCCACGCTCACACACACTGGTCGACGCGCACGCACGCGCTGCTCGAAGACACGGCCACTGGACACACGCACGCGGGGCACCCACACAGACACGCTCGGGCGCACTCACCATGGCCTAGAGCACGGCCGTGGAGAGGCCGCCTTGGCCACCCCACCGCGTGAGCCACGCCGTTTGCACCCTGCCTGGCTCCACGACAACTCGGGACACACCGCGCGCACCAACAGAAGAGAAGAAGGCCGCTGGTGCTCTGTCTAGCACGCGCCGCACCCCACCGAAGCACCACCGTGTCCTTCATGGCCGCACCATGGCCGAAGCCACCAGGAGCCTCTAGCGCCCATTCGACCTGCCCGCCACACCCACCGGAGCCACGGGGAGCTCACGCACCCCACAAAGCCTGCTCCCAGCCACCGCACAGACCAGCCGCCGTCGACGCGCCGCAGCCGAGCCACCGTTGCCGTGGCCAGTCCTTTGGGAAGCCCTAACCGTCACTCTGACCTCACCATCGTGTTCGTCGAGGCGAGGGGATGATTTCGCCCAAGCTAATTGCACCCTAGCGCCACTGGAGCCGCTAATTAGGCGAGCTCGCCGTCGACGGGCACCACGCCGCCGTCTGATCGAAATAGAGGAGAAGAAGGGGGGGTGCGGTGCACCCGGCGCACAGTGCGCCAGGAGAGAGAAAAGGAGGATGGACCGGGTCCACCATGGACTCGGTGTGCGGTTCATGAATCGTAGAAGGGTGGTCCACCATGAACCAATTCCGTGGACCCAGGCCCAATAAAAGCCCACATGGGCGACGTGGCCTCACCAGTGAGCACCACGTGGCGAGCTGAGCCCATCTCAAATCCAACCCTGTCCAGGCCTAGTCGAGACCCAAACTGGTTGACCGTTGACCGGTCAGCATTGACCGTTGACCGGGCCCACAAGTCAGCGACACAGAGCCGCTGGACCCACTTGTCAGTGGATGATGTCATGCTGATGTCATGATAACATCATGCGGGTCCCACCTATCAGTGACAAACACAGCCGGGGTGACGTCATGATGATGTCACGATGACATCAGCTGCTGACGTCAGCATCTCTTACCCACCTGTCAGTGCCGGAACCGAGACGATGACGTCATGCTGACGTCAGCAAGCCACGTGGACCAACAGGAGCGTGACACTTGTCAACACGATATTAATTCAGGCTTTTTCTATTTTCAGAAATGATTGAAACTTCGAAATTTCATAACTAATTCATACGAACTCAGAAAAATACAAGACCAGGACCAAAATTCATCTAAAATCGAGCTCTACGCAATGAGCCCATGTTTGAGTGCATTTGGCTCTTTTGAATTTTTATTGCTTTTTGTGCTATTCTATAGATGTCGCTAACGCGACTATAATGCGATCGTTTGTAGACTCAGAGGAGAACCGGACGGACGAGGACCAAGAGTACCATGAGGAGTACGGAGATGACTACACTGAAGGTGCCACATCCCACCCAATCTCGTACCACCTATTACGCATGGCTAATATAGAGCTGCTATTGCTTTACTTTATTGTTATAATCACACTATGATAGGACTTGCATGGTAGTATGCTTTCTTAATGGCCTTTACCTTGACGCAACCTTACCCCTGCTCACCCTGCTGTTTGGCTAAGTCACACGCTTGCTACTATATTTCACTGCTTATTATTTCTACTATGCTTATATATACCATATTGATGCGTAGTGGAAACTGATGTTATCCGAACTAAGGGGAGAGTGTTGCGTGTGTGACTTGGGTGCGTGGAGGATGAGGGGTGTGTCAACCAAGTTGGAGTATACGACGAGCCTAGGGCAAGTCTTGCCGTGGGGTGCTACCTGGGCACCCCTGGAATGGATACCTGTGGTGGGTAAATGGTGATATAAGGTGACCCTGGGTGTGAACCTGTGATGGGAGGAGCCCGGGGTGGAGGTGCTGTGGTGGCACGGTAAATGGAAACCCTGATGAAGACATTCTGGTTTGGTCATCCCTAAGGACTTACTAGTACTCAGATTCACCGGGAAGCCTTACGTACCACTCGCCCTATATGGTGCGGGACGACCGGACTACTTGGTAGGATATTGCCACTACTGCTAGGTTGATAGCGGACAGTGCGAGGAGGTACGGGGCGCGGAGGATTCCCCCCACACCCTTCCGAGACATCATGGATACCTTGTGGACCCGGCTCATGACTCATAGTTTCAGCCACCCTAGACTAGACTTGGGGTGTACCAGGGCTGAATGATAGAGTGGCATTATCCTAGGCTAGCAAGCGGCCGGAATCAGCCCAGTTGACGACGGTCAGCGAGGAAGGCGGATCTTGTGGTTATGTAAAACCTCTGCAGAGTGTATGGTTAATCGATCGATACATATGCCGACTTGTCGGCTACGGACCTTTCCTGGGTTTCGCTTAAACTAGATAGTGAGATGAGTCATTCTCTTCTTCCCCCGTGAGAGAGTGTCGGTCGTAGCCTGGGGCTACGGGCCATGAGATAGTGCCGAGATAGAGTTGGCCTGTCGACTGAGCGATGATATGGTGGTGATGTGGTGATGATGTGGTGATGGTGTAGAGATGGTGGTATATCGATCCCTGGATCGAAACCTGGCTCTGGACGGAAATGGGGTGGAGATGGTGGTATATCGATCCCTGGATCGAAACCTAGCTCTGGACGGAAATGGGGTGGAATGGGTGTGGAAATAGTGTTAAAACTTGACCAACTGTTATTATATACTTTATATGCTAATACATAGGAAATCCCAGCCTTATAGGTTCTTTTTTATTATATCCAACTTGCATCCAATTTCCACAAAGCAATGTTCATAGGGTGTGAGTGGTCAGTACAAATCGTACTGATAAATTTTGGCACATAGGTTCTGCTGAGGAGTATAACTCTGAGGAGTTTGATGGTTGAGGGGTTCGTTTCTACGCTTGAGTTTGGCGATCTTATCTTCAAGCTGTTCTGAATGAATGCT
This sequence comes from Miscanthus lutarioriparius, assembly GCA_904845875.1. Taxonomy (NCBI): domain Eukaryota; kingdom Viridiplantae; phylum Streptophyta; class Magnoliopsida; order Poales; family Poaceae; genus Miscanthus; species Miscanthus lutarioriparius. Next base: position 2,445,499 of record CAJGYO010000016.1, on the reverse strand, counting down.
ACTTTTGATTCAGCCAATGCGGCGATGTAATAATTTATGTAATTCCGCACTATTTGTACTCTGATATTATCGTTGTATGGATGTGGTATTCGACTGAAATTTGGGTAATATGATCTACAACGGTCATAATACACTTCGGCTCTATGGATTTCCCTTCGCGGAAATCAGGTCGTTTCAGGGCGCCTCATGGAAGGGGGCGAAAAACACGAAGTCGGAACACAAGAGCACGACACGAGCACACGGCCTAAGCGACAAGCGAGCTCTCAGCACCCGTTCACTCTTTCCACCAGAGACTTAGAATCCTCTCCGTCTCTCGTCTGTCTGTAACCCCTGCTGCAAACCAAGTGTCGGTAATACGAGCAGCAACGAACTGGACGTAGGGACGTTCCGCCCGAACCAGTATAAACCCTTTTGTACTCCGAGCACACCATCCGGACCAGACGCGCAAATACAAATTTACTCGTCGGTGGTCCGAAAACACCGACGAGAATAACTACACATTCTGTTAAAAAAAAGAGAGGAAAGAATAACTACCCATTCAACATATACTACGAAAAATATACTCAGTATGCTAACTATAAATTACAGCTGTCTACGGGAAGCTAAAATGACCCTCGAATACAAGAGCTGTTCAATCAATCCAAATATACATATAGACAATAGACTAAAACGAAGGAGATGGCATTCTAGCGCACATGTACAAATGCTTGTAAAAGAATAGTTCATTATCCTACAAATTGACCATCGATCACATCTCATGGATTCTAGAACCTCAAAGACTACTACTGTGCCCCACATCTTGGAATCATGCTCTGCTCCTCAAGTAATGATCCACCGTATCATGCTCAGCTCTGTTCCTCCACCACCTGCCAAATGCTTAACCTCTAATTACAAGAAGTACGTCAGCTGCTGTTTCTTCCTGGAGCCCCCTTCGCCGTACAGGTCGTTCCATTGCTTGAGCTCGTTCATCACAGCACCCTCGGCGGCGAAGCTCGCTGCAACCTGCATCATGAGGGGTAAAGGGCAATGGTTCAGTGATCTACGTCGATTCTGTTCATGTGCCATGCAAATCAGGACGTTGGAACACTCACTTGGTTCTTTGCCTGCCTCAGGTCTTCCATCGTCAGTGGCCTAAGGTCAATGGCCCCTTCCTTCTCGCCTTCAGCCTTCGCCTCTGAGCTATCCGCCTCGCTGTCTGAATTCTCGTCTTTGCTGCTTTCTGAACTCTCCTTGCTCTTCGGAGCCTCTTTGCTTTCTGAGCCCTCCTTCTTACCCTCCAGAGCTTCCGAATTCTCGGAAGCCTTCTCTTTTGGCTCCTTTTCCCTTCGCTCCTGAGGCACCATCAGTTCATTCGACACGTATTGCAGGATCAGTACAAGGTGATCGCTCGCTCATAATTGGTTACTGGCATCTAGCTGAAACCCATGGCATATTCAGTTAGAGCAACAAGACAGAACTCTTACCAGTTCTTTCTCTCTTTCTTTCTTCAGCAGCTCTCTAACAGGCTGGTAAGCAGCAGTGACACAAAGATTCTGGGGCAGAGTAAAACAACAGCTTTCAGTTATTTAATCCGATAGTGTGGGATACTAGCTTCATATATATGAATATAAATATAAACTTCGTTTCAAAGCAGTACACAAACCTTGAGATCACTGCCACTGTATCCCTCCGTTATGGTTGCAAGTTCCTTGAAATCAATATTTTCGTCAATTTTCTCCTTTGACAACAGTGTCCTCAAGATCAGCTCTCTGCTCTCTTGAGTTGGAAGCCCAACCATGATTCTGTTAAGTAAACAAAAAAGAGCAAGCTATTAGCAACTCAAGCTCTAAACTTGTAGTGCATCAACAATCCCTAAAAAAATGGTAGCATAGCTTGTGAAATGTGAACAGACCTGCGCTCAAATCTCCTGATGATGGCTTCATCAAGGTCAAACGGCCTATTTGTCGCGGCAAGAACAAGAATTCTTTCACCTGTTTTTGACAAGAGACCATCCCAGTGACTCATGAACTCGTTCTTGATCTTCCGCATCGCCTCATGTTCACCGTAGCGAGCGCGCTGCCCCAACATGCTGTCTACCTCATCCACAAAAATAATAGTGGGAGCTACCTTGGCAGCCAAACTGAACAATGCCCGGACATTTTTCTCATCCTCCCCAAACCATTTCGATGTGATGGTGGACATCGATACATTGATGAAGCTGGCACCGGCGTCATTTGCTATAGCCTTTGCAAGCATGGTCTTCCCGGTTCCAGGTGGCCCAAACAGTAAAATGCCTCTGCAGGGCTTCAGAAGTCCTCCTTTGAAAAGATCGGGCCGTCGAAGAGGAAGCATAACCAGCTCCTGAAGAGACTCTTTGATATCAGCCAGGGCTCCAATGTCATCAAATGTCACTCCTATCTCACTTGCCGGAATAACCTCTGGTCTGATACGCTTTTCAAACTCATTGTCTGGAACTTCCTGCTCAAAAGCCGAAAATCCATCAAGCTAAAAAACACATAAATGCTGTTAATTTTCAGAGAAAAAAATCATGATACTTACGTTGACAAACACTAAACACGCAATAAACTAGTAGAAGTGTAGAACACAGGGCAGAGTCAACTGATGAGGACTTACTGGTTTTGGTGGTGGCGATGGACCTTCGCCAACCGGAACTGTCTCAGTTTTCTTAGATCCAGGAGCTCCTTTCAAACCATCCTGTATCATAATATCATTGAAGTTAGCATAATTAATACAATGACACACTATTTGAGCAGTTGTCCTATTTGCATACCTTTGTTTCTTCCAATTTCAGGGTGTCTTTCCCACCATGGCCACCTTGGAAAATGCTTAAACCATGGGACAAACTGTAAAATAAATTTATATTATGGTCTCCAAGGAAAAACCTTATCATTAGGAGTTCAAGGACACTACACTAGTATTTGAACAAAAAAGGGAAGAAAATTAGAAAATCAGAATCAGTGGCCAACCTTTTAGAAGATAGCATGAGCTTTCCATTTCTGTATTCGGGGTCTTTGTTGTGAATCAAGTGGTAGGAGACGGCTGAGACAATGATTTCCTCTATGTAATTGCTGAGAACCATAGTATCTGCTTCACTGATTGAGCTCAAATCATCACAGTCTAGATCATTTGCTGAGAGTACCTCTATGATGTGGTTTCTATTATCTTGCATCTGGATTTTTCTTGTGTCTTCCTCAATTTGGCTTTTCCAACAATCTAGATGGGTCTCCTCCTCAGGAGCTTTGATATCAACATGGTAAGGAAACAGGGTACTAATTCTCTCATCGGCATCCCTGTTATCAGCATCATGACTGAGTAGCCGAGAACCAAGTATCAACACTTGACCGGATAATTTGGCCAACATTTTCTGGAACATTGAGTAAGTTCTTTGCGATTTCCAGAGGAAATGGTCTACATCCCTTATGTAAAGAATAATCGGACCGTTTTCAGATACAGAAACCATAACCTACAAAAGTGGTTGCCAGATAAGTACATCAAAACTAAATAGAGCGAATCAAGTTACAGTCAAGAAGTATATTCACCTTGTAGAGTGACTGGATCAGAACTTTCTCATCGAAACACCAGCTACCGGTTCGCCTCACTGAAATTTGCATAAAGAAAGGTGAAGAACTATAAGACACTTCTGTGCTATATGGTCCTATAGTACAACTCTAGCAAGAAGTGCTACTGTACTAGCACCCTATTTCATTCATACATGTAAAGATTAGCAATCAGCATGTGAAACGTAGATGCAATTTCATCCAAGAAAACAGAGTGAACATAACACATGCCATTTATATGTCAGAACTAATATCGACACATGTACATAATTTTACCAGAAAATGTGGACGCCGAGCAGTCTGAAACTGATGGAGGCTAGTAAGTGTGATCTAGGTAGGAGCTGTCTACACTAAACTCTGCACATATATGACATCAAAATAACTAAACAGAAAAGGAGAAGAGAAATGAACAGAAAAAAGTTCACCTGAATTTCCTGCACATTGTGAGGCAAGATCGCTCATGTCGGATGATACAGAGCCATTTTTCCTAAGCGAAGGTGTACTGCTAGAACCATCAGAGCCTCTGAAGAAAACAAAACATGGATGAGTAACATGGTATAAGCTACTGCTGTTCATCGCAGTCTTGATAAACAGCACAGCAAGTACATTACCTTGCCCTTAAATCCGTGTTGCTTGTCTGGCGACGCTGTGATTCTGCCCAAAAAAAAAACCCAGATCAGATCAAAATTTGGGCAATAACATCACTGCTTGATAAGAATGGGTTCATTTGAAATACTGGACACATGGTAGGCCTAAAAGGTGATAAGATCAAAGTGCGCATGCTTGTAGTTTTTACTTTAGAGTTGTGTACTTGATAGATATTTAATTATCTCATTAAAAAAATGTGAGAAACAACAAATAAACCAAAGGGAATCTGTAAGCCTTAACTACCTCTAGGCTCATCCTTCTTAGGATATGCCATAAAGGATCCAATGAGATCAGACATCCTCCCGAACGTGGTCTCAGCTACAGACTGATTACGGGCCTGCAGAAGCAAGTCAAACAACAAACCCATGGTTATCGGTTCACTAAAATAACTGATCACTATACCAGCGTCCCTGGATCTCTTGTTGAAAAAAAAAATCTGAGCTGTAGCAAGTGTTTTTGTTCAGCAAAACAGTGTTCTCATGATGTGTATGCGCATTCAGTTCGATTAAAAAACAGTAGAAAAACACGATCATAAGGAACAGTGTCGTCAGATTAGAAAACAAAAGGAGAATCCGAGGAGATCAATCAGCATTATTCTCTCTACCAAAAAGCTCTCGAACTGTGTGACTCACCGTGGCCTTAGTGGAGCCCCCGTATTTGCTTTGGATCTGCAGAGACATTGAGCGGCACCAGATTCAGAACACAACATGGCAAAAGAAACCACAAGCCAAGAATCACGATGGGAACAGTTCTCACCCGAAGCGAGAAGTCGGTGGCGTCCAGAATTAGCAAGCGCGCCTTGAAGTAGTGGGACAGAGCTTTCGCGAGCGACTGCAGGTAAGGCTCTGCAAAGACGTACAACAGCAGCCAACAAGGTCACCATCCATCAGCGAAACATGGGGACAACACACCGCACCACCCTCTGCCCACAAGCAAGCAGCGAACAGGGCTTGCGAAACGAACCTGTGGGGCCGGAGAGCAGGATGGCGCGGCTGGCGGCGGAGAGGTTCCGGATGTGCTTGGACAGCTCCGCGTTCTTGAGGTGGACGAAAGCCGCGCTGATGAGCACCTCCCTCGTCTGATCGCTGCAGGGAATTGAATCACACTACCACCTCAGTCGCTGTCCGTGCCATCGTAGTAATGATTATAATAAATAAACAAACAAACTGAAGAAGCCATGTGCTGCGGTTTGTGTGGATCAAGTAACCCCTCTTGCTTTTTCTAGAACACGGCTCCGATCGTGCCTGCCATGCCATCGCTTGTGGATAAAGAAAAGCTAATAACGATATGTACTGCTAGTAGCACGAACCGCTAGAACAGAGGAACTGCTAGTACTAGTACTACTCGAGTGAGTGAAGTGGGGAAGCCATCAGATATTCAGATTCATGGAGAAGACAAGGCGAGCAGCAACGCCGCAGATCGATGCGTCTCGAGCGATGTGCTGTGCCAAATCGGATCGCACTAGGGAACTACGGAATCAGATCTTCCTCGAATCCCACCCACCAACCGAATCGAACTCGATTACTATTACCTACCTGAGGTAGTAAGGGAACTTGTCGAAGGTGACGTCGCACTCGCGGCCGTCGAGGACCAGCCGCCGCAGCTCGGCCTCCAGCTCCGCGGCGCCGGCGCCGAAACCGTCGCCGTTGGGCGCCGGCTGTACCGCCCACTTGGCCGACGCGAGCCCCAGCCCCACGCCGACGCCAACGCCCAGGGCCGACACCAGCAGGCTCCTCTGCTCCATGGCCGTCGTCGAAACAACTCGAACGCTGCCCCGATCGGTCGATGGATCGCCCGTCGCTCGCTGGCTGTCGTCGGAGAGCGAAGAGATGGAGTGCCAACTGCCAAGTGGGGTGTGGGCGTGCGTGAGTGAGGGAAATGAGCCATGGCGGACGGGGGTGGGTGGGTTTATATAGGGAGGCGGCGGGCGGCGGGCGAGCGGAGGGCGAGAGGAAAAGAAAAAGGAAAAAAAATGCTTGGCTTCGCGGCGAGGGCAGCATGGGATTTTGCGGTCTCATGCAAAGTAACTTTTTGCAGGTTGCTGAGTTGGTGCTGTTTCAGCCCACCGCTGGATACTTTGTTTGCTACCGCTTTTTATATATTTCTATATTCATCTCTTTCATAACCTATAAAGTATCAAGCATTCAAATTTATAGTTGTGAACAAACTCTTTAAAAAACAAGTTAGCCTTTTGCCAGATTTTTTATTTTATCTGAAAATCGCTTGGATCACTTACCTTACAAGAGGGAGGGAGTATAATTTGATGTTAGAGCACGGGTTGCCTATACTTGATTTAGGAGAGTCACCTATTCAGACAACCAATTACCTTCATAGCGCCCATGGCATGGATGTGACCCATCTATCCTCCATGGAGCATACCCATCTATACCATAACTAATAAATCCTAGTCGAAGCCAACGAGTGAACAGACTGCTTGTCTACGTTGATTTGGCATGTCAACTTTTTGAGGCTCCTTTCGGCACGGCTCTCGCTGGCTTTGGGAATTGGTGAAGATAAAACAACGTGATTTTCGGCGCATCGTGGGTTGTCTGGAGGTACACGGTTCACTCCTATAGTAACGGCGTGATGGTGTCAGGTGAAACCGAAGCTGATGAAATTAAAGCACTTTGGCACGCAGATTTCTCGCCGGTTTCAGCTTTGCCGTTGTAGTGGTACTGTAACGGTAGCAGGTGAAGCCAAAACAACCGGGTTTAGCGTTTTCCAGCTCATTATGGGTTGTTTTGTGGAGGTAAATGCATGGCTCACTGACACCGCTTACAGGTGAGAACACTGTAGGCAACAACAGATATTATTTAACGATAAATTTGTGTATGTAATGATGCTGATTTGATGTCATAAATTGAGTTTCAATCCAAAGAACTTGTGCATAGTATATGAAAAGAAAGAGTTACAAAATGAGAAGAAAAATAACAGCTCATTATGTACTTTAGTTTTTGAGTTTCCTCTATCTATATATATGCCTACCCCTCCTCTACTTGGCTTTCCTGCAAAAATCAATCCGCTGCGTACACGCTTAACCAAATTCAACCCATTTTCATAAATTTAGAACCACCACGGTAGTATTTGCTTAACCAACTTGGTCAAAAAAAACGACCCAAATAGCAAGTCGACTATCTAACTACTAGAGCAACTAAAGAACAACTCTAGCAAAGAAGACAACTAGCAAAAACGACTTGGAGCACCGAGCTAACGACACACCAAATTTCGGTATTTGCAAAAATGGAAATGACATGTTGCTGCTTAAAACATCTAGTTCTATCCTATCGATCTATCCAAACGATCTGTAATCTGGCCATTGAATTTAATTTTGCACAGAAGAAATTACTCAGTTTGTTTGCCTGCGGGGACCAGGGCATGCATGTGCATGCATGGGATAGCTTAACTAATTACTCATTCACGATGAAAAAGAAAAAGAAAGAGGATGGGGACGACGACGACCAAGGTCAAGGTCGGGCGTGAAGGGCACGGCGTGGTCGGCGTATGGTACGTCCTGTTGGTGGGGACAGACCGACGTGCCCGTGTCGCACCCCTGGACGTGGATCCGCAAGGCCGTCCCTTGGCACGTGCAACGTGTGCGACGGTACAGGGCCTCCACTTTTCAGGGGCCTCCAAATATATATAGAGTATATATACGTATATATGTATTGCTTGGTAAATAAGAACGTACAGCAGTAGCTTTGGCCTTTGGCCCATTAGCAAAGCGACGTGTACAACAATTGACCAAAGCCCAATAAACAATGGCTTGTTGCCCGGCCGCTGTTCAGTTGGCAATGTTGCCGATCCCAATTCCCCAACTGAATCAGATCGCAAATCTTAGGTCTCACGTACTACCTCTCGACGTCTCGTCTCGTGTCGCCGCCATCGCCTGACGCCGTACCGGCCGCCGGCAGCGTTTCGCGAGTGACAGGGCGTGAGCCGTGACGATCTAGCTGCAACCGCAACAGCGAGAGCGAGGCGCTAAGGCCCTGAAGGTAATATAAATCATTCATATTTATTTTTCAATTCATTCACTGGTAGCACTTGAAGGTGAACTGTTGGAGAAAATTGATTATGAGCATATTATTGAAGACTTCATTTCAAAGAACACTAAAAGAATGATGTTATTCAAGTAAAGATTATGTAATATAGGTATCATTCTTGAATCTTGATATATATTTTATTGCAACATACTGCATGCTTTATAATATCGTATATTTAGTTTTTTTTTCTAGGCTAATAGGCCTCATTTCTTAGTATCGTACAGGGCCTCTAATTTTCCCGGGACGGCCCTGGGATCCGACTCGGCACCCGCCCACCAAAGTCGCCTTCATTGATTTTATTCGTACCGATGACTCTTAAAACATGCTGGTAAGTTACAGCGGAACGTATAGCTCGTCAAATGACCACCTAATAAATCATTTTATCTTAGAACTAGACTTCACACTGTGTCTAAACACGCCGCTCTAACTCGTTCAATACATAGTAAATAGCCACAAAAGGCGCTCCATTCTTTAATATTTTATTTGGTATAAGATAAGATAAGATAATATGTATATACAGACGTAGACATAGATATAGACATAGATACCGCCTACCTACCTAGTATGCATGTATGTAAGTACGTGTAGCCTTGGCGGCCTTGCACTTACTGTGGGCACATCATGCATCAATCCACCAATATACAACAACTAACGACGACGCTTTTTCTCTCCAGAAAAGGGAATTTCCGAGAAAAGGCAGAGCAAAGCAAAGCAGAGGAAGAATCACGCGCATGTGGTTGGGGGCGTTGTGCACAGCACACCGTTGGCCGCCACGAGCGGCTGCGAGCGAGCATTCCAAAGGGCAAACCGACACTGTGCTGCCGTGCATTTCCTAGTCATTTGCTGCTAACTTCCTCCTCGCCCGCTCATTCGCTTGTACTACTATTTTTTTAGAGCTAGGTCCGTACGGATCAGAAATGCTTAGGCACGCATAGTGAGTGGACCAGATGGAGCTACAGGTGATGATGATCGACCCAATGGGGCAACCTGATTGGTGACAATGTTAGGTCAAGCGCGTTTATTTATATTTATAAAAATGACGCCGCCTGTCCCATCAAAACCATGCACTTCACTGATGATATATGAGGAGTACCAAGTACAGATTGTTATCTACTTCTACATCCGCCTCCCAAAAAATATTCTATGTGCATTATCAATTAAATTACCTAAAGTTTAATCAAATATATATAGATAAAAAATATTAAAGCTTATGGCGAAAAATAAGTATATTATAAAAATATATTTCATACGAATTTAATGGTATCTATTCTATACAGTGATTTTCACAATATGAGAAAATGGTATGGGCAGCTAATAATAATTAAAAGAACTTTTACAAGCTACATATAGCACAACTAAAAATCAGTGGTGGAGATTCACAAGCTGTTTGGCAGAAAAGGACGGCGCAAATAAAACTAAAACCATCTGCGCATGATATATATACTTAGTAGGGAGAAAAAGTCTGATGTTAATTAGACGCAAACAAACAATTATTAAAGCTTGTAAGTAAAAGTTGTGAACGTGCTAAAGGCAAAAGGCAAGCACGTACAAAGGCTAAACTAAGCGCACGGTTGGATCCAACTCTCCCTGGACTGGAAAAAGGCCAACTAATAGCTTAGCTTAGTGGAACACTCAATATGCAGTAGTGTGTACTCACGGTCACATAGACATTTCAGCTGTGTGTGTTGCCATTGTGGGAATCTTTAGAAACTCCATCAAACTTTCCACTCAAGTTCTACATGTGTAAAGTGTCTGCCTTTGACTCGGTGCGATCTCTCTGGCCTGGACCGAATTTGGCCGGCCCTTAATTATTCTATCTTGCTTATTATTTTTTGAAGAGCCAGCGACACGAATGTGTCGGGCATGTATTAATAGAGATGAAGCAGTTACAATAAAAAAAAAAAAAAACAACCTCATGAAGGAGGCAACAATAAATCCACTACTGCAAGGAACACAAAGCCCACGATCCTCGAAAGCATCAGGCGATGTAGACTAGAAGGGGGAGTAGCTTTCCACAGCGAAGCCTCCAAGGAGGGGAACGACGTCCATAAATGTCATCAACGTCGAAAGGAGAACCAAGGTTTTTCAACCAAACTCCTAAAGGGTGGGGAGCAACATGACAATGCCTCCAACGAGGGATGTGCAACCAAAAGCGTCACCATTGTCGGCCTAAGCCAAAGGGCCAAGCAGGGCCTTCTCCAAATAACCCGCAACACCCAAGCCCAAACCAGTCACATCATGGACGACCACAGCCAACCGCCACCAGCAAGAGATTGCTGCGACACCGGCAAGGTCACAGGCATGCGTGACCTTCCACCGCCACGCCAGCCCACAAGGGTCGCCTTCATCCTACATGGCACCGGCCACCGTGGGAAGCGCCGCCACGTTGATGCACCTCGACGCCCCACAAGCATCTAGGGAAACCACGAGCATCCCCATGCAAGCCACCATCTTCAACGAGCCGCCATCCGTTGGTTGTCGCAGCGGCGGCGAGCCGGCCACAGACATGCATGGCCAGTCACAACCCGCTCCCCAAGACATCTTGCTTATTATTGCATATATATTGTTGTTCGTGAGAATTTGGGAAATATTGATGGTGCATTGGTGCGGCACGCAATGTATCACATATCTTAGGGTACATCTACTACTAATCTCGGTAGCAATTTCATCCTTATTTAACAGGTTGTCGCATATATAGGTATTTCAGATGACATAGCAACTTCTACACGAAGAGAGAAGAAATGAGTTTCATATAGATGAAACTCTCTAGGCTCAATACAGTTTAGTACTCTATATGAGGTCTGTAATTAAATGTGTATAAAAAGTACACTATGATGGAACCACATCTAGAGGGTAGTTGTTTCGTTTCATCCATGTTTCATACATTTTGTTTGACGTACTCCCTCCGTCCCAAAATAAAAGACGTTCTCGCTTCCCGAGAAACGACTGCCGGCAATTATATATTAAAATATATAAATATTTATGCTAAGTAATTAGTATCATCGAAAAGATCTTTTTGTCTAGTTTTTTAACAAATTTATTTAAAGATATAAATATTGCACGTATTTTCTACAAATCGAGTCAAACTTGTGGCACGAAAACCCAAAACGTCTTTTATTTTGGGACAGAGGGAGTACCATTCTCGAGCACAACTCTACAATCTCTCCACTGAGAATAGCCTGTACCTAGTACGTACCTTTATTATCACAAAATACAAATCTAAAGGCTGTACTGCAATGATAACCCACGAGGCTTGATTGTCTTGAAATGCGTGCGTCCGCGCCTTAATAAGATGATCGAAACTTTGGGAGCACCGAATGAATAATTGGATCGTACGGTTGGGGTAAAGTTTGCACTAAAATACCACCGACTTGTTGAGAGACGACTTGTGCTTCTGAAAAGTAGGACGGGCAGGGCACCACCGGAACTGAGCGAGTGGCTGATAGCGCGTGTCTCTAGTTGTTTACCAGGCTAGCTAGTGGTCCAGGCATGAAACAAGTTAGCAAGAAATTCTTAGCCAAGAGGGCAACTGATAATTGGGGCGGCGACTACTGGTGCCTCCAACGTGGCAAAGTTGTCATCCATGCCGCCTTTTTGACGAGTCACACAACCTGTTGACTGGTTGGTTTCTGGGTTGATAAGCCCGACTGATGCTGATTTGCTGTGAGAGAAAAATACTATACCATAGCTAATAAATCCTGGCTGAAATCAACAAGCGAACAGTCTGACAATCACAAACATCGTATCTCTCTCCAACTTGGGAGGTTGTGAAAGTTAAAAGGTTCAGTTTTGCAGAAAGGTGCATGCACTATGTGCTATATACTACATGTACTACTAAATTACTTGTAAATGTTATATATATATATATATATATATATATATATATATATATATATATATATATATATATATATATATATATATATATATATATACTCCTACTTATATATATTTTAGTTCATCTCTTTCAAACAAATATTAGTTCACAACACATTAATTGCTATATCTATATATATTTATTCATCAAATGATTCATTTGTAGTTTCCTAAAAAAATGATTCATTTGTAAGGGTTATTTAGCAACTAAGCAAGTCATCACCTCGCCGTGATCGTTGGTGCAAACCTCTTTATGTTATTGTTTTGTGTCGCAGTCTCTCGGATGCTAGCTTTTCTGTCACCGTTTTTTTTTTCTACTCAAAACTTTTTTCGACGTGTAAGGTGTTGCTTTTCTACTGGCACCTTGAACGCCGCACAAGAATTCTTTACTTGCGGCGAGCGACCTCACTTGGACTTTTCCTGCCGGTGCATGCTAGCTAGTACTTGGTTGTTTGCTTGGGGAGAAAGGTTCTTCGGCATTCAGCTAGCTAGCTCTCTTGTGCACTCTGACAGCATACACGTGTGATGGATCAACTTTTTGTTGAATTCGGTGCAACGCAACAAGTATACAACTGGTAGAGCACAACATGTCAACACATGCATGCGTGAAGGCATCATCATGCAATGCATGCAGTATTGCAGTGCATGCAGGAAAATGCACGTATAGACGTACCACAGTATATATAGCTAGCGATCGAGTTGTCAATAGGTTGAAATTAATTAGTTAACTTTATTATCTTTACACAAGAAAAAGGTTTTTACATAGCTAGTAGTATATACTATGGGCATGTTTGGCACAGCTCAGCTTCACTAGTAAAGCTCTTCATGAGTAACTTTCTAGGTGAAGTTGTGCTGTTTTGGAAAAAACTGTTTGACAAAACAGCTTCACCAACAACTTCATGCATGGATGAGAGAGAGAAATGATGGAGAGAGCTAGAATAAGCTACTTCTTTTTTAGTTTTATCTCAACTCATATCTTTGTAAGAGGAGAAAAAAATAGCTTTACAGATGAAGTTATTTTAAAAATAGTTGTTTGATAAATAAAACAGCTCACAAACTGTTGTGATCTGTGAGGCCGGCGGATCGCAGAGCGACGATACAAGGATCGACACGAATGCTTGCTCGTGCTCTGATGGATCCCATATCGGATGGGATTGCATTGGGAGGGGCTGATGTGATCGCCCTCGCATGGACAGACAGAGAGTTGCACGGCAGGCAGGCTGACAAACAACTTTTTTCAGACGAGCGGTCTGAATCTTCGTCCGTCAATTCTTCCTCGTCTTGTCCCTAGCCTGACGTGTCGATGACCTGTTGGCGACTACTGTGTTGGGCCCCTTGCTGGTGGGGTCGTCGTCGTCTCTGGATAGTGGATGCGATTCTTTGCGATCTATGCTGTGCATGCCCGGCTGCAGCCTGGGACCCACCCCTGTCAGTAAAAGAGTGGAGTGGCACACTGGCCATGAGTTCTCTCTCTTTTTAGCATCGTTTTGTTTGGATATGAGTTTCTTTGTGTGTGCAAAAAAGCCCTAATATATGTGCAAAAACTCATTGTCATCCCTATATACACGTTGTGTACGTTCTACTCCTCGAAAAAGAATGTTGTTTTAGAATTGAAACCAATATATAATATATGTCAATTCTTTTAAGTTTGACATTATAATATTGGATGCATTTAATAATACTTATTTGACATCATAGATATTAGGGTTTTTATATAAATTTAGTTCAATTTTAAATCATTTGACTGTTTAAAAAGTAAGAATTATAGATAGAGGGAGTACGAACGTACATACATGCATTCCCACGAGTGAGGAAGTGAGGAAGCGTGGCCATATTATGTGTGCTTGGAATATTCTCTTGGCGTGCCCCCACCACCTTGCATTGTGGGCTACTGCTAGCTGCTGCATAATTCTGTGTCCGCGTGCACTGCTGTTTGGCTCCAACATGCTAGCAGCAGCAGAAGATTTGCAGAAAGATATTCTCTGCTACCCTCTCCATCTAGCTTTGTAGTTGTAGGTGGCTATATACTACTGGTCCTGGCCTCTTTCTTTTTTTGCAGTACTACATGTGGCGTTTTGCTAGCTCTTCTATATTTAACATATGTACGCTGAAGTGACCATCTCATGTACTATATAGGAGTATATTTCAACTATACTATATATACTCTGTATATGAGTAGAATGTATCAAGCGGGCATCGTATCTATCCTAGTACCATATCTCCAACAAGTTCGTTAGGAGTGTAGTTAGGTTCTGAATATTCTACCTATATGGCTATGGGTACATATCATGTCTTCCATTTCTTGATGCGATCTTCCAAGAGACCAAATTAATTAAATAATACTATGGCTCTGTTCGTTTGTCTAATAATCCGTACTTTTTAGCTTATTTTTTTAGCCGGAACAGTGTTTTTCTCTCACAACAAATCAGTAGGAACAGTGTTTCGGCTTGTTTTTTCAGCGAAGCGAACGAGACCTATGTATGTACGTAGTAGCTATAGTACAACTAGCTAGTATATTGAGATTTGGGAGAGTGTCGGTGTGTCATGTAGTGATGTGTGAGATAGTGAGCGATGGTCCGATCAAGTGAGGACACCTTCAATCCGTATGCGAAAAACTATGGCAATCAAAAGGTGTCCTCCTCGAGTTGTGATGGCGGCATATATAGACTTTATATTGGTGTTGTGCTAGCGAGGACACCTTCAATTCTCATGCCGGAACTATGGCAATCAAAAGGCGTTCTTGCTAGGCTGCAGGTATGTATCCGCACTGTGGCTGTGGTATAGCTAGAGCCGGCAAACAGTGCTGATTCAAAAAGCTCGTCATTGCCAGACTTTGAAATGCATTATCGACCGTGATAGACGTAGGTTTCCCCTGTGGATCCTACAACCGACAACGATAGGCCTTTCATCAAAAACAAAAGAAGAGAAAAAATGGGTGCTCGGTCGTCGGACCTCCGTCCTCTGCTCCAGCACTCGTCTGGACGCCTTCTGCCACTCTAGCAGCCATCAAGCACCCTTCCAGACCACGTCGACCACCATTCAACACCACACCTGAGGCCGCTACCCCACCTCCCCCGTCACCTCACAGGCTCACACTAGACCGAGGAGAGTGTGTGTGAGGGAGAGGAGAGAGAGCACCGAGGAGGGCAGAGTGTTGTGGGATAGAGTGAGTGAGTGAGTGAGAGAGAGCACCAGAGTTGCTGCCCACTCATCTGGAGGGAGGATCCGCCATCGGGGGCCATGCCCACGCTTGAGCTGAGGGGAGGAGTGCAGAAAGGAGAATCGGAGGGAGGAGGCAGGATCTGGGAAGGAGAGAGAGAGAGAGAATAAAGATGTGAACGTGAAGGGGGAGGCAAACTTAATTTGTATTGAAAAGAAAATTCCAATCCAAAATCGAGGGATCATTGTTGGTTCGTAACACAAGAGATGGTACCTATGGCTGCTGGTTGATTTCAAAATTCAGATTGGCCCGTTGCTTACGAACCAGCACTGGTATCCCTATCACTATCAGTTTGAAATTGTCTAGCAGTGATGAGCTAGCAGGGATTGTATGTTCTGCATATTCCTTACTAGCCTGCCCATTATTGCCATACGTATAGTGAAAAGCATAATCATATAAAATTTTTACATTAATATGCTACAAGAACTGTAAGAACGTGCCTTATATTCAAACACTCTTCTTTTCTAGCTCATGCCAAGATCACATAGTAATAACAACATATAAGAACGACTTCGTTGTTCATCAACCGCTGATCGACTTCGTGCGGGCCATTAGTTGCCTTTCGATTCTCGCCTTTTTTTTGTCTGCTCGCTTCTTCATCAACCGTTGAAAGAAAGGTACGGTCCACACTTAAAAGGGAAGGAAGAATGTGACTCGTACTAGTTTCTTTTGCCCCAGTGCGCTCCATTATCCATCCTCTTGCCTCAGACCTAATTCTTGGTGCATACATGTTTCACAGCATGCATATGCCTGAAGATCTAATAATGATCGATGGACGGACCAAACTGTAATTCCTGATTAGTACTGCCAAAACATTGCAAATCCGGATGGTCCAGTATTTCACCCCTGCGGACACCCCCTTTTTTTAATTAATATGCTGTTGGTATATATTAACTTAGTCACATGTTTTAGTAGCTATCTAATGTTGTTGACATTCCTTAGCATCACTTTTACTAAGTTGTCATCCCTAACGATGATGCCAGAAATGCTTGTTGGTATTACCTAGTGCCACTTCATGAATGACACTAAGAAGTACTTTAGTATTTCATGTGCCTAGAAAGAATATATATAAATGAAAGAAATCTACAAGCGCATAATATACCATTGTAGCACTTCACCAAAAGTATTCCAGGCATCGTTATTTATATTTTAACCACAGAGAAGGTCGGGTAGTTGGAATATATTGATAACTCATATGTACGATGGAGAGATTAACCATAACCAACTTCTACTCATAGCAGGGCTAAGTCAAGAGATAAATATATATGAATGGTAACTAATCATTGATCACTCAGAGTACTCCTTTCTTTGACATTAGCATGGCTAAGTAGAATATTAGAGGAATAATTCCTAAGTCATTCTTAATTACAAGTCAAGCATGCGTTGATTAGTACAATTACACTTAGTAATCATGGTTAAGATCAACTTCATATCTACAGATAAGAGATATTGCTAAGGAAGATTAAGAACAGAGCTTGTCTTCCTTCGTAACTAGATCCTACTTGTCCTATATTCGGGGAGTGGACTACAAAGAACTCAACGGGAGTGTCACATCCGCGATCTACCACATGGCTCGGAATATAGGGTGCATCTGCAAGTAAACAACGTATAAGCACCACGCTTACACAATATCGACCACTCACCCCTGGATCCGTGGAGCGAGCGCTATGCGAACTTATGCTTGAACATGATGATAATCTAACTATACTAAGCATATAATCAAAGTAGACGATGATGAACATTATAACTAGAAACATGAATGATATGAAGAACAATGTCATAACAATTGTAGCAAACATATAAAGGTAATGAGAGTTATAAAAGAGAGGGGTACAAAAGCTATGCCCTAGAATGGTGGACATCTGAGGATGATTAGGGTTTCTGTCTTCTCAAATGACTTGATTGGGGCTTGATGCCTCAGGGGGTGGCAGGGTTGGTATATATAGGCCGGAGCGTCAATCTTGAGCCATCGGATCAAACCGACTTAAATGGATGGCGTAGATGCAACCTAGAAGGCGGTGGAGAACCGACATAGCAACGGGAGACTAAGCGGTGGGCCCAGAGGGGCGGCCGGTCTGTAGGTGGGACTGGCCGGTCCCACTTGGTGGCCTCTCGCCCTCCGCCGTGGTATGGTGTCTTCTGGTGTCTTCTAGATCCTTCTAGTGTTGTCTATGCCGCGAATAAGCGCGATTAATTTTGACATATAGCTCCACCTTGATGGTTTTCTGAATAAACCCTATAGAAAATATAGATTCACCAAAACTCGTGGAATTTGTTAGTTTAAACCCCTAAACTTTTGTCCATGATTATATTCATGCCCTTATACATGTTACATTGACGGTTTATAATGTTGGTTAACTATCGTCAACATATGCGATAGTTTTTTTTATCCTTAACTAAGTCCATTTCGATCATCTTGACTAATGCTTCATCACGTAACCTTAATTGTACGTGATTTGACCTGATCTTGATGCCTTTATAATCCTTTCTTATATACTCCCTCCTTCCCAAAATAGAAGTTGTTATAGGATAAGTGCATGTCAAACTTTCTCAACTTAGACTAGGTTTCTAGAAAATGTGTGCAATATTTAGATCTCCAAATAAGTTTATTATGAAAGCATATTCAATGATCTATCTAAAGGTACTAATTATCTATTATAAAAATTAATATTTGTATATACTTGCAAAAGTGCCCGTGCGTTGCAATGGGAGAAATTAGCTTACTAGATACCAGTGATTTACATAGTGTATAAACACTTCATCGTGCATTTTTTTTGTTAAAGTCGAGACCAATAGTGTCAGAAATATGGGCCAGGAGTACCTACACCACCCGTATATATGACTACCACCAAGCTATCGACTCAGCAGCCGTCGAGGAGGAAGCCCACAAGGGCCGACACGATCAACCAACGTGGGGGTCAAGGCAAACCAAGGCGGGTGTATCTAGACAATATCTAGGATCAATCTGTTACACATATTGTGTAACAAACTAGGAACATAATCTGCTAGCCCGATCGTCCTCCCTGTAACCCTACCTCTCCTACCTATATAAAGGAGGGTAGGGACCTCGAGCACGGCATCCAATCTTCCACACATTCCCTATAATTGGGCATATGAATACAAGAGCAACGGCACCACTGGAGTAGGGTTTAGCACGCACCGTGCCCCGAACCAGTATAAATCTCTGTGTCTTGTGTGGTACCATCTGATTTTGTCTACACAATCATGTTGCTGGATATTGCCGGAGCAAAACAATCCGACAGTTAGCGTGCCAGGTAGGGGCCTTTCGTGTTCAGATTCATTTTTGTGTTTCGGATGGCTATTCTATGCAGGTCGAGTAAGGGTGTGATCAAGAGATGGTCAAAAAAGGACGGCCACGGCGCCACCGCCTCCGTGCGATCGAGGGCTCCATGGCGTGCCAACCTCAAGACCCGCGCACTGGCCTCCACGTCACCATCACCCGATCAGCTCTACCTCGCTAAGCTGGCAGACGCGATCGAAGCAGGACCGCTTCAGCTGGTACGTCATGTATGTCGCTATGACGAGTGTACTTTCTCTCAATTTTGTTGGGAGTACCTCCTTGACACCACACACATGGTCTAGTGGGAATCACACCACCTAGATGATGCACAACCACTGCCATCACTAGACGCTGTTTTTCCTAGATTCTTCGATAGGCTCAAGAGCGCCGCAATGCCACGTGCCTGGGAACTCTTCCCGATGCTCGCGATTAACCCTAATAGGGTCGGGGCACCCCATATAGTAAGAGAAATCGGGGATCCAACTGGCTGAGCGCTAAGCGAAGCCAAAAGCCGAGTTATCGTGTAAATCTTGGCTACGCCATGAACCTTTCGTGTCAGAACCACGGATACCCAATGGCTCATCTCGCCAAAGATTGTAAGATGTACCGTGCTACAGCCGCCGCGTCAACTCTTTCATGGGGCACCCCTCGAGGGGACAATCGATGACGTAAGGGACACTCGAAGCAAACCCTCAAACGAGTGATGACCATTCATGCCCATACTGGGATCCGATCAAATGCGGGACATACACCTGTTGTTCGGGAGGCTTATGCCACGACACCCGCTACGACGACCTGATTACCAAGGTTAGAGCACCCGATCACTTTCGGCGAAAGTGACCAACCCGAACACTCGGTCGACATCGGCAGGCACCCCTTGGTTGTTAGCGTAGTTCTCGAGAATGTCCGTGCCACTAAGATCTTCATGGACGGAGGAAGTGATTCCAATATGATATATTGGGACACTTTCGAAAGACTAAAGATCGGCACAGACAAATTGCGCCCACCAAGAGGCCCGACCACCAGAATAGTACCAGGGAGACAAGTGATGCCTCTCGGCATCATAGATCTATGGGTCACGTTTGGTGAGGTGGCGAACATTCGCCAAGAGATACTCTCCTTTGAGGTTGTGGATTTTTAGGACACCTATCATGCCGTCCTCGGCATACCGTGTTTCGTTAAATTCATGGTTGTCCCTCACTATGCGTACCTAAAGATGAAAATGTCAGGTCCCAAAGGTATCATCACGATCTCTAGGGATCTTCAAAATGCCTATCATTGCGATCTACTTGCTATTGAGAACACGGTCCGAAACTTGGATCCGACGCAGCGCAAGCTGGACTATGTCCTCATGCAAAGATAGGACTTAGGGGCTTCGACGCCAGCGCCACTGCGTCTTGATTTCCAACTTCCACCTCCCAAAGAAAAGAGGCTGCCACCAGCCCAGTTCACGCCCTCAGAGCCAACCGTGGCCCCATCATTCATGCCCGGGGAAGATTCGAGGAAGGTCCGCTTGGAGAAAAATGAACTGAGTAAGACCACGAACATCGGGAGGAGCCTGAACCAGGCACAACAAGACCAACGGTCAGGTAGAAAGAGCAAATGGTTGCATCATTCGGGGCCTTAAACCCTGAATCTTTAGGAAAGTGAAGTTCGAGGGTAGATGGGTCAAGGGGCTTCAACCAGTCCTGTGGGACCTATGGACCTGTCGGTGTTTCGAGTTGCCACCGACTAGTAAATTTGTAATATTGCGCGTCTGGCTCGGATGGTGTGCTAAGAGGACATGAGGTTTATACTGGTTCGGGTAAAATATTCCTACGTCCAGTTCGTTGCTGCTGCTCGTGTTACTAGCACTGAAAGTTCATAGTAGGGGTTACAAATAGGCGAGAGAGGGACAGGTCCCAAGTCTCTGGTGGAAAGGGTGAACGGGCGCCGAGAGCTCGGTCGCTGCTCGGTTGTATGTTCGGGGTTCGATGTGTTGATCGGATTCGAGTCTCTTGTGGTGTGTTTC
Source organism: Miscanthus lutarioriparius (assembly GCA_904845875.1). NCBI lineage: Eukaryota > Viridiplantae > Streptophyta > Magnoliopsida > Poales > Poaceae > Miscanthus > Miscanthus lutarioriparius. The sequence goes on along the minus strand of CAJGYO010000016.1, from coordinate 2,424,846 downwards.
GATCGTTTGTCCGATACTTGGTTCGATGTCCCTAATGGGACGTCCTGCTTTCCCTTTTATAGGCCAAGGGAAAGCAAGGGTTACAGCGGAGGGAAAAAAGAAGAATCAGTAGGAGAAGAAGTCCTCCAGGATCGTCGGGTCCTTCTCTTCTATGCGGGTCCCACCAACCCTGTAGACGTCAACAGGGATAGCTTCACATCGTGGCCTTGTCCATCACTGGCACTATGTGCAGGCATCGTCTGCTGGTCATGGCGCTCCACTCTGTCCTGGCGGACGTCGTGGTGAACTAACGCGCCCGTCAGTGTTCGTATGAGGGTTAGGCAGAACAGCACCGGTTCGCCTGACACTGTTCCTAATGGGTTATATCGGGGCATGCCGGTCACCTCCTTAGTGTCAGAGCTTTGACCCAGGCCCATACGCTTGGACCTGGAATGGTCGGCAGCGGTATGGGTCTCCGTCGGGCGAGATGGAGCCCCCGACCTTAGGATCGGGCGAGGCGGAGTTCCTCCCTAGAGGCTGGGTGAGGTGGAGTGCAAACCCAATGCTCGGACAAGGTGGAGCCCAAACCCAAGGGCTGGGTGAGATAGAGCCAGCCCTTAGAGGTCGAGCGAGGCAGAGCCCGCGGCCTCGATGTCAGGCGAGATGGAGCCCGTGGCCTTGGTATCGGGCGCGGAGTCTGCCCTAAGGGGTCAAGCGAGGCGGAGCTAGCCCTTAAAGGTTAGGCAAGACGGAGCCCGTGGCCTTGGTGTCGGGCGAGGTGGAGTCCGCCCTCAGGGGTCGGGCGAGGTAGAGCCAGCCCTTAGAGGTCGAGCGAGGCGGAGCCACCCTCGGTTCGGGGGTCGAGCGAGGCGGAGCCCGTGAACTCGGTGTCAGGTGAGGCGGAACCAACCCTCAAGGGTCGAATATGGCAGAGCCCGCAGCCTCAGTGTCGGGCGAGGCGGAGCTAACCCTAGGGGGTCGAACGAGGCGGAGCTCGCGGCCTCGGTGTCGCACGAGCGGAGCCACCCTCAGGGGTCGGGCGAGGCTGAGCCCGGGGCCTCGGTATCGGGCGTGGCGTAGCCAAGCCTCGGGGGTCGGGCGAGGCGGAGCCCATGGCCTTGGTGTCGGGCGAGGAAAAGCCAACCCTCAGGGGTCGGACAAGGCAGAGCCCACGGCTTCAGTGTCAGGCGAGGTGGAGCCACCCTCAGGGGTCGGGCAAGGCGGAGCCCACGGCCTCAGTGTCGGGCGAGGCAGAGCCAACCCCCAGGGGTCGGGCGAGGTGGAGTTTGCGCACCTGGGGGTTGGTTGGAGTTGTAGTCACGCTCTTCACTGCTCGGACAAAACCAATATTGATGGTTATTAGCTCCTCTTCTTCGAGTACCCTGGTGTTGGTCCCCCGGCAGAACCACACCTACTAGATCGACGGGGTTCACCCCCTTCTTCCTTATCTACAGTGCACATGCGGTACTACTCGAGAAGATTGGCTACGCCTCTCCTCGAGTCCACGCCTACGACGAGGACACAGCAGAGGAAGCCTTATAGGATTCCCTCGATAGGCTCGACGAGCACCGTGGAACGACACTTGTCTGTTCCGCCAGATATCAGCAATAGCTGCGCAAGTACCATAGGAAGCACATTCGGCCACTAAACTTCTTGCAAGGCGGTCTAGTCCCACGCCGAGTGCAAACGACCAAGGGGGAAAACAAGTTTTCACCCCCTTGGGAAGGACCGTTTATCGTGGCTGAAGTGCTAAAGTCGGGAACGTACAAGTTGGCAAACATGAAAGGTGAAGTTGGTAACTTCATAAACTTTTCAAAAAGTTATGATTCATGTTTGTTGGAGGTCTAGAACTCCAATTATGCTTCTCTAAAGTTTCTATCAGTTTTCTGTCTATAATTGTACCACTACTGTTTGGGCTACATGTGTAGTTTTGCTTGTGCAATTATTTTTGTGGTGTCAATGATGTTTGCTGTGGTTGTAGTGAATACCAAAGTTGTAGCTAATTTCATAATCTTGCTTGTTCAAATTGCATGACCATAGGCCTGATAGTTTAGGAGTTATGAATTTGACAAATGATTTGTCATGTTTGGTCTATGGTCTGTGCAGATTTGAAGGATTTCATTGTTTGACCTAGTTAAGTATGAAATCATGTCTTGATGATAATATAAGAGTTATAGTGCTCTCCTTAAGCTTTTCAAATTATCCTAGATCACCCCTTTTGGTGTTGTAGAGCTCTAGTTATAAGCTTGTGAAGTTGCAGGGCAGAATCTATCCAAGTCCAGAAAGAGGTGCTCAATGGTGCTTGATTGACCTTGTTAATTGTGGAATCACCTTGTGATGATAATAAACATGTTTTAGATAATTTAATAAGCTTTCTATAAAGTTAAGGTTCATGCTTGTTTGATGCCTGTAACTCCAGTTATGCATTTTTAAAATTACTACTACTTTTCTGTCCTAGTTCTGTGCAGATCTAAAACATTGACATGTTTGACCTGGTTAGATTTGAAATAAGCTTTTGGTGATAGTAACAATGTTGTAGGCAATTTAATTATCTTTCTAGAAAGTCTAGGATCACCTTCTTTGTCTGTCTGGATCTCTAGTTACGGATAAAACAAGTGACTGTTGTGCCGCTGTCCAAATTTCTATACATGTGCTAGGCGATTGCTTTAGCTTGCTCTTGTTTTGGCTAAACATGTTGGTTAGTTCTTGATCAATGCATGGGTGCAATATCTGAACTTAAGTTCACTTGTGTGCCATGCCTAATATGCTTGTTATCCCTTTATAATAGGTTGTGTGATGTTTAGTTAAATAACTCTAGGTGCCTATGTCTTGTATGATCTTATGTTTGCCTTGAATGCTATTATGTGATGCATCTCATATTACCATTCTTCATATTCATGCACTTGCATCTTGCATCTCATCAAGACAAGACATCTTCAGAAGGATGAATAGGGAATCTCACCAGGAACTTACCAAGAAGTTGCGCATGGGCCTCGGCATAGGACGCCACGACGGTAGCCGCCTCCCACTCTGACCTAGCCATTGCTTCTTGTACGGCCTCCAACTACGCTCGGAGATGACTCGCTTCATCCCTGTCCATCGTGACTACTGATGGTTTCGCTGTTTCCACCGCTGCAGCAACGATCGGTGATTCGGGAGGGCTCGCGTCATCAAGCACAGGAAGCCTGGAAGAACACCTAGTGAGAAGAAGTACAAAGCCCCAAGTTCACCTGATTTAGGTTGGTTCAAGAACTTACCCAACAAAGGGAGGACGGATGGGCGGATAGTGCTCGCCGTCGCCCTCCTCAAAGCCTCCGACCTCAAGCTCCCCACGCTTTCCATCAGATCATATCTAAGGGGATAGAGGCAGAGGAAGACAAAGAACTAAAGAAAGGGAGGTAAGCTAAACAGTGCGTAGATAAAATTATGCCCATTTATGCCTCCCCCTTCTTTATATAAGTAGGAATCAGCGCATGGATGGCATCCCAACCGCGCACGCTCGCGCATGTGAAAATGAGCCGCAAACACCGACGCTCTGGCTTCTGGTAAGCAAACTCACCTTCGGGTCCTAGTGATCTGTTCTCAATATACCTTCACTCGAGCCGGTGCAGGCGAGTGATCTGACACTCAGATCTGGTACTTGGTCCAGCTCACCCCTTAGCTGGTGTAAGCGATAGCGATTCATTCGCTATCGACCCTGCCCCTCTAGAATCAGGGGGGTATTCGGGAGGGTCACCAGTCTGATCCTTAAACCTCTGACACTCCGTATCATGTAAATCTCCCAATCCCTAGACGAGCTCGAAGTACCTTATTTCAGCGGATGTGTGCCCCTTTGGGGGAAACCAGAAAAATGGTTGGCCCTTGGCCGTAACCAAATACGAGCTCCTAGAATCTGGAAAAAGAGTTTTATGATGTGCCCCCGCTGGTCAGGCTTAACCCTGCCGCTTCCTTTTAGTGATAGCAGACGTTCACTCGTTCTACCCGTTACCAGCTCGAAGAGTAATAAACGCAACTGCAGATAGCTGCTCACGTGTTCGTTACTCACCCACAGTGGTGCCCGCACTAGGACACTGTTATATTGGCCTTAGGGCTCTGGGACAACGTCCTCACTCTTCCATTAATGAGGTTCACAAAAATTTGAATCACGTTACTCGACGGATCTCAAAGAAAAATGTGACACCCTTAGTGCTCGACCTGCAATAGGTCAGCCTAAAAATTAACTGGCTTAGTGACGCGCGGGCGATGGAGGTGCACCTACCCCATCCTCATTATTGTTTTACGACTAGGACTGAATGATGTGCAACCACTATTTATACGCCGGGATACGTCGGGAACCAACTTCTCGAGTACATCGGTATTTTTTTACCTTAGCATGGCATCCATAGTGTCCTAGGAGCTACGCTTTCGGTTATTGGGTACACGACTTGATCATGACATCAACAACATCTCGAGGGCTACGCCCAAGAAACTATGTTTCGTGATATGGGGTGCACCACCCGAGCCAGGCACTTACAGCTACCAGGGAACAACGTTCCTTGATGTACGGTGTACCACCACCTTACTCGGTGCTTGAAGAAGATTCTTGCTACCCGAGAAATGCTCTTGGTACTCGAGCGACAACATACTAGCTCTCCAATACTTGGGAATATCCGAGCGTACTGCTCAGAGCTTCGGCACCCAAAGATGCTCACTACGTACTTACAGTACGCAGAACTTATAGGGGAGACTGCGACACCCCGAGGGCTTGAAGCTACATGCTAGCTTATCATCAAGTCCTATGGGGGCTAGTGTTAGAGATATGAGCTAGGAGTACCTACACTGCTCGTATATATGACTACCACCAAGGTATCGGCCCAGTAGCCGTCGAGGAGGAAAGCCACAAGGGCTGACACGATCAACCAACGTGGGGATCAAGGCAAACCAAGGCGGGTGTATCTGGATAATAGCTAGGATCAATCTGTTATGCATATTGTGTAACAAACTAGAAACACAATCTGCTAGCCCAATCGCCCTCCTTGTAACCCTACCTCTCCTGCCTATATAAAGAAGGGTAGGGACCTCGAGCACAAGATCCAATCTTCCACACATTCCATCTACCTCGTAACTAGGAGCAACAACCCCTATAATTGAGCATATGAATATAAGAGTAGAGGCACCACTGGAGTAGGGTTTAGCGTGCCCCGCACCCTGAACCAAAATAAATCTCTATGTCTCGTGTGGTACCATCTGATTCTGTCTACGCGATCATGTCGCTGGATATTGCCGGAGCAAAACAATGCGACAGTTGGCGTGCCAAGTAGGGGCCTTTCGTGTTAAGATTCGTTTTTGTGTATCGGATGGCTATTCTATGTAGGTCAAGTAAGGGTGTGATCAAGAGGCGGTCGGGAAAGGAAGGCCATGGCGCCGGGCTCCACGACGTGCCAACCTCAAGACCCGCGCGTTGGCCTCGATGTCACCATCACCTGATCAGCTCTACCTCGCCAAGCTCGGAGACGCAATCGATGCAGGACTGCTTTGGTTGGTACTTCATGTATGTCGCTACGCCGAGTGTACATTCTCTCAATTCTATTGGGAGTACCTCCTTGACACCGCACGCATGATCTGGTGGGAATCACACCACCTAGATGATGCACAACCACTGCCATCGCTAGACGTTGTTTTGCCTAGATTCTTCGATAGGCTCAAGAGCGCCGCAATGGCACACGCCTGGGAACTCTTCCCGACGCTCGTGATTAACCCTAATAGGGCCGGGGCACCCCGGATAGTGAAGAGAAATCACGGATCCAACTGGCTGAGCGTTAAGCGAAGCCAAAAGCCGAGTTATCGTGTAAATCTTGGCTACGCCATGAACCTTTCGTGTCAGAACCATGGATTCCCAATGGCTCATCTCGCCAAAGATTGTAAGATGTACCGTGCTATAGCCGCCGCGTTGACTCTTTCACGGGGCACCCCTCGAGGGGACAATCGACGACGTAAGGGACACTCGAAGCAAACCCTCAAACAAGTGATGACCATTCATGCCCATACTAGGATCCGGTTAGATTTTGGACATACACCTGCTGTTCGGGAGGCTTACGCCACGACACCCGCGACGACGACCCGGTTACCTTGGTCAGCGCACCCGATCACTTTCGGCGAAAGTGACCAACCCGAACACTTGGTCGACGTCGGCAGGTTCCCCTTGGTTGTCAGCGCAGTTCTCGAGACTGTCCATGCCACTAAGATCTTCATGGACGGAGGAAGTGATTCCAATATGATATATTGGGACACTTTCGAAAGACTAAAGATCGGCACAGACAAATTGCGCCCACCAAGAGGCCCGATCATCAGAATAGTACCAGGGAGACAAGTGATGCCTCTCGGCATCATAGATCTATGGGTCACGTTCGGTGAGGCGGCGAACATTCGCCAAGAGATACTCTCCTTTGAGGTTGTGGATTTTTAGGACACCTATCATGCCGTCCTCGGCATACTGTGTTTCGTTAAATTCATGGTTGTCCCTCACCATGCGTACCTAAAGATGAAAATGCCGGATCCCAAAGGTATCATCACGATCTCTGGGGATCTTCAAAATGCCTATCATTGCGATCTACTTGCTATTGAGAACGTGGTCCGAAACTTGGATGTATGCGGGATGTGCACATGCAACATGAGATTACGTGTGTTGATACGTGACCACATAGGAGAGCGGTCTCCTTGTGATTGGCCGATCGGTCTAATTAAGGTGCTCGTGCATGTGCATGCATGCATGTTGGGTCGGCTGATGCATGTAAGCGGGGTGTATATAGAGCTGACGTGTGGGGCAGCATGTCTCGTGTCCTAGCTGGACACGGCAGGAGTTGCTGTGCTGAGATGGATTTGGAGGCGCCTGGTTTGGCTCAGCAGGTTGAGAAGAGGATTACCGGATAAGAATCCAGCATCCGAATAGAGATGAGAATTGGATGAAAAAAATCTATTATAAATATTAATATTTTATATATATATTTGGTTAAAGGTTAAAATTGTTTGATTTCTCCAGAAGTGAGTTTTACCTTTATTTTGGAACCGAGAAAGTAATACAATACGTACATGGCCAGTCTGCCAATCCATGCATGACAGAAGGTAGTAGTACTAGCTAGTTAGGTACATAGTGGGTGTCCCTTTGTTTGCATTGGCCACCCTGTACGATTTGAAGGTTTCCCGCTAGCTGCTTGTTGATGGAACTAAGGGCATGTTTGGTCGGGCTCTGGCTCTGGCACTGTAGCACCCTGTAGGCCGCCCACGAGCCGACAGGTGCCAACTGGAGCCGGAGCCGGTGAAGCTCGAATTTTTGGCTCCGGTTGCTGCGGCGGCGTCTGTGAGAGGGTAAGAAGAGAGAGAGAAAAACGGCTTCGGTAAACAGTGAAATACGTATGGATCATGGACCAGGGTCTTCTCAAAAGATACAAATATACTATATCATTGGTGCCTCCTGAATAAATCAACCTCTAGAATTGTTCTAAGCTATAATTTTTCTTAAGTTTGACAAATTTTATATGAAATAGTAGTAACATCTATGATAACAAAAGAGTATATATATATATATATATATATATATATATATATATATATATATATATATATATATATATATATATATGCTATTCTGTAGCTGGCCACAGAATAACTTATTCTATAGCCACCTTGATTTACGATAATGTTTGTAACAATTTACGATAATGACAATACACATTTACGATACATGGTTACTATAATTCAAGATGATACTTACCATAATGTTATAGTAAATAACTTATGAGAGAGTTACCATAATCTCGTAAATTAGTATAGTAATTATCGTAACTTAAATTGGCCACAGAATAACTTATTCTGCGGCCAGCTACAGATCAATACGTCTATATATATATATTATATTACCCTGTAGTTAGCTACAAAATAACTTATTCTGTAGCCACTGTGAGTTACGATAATTACTATGTTCATTTACGAGATTATAGTAACTCCTTCCTAAGTGATTTACTATAACGTTATGATAAACATCCCCATGTTATAGTAACCTAACTATCATAAATATATATTGACATTATCGTAAATTAGTATATAAAATTATCGTAAATGTAGGTGGCTACAGAATAATTTATTTTATAGCTGTCTACTGAATATATAGGGAAAGGATACCCTGTAGAATAGGGCCTCGTTCACTTTGCAAAAAAAGTGAATCTGATGAATAGTACCACTTTCGTCTTATTTGGCAAATATTGTCAAATCGTGGACCAACTAGGTTCAAAAGATTCATCTCGTGATTTCCAACTAAACTATGTAATTATTTTTTTTATCTATATTTAATACTCCATGTAAATGGCTAAAAATTGATGTGATGAAGAGAGAGTGAAAAATTTTGGAATTTAGATGGCATCTAAACAAGGCGTAGGTTATTCTGGAGCCACACCGTCCGACCGCACGGGGCTCGCACTCAGTTTCAGATCCTGCGCTGGTGGGTTCCCGTAATTGCGTGATGCTGATTTCACGTGCGAGCCAGCCAAGCTCATAAATGGAGCGAGCTAGCCGGAATTAATTGCATGGTTAAATAATTATGGTAATGGAAAAAATTAACCGTCGGTGCTAGCCTCCGTGCTGCACGCTGGGGTACCATATGGTTCTCGTAACTTCATTTTCCTAGTATGGTAACAGGAGGCGTACATGCACGTGCTAGTTCGAGTTACTACTTTATCTCCTTGATTTGCTGACGTTAATTTTGGCAACTCTAGTTGTCCCTGCGCTATGCATGAAAAGCTAACAAGGATTACGAGAACACATTCATGCGCATGCAAAGATTACGAGAGTATGTATAATAGTACAAAATATATTCTAGTTACTATAATTAGCACCCAAACGTTTCAGGCGCACGCAAATGATCTTGTTACGATAAATCACACATATTCTGGTTACTCTAGTTATTAACCAGCACGCAAATAATTAGCACAAGGGTTTTATACTGTAAATATTTATGAGAATTTTAAACTGTAAATATTTACGAGAATTTTGTACGGTAAATGTTTATGAGAATTTTATACTATGAATATCGCGTACTATGAAATTTACGAAAACTTGCACAAAGAATATTTACGTGAACTTTGTACAAGTATTTCGATCGGTCATTGTCGTGTTAGGTCTCCATAGCTTTTTGGCGTGTCGTCTTTAGAGTGAGTAGGACTCGCTGCAACTTGTGCACTCGGAAGCAGGTAAGGTACGTGCGTGTCGCTCTCCTTGGAAAAGCCAGTCTGGGCTGGGCCACGACTAGCTTCTCACTGCCACGAGGGAGCTGGGAGGAGCATCCATATGACACCGCCGGCCGGAGAACAAAATGATGCTCGTATATAACAAGACATATATTTTGATATATAATATATATACTCTGGCATCCTTAACCCAATCACAATTCACAAATATGTCCTTCAAAAGTGACGTTTTAGATACCACATGGCCTTCTAACCAGTGGCGGAGCTTGCATGAATGCGTAGGGGGCCGATTCAAAGCTATACTGCTACAATATTTATCAATAGTAGTATAGATAATTGGAATTCCGTGGAAAATCTTTGTCTTTTCAAGTTCTATCTATATAGGCTGCAATGAACAATTGGAATTCTGTCAAAGAAAAATGAACAATATGTGGATTTACATAGGTGTAAGCTGTGATCCACTTATCAGCAACAGCAAGTATGGTACGAGAGGCATGAATTAATTACATACATACAGCGACATGCAAACCTCCAGAGTGATACAGCCGGAACAAGGGGGCCAGGACCCAGTTTGGCCCCACGTAGCTCCGTCCGTGCTTCTAATCGCAGGCTAACGGGCTATTTGACATGGCTCCGGTAGCAGAAGCGGCGAGAAGCTGTAGCAAACACCACAAAAAGCTAAACTATTTTTTTTTACGGAAGAGGAGTGACCAATACCTGAGTAAGGGTATGTACGTATCTCATCCAGAGGTATAGCGACACATATTTCAAACCCCTGAAATGTCACAAGAAATAAGGCCCACTAAATGAGCGGACACTAAGCCTTGGTGACGAGGACTCCATGCGCCACGAGTCTCCCAGGGTAACTAGGTGGCAATGACTCAGTTGTGCCCAGGTCACGCAAGCCATGAGTCGCGAGACATAACTAGGAAGTTTATTAGTCTATATTTATTAGAATCCTACACCCAACTACCCTCTAAGGGCTTGTCCATGCTCTGATCCCACCCCGGGGCGTCGAGTCTTGCCGTGCGACTCGAAGGAAAATATCTGCTCGGAAAGGCCCACGGTGCAGGATGCGCCGAGTCCCCGCTCATGGGACAGAGTCTCAGGTTCGCCTTCTCCTTGAAGAGTCAAAGGCTGGATAAACTAAACCGTCATGTCACCTGTGCTAACCGTGTTGTCCACGCCTGCACAGAGACAATGACACCCCATGTAGTAAAATATCAACACTTTACAGTGAACTTGGACAGGTCATTCCTGCCCTTGTGCGCTACTGGCACTTTGGTGATGGTACCAACAGGGCCTGACATGACTACTAACTACTCCCTCCGTCCATTGAGTTTGTCGTTGGAAAACCGTGCCCCCCTCACAATCCCGCTTCCCGAGCGACAATCTTAACGGGACGGAGGGAGTACATACCACTCCATCCTAGGAAGGATTAACCGGGTTCCTCAAAAAACTATATAAGGGAGGACCGATCTCCCTCACTAGATATAAGCGAACACAACCCAATAAACTCTGTAGCAGTCGCTTATAATCCACTATCGGACAGAGCATCTTTGCCAAGGGTCCAAAGATTTGCTGAGGGAAAATGCTCAGGCACTCGGCAAAGAACAACCCTTGGCAAAGACTCTTTGCCGATGGCCAGACCCTCGGTAAAGACAAACACACGGCGACAATAATTATTTGTTGAGATGTTTGTGTTTTATGCATCTGACGTCGCAACTTGCTCGAAACATTCTTAATTTTTTACCACAGCCTACACATGCGATAACATGACACCTCAACAAGTTTTGTGATTTTCGGACTTCGTATGGACTTTATATAATTTTAAAACACTTTTCCGGCAAGTGGCTCGTCATGTTACGTGAAGAAGATGCGCGAAATTTGATGCGAGTTCGTGGATAGAGACTCAACATACACCAAATATCATGAATAACATTTTTCGAAGCACTAGATTACAATATTCCATGCACTTGCAGTTCAAATTTGAAATAGTCGGAAAAATTCAATGAAACAAAACTAATTAAGGAAATAAAGTAAAAAAACTAAAAATTGTTCCAAATTTTGAAATGGAGTTTTAATTACTGTAGCAAGGCCCTAGAAAAAAAATGGGGCGAAAAAAACAAAAACAAAAATAATTTGCCTAGTGCCAACCTTGGCACTCGGCAAAGAAGCCTTTGCCGAGCGCCAGGTCACAGGGCGCTCGACAAAGATTTTTTTTTAAAAAAAAAACCTTTGCCGAGTGCCGCTGGGCCTGGCACTCGGCAAATCTTTCAACCTAAAGGCCCAGAATGGGCCCGCCCAACCCCACCCCCTCCTCACTCGTCTCCCTCCCACTCGCTGTCACCACCCACGCCGACCCCCCCACCGTCGTCCCCCCCTCCGACGAGGTCCTGCTGGCCCGCCTGACGCCTCTGTCCCGTGGCCTGGCCTCGCTCCGCCTTGGCCTGGCCTCCCCCTCCCGACCTCGGCCCCCCACGCCCCGCCTGGTGGTCCCACCCCCAGCGCCCGCAGCCCCAGCGCCAGCGCCGGGTCCCCGGCCATTGCCCCAAAGCTCATGCTGGGCGCGCCTGGCTCGAGCTCCCGGGACAACGACCCGTCTGGCCCCGAGCTCCCCCATGCCCCCCCGAGAGCTCCACCTGCCCCCCCGTGCCTCAAGGGCAATGCTAGCAGAGGGAGAAGGAGAGGAGCAAGAGGAAGAAAGAGAAGGGGGAGGAGGAAGAGGAAGAAAGAGAAGGGGGAGGAGGAAGAAGAGGAAGGTGCCGACCCGACCGTCCGTCGATCCTCACGCCGTTCCGACCGCCCGTTGATCCTCGCGCTGCTGCGGTCATCCCCGCCGTCGTCGCCGGCCCTCGCTCTTGCCGTTCTTGCCGCCAAGGTAAGCCCTACCCTTGTAGTGTTAGTAGTAGTAGTAGTTAGTAGTGTTAGTAGTAGTTAGTTGTAGTGTTAGTAGTAGTAGTTAGTAGTGTTAGTTGTAGTGTTAGTTGTAGTAGTTAGTAGTGTTAGTTGTAGGGTTAGTAGTAGTAGTAGTAGTTAGTAAATAGTAGTAGTTAGTAAGTAGTAGTGGTTGTTAGTAGTAGTTAGTAGTGTTAGTTGTAGGCTTAGTAGTAGTAGTAGTTAGTAAATAGTAGTAGTTAGTAAATAGTAGTAGTTAGTAAGTAGTAGTGGTTAGTAGTAGTAGTTAATAGTTAAGTAGTTCTTAGTATTAGTACTGTTAGTAGTTAAGTAGTTGTTAGTAGTAGTGTTAGTAGTAGTTGTAGGGTTAGTAGTAATTGTTGTTGTACTACTTCAATACTTTCATCTGCATGGAAAGAGAACTAAAGTACATGGCTCCTCTTGATATATTGGTGGTTGTTGGCCTTCGTGCCCATGTTTGGTATATATGTGGTTGTTGGCCTTTGTGCCATGTTTTTTGCAGGCTTTTGGGAACCTCACCAGTGGGAGAGGTCTTCTTGCCAAATTTTGAGTCGACACTAACCATTTTTGCCCTTTTTTGGAGGACCTGTGGGAGGGACTCATGACCCGATCGTCTTAAATCGGCGTTGCGGGTCTTCCTGCACACGCGTCGACTCGCCATCGCACCGACTCTCCACCGCCCGCTACTCCTGACCTCACCGGCACCCTAGGTATAACCCCTCTATCCGTATGTGGTCTTTGGTCACAGAACCTAGTTAGGTGTCTCCGTCCAAAAGAGATACGGTTGGAGGTATACATCTTTGTATATTTGCACCGTGTCTCTGCTTCGGATTGTCCACATTTTTGACAGCCATGGATGCGTAGATGGGTTAGTTTCCATGGTCCGCTCCGGTCCAAGATGGTGTTTCGGCATCACCCCCTGTTGTTCTCCGGATACACACTCTCCCTTGCAGGACGTGCATCGGGAGAACAAATGGAGGTGTTCTTGCCAAATTCTGCCCTCGAGATAGGGAGCGGAGCATGAAACTAACCTCATCTACGCATCCACGGTGGGATTAGACCCTATCCTCACCTATTAGAGAGTAGGAACACCGCGTAGATGCAATTGATGGTTACATTACTATGTGCTGTATATGTGGAAGGATGGAAGACCGTCAGTGGATGTACATGGGCCGGAGAAGCAGGAGTGACTTTGACATTGAGTGGGTGAATGGGACAGATGCTTTCTTGGAACATGCATGGAGCTCGGGTGTAGCTAAAGGACATTCTAAACTTTGGTGTCCTTGTAGCAAATGTGACAACAACAGAAGGGTAGACAAGGTGACCATGGGTAAACATCTTGTGTACAATGGTTATACGGCTGGCTACCACCGGTGGATCCACCATGGTTAAGCAGATCGTATAAGAGCGGAGGTGGTGAGACCACGCCTCGAGGCTTTTGATGATGATGCCGGAGTAGCAGACATGCTAGATGACACTCACCAAGCTCACTTCGCAGAAGGACGTGAGAAGGAGGAGATGGAGGAAGCCGCTAAGGCCTTCTACGAAATGTTGGACTCGGCACATAAACCCCTTCATGAGAGACAACGGTTTCTCAACTGGATGCCATTGGACGTGTTATGGGGTTGAAGGCCGAGTTAAATCTGAGTCGCGAAGGCTTTGATAAGATGTTGGCCGTGTTTGGCAGCATGCTACCGGAGAAGCACATTCTGCCGAAGAACTTGCACGAGTCACAGAAACTACTTCGTATGCTTAAGATGCCATATGACAAGATACAAATTTGTCTGAAGGGGTGCGTCTTATTTAGGAAAGATCACAAGGATGCAAAGTACTGTCCGAAGTGTAAATCCTCAAGGTACCTGGAGGTAGACTCTAGAGATGGCCAGAAGAGGCAGCTTACGATCCCCGCGAAAGTCCTACGGCACCTTCCGTTTGTGCCGAGGATCCAATGGCTTTTCATGACCGAGGAATCCGTGAAACAGATGACATGGCATAAAGAAGGTGTACGGTACAAGCCATGGACGATGGTGCATCCATCCGATGCCGAAGCATGGACGTACTTTAATGACAAACATCCTGACAAAGCAGCTAAGGCTCGTAATGTACGTGTCGCGCTGGCAACAGATGGGTTCAATCCTTATGGATAGTTGTCTTCCCCATACACATGTTGGCCCATGTTTGTTATCCCCCTGAATCTCCCCCCCCCCGACATCTCCTTTCAACGGCATAACGTCTTCTTGTCGTTGATAATTCCTAGACACCCGGGGAGTAATATGGGTGTGTACATGGAGCCTATGATTGATGAATTGATCGACGCTTGGGAGAAGGGGGTATGGACATATGACCGAGCTACAAAATCATCCTTCAAGATGCATGTTTGGTACCACTACTCCCTGCATGACTTCTTGGCGTATGGGTTATTCGCCGCCTGGTGTGTCCATGGAAAGTTCTCATGCCCAATATGCAAGGAAGCTGTGAGGTTCATTTGGTTGAAGATGGGTGGCAAGTATTCATCGTTCGACAGGCATCGTCAATTCCTCCCTTCTAACCATCCATTCAGACAAGACATCAAGAACTTTACGAAAGGTGTTGCAGTGATAGACCCTAAACCGTGCATGAAGAGTGGTGCTGAGGTGCGTGCTCAGATAGATGCTCTCGTGCCCAATGAAGGAGGTGGTTTTGTGGGATATGGTGAGGAACATATGTGGACTCATAAGTCCGGCTTGACGAGGCTCCCCTATTTCAATGACCTTCTTCTGCCACATAACATTGATGTAATGCACACCGAAAAGAATATCGCCGAGGCACTTTGGGGAACTCTCATGAACACTGACAAGTCTAAGGACAACGTTAAGGCTAGAGTGGACCTAGCGATGTTGTGTGATAGACCGAAGCAAGAGATGTGGCCTCCTAGTGGCCAAAACAAACAATGGAAAAGACCTAAGGTCGATTTCGTCTTGGAACCCGATCAAAGGAGGGTAGTACTAAAATGGATCAAGACGTTAATGTTCCTAGATGGATATGCAGCGAATCTGAGCAGGGGAGTGAACTTAGGCACTTTACGAGTCAACAGGATGAAGAGTCATAACTACCACATATGGATTGACCGGCTTCTTTCGGCGATGGTCCGAGGCTATGTCCCTGACCATGTCTGGCAAGTGCTGGCAGAGTTGAGCTTTTTCTTTCGTCAGCTTTGTGCCAAGGAGATATCTCGGATCGTCGCTCAGGACTTGGAAAAAGCGGCACCTGTGTTGCTCTATAAGCTGGAGAAGATCTTTTCACCCAACTTCTTCTTGCCCATGCAACATCTGATTGTGCACCTCCCGTCCGAGGCACGTTTGGGGGGGGGGCGTGCAAGCCCGGTGGTGCTATCCAATTGAGAGATGTCTAAAGACTCTTCGCAAGAAATGTACAAATAAAGCCAGAATTAAGGCTTCCATTGCAGAGGCAAGTCTAAGGGAGGAGGTGGCAAACTTCACAACACTATACTACAAGCCGAAACTTCCTAGCAATCATAATCCACTCCCTCGTTACAATGTTGGCGAAAATGAATGGACCCATAGCCTGTTCCAAGGCCAACTCGGCAGCGCAAGTGGATCGACCAATAAGATATTAGGAAATGAAGAGTGGCAAAGTGTCATGCTATATGTGTTGACCAACCTTCTCGAGGTGCAGCCGTTCGTCGAGTAAGTTCTCAACGAACTTGTTTCAATACGCCTTGAATATTCTTCATGCAACCCCACTGATTCTCGTTCGGACAGGGAATTTGTTCGTGAGTCCTGGCATCAATCAAGGGATCCTACCTCATAGGAACATGACACCCTTCTTTCTCGGGGTGCGGGTGCGGGGAGGCCTGATTTCATTTCTTGGTTCAAACAAAAGGTAATATCCAATTTAGCTCCCACGTTCCATATTCCAAGTTTCTCGTTCGTTCGATTAATATAACGACCTATCATGCTTGAGCTTGCAGGCCCAGACTGACTCGTCCATGAGTGAGGAGTTGAGACAGGTTGCAGGCGGCTTTGATGTTAGGGTGCAGTCATTTACCGGTTATGACGTGAACGGATATCGCTTCCACACAACAAGATATGAGCAGACTCAGCCCAAACGGAAAACCACAAATAGCGGAGTTTGCACGCCCGGCACTGATGGCCTCGACTATCATGGTAGAGTTGAGGAAATCTATGAACTCTCATTTCATGGTCACAAACATAAACATGTCGTGTTCAAATGCCACTAGTTTAATCCTCAAGAAACGAGACGGACCCCTCATCTTGGGCTAGTCGAGATTCGAGAAGATTCCGTCTATCCAGGAAAAGATGTCTACATTGTGGCTCAACAGGCCGTGCAGGTGTACTATACGCGATATGCCAACCAAGACAAAGCGGATCTTAAGGGTTGGGCTATTGTGCACCAGGTGTCTCCACATGGTAAACTACCTGCCCCAAACGATGATGATTACAACTTCAACTCAAACACATATGATGGACAGTTCTATCAAGAAGATGGGCTACCAAACACGTTTGAGATAGTCTTACCCGAAGCGATCGAAATGGAAGTAGACAACGAAACGGAGGATGACGAGGTTGATGGAGATGTGGTGCAAAATGCCAAGGACATAGAAATGCTTGACCGATTAAGGCTAGGCAATGACGACGAAGACAACATAGAACCTTCAGATAGTGTTGCCCATTTGGACAATTTTGACAGTGATGACGACACCTATGATCCTAATCATGAAGATTATTCCTAATACATGTAATACTATGTTTGTTTTAGTTTGTGTTTTCTTTATTTATTTTGAATCAATTTCTAATATATATACTAATAAGTCTTGTTCATTCTTTGTGATTGCAGGTGATGGCGAGCAGCCGTCCACGGCGTGAGACGGCCTCCCTTTATGGGAGACCACGCCCTCCCGTTTCAGACGAGGGGTTGGGGTTAGGGTTAGGGGTAGCATCCATAGGAGGTCAGAGGAGGAGGACCAGGGTCAGCAGGAGGCAACGGACTCCTTCCCCACCACCTTCAGACGAGGTGATGGAGGAGGAGCACGTGACGGCCACGCCCGAGGACGAGGTCGAGGATGAGGACGTCCGATAGACCGAGGACGAGGCGGCCGAGGACGAGGCCGCCGAGGGCGACAGTTCCGCTACCCCGACTGTCTACCAGCGAGGTCCCGCGAGCCTCCCTCAGCCTTCGCTTCCTCGCAACCGGGCACTGATTCACCCTATGGCAAAGAGGTAAGTAACTATATATGTTATCACAACTACTTCATATGATAATGTTGGAATTCAAAAGAGGAACTGATAAATTTTCTTAATCACTTGTGCGGGGCCTGGTTGATTTTGTCGGGTACTTCTGCACGCTCCCCCGCGAGCATCCTTGGTGTTTTGTGCAGGAAATGGTACCCCGGCCTAGTGAACATGTCTGAGGGCATGCGGGAGCCGGCCTACACGTGGGACAGGTACCAGTTGGCCCCTGACGACAGGTACCGCAACAAGCAGGAGCGGGTACTGGCAGAGTTTTGGGTAAGTCTCTCTCGCACAACATTTTCATTGGGCAAGTCTTTTATTGAAATAATGAATGGATACATCGGTTTTGTATGCAGAGGTATTTCAAGCCAGAAGAAGGACTTGAGGCCTGGGCGGATCAGGCGGCTGCTGCCGCATGTAGGAAGTACGTCACCGACATGCACCACGAGGCGCGCGTGTAGGCCCACAGAGACTACTACGCCGTGGTGTTGAAGCAGTCCATCAGCAAGCCTGATGCAAGACAGGTGGAGCTGTCCTGGGCCCAGTACCTTGAGGTAGACGAAAAACATTAATAATGATTCGTTTTGAGATTAAGTCGGTTTAATTTTATCTTTTTCTATGTCAAATAATCGATGACTTGTAGGTGATTCCCTGGTGGTGCCGATGCCACTCCGTGTGCTGGGAGATGATCGTGGATAGGTGGTTGTCCAACGACTTTGCTGAGAACCACGTGAGGCAGTGGGACCAACGTCTGCTGAGGCGAGGTGCTACTCACCATCAAGGCAGCCGCAGCCTCCCCGCCTACAAACAAGCATATGTAAGTGATTTATTTTATCTTTTTTGACGCTGAGTTCTGCCTTATTTCTCACCATCTTGCCGTCTTACTCGCAGGAGGCTGCACACCCGGGCATGGAGGTCTCAGAGTTCTCTACGTGGGCTATGTCCCACATGGGCAGGGCGTCTTCCTTTGTCTCCTTCGACCCGTTTGCTCCGCGCGAGGTGTACTCTGACCCGACCGTGCACACTAAGGTCCAAGAGTACACCTCAAAGGTAAGGGAGGTCCACGGGGAAGATTACGATGTGCGCACTGAGCCCATTGATGCAGAGACCATCATGAGGCTAGGAGGAGGCAAGAAGCATGGGCGGCTGTGGATTGTAGACGGCGCCATCGACTCCACCACTGTTCCCTCTCTCGACGTGCTCCGAGCACGGAGCACAAGCTCCAGCCAGCCCATACGCCCACGGCCTATTCCGTCACTGCAGCGGGTCAACGCTCTCGAGGTACGTCCTGTTTTACTCATCGTACGTTCATCTTTGCATACCTAAGTTACATTTGCATTACTGAAAACATTAAAGTTTGTATTGCAGGCCGAGCTGCAGGCCCAGAAGCTCGTGATCGAGGCTCAGAGCGTGCAGTTGCAGGCCCAGAGGGAAGCGTTCATGGCCCAGGAGAGGAGGATGCAAGAAATGGAGGCCTTCATGCGGAGTGTCCAGCAAGGTGGTGTACCTTTGCCGTTGGCAGCTCCTCCACCGCCTACTTCTACAGCCACTCCTGTAAGTATGAAAGTTCACTCTTACTAGATGCTTCCTTGACATACAACCATGGTTGACATACAAACTTACTAGATGCTTGACATAGAAACTTACTAGATGCTTGACATAGAAACTTACTACATGCTTGCACTAGCTATGACATACAACCATGCTTGACATTCTCAATTTACTAGATGCTTGACATAGAAACTTACTAGATGCTTTCACTAGCTATGACATACACCAATGCTTCACATAGAAACTTACTAGATGAATCTCACACATGCAACCTCTTATCCTTTTTGCAGCTTCCGTCGGCGGGTTCGAATAACCCCGCTCATGCCTCACCGAATGATGGAGCCTTTGCTTCACCATCGTGTCATAGGCCGCTTTTTTTAGGAGTTGTGCTTCGTCATGTGCTTGGACTTGAGCTTCACTTGTGGTTGTGACTTGTGCTTGGACTTGATGGACCGTGGTTGTGAATTTGTGACTTGTGGTTGTGATATTTGACTTGTGGTTGCGATATGTTGTTATTTGTGTTGTGGTTGTGATATAATGTGTGAAAATGGTTTCGTTGTGATATATATGTGATTATTGTGATGTTTGTGATATATATGTGACATGTGATATATATTTGAACTGTTTATGTCATTGGAATGCAAAAAACAAAAAAAATTGCAATTTCGGTTGAATTGCCGAGTGCAATGGTCATGGCACTCGACAAAGCTGGGAAACTTTGCCGAGTGCTAGGACATTGCACTCGGCAAAGATTTTTTTTTAAAAGCAAAAAATCTTTGCCGAGTGCCAAGCTGAGGAGGCACTCGACAAAGAGCTTTTTAAAAAAATTAAAAAAATGGCTTTGCCGAGTGCGTGCCACCGTGGCACTCGGCAAAGAGTTTTTGAAAAAAAAAATGTCTTTGCCAAGTGCCCTAACTGTCGGCACTCGGCAAAGGCGCCGTCAACGGAGCAGCGCCGTTGATGGCTGCTTTTCTTTGCCGAGTGTCGCCGTTGGCACTCGGAAAAGGCTTTGCCGAGTGCCCGACAAATGGCCCTCGGCAAAGCGCCTCTTTGCCGTTAATTTTTTTCCGAGGGCGCCTCCAGTAGTGATCCTTACTACAAACTTAAAGTATTCGTGTAGGAGCACGATTAGACACCGCTAAACTAGACGTAGGGTCACGTTTTTTTTATGAAACAAGAGGGGTTTGATCCCCTACTAGAATTTATTATAAATTTAAAACTATGAGTTACAAAGCCATTCTCACAAAACAAAGAATGTCTGAAAGAAAAATAACAAAAATTACACAAAAGCATCTAGACATTTGTCTATTCTTGGATGGAAAACTGCCTTTGATGGTAGCTTAACTAGGGAAGATTCTTTCTTGAAGACATGCTTGCAGCGCACTGAATTGAGTGAGGGACACCCTTGAAAATAACATCATTACGCATCATCCAAATAGACCAACACACAGTAACAATTATTTCCACGAAGAAAGGCAGGCCGAGCTGAGCTTTGAGACTCAACAACGTAGCAAGGATCAGAATTGACAGGTGTAGATGTAGGGTACGTTATCCGAACCAGTATAAATCCTAAGTCTCTGAGTGCTAACCATCCGAGAGCATACCCATGGCTACAAATTTACTAGTTGGCGCTACGAAACGTCGACAAGGAGCCAGAGCCATTTTTGTGTACAGGAATAGAAATGCATTTTGTGGCTCCTCTCTCTGGTCAGACGAGCTAACCGTGGCAAGCAACGCCTACATGCAACTTTGAGAAGTAATTTTATCACAAAATACTAACTGCATGATACATGTAGCAAGAGTATAACTATATTTAAGGACAAATATTCTGATACCATTCACAAACCTTTTTTATTACAAAATACTTAATGTATGAGACATATTTAGCAAGAGTTTAGAATGGTTAACTTATCATGTCATTTGCAAGCATATATGCAAATTAACCCGTACATAGGCAGAGTTTAGAATGGTTGACTTATAGCTAGAATAATAATCTAAAACCGTCACTTATTTAATTATGTCTGGAGAGATTATATTACTTAGATCTTGTTTGATGCATGTGTATTCACTACAATCCACATATGTTGGAGTGGAATAGAATGAAATTTACTTTAATTTCACTCCTATTCATTTCAACATGTGTGGATTGAGATAAATATATACGCATATAAACAAGATCTTACGGAGTATTTATTTATATTGGGCATATGTGTGTAAAAGTAAAACGAGGGCAACGAGACAATGCAATAGAAATTCCGACAAGGCGACAACACAAAGACCACCGTACCCACTAATATCAGGTACTACATACTACAAGTAGCTAGCAGCAGATCATATAGAGTGCTGGTTTTGTTTTTCACTCAGCTAGCGCTATTGAGGTATTCAGGTCTGTATACTCAAGACCTAGCTAGTCATTACTCGTTTTCGCTTTCCGAGAAACGACCTTGACTAAATATATATTAAAAAATATTAATATTTATGATACATAATTAGTATCATTAGATATATATTTGAATCTAGTTTTTTTAATAAATTTATTTGGAGTGCTTGTTTAGTTCCTAAAAAGTTTCTCAAAAAATGCTACAGTAGCCATCACATCGAATCTTGCGATACGTGCATGGAGTATTAAATGTAGACGAAAAAAAACTAATTGCACAGTTTGGTTAAAAATTACGAGACAAACGTTTTGAGCCTAATTAGTCCATGATTGAACACTAATTGACAAATAAAAACGAAAGCGCTACAGTAGCCAAATTTCCAAAATTTGCGAACTAAACACGCATGAAGATAGAAATGTTACACACATTTTCTATAAATTAATAAATTAAGTTAAAGTTATCGGCACCTACAAATATTTAGGTACGGAGGTAGTATTACCGTAGAAGAAATATATATAATATAAAAAAGGATCGGAGGTTTGTTTATGCCGGCCCGGCATGCTGGATCGCTGGATCCTGCTGCTTCCTGCATGCATGCGATGCGAATTGCTGCAGCAATGCAAGTTGACGCTGATCGGGATGTAGATGTAGGCGCACATGCTGACATGCAGGGTTAGTTTCTGCTGGGGGCCTGCATGCTGCATTGGCCATTGGGTGTGACTGTGACTGTGATGCATGAGCATGAGCCGGACTATACAATAGCAGTGTCTAAAAAAATATTTTATTATTATTAGTTTACTCATATCTTACCTTCTCTTTCTTAATCCTTCTCACATTCACTTAGTGCATAGACCCACTGCTACATATGCATCCATACCCAATTTGTTGCTTGCATGAGAGACAAGCTTTCATCTCTTTCCTCCACATCAATATTTTTTTTGGCTATAAGACAATTATTGTACCTGCTCTAAACTTACAGCCGGTTTAGACACAGGAACCGAGAAACTTTGTAAGAAAGACAAGTAGACCATGTATCAATAATGAAGAGCTAACTATTATATGGGTGGTCTGAGAGAAGGATGCAAAGATCCTTATAGCCTATTATTAGCCTCGCTCTGTCCCACGCCGTCCTTGTACTAATACAATGCTTTATGATTATTGAGATATAAGGTAATTTATATGGCACCTCTATTTAGATTTGGCAAATTTTATTACAAAAGAAATCATAATTCTAGGACAAACTTTTTGATTGGGTTTAATATATGGGTAGATGGGTTGACATCGAAGAATACATTAGGGGTTCATTCATATTATTCTCATAATACCATAAATTTAGCGGAGAAGCTAGCGCCCGAACACCCGCGTTCAGACACTCGTGGCTGCACCCCGTGTCACGTGCATCTCCGTTTCCTACGGCCTCCTTCGTTTCCCACGCCCGCATCGCCCCTGATGCCTCGCCCTACCTGCACCACCCGCTCGCACATAGGGGCTGCACGCTTCCACTCTACTTGCCGCGTGCAGGCGAGGATCGCCTGCGCCCCGCTCCGTATCGCGCTCGCACCCCCGCCCGCAGATGTGCTCCATATGACTCTGGCGATCCCATTCAACGCTTGAAACATAAAAACACTTGTAACACAAAAAAAAACCTGCTACAACGTACGTCTGAATCAGATGAAACATTTGGAACAAGCACGTGCAACATCTGTGTGAAACAAATGCAACATGCATCCAGATAAAACACTTGCAACATGCATCTGAAAATGGATGAAACATTTTGACCAAACGTGTGCAACATCTGTGTGAAAACATATGCGACATCCAGATAAAACACTTGCAACATACATCTTAAAAATAGGTGAAACATTTTCGAAGAAACGCTTGTAACATACGTGTATAGCTATTGCAACATGTGCAACATCCTGATCTACTTTTTGCAACATCCATACACAACATTTGCAACATACCTATGAAACATCTTAAACACTTAAAACATATGCTTGCAACATGAGCTTCTTTCTGTCGTGGTGTCTTCAGCCAACCGCGGGAGACGATGTCCCAGCATGCGACGACCTTCACCTGGTGGCGTCGGGGTGGTGGTGGTGGCGCGGTGCACACCATGGCCACGACAGGCGAGCGCTGAGTGGGGCGCGACGGTGGATGGTCGTGGCGGCGAGGCAGAGTGGGGCGGCGTGGCAATGGATGGCCGCGCGGCGAGGTAGAATGGGCGGCTCGGCGGTGGATAACCGCGCGGCGAGGCAGAGTTGGCGGCACGGCGCATGATGGGTGCGCGCGTGGGGAGATGGTCGCGGAGGCAAGGAAGACTGGTGCGACGCGGCGTAGGATGGATGCACGCGCGAGGAGATGCCCGTAGAAGCGATGCGGTTGGATCGAGCGGATGGCCGCATGGTGCTGTGAAGCACACGATGGAGTGAGCGGAGTGGGAAGATATTTTTGAGAGAGATGATGAGATGTAGAGAGCAGACAGGCCTATTAGGCCGGTTTGCGGTAGCGCGCAGGCCCATCAAGGAGCGTCCAAACGGAGGGACACCTTGACTGAAGCGTTACTGTAAATTTAGGGTGTTCAATAAGTAAAATATTATATAATAAAAGATAGTAAGTTAGGGAAATGCAAGCTGTATCGTTCATAAAAAAACTCAAGAAGAAAACTAGGGGTTCATTTTTTTTGAATTACACAGTACAACGCAGATGCCCACAACACGCACGCACACTCACCTCTATGAACACACGTACGTAAACCCTACCCCTATGAGCACCTCCGAAGCACTGAGCCAACAGATCTCGAGATTCACAAAGTCACCACTGGCGCCTCGCTGTCGACGGTGACGTCGCCTACCACTGAAAGCATAGCACCGTTAAAATACTGGGATAAATTCAGAAAAATACGAGCACCCGTGCCAAGTCGAGGACTTAAACTCTGGTGGATAGGTTCCACCACAAGAAACCTAACCAACTGAACTATGATCGGTTCGCAAACTATGGTGTTCATTGACCCAAATACATGATCGTTTGCTAATGAAATATCTCTTAGCTATTTCATAAGCAACCCGACTGGCATCCCTATGGCCATGTTCGATTGAAACATCCACAAAATCTCTCCACATATTGTAACAATCGTCGTAAATTGGTGCTGCTGAAGTTGCCGGAAAACTCTCCTCCTTCGTTGTTTCGACCACCATCATACAATCTGCCTGAACAATGAAATGATTACTACCAATTTGTTGAGCTAGTTGCAGGCTGTCTCTTAGCGCATACGCTTCCACCATCGCTGCATCAGTAACATGGGGCAAATGGCAGCATGATGCCCCAACACATTCGGCAGTGGCATCTCTAATTACAACCCCTGTGCTTCCACTTCCCGTATCACTATCAAAACTTGCATCAACGTTGATCATCAATTTCCCCTCTGGTGGCTTGGACCATCCCTTGCGTAGCTTTGAAACATGTCCTAAATTTGTTGCAAGCGCAGCTACCGCCAGGGCCGTTCGGTGCGTTGGCCAAGGGTTTCACCATGCGCCTTCTGTCTTCTCTCCCACCATATATACCAGCTCCCAGTAAAGATTGCTTCTGCAAAGCCAACTCCACCAAAATTTGGAGCTGGATTTCCTGCAACAATACTGAACCCGACCTGTCTTCAATCAGGATTTCTTCCAGCCGGTGCCATAAGCCCAACTGACACCACACGTCGCCCTTCGCCCTTGGGCACGTGAACAACATATGCTTGATGTCCTCGCATCCCACCTCACAAACCGGGCAGCTCCCAGAATTTCCATTTGCTAGTATTGCACGGCATGGAACAATTCCGTGGAGCACTCGCCAGCCAAAGATTTTACTTTTCGTTGGTACATCCAAGCTCCATGGCACCTTCCAGACTTGGTTATTGCCAGTCCCACTCGGAAACCATGCTTGGACCATTGTACGTGGTATGCTGATCTTACCAAACAAGTTGATGTTAGATTTTTCTTTTTGAGAAGAAACCCAAGTTGTTGTTAGACATGCCGTATATGGGTCGTTAGTCGTTATAACCTGGTTACGACACAATTTGGGGGCCTGTTTGTTTTAACTCTCAGGCCCATCAGCTAGAGCTAGTAGCACTGGGTGCGCGCAGGCCCAAAACTGACTGCATTCGCGGCCCATCCACCACGGATGGAATCGGACCGGGCCGCTTTGGTTTTGTTAGATTATTGTTCTTTGTTGGGCTGGACCTTTAATTCGCAACCTCTCTCAGTCTCAAAAAAAAAAAAGATTTGTGTTTTTGCGAGTGCTGCAGTGGGTGTGTTTTGCGAGTCCCAGTGACGAGGTCAGCAGATTTCAACGTTCGTCAGTGATTAATTTTTAACAAGATTTAATTTATCCCATGGCCTGTAACTCCCCTCTATTGCTGGTTCAATTTGTGGGTGATTCTCCGAGTCCGATCCTAGATCGCGTTCCACCACATCATCACTACACCAGATTCAAACGCAGGCAGGGCCAGGGAGCGATGAACCCCGGCCGAGACCCACGTCATCCTCGACGAACTGGTTCGGCGCTTCTCTGAGCACGACGATCAGCTATTATATTGACTTGCACATCAATAATCCAAACAGCATCAAAAAATTCAGCACTATCATTTTACAATCAGTTTACCTGGCTCGAACCTACTCAATAACTGGAATATGGAATGTTCTTTTCTTTAATAAGGAAATTAATTAGGCCATCCACCAACGTAACATTGGAACATGTTTGAACCAATCAGTGTTAATCTAAAGCTAGCAAATCTGGCTAGAACTTAGACAACATTCTGCTTTGTATACTGGGGTGGAACCAACAACTTTGATTAAGGGGGTAGACAAATATGATGACACACATAAGTGTGTATCTCAACAATTTTTTCAGTGCTTTTATATGTGTAGTTAGTATTCTTACAGAAAAATAGATGAATTATCACATTTTCACAATATTATGATTAAAAAAAGGTGAATTGTCACGTTTTGTGCTGTAAATTAAAAGCATTTATAGGAATATTTAACAAACTTTCACTGTGTTAGGGGAGCGGGGCACGACTCCTGCTGGCCCCCTAGTTCCGCCATTGTTCGTATAATTCAGACACCCCCACCTCAAACAATTTATCACTGCCAATCCCGACAGGCACCTTGCTACGTGTAGTGCACGTGCAGTGAATCCCTGCTGCACAGATGCAAAATCCAAGTACCACTAGTCGTCTATCCGGATTCTTTCCTTTCAGGATCAGAGCTTGTACCCGCATATATAAGTATTCCCTCCGTATCAAATTATAAGTCATTCTGACTTTTTTAGAGAGTTAAAACAACTCAAGTTTAACCAAAATTATAAAGAGAATTATAAAATTTTATGACAACAAATAGATATGCTATGAAAATATAATTAATGAAGAATCAAATGATACTTATTTGATATCTTATGTGTTATTATTTTATTATATAAATTTGACCAAACTTGATATGCTTTGACTTTGCAAGAAAGTTGGAATGACTTATAATTTGAGACGGATGGAGTAGCATATGCTTTGACTCTTTGGGTTAGTTTTTGATGTATCATATAGATGACGGCAATTTAAAAGCAAGCATCAAATTATTTATTATAATGATAGAGATAAGTAGTTTAAAGGCATGCTTTAGGTTATTAGTAATCTAGATAATGATAGGATCATTTTGGATTATTTTTTCATAATGGAAAATAGTTGTGACTTTTTGAGATAGGCCAGATGAGATGGCTATTGTTATTAATGATGATTAAGGTGAACCAAAATGATTGTAAGGATCTTTCTTCCCATGCGAGAATTTTAAGGAATTGTCAAGCATGTCTCGGGTGGTTGTTTTCCGTTAACTTTTGGTGCTTGGGTGCAAATAGAGTTGCTTATTAAGAGTCTATTGGGAGAGTTCCCAAAGCAACTTCTAGGTTGGATCCAAAGTAACTCTACCAAACAGTATTTTGTAGAGAAATGAACCTATAATGATTCTGGCAATGATTATATGAAATGAACTAGGAGGTCAGAGCTGAAAAAAACCTAGCTTCAAGCATTATCTTCTGAGGTAAAATTATTTTCTACATAGAATTTATTTCACAAAATCACATCTAGACACATACTCAATCCATCCCAAATTGTAAGACGTTTGACTTTTTTGACACCAAGTTTGACCACTCGTCTTATTCAAAAATTTGTGTAAAATATCACTTCTTTCGTCGTGGTTTGGTTTATTAATAAAAATTCTTCAAGAATGACTTAAATTTGACTATATTTGCACAAATTTTTTGAATAAGACGAGTGGTCAAACTTGGGGTCAAAAAAGTCAAACGTCTTACAATTTTTTGAACTACTTTTCTTAGATAATTATTCTCTGAAAAAATAAAAGTAGAAGAAGCTATGCCAAATAGACTCTAATTATTATTAAAAAATAAACCAGAGTTTTTTGGTTCGGTGACATGCCGACATACAGTATTGTTCACACTTAAATTGTGGCCGGTTTTTAGAATTGGTGCATGCCAGATTTGGTCCAATCCAAGGAAAACAATACGAAACAACATGAATTGTACCGTATTGGCTTTCTAATGGGACAAGACATCCCCTACTAAATATAAAAATATATATAGGGCACATGACCGATTGATGTATCCAATTATGCACTAAATATTTTATCAATCTACCTACTTTTTACCCCTTTATTATCTTTTTCCAACCCTCTCGCTGTCCTACCAATCTCTGGAAAGGGTTTATGAACGTCCTAGGTGGCCACTTGCCGCCGATAATAGGATACCGCTGTTGTACGTCTTCCTGACAAGCCTTTTTGGGAAGCGTTCGTTGGTTTATTGGGTGAAAAACAAACATCAAATTAGCTTCGTTGACCTTACCGTTTGTGGCAGAACCACGCGAAATAACACACTTTCGGAGTCGCTCGTCTTCCACTAGACACTAAGCACCCCGAAAGTTAGCTACATCGGACAGCTCCGTCGAGCACACCCCAGGGAGAACTCGAATCAATCCACGTTTTACATCTAGAATCCAATAATGTGTACGAGCTTACAATACTTAGTCCATTTCATACAACAAGAGTTCTTGGAAATTATTTATTACAATACCAGGGTTCAGAGTGCGATAATTAAACAACGGAATAAAAATAAATATCTAGCGGAAACGATATAAGGATCCGTCTATGCCCACCAAAAGAATCCTCCACACAAGAGTTACTCCTCAAGTTGCACCTACAACAGGGTAAAATAAACCCGGAGTACACAATGTACTCGCAAGACTTACCTGACTAGTGGAAATAGTTCCTGACTCTAAGGGGTATGATAGGCAATATGGGTTTGATGTTTTATTTTTGTTTGCGAAAAGCATTACTAGAAGTGCGTCCTTAAGATCAAGTTTAATTAGCAGTCATGATTACTTCATTAGCTAACCATTCTAGGTAAGCACCTTTTCTACTTTCGAGCAAGGGTTGAGCAATCAGAACCATTTCACCATCTTTCATCTTTCAGTTCTTACTACGGTGCTAGACCATAGCCAAGTCGTACCATCTCATAGAAACAATAATTTGTGAACCAATGTATCACACCTGGGTACCCCGAAACACACGCCCCATTTGTACCCCAGGCACAAACAAGACCAACCCATTCCACTCCTGTCATGGGGTCTAGGTCCCCGTCCAAACTTGGACTCCAAGCCCCCACACTTGAGACCCGGTCTCAATATGGTGCTTAGACCTCCACTTTTTCCCGCCTCCAATCAGTCGGTCCAGAAAGAGCCGAAACCTACGACAAGAGCGTAACGAGCCTTTCCGCTCCCATAAGCAAGTATGTGCTCAGGATAATAAGTCTATAACCTGACCACCATCCACAGCAACGGACAGTCCTCAATCGACACGGACAGGGAAAACAGTGTAACCAAGCTAAGCCCCGTGGCCGCGAGACACAACTCGTCACACCCACCATAACCCATACTATATCCCTGCCCGGTCTCCATTTTCCTTTCATCATTTTTATCATGAGAGTAATTATAATAATCACCTATTGTGAGTAACGGCAGGTTACTCACGCTATCGAAAACCTAAGCATAGCAGCTACTCGAACCTGTACTAGTAGGACTCATAGGGACAGTTATATCTATGTAGGTGGTTTTCATAAGATTCCTGTAACGTAAATGCACATAACATATATATACAGTGATTATAAAAAATAAGGGGTTATGCACCGGGGCATGCCTTGGGCAGGCGCGGTGTCAGCTGAGTCAGTCGTCGGTGGCTCTAGGGCCTCCTCCTATACGAGAATCTCCTCCTCATACTCCTCGACGATCTCCTCGAACTTGCGATCGTCTGTGGTCTCTATCTCCACCAACTCGTTCTCTACATGCATGCGATGATGATGCAACACTTAGTATTTAGGCAACATCAACTCTTAAAATAAGAATACGCATACTAAGCTACTAAGCTAGCTCTAATGGCTAAGGTACTAAACTAACTACCATCTTCATCAAGCAAAGTATTGGGACGTATACTGTGGGGGATAGACCCCCAGGTACCACAAGATGTTACATGGGCCGCACCATCCGAGGTGGCCCGGCCCGTAAGATCAAGACGTGCATAGCAAGATTACAAGTTGTACTAGATATTGTGATAGTACCAAATAGGATACTTTACTTGTAACCCTCCTCCTCCAGAGTATATAAGGAGAGGCAGGGGTCCCCCTCAGGGACAGATCCATCTAGATCCATAGAGATCATATAGTATACATCTCAATACAATACACCAAAGACACAGGACGTAGGGTATTACGTTGATCAGACGGCCCGAACCTGTCTAAATCGTTGTCTCTGCGCCTTGTGTCACCATCTGGTTCCTGATCACATGCATCCTACCGATAATCTACCACCACGGGCACCCCCCTCGGTGGACTGCCGACCATATTTCGTCGACAGTGGCGCGCCAGGTAGGGGACCCCTTTAGGGGTTGTGCGCGCTGATCCTCCGGTGAACTAGATGGACCTCAAGTTCAACATAACGTTGCCCGCAAGATCGTTCTTTGGTTTTGCACGGAAACTTCTTCGTCATCATCTACGGCAATTCGGCTACCTGCAGAGCATCAGGGGCCATTACAACCGCCTTGACCTGCTCGGAAGGCACCTGGTCGAATCGTCGAGTTAGATTCCAGCGTCCAACTTCTGCTGAGTCCACACCGGCTCCGGCACGTGGGCAGTCTGCCCTGACCGGCTCTGACTCTCCGAGAGAAAGCCTACGATCACCGTGCGGGACTCGGGCACGATGGGCAGCCTGTCTGCGACACACGATCAGATCCGTGTCTCCGAGAAACTCCTGCCGATCAGATCCAATCTCATCGTCATGCCTAGGCACTTGAACGTGGTCCATTCAGGCTCATGCATGATCGACGGGCATGCAAGCAAATAAGGAAGGTGTAACGTGTACATCTATATGGAAGCCAACAACTCCGTCCGTTACGGAGTCGACTGAAACTCCAGATAGCAAGCTAGCCAAGAGTCATGCATATACGCGTATACGTCTACACAAAAGCATACATGCAAGCCATCTGATCGGGCAGAAGAGGTCAAGATGACTTGTCTGTTTGCCGAAAAAGCTAACAAGATACGTAGCATGTATACATGTATATACATCTGCACGGATGCAAGCCAATAGCAACACGCGGAGGTCTACGCAGAAGCAAATAGAGGAGTATGTGTGCATCTACAAGCCCATATATGCGTTGGGAGCGGATCCACTTGCTTGCATGTCGTGCTAAGGCATCCATCGGAGGCATCCATACAATACTAATACGTACAATGAAATACGTCCAAGTCCAAATACATGGAGCCATCCGAATCAAGTTGTTAACTGAGCCGCACGAGCTACCAAAAGAAGCGTCCGAGCCGTTTGAATTAGCCACGTCGAGACATCAAGAGAGCCGGCCAAGCCGTACGCAAGCCACGCCAAGCCGCGGAGCGAGCAGCTGAGCGAGCCACGCCGAGCTCCGACCACGTCGACCGCGACCACGTCGACTACGTCCCGAGCAGCTCCGCCAAGCTCCGACCACGTCGACCACGACCACGTCGACTACGTCCCGAGCAGCTCCGCCGAGCTCCGACCACGTTGACCGCGACCACGTTGACCTCGTCCCGAGCAGCTCCGCCGAGCTCCGACCACGTCGACCATGGACCACGTCGACCACGTCCCGAGCAGCTCCACCGAGCTCCGACCACGTCGACCAAAGACCACGCAAGTTCGTTAAGGACAGTAACGATCCTTCGGCTTGCATGCAAGCATGCCCATGCGTGGGTCACGTATATCAATATGGAACAAGCTAAGTCATGTTTCCTATTTCAATTAACTATTCTATGACATATATATTGGGTATATCTACATCTACGTAACTATTTTTGGCAGGTGCTAGAACTCCGACCGGGCGTATCTAGCAGCAAGCAGCCAAACGACGGCAAGCCAGCAAGGAGGTCATGCAAAGCTAGCTGGTCGGCCGTACGGATCAGTTTGCACATATGCATGATTGTTCGGAAATTAATACGTACATGGTTATGTACCATTGTATCAACCAACATCAAGCAAGTGGCTGATCCATGGCGAACCAGATGGCGTACCTCAAGACCAACGTCGTTTGCGGCAACTCATCTTGCTGCGACGGCCTCCTTCAACAACATCTACGACAAATTGGCGGCGGCGTTCAACATCGTGCGCGGCTCCCGTCATCAAATCCATCCACAAGTCGGAGCTTGACTGGTGGTCGATGAATTCATCGCCTGATTGCGAACGTGAGAATCGATCTACAGCACCATGCAAGACGACGTCAGCATGCAAAGATCATGCGCGATCTACTACATGCAAGATGATAATCGGAACGGGTCTCCATCGTCGACTTGACGGATCTCCATCATCGACTAGCACGACGCTGCACTCGTTGCCTCCCTGGCTACACTCTCCAACAGCCTGGCCCATCGCCGCAAGTCCAGATTGGATCAGAAGCTCGATACCTGTCTCGGCGATACGCCTAGTCGGAGCCAACGCTCAAGAGCTGAGATCAGCACCGCGGGCACACGTACATGCAAGCCAACTACGAATGTCTAGGATACTTGCTCGTGCATGTGCACGCATGTATCTATCGTGCTCCAGGCACAGCTCGCGTTGAGCCATCAAGGGAGAAAGCGAGCTGTTAAGCTATCTAGCGAGTCACGACGAGCGGCGCGCTGCGTCGAGCCGTTGAGCGAGCCGCGCCCGAGCCACAAGCGAGCCACCACGTCAAGCCATCTCTCGAACATCGCAACACGCCGACTACATCCACCGGTCGTCAATAAAGCTAAGTATTATTTTTAATTGAAAATTTCTTCGATCATCGTACACCTCCTCGCCGACCACCCTAAGGGTGCGCTCCACGTCGAATTTTCTCCATACATACAATCCAAAACATGTATAAGTTTTTACAACAGTTCGCCGATACGTTTTCCTTCCTGCTTGAGAATCCCAGAGCCTGCACTGTCTCTGGCTCCACCCCACGCGATGCATGAGAGTCCGCCCTCTGCGCTTCGGGGTGGTCGGCGATCGCTCCCCAACAACACCGGCACTCTCTGGCGCAAGGCGTTCCGTTCCTCGCGCTACGAGATGTTGGTCAGCCCAGGTGGGCGCATTCTCCGGACAAGTTAATACATCGCGCCACGCCGCTACATAACAAAAAGGGCTAAAACAGCTAATGTTATTTTTCGAATATTACACCAAGTATAATTCATCGCCAACCGAACACCAAGTGTTTACTTCACCTCCTACAGAGAGATCAATATATTTCGTACATCATCATGTACTACCGCTTTCCGTGTTTATTTTTCAGGAACACAGTTCGGTCAGCGAGCTCATGCTTCAGGGTTCGCCAAGACTACTACGGTGCTCGAGGACTCTGGCCAGACCACGCTCGTGC
Organism: Miscanthus lutarioriparius; assembly: GCA_904845875.1. NCBI lineage: Eukaryota > Viridiplantae > Streptophyta > Magnoliopsida > Poales > Poaceae > Miscanthus > Miscanthus lutarioriparius. Next base: position 2,391,592 of record CAJGYO010000016.1, on the reverse strand, counting down.
TCGGGGACTCTGGCCAGACCACGCTCGTGCTCGAGGACTCTGGCCAGACCACGCTCGTGCTCGGGGACTCTGGCTAGACCACGCTTGTGCTCGGGGACTCGCCAGACCACTCTCCGACCACGGCTCGGGGACTTCATCGCTCGCTCCTCGACCTGTGCTCGGGGACTGCCTCGACCACTCTCCGACCACGGCTCGGGGACTTTGCGTCTCGACTACATGCGACTGGCGACTCGCATACGGTTGGAGTATTTTTTCTCACTTAGACCTTGCTTCAAGGCTCGTACCTCGCCTTCCAGCAAGCTCGGGGACTACATCGGTACGATGCACCTGCCGATGCATCTCGTATCGCTTGCACGACGATTGGATTCTCAACTTAACTGGGAATTCTTTTTAGACCCTGGCACCACGTGCCTACGTCACCTACTACCAGGCTCGGGGACTAAGTGGGCACACTTCACCTTGCGGTGAATGTGTTTGTTTTTCGACCCCTACGCCTCTGATGATCGAGGATGCTACGCTTCAAGACGCACTTACATTTCTTTTCAGAAATACAAGTGGGCACACTTCTCAGGACAGAAATCTTTTTCTTTTTTCTTAAGAGCACCATACATTCTTCGGACAACCTACTTCTCCGGTGATGACGGTGGTCGGAGACGTCAAGGACTCAAGCCTCACTGTATCGGAGAAGGTTGAAATGGCGTGTCGCATCAGAATACATGGCGCTCGGGGACTAGCTGTGGGGGATAGACCCCCAGGTACCACAAGATGTTACATGGGCCGCACCATCCGAGGTGGCCCGGCCCGTAAGATCAAGACGTGCATAGCAAGATTACAAGTTGTACTAGATATTGTGATAGTACCAAATAGGATACTTTACTTGTAACCCTCCTCCTCCAGAGTATATAAGGAGAGGCAGGGGTCCCCCTCAGGGACAGATCCATCTAGATCCATAGAGATCATATAGTATACATCTCAATACAATACACCAAAGACACAGGACGTAGGGTATTACGTTGATCAGACGGCCCGAACCTGTCTAAATCGTTGTCTCTGCGCCTTGTGTCACCATCTGGTTCCTGATCACATGCATCCTACCGATAATCTACCACCACGGGCACCCCCCTCGGTGGACTGCCGACCATATTTCGTCGACATATACTGACCGACGGAACAGCGCCTGGTCAGACAGGACGTGGCCTAGGTATGGCCCACCACTACTGCACGCCGGGTGCAGGCACCAAAGCGCCACCACTCACAGGCGGCCCTCTGCCTTCCCAGGCTGTACTTGAAAAAACCCAAACAACGGGATCTCCGCCAGGAGAGACCATCGGACTTCCTAAGTCGATCAAACGGCTCAGGAAAACGTCGAGAGATAGGTAAGGAGCAAAGGGACACCCCATGAAGGTCATGCTGGCTCCATCACGAACGACAAGCATGGGTCCCGATCGGACATTTCTGATTGGAGCTCTTCAAACCTCGTCACTCGAGTCATCAAGGTAACCTTAGCAACCCCACTATTTCTTTATAATCATTCATACATCCATACACGCATTCATTCCATACGCCCGTGTTCCCCCGGACGATTCGGGCCCTAAATCACCCTGGGGCTCGAGAACTAAGGCATCGCACATGCGGCGAAATGCATCACAACGCTCTGTGTTGCGTCACGAAGCGGCAGTTGCCTCATTCAACATGAGCAACGATCGACCAGGGTTCGAAGGCCGGCCCACGAAGGGCTCGAGTCCACCTCGCCTCAAACAGAGCCAGGGGAGAAAACGTAGATGAACCCCGTGTGGCCCTAGCCCAGTTTGCCCTAAAGCGGACAGGGTCATCTCAACCTTCTCGTTCGATCCTAAGCCTCTGCCAAACCCATAGAATCTCCATCGAAGGGGTGGCCAGCGGGCCACCCCGGTCGGTCTCCGGAATGACCTAGGCATCTATCGGGTTGCAGGTAAAGGAGCAGTGGAATGTCACAAGAGGGCTATGCCGACCCCATCACGAATGACGGACCCGGATTCCACTCGATCATACCCATTAGCGAGCTCACCGAGCGCGTCACTCGAGCCCAAGCAATCGAGGCAAGCGACAAAGCTCGGCCCCTCTGGATGCGAGAAACCGAGGACGAGGTAATGCACACAACTCAAACCAACCCCTACCAAAGCCTAACGGGGCTCGGGGACTCAAGACACCCAAAAATGTCTGGGTCTGTGACCCCAAACTCGCCCCATCCCTCGGCTATGCTTCGACTGCACACCAAATGCCTAGGTCTGCAACCCTGAACTCGACCCATCTCTCGGCTATGCTTCGACTGCACACCAAATGCCTAGGTCTGTGACCCCAAACTCGCCTCATCCCTCGGCTACGCCTCAACTGCACACCAAACGCTTGGGTCTGCGACCTCGAACTCGCCCCATCAGGATCCACGAGTCTGACTCGCCCGATCCCACGGTGCGCACCGATGCCTGGATCCACGAGCTCTGTCTCGTCTGATCCCTAAACTAACTACCTCGATCCCATGGCGCGCACCGACACCAAGACCCACGAGCTTTGTCTCGCCCGATCCCTAAAACTAACTGCCTCGGCTGTGCAATGACGCCTTGGTTGACAACTCCGTCTCGACAAAAATACACGCACTCACGCCCGCTAGACAGAACCCCTTAGACGATTCGTCCCGAATCGCTCGAGGGCTCGGGGGCTACACCCACGGGTGCGCTCACGCGCACCCACTGACAAAATGAAAACCTCCCCCGCTGGCAACACGAAAACCCCCCTAGATGATTCTGCCCGAATCGCCCGGGGGCTCGAGGGCTACACCCACGGGTGCGCTCGCGCGCACCCGTCATCAAGACAAAAATCCCCTAGACGATTCCACCCGAATCATCCGGGGGCTCGGCGGCTCCTGTTGGGTTCATAAACTAGGGTCCCTCACAGACTGGCTTCTCAACAAAGGCTCGGCCCAAGCAGACAACGCGCAAACTCATGGGCCGGCCCAAGTACCTAAATGATAGGCCAGAAAGGCAATTCAATCACCGACCGAAAGGCCTGGCCGAGGAGGAACGACGCCCGCTTCTTACTCCGTCCCGCCTCTCCGACCGGAGTGCTCGCTTCGGTCTCCAGCCCGCCTCCCGACGGCCTCTCCGACCGGAAAGCCTGGCCAAACACCACTTCTGACTCCGACCCGTGTCTCCGACCGGGGATGCGCCAAACCCCTGCTCACTACTCTTCTCCGACTGGCGCGATCAGAGCCGACTGGGACCGACCGACCGAGGACGCCCGCTCGATAAGGACCAGGAGATAGACTGAGAAAGTAAGGTAGTGCACTCAAGTCAAACCACAATATCGAGGACTGTACCCTGTACACCTATAGGACAGTACCCTGCAACCTCCCTGACATGATAGAACGTGAGCAGTGTTGTAGGCACTGACATTTTCCCCTACAGTATTGTGGGCGCCATTAACTCCCATACGGTAAGGCTCCCCCACATGCCTCTAGGCATCGACAGTGTTGTGGGCGCCGACATTTACCGTACCAGGTGAACATGGTCAAACCCCTCACATGCCTCCAGGTATCAACAGTATGGCAGGCGCCGACGTCTGCCATACCCGAAGAAGACAACACAACCTCCCACGTGCATCTGACATTAAACAGTATTATGGGCGCCTACCATCATCTTGTACCCACCGGCGTGGGCAACAAGGCTTAATAGCATACGTACTCTCTTCCTCTCACTTGTAAGGCCACCCCCTTCATCTATAAAAGGGGATGCGCTCTCTTCCAACAGATAGAGGCATTCAGATCGATCAAGTTCACTAGCACACAACAACTGAACCACCAGGTTGAAACCACGAGCATATGCTCGAACACTTAGCTCATAGCGGAGCTTCCGTCACTCTTGGCCCTTCTGACCAGAGTCCGACCGGACCTCTTGTACCCCCACCTTTCTCCTTCTCGTTTGTAACCCCACTGCAAACTTCGAGCACCTGGGCTCAGGAATAAAGTCATCGATCGACCCAAACTGGATGTAGGGCATGTTGCCTGAACCAGTATAAACCCTATGTCATTAAGTGCTAGGTCACCTCCAATCAAACGTACGGTAAAACTACAAATATTTACGTGTTGGTCACTTTCTGCACCGACACATTTGCTCTGGGTGCTCGGGGACTTCATCTTGGGGACCAGCCTAGTTTTAGGTGTTTCTTGTGTTTTTTCTAGCTGTCCCACCCCAGCACCCTGAGCACTGGCATCGTGGCACTGGACTCAATGTCCTGCTGAGTATCGCCGATGTCGACTGGGTAAAGTTCCTCGGTCGACGCTTCCCTGCAACATGATGTCGTATCATCAATACTTCAACTTTGGTTTTGCTTGGACTAAGTCTGGGGCAGAAACACTTACTTATTGGACTACCTACGTACATCTCTGAATGGTCGGGGCTTGTTGGAACTTCCCTGCCCTTCAATTGATGGCATGAATCTTGAAAACACCGGAGGCGGCCGGTTCACCTCCGGCGTGTCGGCGCAAAAACGTGTCAATGAGCCGAGCACACAGCAAGCCGGAAGGATCTGCTTGATGGAGCAAGGCTGAAGATCCGCTTGGCTTCAACATAGGACCAGTCGACCCTGTGAATTCCTCTCGAGTGCAAGCCAGTCAATTTGACCTACAATTGACAAGGAGAGAAAGTTTCTCAGTAATTTAAGGTGGAACATGCTGGTCTTGCCTAGATAGTTCCAAGTGTGCCACTTCATGAGTAGCCAGTGTTAGCCCACTAGATCTCTAGCATGGAGATATCCGACCACTCACTAATGTTGCCGAGCACACACTAGTGATGCCGAGCACGAACTATCATTGTCCTACCTCTAGTCATAGTGTGTGGTTGAACAACGCTAGTTGTGGTCGGCAATGCTGGTGAGTGGTTGACTCACCCATGCCGGTGATTTAGTGGACTAACAGCCAGACGGAAAAGTTGATCGAATAGACGATACGAGAAGAACATCAGCTGTTAAGGACCGTAACACTCGCGGGTTGTGATTGATTTTATAATGACGACTGCGATATATCCGATTTTAATGATTCTTTCCCTTAAGCTATTAACATCATTGGCTAAATCAGATTTGATCAATACGTAGTGTAGAGCCAATGAATTTAGTGAAAGAAAAAGGATATGCCACGCACACAATCGACTGTTTGATATAGACAGACCCACGAACCGTCTAGATCTAATCCATTACCGTCAACAGTGAGGTTCGACCGAATCGATGTAGCGATGATGATGATGATAGTCTAGAATCAGAAACAACCCATAGAACTGACCATACTTCAACAGGTTCGTGAAAGCGTGTCATATCTGTGAAAGCGCAGGCAAATCGGCTAAAAGAGCCGATTCGGGTAGAAAAAGGATCATAGCATGTGAACAATCGACTATTCAATAACAACAAACCTATGAACTCCTCAAATCTAACCCATCATCTTTAACAGTGGGGTTCGACCGGATCGATGGCAGTCATAATAAAGATAACAGATTAAATATTTAAAGAAAACAGATCTACTCATATTTAACAGGATCATGAAAACACACTATGAGCATTAAAGTGTAGGCGATCAGCTATTTAGCTGATGCAGGCATAGCAAATGGCCAAGGTCATGCCTGGTCGAAAGCATGTCTACCAACTAGCATCCTCCAATCTAGAGTGCCATCAGTGGGGATCGACCAGATCATTATAGCCATAATAGCAATCTATAGACCGAATTTAACTAGCCAGTAAAACCTCCTCAAGATCAGACATACCTTAACCGCGTACTATGCATGATCAAGATCGAAGTAGGACAGCCGATGAAACGTAACCCGTCGTTTAAAATAAGAATCATCGCAATGTGGCAAAATAAACGAGGGACTAAAAGGATATGAGGCCGATCTAGTTCGATCTTGATCGGGCAGGTTGATGTTGCTGAAAAAACTAGTGACAGTAAAAGCATCAGCAAGATCGGTAACTTAATGAATCTACCCGAAGGACGCCACCCTTAGGTAGAGCCGATAACTTGACCTTGATCTAATTCGAGCAGTGGAGGTCAAACCTAACCGATGCAGCCATACTTGAACTAGATAAAGATCGATAACTAGCTTAGACTAGAGCTAGTAGTGGAGGTCAAACTTAACAGATGCAGCCTTACAAACCAAAGTATAAGCCACGACGGTACTTACGGACAAGCCGGAGGTCGGCCGGACCGATGCAGCCCTGCTTGTTGAAGAACTCGCTGAGGTCTACACTACTCCTACTCCTAAGGGTTGGCACGGAGCCGAAAAAAGTAATTTTTATTGATTGATTGGATGTCTTTTTACAATAGCCGGGGTCCAATATTTATACCCGGAACCTAGGCATGAATCTTACTCAAGTACGACTCGTTACAATCTTCGGTGTAAGAGAAAACATTCCTAATTCAAGATAACTTGGACCCTAATCTTTCCCTTTTTGTAGAGTCTGACATGTCTTTCTCGACGCCAACCGTAGCTTATTTACGTTATCTGCTGATATTGCCCAAAGAAAGCCGATCTCAGTGCCGCATCCGAATCAGCTGATGTCGATCCTTATGCAATCGATTTCTTTATGACACAATCTTGGAAGCTCTGAGTTCCTGCGTCCTTCTTCCCAAATTTTGGTGTAAACATGGTGCTTCTGACCTCATCACGGTGGCCCTCCCGGCCGAAGCCTCTCGTCTAGGCTCAGGGACTTCACCCTGAGTGGATCTCTGGTCGGCTACGTCTTGCACTGGCCGGTCGGAGGCTCTAGTAGTCGATGTTGGAGCGGCCATCCACATAGCTCATTGTTGCAGCGTCTTGCCTGTGTCCTCATCATCATCCGACCAGTCCGCGACGACTTGTCGGCGTGCCAAAGGCACTCTAATCGAGATTCCACCACTCTTGCATGGTGGTGAAGTGTTTGTATTCTTCTTCTTCTTCACCGACTCTTTTTAGGCTGGTTGTTTCCCGTGCGGTGGTTCCCGAATGCCTAGGAGGTTTCTCCACCACGTCCTCGGATGAGGACGACGAGCTGCTCTCCGATGATGGATCAGCCGGAGGTTAGGTTGCACGGGCATGTCCCATCCAGCACGTCGGAGACATACTTAAAGGTCCTAATGGCTAGAGGGGGGTGAATAGCCTATTAAAAATTTCTATAACAACACTTAGAAACTATAGGATGAGGATCACACATGCCACGAGCAATTTACTAGAGTACCTTTTGGCTCTCCGCCGGGGAAAGGTCAAGAACCCCTCACAATCTCAACGATCGGAGCAAGAGACAATCACCAACCTCCGCTCGACGATCCTTGCTGCTCCAAGCCATCTAGGTGGTGGCAACCACCAAGAGTAACAAGCGAATCCCGCAGTGAAACACGAACACCAAGTGCCTCTAGATGCAAACACTCAAGCAATGCACTTGGATTCTCTCCCAGTCTCACAAAGATAATGAATCAATGATGGAGATGAGTGGGAGGGCTTTGGCTAAACTCACAAGGTTGCTATGTTAATGCAAATGGCCAAGAGGGTAAGCTAGAGCCGGCCAAATGATATTTATAGACACCCCTAAACAATAGAGCCGTTGGCTTAATTATTGGGCTGACTACGGGACAACCGGACGCCCTGGTCGTGTGCACCGGACGTGCCCGGTCGTTGCGTCCAGTTGCAGCTGGACCGTCAAATGGCTATCTCTGTGCACAGTAATACTACGTGATCAGACGCGCTGTTAGAAAATGACTGGACCCGGGAGATGTAGCGTCCGGTTGAGTCTAGAGAGCTCCCAGAGCCGCTCTGGGCCGACCGGACGCGTCCGATCACACCGGACTGGACGCTCCCAGCATCTAATGAATTATTGCGCTGAAAACCCGAGACTTACTGGTTCACACCGGATGCGTCCGGTGTGGCGACCGGATGCGTCCGGTGTAGCGACCTTGGGCTATATCACTTTGACCTGATGTTGAACAGTAACTCGCCAGCGTCCGGTCACTCCACTGAGCCAGAGTCCGATCACTTTCACTTAGTCGCTCACCTCAGGTCCAAATATCGGATGCGTCCGGTCACCACACCAGACATGTCTGATCACTTCTGTCAGACTACCCCAAGACTGGATAAAATACTGGACGCGTCCGGTCCCAATATCGGACGTGTCCGATCACTCTGTGGCTAGCGCGACTAACTACTTATCAACTCTATCTTCTTTACCCTTGCTCAAATGTGCCAACCACCAAGTGTATCACCTTGTGCACATGTGTTAGCATATTTTGACAAATGTTTTCAAGGGTGTTAGCACTCCACTAGATCCTAAATGCATATGCAATGAGTTAGAGCATCTAGTGGCACTTTGATAACCGTATTTTGATATGAGTTTCACCCCTCTTAATAGGACGGCTATCGATCCTAAATGTGATCATACTCACTAAGTGTCTTGATCACCAAAACGAAAAAACTTCTATCAAGTTTCACCTTTGCCTTGAGCTTTTTATTTTTCTCTTTCTTCTTTTCCAAGTCCAAGCATTTAATCATCACCATTCCATCACCATCATCATGATTTTCACCATTGCTTTATCACTTGGAGTAGTGCTACCTATCTCATAATCACTTTGATAAACTAGGTTAGCACTTCGGGTTTCATCAATTCACCAAAACCAAACTAAAGCTTTCACATACACAGCATAATCCTGTCCACAAGTTTTCAAAAAGACGTTTCAACATCAACAAGTTTTGACATTACAAGGACTCCAACCGGTACACTCTTACCAGTGGTGGTGGACTCATGATGTTGTATGCCTTTTGCTGCCCTGTGGTGCTCAGTTTGGTGTTACTTGAAAAGAGCTCCAGGAGGCGAACATAGGCGTCGTCCTTATTTATCTTCTCGGGGGCTTCCCAAGCGGTATCTTCATCACCTGCGCATTCATACGCGGGGTGGACTATTTCCTTGCTCAGCTAGATCTGGTGTAAGATGAAGTTGATGGCTACACCAACTCCGTTAAGATTGCTACGCATCTGACCTAGAATCTGCAGAAGCCCATCGACCTGGGTCATCTCCGAACTGTTTGGTCTTGCTGACCATTTTGCGCTTGGCACTGCTAAGTGGTCTATGTCGACCGACAGGCTAAGTTCAGCATTTTGGATATAGAACCAATTAGCATTCCACCCCTGCAACGACGTGTTAAGAGGCACTTGTATGTATTCCTTCATCATGTCGTCCCTCAACAGCAGATAAACTCCATCAACCACTTTTGGGGACCTAGATCCAAGGAAAGGTTTGAGGCAGAAAAAATAGTGAAGGAGGTTGAAGTGTGGAGCGATTCTGATGAATGCTTCGCACAGATTGACGAAGAGGGAGATATGAAGAATACTGTTGGGATGGATATGGCAAAGGTTAACACCATAGTAGCCAAGAAGTTTCCGTAGCAAAGGATGCGTAGGAATCCCAAATCCACGAATGAAATAAGCCTCGAATACAACAAGTTCATTGGTGTCAGGGGTCGAGAATGGTTCACCTGCAACGGGGCGCCATCCTACAGTTTCTTGATCTTGAAGGATGCTTTTGAACACCATTCCTTCTAGGGTCTCCTGGGTGATGGTAGATCTGACCCATTTCTGGTCACTGCGGACCTCGCCGGTACTCTCCGCCACCTCCCTCCCTGATTTTTTTGAGCTCGAGCGGCTACATTTCTTCCCACCCTTTGCCATGGATCGGATCTGATTCGATTTGGCTACGCTCAGATTTGGTTGCGGAAATGCCACGGTTGCGACTGTAGCAGGGTGTGAGAAGGCAAAGTGCCGAGTATTCTGTGGTTGCGAGGAAGAAAATGCACTAGTGCCGAATGAGGGGAGTGCGACGTGGTGGGCGGATTCGTATGGTTCGACCCCGACCCTTCATCTTCAGGGTTTTTGGGAAACAGTGTTGACTATGCCCCTTCGACGTCTCCATCAATGGTTATTGGGCCGGTTTAATGGGCCTCCGGGCATACTGAATGGCTGAGCCTGCTTCGTCAGTTTACCTGTCTAAATTTCATCACGGTCAAGTGCTAAGCACTCTCTAATTTTGCCACGGTATAGTGCTAAGTAGTCTCCAATGTTCTCCATGGTATAGTGCTAAGCACTCTTCAAATTTTGCCACGGTCAAGTGCTAAGCACTCTTCAATTTCACCACGGTATAGTGCTAAGCACTCTCTAATGTTCTCCACGGTATAGTGCTAAGCACTCTCCAATGTTCTCCACGGTATAGTGCTAAGCACTCTCCAAATTTCACCACGGTATAGTGCTAAGCACTCTCCAATTTTTTCAAATTTTTCTCTATTTTTAAGTGCTCAGCACTCTCTATTTTTTCTCCAATTTTAAGTGCTCAGCACTCTCCAAATTTTACTCCAATGTCGAGTGCTAAGCACGGGGATTTCGTCATTTTCACTTGTTTCTTTGATCCTGCTACAAGATGCTGCTCTATCTTATAGCAGGCTTGAGGACTAAGTGTGTACACTTCACCTAGCAGTGAGTGTACTATTTTTCCTCTTACTGGTCTTCAGCTAAGTTGGGGGCTGGCTGTGTGCTCGGCTAAGCTAGGACTCAGTTATTCTGATTAACTGATAGTTGTACTTGACAACAGGTGCATTCTTCACCTACTGTCAGGCTCAGAGACTACAATGTATACATTGCACCTTGCGGCGCATGTATCAATACTAACATCCTCTTTGACAAAGTGATGGATGATGATCATCTGACTTCGCCAACGAAGCCTAAATGTGTACACTTCACCTAAGGTGGAGAATTTTTTTAAATTTTAAACTTGAGCTCCTTACATCCTTCTAGCATGCCTTACTTGAGGATGTTCAAGGCCTGTTGACCAGTTAAACTGGTGGCACTTTATTTTGTTGGTTGGATTACCAGTTAAACTGGTCGGCACTTCATTTTGTTGATTGATTTACCAGTTAAACTGGTCGGATTGCTAGATTAACTGTCTGACTCCAAGTTAAACTACTTGGACTTGCTCAAGAAGGCGTTGCTCAGCGAATACAAGGCACTCGGGGACTAGCTGTGGGGGGTATAACCCTAGGTACCCACGGCATTGGACATGGCCCGCACCACCAGGGGAGGTCCAGCCCATAAGATCAAGGCCTACGGTGTTCGGCTCTAGTCGGCGTGCACCGCAAGACAATCAGAAGACATTTTGGCATAAAGGAAGATCTTTTCGGATATGATAGATATCGTATTCCTTGTAAATACTTATCATATAGCCGAATAGATCTAGGCCTAAACCGACTTGTAACCCTACCCCCAGACTATATAAGGCGGGTAGAGACCCCATCGAATTCATCTCATATTCAATACAATCCACAAAAGACATAGGATGTAGGGTATTACGTCGATCAGACGGCCTGAACCTGTCTAAATCGCTTGTCTATGCACTTGTGTCACCATCTGGCTCCTATTACGTGCACCACCACCAACTTATCTACTACTGTGGGCATACCCCTCGGTAGACTGCCAACCATATTTCGTCGGTAGCCGTAGATGGGCGAAATTGATTAGAGATGACCTCTCACTGTCTAACGTGCTGGCGCGGCTCCGATGGCGGCAGCAGAGGGAAGAGAGGGACGGGTTCGAGCTTTGGCCGTCCTCACCTTGGCAGCTAGTGGTCGGCTAGACTCGTGACCGTGCCTGTGCACTCGCTACGCGACACGTGACCAGACCACATGCGCGCATGGGGAGGCAAGTGGGGCACGGCCTACGCGGCCACAGCGCTATTAAGGCGAGGCGACGACGTGAGCGCAGCCGGGACAGCCCACGTGCCCACGGTGGCAGACCGAGCGGCAGCAGCGTAGCATGGTGTTGCGGTGGCATCGGTAGCGACAACGCGAGGCAGGGCAGCAGTGAGCGGACGCGACGATGAGGTGATGGCGCCGGCAGTGGCTTCGTCGCGGCGCGGGGCGGGGCAGGCGGCAGCAGCAGCTCCGCGCGGAGGTGCCAGCGGCGGTCGGGCCACAGCCAGGCCAGAGGCAGCCACGGCTGGCCACGCGCGACCTGTGTGGTGACGCCGAGCGCCCAAGCTTGGTGACCGCGTCCACCCGGCGAGCCAGCCCGAGAACGTGTCGTGCACGCATTTTAAAACACCCATAACAACTAAAACGGCTGCTTTATGAAGCAAACCATCTTCATCATGCTCAAGATGGCATGTGAGGCTACCAACCCGACCTAAAACATGACACCACCTCGTAACTCGATTTCACAAAATAAATCGCCAAACATTACATCGTCTTGCTGTTTATAAACTCGAAAATATTCTAAGTCTTTGAGTTGAATTTGATTCCAAGTTGTATTTCTAGGCTATTAGAAATGTTGGCTAGCAATGTTATTTTTCCACGGCAAGTATTTCATTATCATCTAGAAAGTTCATATTCCAAACTTTATTTAAGTGCTACATATATGTTCTATAGTTTTTTTTTCAATAAAAATGAGTTTTAAACCCTACTCGATACATATGAGTTATGGAATAGCTTCTCATTTAACATTTTTATTGATCATCTTAAGTTACAAAAATATTTTCTAAATATTCCATCACATGCATTATCACGTAAACATGATGCTCATGACATGATTTAATAATTTATTTAGGAGTAGCATCGAGGGTGTTACACCGTTTAGACCTCTCCTCGCTGCGTACTAAGCTGTGTGCAGTCTCTCGACGATCTAGCCCCTACCGCTATGTGATTTGAATCGGCTTCAAGAGGTACTTATTCCTCTTAGCAAGGCTGACGCCGCCATGCACATCAGATTTGCATTGTGCAATGTTGATGACGTCATGTACCATTAAAACTGGGTGCATTGTCTACGGCGTCTCGTCCGGCGGAGGCCAATGAAACCCAACGGAAGGAACCAACCAAAACTAGGTTTGTAATAATGGGCCCGGTCGTACAGGGCTGACTAGTACATATGTACAAATGGCCCACAAATATGTACATTTTATTTTTGGGATAAACATTGAATGCAAAGCTAAGTCATCCTAACTTTCAAACACAAAGTCAAAAGTAGCTAAATCCATGGGTAAAACTAAAACCTCAGGCCAAGTGCAAAGTCAAAAAGGTTCTTCTTAAAAAAAACAAGGTTCCAGCTATTTCGAAAAGCAAAAAGAAAAGAAAAGGTGTTCCTCGGAAAAGGTTTCTTACAAAATGCAAGCTTTAGAGGATACCAGTATACCACATACCAGCAATCCTTTTCTTTTTCATTTTTGTCAGTTACTTGAAGCCTCTGAAACAAATTAAAGCCCCGTCAGGTAGATCTGTGGAGGACTCTTGTTTCGGCTTCTTTGTGCACTGTAGCGAAAATCGTTTTCTATCTTTTATCTTAAAATAAATTAGGAGCCCACGAAACCATTATATTTTGCTTCATCAGGTCCGGCGCCTCCATGAACAAGGAGCCAGACAAGATCTGATTTTTTTTTTTGCAAAGGCTAGATGATTTTCTATCTCATTCGCTTCGCTGAAAAAACAAACCGAAACACTGTTCTGGCTGATTTGTTGTGAGAGAAAAATACTATTCCGACTAAAAAAACAAGCTGAAAAAGACGGATCATAGCAGAAACGAAAAGTGCCGATGTGTGTAACAAGTATAAGCTGGCAAGATATTATTTAAAAAAAACAGTTGAACTAGTGTCATCCCGCGATTGCATCCTTGTCATGGCAATCGCTCAAAGGACACACATTTATCGCTGCCAATCCCGGCAGGCACCTCTCCCTACGTGTTGTGCAGTTGCAGTGAATCTCTGCTGCACGGATGCATGGGAAATTCAAGAACTACCGCTAGTCTATCTGAAGCCTGTACAGACAAGTAGATGAGATATAAAGAATTGTTTGGAGATCGATGCATGGTGGCCTACGGCTCTGCTCTGCGGCGGCCACGCGCCATGGGCGACGGCGACTCGCTGGCGCTGTTGGTGCCGGATCCGGAGGAGCCGCCGTGCCTGGAGACTGCGAAGACGAGGTCCTTGACGCCGTCGCCGGAGGCGCGGATGTGCTTGAGGATCTTGCCGAACTTGGCCTTGGGCCGCTGCGTGACGGCGATGGACACATCGTTGGGGAACAGGTCCTTGCGCACGAACGCACGGTACACGGTGGTCACCAGCACGCCGGCGACGGTGACGGTCGCCACCCCGGACAGCCCCACGGCCAGCGCCCGGGTGAGCACGTTGGTCACCGCCGACGCGTACACCGCCGTCGCGATGGCCACGCTCGTCATCGGGAACGTGTACGCCCACCACGCCAGCGAGAAGCGGACGCCACGGAACAGGTTGATACGCACCACCTGTATACGTACGTATATACATGGTCAGTAAGTGCATGTTGTATATATATACATCACGTGTGTCAAGAAGAGAACAAAGACGATAGATGTACACGTACCAGTGACATGTAGAGGAAGAGGGAGGTGAAGTAGAGGATCTTGGCGGCGTAGTTGAAGTCGCCGCAGAGCCTCGCCCAGCCGACGGAGGCGACGCTGGGCGCAGCGATGAAGAGGAAGAAGACCGGGTGGAGCTCCTTGGGGAGCTGCGCATTGGTGGGCAGCCGCTGGTAGAGCGTCACGAACAGCACCAGGTAGTGCACCACCCCGACGGCGAAGAAGAAGATGGGCACCTCGCGGAGCCCCATCTTGGCGCCCAGCAGCGCGCCGACGAAGTTGCCGACGACGGCGAGGTGGTTGGTCGGGGTGGCCACCTTAGACAGCCGGCGGTCGCCGCCGGACATCCACTGCCCGTAGATCATGAGGTCGAGGAAAAGGATGGGCGCCATGAGGATGTACCACACCACGTGGTGGACGTCCGCCACCGGGCCCGGCAGGCCCTTGACGAGGAAGAGGCAGGCGATCCACGGCGCGAAGAAGAAGTTGACGCGGATCGGGTGGTGGAACTCGCGCCGCACCGCCTCGAAGTAGAAGACGACCTTGAGGAGGTAGATGAAGGAGACGAGCGCCATGAGCGACACGGAGACCCACCAGAGCGCGTGGTTCACGGCGGGGCTCACGTGCAGGAACGCCGTCGACGGCTCCGACTGCAGCGTCTTCCACAGCATGGCCTGGCTGCTCACGCCCAGGCACATCCCGAACGCGTTGATCGGGAACCGCAGCAGGAACGGCCACGTCTCGTCCTCCGGCAGCGCCGACACCTCCGTCGGCCTGAGCGTCTCGAGCTCGGGCCCTTCCAGCGCCGCGAAGTAGCGGTCCGCGGTGGGCACCTCGCCGCCACCGTCGTCGTCGGTCTCCTCCTCGGAGATCATCTTGTTGGAGTTGGAGTCGGCGGCGGCGGGCTCGATGTCCACGGGCACCCCGCGGAGGTTGGACAGCTGCCGCTCCAGGCGGCCGGAGAAGGTCTTGAAGTGGTCGAAGCGCCGGTCGCGCGTGCTGTCGCTGCGCGACACGGTGCGCACACGCTGCAGAGGCGGCGGTTCCTCGGTCCGGATCGTCAGCGCCGGCTGCGAGTGGTACCGCGCCTGGTTCAGCAGCTGCGGCAGCGGCGCCGCCACCGCGTGCTGGTGCTGGTGCTCCGCCGGTTGTGGCGGCGCGACGCTGCGGACGGAGGCGCACGCGCCGAGGTGCAGCCCCGACGGTGACGCCGGCACGCTGAAGGCGACGGAGCACGGGGTCTCCGTCGCCTCCACCGTCCTGGCAGCAGGAGCAGCCACGGGGGAACCGGAAGCGCGACCACCGTCGACGAAGGTGGCCCGCGCTGGCGGCAGCGGCAGCCGGAGCGGCTCCGGTAACGGACGCGCCCTGCTGGCGCCGTCGCCCATCCCGGCCATCTGGACGCTCTCGCTGGTGGACATGGCAGCTCGGTCGTCAGGATCGCTCAGCTCGCGTCGCCGCCAGAGGTGTGACTCGCGTATATATAGACGTCAGGACGTCAGGTGTAAGAGGCGGCACGGAGGTGGAGAGGAAGATGCATGCTCGGGGACTCTGGCTGTGGCTGCGTCTGCGCCTGCGCCTGCGCCTGCGTGCGTGCAAGTGGAGGCCGAGCAGTGCGCACGTCACTGTGTGGCTCCGCTGAAGACGCGTAGGAGTACGTGCCCTGGAGCTGGAGACTTGCTACGGACGGACCGTCTGCCAATGCGACGTGCACCGCCGTGGATCCGGGTCCAATTGAAGAAAGTGCAGCAGCAGCAGGCAGCCGGTTCTTGACCTCCGCCGTGATCCTCAAGCTAGCTGCCGGCCGGGGGCGAAGGAAGAACCAACTCGGTCTGCTGACCTGACTCGCGCGTGGCGTGGCCGCGGGTTGCCGGAGAGTGGGCCCGGCCGGTCGTATCTGGCGACGGCGAAGAGTTAGTGGTCATGACACGGACTGCTCGCGTTGAAACCAAACCATCCACTTAACTACTGTCCCATCTCTGTTTTAGTACTCTGTTTTTCCACGTTTCTATATACTGCCACCTCTGTCCGGAACAAAATGCTACTCTACTGTTTTCAGCTAAACTACCTAAACTTAGCTGAAGTTATATAAAAAGACATATATATATATATATCAATATTTATGACATCAAATAAGTACAGTATTATGAAAAATGAATCTAATATTTTTATTTGGGACAATGATATTGATCTTTTTTATAATCTTTTAAAATGTTTTGATTCAGAACTAGGGCGGAAATTGTACTTTTTAGAAGGTGGTACAACCGATTGCATCCAAGTCAAAGTTGTTATTATCAATATCAGGATATTTTATTCACTGTATGTATGTAAGCGTCTCTACGTACCTTATTGTATTTCATAATTATTTTCTTCTTCACGTTTCTCATGTACATATACCTCTGTCTTACAAAAGTCACAACTCTAGTAATTTTGAGCAAAACTATCTACAGTTTAATAAACTATATTAATACAAAAAGACTACATATCAATGTTTATGATATTAAATGTCCTATAAAATATATTTCAAAAAATAATCAAATGATCTTATTTGGTACTACAAATATTAGGTTTTATATAAATTTATTAAATTTATGACGGTTTGATTCAATACTAGACTAAAATTGTACTTTTTTGTAATAAGGGGTACAACCGATTGGTTTCAGGTCAAAGTCATTATTTCTGGCATATTTTATTCATTATGAGCGTGTCTATGTAGGACCTGTTTGGTTCGCGATCACAATGTGCCATGCCATAATTTTTTTGGCAACCATTTCGTTCGCTACCACAACTACAGCGTGCTGCACTTTGTTAACACCCTGTCTCACATGTCAAGGCTCATTTTTTGCCATACTTTGCCACAATTGTGGTTTCAGTTTTACTCGCCAAACTTTCTGTTTGCAGCCATAGTTTGCCGAAGGTTTGGCGTGACAAATTACTATACCAACCAAATAGGACATAATTTTGACAGTGATTGTTCAAGTTGCATGGTTGATTAGACTAGGAGATTTCGAATCGTTAAGCCTCTTCTCTCACTTTAGAAACTACATTCTGTATACATAGCATGTGTAGGCACCCATTTATTGATTTATATAAGCAGCCGTCGTCCGTGAAAGGATTTCTGTTTACGAATGGTTGTCTAATTGGTCAAAAAAGATACTATTCATGAAACTACATAGCATATGTATTCTAGATGGACACCTATATTCATATATAATTAGTTGCCTCTTATTGAGGCACGTGTTATTTGAAATGTTGTGAGGGGACACCTATACGTAGCTATATATGTGTCCATTGCTGTTTTCTGAGAGGGTAGAAAATTAGCACAATCAAATGTGCAACTTATTTTTTAAACTTTTTTTACAGGAACCCATGTGTGTTTCATCATCCAAGCACACATATATAGGGTATCGTAGTAGTACCATGAGCATCAGTAGCGGTTTATATATTATACTCCATCCGTCCCAAAATAAGTTTTCATTTCGCTTTTCAAGAAGTCAAACAATCTCAACTTCAGTTATGTTTATAAAAAGTATTATTAGCATTTGTATCTCGAAATAGTTTTATTATGAAAATATACGATGTAATTAATCTAATTATGCTTATCTTGTATCGTAATATTTAACATTTTTTACATATATTTGGTTAAAATTAAAATCGTTTGACTCTTCGGGATGCGAGATGAAGACTTATTTTAAGATGGAGGGAGTACTCTAAACTACGGTACTCTCATGCATGTCCAGCAGGAAATTAAAAAGTATGGTTAAAATTTACTCCGACTTATTCTTATCCCGGTCCTGCACGTACTACTTGAGTAATAATAATATCTTTAAAAGTTTACTTTAATAAAAGAGCCATGCATGTCTTATTATGAATATATGTAAAGTAGAATCAAAAGTTCATTTCCATTGATGGTAAAGTATGCTTTTCTCAAAACTTTTTGAAGTACTAATAATATAAAATTAAAGAAATGGAGGAAGTGGGTAATAGGTCCATATTTGTCACGCGTATTCTGGTACGACCACGACATATTACAGCAATTGATTGTAGGAAGAGAATGTTATAGGCTGTTTCCGTTGGAGGAGCCACTCCATCGTAGATAAGTGATATATCATGAGTTTATTCCTTAAATTTGGTGGAACGATTCCATTCATCGTACTAGTACTAATTATTACTTTATTAGCTTACGAGGAATGAGGTGATGATATATCAACCTATTTCATACCACAAAACAAACAAAAAAAAGTGAGAAATAAGTAGATCATAGACTACCTCACTCCTCAAACCAAGCACACTCTTAATGATCAGAGATTCAGTGCATATCCACATTCAATTAAATGCTTTCCAAACCATTGAAAACGGAGGGAGTTGTACGCACGACACGAGATTAGCACCTCCCCTATATAATGATATACTCTCTCATTCCCTTCCCCGAATAAATCAATTGCAGTTACTGACACATAGAGTCAGCCCAAGATTTTCACAAGCTTATCAATGGCTCAACTCTCTTGTCTAATCTCTGTTCTCAAGCTTATTTTCTTTGTTTCTTAAGTTCTGTTTGTAAGTCTGTGTTCTACCTTATAATTCAATAAAATTCACAGTAGGGGCAAAAGCCCCTCCAGATTTCTTAAAAAAATAAATCAATTTCTTAAAGTTGTCTTATGTGTCAAATATTTAAAATTTTAGCCAAATTTATAAAAAAACAATATTTATAACAAAAAATAGTATCATTAGATACGCTATAAAATATATTTTTGATAATGCACTTATTATAAATATTATACTCTTTTTCTATAAATTTAGCTAAATATAAAAAAACTTGATTTATTAAGACAACTCTAGAAATTGATTTAGTCAGGTACGAGAAAGTAGGAGTACATATAGCATCGTCGTAGCCCTCTCAGTCTCAGGTATATATGATGGCTACATACACAACGTTCAAAATATTCCAGTTGAAGCAGCAGGCTGTGTTACTGTCTGCAACAGTGAAACTGAAGAAAGCAGAAGTGCAACCGCAAGATAAGAAAACCAACTTGGGAAATCGCTAGAGTCGTTGCACTTTGCACTCCATTCCTTTCTTGAATTGAAGAGTAAAGAGAAGAAACCCTCGGCAGGCGAGGTCGCCATCGCTATTGACTATATCATCCTGTCATCGACGTCAGCACGAGACTAGGAGACCGAACGACGAGCAAGGCAAGACGTGCTGGAAGAAGCAACAACGACACAGACCAGAGACTAGGACTAGGAGATCGAGTAGTCTCGGCCTGTATATATGGTTGTGACGATATATGCATGTGCGGAGCGATGCATGAAGCACTGTGTGTTGTTATATATGCAGTATATAGTTATACATATACACATATCTTCAGACTTTAGTGGTTGGATCTAGAAGATTAAGTTAGGAGGAGCTTCTCTCGTTATCTTCTACCTCTAGTTTCTTGCTTCAAGCTTTTATAGGTGCCAATTTATAGCGGGGCTTAAAAGGGCTCCATATGATTTGAGTAGTTGTAGCGGGAGCTCGAGCCCACCCCGCCTCGATGCTATATCCGCCCCTGCATATCTTGGTCTGAGTAATAATATATAGGCTGGCTGGCTAACTTAGGGCGCACTCGATAGTTCCAAAGCTACGACTACTTAGCCAGCTGAGGTGGAGGAAAATAGAAAAAAAAAAGTTTTACATAATATTTCTCTCCTATACTCATCAATCTTTTTTATCTCACTGATTTTTCTCTTTTTATCGATCAACGGAAATAACCCGGCTATTCAGTCCACCATTATGGAATCACGGTGGCGGCCAGATTCCAGTTCCAGATAGGATCGAGTAGCTACCCAGCAGTCTTCTCGATTCCTTTCTGCGATTGACCATCAACTGAGAATGAGACGCGCGCGTGACCTCGTAAGTCGTTTACCATGCATGCACTTTCCGTTCTTCTCGTTTCAATTCCCATCGTTTTTGTTCCCCGTTGCGTCGCGCCGTGGGAACCATTAGCTACGTACGCCATGACACACACATATGGATTACTGTCATCAATGGCCGAGATTGCAACCGCTCCATCCTCCATTATATGATTCCCCTAGCTATGCTCATGCACGAGAGGCGGCCAAGCAGCGCAAATTATTTTTCTTTGCGAGAAGCTTATCGATCACAAGTATAGAGAAGAAAATCTCAGCACGATAGATACTAAGGTAGAGTGATATGGGTAGTAGACCTCAGCATTTTTGCGGTCCAAGCAAAAGAAGAAGAAAAAAAATCCTGCCCATGACCGTTTCACCGGACGAGTTTGGATGGGCTCAGGCGCCCTAGGCGGACGCTTGTGCAATTTATTATTGTTCAAAACAACTAAATAAATATTTTGAGAGAAAAATATTTTGGGTCGCCAAACCTATTCACTAAGGCTTGTGGGCCGGCCAGGATTGGTAGGCCCGAGCCAGGTCGATTTTGCTCAAGTCTAATGGATAGCATACTTGAGGTTAGTAACTTATTTGGCGTCAATGGTCGTACCATCGATGTATATGGTACGATGATGGGAACAACAAATGGCTACTTAAGGTAGAAGTGGCTCCAGCAGACATGCGCAGGATTGTGATAAATAAATCTAATGATAGTTTAGGGTGAAAAAGGCAACTACGGTTTCATAGGAGAAGGAGGTAAACGAGGATAAAAACTTTAAATATATAAGAGGGTCAAGGAACTGAATAATTTGTGTGAGACTTGAATATAATAGTTTAGAAATGGAGCTCACCAAGAGAAAACTAAAAGGCGCACCTAGATTTGGCCACTTGTACAGAAAGGACCTACAGGGTTGGGAAACCCTTTAGTCCCTAGATTTGGCCTTAGTAGGAATTTGCATAGTGGGAAAAAAGGAGAGCAGTAAAAGACGATGATAGTCAAGAAATTGGCTGATTATAGCTAAATTGAGTTCTTGTTGATGGATACGTCATAGGTGAATGGAAAGAGTAAAATTATAATAAAAAAGCAAACACAACTATTTATCAAAAACAATCTCAAGTAAAAAAAAGCAAAAAAACAGGGATGGCAACAGGTCGGGTAAGATGCAGGTAAAGCATTTACCCGCCCACCGGCCAAACCCATGACCATCGCTTTTATATTACCTGCCCAGGTGCAAGCCCGTGGGTAAGAATTCGTACTTGCGCCCACGCCCAACAGGTACCTGCCGGGTATTTTCATAAGAGATCAAATAATAAAATCACAGTGATAGTAAATAATAAACTAATAGTTGAAGAACACATAAATTCATCAATCTCACTTACATAGAGTTCACTAGAGAACAATATACATTAGCTCACAAGTGACAATACATTATAGATTCATAATTCAGTGCCATATATACTAAGACAATATAACACAAGAACTAACAAACTTACACAATCACTTATTCAGCTATCCACAAAAAATATCATCCTCATAGTTCGGTGTTCATCCTTCACGCTAATGGATCAATAATGGTGGACTGAATATATCACACTAACAAATAAAAAAGTTGAACTAGACCAAACTAAATGGACTAGTCAGCATGCTATACAACAGATATACATATGTATTTTAAAATTAGGGTATAGGTATCCGTGGGTAAAGTTTCATCTGCGCTTTTGCAGGTCTTACTCGACCCTCGTATACCAGCGGCCGAGTTTTTCTAATGTTGTCCGTACATATCGAGTACGAAACCTGCAGGTAAGATAGCCATCTCTAACGAAAAAGGCTAGGTATTCGTGTGTTTAATTTGCACGGTTAGTCTTACACTAGTTTGGCGTATTTGAAGAAGGATAAATGGATTTATATTTGAGATGGAAGGAGCGTACAAGTATTATTGATGGCTCTGTTCATCTAGAGTGCTTTCTATCCTTCCGAGTCAAAGGTTGCATAATTCCCTGTTGAACTTTTATGTATTGAAAATATAATAGAACGGCGCCTCCTAGCTATCTAGCTAGCATTGCTTAGCCTGGTGGTTAAACAATCAGATGGACTGGTTAGTACGGCACTAGCTAGATCTGATATTATAATTGTTTATTAAGTGTTGATGAGGTGGATCATCAAATCAAAGCAACAGGATATATTCATCTCGCCGTGTACTAGTACTAAATTAAAACAAAACACACCTGAAACGAGATCGATTTTTCAGGTCCACCGCACACAAGGACAAAATAAAGCAAAACAAGTGTCATACTTCTTGGCGTGCTCATTTTATCTGCACGCTAGTATGCAGCTCTACTTCAGCGTTCTAAAGAGAAATTCAACTATTCCATCCAGCCTCGAAGAGATCGAGGAAGCTTCATAAAATGCAGGCAAGGACGAGTGTACTAGCTTGCTAGTGCAGCAGCAGTAGCTAACTTCATTTCTGGATTGACCTGGCCTTGCTTGCACATCGGAATTGATTGGACTGAGTGCACGCGTGCTTGTGGAAAATTACCTGCAGCTGCGCCGTCGTCGACTGGTCGTCCGAACCGTCTCTTTGCACGGACTGCACTGCACCGTCGTCGTGGCCTGTGAAAATCTGTCTGGCTTGTCCAATACGATAGGATCGGAGTAGCAATGTGCGTGCGTGTGTATGGATGGTGTCGTCTCTCCATTGGTCGTCGTTGAAGCTAAGACAGATACCTACCACTGTTCTCATTATTCGCCGGGACCAAACTTCCACGAGGCGATGCGAGGACGACGTACGATGATGTGTGTGCGTATTGTGGGGGTGCATGGTTCTAAGGATGAATGAGCCAACTAATGGCGCACGTTCGGGGAGCAAATGCTTGGCCAGCAGTTGGCACGGATTGAGGTGAGGACCGGGGTACGTAGTATAAAATAATGCACTCAGCAACCAACATGTATACGGGCACCTCTAATGATTAACTCTAATACAAGCTAGTACTATATATGCTATGGTCTCGTTCGCGTGCGCTTGAACCCGGCTTGACCTGCTTCTTTTTTCATCCGGAACAATATTTTTCTCTCACAAATTCCTCCAGCATTCCTCCAAACCATCCAAATTCCTCCAGACGAACAGGCCCTATGTGTATATGGCAAAAACCTTTGAGCTAACGAAAAGAGAAGAGCCAAACTCGCTCTTTGTATGTACCAATGCACGAGAGAAGTAAGAGCATTTTTGGTTGGAAGTCTAGTCTGGGGCCTTACCTGACAAAAAGTGTTGCCCGAAAAGACGATGATTTTTGTCTGGCTAGATAAGTTTGCAAAAGATCCATTTGGTTGGAGGCCTGTGCTTGGCAAGGCTGAATAGTTAATGTAGCTATAATTAATTTTTACTTCCATAGGTTTACTCACAAAACTAATAAATGACTATATTAGTGAGTTAATAAAAAGAGCAATAATTCTTTATTTCATATTAAATTAAACAATTATATTTTGCAAACTGATCTTGTATGAGAAAACATGCAAAGTATCGATACGACGCTTTAAAACATACGATTAGTATTACCGTTGTAACTCACTAAATGTGGTAGAACCGTCCAAAATAACACGCTTTTGGATGCGCTCGTCTTCCACTAGACACTAAGCACCTCAAAAGTGAGCTATATCGGACAGTTTCATCGAGCACACCCCAATGTAGAACTCAAAATAATCCACGTTTTACATCTAGAATCCAATAATGAGTACGTGCTTATAATACTTAGTCCATTTCATACAACAAGAGTTCTTGGAAATTATTTATTACAATACCAGAGTTCAGAGTGCGATAATTAAACAGCGGAATGAAAATAAACATCTAGCGGAAAACGATACAAGGATCCGTCTATGCCCACCAGAAGAATCCTCCACACAAGAGCTACTCCTCAAGTTGCACTTGCAACTGGGGTAAAATAAACCTTTAGTACACAATATACTCGCAAGACTTACCCGACTAGTGGGAATAGTTTTCCGACTCCCAAGGATATGATGGCAATATAGGTTTGTTGTTTTCTTTTTGTTTGCGAAGAACATTACTAGAAGTACGTCCTTAAGATCAAGTTTAATTAGCAGTCATGATTACATCATTAGCTAACCATTATAGGTAAGCACTGTTCTACTTTCAAGCAAGTGTTAAACAATCAGAACCATTTCACTATCTTTTATCTTTCAGTTCGTACTACGGTGCAAGACCATAGCCAAGTCGTACCGTCTCACGAAAACGGCGATTCATGAACCAATGTATTCCAGCTGAGTACCTCGAAACACACGCCCCGTTTATACCCCAGGCACAAATAAGACCAACCCGCTCCACTCCTGTCGAGGGGTCCAGGTCTCCATCCAAACTTGGACTCTAAGCCCCCACACTTGAGACCCGGTCCCAGTACGGTGCTTAGACCTCCACCTTTCCCTGCCTCCAATCAGTCATTCCGGAAAGTGCCGGAACCCACGACAAGAGCGTAACGAGCTTTGTCGCTCCCATAAGCAAGTATGTGCTCAGGATAAGAAGTCTGTGACCTGACTACTATCCACAACAACGGACGGTCCTTAATCGACACGAACAGGGAAAACAGTGTAACCAAGCTAAGCCTCGTTGGCCGCGGGACACAATCTATCACACCCACCAATACCCATACCATATCCCTGCCCTGTCTTTAATTTTCCTTCCATTATTTGATCATGAGAGTACTTATAATAATCACCTATTGTCAGTAACGACAAGTTACTCATGCTACCGAAAATCTAAGTATAGCAGCTACTCGAACCTGTACTAGTAAGACTCTTAGGACAGGTATATCTATGCATGAGGTTTCCGTAAAATTCCTGTAACGTAAATGCACATAACATATATAAACAGTGATTATAAAAAATAAGGGGTTATACAATGGGGCTTACCTTGGGCAGGCGCGGTATCAGCTGAGTCAGTCAGTGGCGGTTTCGGGACCTCCTCCTGTACGAGAATCTTCTTCTCGTACTGCTCGACGATCTCCTCAAACTAGTGATCCTCCTGTACAGTGAGCACATAAAAATACAATGAAGCTACTATAAAAATTTCAGGACTAAAACTATCATCAATTTACCACAAAAATTTCTACAATAATTAACTTAATAATATTAAGCATTCTCATACTATTTAATAGCTCCTAGTGTCAACACATATAAATATGAACTAACTATACAAACAGATAGATCACAAATTTTGGACACCTACATGGTTTTATATTAATTATCAAAGATCAACTCATAAATTAAATTAGGAAACTATTTCTAATTCCCTATGAAAAAGAAAAACGAATTCTCCCGTACGGTCCACACGCGCGGTCCACGCGACACAGCGCGGGCGCGCAGCGGCCCGCAAGCGCGGCCCACGCGAGGTCGGCCCACGTGGAGACGACCCACGCTGGGAGAGCCCGCACGCGCTGGTGATTTAGCAAAAGAGACCACGCACTTCTCTCGAATTATAACTAAGTGCTAACACTATTTTCTTCTCTCTCAAACCTTCTCAATTAACCCCTGGTTTTCATGGAATTTCCTCGCTCACACCCCCG
Organism: Miscanthus lutarioriparius; assembly: GCA_904845875.1. NCBI lineage: Eukaryota > Viridiplantae > Streptophyta > Magnoliopsida > Poales > Poaceae > Miscanthus > Miscanthus lutarioriparius. The sequence continues at coordinate 2,365,727 of CAJGYO010000016.1, read as the reverse complement.
GCGACCCAGCGCACGGCGGTCAGTGACACATCGCGGCTACGCCGGCCACCAGGGACCTGCGACAGACCACCTAACGGGCTGGTCACCATCTCTGACCCGAGCGGCTACGCTAAGCGGCGGGCCGAGGCAACACGACTGGCTGGAGAAGGTTGCAGCGGCGCGCAGCCATCCACGACAGAGGACCAGGCTAATTGGTTAGCGCGTGGGCATCATGATGCTACCATAGACTGGGCCAAGGTGATGGTTGGGGTGGAGGATGATGAAGGAGGGCTGGCCACGTGTGGCCGAGCCGTGCGACGGCACGGTCGCGTCAGCGACGACGGGGAGGCGGTAGCAGTTCCACTAGCGTGCGCAAGGTGGAGAGGAAGGAAGGCGAAGCTAGTGGTGCAGGCGAATTGGCTCTGGAGGGACGGTAGGAGGGCTGCCCTCGATCATGGCTGAGCGCGGCCTTAATGGCACTGCGGCGAGAAAAACTCCAAATTGGAGCTTGGCCTTGCAAGGTTCACGGCTGGGTGGGGTCGGGCAGCGAGAGGACGTGATGTTGAAACCCTGGATGCATTGAATTGAATGGAGGCGATCATTCGCTGGGTAATTTGATCGCGTGGCTCGACGACGGCAGCAGAGGGAGAAAGAGAGAAAGAGAGAGATGGGGCATGGCAGGTGGACTTGGCTCGGCCTCGCACTGGGCCGGCAGCGGCGTAGAGACGCAGAGGGAGGCACGGAAATGACGGCGAGGCGACGGCACCGGCACCGGCTGTGTCGTGGCACGAGGCGGGTCGGCGGCGCGGTGGGGCCAGCGGCATCACCGCCTGGCTACGCATGCAGCGGTGGCGGCTCCGCGCGCCAGGAGCCAGCGGCGGCCAGGCCAGAGTAGCCGTGGCCGGCCACACGTGGGATATCCAGCGTGGCGACGCCGAGCGCCCAAGCATGGTGACCGCGCCCACGCGGCCAACCAGCCCGAGACCGTGTCGTGCACGAATTTTAAAGCACCTATAAAAACCAATGTTTTACTAAACGGTAAACGGTCTTTACACGGTCGCCCTTCGTTTAGCGTTTAGGTTGTTTACACGGTGTTTAAACGAAGTTAAACGGTCTAAACGGTTTTGTACTTAAAAAAATACATATAATTATATATGTGCATGTAAAAAATCAAGTATTCTAGTATTTATACATATTTATCCGAGTAAAAATCAATTATTTTAGTATGGATATATATTTATGCATGTGAAAAGAACCAAATATAGATATTTATGTATGTAACATATCAAGTGTATACATTTATAAATATAATAAACTTAAGTATACAAATTTATCCATACAAAACTAAACTAGATTTACCTCGTGTTCGCCTAAACGACCGTTTAAACAGCTGTTTAGCCCGTTTAATGTTGTTTATCTCTGTTCCGTTTAGGCCGTTTTTCCCGTTTTTTTTCCCGTTTAAACGGTCAACCGTTTAATTTCCGTTTACCCCCCTAAACAAAATAGTTTATCACCGTTTACCATTTACTGGCCGTTTAAACGGCCGTTTAATCCGTTTAGGCGAACACTGATATGTTCTAGAAATCAAACCACCTTCACCATGCTCAAGAGGGCTTATCAGGCTACCAACTCGAGCTAAAACACGACACCACTTTTTAACTCGATTTCACAAAATAAATCGCCAACATTGCATTGTCTTGCTGTTTATAAACTTAAAAATATTCTAAGTCTTTGAGCTAAACTTGATTCCAAGTTGCATTTCTAGGCTATTAAAAATGTTGACTAGCAATGTTATTTTTTCACGATAAGTATTTCATTGCCATCTACAAAGTTTATATTCCAAACTTTATTTAAGCGCTACACTTATGTTATATAATATTTTTGTTCAATAAAAATTAGTTTTAAACCCTACTTGATATTCATAAGCTATTGAATCAACTTTCGTTTAACATTTTTATTAGTCATTTTAGGTTACAGGAAATTGATCTACACACTTCATCACATGCACTAACACATAAACATGATGCTCATGACATGTTTTAGTAAATGATTTAGGGTTACACTAAACATATGCCATAGATTGCTTTATCTTTTCAGTTAGTAAGATTAAATATTTCTAACTTAATAATGACTCTTATACATATATTTAACGTAAAATTATTTACATAATTTGATGGAAAATATAAGTAACGTTACCATTAATATTCTTATGACCATTTTTTATTGTATCTTAACTGGGCAGGAATACTTGACAGATAACTGAAAGGAATTCAGAGTTAGACAATTATACCATGGCTTGACGACAGGACGATGGTAGACATCACTTATATGAACTTCCAAATTAAAAAGACAATGACCATGGCTTGAAGTATAATTATGATAACTTTAAATGACCAAACACCTATGTTTTTTTTATCTTAAAAATATGGAGCATCTCAGGCTTCTCTTCAATCTCTAGTTCCTCTTCTTGTCCATTCTTTCCACTAGAGAAGGCTGCCAAAGCTTATTGGTTTGTGTTGTATTTTTGTTTTGTTTTGCAAGGCACCTGGGTACGTAGCCTATGACTTGAGCATGGGCATGGCACTCTTCCCACGTGGAGTAGATTCTAGGTTTTCGCCCAACACGAAATACATACCATGCCGTTGCTAACTAAACATAAAGCAAACTTTAAGGCTGATATGGAGCATAGTGAAATTCTTCTAGTGTTTTTAAGTAGTAATAAAACACTACCAGTAGTCATAGCACATGGGAATCCTCATTAGGAGACATTTGGTAGGGAAAGTTTATACTAAATTTTAAATGCTAAAACACTAGAAAAAGCCCACATCACTAGGAGAATTTGAAGATTCTGATTGTGAATATTTATGTTCACAATCAAGTAATAATTGGTATTTGTGTTGTACTCATACATGTGGGCCGAAGGGTGCCTTGTAGCTCGGGTGGACATCGTTTCTGATCTGAGAAACAATTTTCTCTAATTTTTTTCTCTTACAGATATAGGATATAGGAAAATCACGTAAAAAAAATGGCAGTGATGCATGCAAGCTAAATATATGCCGACGGCGGCATTGAATTCCACGGCAACAACGCAAAAGTTAACATGAGCTCAGGAAGCGGCGTACGGCTGGGCCAAGGAGTCATCAGGTCATCAGGCGCCTGATGCCCGGGTACCTTTCACCTTTGCACGCAGACTGCCCGATGCAGCGACGACGACGAGACTTGCTGTTGTGTGGAAGCTAAGTGGAATGGAGACCTTAGACCTACCTACGTTGGGTCAAATGGAAGCATGCCTTTTCTTCTCTAGTGCGGCCCATACCCAGAACTTGGTCTATCTATCTAGTTAGCTAACTACTCCGTTTATATTTTTTTTAGTTTTTCATCAAGCAAAGGATCGATACGATGAAAACAGGGCCGGGACGACGGAATATTGTGAAACAGTGTTTCCGCGTCTGGTGTTGCATTTCAGCACCAACGACGACCGAGACATGCAGCAATGACGACCGGATCTCGTTTCGCGGACCGGCCGGTCATCGTCGGGTCCATGGACGTCGCACCGCTTGCTTTTTACCGCACGTACGTAAGCACCAAGGCTACGGCGGCGACGAATTCGCCGTCCCCGGCTGCGCCATGCAGCACCATGCACCTTCCTTGGGTCTTGCACGGCCACAGCTAGTATGTAGCCGCAGCCAGCTTTCGCCGTCGGAACGTATGTTACCCCACCGTACCCAAATGCACGTCTTCTCCGGCTGGGCTGGCCTCGTCGTCGCCGCGCCGTACGTACAGGTGCCAGTGCCACTTTCGTCGCTTTCGTCCATCCAGTCAACAAACGTAACGCACACATTCAGGCTGTGTTTGGCATGGCTCTTTACGGCTCCGGCTCCTTCTCAAAATTCCTATAGTAATACTGTGAAGCACTATAGCGTGAAGCCGTTTCGAGAAAAATAAACTGAGAAGAGGAGAAGCCGGTGAAGCCACAATTTGGAGCTTCTCCGGCTCCTCGCTACAATACACCTACAGCGCATAAGCCGGAGCCCCAGAGAGTTATGCCAAACACGCTCTCATTCTTATCGGGTCCCAGTCTCGATCAGAGGCTCCCAGGTCCCAGCCCAGGCAACGCCGGCCCGCCACGGCGACAAGGAAATAAAGACCGAAAGAGATGTACGATGATGCTGCCTGGCCCTGGACGTATTGAAAAACTGGAATGAAAAGCAGGCCACAGGAAATGCTGCTAGTTAGCCCCACCTGGACACTGTGGACTGCTGGGCATCTGCTATCGTTCTCGTTCCGGCCGGCTGCAGCATGCTGCTGCTGCATGCACGGCCACGGGCTCGCATCGCATGGCGTACTCGTACAGCTAGCCTGCCTGCCTGCGACGAATCCTCGTAGGGTCGGTCGCCGGCCCGTGCAGCAGGCGGCAGGCCGCAGCGAAGGAAGACCACTAGACCAGCATGCAGCCTCCTGAATGAATGCAGCCCTGTCCTGACTCCGATCGGATCCTGCGCGCGTGCGTTCGCACCGGCACCGGCACCGTCAACGTCGTCCGATATGAAAATGATACGCATGCCTGCTTTAATCTAGTGGTTTTCTTTTGTTCACAGTTCACTTTTCTACTAGTTGGGTGCCCACTGCCCAGCTTCCCGGAAGTGTAGCTACGTACTCCCTCCGTTCCTTGTTAGCCGTTGCCGTCGACTAGATTTTAAAAAATATTAGCAATATTGATATCTTTAAATAAATTTATTATAAAAAATTAAAGATTTATATTCACATATACTAATTATTTATTATAAATGTTAATGTTTTTAATATATAATTAGTCAAAGTTAAGTAAGCGTGACTTCACGAGGCCGGGCGTTCAATTCAAAGTTACAGGTCCCCTTTCCAAATTAAAGTCTTGTTGGTTTGGCTCGATCGTGTCCTTGTCTGTTTCCTTCGTTGCTATACACAAATAGGAGGACCAAATCAATACCAAAATTTATTTATCTATCCCATCCATGCTTGAAAAGAGTATATAGGATTAGTAAAGAATGAAACCCTCGGATTTGCCGTCATATCGCCGCCATCGACTGTGTTGTGTCGTGGACGTCGACAACACGAGACCACAAGAATCAAATTTATTCGGTTGGAGAATGTCCTATACTCGAATATTTTAGATTGAAAATGGGACTGCCACGCAAGATGTAGCTTGGAAAATAGACGTTACCCTTGTTTGAATGAGGTGGATCAAATTCTCGCTGTCATCTCATATGGGATGGGTTGTTCGATCTGGTAAATCGCACGAGGCAAGTGTCGTTTCTCTTCTTCCTTTTCCAGATTTCACCGGCCGGCCGGCTAGTAAAGACAAGACAAGTGTTCAGAGAGTTCAGACTGCTCCTGGCAGTACGTATATACAGTATGAACCAAATTAGTCACGGCTAATTAGCCGAACACCCGATGTGATACCTCATATTCTTTAGTGCTAGATCCAAATACCCCTAAACACATGTATGTGATGTGAGTGACTAAAGCACATCCAGTACTTGTACCTACTAGTCCCCTAGCTCTCCATCCACATTGTCCTGACATTGTCCACCGTGTGACAACTGTCTCTGTCTAAAAAAGAAATAAAATTCTAGATGTATTCTAGGTTAGTAAAATACCTAAATTTTAACCAAATATATAAATAAAAATATTAATGTTTATGACGCCAATTAAATATATTATAAAAACATGTTTCATGACAAATATAATGGTATATATTTAGTATAATATAAATAATAGTAATTTTTATATAAATTTGGTCAAGTTTGACATACTTTAACATAACACTGTTCTAAAATTGTATCCTTTTTTGTGACGGAGGAACCATATAAGCAAAGGTATGACCTCCATGCGAGGATACTGATATATATAGTAATGCAAATCCACTAAAATGACAATGAATGAGACCATGATATATAGCCAGCTGATGGAACAACTTTAAAATAATTGAATTAATCCCTTAAAGATGCACAATCTAAAGACATGTTTGGTTGGCAACTAATATTGTACATATACGCATTCATAGCTATGGTTTATATAGCTAATCTTAGCCTTTCCATAATTTTCTGGCATAAAAATGTCCACCTATGGTTAGGCAAGGAATAGTAGTCTATAACATATATATGAGCCAAGTGGCAAAGAAGGTTAAGAGTTGTGGATGCCAGAAGTTAGGTGTGGCAAATTTAGTAATGGGCAACCAAACAAGCCCTAAGTTCGAACCTAGGGGCATGACCTTCTTAGGGGCACTACTATTATTGTAGAATAACTCAAAGACCTTTCCTTGTTGTGGATGCAAAAAGTTAGGCCTGTAAAATTTAGTAGCCAACAACCAAACAAGCCTTTAGTTGAAACTTAGGGGTATGCGACCTCCACAAGGGCGTTGCTATTAAGGTAGAATAACTCAAAGAAGATGGCTATTGTGGATGCCTAAAGTTAGGCATGGAAAGTTTATTAGTAGCCTGCAACCAAACAATACCTAAGTTGAAACCTAGGGGTATGACCTCCCCAGAGACATTGCTATTAAGGTAGAATAACTCAAAGAAGTTTACTATTGTGGATGTCTAAAGTTAGGCCTGTCGAATTTAGTACCCGACAACTAAACAAACCCTAAGTATGGAATAGGGAAATGCATGGTGTAAACTATATCTTCAGCGGAAACATGAAAACTAATTCAAGAAAGATATAGTTTGATCGCTCGATTTTTTTTTGAAACATGAAATTCCATAGTGCATCCGTATATGTACTCACACAAAAGTGTTGATGAAAATTCAATTTAAAAAACATATGAAAATGGCAGATTTCATGTGCATATACGCTAGAAGACGAAATTCTTGGAACTTTGTCTTCCAGTGCATATGCACCTATTTTTTTTCGTTTTTGTATAATTTTTGTAGATTGAGTTTGCAATTCACCTTTTGTGTGTGTACTGGTTCATATAATGTTTTTGTATACGTTTTTTGAACCCGCTTAAATTCATTCTCAAGAAACCGATCATATAACATGGAGTTGCTACTAAAGAATCGTAACCACTAGGCTATAGGCATGTCCACATGTGTATTATTACCACCAAGAAAAGAGAAGAAATAGTAAAATATAGTACTACATGACAAGGTTAAGTGTCGGCATCAACTGATACAGAAAGTCCAATGCAAGCAGTTCGGGCAAAAGCGTTACGTTGGTTCTAATAACATGGATGTGTTTACTAAAGAATTTTAACCACTAAGCTAAGCTATAGGCCCATCCACACGTGTATTATTACCACCAAGAAAAGAGAAGAAATAATAATAAATGTAGTGTACATGACAAAGATTAAGTGTACGTCGTCATCAACTGATACTCTGATATAGAAAGTCCGATCCAATCAATGCAAGCGGCCGGGCAAAAGCGTGAGGCCGGCGCAAGGTGACGTTCGATCGAGAATTCTAGGGTTGGGTAACATGGAGCAGTAGGCTTTGTTTAAATACAGGGGGTAAAGTTTTGGGGTGTCACATGAGGGTGTATCGCATGTGATATTTAGATACTGATAAAAAAATAAATTACAGAATCTGTCACTAATTCGCGAGACGAATTTATTAAACCTAATTAATTCATCATCAGCACATAGCACCATATTGTCAAATCATGAACTAATTAGGTTTAAAAGATTTATCTCATAAATTAGTTGTAAACTGTTCGATTAGTTATTTTTTTAATCTATATTTAATACTCCATGCATATATTTAAACATTCAATGAGATAGAGAGTAAATTTTAGGACGTGGAACTAAACGAGCCGTGACCTAGTGGTCGTCAGTCGTCAGGATCTACTTCTTCCTTCTGCGTGCGAGTTGAGTTTTCTACCGCGCGAGTTGAGTTTTAGCGTGGGTGTCACACGGGGCGTGTTAATGATAGATTAATTAGGTTTAAATAATTCATCTCGTAAAGTACTAATAAATTATGTAATTTATTTTTTTATTACTATCCGAACATATGTAACATTTTTCTGACATACCTTATAAATTTTAATAGCCGAATTAAAACACCCCCTTAGACGTGCGTACGGCGACCGCGACAAGACAATACATGCATAGTATCATCAGAGATCAGATCCAGGAGGCAGCAGCAGTCAGGAGTCAGTCATTTATATTGACCCCAAATGACGCCCCTAAGGTGTGTTGCAAGTGGTGAATATTTTTTCTATCTTAATACAAAGATAGATACAGAAAAAAAAAAGTTTTGGAACTTATCACATCCACAGTGAACCCATATATGTATGCGAAAAAAAGTGAATTGCAAACTTAGTATACAAAAATTTATCTGAAAAATGAAAAATTTCAAGTGCATGTGTACTAGAAAAAGTTCTAGAATTCAGTCTTCTAGTTCACATGAATGTTCTGTCAAAGATATAGTTTACACCACATATTTCCACAGTTAAACTTAGTGCTTGTTTGGTCGCAGGTTACTAAATGTTCCGTGCCTAACTTTAGGCATCCACAACAATAAACTTCTTTAAATTATTTTGCCTTAATAGAACTAGCAATACCCTTGGAGAGGTCATACCCTAGGTTTAAGGAGTGGGGCCTTGTGGCTCTCCCCGTTGGCATTGCCATGATCATCGCCACGACCATTTTTGCCTTGCCCTTCACCAAGACCACGGCCCGTCCCAGCACTGATGCTCCCGCGACCAGACCTCAGGTTCATCTATAAACAGATAGGAACCCACCGTTGGGGACTAGGCCTCCATACTTAGAAACAAATGGCTAGAGAGATGATAAGGCCCAATAAATGGTTACAAGCGAGAACTTTTCCTTAAGAGTTAAAGCATTTCTCTTATTTATTAACCTATCATATTAACTACCCAAAAATTATACGTCAAGGGGAGTTTAGCTTAACCAAAATTCTCTTTTCATGATGCATGGATCGCCCTATTCATTCGCTCAAACCAGAATATAGCGGCATTCGTATATAATTTTTGGCAAAGCGCACACTCACTTCCCGTACATGTGGAGGTATGGCCCCCGGTATCCACAAGACAAGACATGGGCCGCACCATCAGATGTGGCCCGGTCCACAAGATCAAGACGTGCACGGCACTGGTCGACGAGCACCGCAAGACATTGTATAATACCAAATATGATACTTTCTTTGTAACCCTACCCCTCCAGAGTATATAAGGAGATGCAGGGGTCCCCTAGTCGATATCACATACAGATCCTAGGCCTAGCCTAAGGCATCTGATCACACGCAATATCATACGATAGCTAATACAAACCAACAGACACAGGAGTAGGGTATTACGTCATACTGACGACCTGAACCTGTCTAACTCGTGTGTCGCTGTTGCCTTCTTGTTCTTGATCACACGCTTCTCTGCCGATCAATCTACCTTCGTGGGATACCTCTCGGAGGACTGCCGACGATATTCCGTCGACAGTTGGCGCGCCAGGTAGGGGCGTGCATACTGTTTCCTTATCGAACAAGATGGCTTTTTCCACAGGCTCTTCGTCCCTCCCGCAGCCCGGCCAGATCTTCACGGTCAGATCGATCTCGTGGATCATCAACGCTGACGGAGTCGGAGAGCTCCACGAGCAGGTGCAAATCGATTCTGCGTCAATCACCCCCGCACCTGCGACTACAGATCCGATCTCAGAACCACTTCCGAGGTCGCCTTCATCGACAACTCGCCGCCCACTTCCTCGCTACCAGAGGAGGTAGATCAACAACGACGATCTGATCGCATCCATCGATCGGGTTGGCCTGAAGCTCGCCGATTGCCTCTCCATCATCGAATCGGCTCTGGACACTCTTGTTTAGCGCCGGCCAGCCTCCGATCCAGATCTATCAGAGGTCGTCCGAAACTCTAGGGGTTAGGGCCCAACCTTTTGGGTTCATCAACGCCGCCGTCACTTACCAAGATGCCCTAAGGGGCAAATTCGCCGACCAGGTTGGAGATATCCATCCTCTCACCGACCAGATCATCGACCAGCCTCCGTTGGCCGTCAACATGTTGCATGTCGGCCGACACCCCGGAGCATCCCTCCAAACCATCGTGGAGGAGAATCCAGACTCTGAGTCCTAGGGTTCTACGGAGACTGTCGCCGAAACCACCACCGAACAACTTCCTCTCCCTCCTTTCCATGGGGGTGCAATCTTCAACGTCAGCATCGATAACCCCCCGCAGGAAGGGGAAACTGAAGACGACCGCGACCGCCGCCATACGACAATTCGAAAAGCTCGAGAGCCGGGCAATTTCATCAACGCCGACCAGATAACGCCATACGCCGCCGACCAAACGTTCTGTCTAAAGATAAGTCACGCTTTAATATTTTTCCAAATATTCTCCAATCTCCGTATATCGCCATGATGTTTCTCCGAGCTATTTTCTCCATGTTTGCTCTCCAAACGATTTTTCGAACACCCGAACAGTCATGTTGATGCTCGGACGCCTCCAGAGACAGCCATGTCTCCGGCTCCTCCCTACACGTGCTACAGGCTCCGCGCTCTGCGTTATGGGTGGTCGGCAGCGGCTCCTTGGTCACGCCTGTTCCTCCTACACGTGCACGGGCTCCGCGCTCGATGTTATGGTTAATAGGCTAGCTAGGGCTGGAGACTCAACTACACACTAACTGTTTGGACGGTTTGTATTAAATATAAATACATCTTCACACCAACTGATCGCCGATCTACATACGCTATTTCATCGCCATTGCTGATTTTTCTTCGGAGCTCATATATTTTTACATCATGTACTACTCGTTCTATATATTTGTGTTGCAGGATCATCATCCAGGTGATCGGACCACCTAGTGCTCTGATTTCTCCACCGATCAATTGGTCGGACCACTAGGTTCATGGACTTCGTCGCCGACCAGTTGATCGGACTGTTCGCTGGTCGCTTCTACTCAATGCTCACTTCGCCGTCGACCAGTTGACCAGACTGTTCGTCATTCGTGCTTCAACGCCAGCTACATTGTTTACTCCTCGGCGCTCGAATTCTTCGTGCTCGAGGACTAAGTGGGCACACTTCACCCCACTCCTCAGTGCTCGGACATCGCTAGCTACGTCGGGGACTCCTCGGTGCTCGGACATCACCAGCGACGCCGGAGACTCCTCGGTGCTCGAACATCGCCAGTTACGTCGGTTACTCCTCGGTGCTCGGACATCGCTAGCTACGCCAGGGACTCCTCGGTGCTCGGACATCGCCAGCGACACCGGAGACTCTTCGGTGCTCGGACATCGCCAGCTACGCCGGGGACTCCTCGGTGCTCGGACGTCGCCAGCTACACCGGGGATTCCTCAGTGCTCGGACATCGCCAGCGACACCAGGGACTCCCTTGATGGTCGGATCTTGCTACATCTCATCGGTGTGCTATCAAGCTGCTCCATGCTGTTCGGATCAGGGTACTGATCTTGGGCAGCACATCTGGGGTCTTGATACGCGCATGTCAGACGACATCGGTAAGCTTTCAGACTTCTTTTTCTTTGACCCTGCTACAAGATTCATTCTTCATCTTCCAGCAGGCTCGGGGACTAAGTGGACACACTTCACCATGCGGTGAATATGTGCTTTTCAATTCGGGGCTCCGCTCGTGGACTGGTTGCCCGCTCGGCCGGTCTTCTACCTTTCTTCTACTTTCTGACCCTGGCACCACGTGACTACATCACCAACTGTCGGGCTCGGGGACTAGCTGTGGGGGTATGGCCCCCGGTATCCACAAGACAAGACATGAGCCGCACCATCAGAGGTGGCTCGGTCCACAAGATCAAGGCGTGCACGGCACTGGTCGATGTGCACCGTAAGACATTGTATAGTACCAAATATGATACTTTTTTTATAACCCTACCCCTCCAGAGTATATAAGGAGAGGCAGGGGTCCCCTAGTCGATATCACATACCGATCCTAGGCCAAGCCTAAGGCATCTGATCACACGCAATATCATACGATAGCTAATACAAACCAACAGACCACAGGAGTAGGGTATTACGTCATACTGACGGCCTGAACTTGTCTAACTCGTGTGTCTCTGTTGCCTTCTTGTTCTTGATCACACGCTTCTCTGTCGATTAATCTACCTTCGTGGGATACCCCTCGGACGACTGCCGACGATATTCTGTCGAAAGTACGCTAAACGATTCTTACGCAGCGTAAGTTAGTGTACCTGCAGAAGATTGATTAGAGAAAACCAGTGCCACTATCCTAGATAGACCATATTATTAGGGCTTATACTTACTTACGTAATTTATCGCATCCTACTTTTCGCAAAGTTTTTGTTGGTCAAATTTTAGGTTTTGAAAAGTGTTTTTAAACTCTTAGACTCATTATTGGCTCTGATAATATCTGTGGCAGAACCGTTCGAAATAACACGCTTTCGGAGGCGCTCGTCTTCCACTAGACACTAAGCACCCCGAAAGTTAGCTACATCGGACAGCTCCGTCGAGCACACCCCATGTGAGAACTCGAATTAATCCATGTTTTACCTCCAGAATCCAATAATGAGTATGAGCTTATAATACTTAGTCAATTTCATACAACAAGAGTTCTTGGAAATTATTTTTTACAGTACCAGGGTTTAGAGTGCGATACTTAAACAGCAGAATAAAAATAAACATCTAGCGAAAACGATATAAGGATCCGTCTGTGCCCACCAGAAGAATCTTCCACACAAGAGTTACTCCTCAAGCTGCACCTGCAACAGGGTAAAATAAACCCTAAGTACATAATGTACTCGCAAGACTTACCCGACTAGTGGGAATAGTTTCCTGACTCCAAAGGGTATGATAGGCAATATGGGTTTGATGTTTTCTTTTTGTTTGCGAAAAACATTACTGGAAGTACGTCCCTAAGATCAAGTTTAATTAGCAGTCATGATTACTTCATTAGCTAACCATTCTAGGTAAGCACCTGTTCTACTTTCGAGCAAGGGTTGAGCAATCAGAACCATTTCACCATATTTCATCTTCCAGTTGTTACTACGGTGCTAGACCGTAGCCAGGTCATACCATCTCACAGAAACGACGATTCGTGAACCAATGTATCCCAACTGGGTACCCCAAAACATACACCCCGTTTGTACCCTGGGCACAAACAAGACCAACCCATTCCACTCCTATCACGGGGTTCAGGTTCCCGTCCAAACATGGACTCCAAGCCTCCACACTTGAGACCCGGTCTCAATATGGTGCTTAGACCTCCACCTTTCTCCACCTCCAATCAGTCAGTCCGGAAAGAGCCAAAACCCACAACAAGAGCGTAACGAGCCTTCTCGCTCCCAGAAGCAAGTATGTGCTCAAGATAATAAGTCTGTGACCTGACTACCATCCACAACAACGGACGGTCCTCAATCGACATGGATAGGAAAAATAGTGTAACCAAGCTAAGCCCCGTGGCCACGGGACACAACTCGTCACACCCACCATAACCCATACTATATCCCTGCCCGGTCTTTATTTTCCTTTCATCATTTTTATCATGTGAATAATTATAATAATCACTTATTATGAGTAACGACATGTTACTCACGCTACCGAAAACATAAGCATAGCAGCTACTCGAACCTGTACTAGTAGGACTCATAGGACAGTTATATCTATGCAGGTGGTTTTCACAAGATTCCTGTAACATAAATGCACATAACATATATATACAGTGATTATAAAAAATAAGAGGTTATGCACCGAGGCATGCCTTGGGCAGGCACGGTGTCAGCTAAGTCAGTCGTCAGTGGCTCCAGGATCTCCTCCTGCACGAGAATCTCCTCTTTGTACTCCTTGACGATTTCCTCGAACTCGCGATCACCTGTGGTCTCTATCTCCACCAACTCGTTCTCTACATGCATGTGATGATGATGCAACACTTAGCATTTAGGCAACAGCAACTCTTAAAATAAGAATATGCATACTAAGCTACTAAGCTAGCTCTAATGACTAAGGTACTAAGCTAACTACCATCTTCACCAAGCAAAGTATTGGGTTCAACTAACAAACCCTTAGCTTGGCAATTTAAGGATATATCTTTATTTCTAGTAGTGATTTAATGTATATTGAAACAAAGAGAATTTAACTACCCTAATGCTTAGTCTATTATAAAGCTATAAAAATTATAGTGAACACATAACAATACAATGAAACTGCTGTAAACATTTCAGGATCAAAACAATCAATAATTCACCACAAAAATTCCTACAATAATCAACTTAATAATATTAAGCATTCTCATACTATTTAAAAGCTCCTAGTGTCAACACATATAAACATGAATTAAATATACCAACAGATAGATCACAATTTTAGGAACCTAATAAAATTTGGTTAGACAATTTTTGGACACCTATATGATTTTATATTAATTACCAAAGATTAGCTCAGAAATTAAATTAGAAAACTATTTCTAATTCCTTAGGAAAAAGAAAAATGAATCTCCCGCGCGGCCCACGCGCGAGGCGCCCGCGCGCTGGCGCTTTATGTAAAAGAGGCCTCGAACTTCTTTCAAATCACAACTAAGTACTTGTCGACGAAATCTGGTCGGCAGTCTACCGAGGGGTATACCCATGGTAGTAGATGAATCGGTGGAGGTGCGCGTGATATGAATCGAATGGTGACACGAGCGCAGAGACAGCGATTTGGACAGGTTCAAGCGGTCTGATCGACGTAATACCCTACGTCCTGTGTCTTTGATGGATTGTATTGAATGTGAGATGCATTTGAGGGGGTCCCTACCCGCCTTATATAGTCTGGAGGGTAGGGTTACAGGTCGGTTTAAGTCTAGATCTATTCGGCTATATGGTAAGTATTTACAAGGAATACGATATCTATCATATCCGAACAGATCTTCCTTCATCGCCAAGATGTCTTTTGATTGTCTTGCGGTGCATGCCGACCAGAGCCGAGCACCGTAGGTCTTGATCTTATGGGCTGGACCTCCCCTAACGGTGTGGCCCATGTCCATTGCTGTGGGTACCTAGGGTTATATCCCCCATAGTACTAACACTATTTCCCCCTCTCACAGGCCTTTTTACTTAACCCCCCGACCTTTCCCTAGTTCACCCGCACTCACCCCCAACGACTCGGCGGCCCGGCGGCGGTGACATGGTGTGACCACGCCGACCACCAGAGGCTTGCGCTGGCCCGTCGGTTGGGCCGACCTTCAACTACGGTCCAACCGCCTATACCAAGCAACAACGCGGGGCAGCGGGACACACTGGAGCGAGCTACAGCGACGTGCGGTTGTCCGCGGCGGCGGCGCACCCGCTCCGATGAGCTAGGGCTGCTATGGACCTAATTGGCTAGCGAGTGAGCATCAGGAGACTACCGTGGACCAGGACGAGGTGACGGTTGGGGTGGAGGATGGTGAAGGAGGGGCGGCGCACTGCGGTGGCACGGTCGCATCAGCGGCGATGGGGAAGCGGTAGCTGTTCCTCTGGCGTGCGCAAGGTGCACAGGGAGGCAAGGCGAAGATAGTAATGCAGGTGAATTAGTTTGGGGTGGCGGTAGGAGGGCTGCCATTGGCACCCGTCGATCATGGCCTTATCGCTCGCGGCAGGGAAAACTCCAAATTAGAGCTTGGCAGTGCGTGCTTCATGGCTGGGTGGGGTTGGGTAGCTGGAGAACTCACTGGCGGGGCCATAGACGGGTGAAATTGATTAGAGATGACCTCTCGCTGTCTAACGTGCTGGCGTGGCTCCGACATCGGCAATAGAGGGAAAGAGGGACAGGTCCGAACTTTGGCCGTCCTCACCTTGGCAGCTAACGGTCGGCCGGGCTCGCGACCGTGCCTGCGCACTCGCTATGCGACCCGTGCCCAGACCACGTGCGCGCGCGGAGACAAGTGGGGGCGCGGCCTGAGCGGCCGCAGCGCTGCACGGTGTCGCGGTGGCGTCCGTAGCGGCAACGCGAGGCAGGGCAGCAGTGCGCAGACGCGACGACGAGGTGATGGCGCTGGCAGTGGCTTCCTCACTACGCGGGGCGGGGCAGGTGGCAGCAGCAGCTCCGCGCGGCAGTGCCAACGACGGCTGGGCCACAACCAGGCCAGAGGCAGACACGGTCGGCCCCACGCGGTAGCGCGTGCACGCGCGACCAACGCGGTGACGCCGAGCGCCCGAGCTTGGTGACCACGTCCACCCGGCGAGCCAGCCCGAGAACGTGCCGTGCACGCATTTTAAAGCGCCCATAACAACTAAACGGTTGCTTTAAAAACCAAACCATCTTCACCATGCTCAAGATGGCATGTGAGGCTACCAACCCGAGCTAAAACACGACACCACCTCCTAACTCGATTTCACAAAATAAATCGCCAAATATTGCATTGTCTTGCTGTTTATAAATTTGAAAATATTCTGTCTTTGAGCTGAACTTGATTCCAAGTTGTATTTCTAGGCTATTAGAAATGTTGGCTACCAATGTTATTTTTCCACGGCAAGTATTTCATTGTTATCTACAAAGTTCATATTTCAAACTTTATTTAAGAGCTACATATATGTTCTATAGTTTTTTTTTCAATAAAAATAAGTTTTAAACCCTACTTGATACATATGAGTTATGGAATAGCTTTTTATTTAACATTTTTATTGATCATCTTAAGTTAAAAAAAAATTATGTACATGTTCCATCACATATATTATTACATAAACATGATGCTCATGACATGATTTGATAATTTATTTAGGACATAACACCAAAGGTGTCTCCCCACTGCGTACTAAGCTGTGTGCGGTCTCTCGACGATCTAGCCCCTACCGCTATGTGATTTGAATCGGCCTCAAGAGGTATTTATTCCTCTTAGCAAGGCTGACGCCGCCATGAACATCAGATTTGCATTGTGCAATGCTGATGACGCCATGCACATCAGATTTGCATTGTCTACGGCGTCGCGTCCGGGCGGAGGCCAATGAAACCCAACGGAAGGAACCAACCAAAACTGGTTTGTAATAATGGGCCCGATCGTACTGGTCTGACTAGTACATGTGTACAAAAGGCCCACAAATATGTACATTTTATTTTGGGGATAAACATTGAATGCAAAGCTAAGGGAGTGTTTGTTCTTTAGTCGCTTATATAATTTATATCACATCAAATGTTTAGATATTAATAAGAAGTATTAAATATAGATTAATTACAAAACCAATTATATAGATGGAGGCCAATTTCCGAGATGATTTTTTTAAGCCTAATTAATCTGTCATTAGCACATGTTTACTGTAGTACCACGTTGTCAAATCATGGACTAATTATGCTTAAAAGATTCGTCTCGCAAATTAGTCGCAAGTTATACAATTAGTTTCGTAATTAGTCTATATTTAATACGGGTCTAGACATTCGATGTGATAGAAATTTTAGGAGTTCCTACATAAACCAAACAGCCCCTAAGTCAACCTAACTTTCAAACACAAAGTCAAAAGTAGCTAAATCCATGCGTAAAACTAAAACCTCAGGCCAAGTGAAAAGTCAAAAAGGTTCTTCTTAAAAAAAACAAGGATCCAGCTATTTCGAAAAGCAAAAAAAAGAAAGAAAAGGTGTTCCTCGGAAAAGGTTTCTTACAAAATGCAAGCTTTAGAGGATACCAGTATACCACGTACCAGCAATCCTTTTCTTTTTCATTTTTGTCAGTTACTTGAAGCCTCTAAAACAAATTAAAGCCCCGTCAGGTAGAACTGTGGAGGACTCTTGTTTCGGCTTCTTTGTGCACTGTAGCGAAAATCGTTTTTTATCTCTTATCTTAAAATAAATTATGTTTTACTTCATCAGGTCCGGCTCCTCCATGCAGCGAGGAGCCAGACAAGATCTGATTTTTTTTTTTTGCAAAGGCTAGATGATTTTCTACCCGTTCGTTTTACTGAAAAAATAAACCAAAACACTATTTTGACAGGTTTGTTATGAGAGAATAAACTGTTCCGACTAAAAAAACAAACTGAAAAAGACGGATTATAAGATAAACAAACATGACATAAGCGTGTAACAAATATAAGCTGGCAAGATATTAATTAAAAAAAACAATTGAACTAGTGTCATCCCGCGATTGCTTCCTTGTCATGGCAATCGCTCAAAGGACACACATTTGGGCTCGTTCGGCTGGTTAACCAGCCGGGTGCGCGGATGAAAAATACCGTTGACTCTAGATTTCTCGAAGCGAACACACCTCTCCCTACGTGTTGTGCAGTTGCAGTGAATCTCTGCTGCACGGATGCATGGGAAATTCAAGAACTACTGCTAGTCTATCTGAAGCCTGTACAGACAAGTAGATGAGATATAAAGAATTGTTTGGAGATCGATGCATGGTGGCCTACGGCTCTGCTCTGCGGCGGCCACGCGCCATGGGCGACGGCGACTCGCTAGCGCTGTTGGTGTCGGATCCGGAGGAGCCGCCGTGCCTGGAGACGGCGAAGACGAGGTCCTTGACGCCGTCGCCGGAGGCGCGGATGTGCGCGAGGATCTTGCCGAACTTGGCCTTGGGCCGCTGCGTGACGGCGATGGACACGTCGTTGGGGAACAGGTCCTTGCGCACGAACGCACGGTACACCGTGGTCACCAGCACGCCGGCGACGGTGACGGTCGCCACCCCGGAGAGCCCCACGGCCAGCGCCCGGGTGAGCACGTTGGTCACCGCCGACGCGTACACCGCCGTCGCGATGGCCACGCTCGTCATCGGGAACGTGTACGCCCACCACGCCAGCGAGAAGCGGACGCCCCTGAACATGTTGATACGCACCACCTGTATACGTACGTATATACATGGTCAGTAAGTGCATGTTGTATATATATACATCACGTGTGTCAAGAAGAGAACAAAGACAATAGATGTACACGTACCAGTGACATGTAGAGGAAGAGGGAGGTGAAGTAGAGGATCTTGGCGGCGTAGTTGAAGTCGCCGCAGAGCCTCGCCCAGCCGACGGAGGCGACGCTGGGCGCAGCGATGAAAAGGAAGAAGACCGGGTGGAGCTCCTTGGGGAGCTGCGCATTGGTAGGCAGCCGCTGGTAGAGCGTCACGAACAGCACCAGGTAGTGCACCACCCCGACGGCGAAGAAGAAGATGGGCACCTCGCGGAGCCCCATCTTGGCGCCCAGCAGCGCGCCGACGAAGTTGCCGACGACGGCGAGGTGGTTGGTCGGGGTGGCCACCTTGGACAGCCGGCGGTCGCCGCCGGACATCCACTGCCCGTAGATCGTGAGGTCGAGGAAAAGGATGGGCGCCATGAGGATGTACCACACCACGCGGTGGACGTCCGCCATCGGGCCCGGCAGGCCCTTGACGAGGAAGAGGCAGGCGATCCACGGCGCGAAGAAGAAGTTGACGCGGATCGGGTGGTGGAACTCGCGCCGCACCGCCTCGAAGTAGAAGACGACCTTGAGGAGGTAGATGAAGGAGACGAGCGCCATGAGCGACGCGGAGACCCACCAGAGCGCGTGGTTCACGGCGGGGCTCACGTGCAGGAACGCCGTCGACGGCTCCGACTGCAGCGTCTTCCACAGCATGGCCTGGCTGCTCACGCCCATGCACATCCCGAACGCGTTGATCGGGAACCGCAGCAGGAACGGCCACGTCTCGTCCTCCGGCAGCGCCGACACCTCCGTCGGCCTGAGCGTCTCGAGCTCGGGCCCCTCCAGCGCGGCGAAGTAGCGGTCCGCCGTGGGGACCTCGCGGCCGCCGCCGCCGTCGTCGGTCTCCTCCTCGGAGATCATCTTGTTGGAGTTGGAGTCGGCGGCGGCGGGCTCGATGTCCACGGCCACCCCGCGGAGGTTGGACAGCTGCCGCTCCAGGCGGCCGGAGAAGGTCTTGAAGTGGTCGAAGCGCCGGTCGCGCGTGCTGTCGCTGCGCGACATGGTGCGCACACGCTGCAGCGGCGGCGGTTCCTCGGTCCGGATCGTCAGCGCCGGCTGCGAGTGGTACCGCGCCTGGTTCAGCAGCTGCGGCAGCGGCGCCGCCACCGCGTGCTGGTGCTGGTGCTCCGCCGGCTGTGGCGGCGCGACGCTGCGGACGGAGGCGCACGCGCCGAGGTGCAGCCCCGACGGTGACGCCGGCACGCTGAAGGCGACGGAGCACGGGGTCTCCGTCGCCTCCGCTGTCCTGGCAGCAGGAGCAGCCACGGGGGAACCGGAAGCGCGACCACCGTCGACGAAGGTGGCCCGCGCTGGCGGCAGCGGCAGCCGGAGCGGTTCCGGTAACGGACGCGCCCTGCTGGCGCCGTCGCCTATCCCCGCCATCTGGACGCTCTCGCTGGTGGACATGGCAGCTCGGTCGTCAGGATCGCTCAGCTCGCGTCGCCGCCAGAGGTGTCACTCGTGGCGTGGATGTGCAGCCGAGCTCGCGCTCGGCGCCCGTATATATAGACGTCAGGACGTCAGGTGTAAGAGGCGGCACGGAGGTGGAGAGGAAGATGCATGCTCGGGGACTCTGGTTGTGGCTGCGTCTGCGCCTGCGCCTGCGTGCGTGCAAGTGGAGGCCGAGCAGTGCGCGCGCGACGCCGGCGGTCCGTGACGCGGACGTCGGAGCAGGCACGTGGCCGCATCCGGAAGGTTCGACCAGTGCACGTCACTGTGTGGCTCCGCTGAAGACGCGTAGGAGTACGTGCCCTGGAGCTGGAGACTTGCTACGGACGGACCGTCTGCCAATGCGACGTGCACCGCCGTGGATCCGGGTCCAATTGAAGAAAGTGCAGCAGCAGCAGGCAGCCGGTTCTTGACCTCCGCCGTGATCCTCAAGCTAGCTGCCGGCCGGGGGCGAAGGAAGAACCAACTCGGTCTGCTGACCTGACTCGCGCGTGGCGTGGCCGCGGGTTGCCGGCGAACCCGGCCGGGGGAGACGTGCGTGACTGCGGGAGAGTGGGCCCGGCCGGTCGTATCTGGCGACGGCGAAGAGTTAGTGGTCATGGCACGGACTGCTCGCGTTGAAACCAAACCATCCACTTAACTACTGTCCCATCTCTGTTTTAGTACTCTGTTTTTCCACGTTTCTGTATACCGCCAACTCTGTCCGGAACAAAATGCCACTCTACTGTTTTCAGCTAAACTACCTAAACTTAGCTGAAGTTATATAAAAAGACATATATATATCAATATTTATGACATCAAATAAGTAGAGTATTATGAAAAATGAATCTAATATTTTTATTTGGGACAATGATATTGATTTTTTATAAACTTTTATGGAATTTAAAATGTTTTGATTCAGAACTAGGGTGGAAATTGTACTTTTTAGAAGGTGGTACAACCGATTGCGTCCAAGTCAAAGTTGTTATTATCAATATCAGGATATTTTATTCACTGTATGTATGTATGTAAGCGTCTCTACGTACCTTATTGTATTTCATAATTATTTTCTTCTTCACGTTTCTCATGTACATATACCTCTGTCTTACAAAAGTCACAACTCTAGTAATTTTGAGCAAAACTATCTACAGTTTAATAAACTATATTAATACAAAAAGACTACATATCAATGTTTATGATATTAAATGTCCTATAAAATATATTTCAAAAAGAATCAAATGATCTTATTTGGTACTACAAATATTAGGTTTTATATAAATTTATTAAATTTATGACGGTTTGATTCAATACTAGACTAAAATTGTACTTTTTTGTAATAAGGGGTACAACCGATTGGTTTCAGATCAAAGTCCTTATTTCTGGCATATTTTATTCATTATGAGCGTGTGACCTGTTGGATTCGCGATCACAATGTGCAATGCCATAGGTTAGTTATGCCATAATTTTTTTGGCAACCGTTTGGTTCGCTACCACAATTACAACGTGCTGCACTTTGTTAACACCCTGTCTCACATGTCAAAGGCTCATTTTCTTGCTAAACTTTGCCACAATTGTGGTTTCAGTTTTACTCGCCAAACTTTCTGTTTGCGGTCATAGTTTGTCGAAAGTTTGGCGTGACAAATTACTATACCAACCAAATAGGACATAATTTTCGACAGTGATTGTTCAAGTTGCATGGTTGATTAGACTAGGAGATTTCGAATCGTTAAGCCTCTTCTCTCACTTTAGAAACTACACTCTGTATACATAGCATGTGTAGGCACCCATTTATTGATTTATATAAGCAGCCGTCATCCGTGAAAGGATTTCTGTTTACGAATGGTTGTCTAATTGGTCAAAAAAGATACTATTCATAAACTACATATCACGTGTACCCATTTATATGTATTCTAGATGGACACCTATATTCATATATAATTAGTTGCCTCTTATTGCGGCACGTGTTATTTGAAATGTTGGGAGGGGACACCTATACGTAGCTATATATGTGTCCATTGCTGTTTTCTGAGAGGGTAGAAAATTAGCACAATCAAATGTGCAACTTATTTTTTAAACTTTTTTTACAGGAACCCATGTGTGTTTCATCATCCAAGCACACATATATAGGGTATCGTAGTAGTACCATGAGCATCAGTAGCGGTTTATATATTATCCTCCATCCGTTCCAAAATAAGTTTTCATTTCGCTTTTTCGAGAAGTCAAATAATCTCAACTTCAGTTATGTTTATAAAAAGTATTATTAGCATTTGTATCTCCAAATAGTTTTATTATAAAAATATACAATGTAATTAATCTAATTATGCTTATCTTGTATCGTAATATTTAATATTTTTTACATATATTTAGTTAAAATTAAAATCGTTTGACTCCTCGGGATGCGAGATGAAAACTTATTTTGAGATGGAGGGAGTACTCTAAACTACGGTACTCTCATGCATGTCCAGCAGGAAATTAAAAAGTATGGTTAGAATTTACTCCCACTTATTCTTATCCTGGTCCTGCACGTACTACTTGAGTAATAATAATATATTTAAAAGTTTACTTTAATAAAAGAGTCATGCATGTCTTATTATGAATACTAGGTAGCGTGTCTGTGCGTTGCTACGGGATAACTAACATTTTGTACTAAAAACACACGGATCGCACGATAAGATAATAATACTGTAAAAATTAAATACCAACGTTAAAGTGACATTTAATCCAAAAAGCAAAGTTTATGAATTTAACACAGTCACGGAGTGCGCGGCGTCGTAGGCTCATAAACTCTAGAGCTTCCAAAAATTGGGTCGAATCCAATCTAGAGCCTCGGAACCCTGCATCTTTTCCTGGACGGGCTTCACTTCGGATGCGCCGGTAGCAATATCAACGATCTCCAGTCGATGGACCAAGTTGTATGGATCCCCATACAATGGCTTACACATGTAGATTTTGTTCTCCTTGTACTTGGATATACTTGTTCCACTGAAGCTTTCATTGAAATGTTTAGACACGAACAGTGTCTGATCACCGATGTCCCTCACCCTGGACCACTCCGGCGTATGGTCATGGAGGTTGCACTTGTAGATCGCGCTGCTGTAGGTGAAGCTCTGTGTCTCGTGGAACGTGCTCACCATGGCACCCACAATGTGCAGCTCACCGTTTGATTCCAGGTAGCAGCGGTGGCAGAGCCCCGCAAGTGGCGATAGCGATGGCAGCAACGTCGCGGTTGGAGTAGCGTCGCCGGCGTTGCTGCTGCAGACGGAGATTTCTCCAGTGTAGTCGATCTCCAAGAACTTGTCTTGGCAGTGGACGATGGACCCCACGGAAAACTTCAGTTTGGTGTCGAGCAGCGTCCATGCGCTGTCGACTCCAACCCGGCAGAACGCGACCTCCGTGGAGCACCCAAGCATGGCCATGGCCACACACTCGTGGCCGACGACGTCAGGCGGCGCCAAGAGCACGATCTCACGGAAGAACACGTCCCTCAGGTCTTCTAGCTTGATGGCTCTGCCTACGGCATCCACATCCCCGTAGTCGTTGGTGGGATGGAGGACCCACCGGCCGTGGACCCTAGACACGCGTTCCGATGAGGACGTCGCCGCGACATGTTCGCCTGCTGGCGGGAGCTCAACGCGGGGGGCACGGGCACGGGTGAATGGATTCAGCAGCGTCACGGACGCCGCCTCGTCCATGAGCGCCACCCACCCACACGAGGAGCCGCACGCCACCTTGCCGCGCACATCGGGCAGCGTCTTGGACAAGACCTTCTTCTCCGGGACGCAGTAGAAGCTGACGCGGTCCGAGTCAGGGTCGAACGGGAACAGCAAGAGCACCCCGAAGGTCGCGAACGGGATGGCGGCGCGCCATGGGGAGCAAGTGGATCAGAAGAACGCCGCGTCGTGGCCTGACGCGAGACGCTGCCTGATGGACTCGACGGGATCATCTGGCAGGCCGGATCTCCAGTCAGGGAGAGGTAGGGACATTCTCTTAGGATTGGGAGGCTGAGCCATGAAAGACAGATGACATCAACTATGGTTCACGCAAGAAACAACAAGCGAGGGCGATGGAACACGTGAGGGTGAAACCAAATGAAAAGAGGAAAAAGCTGTCCCTTTTGCAAATGCAAAGAGGGGAAGTAATTAAATGTAGGCAGATTTGGTAAGGTTCTCAGAAATACAAAGATGTTCCTTTTGTCTTAATTCTCTTTCATTCTGTGTTAATTCTCTTTCCTTTTGCTCGTTGCCATGTATGCTGGTACATGCAAACATGCAATGTGTATATGGATAGCACAATAATTTTCTACTTTCTATTTTACCGTGATTCCTCTATCACATGACATGCAATATTCAATCAAGGAGATGTCGTGGGATCGCAGGCATGGACAGACGGACGAACCAAAACAAATGTCGCACAAAAAAAAATATCCACACTTTGTTCTTTTTAGTTATAGGAGATATGAGATATGTAAAGTAGAATCAAAAGTTCATTTCCATTGATGGTAAAGTATGCTTTCTCAAAACTTTTTGAAGTACTAATAATATAAAATTAAAGAAATGGAGGAAGTGGGTAATAGGTCCATATTTGTCATGCGTATTCTGGTACGACCACGACATATTACAGCAATTGATTGTAGGAAGAGAATGTTATAGGCTGTTTCTGTTGGAGGAGCCACTCCATCGTAGATAAGGTGATATATCATGCGTTTATTCCTTAAATTTGGTGGAACGACTTCATTCATCATACTAATACTAATTATTACTTTATTAGCTTACGAGGAATGAGGTGATGATATATAAACCTATTCCATACCACAAAACAAACAAAAAAGTGAGAAATAAGTATATCATAGACTACCTCACTCCTCAAACAAGCACACCCTTAATGATCAGAGATTCAGTGCATATCTACGTTCAATTAAATGCTTTCCAAACCATTGAAAACGGAGGGAGTTGTACGCACAACACGAGATTAGCACCTCCCCTATATAATGATATACTCTCTCATTCCCTTCCCCGAATAAATCAATTGCAGTTACTGACACATAGAGTCAAACCAAGATTTTCACAAGCTTTTGATCAATGGCTCAACTCTCTTGTCTAATCTCTGTTCTCAAGCTTATTTTCTTTGTTTCTTAAGTTCTGTTTGTAAGTCTGTGTTCTACCTTATAATTCAATAAAATTCACTGTAGGGGCAAAAGCCCCTCCAGATTTCTTAAAAAAATAAATCAATTTCTTAAAGTTGTCTTATGTGTCAAATATTTAAAATTTTAGCCAATTTTATAAAAAAACAATATTTATAACAAAAAAAATAGTATCATTAGATACATTATAAAATATATTTTTGATAATGCACTTATTATAAATATTATACTCTTTTTCTATAAATTTAGCTAAATATAAAAAAACTTGATTTATTAAGACAACTCTAGAAATTGATTTAGTACCGAGAAAGCAGGAGTACATATAGCATCGTCGTAGCCCTCTCAGTCTCAGGTATATATGATGGCTACATACACAACGTTCAAAATATTCCAGTTGAAGCAGCAGGCTGTGTTACTGTCTGCAACAGTGAAACTGAAGAAAGCAGAAGAAAGCAAAAGTGCAACGGCAAGATAAGAAAACCAACTTGGGAAATCGCTAGAGTCGTTGCACTTTGCACTCCATTCCTTTCTTGAACTGAAGAGTAAAGAGAAGAAACCCTCGGCAGGCCAGGTCGCCATCATCGCTATTGACTATATCATCCTGTCATCGACGTCAGCACGAGACTAGGAGACCGAACGACGAGCAAGGCAAGACGTGCTGGAAGAAGCAACAACGACACAGACCAGAGACTAGGACTAGGAGATCGAGTAGTCTCGGCCTGTATATATGGTTGTGACGATATATGCATGTGCGGGGCGATGCATGAAGCACTGTGTGTTGTTATATATGCAGTATATAGTTATACATATACACATATCTTCAGACTTTAGTGGTTGGATCTAGAAGATTAAGTTAGGAGGAGCTTCTCTCGTTATCTTCTACCTCTAGTTTCTTGCTTCAAGCTTTTATAGGTGCCAATTTATAGCGGGGCTTA
Source organism: Miscanthus lutarioriparius (assembly GCA_904845875.1). Taxonomy (NCBI): domain Eukaryota; kingdom Viridiplantae; phylum Streptophyta; class Magnoliopsida; order Poales; family Poaceae; genus Miscanthus; species Miscanthus lutarioriparius. Next base: position 2,339,435 of record CAJGYO010000016.1, on the reverse strand, counting down.
AAAGGGCTCCATATGCTTTGAGTAGTTGTAGCGGGAGCTCGAGCCCACCCAGCCTCGATGCTATATCCGCCCCTGCATATCTTGGTCTGAGTAATAATATATAGGCTGGCTGGCTAACTTAGGGCGCACTCGATAGTTCTAAAGCTACGACTACTTAGCCAGCTGAGGTGGAGGAAAATAGAAAAAAAGTTTTACATAATATTTCTCTCCTATACTCATCAATCTTTTTTATCTCACTGATTTTTCTCTTTTTATCGATCAACGGAAATAACCCGGCTATTCAGTCCACCATTATGGATCCAGTAACAGCTCGGCAATGCGGCATGCACGCAGTAGATGCCAAAAAGCTAGCTGTGGCTACTGTGAGCAGAAGAACAAGAATGGAGTAAAAAACTGGGGGGAGGGCCGGCAGAGTCAGGCAGGCATCCCTCTCTCTGTTCTCGTGCCGGGCGGACCGGACCGGAGTCCCAACCGGAACGATGCGTGGCATGGCCGGGGCCAGAATAGAATCCGGCCAGATTCCAGTTCCAGATAGGGATCGAGTAGCTACCCAGCAGTCTTCTCGATTCCTTTCTGCGATTGACCATCAACTGAGAATGAGACGCGCAAGTGACCTCGTAAGTCGTTTACCATGCATGCACTTTCCGTTCTTCTCGTTTCAATTCCCATCGTTTTTGTTCCCCGTTGCGTCGCGCCATGGGAACCATTAGCCACGTACGCCATGACACACACATATGGATTACTGTCATCAATGGCCGAGATTGCAACCGCTCCATCCTCCATTATATGATTCCCCTAGCTATGCTCATGCACGAGAGGCGGCCAAGCAGCGCAAATTATTTTTCTTTGCGAGAAGCTTATCGATCACAAGTATAGAGAAGAAAATCTCAGCACGATAGATACTAAGGTAGAGTGATATGGGTAGTAGACCTCAGCATTTTTGCTGTCCAAGCAAAAGAAGATGAAAAAAAATCCTGCCCATGACCGTTTCACCGGACGAGTTTGGATGGGCTCAGGCGCCCTAGGCGGACGCTTGTGCAATTTATTATTGTTCAAAACAACTAAATAAATATTTTGAGAGAAAAATATTTTGGGTCGCCAAACCTATCCACTAAGGCTTGTGGGCCGGCCAGGATTGGTAGGCCCGAGCCAGGTCGATTTTGCTCAAGTCTAATGGATAGCATACTTGAGGTTAGTAACTTATTTGGCGTCAATGGTCGTACCATCGATGTATATGGTACGATGATGGGAACAACAAATGGCTACTTAAGGTAGAAGTGGCTCCAGCAGACATGCGCAGGATTGTGATAAATAAATCTAATGATAGTTTAGGGTGAAAAAGGCAACTACGGTTTCATAGGAGAAGGAGGTAAACGAGGATAAAAACTTTAAATATATAAGAGGGTCAAGGAACTGAATAATTTGTGTGAGACTTGAATATAATAGTTTAGAAATGGAGCTCACCAAGAGAAAACTAAAAGGCGCACCTAGATTTGGCCACTTGTACAGAAAGGACCTACAGGGTTGGGAAACCCTTTAGTCCCTAGATTTGGCCTTAGTAGGAATTTGCATAGTGGGAAAAAAGGAGAGCAGTAAAAGACGATGATAGTCAAGAAATTGGCTGATTATAGCTAAATTGAGTTCTTGTTGATGGATATGTCATAGGTGAATGGAAAGAGGAAAATTATAATAAAAAAGCAAACACAACTATTTATCAAAAACAATCTCAAGTAAAAAAAAGCGAAAAAACAGGGATGCAACGGGTCGGGTAAGATGCAGGTAAAGCATTTACCCGCCCACCGGCCAAACCCATGACCATCGCTTTTATATTACCTGCCCAGGTGCAAGCCCGTGGGTAAGAATTCGTACTTGCGCCCACGCCCAACAGGTACCTGCCGGGTATTTTCATAAGAGATCAAATAATAAAATCACAGTGATAGTAAATAATAAACTAATAGTTGAAGAACACATAAATTCATCAATCTCACTTACATAGAGTTCACTAGAGAACAATATACATTAGCTCACAAGTGACAATACATTATAGATTCATAATTCAGTGCCATATATACTAAGACAATATAACACAAGAACTAACAAACTTACACAATCACTTATTCAGCTATCCACAAAAAATATCATCCTCATAGTTCGGTGTTCATCCTTCACGCTAATGGATCAATAATGGTGGACTGAATATATCACACTAACAAATAAAAAAGTTGAACTAGACCAAACTAAATGGACTAGTCAGCATGCTATACAACAGATATACATATGTATTTTAAAATTAGGGTATAGGTATCCGTGGGTAAAGTTTCATCTGCGCTTTTGCAGGTCTTACTCGACCCTCGTATACCAGCGGCCGAGTTTTTCTAATGTTGTCCGTACATATCGAGTACGAAACCTGCAGGTAAGATAGCCATCTCTAACGAAAAAGGCTAGGTATTCGTGTGTTTAATTTGCACGGTTAGTCTTACACTAGTTTGGCGTATTTGAAGAAGGATAAATGGATTTATATTTGAGATGGAAGGAGCGTACAAGTATTATTGATGGCTCTGTTCATCTAGAGTGCTTTCTATCCTTCCGAGTCAAAGGTTGCATAATTCCCTGTTGAACTTTTATGTATTGAAAATATAATAGAACGGCGCCTCCTAGCTATCTAGCTAGCATTGCTTAGCCTGGTGGTTAAACAATCAGATGGACTGGTTAGTACGGCACTAGCTAGATCTGATATTATAATTGTTTACTAAGTGTTGATGAGGTGGATCATCAAATCAAAGCAACAGGATATATTCATCTCGCCGTGTACTAGTACTAAATTAAAACAAAACACACCTGAAACGAGATCGATTTTTCAGGTCCACCGCACACAAGGACAAAATAAAGCAAAACAAGTGTCATACTTCTTGGCGTGCTCATTTTATCTGCACGCTAGTATGCAGCTCTACTTCAGCGTTCTAAAGAGAAATTCAACTATTCCATCCAGCCTCGAAGAGATCGAGGAAGCTTCATAAAATGCAGGCAAGGACGAGTGTACTAGCTTGCTAGTGCAGCAGCAGTAGCTAACTTCATTTCTGGATTGACCTGGCCTTGCTTGCACATCGGAATTGATTGGACTGAGTGCACGCGTGCTTGTGGAAAATTACCTGCAGCTGCGCCGTCGTCGACTGGTCGTCCGAACCGTCTCTTTGCACGGACTGCACTGCACCGTCGTCGTGGCCTGTGAAAATCTGTCTGGCTTGTCCAATACGATAGGATCGGAGTAGCAATGTGCGTGCGTGTGTATGGATGGTGTCGTCTCTCCATTGGTCGTCGTTGAAGCTAAGACAGATACCTACCACTGTTCTCATTATTCGCCGGGACCAAACTTCCACGAGGCGATGCGAGGACGACGTACGATGATGTGTGTGCGTATTGTGGGGGTGCATGGTTCTAAGGATGAATGAGCCAACTAATGGCGCACGTTCGGGGAGCAAATGCTTGGCCAGCAGTTGGCACGGATTGAGGTGAGGACCGGGGTACGTAGTATAAAATAATGCACTCAGCAACCAACATGTATACGGGCACCTCTAATGATTAACTCTAATACAAGCTAGTACTATATATGCTATGGTCTCGTTCAAGGCGCTTGAACCCGGCTTGACCCGCTTCTTTTTTCATCCGGAACAATATTTTTCTCTCACAAATTCCTCCAGCATTCCTCCAAACCATCCAAATTCCTCCAGACGAACAGGCCCTATGTGTATATGGCAAAAACCTTTGAGCTAACGAAAAGAGAAGAGCCAAACTCGCTCTTTGTATGTACCAATGCACGAGAGAAGTAAGAGCATTTTTGGTTGGAAGTCTAGTCTGGGGCCTTACCTGACAAAAAGTGTTGCCCGAAAAGACGATGATTTTTGTCTGGCTAGATAAGTTTGCAAAAGATCCATTTGGTTGGAGGCCTGTGCTTGGCAAGGCTGAATAGTTAATGTAGCTATAATTAATTTTTACTTCCATAGGTTTACTCACAAAACTAATAAATGACTATATTAGTGAGTTAATAAAAAGAGAAATAATTCTTTATTTCATATTAAATTAAACAATTATATTTTGCAAACTGATCTTGTATGAGAAAACATGCAACGTATCGATACGACGCTTTAAAACATACGATTAGTATTACCGTTGTAACTCACTAAATGTGGTAGAACCGTCCAAAATAACACGTTTTTGGAGGCGCTCGTCTTCCACTAGACACTAAGCACCTCAAAAGTGAGCTATACCGGATAGTTCTATCGAGCACACCCCAAGGGAGAACTCAAAATAATCCACGTTTTACATCTAGAATCCAATAATGAGTACGAGCTTACAATACTTAGTCCATTTCATACAACAAGAGTTCTTAGAAATTATTTATTACAATACCAGAGTTCAGAGTGCGATAATTAAACAGCGGAATGAAAATAAACATCTAGCGAAAAACGATACAAGGATCCGTCTGTGCCCACCAGAAGAATCCTCCACACAAGAGATACTCCTCAAGTTGCACCTGCAACTAGGGTAAAATAAACCTTTAATACACAATGTACTCACAAGACTTACCCGACTAGTGGGAATAGTTTTTCGACTCCCGAGGATATGATGGCAATATGGGTTTGCTGTTTTCTTTTTGTTTGCGAAGAGCATTACTAGAAGTACGTCCTTAAGATCAAGTTTAATTAGTAGTCATAATTACTTCATTAGCTAACCATTCTAGGTAAGCACTGTTCTACTTTCAAGCAAGTGTTAAGCAATCAGAACCATTTCACCATCTTTCATCTTCCAGTTCTTACTACGGTGCAAGACCATAGCCAAGTCGTACCGTCTCACGAAAACGGCGATTCATGAACCAATGTATTCCAGCTGAGTACCTCGAAACACACGCCCCGTTTGTACCCTAGGCACAAATAAGACCAACCCGTTCCACTCCTGTCGATAGGTCCAGGTCCTCGTCCAAACTTGGACTCTAAGCCCCCACACTTGAGACCCGGCCTCAGTACGGTGCTTAGACCTCCACCTTTCCCCGCCTCCAATCAGTCAGTCCGGAAAGAGCCGGAACCCAGGACAAGAGCGTAACGAGCTTTGTCGCTCCCATAAGCAAGTATGTGCTCAGGATAAGAAGTCTGTGACCTGACTACCATCCACAGCAACGGACGGTCCTTAATCGATACGAACAGGGAAAACAGTGTAACCAAGCTAAGCCTCATTGGCCGTGGGACACAATCTATTACACCCACCAATACCCATACCATATCCCTGCCCTGTCTTTAATTTTCCTTCCATTATTTGATCATGAGAGTACTTATAATAATCACCTATTGTCAGTAACGACAAGTTACTCATGCTACCGAAAACATAAGTATAGCAGCTACTCGAACCTGCACTAGTAAGACTCTTAGGACAGGTATATCTATGCATGAGGTTTCCGTAAAATTCCTGTAACGTAAATGCACATAACATATATAAACAGTGATTATCAAAAATAAGGGGTTATACACCGGGGCTTGCCTTGGGCAGGCGCGGTATCAGCTAAGTCAGTCAGTGGCGGTTTCTGGACCTCCTCCTGTACGAGAATCTTCTCCTCGTACTCCTCGACGATCTCCTCAAACTAGTGATCACCGGTCACGATCTCTGCCAACTCGTTCTCTACATGCATGCGATGATGATGCAATACTTAGCATTTAGGCAACGACAACTCTTAGACTAAGAATACGCATACTAAGCTAGCTCTAATAACCAAGGTACTAAGCTAATTATCATCTTTACGAAGCAAAGTGTTGGGTTCAACTAACAAACATCTAGCTTTACAAATGAAGGATATATCTTTATTTCTATTGATGATTTAATGTATATTGAAACAAAGAGTATTTAACTACCCTAATGCTTAGTCTATTCTAAAGCTACTAAAATTACAGTGAGCACATAATAATACAATGAAGCTACTATAAAAATTTGAGGACTAAAACTATCACCAATTTACCACAAAAATTTCTACAATAATTAACTTAATAATATTAAGCATTCACATACGATTTAATAACTCCTAGTGTCAACACATATAAATATGAACTAACTATACAAACAGATAGATCATAAATTTTGGACACCTACATGGTTATCAAAGATCAGCTCAGAAATTAAATTAGGAAATTATTTCTAATTCCCTATGAAAAAGAAAAACGAATTCTCCCGTACGGTCCACACGCGCGGCCCATGCGACACAGCGCGGGCGCGCAGCGGCCCGCAGGCGTGGCCCACGCGAGGTCGGCCCACGCGGAGACGGCCCACGCCGGGAAAGCCCGCACGCGCGGGTGATTTAGCAAAAGAGACCACGCACTTCTCTCGAATTATAACTAAGTGCTAACACTATTTTCTCCTCTCTTAAACCTTCTCACTTAACCCCTGGTTTTCCTGGAATTCCCTCGCTCACACCCCCGACGACCCAGCGCACGGCGGTCGGTGACACATCGCTGCTACGCCGGCCACCAGGGACCTGCGACAGACCACCTAACGGGCCGGTCACCATCTCTGACCCGAGCGGCTACGCTAAGCGGCGGGGCGGGGCAACACGACTGGCTGGGGAAGGTTGCAGCGGCGCGCAGCCATCCACGACAGAGGACCAGGCTAATTGGTTAGCGCATGGGTATCATGAGGCTACCATGGACTGGGCCGAGGTGATGGTTGGGGTGGAGGATGACGGAGGAGGGCTGGCCACGTGCGGCAGCACGGTCGCGTCAACGACGACGGGGAGGCGGTAGCAGTTCCACTAGCATGCGCAAGGTGGAGAGGAAGGAAGGCAAAGCTAGTGGTGCAGACGAATTTTCTCGGGAGGGATGGTAGGAGGGCTGCCCTCGATCATGGCTGAGCGCGGCCTTAATGGCACTGCGGCGGGAAAAACTCTAAATTGGAGCTTGGCCTTGCAAGGTTCACGGCTGGGTGGGGTCGGGCAGCGAGAGGACGTGATGTTGAAACCCTGGATGCATTGAATTGAATGGAGGTGATCGTTCGCTGGGTAATTTGATCGCGTGGCTCGACGGCGGCAGCAAAGGGAGAAAGAGAGAAAGAGAGAGACGGGCCACGACAGGTGGACAGGGCTCGGCCTCGCACTGGGCCGGCAGTGGCGTAGAGACACAGAGGGAGGCACAGAAATGACGGCGAGGCGACGGCACCGACACCGGCTGCGTCACGGCGCGAGGCGGGTCGGCAGCGCAGCGGGGCCAGCGGCAGCACCGCCTGGCTACGCAAGCAGCAGCAGCGGCTCCGCACGCCAGGAGCTAGCGGCGGCCAGGCCAGAGTAGCCGTGGCCAGCCACACGTGGGATATCCAGCGTGGCGACGCAGAGCGCCCGAGCGTGGTGACCGCGTCCACACGGCCAACCAGCCCGAGACCGTGTCGTGCACGAATTTTAAAGCACCTATAAAAACCAATGTTTTACTAAACGGTAAACGGTCTTTACACGGTCGCCCTTCTTCAGCGTTTAGGTTGTTTACACTGTGTTTAAACGAATTTAAACGGTCTAAACGGTTTTGTACTTAAAAAAATACATATAATTATATATGTGCATGTAAAAAATCAAGTATTCTAGCATTTATACATATTTATCCGAGTAAAAATCAATTATTTTGGTATGTATATATATTTATGCATGTGAAAAGAATCAAATATAGATATTTATGTATGTAACATATCAAGTGTATACATTTATAAATATAATAAACTTAAGTATACAAATTTATCTATACAAAACTGAACTAGATTTACTTCGTGTTCGCCTAAACGGACGTTTAAACAGCTGTTTAACTCGTTTAATGTTGTTTATCTCTATTCCGTTTAGGCCATTTTTCCCGTTTTTTGACCGTTTAAATGGTCAACCGTTTAATTTCCGTTTACCCCCTAAACAAAACAGTTTACCACCGTTTACCATTTACTGGCCGTTTAATCCGTTTAGGCAAACACTGATAAAAACTAAACGGTTGTTCGAGGAATCAAACCACTTTCACCATGCTCAAGAGGGCTTATCAGGCTACCAACTCGAGCTAAAACACGACACCACTTTTTAACTCGATTTCACAAAATAAATCACCAAACATTGTATTGTCTTGCTGTTTATAAACTTGAAAATATTAAGTCTTTGAGCTAAACTTGTTTCCAAGTTGCATTTCTAGGCTATTAAAAATGTTGACTAGCAATGTTATTTTTCCACGACAAGTATTTCATTGCCATCTACAAAGTTCATATTCCAAACTGTATTTAAGCGCTACACATATGTTCTATAATATTTTTGTTCAATAAAAATTAGTTTTAAACCCTACTTGATATTCATAAGCTATTGAATCAACTTTCGTTTAACATTTTTATTAGTCATTTTAGGTTACAAGAAATTAATCTACACACTTCATCACATGCACTAACACATAAACATGATGCTCATGACATGTTTTAGTAAATGATTTAGGGTTACACTAAACATATGTCATAGATTGCTTTATCTTTTCAGTTAGTAAGATTAAATATTTCTAACTTAATAATGACTCTTATACATATATTTAACGTAAAATTATTTACATAATTTGATGGAAAGTATAAGTAACGTTACCATTAATATTCTTATGACCATTTTTTATTGTATCTTAACTGGGCAGGAATAGTTGATAGATAACTGAAAGGAATTCAGAGTTAGACAATTATACCATGGCTTGACGACAGGACGATGGTAGACATCACTTATATGAACTTCCAAATTAAAAAGACAATGACCATGGCTTGAAGTATAATTATGATAACTTTACATGACCAAACACCTATGTTTTTTTATCTTAAAAATATGGAGCATCTCAGGCTTCTCTTCAATCTCTAGTTCCTCTTCTTGTCCATTCTTTCCACTAGAGAAGGCTGCCAAAGCTTATTGGTTTGTGTTGCATTTTTGTTTTGTTTTGCAAGGCACCTGGGTAGCCTATGACTTGAGCATGGGCATGGCACTCTTCCCACGTGGAGTAGATTCTAGGTTTTCGCCCAACACGAAATACATACCATGCCGTTGCTAACTAAACATAAAGCAAACTTTAAGGCTGATACGGAGCATAGTGGAATTCTACTAGTGTTTTTAAGTAGTAATAAAACACTATCAGTAGTTATAGCACATGGGATTCCTCACTATGAGACATTTGGTAGGAAAAGTTTATACTAAATTTTAAATGCTAAAACACTAGAAAAAGCCCACATCACTAGGAGAATTAGAAGATTCTGGTTGTGAATATTTATGTTCACAATCAAGTAATAATTGGTATTTGTGTTGTACTCATACATGTGGGCCGAAGGGTGCCTTGTAGCTCGGGTGGACATCGTTTCTGATCTGAGAAACAATTTTCTCTAATTTTTTTTCTCTTACAGATATAGGATATAGGAAAATCACGTAAAAAAAAGTAGTGATGCATGCAAGCTAAATATATGCCGACGGCGGCATTGAATTCCACGGCAACAACTCAAAAGTTAACATGAGCTCAGGAAGCGGCGTACGGCTGGGCCAAGGAGTCATCAGGTCAGGGTAGATCAGGTCATCAGGCGCCTGATGCCCGGGTACCTTTCACCTTTGCACGCAGACTGCCCGATGCAGCGACGACGACGAGACTTGCTGTTGTGTGGAAGCTAAGTGGAATGGAGACCTTAGACCTACCTACGTTGGGTCAAATGGAAGCATGCCTTTTCTTCTCTAGTGCGGCCCATACCCAGAACTTGGTATATCTATCTAGCTAGCTAACTACGTTTATAATTTTTTAGTTTTTCATCAAGCAAAGGATACGATGAAAACAGGGCCGGGACGACGGAATATTGTGAAACAGTGTTTCCGCGTCTGGTGTTGCATTTCAGCACCAACGACGACCGAGACATGCAGCAATGACGACCGGATCTCGTTTCGCGGAACGGCCGGTCATCGTCGGGTCCATGGACGTCGCACCGCTTGCTTTTTACCGCACGTAGCACTACGTGAAAAATGGTTCGTAGCAATGGGATAAATTTTTTTTAGGGACGGCTGGTGTTGGAGCCGCCCCTACAGTGACATGCTCGGAAGCTCAGAGACCAGCCGGCCCTATAAATGGAACAGCAGGGGCGGCTGGTGATACGAACCGTCCCTACAAATGGGTCTGATTTATAGGGGCGGCTCACTCACCAGCCGCCCCCGGTGTTTCTATTTGTAGGGGCGGCTTAATCACCAGCCGCCCCTACAAATGCCTCTGACTATATATTGTAGAGCATAGTAAAAAAAATATTCTCCAGCTTCTCTTCCCCTTCCCTCTCTCTCTCTCTCCTCTACGCTCTCTCCCCCTCCCGACGCGAGCAGCGGCCAAGGTGACGGCGGCTGGCGTGAGCGGGCCAGCGGATGCCACAGCCGCCCTCCTCTTCCTCCACGCCTCTCCCCCTCGCGCCCCTCCCCCCTTGCGCCGCAGGGGCGCGGCGACGGCTGCTCTCTTGCGTCCTCTTTCTCCCTCCTCCTCTCGGTGACTGCAGTTTGATCTGTCGACCTGCTTCGTTGTGGCCGTCTGCCGTTTCAGCGCCGAGGTGGCCGGATCGGCATGCTCGTCGGCCGGATCCGGTGGTGGCTGGTCCGGGCTCGCCTCCCCTCCGGGCGGCTGTTTCCGCGCGGTGATGACCGGACTGCGGTCCTGCAAGCGCGGTGGCAGCTCGATCCATGCGGTGGTGACCGGATCTGAGGTCCTAGCGGCTGGATCCGTGGGATTGGCGGCCTGAGCTGCGCGGAGGGCGTCCGGGGTGCAGGAGCTGGCTGGTTGGGCCGTTGGGGCATCTACCTCCTCTTCCCTAGCCCCCTTCTCCTCACGTCCTCTTCCTTCAGCCGGCTCTAGAGGTAAGGGGCTTCTACCTACTCTGCGTTCTCGCACAAGCCGATGAGCCGGCTCCAGAGGTAAGGGGATTGCTCTAGTTCCTAGTTCCGACCTGATTTTGGCTGTTCCACCCCGTTCTCCTAGTCCGACGAACGCAAGGCGATTATGCATTTGTAAAAAAGCCTGCCCCATCCGTTCCGTTCCTCGGAGTCAGATCTGACGAGTTCCCTGTTGATCTGCATTCCATGGCTCTATTTTCTGTGATATCTGAAGATTCAAATATTTCTTCGACATTCAGTTAGTGCACATAGGTAGCAGATAGTGCACATAGGTTACTGACATTTCTGTTGCTACTATTTGTTCATTAAGAACAATATTTCCATATGATTCAGACCATTTATTACAAAGTGCATATAGTGGTCTGATAGTAGCTCTACATATGTGGATACGTTTGGTGAACTAGATAAGCAGTAGTATTGCTGTTATTGTACTAGATGACTGATAGCCTCGGCAAATTGTTTAGGAGCAGCTTTTAGATGGTAGGCTTGTTTCTAAGGCAGTGCCTGAGATAAGGAGGAAAAAGAGGAAGATCCCAAGCTTGTGACAAGCAAAGCTGATAGAATTGCAGCTATCTGTATAATCTCATTAAATTTCATTAAATTGGGGCAATGAGTCCATGCAAGTATAGTACTAATAAAGTTATCCAAGAATTCTTGCTGGTAATCACAAGTAGTATTCATAGTGATAAATGCAGTAGGTTGTAAATAAGCAGAATTCTTCCTATGAATATTCTCTCTGTCCATTAATCACAAGTAGTATACATAATGGCTCTTTTTCCCTACCAAATTCTGATCTGTTTCTTTTTCTTCTTGCAGTTCAGTTCAGTAAGGAGAACATATAGTTTGAGTGATTAGCATGACACAAGCTACTGTGATTGCAAAGCAAACCAGATTAGGAATATTATGGAGAAGTTGAGTATGTTTTTCACAACTCCCAATTAGCAACTGTGTGCTTTATTGTTTGATTACTGATTGCATCATCACTTTAGTAAAAAAGCAATGTGCGATTTCGAACAATGTGCGTTATGTGGTTAAAATTAGTTCGTGCCTGTGTTTTGCCACTGATTTTGCCCTCGCTATCTGTGTGTTATTGTTTCAAATCATCTATCAGTATATTCTTGTCCTTCTTTGTCATGCGCATATGGGATTCAAGTTCGCATGCTCGTGGCCCATTAACGTGAGGTTCTGAGTTTGGTCTTTGTGACTGTAATCATGTCTCTCACCATTTCAGGAAGGAGGCGGCCTATGTTCCTCTGTCTCTGTACAAGCAGCAGGTAAGATAACATTGACTCCAACTAAATATTTGTGTTCAGTAACTTGGATGCGGGAACACTTCTGGAAAGTATGTTCTTCCTACCTATTTTTTCTCAATGTGCTTTATTATTGTGTGTGTGTGTACAACATTCCTAGTTTGGATTTCAGCAACCATGTGAATCTTGTATGAATGGGACTGTGCAGAAAATGTCCGTCAGTAGGGCTACAAATAATATGCTAGTTGAAGCTATAGTTTCTTTTCTGATCTGTTGATTGTTGCTGTTAACCAAGCGCAATAACTTTCTTGAACTTCGACTAAATGATATGCCTTACTGTGATTTTGAATGTGCTCAACGTGCTCTCAGGACCTAGAGACCCGAATCGGAAGAGCAGGCCAGCGACGACAAGTTCCCCATAGCACAACTTGTGCAGAGCCCAAGTATTATTCTCTTATGCATAGTTGCTATTATTTTCTCAAATATTGCACAAGTTCATATTCCAGTGATGATGATGATGATACTACCTTTTCTTGTTGCATAAAGCGTCAAAATGCAGTGGGGTTTTTGTCTTCCCTGGCCCTTGCTCCAAATTATTGTTTGGATATGAGAATTTGAGAATAAGTCACTTAATAAAAATAGAGCCTGCATCAGTGATGATCTCAATACCGTCATAATATTTTGATCCCACAAGATCAAGTGGACGGCATATCTATGCCATGTGTATTTCAGTTCTAAAATAGTGAAATTACGTGCACATGCGTTGCTAGCGATTAGCGAGTTGGGGCTTGCTATTCGGGGATTGCATATTTATTTTATATAAGTAGTATCATGCTAATTCAGGATAAGCCTACTCCTAATTCTGAACAAACATTCTTTGATTAATATATGGTATGTATATGATTAGGTTATTCAGGACTACATTCTTTGTTCAATGATTTACAAATTCTTGATGAAGAGCTAACAATTAAAGCAACAAATCCTTGTGCAGAGGTAACCATGAAAGCAAAGAGCAAGCACAGATAACGGTTAAAGCAAGGAATTCCTGTGCAAAGCTAACTATTAAATAAGCGAGGAAGGCGAGGCTTCAACAAGTTCTTGTCTTGAGCTAACAGTTAGCAAGGAGCAAGGCTTCTTTAGTGTATCGTGTCTCCCCACCGAGCTGAGGTGCTCCTGTCTCCCCACCAAGCCGTCTACCCGCATACTGATTGATGATGTGTTTTACAATTAATTTTCTTTCAATTCTATTTTACTCCACAAATTGCTTGTGCATGTAATATTGAATGGGTGTTCTGATAATTAAAGTTAAATGAACTTTCTGATTGTATTTAAATTATATCCATGAGAGTATTATATTAACTTGGGTACCATGAAGATCTACTTAGGTATTTGGTTTTTTCTGTCATTGTGTATTGGACTGCCGGCTAAAGCATGTACTTGAGTCACTTTGCAAGTATAGGTACCATGAATTTGAATTGTAAATTTAATTTTTTTTTGTGGAAAAATGATTTGTAGGGCGGTTGAGTCAGAGTGCAGCTTTACAAATCGATTTGTAAAGGCGGTGGTGTTTCAGACCGCCCTACAAAAATCATTTGTAGGAACGGCTACAGTACCAACCGCTCCTACAAATCAATTTGTAGGGGCGGCTGATAACACCAGCCGCCGCTACAAATCGATTTGTAGGAGCGGTCTGGGAACCGCCCCTACAAATGCATGATTTGTAGAGACCCTTGCGTAGGGGCGGCTGGCCGAACCGCCCCTACAAATGCACTGTAGCCGCCTCTGGAAATAATATTTCACGTAGTGTACGTAAGCACCAAGGCTACGGCGGCGACGAATTCGCCGTCCCCGGCTGCGCCATGCAGCACCATGCACCTTCCTTGGGTCTTGCACGGCCACAGCTAGCATGTAGCCGCAGCCAGCTTTCGCCGTCGGAACGTATGTTACCCCACCGTACCCAAATGCACGTCTTCTCCGGCTGGGCTGGCCTCGTCGTCGCCGCGCCGTACGTACAGGTGCCAGTGCCACTTTCGTCGCTTTCGTCCATCCAGTCAACAAACGTAACACACATTCAGGCTGTGTTTGGCACGGCTCTAGCTCCTTCTCAAAATTCCTGTAGTAATACTGTGAAGCATTATAGCGTGAAGTCGTTTCAGGAAAAATGAACTGAGAAGAGGAGAAGACGGTGGAGCCACAATTTAAAGCTTCTCCGGCTCCTCGCTACAGGACACCTACTGTGCATGAGCCGGAGGCCCTGTGCGAGCTGTGCCAAACACGCTCTCATTCTTATCGGGTCCCAGTCTCGATCAGAGAGGCTCCCAGGTCCCAGCCCAGGCAACGCCGGCCCGCCACGGCGACAAGGAAATAAAGACCGAAAGAGATGTACGATGATGCTGCCTGGCCCTGGACGTATTGAAAAACTGGAATGAAAAGCAGACCACAGGAAATGCTGCTAGTTAGCCCCACCTGGACACTGTGGACTGCTGGGCATCTGCTATCGTTCTCGTTCCGGCCGGCTGCAGCATGCTGCTGCTGCATGCACGGCCACGGGCTCGCATCGCATGGCGTACTCGTACAGCTAGCCTGCCTGCCTGCGACGAATCCTCGTAGGGTCGGTCGCCGGCCCGTGCAGCGAAGGAAGACCACTAGACCAGCATGCAGCCTCCTGAATGAATGCAGCCCTGTCCTGACTCCGATCCGATCCTGCGCGCGTGCGTTCGCACCGGCACCGGCACCGTCAACGTCGTCCGATATGAAAATGATACGCATGCCTGCTTTAATCTAGTGGTTTTCTTTTGTTCACAGTTCACTTTTCTACTAGTTGGGTGCCCACTGCCCAGCTTCCCGGAAGTGTAGCTACGTACTCCCTCCGTTCCTTGTTAGCCGTTGCCGTGGACAGGTGTCGGTCGACTAGATTTTAAAAAATATTAGCAATTTTTATATATTTAAATAAATTTATTATAAAAAATTAAAGATTTATATTCACATATACTAAGCCCTTGTTTAGTTCGCGAAATTTGGATTTAGGGTTACTGTAACAACTTCGTTTTTATTTGGCAAATAATGTTCAAACATGGACTAATTAGGCTCAAAACGTTCGTCTCGCAATTTCCCACCAAACTGTGCAATTAGTTTTTCTTTTCGTCTACATTTAATGCTTCATGCACGGGCCGCAAACATTCGATGTGACAGGTACTGTAGCAACTTTTTGGAAATTGAGGTGGAACTAAACAAGGGCTAATTATTTATTATAAATATTAATGTTTTTAATATATAATTAGTCAAAGTTGACTAAGCGTGACTTCACGAGGCCGGACGTTCAATTCAAAGTTACAGGTCCCCTTTCCAAATTAAAATCTTGTTGGTTTGGCTCGATCGTGTCCTTGTTTGTTTCCTTCGTTCCTATACACAAATAGGAGGACCAAATCAATACCAAAATTTATTTATCTATCCCATCCATGCTTGAAAAGAGTATGCGTGTTCAGTTCCAAAAATACTTCCAAAAAAGTGATACAGTACCCGTCACATCGAATCTTACGATACGTGCATGGAGCAGTAAATGTAGACGAAAAAAAAACTAATTGCACAGTTTGGTTGGAAATCGCGAGACGAACGTTTTAAGCCTAATTAGTCCATGATTAAACACTATTTACCCAATAAAAATGAAAGTGCTACAGTACCCAAATTCTAATTTTCCCTCCAACTAAACACAGCCTATATAGGATTAGTAAAGAATGAAACCCTCGGATTTGCCGTCATATCGCCGCCATCGGCTGTGTTGTGTCGTGGACGTCGACAACACGAGACCACAAGAATCAAATTTATTCGTTTGGACAATGTCCTATACCCGAATATTTTAGATTGAAAATGGGACTGCCACGCAAGATGTAGCTTGGAAAATAGACGACGTTACCCTTGTTTGAATGAAGTGGATCAAATTCTCGCTGTCATCTCATATGGGATCGGTTGTTCGATCTGGTAAATCGCACGAGGCAAGTGTCGTTTCTCTTCTTCCTTCTCCAGATTTCACCGCCCGGCCGGCTAGTAAAGACAAGACAAGTGTTCAGAGAGTTCAGACTGCTCCTGGCAGTACGTATATACAGTATGCATCAGACCTCCGATAGAACCAAATTAGTCATGCCTTCTGTAATTAGCCGAACACCTGATGTGACACCTCCTATTCTTTAGTGCTAGAACCAAACACCCCTAAACACATGTATGTGATGTGAGTGCCTAACACACATCCAGTACCTTGTACCTACTGGTCCCCTAGCTCTCCATCCACATCGTCCAGACATTGTCCACCGTGTGGCAACTGTCTCTGTCTAAAAAAGAAATGAAATTCTAGATGTATTCTAGGTTAGTAAAATACCTAAATTTTAACCAAATATATAGATAAAAATATTAATGTTTATGACGCCAATTAAATATATTATAAAAACATGTTTCATGACAAATATAATGGTATGTATTTAGTATAATATAAATAATAGTAATTTTTATATAAATTTGGTCAAGTTTGACGCACTTTAACATAACACTGTTCTAGAATTGTATCCTTTTTTGCGACAGAGGAACCATATAAGCAAAGGTATGACCTCCATGCGAGGATACTGATGTATATAGTAATGCACATCCACTAAAATGACAATGAATGAGACCATGATATATAGCCAGCTGATGGAACAACTTTAAAATAATCGAATTAATCCCTTAAAGATGCACAATCTAAAGACATGTTTGGTTGGCAACTAATATTGTACACATACGCATTCATAGCTATGGTTTATATAGCTAATCTTAGCCTTTCCATAATTTTCTGGCATAAAAATGTCCACCTATGGTTAGGCAAGGAATAGTAGTCTATAACATATATATGAGCCAAGTGGCAAAGAAGGTTAAGAGTTGTGGATGCCAGAAGTTAGGTGTGGCAAATTTAGTAATGGGCAACCAAACAAGCCCGAAGTTCGAACCTAGGGGCATGACCTTCCTAGGGGCACTACTATTATCGTAGAATAACTCAAAGACCTTTCCTTGTTGTGGATGCAAAAAGTTAGGCCTATAAAATTTAGTAGCCAAC
The DNA here is from genome assembly GCA_904845875.1 of Miscanthus lutarioriparius. Lineage (NCBI taxonomy): Eukaryota > Viridiplantae > Streptophyta > Magnoliopsida > Poales > Poaceae > Miscanthus > Miscanthus lutarioriparius. Next base: position 2,322,187 of record CAJGYO010000016.1, on the reverse strand, counting down.
AACCAAACAAGCCTTTAGTTGAAACTTAGGGGTATGCGACCTCCACAAGGGCATTGCTATTAAGGTAGAATAACTCAAAGAAGATGACTATTGTGGATGCATAAAGTTAGGCATGGAAAGTTTATTAGTAGCCTGCAACCAAACAAGCCCTAAGTTGAAACCTAGGGGTATGACCTCCCCAGAGACATTGCTATTAAGGTAGAATAACTCAAAGAAGTTTACTATTGTGGATGCCTAAAGTTAGGCCTCGCGAATTTAGTACCCGACAACTAAACAAACCCTAAGTATGGAATAGGGAAATACATGGTGTAAACTATATCTTCTGCGGAAACATGAAAACTAATTCAAGAAACATATAGTTTGATCGCTCGATTTTTTTTGAAACATGAAATTCCATAGTGCATCCGTATATGTACTCACACAAAAGTGGTGATGAAAATTCAATTTAAAAAACATATGAAAATGGCAGATTTCATGTGCATATACGCTAGAAGACGAAATTCTTGGAACTTTGTCTTCCAGTGCATATGCACATAAAATTTTTCGTTTTTGTATAATTTTTGTAGATTGAGTTTGCAATTCACCTTTTTTGTGTGTACTGGTTCATATAATGTTTTTGTATACGTTTTTTTGAACCCGCTTAAATTCATTTTCAAGAAACCGATCATATAACATGGAGTTGATGCTACTAAAGAATCGTAACCACTAGGCTATAGGCATGTCCACATGTGTATTACTACCACCAAGAAAAAAGAAGAAATAGTAAAATATAGTACTACATGACAAGGTTAAGTGTCGGCATCAACTGATACTCTTCTGATACAGAAAGTCCAATGCAAGTAGTTCGGGCAAAAGCGTTACGTTGGTTCTAATAACATGGATGTGTTTACTAAAGAATTTTAACCACTAAGCTAAGCTATAGGCCCATCCACACGTGTATTATTACCACCAAGAAAACAGAAGAAATAATAATAAATGTAGTGTACATGACAAAGATTAAGTGTACGTCGTCATCAAACTGATACTCTGATATAGAAAGTCCGATCCAATCAATGCAAGCGGCCGGGCAAAAGCGTGAGGCCGGCGCAAGGTGACGTTCGATCGAGAATTCTAGCGTTGGGTAACATGGAGCATTAGCCTTTGTTTAAATATAGGGTGTAAAGTTTTAGAGTGTCACATCGGGTGTTATATGGAGGATGTCGCATGTGGTGTTCGGATACTAATAAAAAAATAAATTACAGTCCACGAGACGAATTTTTTAAGTCTAATTAATTCGTTATTAGCACATAGCATCACATTGTCAAATCACGGACTAATTAGGCTTAAAAGATTCATCTCGCAAATTAGTCGCAAACTGTATAATTAGTTATTTTTTAAATTTATATTTAATACTCTATGTATATATTTAAACATTCGATAAGATAGAGAATAAACTTTAGGGGAAGTAACTCGTCAGTGATCTACTTCTTCATTCTGCGTGCGAGTTGAGTTTTCTACCGCGCGCCGGCGTGGAGCCTGGTACATTTGATCCTGACGATGAACGGTTCCAGTCTTGTTGAGCTACATCTATCGATGGGACATGCATGGGAGAAGGAAGATTCATAAAAAAATGTAAAATATGCAGGCAAAGCCAAAAAAAAGTTCAGTAGCCTATATATATACGTACGGTGTTGCACTGGACACGATATATAGACTTCAAAGTAAAAAAGATAAATTTGATTGAAGTGCTCGACCCTACTTGCATTGCATATGCATCTAGAATGTGATGTGTACTGGTTCACGAACGAAGAAAGAGCTACTAAGCTTTCACATATGCCTAGCTAGAAAGGTAATAATGGCGTAGGGGCACGGAGCAACAAAGGCAATATGAAAGCGATCGATCGATCGAAAGGCACACGCGCGTACGATAGGTAAGCCATGACTGACTCTGACTGAGACTGATCGATCATGTGGTGGATTCCTTCCATTCGATCCAACGAATTCCATGCATTGTCCCGGTCGCCTACGTGTGTCTGTCGTCTAAGGTCTAACCCGCGCGGCGCGGCAAATAAAGAGTTCTTCAGGATTCTTCGTTGCAGACCGGACCTGAGCACCCTAGCCTCTTGGTTTCGTTGCTGTTTCTTAGCAACTAAGTATTGAAGTGTTTATATGTAGCTCTGTAAATTAAAAAGCGGCATAAAAAAATACCTGATGATCAAAGAATATATAAATAATATTGTACCAGGCAATAATATAAGAATATATAAATATATATACACCTTTTGAACGGCGTCGTCAAAGAAGGAATGCATATATACTATATATATATTGATGCCCGGCCCCCTTTTGCAGAGCTTAATTTCGCTAAGGAACAGCAAGGAAAATGAAGAGAGAAGGCGCGCGTACGGACGTGTGGGTGGTCAGGTCCGGTCTGTAAGACGTACATACTGGATGCCGTGCGCGCGCGGGTTAGACCTTATTAGACGCGCGTACGGCGACCGCGACAAGACAGTGCATGCATAGCATCATCAGAGATCAGATCCAGAGGCAGCAGCAGTCAGGAGTCAGTCATTTAGCGCGCGTTTAGTTTGAGGAAGTTGGAATTTATGCTACTGTAACATTTTCGTTTTTATTTGATAATTAGTGTTCAAACATGGACTAATTAGGCTTAAAATGTTCGTCTCGCAATTTCCCACCAAACTGTGCAATTAGTTTTTTTTCGTCTACATTTAATGCTCCATACACGGGCCGCAAACATTCGATGTGATGGCTACTGTATCACTTTTTGGATTTTGGATTGGAACTAAACATGAGCTTATATTGACCCCCGGGACGCCGCCAGGGTGTGTCGTACTTGGTGAACATTTTCTCTACCATAATACAAAGAAGAATACGAAAAAAAAGTTTTGAAACTTATCACATCAACAGTGAACCCATATATGTATGCACAAAAAAAGTGAATTGCAAACTCAGTATACAAAAATTTATCTGAAAATGAAAATTTTCAAGTGCATGTGCACTAGAAGACAAAGTTCTAGAATTCAGTCTTCTAGTTCACATGAATGTTCTGTCAAAGATATAGTTTACACCACATATTTCCACCGTTAAACTTAGTGCTTGTTTGGTTGCAGGTTACTAAATTTTTCGTGCCTAACTTTAGGCATCCACGACAATAAACTTCTTTAAATTATTTTGCCTTAATAGAACTAGCAATACCCTTGGAGAGGTCATGCCTAGGTTTAAACTTAGGCTGCCGCGCCATGGCTACTCGGGGAAGGAGAGAGGGAGCCGCACCATGGCTTCTCGTTGCCGCACGGGGGAGGAGAGGTGGAGGCGCTTGCCGAAGGGAAGAGAGGGAGCCACACCGGATCTCGCTGCTCGCGTCCGCGCACGAGCAAGGCAGCGGCGCCGCCGAGATCTCGCCATGCTCGCGCTCCCGTGTTGGAGGGGAGGTGGACGCATTCGGTGAAGGGGAGGGGGCGCTCGTCGGAGTGGAGGGGCGCCCTCGTCGGAGTGGAGGCGTTCGCCGGAGGGTGGAGACGGAGGCGGGCGGCCGTGCTCCGCGCTCGCTCGGGAGGGTCCGTACGGCGTGAGGAGGAATTAGCCGAGGGGGTGAGCCCCCATTCTCACCCAGGAATGGGGTCTTGAGGGAGGATTTGGGTGCCCACTCTAAATTGGGGGCTCTAGTAGGGGCCATGCCAGAGTTATGTTTTTTTTTGTTTGGGCACCCATACTTAGCTATGTGGGCTCAAGTAGGAGGCGTGCTGAGGTTGCTCTTAAGGATCCAAATGGGAGGACTTATGGGTGGGCTAAAGTTTAGCCAAAGCTCCAACTAGTTTTCAGCTTAGTAGGGGGATCAACATATATCTGCGTCACATTATAAATATTTAATGAGAATTTTTACTATGGTTGCAACCGATCGAAAGGCGCATGCATCATTTATGATGAAAAAGTATACATCTCTGATGACTGACAACTACTGGTCTGGATCTAGCATCTAGCTTGTCTAACGTGCAAATAAATGTTACAAAAACGTGGAAATGATTAATATTATATATCTTGTGCCTTAGGATTCTTAGTATGTAGCCCTGCATGTATAGGACCAACGACTTTCTGTGGGAATGAATTTAAGCAGGTTGGGAAAAAAAAATCAAAAGATAGTCTATGAATTATTCCCTCCATCCAAAATAAACAATTTTTTGAGGTTTATATTGACCCCTAGGACGCCGCTAAGATGTGTTGTACGTAGTGAACATTTTCTCTACCTTAATATAAAGACGAATAAAAAAAACTTTTGGAACTTATCACATCCACAGTGAACCCATATATGTATGCACAAAAAAAGTGAACTGCAACCTCAGTATACAAAAATTTATCTGAAATGAAAATTTTCAAGCGCATGTGCACTAGAAGACAAAGTTCTAGAATTTAGTCTTCTAGTTCACGTGAATGTTTCTGTCAAAGAGATAGTTTATACCACATATTTCCACCGTTAAACTTAGTACTTGTTTGGTTACAAGTTACTAAATTTTCCATGCCTAACTTTAGGCATCCACAACAATAAACTTCTTTAAATTATTCTGCCTTAATAGAACTAGCAATACCCTTGGAGAGGTCATACTCCTAGGTTTAAACTTAGGCCCTGTTTGGATCTCTTGGGTTAACAACTAATGGCTAAACTTTAGCCCTTAAGGATCTCAATGGGAGGACTCATGGGTGGGCTAAAGTTTAGCCAAAGCCCCAACTATAATTTTTAGCTTATAGTAGTCCATAAAACCCAATTATCAGGGACTAACAATTAGCTGAGGATCCAAACAGGACTGAGCTAAATTTTAGCTAGCTAACTATTAGTGAGCTAATTACTAGTCCTAGTGATCCATGCAAACAGGTCCTTAGGTTTTCTTTGGTTGCCCTTTACTAAATTTGGCACGCCTTTGGCAACGTCCAGGGATTATGCTAGGGATCTCTCTGTCTCTCTCTCAAGCTTTGACTTCCAAGGATCGTATATATGACAAGTATAGCAAGTACTCATGTTGACGAACTGAGGCATCATCAGTATCAATCAATATATACATAGAAAATATGATCACCATCAGTTCACCAAAAGTCCACAGTCAGGTAGATAAAGAAAATGGCACGCTCCTGCCTAATAAACAAACTTGTCTTCTACTGATCGAGGCACGTTTGTGCTGTGCTAGCTGGCAGGTGTCACTGACACCAGCACAATGTACAATTTCCATGCAAATCAATTTATTTTCACTCTAACTCCGTGTGTTTGACTGTTCTCCCTCTAGCTAGCTAGGTTGCTACCTTATTCCTGGTGTTTTGAGAATAATCCTGCGTGCAGTGTAGTGTCCTGGAGAGGCTGTAGCTAGACTGCAGATGATGATGCAAGTATGTGCCATTTTTGTCATGCATATATAGCTAATGTCACTGATCACACGACACCGTTTTATTCTTCTTAGGCAAAGAATTTTTATGAAATGAGGCATGCATGCAAGAACGGGGAACAAAAACATGGGAAACGAGTGGACAGTGGAGGTACTTTATCGCTGCATTGTCAGCACACAACCGTAGTCAACCATTGGCACAACCGTAGCTAGCTAGGTGCATGTAGCCATGCACACTGTTGGTACTTTATCGCTGCATTGTCAACCATTTACACACAAGGACTAGCTAAGTCTACCTTTGTCTTCGATCTGTTGCTTCTTCCAGCACGTCTCGGCTTGCTCGTGGTCTCGTGTTGACGTCGACAACAGAACGTAGTCAACGCCGATGGCGATCCGAGCTAGGGTTTCCTTCTTTAGGTACTAATCGATCCTATACTCCTTTGAAAATAGCTGCTCATTCAACTGTGTTTTCATAACTTTTTTCTAGAAAAACTTATAATAAACTTATACCACATAATAAATAGGTAGACTACGCTAATTACATTATGTCATATCTGAAGTTGTAAAATAAAATTTTTTACCATATTCAATAGATCGTGCATGTATCAATTAGATTAAAAAAAGATCTTTATATCTAAAATGTTCTTGCGGATGGGCCAGTGTCTAGTGGCCAGCTCCCAAGGATGGGAAGCAGCCGGCGGGGGTTCGAACCCCCGCACGGCACACGGCCTTCAGGAAGGACGTGCCAAGGTGGCGCTTTTTCAAAAAAAAATCGAAAACATTCTTTATTTATCTTATTTTATATAATCAGAAACTAAATAAATATATATTTCATTTATTACCTCTTTGGAAGGAATAAGTGATTCTAACATCCGATCTAATTAAATTAGCGGCACTACTACAGGAAACTTAACCGAGACGGGCAAAAAGGGTTAACCGAGGTGGTTTTTGCAACCGCCTCGGCCAAAAGGTTGCGGTTAATCGTGGCCTTAACCGAGGTGGTTGACCGCCTGCCTCAGTTAATCAAATAAAAAAACAAAAAAAAGAAAGCCCAACGACAGGCCCGCCGAGCCCATCCATAGGCCGTCGCCGCCACCGCCGCCGCTCGCTGTCGCCGGGGCGCGTCCTCCACCGTCGAGCCAGATCCGACCTCCCACCGGTAGATCCAGCCTCCCCGACGCCGGATGAGGAGGAGCGACGCCGCCTCGCCCGCTCCCACCTTGGATCCGCTACAAGGAGACCAAGAGTTAGAGATGGTGTCGATGTTTGACCACCGATAGCCTGCCTCGGGGGTCCCCGGGGCAGTATGTTCGGGCTTCAGCATATGCAGAACTCGACGGTGAACGTAAGAGACAGTCGATTTATCCTGGTTCAGGCCCTCGATCGTGATCAAGTAATAGCCCTACGTCCAGTCGGCGTTAGCCTTGCGTTGGATTGATTGTCTGGAGTTGTGTTGTTAAAAGTCATGATCCTCCCGTCTTAAGGAACCCTGCCCTCCTTTATATAGTCAGGAGGTCAGAATCCTAGTCGGTTTACAATGAGAGTTCCTAGTAGGATTACAGAATAATACTACTACTAAAATTACATGGGAAGAATCCTAGTTAGACTAGATCTTCTCCCTTTCTTGCGGGGTATCCCATGGGTCCTGCACCGACAAGCCCCCGAGCACTTCATGGTTGAGCTCTGGAAGCCTCATCTTGTTCCTTCAGGTCTTGCCGAGCAGGAACAAGCGTCGTCTGAGTGCTTTCTTGAGCGAAACCATGTAGCGCTTCGTGAGATCTTCACGTGGTGTGTACCTTTTTGAATAAAAAAGTACTCCCATTTGGGTGTAGCCCCTGAGCCTCTTGCTATTTGGTACAAGGAGCTGGAGGATCTTGTCTTGAAATCGCTCGGATCCTTCGTTGAAAGGTTCCCGAGCATGTACCCGGGTTCTTTAAAAAGAACTCGGATATAGCTCGGTCTGGCTTCTTTTTGTCGTGAGGCCATGAAGTGGTTCTGTCTTGAAGAAGTCTTCTGAGTGATGTGCGTTTTTTTGAAGAAAAAGTGCACTCACTGAGTGTAGCCCCCGAGCCTCTTGCTATTTGGAACAAAGAGTTGGAGGGTCTTGAATCTGAGTTGTTCGAAAACTGCTGTCTTGAAGAAGTCTTCTAAGTGATGTGTGCTTTTTTGAAGAAAAAATGCACTCACTGAGTGTTGCCCCCGAACCTCTTGCTATTTGGAACAAAGAGTTAGAGGGTCTTGAATCTTATGTTGTTTGAAAACTGTTGTCCTGAGGAAGTCTTCTGAGTGATGTGAGTGTAGCCCCCGAGCCTCTTGTTATTTGGAACAAAGAGTTGGGAGGTCTTGATTCTGAGTTGTTCAAGTTACTAAGAACCTCTTCTGTTGCAGCCCCGTCTTGAATCTGAGTTGTCCAAAGGACTGAAAGCTTTTCCTATTGCAGCCCCTGAGCATATACCCGGGTTCTTTTATTCGAAAAGAACTCGGATACAGGATCTTGGCATGTTCTCTGGTAGTCTGCTGTTGTCAGATGTAGTTGTATAGTGGTGGTTGAGAGTAAATGTTGTTGGTTCACGAGTTGTAGTGTTGGTATATAATCTTCCGAATATGCTTGTTCTTGAGTACTGCTCCTTCACGCCTGAGTTTTCTTTCATTGAATTCTGTCTTTTCACTGTGTCCTTTGTTAGGTTTGCTCTGTTGATGCTCCCGGTCCATGTGCACCGCTTCTTTGGTCTATAAATACCCTCCTGGTGTGCTATTTTGATTCATCGAGCATTTTGTTGCGTGGTCTAAAATTTCCGTAGTCATGAATATGATAGTTTGTGAAGTAGAGCAGCCCCCGGGCGTATCTTGTAGTTCTTGTGCATCTTGTTGTAGCTGGAGGAAGTCTTGTCAGAGGGATTAGAGGTAGACTACTCCCACAGCGGCATTGTACTTGGAAGTACATGGTGGTAGTTAGAGGAAGTCTTGTGATGTGGGATTCGTTCCTTCATCCAGCAGTTCTGGGTTGATCTTCGCTGCCTGCCTTGAGACTGTCCGGTGCAGATCAACACCATATCCGGTATCACATCGGACTTGGGTAGACAGATGCCTGCAGGCTTCCCTTGGTCTATGTTGACCCGCCGTGCTGCTGATTTCCGCCTTGGATGCACTGCGTCCGTCCTTTGAAGAAAATAGTGTCGCCGAGTGCGGTTTGTTCTACCGAGTAGCAATTTGGAGCACGTAGTCGTTCCAGAGCCTAGCTGTGTCCGAGTTCCTCTTTGCTATCTTGCCTATTGTAGTACCGAGTTCGTTGGGTCTTGTAAGATGTGTAATCTTGTATTTTTTGAAGTCATTTGTAATGGAAAAAATCTTGTCTTCTGAGTTGTCATTCTTTTTTCTGCTGCAGTCCTGGTTGTTTATGAGATTCCCGAGTTCTTTCTGTAAGAACCGGGTTCTTATGTTCCTTGTGAGGCAACCTTTCTTTGCTTTATGGCTGATGAGTTCTTTCTGAAGCAATATGATAACTCTGCCGTGTTGTTGGATGGATAAGCCCGAAGTCTGCCCGTTGAACTGTACCGTTGCGTGGATTTGTGCCTTGCGTCATTTTAGCTGTGTCAGTAAATGAACCGTTGCGTTCTCACACCGTGTTTTAATGGGCCCGGTGGGCCACGTTTTACTACTGTAAAATCTATTTAAAGGCCTTTCATCTTCTTCTTCTTTACTGCTCCGCTTTTGCCTTGAAACCCTAGTTTTCAGAAATCCACCGCCGCCATTGTCACCGTCATCTGAGCGCCGTCGTCTGAGCCTCATCTTTCCCTAGTGCATTTTTGCTTCCACTAGTACATGGGTAGGAAGAAAGCTGCGAGCAAGTCCCAGGCGGCCTTCGTGGACGAGGAGTCATCACTTTCCATGATCAAGAACCAAAAGTTCATGGCCATGAGAGCTGCCCAGAAGGTTTGGCCGGCACCGACAACAACTGAAGACCAGCTTCGCGAGCTTGTTGGCGATGGTCTGATCTAGAGCAAGGACATTGCTGAATGGAGGGCTCCAGGTGAGCATCGGGTCCCTGCTCCAGGTCCTGATGAGATTATTTTTTTCGTCTCCTTTATCCGTGCTGGACTTTGCCTCTCTGCTTCCGCCTTCCTTCATCGATTTCTCGGTTATTTTGGGGTTAGCTTGAACCATCTTTCTCCCAATGCCATCCTTCATGTTTCTATCTTTGTTCATCTTTGTGAAGCCTTCCTTGGAATTCCACCTTCTCTTTCTCTCTTTCGTTACTTCTTTCGTCTGAAGCCCTAACCCCGCCACGATGACACCAGCGTTCTTGGTGGCTGCGGGATTTAGTTTCGCCAGGGTCTTAAGAGCAAGTTCTTTGACCTTGACCTGGTTGATTCTGTGAGAGATTGGTGTGCCGACTGGTTTTACGCTGCCAATTTGATTCCTCCTCTTGCTGTTCACTCTGGATCTGATCCCTTGGTTAATGACCGATGGGATAAGAACCCTGTGACGACGGCTGAGGTTTAGGCGATCCAGCCATTTCTTGAAAGGATAAGTACTTTGAAACAGCAGGGCTTGACCGGCTTCGGTATCGTCTCGAGTTTTCTTCGCCGTCGTGTTCAGCCCCTGAAGGAGCGAGAGAACTTTGGTTTTGAGTACTCTGGGGCTAAGGATCCTTCTCGCATGGTCCCTGCCCTTGAGTTGACTGACGAGGAGGTACTCGAGCGTCTTCAGAAGATGCTGAAAGGAGCAAGCGTCGTTCCGCTTACTGTCTCCGAGTATTGTGCAAGCAACCCGCCTCCAGCTGTAAGTTGTTTTCTCTTTGTGCGGGTACCTTTTGTATTTCTTTTGTTGTATCCATTTTTTGCCTAACCTTCCTTGTCTTGTTATTTTACTCTTTTATAGGAATTGGGGCGTAACTTCGCTGATCCAATTCCTCTTTATGATTGCCCTGCCATTGTGGGGACTAGGGATGGTCTTGCCGGGGCTTCTTTAACCAGTAAGTTTTAAACCACCGCAATGTTTCCTGGTGTTTCTTCCATGGTTTCTGATGTATATGTGGAGTATGTTCCTCGTCCAGTTCCTCGAGGCCCTCGTAGTGTTGGAAAGAGGGGGCAAGCGGCTGGTCCTTCTTCTGGTTTGCCAGGTACCAAGAAGCCTCGTCAGACGAGTACTCGTCCAGGTACTCAAGTTCTCGGTAGCATGCTCCTAGGTGAGCATATTAATATGTTTTGTCTTCTTTTTGTTTGTTTGCTTCTTTAACCGAGTTCTTTCCCCCTTTTTCAGATGGCGCTATAGTTGTCGTGGTTGAGGATGAGGAAGAAGAGGATGATGATGCGGCCCTGGTTACGCGTCGGTGAGTTCTTTTCTTGTTTTCCTGTTGTTGAACCCCTCCTTTGTTTTGACTTTGGTCTTGATTTCTTTGTAGTAAGCGGTCGTCGGGTATCAGTTCTTCTGGGGTTCCGGCACTGAGTTCTTCTGTAGCTTCGATACTCGAGTTCTTCTGGGGCTCCGGTACCGGCTGCGCCGCTCCTGTAGCCGAGTGGTGGTGACGTTTTTGCTGCCATAGTTCCTCTTGTAAGGTCTTCTTTTGGTTTTATGAAGAAGAAGATGGCTGAGTAAGTGATTCCTTGTTATGCTTCTTTGCTTCTCTTTTCATTTTTCCCTGACTCATATTATTATCGTCGATTTTTCTTATCATCTTGTAGACCCTCGCCTTCCCTTAACCCTTCACCGACTTCTTCTCAGTCCTCTGACCTGCCTCTGCGCGCTGAGTCTCGGGACTTGGAATACTCGGTTGGCGAGGTGGCTGTGAGGGAGGCTGGGTCCCCTGCTACCACTGATCCTGTTGCTCCGGAGGTGACCGTGGCCATGGCGGTGGGTACTTCTGAGGAGGTAGCCGGGGCTTCCCAGGATACGGCCCTGGCTTTGCCTTCTTTGCCTGCGCTGGCTTCTCCTTCTGCTCCCCTTAGAACCGGTGATCAACGCTTGGACGATGATGTGCTGCAGCAGTTTGACGCCACTCATCGGTTATCAGAGCTGACTGCTGCTTGGGGGCCCTTTCGACTTCCTTTGGTGAAAAGCTCCAGGTAAGTTTTTCTGGAGTTCTTTCTTTGGATGTTCATCTTTATTTTGTTCTTATGCCTTTTCTCTCCCTCTCTCTCTTTTTGTTCAATCTTTTTCTCGGTATCATACCGGCTTCTTTTTCTCGTCTGAAACCGAGAAGAAGTTGTCTTCTGGGGTAAGTTCCCTAAAGGCAGAGCTTGACCTCTGTCGGGCCGAGTTGGAGACCGAGCGCCAAACACACCAAAAGGAGGAGAAAGCTCTTCGTGCCCGGGTGGTGGAGGTAGAGAAATAGAAGGATGCTGCGGTGGAGTCCATGAAGAATGAGTGCAAAGGTACTGCGGGTTCTTCTTGTTTCCTTTTGTATTCTGATTTCCTTTTCTGCTGACTTGTTTTTCTTAGTCCAGCTCTCCGAGTTGAAAAGCAGAAGCTCTCGGAGGGTATTGAGGAAATGAAGACACTTGCTCGTACTAACCACAACAGGGCTAAGGAGGTAATTACTCGAGCTGAAGAAGAACTCACGCTTGCTAAGTTGATTAGGCATGGAGCTGACAGGGATCTTGTGCAGGCCCAAAAAACTATTGAAGTCTTGACTGGCAAGTTGGCGACGGCTACTGAGAACTGGAATGCCTTGTGGAAATCTTTTCGGTCAGTAGCCGACCTTCTCCGGACTCCAGCGGATGATGGTCAACCTTGGGCTCAATTTATCCCCCAAGTTCCGATTCGTTTCCAGGAGTTCGTGAAGAGGTGCGCCCACCTATGTACCAGAAATGTCCTTGCCCAGGTCCGGGTTCTTGCTCCGGAGTTCCCTTTGTCCAAGGTTGCAGATGAAGCCAAGAGCCAAGAGTATCTAGATGCTGTTGAAAGGGTGGAGCCTGAGGTCGAAGACTTAGCCAGTAGGATTGTAGATAATCTTAATATTGATGTTTCTTCCCCTAACGATGATGCTTGATGTAATTGACCTTAACACTCCGGCCTCTGTAACAGGATATTATACTTGCTTTTGAATGAAGATCCTTTATTTCTGTTCATGTCTTCTTTGCTTGGATGTCTTCGCCTTGCTTATTTTTTAAGTGAGTTGTCCAAGTGGTCAGAATTTTCTCTGAGTAGTTGTTTGTTCTGGCTTTCATCTGTGTTGTGCAAATTGCTCGGCGTATGTAGATCGTTGTCTTGACAAACTTTCTTGATCTATCGAGAGCTTGTCTGGTTTTCGTCTGCGCCGTGTAAACAACTCGGTATAGATCGTTGTCTTGACAAACTTTCTTGATCTTGTTAGTATTGAAAAGACTTGGGGCCGGGGATCTCGAGTACTTTCAGCTTCTTCTTTTTGGCTTAACTCGAGATGTGGCTAGCATCTGGTCCTTTCCCTGGTTGCAAAAACATCTTTGGCTTACCAGCTACCCTCTTCGACAAGCCCCCGAGCACTTCATGGTTGAGCTCTGGAAGCCTCGTCTTGTTCCTTCAGGTCTTGTCGAGGAGAAACAAGCATCGTCCGAGTGCTTTCCTTAGTGAAACCATGTAGCGCTTCCTAGGATCTTCGAATAGTTCGGGTGTTAGCTTATTAGCTACCCTCATCGGTGGGCTCAAGCATCTTCTCAGCTCTTTTGCTCTCAGCCAGTATGCTCAGGCATGTTTCAGCCATTTGGCTTTTTGGTTCGGGTGTCAGCTTATTAGCTACCCTCATCGACGGGCTCAAGCATATTTTTAGCTCTTTTGCTCTCGGCCGGTATGCTCAGGCATGTTTCAGCCATTTTGCTTTTGGTTTCGGGTGTCAGCTTCTTAGCTACCCTCATCGACGGGCTCAAGCATATTTTCAGTGCTTTTGCTCTCGTCCGGTATGCTCAGGCATGTTTCAGCTATTTTGCTTTTTGGTTCGGGTGTCAGCTTATTAGCTACCCTCATCGGCGGGCTCAAGCATCTTTTCAACTCTTTTGCTCTCGGTCGGTATGCTCAGGCATGTTTCAGCCATTTTACTTTTTGGTTCGGGTGTCAGCTTATTAGCTACCCTCATCGGCGGGCTCAAGCATATTTTTAGCTCTTTTGCTCTCGGCCGGAATGCTTAGTGAAGACAACTCGGAGAAAGTCATAACAAGACATATGTTGTGTTGAGGCACCATCTTTATTGATCATGAAAGTTGATAAGCCAGAATACATTTGTTGTTGATGAACATTATCTATATTGATCATGAACGTTGATCCCTTGTGGCTTGTATATATGTTCTTCCTTGAGTTGTTTTCATGCGTAGAATGTTCTTAGTTGGCTGATGTGCCATGTATTGCTGACTTCTTTTCCATCCTCTGTTGTCAACTTGTACATGCCTGGTTCGGTGACTTTTTTGACAATAAAAGGACCTTCCCATGGACTGAGTAGTTTGTGGCGTCCGTCAGTTTTTTGTATTCTTCTTAGTACTAGATCTTTGATTTGGAGTGATCGAGGCTGGGTATCTGGCTGATTGTAAGGTAGCGTTTACTCTGACTTCTTCTGAACTGTCGAGTTCTAATCTTCTGGTGTGTTCTGCTTCTCCTTCGTCATACTGTTCTATCCTTGGTGATGTCCAGATCAAGTCGACAGGTAGTACGGCTTCTGACCCATAAACTAGGAAGAAGGGTGAGTAACCGGTGGCTCTACTTATTTGAGTTCGTAGCCCCCATACCACTTTGGGTAGTTCTTCAATCCATTTGGATCCATAGTCTACTAGTTCTTCATACAGTCTTGGCTTTAATCCAGCTAGTATGAGTCCGTTAGCCCTTTCTACCTGTCCGTTGGCTTCTGGATGTGCGACTAACGCGTAATCTATCTTTGAAGCCGCAATTCCTGTCTCAACTTTTGAATTACAGAGTCTGTGAAGGAGAGCCCAAATCTGTGATTATTCGATTGGGCATGCCGAATCTGTGCATAATGTCTTGGATGAACTTGACTGCTTTGGCAGCGCTGTATTTTGTGAGTGGTTTGTATTCAATCCACTTGGTGAACTTGTCAATTGCTACGAAGATGTACTCAAAACCGCCCTTTGCTTTCTTGAGAGGTCCTACTTGATCTAGCCCCCAGCATGAGAAAGGCCAAGCAGGTGGGATGCAGATGAGATTGTGAGCTGGTACATGAGCTTGTCTTGCGAACATTTAACAGCCTTTGCATTTTCTTACGAGTTCTTCTACGTCTTTCAGAGTGGTTGGCCAGTAGAATCCGGTGCGGAAAGCTTTGCCGACTAGTGTTCTTGAAGCGGCATGATTTCCACAGCAACCTGAGTGTATTTCGTCTAAGATCTTTTTGCCGTCTTCAAACGAGACACATTTTAGGAGTACTCCTGATGATGCGGCTCTTCTGTACAGCTTTTCCCCTACTAGGACGTAGTTCTTGCTTCTACGAACAACTCTAGTAGCCTCCTCTTTATCCGCTGGCAACTTGCTCTCTTTGATATAATTAATAAAGACCTAGGTCCATGAGGTGTTGATTACCAAGATCTGGTTGTCTTTAGTTTGAAGCTCAGGGGCTATTTCACCGGGTTGTTTGATAGAGGGAGCTGATAACTCCTCTATGAATACGCCGGGTGGAATTTTTGCCCTGTCTGATCCGAGCATGGCGAGGACGTCTGTTGCAATATTAGAATCTCGCAGGACGTGTAGGATTTCTAATCCATGAAAATGTTTTTTGAGCTTTCGTATTTCAGCACAGTAAGCACCCATGTTTTCTTTGGTGCAGTCCCAATCTTTGTTGACTTGATTGATGACTACTGCCGAATCACCGTATACGAGTAATCGCTTGATTCCGAGGGTGATTGCCACTCGTAGCCTGTGGATGAGGGCTTCGTATTCAGCTTCATTGTTTGTAGCTTGCCATAATATCTGAAGGACGTACTTGAGTTGTTTTCTGTCTAGAGAAATGAGGAGAACGCCTGCACTGGCTCCTCCTAGCTTGAGTGACCCATCAAAGTACATCTTCCAATGGTCGAGGATGGTATTTGACATAGGTTGTTGAATCTCTGTCCACTCGGCAACAAAATCGGCAAGGGCTTGAGATTTAATTGCTTTCCGTGGGTTGCAATCGATATTGAGAGCACCAAGTTCAACTGTCCACTTAGATATGCGCCCTGTTGCGTCTCTGTTGTGTAAGATGTCTCCGAGTGGGAAATCTGTCACCACGGTAATCTTGTGGCTTTCAAAATAGTGGCGAAGCTTGCGTGAAGTGATCAGGAGGGTGTAGAGTAGTTTTTACACATGCGGGTACCGGATTTTTGATTCTGACAGTACTTCGTTGATGTAGTATACGGGGCGTTGTACTTTATACACGCGCCCTTCTTCTTCTCTTTCTACGACTATTGCCATGCTAATCACGGTAGAAGTCGTCGCAATGTATAGCATCATGTCTTCATCTTTCTTTGGAGGTGTGAGAACTAGCGACGAGGTGAGGTATGCCTTAAGTTTTTTGAAAACATCATTGGCTTCTTCTTTCCACTCGAACTTGTCTGTCTTCTTTAGTAGTTTAAAGAAAGGTAACCCTTTTTCGCCGAGTCTTGATATGAAATGATTGAGGGCCGCCATGCAGCCTGTTAGTTTTTGCACATCTTTGACACTTCGAGGAGGGCCCATCTCTGTTATGGCTCGAATTTGCTTGGCGCTTGCTTCGATTCCGTGATGACTAACCAAGAATCCGAGTAGTTGTCCTGAAGGAACTCCGAATACACACTTGTTTGGGTTCAATTTCCACCTCCACCTTTTTAGGTTCTCGAAGGTTTGCTGTAAGTCTTCAATCAGTGTATCTGGGTTTTTGGTTTTTTACCACCACGTCATCCACGTACGCTTCTACGTTTTCGCCGATCTGATCACCAAGGCACATTTGGATAGCTCTTTGATAAGTGGCACCATCATTCTTGAGTCCAAACGACATGGTCTTGTAGCAGTAGGCACCGAACGGAGTGATGAAAGATGTCTTGCTCTGGTCTTGTTCTTTTAATGCGATCTGGTGGTATCCTAAATAGCAATCAAGGAAGGACAATAGGGCAGATCCTGCTGTTGAATCAACTATATGATCAATGCGTGGTAGGCCGAATGTATCTTTCGGGCAGTGTTTGTTGAGATCTGTGTAGTTGACGCACATGCGCCACTCGTCTGTATTCTTTTTCTGTACTAGAACTTGGTTTGCTAGCCAATCTAGATGAAGAATCCCTCTGATGAATCCGGCTGCCATTAGCTTTATGATTTCTTTTTTAATTGCTGCCTTCTTGTCGGGTGAGAATCATCGTAGCCGTTGCTTCACAGGCTTGGAGCCTTCATTGATATCAATTCTGTGCTCAGCCAACTCTCTTGGGACACCTGGCATGTCGGCCGGCTTCCAAGCAAAGATATCTTTGTTGTCCCGAAGAAAGTTGGTGAGCGCGAGTTTCTATTTTGCTGAGAGGTGGGCACTTATGGTTGTCGTCTTGGAGGGATCACCGGTGCCCAGGTTGATTTGCTTGACATCAACTTCTTTTGGTGGCGTAAGGATGCTGGGCTTTTTAGCCGGTATCTCTAGTTCCTCTTGGCTTATTTCTACGGCAATAGTGGCTATTTCTTTTCTACCATTGTCAGCTTGTGCTTTGGCTGCAATTTGGATTGCCTGAACGTCGCAGTCAAAAGCACGCTTCAAATCACTTCGAAGAGAAAGGACACCGTTAGGTCCTGGCATCTTAAGCAGCAGGTACGGATAATGCGGTATCGCCATGAATTTTGCTAGTGCTGGGCGCCCGAGGATTGCGTGGTATGATGAATCGAAGTCTGTAACCTCAAACTTGATGAACTCTGTATGGTAGTTCGAGGGAGTTCCAAAAGTAACTGGTAGAGTAATTTGTCCAAGTGGCATGGCTGCCTTGCCGGGTACTATGCCATAAAAAGGTGTACTTGTTGGTGTAATCATCTCGGCGAGTTGTAGTCCCATCTTCCTTAGTGTTTCTGAAAAGATGATGTTGAGTCTAGCTCCCCCGTCGATTAGTACTTTGGTGACAGTCATACCGGCAATGGTTGGATCTAGAACCAGTGGGTAATGGCCTGCGTTTCTCACACTAGTCCATTGGTCCTCTCTTGAGAACTGGATTGGATATTGTGACCAATTGAGATATCTTGGAGTAGCCGGTTCTGCTGCCATGATGGTTCGTAGAGCTAGCTTTTCTTGATGTTTGCTTCTGGAATCTGGGACCCCGGCGAAGATCACTGCTACTGTCCCCCTAGATTTTTGGAATCCCTTGTCTTCGTGGTTATCTTCGTCTTTTTCTGATTGTCTTGTTTTGTGTTTCCCTTATTATCTTTTCTTACGTATCGTTTATTGAAGGTGTAGCAATTTCCGATGGTGTGATTTGCTTTAGGGTGCAAGATGCACTGCATATTTTCAATGTCGTCATATCTTCTGGGTTTGGAAAACTTCCTCGACTTGTTAGCCACCGCTATGGTGTTGTCTGATCCATGTTTCCTTTCCTGATGTCTTCCGTTCCGATGATTTTGTCTGTCCGGGTTGTCTCGGTTGCTTCTTTTCGGGAACCTTTCTCGCATCTTCTCCTCTGCGGTAATCATCTTTTCTACTGTGCGTCTGAATTCTTCATTGTTTCTCGGGTTCTCTTTGCAGAAATCCTAAAATTGCCATCTAGCCATGATTCCGTGAGAGAAAGCTTCGATTACTTCTCGTTTGGTGATGTCATGTACTTGGGCACGTAGTTCGCCGAATCTTTGATAGTAGTCTCTGAGACTTTCGTCTCCTTTCTGCTTGAGTCCCTTTAGTTCTGCGTGCGTGATGGGGTGCGTAATGATACCTGTGAAATTTTGACAGAAAACTCTTTGCAAGTCCTCTCAATTTCTGATTGACTCTGGATTCAATTTGTCGAACCATTGGAGGGGCATGGTTTCCAGGGCCATGGGAAAGAACAGAGTCTTGATATCGTCGTCCCCCCAACCAGTTCAATCGATTGTGAGTAGATTCTGAGCCACTGCCTTGGTTTAGTTTTGCCATCATATTTAGAGTGGTTGGATGGCTTGAACTTGTGCAGTAGTCGTATCAAAGCAAGTCTGCTTGCAAAACAGGGGAATCTATCGTGCATCCCAGCTTCTCTGTACTCTGATTCAGCACCTCCTTCCAGCCAACTATCATTTTGGTGAGAGTAGTTCTGCGGGGCTGTCCGAATGGGTGCTTCGCTTCTGATCTATCTTGGTTATTCGGCTCAGTAGTTTTGATTGTGGTCCCTTCTACTTTCTCTGTTGTAACTTCCACTTTGTCCAAGTCTCTTGAATACGGACTTCCTTTGATTTTGATCTTCCTTCCTATGAGATGTTGACCTGGCGGGTAGTCTTGAACGGGTTCTTCCATCGTGTGTCTTTAGGGCTGCTGTCCGGAGAAGTTCCCGGAGCTGTTCCTGCTGTTCGCTGGGATGTGAGGTCGTTCCGAGTTCTTCAAGTGCTTCTCGGATCCTGTTGTAGGGTGTGTTCACCGCACGTCTTTCTTCGACTTCTTGTTCTGATTTTCTCCTATTGTACTCAGCCAGATCTGACTCATATCTGACCCAAGCTTCCTTGCGCTGCCTAGCACGGTGTTGGCGCCCTTGCTTCAATTTGTTTTTCCTTTCTCTGGCTTGCCTCTGACTCTCGGTCTCACCATCATAGCCCTAGGCAAAGGGTGATATGTTGGACTCAGATTCATCTGATGACCTGACGTCGGGTGCTTCTGGGGGGATCAATGGTGATCGAGGACGGCGAACCATGAGTACTTCCCGTGCGTGAACTGTTCTGTTATTGGCGTTGGTTTCCGTAGTGTCGGAGTTGCAGATAACTTTAGTAGAGGCTTCAAGGTCGTAGATCGAGTCTCCTTCTTGGTAGGGTAGAATTGTTGTTGTCGTCATGCCGACTAGTCGGGTACTGCTATCCTCAGGAATAGAACCTGGCCAGTGGACGATGCAGTCTTTAGATGTTATAGTTAGTACGAGACCTTCCTGAGCTCCTTTCAGTGGCATTCTAAGTACTGGATCGAGGGATCCTTCGAGCTATGCCTGATAATACTTTGCCATGTTGCGGAGTCCAAACGGAAAAAGATCCGACTTCTTGAAAAGATTCTGAGTGCACTCCAAGTTGTATTCTTGATATGCCGAGGCCGCGTTCTGGAGCCCCATTGGAAAAGAACTCGGATCTTCGAAAGAACTCGGATCAGACTCCATTTCGGATGCGGAGCCTGATTTCGAGTCGGATGCACAAAGCCACGAAACCTGAGTTGAATCAGTCATCATGAGCTGCACAAATCTTCCGGTGATTTGATCTATCGTCGTCGCCAAAATAGAAAAGTCTTCATGGTGAGCCGAATCTTCGAGGAGATGGCTTTGGAGCTTGCCATCGTCGCCTGCCTCGCAGATCCATGAACCGAATATGAAGGTTGATCCCATCGAGAAGATCATGTTGTCGAGGTCCATCGAGCTCTCGGATGCAAATTCGTCGAAAGCCCCAACCTGGCGCGCCAGCTGTCGATGTTTGACCACCGATAGCCTGCCTCGAGGGTCCCCGGGGCAGTATGTTTGGGCTTCAACGTATGCGGAACTCGACGGTAAACGCAAGAGACAGTCGATTTATCCTGGTTCGGACCCTCAATCGTTGATCGAGTAATAGCCCTATGTCCAATCGGTGTTAGCCTTTGCGTTGGATTGATTGTCAAGTGTTGTGTTGTTAAAAGTCGTGATCCTCCTATCTCTAGGAACCCTGCCCTCCTTTATATAGTCAGGAGGTCAGAATCCTAGTCGGATTACAATGAGAGTTCCTAGTAATTTTATAGAATAATACTACTACTAAGATTATATGGGAAGAATCCTAGTTAGACTAGATCTTCTCCCTTCCTTGCGGGGTATCCCGTGGGTCCCGCACTGACAGAGGGAGACGAGGGAGAGAGAGTAGACCGAGAGGGAGGAGACCTGCTTGTGGACGGATCTGGCTGCCGGTTCCTCAAGCGCGGCGCCACCGGTGGATGCTCCACACGCCGCCAAGGGACGGTCCCACCGTCGCCGCCCCCACGCGCAGAGAGAGGGAAGCGGATCCGAGCCGCCATGCTGCGCCGTTAGTAGGAGGAGAGCGACAAGGAGAGGAGGGGAGGGCCACTGAGGGAGGGAGAGAGAGTGGAGGGAGGGAGAGAGAGAGGGAGAGAGTGGAGGGACGGGGCGGCAGGATGGGGAGGGGGAGGGGTGCGGCGTCGGGATGGGGAGGGGAGAGGGACGCGGCATCGCTTGCGAGCACTGAGTGCCACGAGGAAGAGCGGGCACCATGAGGGAGAGCACTGGGAGGAGCGGCTGGGAGAGTGAATTCCTAACCCCTGTGTTTATATATGGGAGATGGTAGTGGGCTGTTCTGGGCTAGCGGGCTGGGCCTGATTTACCGAGGCGGTTGAGTTAGAATATCCGCCTCGGTTAATGATTTACCGGGGCAGTTAAGTTAGAATTTTTGCCTCGGTTAATATATATTAATCGAGGTGGGCCTGCTACGTTGCCCGCCTCGGTTAACGATTTACTGAGGCGGTTGTTGGGCCGGCTGTCCGGCCACGAATAACCGAGGTGGGCAACCGGCCCAATCGCCTCGAGAGGCCAATATGGAAACGCATCGCAAAAGATTTTGTGTAGTAGTGCGGCTCACAGTTCTTTGGGGTACAACAGCAAAACACTTCTAATAAGCAGTAAAACGATTTATTATTTGGCCCATCTCGTCGTGCCTTGTATGTAGGACGAAGTTATGCTACGACCCGCCGCACGCTCTTAGAGCACGTGACCCCGGCTCTGCGTTTGTTCCTCCCCCGGCTGTCTTCTTCCTCCCGCGGCTCGCGTCCTTGCGCCCTTCCTCCCCCACCCCCGCTGCCCCGACCAACAGCAACCGCGTCGTCGCCACGCCGCCCACCTCCTGCCACCCGCCCTCCGCTAACCCTAGGGCACTGGCGAGCTCCATCGTCCTCATCCTCGTCCTCGCCCTGCCCCCGACCCCAGCACCGGCGGTCGATGGCGAGCCGCCACTCTGCGCCACCCTCAACCCCGCCCCCTCGAGCCCGCCCACCCTAACCCCAGGGCAGCGCGTCGGCGAGCTTCGGCCATGGCGCCCTAGCCTCGACCTGGCCCGACTGCCTCCACCGCCACAAGGGCCCAAATGCTGCCCGGTCGTCGTCCCCACCGCCTGACTAGCCTACTGTCGGATACCGTGAGAAGGGGTACCCTAAGCAAGATCCAAAAAACGACTGCTTAGATTTCGTAAAGATCGAAACCAGCTAAACGCTGCTGGCCTCGGCCGATTCTCCGACTCGCCCGAGGCCCCATCACCGCGGGCCTCGGCCGATTCACCGACTCGCCCGAGGCCCCATCACCGCGGGCCTCGGCCGATTCTCCGACTCGCCCGAGGCCTCATCACCGCGGACCTCAGCCGATTCTCTGATTCGCCCGAGGCCCCCTCACCGCGGGCCTCGGTCGATTCCCCGCCAAAGGCCTCGGCCGAGGCCACCGACCCTCCATCTCGCGCAAGGCGGGCTCGGCAGCACTCCGCTACCTCTTCCTTCTCCCGTCCCTCTGGCAAAACGTCGTGTCGCATTAACTCAGCCAACTGCTGCCCCTGACAACAGCCGCATGCCCGGCACAAGATGCAAAGAGAATGGCCGATGGGACAGGAGGCAGGACTGGGCAGGGGTTACCCGCCACTGTACTAACCACCGTGCACATGGGTTCACGCCCATGACTCACTATGCTGCCAACTCCTGCACCGAGGACAATGCAGCGTGGGGAGCCACATCCGGCTATCGTGGCCTCGGAATCGCACTCCGGAGCAATAATTCCCTCCAAGGCCTCGGCAGGCTTGCTCCGGGGCTCGACAACCCGAGGACCCATGTCCGCCAAAGCCCCCGCGATGGCTTGGCCTCGGCACCTACAGAGCCACAGCCCCCTACGACGTCATCACGCGATGACCTGCACGTCCCCCGGACTGGGCAGGGGTTACCCGTCACTATGCTATCCACCGTGCACATGGTTGACACCCATGCCTCACTGTGCTGCCAACTCCTGCTCCAAGGACAACGCAGCATGGGGAGCCACGTCTGAAACTATCGTGGCCTCGGAATCGCATACCAGGGGCCAATAACTCCCCAAGGCCTCGGCAGCTTTGCTTCACGGGCTCGGCAAACTGAGGGTCCATGACCACCGAGCCCCCCACGATGGCTCGGCCTCGGCATCTGCAGAGCCGCTGCTCCCTACGACGTCATTACACGGCGACCAGCACGTCGCCCGCCATGTCCTGCATCAAGCCGTACTGGAGCCCCACGACGCACAAGACCGAGTATGACCAGCATGTCACTTCCGCACGACAAGGACGGGGCCACTCCATCGACCATACCACAACAGTGGCCGACTACAGGGCTCGGACACGCCACCCCATTTACAGAAGCGCTATGTAGCACCCTGTGCACGGTCCCGGTCCTCCCTTAGAGTATAAAAGGGAGGGACTGGGGCCATTTCTGGGTGGGAGGGCAAAAAGACGAACACGCCGATAGAACCACGCACTCCTACGCTGCTTGGGAACAACGCCTCAAGCAGCCCGCACCACACTCGCCGAGACCTGGGGCTAGTTCCCTCTCTCACCTAGCTTGTAACCCCCTACTACGAGCACTCCGGTGCAAGGAATACAAGATCGATCTCTCGGACTGGACGTAGGGCCTCGATTGCCTGAACCAGTATAAACCTTGTGTCTCTTTGCGCCACCATCCGGGATTAGGGGCACGCAGCACAAATTCACTCGTTGGTTGAGGGACCCCCGGTTCCAAAACACCGACACCTACCTCCCCTCGAATCCCCTTCCATGCCCGCCGGAGATGGAGAAGAAGAGAAGACACGGTCGCCTGCAATTGAGAAGAAGAGAGGAAGAGGCTGGAGAGAGGTCTCGTCGCTATCGTCATCTCTGGCCGTCAGAACAGTCGCCGGAACCCTAATGTAGGCCCGTGGACGCGCGCGTGGGCCAGCCCGTGTCACGCACTCCGCGCGGTGCACGACCAGGTGCGTGTTAGAGTTTGCTGGTCCGGCCGGAAACAAATGGAGGAAACTAACAAGGACGTACCCGAGGCAAAACCAAGACTTCGGAAAGTACCCGTAACTTTGATGGTCCGGCCGGCCCGCTAGTGGAAAAGTGTACAAAACCCCACCAAATAAAGCCTGCATCCGGACGTTGACGCCTTGACGGTGTGAACGCCGCAGGATCGGAGTCAGGACTAGCTGCAGCAGGCCGGCTTGCATGCGCTCTGGTCTTCCTTGGCTGCGGCGCGCGCCGCCTGGTGCACGGGCGGGGGTTCGTCGCAGCCGGCCGGATTGGTGGCAGGCTGGCTGTACGAGGACTTGTGCGCCATGCGATGCTGCGAGCCTGTGCACGCAGCGACCAGCACAGCATGTCCCTCCCTGGTCGTCTTATTTTCTCTTTCTAGTTTTTGAAAACGTCCAGAACCAGCAGCATCTCTTTCCTCGTGTGTCACCAGCCGCCATGGCGGGGCGGCATTGCCAGGGACCCAATAAGAATGTGTGCGTTTGTTGACTAGACCTGACGAAAGCGACGAAAGGGCCGCGGGCACCTGTACGTACGGCGACGACGACGAGGAGGCCAGCCGGAGAAGAGAAAGTGCGTGCAATGGAAGTTTTGGGCACTGTGGGGTTACATACATACGTTCCGACGGAGAAAGTTGGCAGGTAGCTGGCCGTGCAAGAACCGAAGGAGAAGATGCATGCTTGAATAAGTCTGTAGCATCATCCATGGTGCTGTGTGCAGCCGGCGACGGCGAGAATTCGTCGCCACCGCCGGAGTAGCTTGCGTCATGTTCGCTTGGCTTATAAGTTATGCTTTTTCAGCCAGTAAATAGTATTTTTCTCTCACAATAAATTAGTCAACAGTACTTTCAGCTATGATTTATCAGCCAAGTAAACAGGACATTGAACGACGGACCATGCGGCGGCTAGCTAGACGCGTGCGGTCAAAAAGCAAGCGGCCGGCGTGCATGGACCCGATGACCGAACGGCAAAACGAGATGATCCGGTCATTATTTCTAAATGTCTGGTCGTCGTCGTCGTCGTCGTTGACCATTATTTGTGTGTGTGGACGACCATTTCATCCTCCTGTTGTTTCCGTTATCACGAACCAAATGTCTATTGTTTTTCATCATTCACCAACCAAAGGTATGGTCATCTTGCTGAATCCATTTACGATCAAATCTGTATCCTGCGATCTACATGAAAAAAACGTAAATTAATGCCATCATTATTATGTTTTTCAGTTTACAAGAAGATCTATTGCTTTCATCGTTTACCAACCAAATTAAGGTATGGCAGTCGTGCTAAATCCATTTACAATATAATTTGTCTCCTGCGATCTACAGGAAAAAGGTAAATTAATGCCATCATTATTATGTTTTTCAGTTTACAAGTTGCAATGGTTATTAAGGGAGATTAGGCCAGGGAAAGAATTATGGAAAATCAAAGCAGAGTCACTAGAACATGGGATGCAATCTTGCTCGGTAGTGGTCATGATATGATCCTTATTGACCATCAGTTATAATAATTTTTCATTGTGTTTGTAATGGTCTTGGATTACTTTTGGTTTATATTCTAATCATAAATTAAAAATTAGGGGACCAAGATACATGGAGTTATCAATAAGGCATATACAAAAAAATTCAAACCACTAATCGAAGAAGGTAAAGTTCATATCATTAAAAATGTCAAAGTCACACTTTTATATCGACAAGTATATCGACAAGTGGAGAATGATAAGGTACTGAACTGCAGCAACCCAAACTACCATACTTTTATATTTGTAGCTTACACTCTAACATGGTACAATTTATTTGTATGAAACAAGTATATCTTCAAGTGGTATTAGTATTGATGAGATTTGTATTGATGACCACTTAAAAGGAACATTGGAGGAGCAAATGCAATACAATAGAAGAACTTTAGAAGAATAGGTTTGATTTTGTATGACTCATCAAATCAGGTATGCATTTGTTTGATCATTATACATTACTTTCAAAAAGCTTACATGTATATGAATGATTTGTATATGTGCTTACAGGATAATAAATTACTATTGAAGCCACAAAAAATGCAATTAATGCAAAATGAGCTGGTACTACATCTCAAGTAGAGGTGATTGTAAGCAACAACTCGACAAAAAGTTTGATCACTACTCAGAAGACAACCTTCTATTTTTTAATAATCATCGGTCGGTCTCTAGGACATTCTATTGCGTTGTACTATGCATACATGAACGCGGTTAGGACAGACTATTGGAATCCGCATATTAAATTTTGCTATAATCTCTTAAAAATTGGCTTAGCTATAAAATTAATAAAAATATTTTTGACTTTATAACAAATTTCACGTTAATTCATATGACGCACTAGGAAAAGGCAAATCCTAAAAATTCATCAACAATAGCCATATAATAAAATAAGTTTAATAAGAAAAAAGTATTAGATGTTAAATATGTCTCTATCATTATGAACTATAATTCGAAAATAGCCCCTAAATTTGTACCTAAATTATCCACATCTGTCATTAAAAAAGATATAACCTTTTAATATTTCTATCCACACAGTTCAATTACTAAAGAGGGATATCCAACATGCCCATACAAAGTTTGTTGGGGCACAAAACAAAGGAAGGAAAAGAAAATAGCCAACCATGGAATCAAAATAGTTGCAAAAAAACCATGGAATCAAAAATAATGAACACTATTAGCAATGCCATGTCGATCTCTCTGAGACATGACAATGCCAATTCTAAACATGTGTCAAACTCTACATTCAAATAAAAGTTAATCGAATGTAGTAATTTTAAATTAAACATGGTTTTAAATTGCTTAAGTATCTCAATATAAGCTTATACAAAAGAACCTAACCCGTGCGGCCGAGACTTGCATGTTCCCCGAACGTGCGCCATTAGTTCTAGTTGAGCGAATAAAGTCCGTACGTCGCGAGCGATGACCGGGCCAGCCGGACGAAGCGCACGTACGCTCGAGATCGAGATCGACGTCGCTGGCTGGCTCTTTCGTTCGTGAACCTATCACACACTCACATCGTACGTCCTCGCATCGATCGACTCGTGGAAAGTTCAGTTTAGTTTGGCGGCGAATGAGAATAATGGTATCACTATGTACATCACAATACTTTATCACCGTAAGACCTCTGACGCAAAATATTATATTTATCGATGGATAATTAGTCGCTAAAGATAACTCACAGATCATCTGTCCTTAATTCCTTATTTAATGATTCATTATCTGTCGTTAACTCATTATAGGTACTGATATTTAACGTTCAGCTGTTTGTCATTAAAAACAGGTACACCATCAATCTGTTTGTCAAAAAAAAGAAGTGACTTCACCTAGCCTATGCGCCCCACCAGAGTTTTGACCGAATTTTTTACATTTTGGTATTTTTTTGAAAGTTTCTCACAAATAGACCCCTAGTGGAAAGAATATAGAAAATAGACCCTTCCTTAGCTCGGCGCCATTGATGCTGCCGCCGAGCTAACACGTCTCGGCGCCAGCGTCCCTGGCGCCGAGCTCTTGGGCTCGGTAGATGACATGGCAGGGAGCTCGCCGCCAGTCACTCTGGCTCTGAGCTCGGCGCCATAGATCTTAGTGCCGAGCTCGGCGCCAGAGTGACTGGCGTTGAGCTCCCTGCCATTTAACCCTGGCCCAACCTTCCTGTCCGAGCGTTCTTCCTCTTCTTTCTCCTCACTCTCGGGTTTTTCTCTCCCCACTTTACCCTACCTCACGAATCGGCATATTGAACCTTAGAAACTTTGATTGGATCCGTAGATATTCGAGAGCAAGGTATCTTCGCTCTCCTCCTAGTTTTTTTCGCATCGATTCGGTATATATTAGTCGGATTTTTGAACGTAATAATCGTCATCAGTTAGAGTTTCATTCTATCCCTCAATATATGTATTATACAACCGTAGGATGATGCCAAGGCATGGAAAAGCTAGCAAACCTAGGTGCATGTAGTTATGTTATGGGTTCATTGTTGTGCATCAAATGGGAAATCCTAGGTTTAGGATTTAATGTTAACTGCTTTCGGTTCTTAGAATGAAATTAGTTGTATTGTAGTTATGGTTCTCATTAATATTTATTTGTGATGTTTTGATTTATGTTTGTTAAATTACATCCGTTTTGTTAGATGTAAGAAATGTTTCGGGAGGCGTTTTGGCAAAAATGGGGTCGTCCTCGAGAATTATACCCCGACGCGTCTAGCAAAGATGCCTCCATCTCTCCTGACCTCCCTGTCCCAAACTATGACTGTAGTTTCTCGGCCCATGTTTTCCAATCGAAACATCCGGACACAGCGGCGCGTTGCTTCTACACAAGGAAGTGCGAGCCCCTGGCTCGCCAAGCTCACGCCCAAGGAAGGCCTGCACTCGTGCTCTCCAGCCCTCTGACCTGCACTGCCCGGTGACTGGGTTGCCGTGAATCTTTAGGCCTAGCATCTTCCGACAGTCCTGGAGCGTGACTGTCATCTCCCCGAAAGGTAGGTAGAAGCTGTGAGTCTCCGACCGCCACCTATATTTAAGACAAAGCAAGATTATTTGTCAAAAAGTCAATCGCATGAATAAATGGCCATAATGGAGGCAATGATTGAATTTAATACCTGTCAACCAACGTAGTTATGGCCGCTGAGTTGAACTTGGGCAACCCACGACGAACCCGAAAAGAGATAACATCTAGGCCAGCTCTTTGCAGAAAAGGAGTGTACCTGTCGTCGTACCACATGTCCAAGAACCCACTGTGGGTTCTAGGACGAAGGAGCGGAAGGTTCTGCATCGAATAAAACATAGTCTCCTGTTACTAAACGAACACATGAATGCTCACCAAATTTTGATAAAAACTTATAGATTATTATTTGTCCCAGCGCTATGAGACGTCCTCGGTGGGTTGCCTCGTACGTCGGGTCGAGCAGGTGGAATTGCTCCATCCTAGAAAAAAAGTGAATGAATTAGAATTTAATATACAATGAAACATGAACTTAAAAATGTATAAGTAACTGACACAAATACAAGCATAAATAGAGACATGCATAATTAATTAAATGAATACAACAAATATAAAATAATAAAATCAACCAATAGTCGCACCTCACTAATCTGTCAATGGCAACTTCATGAATTGTAGCCAAGTCTACCGCACTTGCCGCACCCGTACTGCTTGAGGTCAGTAATAAATGGAGTTTCTCTTCCATGCCTCGTTCTTCCGGGTATCTGATCCATAACCATCATGTGCCTTGTCCTCTGCCTTGATCCACGCTTATTCCAACAGTAAGCTAGATCCGCAATGTACTTCGGCCCATCATATGGAGGCCACTCTCCAGGGTCCTAGAAAGGCACGAAGCGGGGGCTCCATGTGTGCACAAGCGTGTCAACACTGAACTCATGAGGTATCCTCCTCTCGATATTATAGTTGCGATGCCTAGCTGCTGCCACCAAATGAGAACATAGAATGTAGTACTGCCTTGGTTTACCACAAGTGCACTTGAAATCTTGGAGGACAACCACATGTATCCTCGACTCTTGGACATCGCCGTCGGATGTTGTACCTCCCCTATGCTCGACCTGATAAGTCCCTATGGCGTGGTCAAAGCATGTAGCCTCATGTGTGCCAGCCCTTTCTCTTGCCTTCTCTAGGTGTGCCTTTGGTTTCGGAGCCCATATCTCTCCATCACTCCACAACTGCAATGCATGGGCGTGTCTATCGTTGAACCAGGCAACAAACTTATAAAGGTGAATTGAACTATTGCATTCACGGGCATACCATGTATCCCCAATAGTAACTTATTGAATGACTCCGCCATGTTGATGCACTGAAACTCGTACCTCCATCCACCGGCGTCGTGAGCTCTCGTCCATTTCTCCAAATCCCTCATCAAACCTGTGAGCCATTGTCTACCTTCTGCATTTGATGTGGTTCTGACCTGCTCCAATTTTTCCTTAAAGTACTTGTCCTCAAGCTGTCGAGCAGCCTCCTGGAATAGATCAAAGTTACCCTTCACACCATCCTTCCGGAGTAGATTCTCGGCAAGGTGCTGAGTACACCAACGATGGTGCAAAGGTGCATACCCCTCTATCTGCTCTCGCACGGCATTAAGTATGCCCTGATGTCTATCAGATATGACGCCAACCTCCCTGCCAGGCCCAACCACGTGTATCCGGACTAGTCTCAAGAACCATCCCCAACTATCATCGTTCTCCTTCTCAACCAAAGCAAATGCCAAAAGAACCAACTTGTTGTTCGCATCATAGGATATGGCTATAAGAAGTGTGCCTTCGTATTTGCCAATCAAGAACATACCATCAATGGAGAAGACGGGATGACACTGCCTAAAGGCCTCGACACACTGAGGGAAGCACCAGAAAGCACGGAAGAATATTTGTCTCCCATCCTTCCATGCATTTGGTTTTGGGATGTACTCATAATGCATGCCTAGATTCACCGCTTTGATTGCATTGAAAAGAACTAGCAGCTGCTCATACCCATCCTCCTAGTCCCCATATATCATCTTCCATGCTCGCTGCTTAGCCCTCCATGCTTTACCATAAGTTATCACATAACCTCTATACAACGGCTCAACGGTCCTGATAATTGTCATCACCTTCATGTTGGGTTCTCCCTGTAAAATTCCTATCAACCGCTTGGCAATGAGGGTAGATGTCAACTACCGATGCCTCAGTGTCAGCTCATGGTCAGCACAATTGTGTGGCCCGACAACTTTTGTGATCTTCCATTTTCTGGTTACCTGTTGCTTTCTTGCACAAACATTCCATGGGCAGCGTTCCTTGTCACACACAACTGTATAACGGTGCTCCACATATGAATACAATACCTTGTAAGGTCTCTTTCGTATCACTGCAAAAGCCTGCAACCACCTCTTCAAAGCAGGAAGGTCATTGAACACCCTCCCATTCTCAATTACCATGTTAGGACCAGCCTCAGGAGCTTCTAGGAGCTCATCATCACGTCCTTCTGCAAACGCCTGATCGGAATGAGCAAGATCGCTGAACTCGTGAACTCTAGGATCACGGCGACCGGGAAAGATACGCCTCATCATCTCAACATCACTCTCCGTCAGCTCTCCAACAGGGCGATCATCATAAGAATCAAGAGCCCTAGCCATCTCATATGGATCCGAATCATGCATAATTTCAACACTATTGGAGCCACGTAATCCATCTCTAAAGTGCACTTGAGCAGTAACAGGGGGCACATCCACATTCTCAGGAATGTCTCCTGCAACATAAGTAGAGAAATAAGGAAAGAATAAAAAATAGATGTAAGGAACGGGGTATGCTCCCAAAAACCATATGGTTAAGACACTTACTCGGATGATTCTGTGTCAAAGGGATCTCATAAGGAGGATCTGCCACGGAAACATGAGTCTGATAACCATCTCCAACTACAGCATTCGGGGCAGATTGAGCATCGGGAACCGTAGGGTCGATGTGTGCCTACTGATCCATTGCTGGGGTAAATCCATGAGGGATGGGATCAACTAACACCCGACGCACAACCACGTCCAAACATTGTAGCTGGCTCTTCATAGCCGATCTCACATAGTTCTCCCACTGATCCGCACAACCAATTGAGATCATTCGCCTGAAGATGTTGGGAGGAGAACCTAGTTGCAGTACACCATCAATTGTAATGCCATCATCTCCAAGGCAATGCAGCTCCTCCCGAGCCCTTGCAACCATCTCACTAAATGAAGGCCTATCATTGAATAGCACAGGCACGCTTTACATGTCAATAAACTCAACATATCCATAACGATCGCTTTCAACGGTGCCTCCATGATATATGGTCACTAGGTTGTCCATCTAGTTCAAACACGTAATGAAACACATGTCCTTTAGTCCAAATTAGACGATAGATAGTACCTAACAAGTACTTTCTAACTACAAACTAAGTAAATAAGATAATAACTAAGTATATATATATATAGTGTACTAACTAAATAGCTAGATTATATTAAATATGTAACTACATATCTAAGTAGCTATCTAACTATATCTATGTACCTACATATCTATGTTTCTATCTATCTACATATATATCTCATGAGATCACTAACTAAATCAACTACCTGAGTCATCATATTAACTAGTAAATAACAAATGCCAACTAAGTACGTACATTGTATATTCATAATTTTTACCTTTCCAACGACTGATCCGCGGACGTCGACGGAGTCGCAGCGGACGATGGGCGTGGGTCAGGCCAACGATCTGGGCCGGTGGTGGCACGGCCGGACGCCGCAGGTGGCGGGGTCGGCGGTGGCGCACGGCGGGCACAGGATGCCCGGGGCTCCACGCGGCGAGTCCGGCTCAATGGGCGCAGGAGGCACGGCGGCCGCGGGCGAGGCCGGCTTTGGAGGGCGGCAAGGCGGGGCAAGGCCAAGGCAAGGAGAGGGTGCGGCGCGGGAGCAGGAACCGACGAGGGGACCGGGGCACGGGCGGAGGGGCGTTGGCCGCGGCGTGGCGGCGGTGGCGCGGCGCAGCGCAGGGGGGCGGCACAGCCGCAGGGCGCGGCGCTCCTGCACGCCAAGGCGTGGAGCGGCGTGGCCGCGGTGGCGCTCGGCGGGCTTGGGGCTCGGGCGCGGGCGCAGTGGCGCGGCGCTGGCGTGGGCGGCCGGTGGAGGCGCGGGCACGAGCGGCGGCGGTGGCGAAGCTCGGCTCTGCTCTGCTAGGGCGAGAGAGGGAGAGGAAGAGAGGCGCGGGGCACATAGGTAATAAAGGCTCGGCGCCAGGCGCCGAGCTCCCTGCCATGTCATCTACGGAGCCTAGGAGCTCGGCGCCAGGGACGCTGGCGTCGAGACATGTTAGCTCGGCGCCAGCATCAATGGCGCCGAGCTAAGGGTCTATTTTCTGAATTTTTTCCGCCAGGGGTCTATTTATGAGAAACTTTCAAAAAAAGGCTAAAATATAAAAAATTCGGGAGTTTTGAGGATGGAAGTTGGTCTAGTCTACAGGATGAAGCCAACGTGCGCGTTATCGATGGTCGACCCAGCCGTCCGGCCATGCGCGCGCTGGTTAGACATTTAGATGAGAATATGGACGGCGACCGTGTCACCACCACACATATGCAGGCCCTCCATGGAAATGGAAATGCATTAATGGAGTGCCAATAGTTAGTATAGTCAGTCATGGCATGTTACATATACTTCTACATACGTCTGGCAAAAAAATATGTACTAATGCTAATAATAATATGCTAGTTACTTAGAGCACCTCTAACAGCATATGAAGATTGAGCCTAAACACTTAATATTAGAACCTTTCTAAAAATACTATTGGATACGGAAAAAATACACTTCACCAACAATTCTCTTTTTTTTGTTCCTATAAACATACACACTGCTGTCTCCCACACGTACTGAGCCACCGACTGTGGGCGAAATAACTCGCCATCATGGCTGGCCATCCACAGCACCCTAGCTCACACACAATTTTTTTTTTGCCTCTTCTGTCTGTTAGTATTTTCAAATCTAAAAATAGTGGTCGGAGATTCAATTCTGACAAGCCTTCTAGACGGTGACAATCAAACCATAGCCAGCCATCCTGATACCGTAACTTATACCATAGAATCTATAAAATGGAATTTCCTCTATCTCTCAGTATTCCTAAAATATAAAAATAGTGGCTGGAGGTCTAATTCCGGTGAACCTCCAGGCAGAGGTGGCAGTCATGGGCAATGGAGAGAGTCGAGGAAAAAACGGATAGGGAGTCTCGGTCGTATGCATGGATGCCTCCATTTTCCCAAGCACAGATAGATTTGGGAGTCAAATAAAGAACTGGAGTGAGTTCTTTTCCATCTTATACCAAAGGAATTGAACAAGATTAGAGGTAGGTTTTACTAACTGTTGGAGTCTTGGAGATGCTAACGATACGCTCGCACGGATTTCCATGGAGGAGATCGACTTGCTCTCCGAACGTGCGCCATTACCGTGAGTGGACACAATTCGAGAGCTTAGCTCTCTCATTCCTGATTCGTGAATCGTGAACCATGCACCCCACACGCACGCACATCGTACGATGTCCTCGCATCGTCCTTGAAAAGTTTAGCGCCGGCGAAAACGAGAACAATGGTATATATGGTAGTGGTAGGTATCCGTCCTTCTTCAACAACGACGACGACGAGCTCTCGATCCCCATCGACCATTTTGAGACCAGAAGTAATCCACGCATTGCTGCTGGTCTGAATCTATTGTGGACTCCTTGATAGGACACCACTATAGGCGCAGGATGAGGAGGGCCACGGCCAGCAGTGGCTAAGGCCTTTTCAGTTTTAGTAAGAGAATAATCAGGGAGGATTTTTAGGATCTAGACCATTGTTTGTTAGGAAGGAAATGCACCTGGACTATAAAGGATGCACTTAGGAATGTAATCAATCTTATCGAAGAAGAATAGAACCTCCCAGGCGGGTGGGGTTCCTCTTCGACGGTGGCTGCGCGTGGTTCTGCCGCTGCCGCTGGCGATTTCCCCACCGCGCCATTGCCCGCTATCCTCTCCATTCCAATCTCCAGTCCCAGCTCATTCTCCGTTCTCCCCTACGTACTCCACGGCGGCAACGCCGTATCAATTTGGTATCAGAGACCATCTCTGGTGCATCGACTTCCATATCCGGCACCATTCTTGATCCTGCGGCCATGGACGCAAAGCTCGATTACATCTTGGGCCAACTCACCACCATCAACAACCGTCTCAATTCCCACGACTCTCGTCTAGCGCGCGTGGAGACCGGCAAGACCAACGATGACAAGAGCGCCGGCGGGAACGACGACCACAGTGGCGATGACGAGGTGGAGGACGACGCGCACGACATCGAGCGCAACCGTGCCTAGGCCTCGTTTCGCGACCGCGCCCTTCACAACCGGGACCGCTTCGGCCGCGGCGCATCCGATCGCGACTTCTCCAGTCGCGGCTACGACGATCGTGGCGGCCGCGGCCACGATGATCGCGGTGGGTGGGGTTACGAAGATCACGGTGAGCACTGCTACGAAGACCGAGGCGGGCGCGGCTACACCGACCGCTGCTTCGACGACTACGACGCCCGCGACTTCAGCCGGGCCACCCGCGACTACGAGACGAGCAGGCCGCGACCGTGACCAGGATCGCAACTACGACCGCGGTGGAGGCCGTCTCCTCGATCGACGTCGCGAGCCGCACAGGCCACCCAAAATTCCGTTCCCACCTTCAATGGGGAGTCGGATCCATTGACCTGGCTCAATAAATGCGACAATTTCTTCCGCGGCCATCGTGTTCCAGAAGATGAGAAGGTGTGGATGGCCTCCCTGCACCTCGACGGTACCGCGGCAGAGTGGTACTACCAGATGGAGCGTGACTTCGGCATGGTTCTGTGGCCGTGTTTCGTGGACTTCGTCAACCTCCGCTTCGGGCCACCGATACGCACCAACTCGATCACGGAGATCAAGGCATTGATCCGCACAGGCACCGTGGAGGACTATTCATGGCGCTTCCTGGCCCTGCTCGCGCGCTGCGACGACCTCGCCACACGGACGGTGATTGACCTCTACACGGGAGGTTTGGGTCAGCCATCGCCCACGATGTCGAGATGCAGCATCCCGCCAATCTTCAGAAGGCCATGAGCCTTGCGCAGGCGTTCGAGCAGCGCCAAGAGGAGTCCTCTGCTGTCAACAGTTTGGCGGCGCCTAAGGGCTCTAGCCGTTGGGCAATTGCGTCGGCCACCACTGCTGCCTCTGGCGCCATGGTGCAGGATGGCAAGACGGAGGGGCAGCGGCCACGCTTTCGCCGCCTCACGCTGGCGGAGATGCAGGAGAAACACCAAAGTGGGCAGTGCTATTTCTGCCCAGAGCCGTACATCAAGGATCATAAGTGCGCAGCCAAGGGCGTCTTCCTCATGGACTTGGCAGACGGTGAGGACGACCCCCTCAGCGAGATCAACAACTTGGAGATATCCCTCTCCGCGCTGACTGGCCTCAACTCCGCTGATTCTATGTTGCTGCAGGTCACAGTGAGCGGCGTCCAACAGCGGGCGTTGGTGGACACGGGTTCCACCCACACGTTCATCCACTCCACGCTCGCAGAGCGCCTGGGTCTCACCGTCACGCCGCGCGCTGGCCTCAACGTCATGGTGGCCAACAGCGACCGAGTGCGCAGCCTGGGCGTCTGCCTCGCTACTCCGGTCACCTTTGGTGGGGAGGCCTTCTCCATCGACTGTTTCGCGCTTGACTTGGGCAGCTTTGATTTGGTCCTTGGCGTCCAGTGGCTCCGGATGCTGGGGCTGATCGTCTAGGACTTCGGTGCCCTGGCGATGTCTTCCTGGTACAACGGTCATTCCCATCACTGGACCAGCGTGCACAGCCAGGGCGTGGTCGCCCGCGTCATCGCCGACCCCCGTGTGGTGCTGGAGGAGCTGCTGCAGTCGTACCATGACATCTTCGAGGAGCCCCGTGGGCTGCCGCCAACACGCCGCCATGACCACAGGATCCACCTCCTGTCGAGCACCCCACCTGTGGTGGTGCGGCCGTACCGGTACTCGCAGCTCCTCATGGACGAAATCGAGCGGCAGTGCGAGGACATGCTCGGCCAAGGGATCATCCAGGAGTCAACCTCACCATTTTCCTCCCCGGTGCTCCTCGTCCGCAAGCACGACGACAGTTGGCGCTTCTGTGTCGACTACCGTGCCCTCAACGATGCCACCGTGAAAGACAAGTTCCTGATCCCGGTGGTCGACGAGCTCCTGGATGAGCTGAAAGGTGCCCGCTTCTTCACCAAGATCGACTTACGCAGCGGGTACCACCAGGTGCGCATGCATCCGGACGACGTCGCCAAGACTGCCTTCCGGACCCACCGCGGGCAATTCGAGTTCCTCGTCATGCCCTTTGGCCTCACCAATGCACCGGCGACATTTCAGGCGCTCATGAACGATGTGCTGAAACCATTCATCCACCACTTTGTTCTAGTTTTTTTATGATATTCTAATCTATAGCCACTCGTGGGCTGAGCACTTACAACATGTCAAGGCTGTGCTGCAGCAGATGCGCGACCATCGTCTCTTCGCCAAGCACTCCAAATGTTCCTTCGACGAGCCATCTGTGGCCTACCTCGGTAACATTATCACAGCCGAGGGGGACGCCATGGATCCTGACAAGGTCGCTGCAGTGGAGGCGTGGCCACAACCCCACTCGGTCCGGGCGTTGCGCGGATTCCTCGGCCTCACCGGTTATTACTGGAAGTTTATCGCCGGGTACGGTGGTGTCGTAGCGCCACTCACTGCTCTCCTCAAGCGGGAGGCCTTCACCTAGACAGCGGAGGCCGAAGCGGCTTTCCTCGCCCTCAAGACTGTGTTGATCACTACGCCTCTCCTCCAGCTTCTAGACTTCACCAAGCGGTTCGTGGTGGACTGCGATGCGTCTGGCGCGGGGTTTGGCGCTGTGCTGCACTAGGGTGACGGCGCCATTGCCTTCTTCAGCCGGCCAGTTGCTCCTCACCATGCCAAGCTGCCAGCTTATGAGCGCGAGCTCATTGGGCTGGTCAAGGTTGTAACAGAACCGACCAAATCATAAGAACGTAAGCACAAAAACAATCACCGAAGCGACCAATTCCTGTGCTTAAGCTCCCATAATCCTGGTAGTCCGGAAATCACGAAGGATTTTAACCAACTCTCGACATACAAACCAAGATCGTAATGATTCAACAAAACACATCATTCGTTACAACATTTCACAAGTAGCATTCGGATTACATCCATCAGAGTTCAAATAAAATATTACAAACCAAGTTTGAGTGTGCGGAAGCAACATAGTTTAGTACATAACTTCATAGTTTCAAATACATTGCCAGATCAGAGTCATGTCCCACAAAAGCATTATCAGGTACGAGAACTAGTAGAGACCGCGCCCAACGGTCTAGTCTTCATCCCCAAAGCGGGAGAAGGCGTGCTTGCAAACAACCAAAGAAGAACCGGTCATCTCGCAATGTGTGGGGAATAAACCACGAGTACGAGAAGGTACTCAGCTAGACTTACCCGACAAAAAATCAGAAATAAACGACACCAAGGATCATGCAAGGCTTTTCAGGTGGGCTAGCTTGACACAGTTGCATAAAAGAGCTTATGATTATAGTAACCAATTTAAACTGATTAACAAGCTTATCATTAATTACCTGTCCACTAGATTAGCACCTGTACTAGAGCACTCACTTATTAGGAGCAAACAATATTAACCATAGCAGGTATAATAAGGCTATCATCATCATATCATCATTTCCGAACCATTAAGATATTAAGTGTATCTACATTGGAGATAAGCCCGTCAAGTTCTCACTAACCGGGAGAGCGGCGATTCAATCGAATTACAACTCAGGTGAGGGGTATTCCTAACTCTCACCCCGCATACTTTGCAAGGGTAGTGTGGTCACCTTTGGAACATCTCAGAACCAAATTCATGGGTTCGATCAGGCAACCCGACACTCTCAGGGATTACCCTTCTGCCAGGACGATCAGGACTTTTAAATCACCTGCCCTTGGACTCACGCCTACGGCTCCCTTCCGAGGCGCACTTTATACTTATCGACTCCCGGCCTGAGGTGAGCTACTCGGCCGTGGTCGGTCTCGCACCCGCCAACTAAGAGAGAGGCATGCGTTCAACATGAACAGGAAAGGCTCCAAGAATCAGTCCTTAAGCAACACAGACGAGTCACTTTGCAAACCGGCAAGCCTCCGTCCGGTCTTCATTTCAAATTAAGACCGGTTCTTTTCCACGATAGCAAATATAGCCAACCGTGCCACATGTATCTTCCTATATCTCTCGGTGACAGAAATCACCCGACTTCTACAGCGTTTAAGCGTGGCTAAGCACTACTCGAGCCTGAGCTACATAGGATTCAGGGTAACAATATCTGGACAAGGATTGGATAACCAATGCAGCAAGTGTTTGCATCCAACACCTAAACTTAATGCAACAATATATATATGTAACAATAATACTGTAACTGCATTTCGGAAATTAGGAGGCTTAATATGCTCCGAGGCTTGCCTTTCACAAAGTTGCAAGGACGGTGGTCAGGGCACTCAACGGCGACCTCATCTGGCACTTCTCCGGAAGGCTGCTCCTCCTGAATCTCCGCGTCATTTGCTTCTTTGCTCAGCTCGCTTCCCTCGAATTCCAACAGGGTTACTCCTTCCGGTACACCTATTGCATGCCGATGCACAAGATAAATATCATGGATGCATAAGGAATGACATGATGCTCATGATGAATGAATCACAATGGGTGTTTATGAAAACATCACTGGACACTCGATTACCGAGTAATTAGCTCTATGCAAATCACTTTAAGCATGCATCCAACTTAACTTAAATAACAAGAGCAACTTACCTAACTTGCATAACCTAAGATAAAGATGCTCATCTTCAGTTAAAGGCCTAACACCTAGGAACAGTACCATGAACTTAGAATAGTAAAGACATACTTAAAATAACAGTTAAAGCTTCATATGCAACAAGTAGTAACTTAATTCTATCATAACCAGAGTTTTATAAATCCAAATGACTTGCAAGAGGACATTCTGGAAAGCTTATGAAATTCTCTACAATTCATTTGTAAACATCAAGGCATGATTCTGAAGTTAACCAAATCAATTTCCAGTAGACCTAGAATCTATCCAGAATGACGGGGTTGCTAACTTAATTATTTAATGATGGTGCAAAAGCCTAATTTGACCAAACCAAGTTTACCAACTTGTTTTTCATATCTTAGAAACATCAGAAGGTATAGTGCTAACTTCTAAATAAATTATTTAATATCCTTTTCCCATTTATTTAGTTAATTAGGTGATTTAAGCAATATATAGTAAAACTATTCATAAAAATCTACAAAAATTACAGTAGCTATCTCATGCTGCACATAGGCTACCATAAAACTTTCAAAGCCATTGGACCAACATAACTTGTTGTATCCAAAATAACAGATGACATGTCTATTTCTAGCATAATTAGGAAACCTTATTAAAAAGTGTCAAGCAACAGATTTCCCATTTTTCCTAGCATCCTTCTAGCATAAGAATAGCACCCATAAAATTTCACCTTCACTGGATCTATAGAAAAATTATGAAAATTCACACAAGATCCACCTATTAATAAAAGGAAATTCTATAACTTAAAAACTATACATGTACTAGCTCTAAAATTTTTACCAAAGCTTCACATCAGCAATAACAGACTGCCCACAAAATTTCATAATTTTTGGACCACAGAAACTCAAGATAAAATTCAAACAAGTTTGCATGCTTCTAAAAACACATTTCAAACTCCTATTTAATTCATCAAATTTGTCTAAAACATGTGCTCATATAATATTTTTGTTAAATACTAGACATGACCAGGAACCTAACAAAATTAGAACCATAGCATTAGGATCTATATACAAGGAAATACGTATTTTTGAATAACAACCCAAATCTGTGAAATAATAAAGCAAAACAAAATAAGAAAACAACTTTCACCATGGTTGGGCCATTAAGGCAACGCGGCCCCACGAATCTGTGATCGCGGCCCAAGACGACGGCGCAGCCCAGTGTGCTCTCCCGCCGAAAGCGCGTCAGCGGTGACAGGCGGACCAGCGTGTCGGCCGAGAGAAGCGAGGGAAGCGACGGCGGCCGGTGGCGTAGCTCGCCACGGTGGCTTCTCCGCCGGAAAAGCGGTGTCTACGTGCTCGTCTCATCCTAGCGGACCTAGGGGAACCCTTACTGCAGCGATTAAC
Source organism: Miscanthus lutarioriparius (assembly GCA_904845875.1). Classification (NCBI taxonomy): domain Eukaryota; kingdom Viridiplantae; phylum Streptophyta; class Magnoliopsida; order Poales; family Poaceae; genus Miscanthus; species Miscanthus lutarioriparius. The sequence goes on along the minus strand of CAJGYO010000016.1, from coordinate 2,281,990 downwards.
GCAACTAAGAGAGGTGGCGATAGCCACGGCGGCGCTCGATCAACTTGCACGGCCGGCTCCGGCGAGGCCATGGCGTCTCGGCCCTAATGGCGGCTCCACGAGTTTCGATGAGGTCCACGAAACCCAGCGCAAGGGGAGAAAGAGAGGAAAAGGGCTTGAGCAAAGACGGCCACGCGCGCGTGCTTTCTCGGCGGCGGCGGTCATGGCGACCGGTGGAGCCACCTACACGCGATGAGCTCTACTGGCGAGAAAAAGCGACGACGGTGAGGTCTCGATGTGGAGGAACACACGTCGCTGCTTTGGGAGCAATCGGACCAAGGCGCGGTGGGGCTGGATTTTTTGGCTCGGCGGCTTTAGGCGTTCAAACAGAGCGCGGCGAGCGAGGGGGCGAAGAAATGAAAATGGCGCGGCGAAAAGTGCGCTCGGCGCGCGGGCGGCTTCAAAGCGGCTATGCTGCGCGCCCAGGGCGTCCACGACTCGTGGCCTATCGACGAAAGGCCGGCGACGGGTGGAGGACACGCGGCGTCAAGCTTGCGCCCGGTCGGCCATGACGATCATCAATCGTTTTTCAGAAACGCGATTCAGTCGCCCATTGCCCCAACTGACAGAGCATGTTTGACGACGATTAACTCCAAACCCGTGACGATCTAGACTATGCCATAGTTAACAAAGTTGATCATCTATATGTGAACTACAACTCTGTCCGTTGGAGCTCGAGCTGGTTTGGCTTGGTTAAGGAGATACACGGCTCCAAACATTGGTACCCGAAACTGTAATTCACTTTAGGACTTAGAAAAATTTGCTGAGTATGAATCAGCATGTACTTCTGACTTGTGGGCCATGTTTGACCATGTTCTAGACCTTTTCATGAGTTGACCATAAAACAACTTTTGTTCCTTGATAAATTAGCTACAACTTTTGTAAAGAGTGCACAGCCATGCAAAGCTTCTAAGTTGGACTTTTGAATCAGTCAAACGATGACACTCCAAGGGTCAATTCAAGTCAAAATCGCACTTGAGGGCATTTTGGTCATTTTGATCTACATGAACAATGTTCCAACAAGTAAACTAAGTATAGTTAAGGTGTATTAGACCATGATCAACCATTTTACAAAGTTGTTATACCTCTTCTACTGATCACATGTGATAAAGAAAGTAAAACAAGCAATTCATACATATGTTTCAATACAATGTTCCACATGTTGCGTGACCTTGTTGTTATACTATACTTGTCACACTACTACCCTGTTGCCATGCTTCAAGACATGGGAAATTCATGTTTCATTGTTATGTTGCACTACTACCATTCACAAACAATCTAGTACGAAACAAATAGAATATGCGAATGTTTCATATGTATGTTTCAGGGAAAATGACATGATGAGATAAATGATGCACATGTTTATGAGACAATTGCAATTAGCGAAAGCCAAACACCGAGGGTGTTACAGCCCTCCCCCCTTAGAAAAATCTCGTCCCGAGATTTGGAAAGCGTACCATTTAGTATAGAAAGTTGGATGATTTTCCTTTAAAAAATCTTCCCGCTCCCAAGTTGCATCCCGTTCACTATGATTACTCCAAACTACCTTGTATAACTTAACCACTGTGGTACGCAGTCACTCTTTCTTGAGTATCCGTAACTTGCACGGGCTTTTCCTCATAAGAAAGATCATATTTCAAGTTGACTTTCCTTGTTGCTATTCTTTCCTCGGAATACGAAGACACTTCTTCACCGGGACACATGGAATACCGGAAATATAGCTCCCATCTCACGGGGTAGATCGAGCTTATATGCTACTCTTCCACTTTTCTCGATAATGCGGTAGGGTCCAACATATCGAGGCTCAAGCTTCCTTTTAATTCCAAAACGCTTGACTCCTTTCATAGGGGATACCTTCAGATAAACATGATCACCTACTTCAAACTCAATAGGTTTCCTTCTCTTGTCAGCATAGCTCTTTTGTCTAGCCTTTGTCTGGCAGTCATATTCTTTTTTGTATAGTTCGGACTTGCTCTTGACTTCTTTTACAAAGTCGATACCATAGAACCTTCTTTCCCCGGTTCCACCCAGTTCAAAGGAGTTCTACACTTGCGCCATAAAGAGCTTCAAAAGGAGCCATTTTGATACTCTCTTGATAACTGTTGTTATAAGAGAATTCAGCGAGGTAACCAGTCTTCCCAAGAGCCTTTGCAAGAAATAAGACAAGCTCTAAGCATGTCCTCAAGAATTTGATTAACACGCCACGATCATCTCGATGTTTGCGGATGATAGGCGTAATCTATGGATTAGATGAGTGCCAAGATTTTGATGTAAGCACTCCCAAAAGCGAGCCGTGAACCGAGGTCCTCTATCGAAAACAATGGATTTGGGTACACCATGGAGACGTACCACTTGTTGAAAATAAATCTCAAAGATAATTGTGTGGGTGATAGGTAGACTTGACCGGAATAAAGTGAGCAGATTTAGTTAGACGATCTCGATAACCCGATGGAATCACAACCCTTGTTGGTAGTGGGTAATCCAACAATAAAATCCATACTAATTTCTTCCCACTTCCACCAGAGGAATAGAGAGTGGTTGCAACAATCCGGGCCTTATGTGAATAGCCTTGACTCATGCAATGCTTATCACACCTTGCCACGTAAGTGCGATTTCTTTCTTCATCTTGGTCCACCAATAATACAGACTTGAGATCTTGATACATTTTACTACTACCGGATGGATGGACAACTTAGAAGAATGGGCTTCACCATAATTTGATTTCTAAGTTCTTTATCTTTGGGTACCACAAGTCTATCATTAAACCAGAGAATTCCTTTGTCATCGACCTTAAAGTGCTTGGTCTCTTTTTCTTTCATTTTCCGTTTGATGTGAAACACACCCACATCAGTCTTCTGGAGTTCGATAATTCGACTTCTAAGAGAGCAATCCACAGTGATATTGTGAAGTACTGCAGGATGAAGGAGGTGTGACAGATGAAAGTCTTCACTAATTAAGGAATTGCAATGGGCCTTTCTGCTTAAGGCATCAAGAACCACATTCACCTTACCGGGATGGTAGTGCACTTGAAGGTTGTAGTCCTTGATCAATTCCAACCAAATAGCGTTGACGCATGTTCAACTCGGGTTGAGTAAAAATATACTTGAGGCTTTTATGGTCAGTATAGATATTGCACACATTACCCAACAAGTAATGTCTCCAAATCTTCAGGGCATGAACAACTGCGGCTAGCTCTAAGTCATGGGTAGGATAGTTGACTTCATGCTTTCGAAGCTGGCGCGATGCATAAGCAATTACTCGCCCTTCTGCATAAGAACACACCCCAAAACCGGTGCCACATGCATCACAATAGACATCAAAAGGCTTTTCGATGTCGGTTGTGCTAATACAGAGGCGAGAGGTTAGCAAGGTCCGCAAAGTGTGGAAAGCCTCTTCACACTTCGGAGTCCACACAAACTTCTCATCTTTCTGCAGAGCTTGTCATGGGCTTGGCGATTTTGAGAAATCCGGGATAAAGCGACGATAATAGCCACCAATCCCAAGAAACTTCGAACTTCAGTGACCGTAATAGGTGCCTTCCACTCAAGGACTTCTTGCACCTTCAGAGAGTCAACCGAAATTCCATCACCGAGATAACACATGACCTAGAAAAGGTATCTTGTTCAACCGAATTCACACTTGCTTGAACTTAGCATAAAGTCGGTTGTCACGCAACCGAAGTTAAGACAATTCTCGGATGTTCAAAGATGCTCTTCTTTATTCTCGAGAATATACTAGGATGTCATCAATGAACACGACGACAAACTTGTCCAATTACGCATGAATACGAGAATTCATCGTTACATAAAGTGTGCTTGGAGCATTTGTCAACCCAAAAGACATGACAAGGTACTCGAACAAACCATAACGGGTAGAGAAAGTCATCTTAGGTATATCTTCGGGACGAATTTTGATCTGATGGTAACCGGACCTCAAATCGATCTTGGAGAATACCTTAGCCTTAGAGAGCTGATCAAGCGAGAATATCGATGCGAGGAAGAGAAGAGGGTATTTGTTCTTGATGGTAACAACATTTAGGGGCGATAATCTACGCACATGCGCGCAAAGATTCGTCCTTCTTCTTCACAAAGATAGCCGACAACCCCAAGGAGAAGAACTAGGCCGAATCAAACCTTTCTTCAATAGCTCATTCAATCGACTCTTTAGTTCAGCCAACTCATTGGGCGGCATTCTATAGGGCCTTCGAGATATAGGAGCCGTACCTTTAATAAGTTCTATCTTGAATTCTACATCGCGGTCCGGAGGTAATCCGGCAAGTCATCGGGAAAGACATCCGGAAACTCACGGACAACCGGTAGATCCTCAATGGCTTTGGCTAGGGTAGCATTGGTCAGTATTGTGAAGAGAGATATCACGAGGTAACTGCACTAGAAAACCCTTCTTATCCACAGGATCTCTCAACATTACCACACGGGTTGACGTGTCGATCAAGACTCCATTCCCACTCATCCACTTCATTCCTAGGATTATATCAATTCCTACCCCGGTAGCACTACAAGATCTGTAAGAAACTCTCGATCCCCAATTTCAAGCTTTACATCTTTTACTACTTGGTTAGTCATGATATTATTCCCAAAGACACTAATACAATAACCACCCTTGACAATTGTAATCACATTCATCTTATGCTTAGATGCAAAAGTAGAACTCACAAAGGAATGTGAAGCACCGAATCAAAGAGCACAACTGCGGGGTGATCATTAACAAGAAACTTACCAATGGTGACCACTTCACCAACAGGAATTTCCTCCACAAGAGTGTAATGAACACGCCCGACAGACGGACGTTTCCTTGAGCATTCTTGGGAGGATGGGGACACCTATTTGCCCAATGACCAGTGGTTACAGGCCCAACACGGCTGTGTTAGCTGGTGGGACATTGGAGCTGCCCTGCCCAGAGGGTATTCTTTGGCAAGGAAATTGTGTACCTTGCGAAAACCAGTTTTAGCTTGATTCTTCTTCCGAGGTGGGCGATGCGGACATTAGCATTGGGTGGACGGTGCTTGGGCCTTGATATCATTGGTGCCTTAGACCGAGAAGCACCTGAATCAAAGTTTCTTTTATGGTTCTTAGAAGCGGCATATATCTTATCATTGTTCTCTTAAGTCGAGTGTCACTAATAAACTCATTGAAGGTGACACACTTGCGCTTGCCCATTGACTTCATCAATTTAGGGAAAGTCCCTCTTGAAGCTAGCTATTCTCTTAGCGTCGGTATCGACAAACTCGTGAGCATACCTCGCCAAGTTGTTGAATGCCCGGAGGTATTCATTGAGACTCTTGTTGCCTTGGGTGAGCTTCATAAACTCAAGATGCTTAATGGCCATGAGACCGGGAGGAATAAAGTGTCCTCTAAAAAGTTTGCTCAAACCGACCCCAAACTATCTCGACGTTTGCGGGGAAGGTGGTCTTGTGATGTGTCCACCGGATGACTGCGCAGGCCTTGGAGCTGGTGTCCTACATATGTGGCCTTCATACCCTCAACAAACAGAGCAATCCAAACTTTGCTCTATCGTGCTCAACCATTCATCAGCTTGTAATGGTTCTTCTGCCTCACGAAAGACAGAGGCTTTGTATCCATGAAGTCCTTAAAGCTGCTGTACTTGGTTTGGCTCGGGTCCTTGGCGGACATGACGATCCTCTCGGTTAGCCATCTGATGCATAGCCTCAGCTAACATGCGCTGACTTTCCACCACTGTCTGCATTAGCTCAGCTGGTGTGGGCGGTGGCGGAGGTGGTTGTTCCTCATTTCCCATGCCACGACCGCGACGAAGGTTATGATGAGCCATCTGCAAAATATATAGCCAATGAGCACTGACGATGTGGAAATTTTGGTAGATGAATCGTATAATTATGCCCAAACTGAGTCCATTGGAGGAAATGCATTTAGATAATCAACAGAGGCACAATCATTCATTACAACCACACAACTCATCAAGCGCGTCAATGGACACATAAATGCGATGAACTTAACCAACCACTCGATCCATAGACCGCAAAGACGGAATTTGTCAAAGGCTCACATACGTGGAGCATAATACGTTCGATAGGTTACATCCAAGCCATAGTGGTTCCAAACTTACATCCAAAGATAACTTATGGTTCGATATTACATCCCAACGATTACTTATTCCAAAGCTACTCGTTCATGCATGAGGATCAACAAAAGACTAGCTCTTGCGCATTAGCTAAGTAGTAAGCTAAACCACGCGATCGTCCTCGGAGTCGATGTCGAAGATCTCTCCTCCATCTTCATCACTAGCGAGCTCCAACTCCTCATCTTCCTCCTCATCGTGGAATGTCCTCGTGTCCATTGACCTCCATGTCATCATCACCTTGAGACATGATGACACCGTAACCCATCTCATCCTCATCCTCGGTGGCGGAAGAGGGTGAAGTTGATTGTGTAACAGTGAACCTCCTCATGGAGATTGTCATTGTACTCCTCAAAGAATTGCCACTTGCTTGCTCTAGCTCTACATCGTGCTCTCAACACATCCTCCTCGTGCGGGCTTCATTCCGTTGGTTCATCACGTGAATCAACATGCGTTCACAGATTCATGGTGAGCAACTGTCAACCTCTGAACCTTAAGGGTCTCTTGGTCCCTTTCTGTGTTACTTGCTCCAAGCGGTCTTGAGCCGCATTCCTCTCAAAGAATCACGAGGAAGCTCTCGCCTCGGCCTTTCCTCCTCGGTGAGGCTCGGGGACGGGCTCACGAGGAGCTAAACGGTGACGAGGCGCCCTGCCTCCAGCGGACTTGCGAGCAGTGCGTTTCGTGCGCGCCATCTGTAGCAAAAGTCACAACGTAAGGGGAGAATCATTTAAGGGATACGAAATTTAATTAGCCGGGACAATCATATTTTAAAGGAGGGAGTAATGCAAGAAATGCCATGTATTCTTGAACATGATGCATGCACGATCCGTACGTCCTCACCATCCTAAAAAAAATTTAAAGGCTAGCGAAATATACGGTGGCATACATACGTTCTCTCGTATACGGTAGCTAATCGATCTATAACGATACGTTGTTAGTGTACCTGCAGAAAATTTCATTTCAGCCCAGTAATTTCCCAAAATGCATAAAAGCAAGCAGTAACTAAATACTTTCATACATACATCTCCTGATGCACATACTCTAGTATCACAACTACCCGTCAGAGATACCCACATTTAAGTACTCTCATAGATACATGATTGAACATGTAAATACGCCGAGCAACCACAACTACTCTCCCTAGACCGACGATTGACGGTCATGCTCTCACAACTCCCACTTACCGAGCGTGAGAGGTATTTGATCCAAACATTACCACCCAAGCGGATGGCATCCATACAATAGCACGCATGTATGGACGACCGAAAACAGAAACAAGCAGAACCCCAAAGTTATTACTTTAATAAGCCACCTAAGAGTCCTTATTTGGGCATAAGGGATATGACCACCGGCAATACTTAGTATTTAATTTAGGATTTTCACAAGTACTTTTGTTTTAAATACACAAATGACGTGTTTAGTGTCAAATCTTGCTCGATGCCACCGTAATGTAAACCGACCAAATCATAAGAACGTAAGCACAAAAACAATCACCGGGCGACCAATTCCTCGTGCTTAAGCTCCCATAATCCCGGTGAGTCCGGAAATCACGAAGGATTTCAACCAACTCTCGACATACAAACCAAGATCGTAATGATTCAACAAAACACATCATTCGTTACAACATTTCACAAGTAGCATTCGGATTACATCCATCAGAGTTCAAATAAAATATTACAAACCAAGTTTGAGTGTGCGGAAGCAACATAGTTTAGTACATAACTTCATAGTTTCAAATACATTGCCAGATCAGAGTCATGTCCCACAAAAGCATTATCAGGTACGAGAACTAGTAGAGACCGCGCCTAACGGTCTAGTCTTCATCCCCAAAGAGGAGAAGGCGTGCTTGCAAAGAACCAAAGAAGAACCGGTCATCTCAATGGTGGGAAATAAACCCCGAGTACGAGAAGGTACTCAAACTAGACTTACCCGACAAAAATCGAAATAAACGACACCAAGGATCATGCAAGGCTTTTCAGGTGGGCTAGCTTGACACAGTTGCATAAAAGAGCTTATGATTATAGTAACCAATTTAAACTGATTAACAAGCTTATCATTAATTACCTGTCCACTAGATTAGCACCTGTACTAGAGCACTCACTTATTAGGAGCAAACAATATTAACCATAGCGGTATAATAAGGCTATCATCATCATATCATCATTTCCGAACCATTAAGATATTAAGTGTATCTACATTGGAGATAAGCCCGTCAAGTTCTCACTAACCGGGAGAGAGGCAATGATTCAATCGAATTACAACTCAGCGAGGGGTATTCTAACTCTCACCTGCATACTTTACAAGGGTAGCCGTGGGTCACCTTTGGAACATCTCAGAACCAAATTCGCGGGTTCGATCAACACCGGACTCTCGTGGATTACCCTTCCGCCAGGGGCGATCGGGACTTTTAAATCACACCCGCCTTGGACTCACGCCTATGGCTCCCTTCCGAGGCGCACTTTATACTTATCGACTCCCGCCCGAGGTGAGCTACTCACCCGTGGTCGGTCTCCGCACTTACCAACTAAGAGAGAGGCATGCTCAACATGAACAGAAAGGCTCCAAGAATCAGTCATTAAGCGACACAGACGAGTCACTTTATGCAAACCGGCAAGCCTCCGTCCGGTCTTCATTTCAAATTAAGATCGGTTCTTTTCCACGATAGCAAATATAGCCAACCGTGCCACATGTATCTTCCTATATCTCGCAGTGACAGAAATCACCCGACTTCTACAGCGTTTAAGCGTGGCTAAGCACTACTAGAGCCTGAGCTACATAGGATTCGAGGTAACAATATCTGGACAAGGATTGGATAACCAATGCGACAAGTGTTTGCATCCAACACCTAAACTTAATGCAACAATATATATATGTAACAATAATATCAGAATCGCATTTCGAAATTAGGAGGCTTAATATGCTCCGAGGCTTGCCTTTCACAAAGTTGCAAGGACGGTGGTCGTGGCACTCAACGCAGCGACCTCATCCGCACTTCTCCTAAGGTCGCTCCTCCTGAATCTCCGGCGTCAATTCGCTCTTTGCTTTCGCTTCGTTCCTCGAATTCCAACAGGTTACTCCTTCCGTACACCTATTGCATGCCGATGCACAAGATAAATATCATGGATGCATAAGGAATGACATGATGCTCATGATGAATGAATCACAATGGGTGTTTATGAAAACATCATCGGACACTCGATTACGAGTAAATTAGCTCTATGCAAATCACTTTAAGCATGCATCCAACTTAACTTAAATAACAGAGCAACTTACCTAACTTGCATAACCTAAGATAAAGATGCTCATCTTCAGTTAAAGGCCTAACACCTAGGAACAGTACCATGAACTTAGAATAGTAAAGACATACTTAAAATAACAGCTTAAAGCTTCATATGCAACAAGTAGTAACTTAATTCTATCATAACCAGAGTTTTATAAATCCAAATGACTTGCAAGAGGACATTCTGGAAAGCTTATGAAATTCTCTACAATTCATTTGTAAACATCAAGGCATGATTCTGAAGTTAACCAAATCAATTTCCAGTAGACCTAGAATCTGTCCGAATGACGGGGTTGCTAACTTAATTATTTAATGATGGTGCAAAAGCCTAATTTGACCAAACCAAGTTTACCAACTTGTTTTTCATATCTTAGAAACATCAGAAGGTATAGTGCTAACTTCTAAATAAATTATTTAATATCCTTTTCCCATTTATTTAGTTAATTAGGTGATTTAAGCAATATATAGTAAAACTATTCATAAAAATCTACAAAAATTACAGTAGCTATCTCATGCTGCACATAGGCTACCATAAAACTTTCAAAGCCATTGGACCAACATAACTTGCTGTATCCAAAATAACAGATGACATGTCTATTTCTAGCATAATTAGGAAACCTTATTAAAAGTGTCAAGCAATAGATTTCCCATTTTCCTAGCATCCTTCTAGCATAAGAATAGCACCCATAAAAATTTCACCTTCACTGGATCTATAAAAAATTATGAAAATTCACACAAGATCCACACCTATTAATAAAAGGAAATTCTATAACTTAAAAACTATACATGTACTAGCTCTAAAATTTTTACCAGAGCTTCACATCAGCAATAACAGACTGCCCACAAAATTTCATAATTTTTGGACCACAGAAACTCAAGATAAAATTCAAACAAGTTTGCATGCTTCTAAAAACACATTTCAAACTCCTATTTAATTCATCAAATTTGTCTAAAACATGTGCTCATATAATATTTTTGTTAAATACTAGACATGACCAGGAACCTAACAAAATTAGAACCATAGCATTAGGATCTATATACAAGGAAATACGTATTTTTGAATAACAACCCAAATCTGTGAAATAATAAAGCAAAACAAAATAAGAAAACAACTTTCAGCCGCGGTTGGGCCAGCCCAAGGAACGGCGGCCCACGAGTACGCAGTCGCGGCCCAAGACGACGGCGCGGCCCAGTGTGCTCCCGCCGAGCGCGTCAACGGCTGACAGGGCGGACCCGCGTGTCAGCGAGAGAAGCAGGGGAGAAGCGACGGCCGGTGGCGTAGCTCGCCGCCGGTGGCTTCTCCGGCGAAGGAAACGGTGTCTACGTGCTCGTCTCATCCTAGCGGACCTAGGGGAACCCTTACTCGCAGCGATTAACACAACTAAGAGAGGTGGCGATGGCCACGGCGGCGCTCAGTCACTACACGGCCGGCTCCGGCGAGGCCATGGCGTCTCGGCCCTAATGGCCGGCTCCACGAGTTTCAGTAGGGTCCACAGAAACCAGCGCAAGGGGGAGAAAGAGAGGAAAAGGGCTTGAGTAGCACGGCCACGCGCGTGCTCGGCGGCGGCGGTCATGGCGACCCGGTGGAGCCGCCTACGCGGTGAGCTCTACCTAGCGAGAAAAAGCGACGACGGTGAGGTCTCTGATGTGGAGGAACACACGTCGGTGCTTTGGCTGGGAGCAATCGGACCAAGGCACGCGGTGGGGCTGGATTTTTTTTTTGGCTCAGCGGCTTTGGCGTTCCAGCAGAGCGACGGCGAGCAGAGGGGGCGAAGAAATGAAAATGGCGCGGCGAGTGCGCTAGGGCAGGCGCGGGGCGGCTTCAAGGCGCTGCTGCGTCGCCAGGACATCCACGACGCGTGGCCTACGCGACAGAAGGCCGGCGATGGGTGGAGGACACGCGGCGTCAAGCTTCTGCGCCGGTCGGCCATGACGGTCACTGAATCGTTTTTCAGAAACGCGATTCAGCCGCCCATTGCCCCGACTGACAGAGCATGTTTGACGACGATTAACTTCAAACCCGTGACGATCTAGACTACGCCATAGTTAACAAAGTTGATCATCTATATGTGAACTACAACTCTGTCCGTTGGAGCTCGAGCTGGTTTGGCTTGGTTAAGGAGATACACGGCTCCAAACATTGGTACCCGAAACTGTAATTCACTTTAGGACTTAGAAAAATTTGCTGAGTATGAATCAGCATGTACTTCTGACTTGTGGGCCATGTTTGACCATGTTCTAGACCTTTTCATGAGTTGACCATAAAACAACTTTTGTTCCTTGATAAATTAGCTACAACTTTTGTAAAGAGTGCACAGCCATGCAAAGCTTCTAAGTTGGACTTTTGAATCAGTCAAACGATGACACTCCAAGGGTCAATTCAAGTCAAAATCGCACTTGAGGGCATTTTGGTCATTTTGATCTACATGAACAATGTTCCAACAAGTAAACTAAGTATAGTTAAGGTGTATTAGACCATGATCAACCATTTTACAAAGTTGTTATACCTCTTCTACTGATCACATGTGATAAAGAAAGTAAAACAAGCAATTCATACATATGTTTCAATACAATGTTCCACATGTTGCGTGACCTTGTTGTTATACTATACTTGTCACACTACTACCCTGTTGCCATGCTTCAAGACATGGGAAATTCATGTTTCATTGTTATGTTGCACTACTACCATTCACAAACAATCTAGTACGAAACAAACAGAATATGCGAATGTTTCATATGTATGTTTCAGGGAAAATGACATGATGAGATAAATGATGCACATGTTTATGAGACGAATTGCAATTAGCAGAAGCCAAACACCGAGGGTGTTACAAAGGTTGTCCTTCATTGGCACCCTTACCTCTGGGGTCGAGCGTTCACCATCCGAACCGACCACTGGAGCCTCAAGTTCCTCCTCGACCAGCGCCTGATGATGATCCCTCAGCACACGTGAGTGTCCAAGCTGTTCGGCTATGACCTCACAGTTGAGTACCGCGCTGGGAAGCTCAACACCATCGCGGACGCGTTGTCTCGCCATGACGAGGAGGCGGCGGTCCTGGCTCTCTCCGGGCCCCTCTTCACCGACTTTGATACCCTGCGTGCTGAGCTACAGGACGACATAGCAGCCTAGAACCTTCACCACCAGCTTGCTGTAGGAACAGCGCCGGACGGCTAGCAGCTCATTGACGGCTTGCTGCTCTACAAGGGCCGTGTCTTAGTTCCAAAGACCTCTAGCTTGTGGCCGTAGCTGCTCTGAGTTGCTCATGAGGTCGGCCATGAGGGTGTCCAGAAAACTCTCCATCGGTTGCGGGCTTCCTTCTACAACAGTCGTGCCCATCGGCTGGTCCGTGACTTTGTTCGGGGGTGCGCCGTCTGTCAGCGTAGCAAGACAGACCATCTCCACCCGGCTGGTCTGCTACAACCCCTGCCGGTGCCGACCCATGTCTAGAGCGACATTGCCATGGATTTCATCGAAGGCTTTCCACGGGTCGCTGGGAAGTCGGTCATCTTGACCATCATCGACCGCTTCTCCAAGATGGCTCATTTTGTGGCTTTGAGCCATCCCTACTCTGCGCAGTCCGTCGCTCGGGCCTTCTTCGACAACATCATCTAGCTCCACGGCTTTGCGTGCTCGATTGTCAGTGATCGCGACACGGTCTTCACCAGCCACTTCTGGGAGGAACTGTTCAAGCTGGCCGGAGTCAAGCTCCTACGGAGCTTGGCCTTTCATCCCCAGATGGACGGTCAATCGGAAGTCACCAACCGAATCATCGTCATGTACCTATGGTGCCTAGCTGGTGATTACCCTCATTCGTGGCTGCAGTGGCTGCCTTGGGCGGAGTACTGCTTCAACACTTTGTACCAATCAGCGCTTCAGGCCACGCCGTTTGAGGTGCTCTATGGCAGGGCACCACCGGCCCTTGTGTCCTACACTCCAGGTGCAGCCCGGGTGGCTGCTGTGGATCGTCAGCTCCGTGACCGTGACACCTTCCTGGCAGAGATTCGTGAACGCCTCACCTTGGCTCAGGACACCTTGCAGGAGCACCAAAACAAGAAGCGCCGCCATGTGGAGTTCGCTGTTGGTGATTGGGTACTGCTTCGTCTCCATCAGAGGACAGCTGTGGGCATTACATCCGCCTCCCCTTCCAAGCTTGCACCACGCTATTTTGGGCCCTATCAGGTGGTTGAGCGGCTGGGCAATGTGGCTTATCGTCTGCAGCTTCCTCCAAAGGCGCGCATACATGGTGTCTTTCACGTCGCCTTGCTGAAGAAGTATGAAGGTGATCCGCCTGCTGCCATTATGCCATTACCAATCATTCTTCGTGGTCGTGTGGTGCCTACTCCTTCTCAGGTGGTTCGAGCTCGTCTCAACCGTGGTACCTGGGAGCTGTTGGTGCAGTGGACAGGTTGTTCTCCTGTTGATGCCACTTGGGAGCCGATCGCTGATTTCAAGGAACGCTACCCGGAGTTTTAGCTCGCGGACGAGCTGTTTGTTGGGGAGGAGGGAAATGTTGTGGACTCCTTTATAGGACGCCACTATAGGCGCAAGATGAGGAGGGCCACGACCAGCAGTGGCTAAGGCCTTTTCAGTTTTAGTAAGAGAATAGTCAGGGAGGATTTTTAGGATCTAGACCATTATTTGTTAGGAAAGAAATGCACGTGGACTATAAAGGATGCACTTAGGAATGTGATCAATCTTATCGAAGAAGAATAGAACCTCCCAGGTGGGTGGGGTTCCTCTTCGACGGTGGCTACGCACGGTTCTGCCGCTGCCGCTGGCGATTTCCCCACCACACCATTGCCCCGCTATCCTCTCCGTTCCAATCTCCAGTCCCAGCTCCTTCTCCGTTCTCCCCTGCGTACTCCACGGCGGCAACGCCGTATCAGAATCTTGGCTGAAACTGACTAAAAAACACTGTTCTGGCTGAATTGCTATGAGAGGAAAACACTGTTCCGACTGAAAAAACAAGCCGAACAAGTGAAATATGGGGTAAGCCGAACAGGGCCATATATACTGCAATCCTATTGGACTTCCTGGTTCCTGCAGCTGCAGGTAAAATTTTCCACAAGCACACGCATGCATTCAGCCCATTCAATTTCTGGACTGAAAACAGATGAAAGCACACTTAGACTGCCAATTTCTGTCATAATGTATAGATTTATTTATGACAACAATAGTTTGACCTTCTTAAAGTAGTATTTCTAAATACAAATCCAACGTAATCGTCCTTTTAGTATAAACTTTTTCCATCTAATTAAACTAGTTTGTTCGTCAAATATTACAAAGTTTAACCTTTGAAATGTGTGCACTTATAATTCAGAATGGAGTGAGTAGTAAGATACTACTCTACTGTGAGCCACAACTGCCAATGCAAGATCTCTACCGCTGCTTCACCGACACCAATGCGGAGTCCAACGTCAACGCGATTATTAGTCCACTATAAGTTTTTTTTCCTTCTGCAATGGTATGCCACGATGGATGATCTTGTGAGCACATATTTAAGTTTGTAGCACATGATGCTTACACCATGGGTGCTTAGTCAGCAAACACACGCGCGCTACATATATCACAAACAGAGATTAAGGGCCTATTTGGCATAGCTCAGCTTCACTAGTGAATCTATTTTTTTTTCACAAGCAGGTTTTTTTAGTGAAGTTGATCTATTTTGCAAAAAGTGTTTGGCAAAATAACTTCACGAGCAACTTATGAGGGAGAGAGTTGGGATAAACTACAATTTTCAGCTTCATTCTAACTCATGCGTTTGTGAGAGGAGGAAAAAACAGCTTCACCCATGAAGCTGTTTTGAAAACGAATTGTCGGTGTTTTCGGACCACCGACGAGTAAATTTGTATTTACACGTCTGGCTCGGATGGTGTGCTCGGAGGACACAGGGGTTTATACTGGTTCAGGCGGAACGTCCCTACGTCCAGTTTGATGCTGCTCGTGTTACCGATACTTGGTTTGGAGTAGGGGTTACAAATAGGCGAGAGAGGGAAAGGATCCCAAGTCTCTGTTGAAGGGAGTGAACGGGTGCTGAGAGCTCGATCACTGCTCAGTCGTGTGCTCGTGTCGTGATCTTATGTTTTTATCTCGTGGCTCGGTCTCGTGCGGATCTTGATCCCCCTCTTTCATGGGGCGCCCTGCTTCCCCTTTTATAGGCGAAGGAAAAGCGTGGGTTACAGCGGAGGAAAAGGAGAAGAACGAGAGAGAGCAGAAGGCTTCCAGGATCGCCGGGTCCTTCTACTCCTTCATGCGGGTCTCGCCGATCCTGTAGATGTCGACTGGGACGGCTCCACGTTGCGACCCTATTCGTCACTGGCGCGATGCGCCGGCGTCATCTGCCGGTCATGGCGTTCCATTCTGTCCCAGCGGACGTCGTGGTGAACTGACACGCCTATCAGCGTTCGTACGAGGGTTAGGCAGAACAGCACCGGCACGCCCGACGCTGTTCTTGATGTAAATCCTCGGTTATGGCATGTCATGGTCATAGGTTACATCGAGGCGTGTCAGTCTCTTCCCTGGTGTCAGGGTTTTGACCCATGCCCATATGCTTGGACCTAGAGTGGTTGACGACGGTATGAGTCCCCGTCGAACGAGACGAAACCCGCACCCGAGGGGTCGGATGAGAAGGAGCCCACACCTGAGGGGTCAGGCGAGACAGAGCCCACACCCGATGGATCGGACGAGATGGGGCACGAACCCAAGGGGTCGGGCGAGACGGAGCCCGAACCCAAGGGGTCGGGCGAGATAGAGCCTGAATCCGAGGGGTCGGACGAGACGAGGCATGAACCCAAGGGGTCGGGCGAGACGAAGCCCGTGGCCTTGAGGTTGGGCGAGACGGAGCCCGCGGCCCCGAGGTCAGGCGAGATGGAGCCCACGGCCTTGGGCGAGACCCTCACGGCCTCGAGGTCGAGCGAGACGGAGCCCGTGGCCTCGAACTCGGGCGAGACTTTTTAATTCGTCTTGCCCCATCCGAGGAAGTCAGCGTGGGCGCTAACTTCCTTACTTTGGGTATCCTTAATATCGATACCCGATAGTAGCCCCCGAGCCTGCGGAGGAGTATAATACTTCTTTGGAGGTTTTGCCGGACGGGAGGACTCTAAGGGCCTTGGATGGGGGAGCCGTGCATGTCGTGCTCTTGTGTTTTTATCTCGTGGTTCAATCTCATGTGGATCTCGATTCCCCTCTTTCATGGGGTGCCCTGCTTTCCTTTTTATAGGCGAAGGCAAAGCGCGGGTTATAGCGGAGGAAAAGGAGAAGAACGTGAGAGAGCAGAAGGCTTCTAGGATCGCCGGGTCCTTCTACTCCTTCATGTGTGCCCTACCGATCCTGTAGATGTCGACAGGGACGGCTCCACGTCGTGACCCTGCTCGTCACTGGCACAATGTGTCGGCGTCTTCTGCCAGTGATGGCGTTCCATTCCATCCCAACGGACATCATGGTGAATTGACACTTGTGTCAGCGTTCGTACGAGGGTTAGGCAGAACAACACTGGCATGCCCGACGCTGTTCTTGATGTGAATCCTCGGGTATGGACCTTCATGGCCGCATGTTACATCAAGGCATGCTAGTCTCTTCCCTGGTGTTAGGGTTTTGACCCGGGCCCATACGCTTGGACCTAGAGTGGTTGACGGTTGTATGCGTTCTCGTCGGACGAGACGAAACCCGCACTCGAGGGATCGGGCGAGACGAAGCCTGCGGCCTCGAGGTCGGGCGAGACAGAGACCACAGCCTAGGGGTCGGGCGAGATGGAGCCCGCGGCCTCGAGGTCGGGTGAGACGGAGCCCGCAGCCTTGGGCGAGACCCTCGCGTCCTCAAGGTCAGGCGAGACAGAGCCCGCGGCCTTGGGATCGGGCAAGGCGGAGCCCACAGCCTCGAGGTCGAGCGACACGGAGCCCGTGGCCTCGAGGTCAGGCGAGACAGAGCCTGTGGCCTTGGGCGATACCCCCGCGGCCTCGAGGTCGGGCGAGACGAAGCCCGCGGCCTCGAGGTCGGGCGAGACTTTTTAATTCGTCTTGCCCTATCCAGGGAAGTCAGCGTGGACGCTAACTTCCTTGCTTTGGGTGTCCCTAATATCGATACCCGATATGAATGTTTGACAAAAAAAATAGCTCACAATAGCTCATGAAGCTATTGTAAGCTATATATAATAATCTCAACCATACTGTACCGTTAGATATAACCCAAGCACCCCAATGTGACTTGTATCGCTTAAATTTTCCTAGAGCTTTGGAACTTGTTACTCCCACCGTCCCCTTTTAATTATCATTTCTCGTTTTTCGAGGAGTCCATAGTGTACTTAACTTTAACAAAATATATATAAGAAAATATTAATATTTATGGTATATATTTAGTATCTTTAGATACATCATTAAATCAACTTTTCTAATTAATTTATTTAGAGATATAAATATTGCTAATATTTTTTGTAAATCTAATTAAATTTAAGAAAGTTTGACCGACACGAATACCATATCTATACTTTGTGGGAGACAGAGGGAGTATGCTAATGCATGGTGTCAGATGGCACCCATCCCAGATGGATATGCTCCAACGGTTAAGTGCTTTTTGACTTTGGTTAAAAGCCTGGCCAATGCCCTAATAACTCTAACATTACTATAGATGATAACCCCTCCAGTACCCAACACCATCACTAAAGAGAACACTAGTGACGATTCAAGATGCATATTAGCGATGGAAAAAACAAGTGTCTAAATTTACGCGTGTGATGTGGACAATATTAGTGATGTGATGTTCCCTGTCTCAGTTGATATGCGCATATTATAGATGGGTGATTTGTTATTTCCTATCTCTAATATATGCACATATATTAGAGATGAGGTATTAATAACAAATATCTATAGTAATACAAGTTGGAGACGTTTTACTTTTACTACGTGCGTCTTAAGTGTAAACAATATAGATGCGCATAGAAGCAAATTGTCGGTGCGAAAAGTGACCAACAAGTAAATATTTATAGTTTTGTCATACGTTGTGATCGGATGTGGCCTAATACTCAATGGCACAGGGTTTATACTAGTTCAGACAACATGACCTACATCCAGTTTGAGTCGTTCGATGACTTTATTCCTGAGCCCAGGTGTTCAAAGTTTGCTGTGGGGTTACAAATAAGTGGGAGTAAGAAGGGGGTGTCGAAGGACCGGTCGAACTCTGAACCGAAGGGCCTAGAGTGATGGGAGCTCCAATGTGCGCTAACTATTGGAACGTATGCTCTGTGTAGCTTTAGACCTTTAGAGTTCTAAAGCCTTGCAGAGAGAGTCGAGGTGAATCGTTGTCGGTGCGGGACCCACAGGATACCCCGCAAGGAAGAGAGAAGATCTAGTCTAACTAGGATTCTCCCCATGTAATCTTAGTAGTAGTATTATCCTGTAATCCTACTATGAACTCTCATTGTAAACCGACTAGGATTCTAACCTCCTGACTATATAAAGGAGGGCAGGATTCCTAGAAACGGGAGATCACAACTTCTACAACACAACAACACAAAATCAATACAACGCAAGGACTAGCGCCGACTGGACGTAGGGCTGTTACTCGACCACAGTCGAGGGCCTGAACCAGGATAAATTGACTGTCTCTTGCGTTCACCGTCGAGTTCCGCATACGCTGAAGCCCGAACAATACTGCCCCGAGGACCCCCATGGTAGGCTATCGGTGGTCAAACATCGATAGCTGGCGCGTCAGGAAGGGGCTTTCGGCGAATTTGCATCCGAGAGCTCGATGGACCTCGACAGCATGATCTTCTTGACGGGATCAACTTTCACCTTCGGCTCATGGATCTGCGAGGCGAACGACAAAGGCAAGCTCCAAAGCCGTCTCCTCGAAGATTCGAATCACCATGAAGACTATTCTATTTCGGCGACTACGACAGATCAAATCTCTGGAAGATTCGCGCAGCTCATGATGTCCGATTCAACTCAGGTTTCGCGGCTTTGCGCATACGACTCGAATTCAGGCTCAACATCCGAGATAGAGCCTTATCCGAGTTCTTTCGGGAAACCAAGTTCTTTTCCGATGGGGCTTAAGAACGCGGCCCTGACCTATCAAGAATACAACTCGGAGTACACGCAGAATCTTTTCAAGAAGTCGGATCCTTTTCCGCTCGGACTCCACAACATGGCAACATCTTATCAGACACGGCCTGAAGGATTCCTCAATCCAGTGCTTAGAATGCCACTAAAGGGAGCTCAGGAAGGTCTCGTACTAATCATAACATCTCAAGACTACATCGTCCACTGGCCGAGCTCTGTTCCTAAGGATAGCAGAACCTGACTAGTTGACACGACGACAACAGCAATTCTACCCTACCAAGAAGGAGACTCGATCTGCGACCTCGAGGCCTCTACTAAAGTTATCAACAACTTCGACAATGTGGAAACTAACGCCAATAACAAAACAGTTCACGCACGGGAAGTACTCATGGTTCGCCGTCCTCGATCATCGTTGGTCCACCTAGAAGCGCCCGATGTTAGGTCATCGGATGAATCAGAATCCAACATATCACCCTTTGCCCAAGGCTATGATGGTGAGACCGAGAATCAGAAACAAGCTAGACAAAGAAAAAACAAGTTGAAGCAAGGACGCCAACATCGTGCTAGGCAGCGCAAGGAAGCTTAGATCAGATATGAGTCAGAATTGGACAAGTACGATAGAAGAAAATCACAACAAGAAGTCGAAGAAAGACGCACGGCAAGTACGCCCTATGATAAGATCCGAGAAGCATTAGAAGAACTTAGAGCGACCTCATATCCCAGTGAAAAACATAAACAACTCTGGGACTTTCTCCGGTCAGCGGCCCTGAGGACGCATGAAGAAAGGACCCACTCAAGACTACCCGCCAGATCAATGACCCATAGGCAAGAAGATCAAAATCAAAGAAAGTCCGCTTTCGAGAGACTTGGACCAAGTGGAAGTCATAACAGAGAAAGTAGAAGGGACCATAGTTAGAGCCACCGAGTTGAACAACCAAGAAAGGCCAGAAGCAGGGCGCCTACCCAGACGGCCTGGTAGAATTACTCTCATCAAAACAACAGTTGGCCAGAAGGAGGTGCTGAATTAGAATTTAAAGAAGCCGGAACGCACGATAGATTCTCCTATTTTGCCAACAGACTTGCGTCAATACGACTACCTCACAAGTTCAAACCGTCCAACCACTCTAAGTATGATGGCAAAACTGAACCAAGGCAGTGGCTCAGGATATATTCGCAATCAATTGAACTAGCCGGAGGAGACGACGATATCAAGACCTTGTTCTTTCCCATGGCCCTGGAAACCATGCCTCTCCAATGGTTCGACAAATTGAATCCAGGATCAATCAAAAATTGGGAGGACTTCCAAAGAGCTTTCTGTGAAAATTTCGTAGGGATCATTACACACCCGATCACCCACGCAGAGTTAAAAGGACTCAAGCAGAAGGGAGGTGAAAGTCTCAGAGATTACTATCAACGATTCGGCGAACTACGAGCTCAAGTGCATGACATCATCGAACGAAGTGATTGAAGCTTTCTCTCACGGAATCATGGCTAGGTGGCAATTTCAAGACTTCTGCAAAGGAAATCCGAGAAACAATGAATAATTCAGACGAACAGTAGAAAAGATGATTACTGCAGAAGAGAAGACACGAGAGAGGTTCCCGGATAGAAGCAACCGAGACAACCCAGACAAGCAAAATCATCGAAATAGCAGACATCAGGAAAGAAAACGTAGACCAGACAACACCGTGGCAATGGCTGACAAATCAAAGAAGTTTTCCAAACCCAGAAGATATGACGACATCGAAAACATACGTTGCCCATTACACCCTAATGGGAAGCACACCATCGGAAATTGCTACACCTTCAATGATCGATACACAAGAAAAGATAGTAAGGAGAACACTAAAGAAAACAATCAAAAAAAGAGATGAGGACAACCACGAAGACAAGGGATTCCAAAAATTCAGGTGGACGGTAGCAGTGATCTTCTCTGGGGCCCCAGATTGCAGAAGCAAACATCAAGAAAAATTAGCACTATGAACTATCATGGCAGCAGAACCGGCTACTCCAAGATATCTCAATTGGTCACAGTATCCAATCCAATTTTCCAGAGAAGACCAATGGACTAGCGTGGGAAACATAGGCCATTACCCACAGGTTCTAGATCCAACTATTGCCGGTATGACTGTCACCAAAGTACTAATCGACGGGGGAGCCGGACTCAACACCATCTTTTCAGGAACGCTAAGGAAGATGGGACTGCAACTCGTCGGCATGATTACACCAACAAGTACACCTTTTTATGGCATAGTACCCGGCAAGGCAGCCATGCCACTTGGACAAATTACTCTACCCATTACTTTTGGAACCCCCTCGAACAACCGTACAAAGTTCATCAAGTTTGAGGTTGCGGACTTCGATTCATCATACCATGCAATCCTCGGGCGCCCAGCGCTAGCAAAATTCATGGAAATACCACATTATCCATACCTACTGCTTAAGATGCCAGGACCTAACGGTGTCCTTTCCCCTCAAAGTAATTTGAAGCGCGCTTTTGACTGCGACGTTCAGGCAATCCAAATCACAGCCAAAGCACAAGCCGACAATGGAAGAAAAGAAATAGCCACTATTGTCGTAGAAATAAGCCAAGAAGAACTAGAGATACTGGCTAAAAAGCCCAGCATCCTCGCACCACCAAAAGAAGCCAATGGACAAGTAGAAAGGGCCAATGGACTCATACTAGCCGGGTTGAAACCAAGACTGTATGAAGAGCTAGCAGACTATGGATCAAAATGGATTAAAGAATTACCCAAAGTAGTATGGGGGCTACGAACTCAAATAAGCAGAGCTACCGGATACTCGCCTTTCTTCCTAGTTTACGGATCAGAAGTCGTACTACCTGCCGACTTGATTTGGACGTCACCAAGGATAGAACAGTATGACGAAAGAGAAGCAGAACACACCAGAAGATTAGAACTCGACACTACAGAAGAAGTCAGGGTAAACGCTACCCTTCAATCAGCAAGATACCTCCAAGGATTAAGACGCCACTACAACAAGAATACCCAGCCTCGATCACTACAAGCCAGAGACCTAGCGCTAAGAAGAATACAAAAAACTGACGGACGCCATAAACTACTCAGTCCATGGGAAGGTCCTTTTATTGTCTCAAAAGTCACTGGACCAGGCACGTACAAGTTAATAACTGAAGATGAGAAAGAAGTCAGCAATATATGGCACATCAGCCAACTAAGAAGATTCTACGCATGAAAACAGCTCAAGGGAGAATACATGTACAAACCACAAGAGATCAACGTTCACGGCCAATAAAGATGGTGTTCCTCGACAAAATATGTATTATGTTTTATCAAACGATCATGATCAATAAAGATAGTTTTTTGGCAACATATGTCTTATGATGGCTAACCCCGAGTTGTTTCTAAAGAGCAAAATGGCTGAAACATGCCTGAGCCTACCGGCCGAGAGCAAAATAGCTGAAAAAAACGCTTGAGCCCGCTGATGAGGGTAGCTAATAAGCTAACACCCGAACCAAAGAGCAAAATGGCTGAAACATGCCTGAGCCTACCGGCCGAGAGCAAAGTAGCTAAAAAATGCTTGAGCCCGCCGATGACGGTAGCTAATAAGCTAACACCCGAACCAAAGAGCAAAATGGCTGAAACATGCCTGAGCCTACCAGCCGAGAGCTTAGCTGAAAAGATGCTTGAGCCCACCGATGAGGGTAGCTAACAAGCTAACACCCGGACCAAAGAGCAAAATGGCTGAAACATGCCTAAGCCTACCGGCCGAGAGCAAAATAGCTAAAAAGACGCTTAAGCCAGCCGATGAGGGTAGCTAATAAGCTAACACCCAAAACAAAAAATAAAACGACTAAGCCTGGATATGGATTAGGAAAAATTCAAGTCAAGACCCTCCAGCTCCTTGTTCCAAATAGCAAGAGGCTCGGGGCTACACTGAAGACACTTGAGAGTCCACACTGAATTGTTTATGCAGTGCAGACAGGAGCCAGGAAAGCATTCAACAGATCAAGAAAATTCGTCAAGACAACGGACTACACCAAGTTGTTTACATGGCAAAGACGAAGGCCATACAAGCACTCGATAGATCAAGAAAGGTTGTCAACACAAAGATAGCATGCAAAGTTGTTTACATGGCAAAGTTGAAAGCAAGACAAAGTACTCGGTAAGTCAAATAACTCTGATCGCTTGGACAACTCATCCAAAGAATAAACAAGGCATCCAGGCAGAGAAGACATCAACAAAAAATCTTCATTCAAAAAAGAGTATAACTATTCTGTTACAAAAGCCGGAGTACAGAGGTCGATTACATTCAAGCATTATCATCCGGAGTAGAAACATCAATATTGAGATTATCTACGATCTTCCTGGTTAAGTCATCGACCTCGGGCTCTAATCTCTCAACGGCATCGAGGTACTCTTGGCTCTCGGCTTCATCGGCCACCTTGGACAAAGGAAAGTCTAGAGAAAGAACCCGGACCTGAGCGAGGACATTCCTGGTACATAGATGGGCACACCTCTTCACAAACCCCTGGAAACGAGTTGGCACTTGGGGAATAAATTGAGCCCAAGATTGACCGTCATCCGCTGGAGTTCAGAGAAGGCTGGCTACTGACCAGAAAGACTTCCATAAAGCATTCTAGTTATCAGTAGCCGTTGCCAACCTACCAGTCAAGTCTTGAATAGTCTTTTGGGTCTGCATAAGATCCATGTCAGCTCCACGCCTAATCAACTTAGCAAGCGCGAGTTCTTCTTTAGCTCGAGTAATTACCTCCTCAGCTTTGCTATGGTTAGTGCGGATGAGCGTCTTCATCTCTTCGATACCCTCCGAGAGATTCTGCTTTTCAACTCGGAGAGCTAGGTGAAGCAACAAAAACAAGTCAGCAAAAAAGGAAGTCAAAATACGAAAAGAAACAAGCAGAACCCACGATACCTTTGCACTCGTTCTTCATGGACTCCACCGCGGCATCCTTCTGTTTCTCTATCTCTACCACCCGGGCACGAAGGGCTTTCTCCTCCTTTTGGTGCATTTGGCGCTCAGTCTCCAACTCAGCCCGGAGGAGGTCAAGATCGGCTTTTAGGGCACTCACCTCGAAAGACAACTTTTTCTCGTTTTTAGACGAGAAAAAGAAGTCAGTATGATCATGAGAGAAAGACTGAGCAAAAAGAGACAAAGAAAA
Source organism: Miscanthus lutarioriparius (assembly GCA_904845875.1). NCBI lineage: Eukaryota > Viridiplantae > Streptophyta > Magnoliopsida > Poales > Poaceae > Miscanthus > Miscanthus lutarioriparius. The sequence goes on along the minus strand of CAJGYO010000016.1, from coordinate 2,257,346 downwards.
ACAAGACTTAAGGACAGAAGAAAAACAAGCATCCAAAGAAGGAACGGTAGAAAAACTTACCTAGAGCTTTTCTCCAAAAGAAGTCGCAAGGTTCGATAAGCTTCCCTAGGCAGCAGTTAACTCCGATAGTCGATGAGTGGCATCAAACTGCTGCATCACATCATCAGCAAAAGGCAGACCACTGGAGGCAAGAGAAGGAGAAGGAGAAGCCGGCCAAGGCGAAGAAGGCACGACCAGAGCAATCTCCCGGGAAGCCAAGGCCAATCCCTCAGATGAACCCACCGCCATGGCCACGGTCACTTCAGGAGCTGGCAAATCATTAGCTGCGAACTCCTTCCCCCTCACAGCCACCTCGGTGCCCATGCGTTCTGAGCCCTGAGACTCAGCATGCAAGGGTGCACTAGAGGCTTGACAAGAAGTCGACTGGAGCGCCGGAGAAGATGAAGGCCTGAAAGATAACAAAAGAACCCGTCAAAAAAAAGAATAAGAAAAAAGAAGAACAGAAGCAGAGAAACAAAATCAGAATTCACTCACTCGGCTATCTTCTTCCTCATTAAACCAAAAGAAGACCTTGCTGGGGGAACCAAGGCAGCAAAAATGTCCCCGCCACTTGGCGGCAGGAGCGGCGTAGCAGGAACCGGAGCCCTAGAAGAACTCGGTACCGGAGCTACAGAAGAACTCGGTACCGAAGCCATGGAAGAACACGGAGCAGGAGCTTCAGAAAAACTGGTATCCGACGACCGCTTACTACAAAGAGATCAAGACCAATGTCAAAACAAAAAGAAGGTTTCAATTACAGAAAAATAAAACAACTCACCGCCGCATGGTAAGGGGTGCATCATCGTCCTCTTCTTCCTCAGTCTCGACCAAGGTCACCATAACGCCAGCTAAAAAAAGAACAAAAGTACTCGGTTCAAGATAAAAACAAGAAGACAAAGGAACAGAGTGTATTAATATGCTCACCTAAGAGCATGCTAGCAACAACTGGAGTACCTAGATGAGTACTTGGCTGGCGAGACTTCTTGGAAGCAGGTAAACCAGATGAAGAACCATCCGCTCGCCCCCTCTTCGAGACACTACGAGGACCTCGAGGGACTGGACGAGGAACATATTCTTCATATACATCAACGACTCCGGAAGAAACTCCAGGAAATATTGTGGTGATTGGGAACTTACTGGTTACAGAAGCCCCAGCAAGGTTCTCCCCAGTATTCACCACGGCAGGGGGGACATCAAGGGGGGGTTGGGTCAACAAAGTTGCGCCCCAATTCCTATGAAAAGAATAAAACAATAAGACAAGGAAAATTAAGCAAAAATGGATACAGCAAAAGAAATACAGAAAGTACTCGCACGAACAGAAAACGACTTACAGCTGGAGGCGGGTTGTTGGCAGAGAACTCGGAGACAGTAAGCGGGACAACATTTGCTCCTTTCAGCATCTTCTGGAGATGCTCGAGTACCTCCTCATCAGTCAACTCAAGGGCAGGGACCATACGTGAAGAATCCTCAGCCCCAGAGTACTCAAAGCCAAAGTTCTCTTGCTCCTTCAGAGGCTGAACACGACAACGAAGAAAGCTCGAGACAATACCGAAGCCGGTCAAGCCCTGCTGTTTCAGAGTACTTATCCTATCAAGAAATGGCTGGATCGCCTAAACCTCAGCCGTCGTCATAGGGTTCTTATCCCATTGGTCATTAACCAAGGGACCAGATCCAGAGTGAACAGCAAGAGAAGGAATCAGATTGGCGGCATAAAACCAGTCGGCACACCAATCCCTCACAGAATCAACCAGGTCGTAGTCAAAGAACTTGCTCTTAAGACCCTGGCAAAACTGAATCCCGCAGCCACCAAGAACACTGGTGTCTTCACGGCGGGGTTGGGGTTTCAGACGAAAGAAGTAGCGAAAGAGAGAAAGAAAAGGGGGGATTCCAAGGAAAGTTTCGCAAAGATGAACAAAGACAGAAAGATGAAGGACAACATTGGGGGTAAGATGGTTCAAAGTAACCCCAAAATAATTAAAGAATCGATGGAGGAAGACAGAAGCGGGAAGGCAGAGTCCAGCACGGACAAAGGAGACAAAGAGGACAATCTCACCAGGACCTAGAGCAGAGACCCGATGCTCGCCTGGAGCTCTCCATTCAGCAATGTCCTTGCTCTGGATCAAGCCATCGCTGACAAGCTCGTGGAGCTGGTCTTTGGTTGTTGTCGGAGCCGGCCAAACCTTCTGGGCAGCCCTCATGGCCATGAACTTTTGGTTCTCGATCAAAGAAAGGGACGACTCCTCGTCCATGAAGGCTGCCTGGGACTTGTTCGCAGCCTTCTTCCTACCCATGAACTAGCGGAAGCGAAAAGGCACTGGGGAAAATGAAGCTAGGATGGCGGCACTCGGGTGACGGCGACAATGGCGGCGGCGGATTTCTGAAAGCTAGAGTTTCAAGGCAAGAGCTGGGCAGTAAAGAAAAGGACGATAAAAGGTCTTTAAATAGATTTTATAGTGATAAAAATTGCCTAGCAGGCCCGTTAAAACATGGTGTGGGAACGCAACGGTCCATTTACTGACACAGCTAAAATGACGGATGGCACAAATCCATACAACGGTACGGTTTAACGGGCAGAATTCAGACTTATCCATCCAGCACCACGGCAGGGTTATCAGATTACTACAAGAACAACCCGTCAACCATGAAGAAACAAAGGGCTACCTCACAAGATACAAAAGAACCCGGTTATTACAGAAAGAACTTAGGAGTCTCATGAACAACCAGGATTACAGCAGAAAAATGAATGATAACTCAGAAGACAAGATTCTTTCCATTTCAAGTGGCTTCAAAAAATAGAAGATTACACATCTTACAAGACCCAACGAACTCGGTACTACGACAATCAAGGAAGCAAAGAGGAACCCAGACACAGCTAGGCTCTGGAATGACTACGTGTCCCAAATTGCTACTCGATAGAAAAAACCGTACTCGGCTACATTGTTTTCTTCAAAGGACGAACGCAGTGCATCCAAGGCGAAGATTTTAGTTCCTCGAACAAATCAGACTCAAGACCCTCCAACTCTTTGTTCCAAACAGTAAGAGGCTCGGGGGCTACACTCAGTGAGTGCACTTTTTCTTCAAAAAAGCGCACATCACTCGAAAGACTTCCTCAAGACAGCAATTTTAAAACAACATAGGTTTCAAGACCCTCCAGCTCCTTGTTCCAAATAGCAAGAGGCTCGGGGGCTACACTCAGTGAGTGCACTTTTTTCTTTGAAAAAGCACACGTCACCAAGAAAACTTCTTCAAGACAAAACTACTTCAAGGACTCATGATAAAAAGAAGCTAGACCGAGCTATATCCGAGTTCTTTTTGATAAAGAACCCGGGTACATGCTCGGGAACCTTTCAACGAAGGATCAGAGCGATTTTAAGGCAAGACCCTCCCACTCCTTGTACCAAATAGCAAGAGGCTCGGGGGCTACACCCAAAGGGGAGTACTTTTTTCTTCAAAAAGGTACACTCCACGCGAAGATCTCACAGAGCGCTACACGGTTTTGCTCAAAAAAGCACTCGGACGACGCTTGTTCCTGCTCGGCAAGGCCTGAAAGAACAAGATGAGGTTTCCAGAGCTCAACCATGAAGTGCTCGGGGGCTTGTTGGTGCGGGACCCACAGGATACCCCGCAAGGAAGAGAGAAGATCTAGTCTAACTAGGATTCTCCCCATATAATCTTAGTAGTAGTATTATCCTATAATCCTACTAGGAACTCTCATTGTAAACCGACTAGATTCTGACCTCCTGACTATATAAAGGAGGGTAGGGTTCCTAGAAACGGGAGATCATGACTTCTACAACACAACAACACACAATCAATACAACGTAAGGGCTAGCGCCGACAGGACGTAGGGCTGTTACTCGACCATAGTCGAGGGCCTGAACTAGGATAAATTGACTGTCTCTTGCGTTCACCGTCGAGTTCTGCATACGCTGAAGCCCGAACAATACTGCCCCGGGGACCCCCGTGGCAGGCTATCGATGGTCAAACATCGACAATCGTCCTTTTAGGAGAGAGCGCATCCCCTTTTATAGGTGAAGGGGATGGCCTTACAAGTGAGAGAGATTGAGAGAAAGAGAGTGTGTGCTACCTAGTCATGTTGCCCGCGCCGTCGGGTACAAGATGGTTTATCGATGCCCACAATACTGTTCACGCCCAGATGCATGTGGTAGACTCCATCGTGTTCTCCTGGCATGGCAAATGTCGGCGCCTACCATACTGTAGGACAAATGTCGGCGCCCACAACACTGTTCGTGCTCTGACATGTCTGGAAGGTCGTAGAGCACCCTTCTGACATAACCTGACAGTACTGTCCTATAGGTGTGTAGGGTACGGTCCTCGGTATTGTAGTTGACTTGAGCGCCTTGCCTTATCTGCTCCACCTGATTTCTTGGGTCCTCACCGAGCGGGCATCCTCGGTCGGTTGTTCCCAGTCGACTCTGACTACGCCGGTTGGGGTCAGAAGCTGTAAGCAGAGGTTTGACATATTCCTGGTCGGAGAAAGCAGGTCAGAGTCAGAAGCGAGCGTTGTCCCCTCCTTGACCAGGCCTTTCGGTCGGAGCCTGGATCGCTTCTCCCGGCCTGTCGTTCGGTATCTGGGCTGGCCTAGGAGTTGCGTCTTGCCGCAACATCATCTGTTGGGCTGAGCTTTTTGCTGGGAAGCGGTCCCATTGGGAACCCTAGGTTTATGAACCCGATAGGAGCCCTTGAGCCCCTAGGTGATTCGGGTAGAATCACCTAGGGGTTTCATTTTCCCAATGGGTGCGCGCGAGCACACCCGGTGGATGTAGCCCTCGAGCCCCCGGGCGATTTAAGTAGAATCGTCTGGGGGATTTTTCGACTTGCCAGCGGGTGCGCGCGAGCGCACCTGGTGGGTGTAGCCCCCGAGCCCCCGGGCGATTTAGGTAGAATTGCTTAGGGGGTTTTTCGTCTTGCCGGTGGGTGTGTGCGAGTGCACCTTGGTGGGCGTAGCTTTTGAGTGAGGTCCGTCCCCTTGTCGTGGCCCCTTTCTATGTTCTGAGCCATCATTTCTAGGAGCGTGGACCCAGGCATCGGGCGTGGCCGAGGGACTGGGCGAGATGGAGTCACGGATCTAGGCGTTGAGCGCGGCCGAGGAATCGGGCGAGTCAGAGTCGCGGATCCAGGTGTCATGCGCGTCGACGGATCGGGCGAGTTGGGGTCATGGATCTAGGCATCAGGCGCGCCAAGGGATCAGGTGAGTCGAAGTCGTGGACCCAAGCGTCAGGCGCGCCGAGGGATCGGGCGAGTCAGAGTCGCCAATGATCGGTTTAGTTTCATGCGTTACCCCATCCATGATTTTCGCAACTAGAGAGGCTGAGCTAACATCGCTTGCCTCGATGCCTCGAGTGACGCGCTCATTGAGCTCTCTAATGGGTATGTCCAAATGGAATCCGGGTCTGTTGTTCGTAATGAGGTCGGCATAGCCCTCATGTGGCATTCCACTGCTCCTTAACCCGCCTCTCGGTAGATGCATGAGTCATTCCAGAGACCAACTCAGGTGGCTCGCTGGCCTCCCCTCGATGGTGATTCTATGGGCACGGCTTGAGATTAGAATCGAACGAGAAGGTCGAGATGACCCTGTCTGCTTCTGAGCAGATTGGGCGAGGGCCGCTGGGGCTCATCCGTGTTTTTCTCCCCCTAGCTCTGTTTGACGTGAGGTGGCCTCGAGCCCTTCCTGGGTCGGCCTTTAAACCCCGGTCAGTCGTCGCTCATGTCGAATGAGGCGACTACCGCTTCGTGACGCAACACGAAGCGTTGTGATGCATCAATTGCATATGCAATGCTTTGGATGTATGAGATGAATGAATGGTTGTATGGATGAATGTGTGAATGTGTGTATGAGAAAAGATGAATGAATGATTGTATGTGTCTATGAAGAGATGAATGAATGATCATGTATCAAAAAATAAAGTAAGAATGTTTGGTAAAGTTACCTCGATGACTCGAGTGACGGGTTTGAGGAATTCCTATAGGACATGTCCAAATGGGATCCGTATCCATTGTTCATGACGAAAATGGCATAGCCTGCATGGGGCATCCCTTTACTCCTTACCTGTCTCTTGCTAGTCAGCTGAGCCGTCCGATCGACTCAGGTAGCCCATGGGGCTCTCCTTGATGGAGATCCCGTTGTTGGGCCCTTTTGAGCCCTACCTTGGAAAGCGAAGGGTCGTTTTGTGTGTGGTTGCGCCTCGTTTCCTGCGCCCGAGTTGTCGTAGTGGTGGGCCATGCCCAGGCCATGTCCCATTTAACTAGGTGTCGTTTCGTTGGGCAGGGCGCGTCCCATCAGTCAGGACGCGTCCCATCGCATGCCTATCCGCATTAAATAAGGGAAGGGAGAGGGTTTTTTGCCCATTCCTTCGCCTTTATTCAACTGCTGCTTCTCCTCCTTAAATAGGGGAAGGGAGAGGGTTTTCATCCCATTCCTTCACCTTTCTCCAACCGTAGCCTCTCTTTCTTTGTTCTCGCCAAGCCTGTTCGTGCTCCACGGTGGTTTCTAGGAGAGAGAGAGTAGAGCGTGAGAGAGGAGAACTCATAGATCTGTTCGTGAATCCAGAGTGAGATGTCAAACTAGAGGCCATCCAACATAGACAAAATGGTGTTGGCTGCCTTCGCTGAGAAGGGGCTGCTACCACCGAAAGAGGTGGTGCACTGGAGGGCTCCTACGTCGGGGGAACCTGTTCCACGACCTCGAGCCGGCGAGGTTGTCTCCTTCCTTGCCTTCCATGAGCGCGGGCTAGGATATCCCGTGCCTTGGTTCTTGCGCGGGCTCCACAATGAGTGGGGCCTAGAGCTACAGCACCTCAATCCGACTGGGGTGCTACACATTGCCGGCTTCGTCACTGTTTGCGAGGCCTTCCTCGGGGTGGAGCCGCTCGTGGACCTTTTCTGGCAGATTTTCACCGAGCGAGCTTTGTCTGAGGGGAAGCCGCCCAGGACCACGCCGGTTGGGGGCTTCACCCTGTAGAAGTGGCCGAGGCCGTCGGGCACCTACCCCGCGTACTCCCCCTACGACTCCAATCGGGGGTGGCATGGGGAGTGGTTCTACATTAGGAACCCAGCGGAGGCGTCATTCCCGTCGTTCACCTAAAGAAGGCTGGAAACATGGGAGAGCTGGTTGTGGGGTCCCTCCAGTTGGCAGAACAAGTTAGAGGTCATCGAGGTGGAGCTCTAGAAGCTGGTGTAGCATGGCCTTGATGGGTTGCGGGTGTTCCACACCTTCTTCCACTGTTGGGTCGCCTCGCAGGAGGAGAGGAGGCGGCCGATGTGGATGCAATCCGGCCCAACGGATCCCGACTGCATGACATCGGAGGAGTTAGCGAAGGATGAGGTCTGGAGCCGACTAGACCAGGTGCTGCAACTGAGGGATAAGGAATCTCTTGAAGGAAAGCCTGGACCTCTCCACACCACGAAGCTATCCAACCTGGTACTCTCCCCTCTCCTTATTCCGTGACCTTTTTTTCTCTTGCTCTCCTTTGTTTTGACTTTAAGTTATCCGTTTCATAGGGACTCTCTGGTTACAAGTCCCGGTCACATCTTCCGAGGGGGCTGGAGGGTGTAGCTCGACAAGCCACTCTGAAAGAGGCAGCAGTTGCCAAAATGAAGGAGAGAGCTAAGAAGGCCTAGAGGAGGCACGAGAAGGAGAAGGAGATCGCCCGGCGGGTGTGGGCCGGTGAAAACTGGAGCGACGTGGAGGCGGAGCTCGAGTCGGAGTTCACCCACGAAGGTGGGTGGTGATGCAAGCAGCTCTGAAGATGAAGGAGGCTGAGGTGTCATCACGACCTCGATGGAACATCACGAGCCTACGGTCGCGTTCGTCAGCGGCGAGCAAGATGCGGAGAGGCGCGGTGATGTTCCTACGTCAAGGAAGCGCGCTATGAGCTCAGACACCGTTGTTGAGCGAGAGGCAACGTGACCATTGTCGCCACACCCTTCGGAGGTGTCGCCGGCTTCGCACCGCCCCCACCCCCCACCCCCCACCCCCGCACCGAGCGTGACGAGGCACGCTGGCTGGTCGGAGGAGCGCATTCATCCCCCCCATGTCTTCGAGGTCAGCGCGCGCGCATGAGCCACAATGGGAAGATGCCCCGTCAGTTGCTCCAGTGGGTGCGCCACAAGCAGGCGGTCGCGGTGACTCGCGGGCCAACCGAGAACCGGCTGGGTCTTCTCCTCCCTCGGTTGATGTGAGGGGGAGCGGACCATGACCCATGGCGGTCCTTGTCCGACAGGTTCATCGCCAACGGGTCGGGGCTTCAGGGCCCTACCGCTTTCGTCCATGTATGCATCTTCGTTCCTTCTCAATTTTATAGTTGAGTTCTTTGAGCGCGACTAACATGTACTTATTTTGACAGTGGCCAGGGACTGATGGGACTAGAAATCGCCCCGCCCCCCATGCGAGAGGAGTTGAGACCTGGCCTAGAGCGAGTCGCGACGAGCGGCGGGGGAAGTAGACTGGCAGCGGTGCGACCTTCCCTTCTAGGGGTTGCGCCCTCCCGGTCGGTCACGAGTACGGCGGCAGCGGCGGCGGCGGTGATGGCGGCGATCCCCGTGGCGACGGCAGAGGTTGGGTCAGAGGTGACCCTTGCGATCCCTCCCCCAATAGCCATGGCGGAAGAGAAGAGGGATACTGGGCTTCCTGCCTCGCTCGGCGGAGGAAACACGGCTCATCCTCCTGGTCGGAGCTGGAGGGGTCGGGAGGTGACACGGCCAGGCTGGACGTAGAAAATCCGCCAGCGGGCCATGGAGTCGAGATAGTGGAGATCCCCTGCTCCGTGGATGCCGACATTCAAATTTGTCACTATTTGTATTTTGTCTAATTTCTTGGTGGTATATGCTTCCGAGTGTAACAAACCGTAGGTTTATAAATTTGACGTCTGCTTGGGAGAGCTAGAGTGTTGGTTTAGGCCGTGTTTAATTGTGGTGGTACTATGGTCGCATACTATAGTCAAGCAGTGTGTTCGCTTATTGATTTCAGCCAGGGCTTATCAACCAGCCAACAGTGTTTTTCTCTCACAATAAAGCAGCACCAGCCGGGCTTATCAGCCCAGAAACCAACCAGCAAATAGGCCGAAGAATGGGTGGCAACATTAGTTTTGCCAACCAAAAACATGCCCTTATTTAGCTTCTACTTCTCTATTTTAAATTATAAGATGTCGTAACTTTCTCTTAGGTACATAATATTTGCTACGTATTTAAATATACATAGATAGTAAAATATATATATATATATATTAAAAACCTAGAATGTGCAACCTACAGTTTCGAATATAGGGAGTGCGGAGAGTTCATCTTTTAGCGGTTAGTAGGTCTCGTTTTGCAAATGTTGTCATATATATCAGCTAGCATGGCTATTGTATCGTCGTGTATATACATGATCCCCTTGTCAATTTGTTATTTTTTTAAAACCTTATCAATTTAATTTGTTGGGTCATCATATATCAGTGAGCGAGTATCCATGGAGAGTCGTCATCGGAGATCATCGCCCTGTTCGTTTGAGTTTATTCAGCACTATTTTTCAGCCATAAAACAGTGTTTTCTTTTCACAACATTTCAGCGTAAGAATCAACATCAGCCAAATTTCAGCATAAATGAACAGGGTGCATATCTTTAGTGACGGATGATGTCAACGACAATGACGTGGATGGAGAGCTACCCTGGGCGTGTTAGACACACACATTTTCATGTTCTTCTCTCGATCTTGTCGTTTCGTTGGACTTAGCTTGATGATGATGATATGAAAAGTGTGTCACAAGACAACATTAACTACACCTAAAAGTCAAATCTTAGACTGTTCGCACCGCGCCCCTGGAACCGAGCCTGTACTGGAAATATACAGAGGAAAGGCTCACGCCGCTGCTCTCTATTTCATCCCCAATCCCTCCGTTTGCTACAGGGTATCTCCAAACCTAGCCCTGTGGGAGACGAACGCTATCCCATCCACCACACCAGCAACGCTCCTCTCACGCCATTGCTGTGAAGTGTCCGGCGACCTCCCCGACGGCATCCTGGAGAAGCTGGCGGTCTCCCTCAAATCCGAGGGCATTGGGGAGAGAGGGGAGTGCAGGGGCGGGTCAGCAAAGGTGGGCAACAAGCCTCATCCACCCCGTCATCGATCCAAGTTTGGATCTGTGAAACGGCGGCAGAGAGAGTTGAGGTGGGCGCGGACGGACTCGGAGGAGAGCTCTACGGCGCGTTCGGCAATTTGCCATCGACGGAGAAGGTAGTCCTGTACATCAGTCAGCACCCTGTAGATCTGGAGGCGCTCAGCGGCTGTCGCCGCTGCGACCTGCCGCGGTGGCTTCCCCGGCCTCGCTGCGGTCGCCCCGCCGTCCCGTTGTGAGCTACCGCGCTCCTCGCTGCAAGCAGCCGCGCGAGCCCTGCCGGACCTGCCTCCGTTGCGCAGCCGCTACAATGGCCCCCCGGCCTGCCGCCGCACTCGCCCTGCTGGCCCCACCGCGCTCGCCCTGCTGCCCGCCGCTGCACTCGCCACGCAGCCCCGCTGTCGGTCACCTTCGCCACCACGCTTGGCCCCAGCACCGCTGCCGCGCTGGCCGCCCGGCTCCGTCGCCACGCTCGGCTCCCGGCACCGTTGCCGCTCTGCCCCCAGCTCAGTTGCTCTTGGCTGTTTCAGCAGTAGCTAGTTTCTTGAAATAGCTAGTTGAATAAATTTGGATCTTCCTGCTGTTATACAATTCAGTAACTTCAGTTGGTCTACGGCTTTCTGAACATATGGATAGATAGACAATTTTTAGAATCATCCTACAGCACACCTGTCATATGGATAGATAGACATTTCTTAGAATATGCTTCTACTTGAATATACATTTCAGTAACCAAATTCGTTTGATTCACTATTTCACTACATTGTGCGTAGGACAACAGTAACATGGCTTTGACAACGGAATTTGGAAGAACAGTTACCTGCAGCAGCTAGTTCCCTAATTTTCTTTGTGTATCAGCAGTATCTAGGATATTAATTCTTAGTTGTGGCATCTTCACGTAGTATGTTACCTAAAACCTGATGGTAGCATGATCTAAAGATAATTTCAGCTTGTTGACCTCTGACAGAAATACAAAACAAAAATGAAAACATGCTGTCCAGTCCATAGATGTACTTAACCATATGGTTTACAGGGGCATTGTAGCATTTACTTCATTTTTTTGCAGGATGAATCCTAATAATTTTGATCAAGTTGGTGATGACATTACTGGTTTCGACGGGGGTCTTCCAATGCAAGGCTTCTATAGAGGGTGGAACCCAGGGCTGCAACCATATGCTCTGTAGTACCCATATTACCAGGGAGGATGGACCGCAGCTCTGAACCAAGGGTTCATGCCACTCCCAAATCCACCATCATCTCCTACAGCACCTGCTCAAAATCAGCCTGTCGCTGCAACAGTCGAGAGTGTTGAACCAGTAGTATTGAAAGAGAGTCAGGGTGATGGTGAAGGAGCATCGTTGCCAGCTGGTCGACGGCGCAAGGTCATACCTAGTCACACCAAGTTATCCAACTTCTCCCCAAAAGAAGATGTGTTCCTTGTGAAGTCATGGTTGGAAATTAGTTGCGACCCAATTATAAACACAGGGCAGAAGAAGGACGGGTTCTGGGCTAGGATTACAAGCCAGTACAATAACAGGAGGGGTTCCTACCCTGAGAGAAGTTCTGAACCAAGGGCAGAAGAAGGACGGGTTCTGGGCTAGGATCGCTGCAGAGTCGCTGGGACACTATCAAGGATGAAGCGAATAAATTTGCAAGGTACATGGCAGATGTTCTTCGAGACAATCCGAGCGGGATGAGTGATGCGGATAAGGTGAATTATGAAACCATCGTTTTATTAACAAAATATGATCTGGTATTGTCATTTGGTTTGATCTAGAGTTTGCTTCATAATTCTAAAATTATGTACCCCTTTTGCAGACCTCTTTAGCTCTAGCGAACTTTGCAGACATCGAAGAGTACCCGTTTATTTACGTGCATTGCTGGGATTTGCTGAAGGACGAGCCTAAGTGGATGGAGCTCAACCTCAGAGGGGCACAACATGGAGACCGACGATGCAATAGCTGATCATATTCCCACAGCCTCCAACATCAACGATGATGACCCGGGGACACCGTCCTCTCAGTACTCAGGGAGCAAGAGGCCTATGGGGAGGGATGCAGCTAAAAGAGCAGCTAAGAAATCTGCCTCATCCTCTACGTCAGATTCATCTCAGTATGTTTCTAAGTTGCAGGACCTGTCGATACAAAAGCTTTCAATATGGCAAGAAGAGAATGCAAAGAAAGGCTCTCGCTATGAGCAAATGGCAGCCATTGACTCACAAAGATACGATGAGCTGCGCCAACACAATCAGCACATGGCAACAATTGAGGAAGAGAAACTGCGGCTCATGCGTAAGAAAGCTGACATACTACAAACACACGAGGAAGAGCGCATCCTCGGGATTGATCTGGACAAGTGTGTTCCACGCCTCCACAAGTACTATGCAAAGAAACAACAAGAGATACTGCAGAACATTGGTGCCAATGTAGATGACAATGTAGACCCTTAAACCAGTGTTGTAATAATCCGAACTCATTTCTTGTACTAGTAGACCATTAAACTTCTGTTGTAGTGTGTTGCATTGAGGATTGTAATAGACTCAGTAGCTGAGGCTACCTTGTAGTGGTTGTGTTGTACTACTAATAATTGTGAACCCATGTTATAATTTAAATGTTTACTATGTTTGGACCTATGCCACAATTGTTTATTTTGCTGTTCTGTGCTGATGTTTTTGTACTTCAATTCTAAAGAAAAATCACCTAGGCCACATATATATTCATGTCTGGCAGGTACACAATATTGCTCTAACATTAACCATAGATTTTTAGGGAAAAATTGTTTGACTTGTCTCATATTACTATATTTGGTTAGTAAAGAGTGATCGTGGCTCATGGATGCATTATTGTAGCTTTGCTGGTGATTGTCTTTTTTAGGAGAATGGATAATGCGCTCAGCAGGGTGGCACAACCACAGCACTGCAACAGCTACTGAGCATTTTACCAGCTTGAATTAGAATAAGCACTTCCATCAAACCATTTTACATTTCACTAAGCATAATTAATCTTGGCAAGAAGAAAAATCCAAGAGGCAATACTGGCGTTGAGTTGCCATTCGACAAGGATCAATGGCAAAAATTTCAAGATTCATAGAAAGTTAAACACAACTGCTCATGTATTAGCACATCCTCCCCTTGTCTTCGTACAACGTTTGTTATTAAAGCTTGATGTCGTTGATCAAGCTTCCACTGACGACATGAAGACCAACCCGACAAACATAAGTGACAATCCCTATTGAGATGATCAAGTCCCCTTTAGCAGTTCCTGAAACAAGAATGAATTCAGATATTTAAAGACTTCAGTGATATTCATAACAAGAATCTGAACGCATGTTGCAGTACCTCGATTAGGATGAACCATGCCTCATCCATTGGTGTTCGATGAGGTCCATCTGTAACTGGCTATGGATGGTAGTATTCTTCAACTTATGATGCTTATTGATATACTCTGATCTCTCTTGGGTTATGGTCTGGTATGGAGTAGCACGAACCCCAACATTGTCATAGTCTGTGTTCTCCGCAAGTTTCCCTTCATCCTCAATAATCATATTATGCATAATTATGCATGCTGTCAAAATGTCCCTAATCTGTTCACGATTCCAACCATACGTAGGGCCTCGAACAATAGCCCACCTAGACTGAAGGACACCAAAACAACGCTCAATATCTTTACGAGCTTTTTCCTGCTCCTTAGCAAAGTGTGATGCCTTCATATCCAAAGGATAGGAAATGGTCTTCACAAAAGCCGGCCAATTGGGGTATATACCATCAGCAAGATAGTAACCCATGTCATACGTGTGACCATTAACGGTGAATGATACCAGAGCTGCTTTGCCTTTCAAATATGCAGAGAAGACAGGCGACTTTTGAAGCACATTAATATCATTGCAGCTGCATGGCATGCCATATCCAAAGGTCATGCGAAGCTACCGCTTCAAGTATCATGGATGGATGCTTCCCATGCCCTGTGAACATGCCTTTATATGCCGAGGGGCATTTGCGCCACTCCCAGTGCATACAATCAATGCTTCCCAACATTCCTGAAAATCCACATTCCTCTCCAATTTTCAGCAGCCTTGTTACATCTTCTGCGTTCGGAGCACGTAGGTAGTACTCCCCGAATACAGAAATGATAGCCCGACAAAAATGGTGCAGAGCCTTACGAGCAGTTGACTCACCAATGCGGACATACTCATCAACAGCATCAGCATGTAGACCATATGCCAAAATGCGAATAGCAGCAACTGCCTTTTGCAAACTAGTGAGCCCAAGACGGCCAATGGCGTCCTCCTTTTGCTTGAAGTACGAGTCTACAGCTTCAATGGCTTCGACAAGCCGCTCAAACACATGGGCGCGCATTCGAAACCTGCACATAAAGATAAGGTCTCTCAATGTGGTGCAAATATATGAATAATGTAATCCGTGACTAGCAGATTCTACAAACACACCGTCGACGAAACTGGAACGCTGAGTAAATAGGATTGGGACCAAAGTAGTCAGCACGGATCCTCGCATCCCCGTAAGCATGATCCCTCTGTCGTATCTGCTTTCGTGGAGCATCCGAGCGACGGATACGACGAGAGGATCCAGCGTTCTCGAGCTCCAATAATTGCACTGCCTCCAAGTACTCATCATCATCAATCAAATGAAAATCATCTTCGTCCTCCTCTTCATGCATCACCCATGTCCTACACATGGAAGAACCAAAATAGCCTGCCATGGCCATGATAAAAGGAAGCCGTCGGGTGGCACAGGGTCTGTCAGCGTAGGAGAACAGGGAGAGGACCGCCGGGGGTGGACACTACAGAGTATCCATGGAGTGGACGGAACCGGCGACGAACCCTAGCAGGCGGCCATGCCGAGATCAAATCTGGCTACTTGGGCTGTTAGATGGGGCAGATGAGAGCTCGGACGGATGTTTCTAGGCCATGGCCAGTCGTTGCTACAAGGAATCAAAGAGCTGCTCACCGGACAGGACGGAGACGGTGGCGCACTCGACCTCCATGGCGGCGGTGGCAACTTCCGTTGGTAGTTTATTTGGAGACTGCTATACCAGGCGAGTGAGAGCAGGGCTGGTCCACTACTGATCTGTAAAGGCATCCTGACATGTGGGCCATAGTGCTTTTACAAGTCCATTTAGCACTTGGGAGGTGCGGACAGTCTTATGGCCAGTTTAGATGCCAAAATTTTTGGCAAAACGTTACTGTAGCGTTTTCGTTGTTATTTGACAATTAGTGTTAATCATAGTCTAATTAGGCTTAAAAGATTTGTCTCGTGAATTTCGTCTCAAACTGTATAATATGTTTTATTTTTTATTTATATTTAATGCTTCATGCATGCGTCCAAAGATTTAATGTGACAGATAATCTTGAAAATTTTGGTATTTTGGGTGTAACTAAACAGGGCCTTAGCTGGTTACACAACTGCTGCTGTCTGATACAGTACTATATATACATACTGCCAAGAAGTCTGAACACTTGTTTGGTTTTGTTTTGTCTTGTGCGGTTGACCATCCTGTTTCAGGTGATTTATTTTATTATTTGTATGCAGCGAGATGAAGCTGATTTGACGATCCACTCACCTCATCAGCACTTAAATAATTAATATATTGTCAGATCTTGTGCCGTACTAACCGGTACATCTAATTTGTTTAGCTAGCACTAGTAACGGGCTTCTAGTCATGTTTTCCCGACCGGGATTGCGGATCCCGAGACTAAAACCTATCCTTAAAACTAAAAAAAATAATTTAAATCTTATGAGACCGTTCTTACGATGCGTAAAATTCAAAGCCATGATCCCTTAGGCTCACGCGTAGCTTTCTTACCAACTCAATTGCACACCACATGTGACAAAGTTTTGGATGCTCTCCTTTTGAATTCACCTACGGGGATCTTTAGTCCTGGATGGGAGACCTTATTAGTGTACCCGGCTAAGCAATGCCAATGCTAGATAGGACGACCCGTTCTATTTTCAATATTTCACCAGGGAATTATGCTTTAGGATCTACGGTATCTCTCTCTCTCTCTGCATGCATGGTCAAAGGTTCAGTGCATGCGTGCAACCTTTGACTCGGAAGGATAGCAAAGCACTGTCGATCATATCGTTGTTGAACAAAGGCATCAATACTTTATAGGCTCCTTCGTTCTCAAATATCCATTTAGCCTTATCAAATACAACAAATATACTCCCTCCGTTTCATATTTTAAAGCATATCAAATTTGATCAAAATCGGCACATCGTTGGGGCCGCATCATTGGTGACCATTCCTGCATCGCTTGGTCGAGGCGCCCTCACCTGGGCATCATCACGAGGCGACGAGGGTACTGAAAAAGGTGTCCGCCACGGTCTTGCCACCTACGCCGACGGTCGCCAGCCCTGCGAAACAAGCTTGCATGACATCGTCCTTGGAGGTCCGAAGGTAGTGTTGAGGGTGAAGCTGGCGAAGGTGCCCTCGGTCCGTGACCTTCACCACTCGATCCTGCAAAAGAGGCTTCATAGAGTTTAGCCGAACTTCAGTCCTGGTTCAGAAGTACGAAGAAAGGGTAGGGGTATCGCTGCGAGGGCGCTTCCGATCGATCCCCTAACAATAAGCAGTCATGAAGATGCCACATGTAGCTCATGGTGGTTCCGTTGGAGCGACGATGAGAACAACGGATATATAAGCCGACGGATGTTGTTTTATTGAAAAAGAAAAATATTATATCATGGTTGATAACCAGGCCATAAGTTTAAGGCGAAAAACGATGGGAAACGGCCGTGAAGAACGAGACGTGCATGGTAACGACGACTAACGATCAATCAAAAGGTCGTGCGTCTCGATCGTTGCCAGTTTGATGGTCAACCGCAGAAAGGAATCGATTCTATCTGGATTCGATGGATCTGGCCCCATGCATGCCGCATCTGTTGGGACTCCCATCGATCCGGGCGGCACGACAAGACTCTGCCTGCCGGCCCTCAGTTTTTGACTCCACTCTTGTTCAGATCTCCTGCTCAAAGTCATAGGCATCTACTCCCTCCCGTAAATATTTGTGGCTACGGTCTGCTTAACTTTAATTTAATTTATAAAAAATATATGTAACATATCTATTTTTAAATAAATTTATTAAAAAAACTAAATTCAAATATCTATCAAATATATTAATTATGTATCATAGATATTAATATTTTTTAATATATATTTAGTCAAAGTTGTTTTTTAGAAAACTAAAACAATCGACGTTTAGGGACGGAGGGAGTACAGTCCAACGCATGCATGCGTGCATGCCGCGGTGCTACAGAGCTGTGACTGACTGGGGATAATCCATCCAGTTGGCAATCGACTTGTGGCTGGATCGAAGCAGAGCTCTGAGCTTGTGCTAGGCTGCTAGCTCGCTAGCTTACCCAATCTTTTCCATGGGTGGATTGTTCAGCACAGCCAGTAGTCAAATCTTTTTCATGGGTGGATTAGCACCTCTATCCGATCCTACGAGTATCGTATCGTATCCTATCGGTGTGTGTGCTCTTCTCTCCCAGATGCGTGGCTCCAATCGACAGTGCTCAACAGTGAATTTGCAGGTGAGAACTGGAGCAGGCAGGATCCATGCCAAAAAGGCCCGTAGTCTTCTTTTTTATGATGGCTGCTCGCAGCTGGGTGTGACGTGGATGATAGACAGGACGTTTGGTAGCGACGAGCAAATAGTCGGGTTATTTCTCATTGATCGAGAAAATGAGAAAATCCATGAGATAAAAAAAAGATAAATGAGTAGGAGAGAAAGAAATCAAGAATAAGGCCTTGTTTAGATTGGTCTGTAAAGTCTTAGGGTGTCACGTCGGATGTTACATGAGAATGTTGTATGGGATGTTCGAATACTAATAAAAAATAAATTACAGAATCCGTAGTAAACCACGAGACCAATTTATTAATCCTAATTAATCCGTCATTAGCATATGTGTACTGTAGTACTTTGTTGTCGAATTATGAGCTAATTAGGCTTAAAAGATTCGTCTCGCAAATTAGTCGCAAACTGTGTAATTAATTATTTTTTAGTCTATATTTAATACTCTATGCATGTGTCAAACATTCGATGTAATAGGAGATAAAGTTTTGGCGTTGAAACTAACCAAGGGCTAAGCTGGCCATGTAGTAGCTCTGGACCTAGACCTACCGAGGACGTCTTAAGGCTGTGTTCGGCTGGCTGGTTTGGTTTTTTTCAGTTGGAAAAGTGTTTTTTTCTCACAAAATTTTAACATAAACAATATCTTCTAGCATAAACAGTGTCGGATTCGTATCAGCCAAACACTCCCTAAGTTAGTCAACCATATTTTTACCAGAGCAAATAATAACACATTGTGCTTTATTTATCGCCGCACATGCATGCATCGTCAACCATGCCGCATATATACAGGGTACAGGGACTACTCTCTCTCCTAGTCTCCAGTCTTTGGTCTCTGTGTTGCTTCTTCCATCGCAGCTGGGTGTGACGTCTTGCCTTGCTCCTTCGATTCCATCTCCTAGTAGCCCTTATTTCTCGTGTTGACGTCGATGACAGGATAGTCAATAGCGATGGCGGCAGGAGCGGATGTGTTGTGGGAGAAAAATTACTATAGACTATAGGTAATAAGTCGATCGATAAGTTCAAACCAACAGCCCGAATGCAAAGTGCAATGATGACGACTGCCGTGCTTTCCCAAGTTGGTTTTCTTATCTTGCGGTCGCACTTTGCTTTCTGCTTTTTCTTCAATTAATTTCTCTGCTGCAGACGACAGTAACACAGCAGGTTTGCTAGCTGAGTAGCTGGTTTAACAGGATTTGATTTTGTACGTTGTGTAGCCATCCATCATCGTCATGCTATATTGATCGTATATTATGTAGGGGAGGTGCATATACAGATGCTTGTTAATCTCGTCGTGACGTACGTAAATATGCTCTGAATCTCTGATCATTCCACATGTTCGGGAGGCCGTATCGTATCGTGGATTATTTACTGCTAGCTAGTTTGGTGTGAGAGAAAAACAATGTTTTCAGTTGGAAATTTACGATCGTTTACGAAGAAGCGAACAGGCTAATTAACTTCTCTTCTTACAATACACACGTACAATCAAGTGTCGCCGTCATATCAGAATATACGTGACAAGTACAGACCTATTAATACTTCCTCCATTTGGTTTTATAACGAGGCATCTAGCATTTCGAAAATGGATTAGAAGTTTTTTTTAGAAGCTTGACCCAAGATTTCTCCTAGGGGTGCGCGCACAGGAGATAAACCCCGACCTCATAGGCAGGATATGTGACATCGAGGTGAAAGCCAACAATGCTGGTGTCGAGGCCGGCGCCGTGCTACGGCGCCAAACTCTTGCCACGTAGGTTGCACGTTGTAACTCCACACCAGTTGTACCTCCATGGTTGGTGCCAAGAGATGTGACGTCGAGCTTTGTTACCTCGGGTCGACCCTAGAGTCTATGTTCAGAATAAGGCCGTCCAAAAATATAAATGTAAATTTTTAAGAAAAAAGTCTATGATAATTTTCATGGATGTACACAGGGGCGACACCAGGTAAGCACCAGGGTACAAAAATATTTTACCACTACACAGTTCCAAAATTACCATATATTTTAATAGAATTATATATGCTATTTGAGTTGTGCACCAGGGTCATTTCATCACCAGCTTCGCCCCTGGATGTACACCCTCTTTTTTGAAATATGGATGAATGCCCTCAGAAAAAAATGAAATATACGTCGGTGTTAACATTCAAATTGGGCCCAGGTCATTTTTAAAATGGACCCATACCAGTTGTGGTCCAATCCAAAGAAAACTCTACGAAACGACATGTAATTGCATCATATTGGTTTTTCAACGAAATAAGATCATCCCTACTCCATATTAAGTATAGGATAAACGACAGATTGAGGTATCCAACTACACAACTTATATCAACATATATACCTATTTTTTACCTTTTATCTCTTCCAATCTGTTGTTGTCCTACATGTCCCTCAACGAGATTTGTGGACATTTTAGGTGGCCTTGCTTCCCATCTCAGGACAACCTTGACGTGTCCCTCCTCGATGGGTCTTCCCGGGAGGTGTCACGAGTTTATCGTGCGAAGAACGAGCGTTTTTATTGGCCTCGTCGACCTGCTAATCGGCCTCGCTGTTGGGATCTTCCTTAGCTGCGTGTTAGGCCATATGTAGCCTCATACGAGCTAGCCTCTACCGGTGTATGGCCCGAATCGGTGACAACGGTTGGTGGAAAATCGCGAGCACGATCTACGTATACAAGAGAAACGAGTGTAAATCATAGAGGATGACAAGTTTGTACATGGGCTTGCATGTTGCAATATCATGAATGCACAATATTGACTTTTATTACAGAAATTCCTGTTGGATACACGAGTGCACAGAAGGAAAAGGGCCGGGAAAAAAGAAAAGCAAAAGATAAAAAAAACTACGTTGCAAGAGAAAACCACAATATGATTATTATACCCACTTTTAGGGTAGCGTTGGCGCCCGGACGTCCGATGGATACCGATCAATCGGACGGTTTCGTGGACGCATGTGCCCCTTCCCAGTCCGCACGCCCTCAGCACGACCCCGACCCCCATCCGCATGCCCCCAGATCGCCCCGCAGTCCGTCGCGTCCACCCCACGCCCGTGACGAGCATGTTGCATGACCAGCGCGCTCCATGGCCACAGCACCCCTTATCCGCTGGCCCCAGCACCTCCTCCCGCTAGCCCCCCGGCGAACCACACGCCCCCACCCGCCCCGGCTCACCCCTCCCCGGCCGAACAACATAGAAAGCTAGAATAAAATACGTGCAACAACACAGAACAACTACTGCCACATTAGGCTGAAGCAGTTGAAACACCATGAACATATTATTGCAATAACATAGAAACTACTGCAACATTAGGCTGAAGCAGCTGAAACACCATGAACATATTATTGCAACAACACGGAACAAACTGCTGCAACAATAGGTTAAAGGAACGGAAACATTTGGAACATATTATTGCAACACTGGTGTCAAGCATATGAAACAACGCTCGAATAAAAAACACTTGCAACAACATGGAACAACTATTGCAACAGGAGATTGAAGCAACTGAAATATTTCGGAAGTATTATTGCAATATTTGTGCGAAGCATATGAAAACATCCAGATCAGAACGATTGCAACATCGTCTAGAAACAAGTGAAACATTCTGAAACGGTGCTTTCAACAAGCCTTTGAAACAATGCAACATGGGCAAAACATCCCCAGATCTACTTGTGCAACATCCTTACGATTCAACTGCAACATACCTCTAAAGCGTCTAAAACAACTGAAAGATCCAATTGCAACATATAAGGGGGGGGGAGAGGGCCTACACGGGGAACGCCATGGCCGCCAGATCTGAGGGCGCCGGGAGCTCCCTGTAGGGGAGGACCGGAGGACGCCTGCGTCGGGGAGGGGCGCTACCGGGGTGGGGAGGAGGGAGCCGAGGTGGGGGAGGAGAACGCCAGCGTCGGGGAAGGAGACGCCGGTGTGGGGGAAGGAGCCACCGTGGTGGGGAAGGACGCTGGTGTTGAGGAGGGAGCCGGGGTGGGGGAGGAGGACGCCGACATCGGGGAAGGAGACGTCGGTGTGGGGGAAGGAGGACGCCGGAGTGGGAGAGGACGCCGCCGCCGGTGGCCAGGGAGGGAGCGAGGTGTGTGGAGGACGAGCGGAAGGTGGGGAGGAGCGCCGCCACCGGCTCTCAGCGCTGTGGAGCGTAGTGGGGGCGCACGGCACTCCTGGAACCATGGGGGAGGAGAGGGAGAGGAGAGGAGCAGCGGCAACAAACGTGTGGAGGAGTGGTACCTGATGAATGAACTACAGTGCGAGCGGATAAAAGGCCGTGAGGGATGAATAGAGGAGGACACGTGGCGCCGTATCCAATCCTTATCTGACGCGCGTCCGAAACCGTTGGACGCCAAAGTCGTAGCATTACCGCTACTTTGAGCCCAGATCGATTAGGCACTGCTCAAGATAGCATTTAATAAGAAATTTTATGCACATATATGCCTTTATATAGTAGTCTTACAGATAGAGAAACACGAGGTAGGTACCAGTAGAGATTCTCTCAAACAAGGATTCACATTTTCTTTCATACTCGTTGAATGGAAGGAATACATATATGAACTTTAGACTAGTATATAGGTGTCCGTCCCCTCCTCATCACAAATAGCACGTGTCACAGTAATAGACAACCTATATTATATATGAATAGGTGTGTCCTTATATAATACAGTTTTTCTTATAGATATATATAATGGGTACACGTGCTATGTAGTTTCATGAATAGTGTCATTTTTGACCCATTATAACATAAACATATGTTGCTTTACGAAAGAGGCAACCTTTCGTAAATAGAAATCCTTTCACGAACAGACGGCGGTATATATATATATATATATATATATATATATATATATATATATATATATATATATATATATATAAGCTGGTCATAAAATAACTTATTCTATAGCCACCTTGATTTATCATAATGTTTGTACCAATTTACGATAATGACAATACACATTTACGATACATGAGTTACTATAATTTAAGATGATACTTACTATAATGTTATAGTAAATCACTTATGAGAGAGTTACCATAATTTCGTAAATTAGTATAGTAATTATCGTAACTCAAAGTAGTCACGGAATAACTTATTCTGCGACCAGCTACAGAACAGTACGTGTGTGTGTGTATATATATATATATATATATATATATATATATATATATATATATATTCTCAAGTGAGGGGAGAGGCTTTATATAAAAATAAAAGTGAGAAGGACATTTATGTAGTAAGCCCTAACGATTCAAAATCTCCTAGCTAGTCTATCAACCATGCATGCAACTTGAACAATCGCTGTCGAAAATTATGAAAAATAGGGTACATTGACATGCTTCCATACAACAAATAAAATATCCTGATAATAACAACTTTGACTTGACCGGCGAATCGATTGTACTTCCCTTCTAAAAAGTACAATTTCCACCCAGTACTGAATTAAACAGTTTTAAATTTAACAAAGTTTATTAAAAAGATGTGGATTTTAATAAAGTTTATAAAATATTTATAGTACCAAATAAGATCATTAGATTTATCTTTGAACATTTTTCATAAATTTATTTGAGGTCATAAATATGGATATATATATTGTCGGGTTCACAAACCCGGGGTCTCTCAGGGACCGGTTTCCACGCCAGGGCTCGGCCCAAGAAAATAGCATGTTATTCATGGGCCGGCCCGAAGGTCTAAGAATACGACGGGCCGGAAGGACAGTCCGGTCGCCGACCAGAAGGTCTGCCCGAAAGAACGAACGCCCGCTCATCAAACTTCTTCAGCCCACCTCCGACCGGACCTCTCGCCTCGGGCACCAGCCGCCTCCAAGCGGTCTCTCCGATCGGAAGGCCTGGCCCAAAACGCTGCTTCCTACTCCGACCCCGCGACTCCGACCGGGGACCCGTAGGAAGCCTGCTTACCGCTCTTCTCCGACTGGCGCGGCCAGGACCGACTGGGGCCATCCGACCGGGGGCGCCCGCTCGGAAGGGACCAGGGACGAACGGAGAAGGCAGCGCACAAAGTCAAACCGTGATACCGGGACCATACCCTGTACGCCTGAGGGAACAGTGCTCCTCAACCGCCCTGACACAAACAGTATTGTATGCGGTGACATTTGTGTCTACAGTATTGTAGGCGCCATTATGATCCCATACGGTAAAAAGTCCCCCACATACCTGGGTATGGGCGCCAGGATTCGTCATACCTGGTACCCGCGGTAGGGCTCCTCACATACCAATAGTATTTTGCAGGTACCGACGTCCTCCCTTCCTGAAGAAGCCAACGCAACCTCCCATGTGCACCTGACATTCCACAGTGACATCAACAGTTTTGTGGGTGCGCCCCCCCCCATCGGCTGTCCTCATCGGCGTGGGCAACAAGGCTTAGTAACATCTGCACTCTCCCCCTCTCTCCTGTAAAGCCATCCCATTCGTCTATAAAAGGGGATGCGCTCCCTCCAACAAGGAGGATCGATTTTCCAGAGGTCGACTCCCCCAAGTTAAGATTCACTAGATCGATAGTTCGCAGCTCCTCAAGCACACGCTTGAACACCTGGTTCGTAGCGGAGTTCCAGTCGCCCTCGGCCCTTCCGGTCGGACCCGACCGGGCCTCTCATACACCCCACATTTCTCCTTCTCATTTGTAACCCCACTACAGACTACGAGCACCTGGGCTCAGGAATAAAGTCACTGACCGACCCACACTGGACGTAGGGCACGTTGTCCGAACCAGTATATATCCTGTGTCATTGAGTGCTAGGCCACCTCCAATCACAAAGTACAGCAAAACTATAAATATTCACTAGTTGGTCACTTTCTGTATCGACATATATATATATATATATATATATATATATATATATATATATATATATATATATATTGTATATAAATTTAATTTAACTTTAGATAGTTTAGCTGAAAACATTAATAGACTAGCACAATTTTATTTTGGACAGAGGTATATAAAGTATATAGAAACTTGTGAGGGCATGTACAACGGGTCTCTTGACCCGTCTATATGATGCCAGTTTTATAAAAAGACCCCCACCGATGCCAAGAGATGCGGCCTCCGTCGCCTCGTGAGGCGACGGGTAGAGCTCGTGGACCGAGGTCGAGTCGACAGCTCCAGCACCGTTGTACGGTCGTCGTCGACGACTAGAGGGCGCGTGGATCCTGTGCACGCGCGCGCGGTTTAGTTTGGGCGCGCGGGAACCTTCGCCTTCGGTCGCGTCGGTCCGCTCATCGTCGCCGCCTGGGCGCAGTAGCAGCATCTATCGCCGGTGTCCGCTCGCCGTCGCCGCCTGGACACAGCAGCAGCATCCATTGCCACTACTGACGGCAAGCGCTCGGTGATAGCGGCCTCCTGCATGGATGGATCTGGAGGACGTGGCTTTCCTGGCCATGCGCAGATGCAAGCGGAGCCGGAGGGAAAGGTCGCCGTAGCAGTTGAAACGGAAGGACAAGGATGCCATGGCTTCATCCATCTATGGCTTTGGACTGGCTTCACGACTGTCTCTGCCATGGTAAGCTTCGGATCAGAGAACTTGGTAATCGATTAATTCTATTTGGTACTAATTTGTTTACTCATTGACGTAGCTGTATTTGCTCTGTTTTTTCTGCATTACTACTGCAATAATTTGGAGCAAAATGGGGGAGGTGATGCTGTGCCGAGTGTAGCTTTGCCTTATTTATACGTTTTCTATCAAATAGCCATACAGTGGTATATAAAAATTTATTTATAGTTGATTCTAACTAAATACAATGCATTAAACAGCTTAGAGACGGATCCCTGTCTATGGGTCGTATGATTTGTCTTTATACCTGTCTGTATGATAGATTCGAGACGCTTAGAGACGAACTCTCGTCTGTGGGTTGTACATGGCCTAAATGAAGAAGAAAAAAGTAGTAGTAAAACAGACATGGGAATGGGACTGTTAAGTGGATGATGCATGGTTTGGTAATTTCAACGCGAGCAGTCCGTGCCAAGACCTCTTCGCCGTCGCCGATGGTCCAGATACGACCGGCCGGGTTCGCCGTCGTCATGGGCGCCGGCAATCCACGGCCAGTCGGCCACTGGAGCCAGGTCAACGGACGGGACGGGCATCTAGCTTGAGCATCACGGCCTACTTTCTTCCATTGGACCCGGATCCACGGCGGTTCACGTCGCATTGGCATCCGGTCCGTCCGTAGCAAGTACTCCTACGCGTCAGCGGAGCCACACAGTGGCGCGGCGCCACCCTCGCCTCTCCCTTCACCGCCGGGACTCCTCGCGGAAACACCAACTGATGACGGACGCACGCAAAATATCATCATTCCGTCCACCGGATGTTCAGCTGTGGATCAACAAGTGGGATTCTTCTGTGTACGACAGGTGCAGGATTCGTTCAGATTGTTCGTCATCAGACCTGTAGAATACGAAGCAAAATCCGGGGCCTTTTCCCGTTTCATAAATAAATAGAAAAATTCATAAATAAATTCGTAATCTACGGAGGATTGACGATTTGATTTGATTGATTATAAAAAATAGGTATGAATCCGGAAACGTGCGCGGGACGAACCTTCCGGATGCCTGCTCCGACGTCCGCGTCACGGACCGCCGGCGTCGCGCGCGGACTGCTCGGCCTCCACTTGCACGCACGCAGGCGCAGGCGCAGACGCAGCCGCAGCCAGAGTCCCCGAGCAAGCATCTTCCTCTCCACCTCCGTGCCGCCTCTTACACCTGACGTCTATATATACGGGCGCCGAGCGCGAGCTCGGCTGCACATCCACGCCACGAGTGACACCTCTGGCGGCGACGCGAGCTGAGCGATCCTGACGACCGAGCTGCCATGTCCACCAGCGAGAGCGTCCAGATGGCGGGGATGGGCGACGGCGCCAGCAGGGCGCGTCCGTTACCGGAGCCGCTCCGGCTGCCGCTGCGGCCAGCGCGGGCAACCTTCGTCGACGGTGGTCGCGCTTCCGGTTCCCCCGTGGCTGCTCCGGCTGCCAGGACGGCGGAGGCGACGGAGACCCCGTACTCCGTCGCCTTCACCGTGCCGGCGTCACCGTCGGGGCTGCACCTCGGCGCGTGCGCCTTCGTCAGCAGCGTCGCGCCGCCACAGCCGGCGGAGCACCAGCACCAGCACGCGGTGGCGGCGCCGCTGCTGAGCCAGGCGCGGTACCACTCGCAGCCGGCGCTGACGATCCGGACCGAGGAACCGCCGCCGCTGCAGCGTGTGCGCACCGTGTCGCGCAGCGACAGCACGCGCGACCGGCGCTTCGACCACTTCAAGACCTTCTCCGGCCGCCTGGAGCGGCAGCTGTCCAACCTCCGCGGGGTGGCCGTGGACATCGAGCCCGCCGCCGCCGACTCCAACTCCAGCAAGATGATCTCCGAGGAGGAGACCGACGACGACGGTGGCGGCGAGGTGCCCACCGCGGACCGCTACTTCGCAGCGCTGGAAGGGCCCGAGCTCGAGACGCTCAGGCCGACGGAGGTGTCGGCGCTGCCGGAGGACGAGACGTGGCCGTTCCTGCTGCGGTTCCCCATCAACGCGTTCGGGATGTGCCTGGGCGTGAGCAGCCAGGCCATGCTGTGGAAGACGCTGCAGTCGGAGCCGTCGACGGCGTTCCTGCACGTGAGCCCCGCCGTGAACCACGCGCTCTGGTGGGTCTCCGCGTCGCTCATGGCGCTTGTCTCCTTCATCTACCTCCTCAAGGTCGTCTTCTACTTCGAGGCGGTGCGGCGCGAGTTCCACCACCCGATCCGCGTCAACTTCTTCTTCGCGCCGTGGATCGCCTGCCTCTTCCTCGTCAAGGGCCTGCCGGGCCCGGTGGCGGACGTCCACCACGTGGTGTGGTACATCCTCATGGCGCCCATCCTTTTCCTCGACCTCAAGATCTACGGGCAGTGGATGTCCGGCGGCGACCGACGGCTGTCCAAGGTGGCCACCCCGACCAACCACCTCGCCGTTGTCGGCAACTTCGTCGGCGCGCTGCTGGGCGCCAAGATGGGGCTCCGCGAGGTGCCCATCTTCTTCTTCGCCGTCGGAGTGGTGCACTACCTGGTGCTGTTCGTGACGCTCTACCAGCGGCTGCCCACCAATGTGCAGCTCCCCAAGGAGCTCCACCCGGTCTTCTTCCTCTTCATCGCTGCGCCCAGCGTCGCCTCCGTCGGCTGGGCGAGGCTCTGCGGCGACTTCAACTACGCCGCCAAGATCCTCTACTTCACCTCCCTCTTCCTCTACATGTCACTGGTACGTGTACATCTATTGTCTTTGTTCTCTTCTTGACACACACGTGATGTATATATATATATATACAACATGCACTTACTGACCATGTATATACGTACGTATACAGGTGGTGCGTATCAACCTGTTCCGTGGCGTCCGCTTCTCGCTGGCGTGGTGGGCGTACACGTTCCCGATGACGAGCGTGGCCATCGCGACGGCGGTGTACGCGTCGGCGGTGACCAACGTGCTCACCCGGGCGTTGGCCGTGGGGCTGTCCGGGGTGGCGACCGTCACCGTCGGCGGCGTGCTGGTGACCACCGTGTACCGCGCGTTCGTGCGCAAGGACCTGTTCCCCAACGATGTGTCCATCGCCGTCACGCAGCGGCCCAAGGCCAAGTTCGGCAAGATCCTCGCGCACATCCGCGCCTCCGGCGACGGCGTCAAGGACCTCGTCTTCGCCGTCTCCAGGCACGGCGGCTCCTCCGGATCCGGCACCAACAGCGCCAGCGAGTCGCCGTCGCCCATGGCGCGTGGCCGCCGCAGAGCAGAGCCGTAGGCTACCATGCATCGATCTCCAAACAATTCTTTATATCTCATCTACTTGTCTGTACAGGCTTCAGATAGACTAGCAGTAGTTCTTGAATTTCCCATGCAGCAGCCTGCACTACACGTAGCTACTAGGTGCCTGCCGGGCTTGGCAGCGATAAACGTGCGTCCTTTGAGCGATTTGTCATGACAAGGATGCAATCGCGGGATGACACTAGTTCAATTGCTTTTTTTGGTTGAATTATATATCTTGCCAGCTTCAATGACTGATTTATATATTATAGGGAGATGCTAATTTACAGGTGCCTGGAAAGTAGTCAGGCTCTCAGGCGACGCTTTACAATCGTTGGATTTGATTGAATGACTAGATCATCGCCTTGGATCTCTAGCGTTAGCTGCTGCAAGGTCATTAACCACCGATGCGGCAGTCTAATGCAGCAAGGTGAGGCTCCACTGCAGGACAAGCGGCCGCTCGCCCACTGGTCTATGCGCCTCAACGCCTGTGGTCCGCAGGTTGGGCGAAAGTAGGAAGCAAGCAGCAGAGCTGCATCGTCTGAACAGGACTAAAAACTCAGTCGCCTGATAGATAGGAATCGTGTATATGATATTTATCATTCGCTGAGAGGCCTTTGTAAATCTTGGGACACTGCACTGTGTCATTCTCGTCACAAATATTGCTGCTGCCAAACAAGTCTTTAGTCAAGAATTTGCCGTGGTTATCCATCGGGCAAAGAAGAAATACTTCCCGCATATTGTTTCATAGATAGACACTCAGTTGTTATTTTCTTTCTTTCTTTGTTTATTTCCTGATTTGCTCTGTCTAGACTTTCTTCATTCAAGTTAATATGTTTATAGTAAGGGAAAACCCCTCCTGTTTGCCTCAAAAAACATTTCACATATATCTTGCCGACCTTCAATGGATCATGGATGCTTTGGTTGGTTGCCATTTTGGCAACCATGTTGGTTGTTTGCTGAACTTCAAATTTTGGTGAGATTCCTTCTCCTACTGCCGATGTAGCTCGTTTCCTTGCCAATGCTTGGGGGTAGAGGGTAGACTTAAATGCCAAGCTACAGCAGGGCTTGGTGACAAAGACTTGTGCTCAAACTATTTTCTTCATGATACGAAATCATCTAGCCTTTGCCAAAAATAATTTAGGCCCTAACTGGTATGGCTCCAAAGGGCTCCACCTCCTTGCCACGGAGGAGGCAGAGCCGATGAAACAAAAAAAAATAGCTTAATCAATTTCTAGTTTATATTTTAAAAGGAGAGAGAAAAATAACTCCTCTCTATATTGCACAAAGAAAATCGGAACCAAAGCCGCCAAAAATTCTACCAAAATGACCTTAAGGCTTCAAGTGACCGGCAAAAAAGAAAAAGAAAAAGAAAAAGAATGATGGTATATGGTATCCTTGATCTAAAGCTCGCATTTTGTAAGAATTTTTTTTTTCTAAAGAACGCTTTTGACTTTGCACTTGGCCTGAGGTTTTACTCATGGATTTAGCACTTTTGACTTTGCGTTTGAAAGTTAGGATGACTAAGCTTTCCATTCAATGTTTATTCCCCAAATAAAATCTATATGTGGGCCATTTGTACATATGTACTAGTTCAGCCCAGTACGATCGGGCCCATTATTATAACCTTGTTTTGGTTGGTGCCTTCCGTTGGGTTTCATTGGCCCGCCGGACGCGACGCGAGTACTGAACCAGTTTTAATGGTACACGTCATCAGCTTTGCGCAATGCAAATGTGATGTACATGGCGTCAGCCTTGCTAAGTGGAGGAATAAATACCAAATACCCAGCGTTGGCATGTCACCCAACCAAATAACATCTAGATTATTTTCTCTATAGTTAGAGCCTATTTGGCATAGCTTCTTCTACTTCTTTTTTCTCGAAAATTATTCTCTAAGAAAAGTAGTTATGTGGCTAAAAGTGATTTTATAAAATAAATTCTATGTAGAAAATACTTTTGTCTCGGAAGAAAAGGTGAGAAGCTAGGGTTTTTTTCTCTAATAACCTCCTAATTCATTTTATAGAATCACTCATGGAATCATGCTCATTTCCCTACAAAATATTGTTTGACAGAACTACTTTGGATCCAAACTTAGAAGCTGGTTTGAGAACTCTCCTGGTAGACTCTTAATAAGCAAATTTATTTGCACCCAAGTACCAAAAGTGAACCAAAAACACCACCCAAGACATGCTTGACAATTCATGAGAAGAAACATCCTTACTATCATTTTGGTTCACCTTAATCATCGTTAACAATAATAGCTATCTATCTAGCCTATCTCTAAAAGTCACAGCTATTCCATCATGGAAAAATAATCCTAACATTATTGTGATTACTCACATTCGTTTTTTTCTAATAGTTAACCTAAAGCACCCCTTTAAATTATATATCTCTATCGTTATAAAAAAATAATCCGATGCTTGCTTTCAAATTGCCATAATATATTATGATATAACAAAAACTAACCCAAAGAGTTCATATTTTGCATTGCTCCACACGCTTTCAAATAAACGTTACTCTCTATGTCCTAAAATACAAGGTATCCAACCAATTTTATGACAAAAAAAATAAAGAGTTTGACAAAGACTAATGTACCTGTCACTAAATTGTTCGGTTGTCAAGTTGCTTAATTTTCTAGTATTCATACTTTTAATTTTTAAAAGGTATACATGCATGCCATTGATCTCGACTATACCAAATATAGGTGTCATTTTGATCAAGATGGCGTTTAAAAGACATGCATGGATGAGATCTAAAAGGCAGGCACGAACGCATGGGATTGAGCAATCCAAAGTACTTTATAATTTGGAACAAATTTTGAACTTTCAATATCTTGTGTTTCAAGATAGAGAAAGTACTTTAGTTCCCTTTCACTACTTCCAAGTTATGTGACCAAAGTGAACAAGGAATTCATGAAATATTGTGCCATCATGGCCACAAAGATATAACGAATATTGCATGAGAAAAAGATAAATAATGTTGCATAAAACACTCATTTATTCAAGGGAATTTGTAATGAAACAGTGTCAACATAACGGCGTCAATGATCCATAGATCATATATAGGTATTTCACATAGATCTGTTAGATCTGTTAGAACGGAAGGAGTCTTAGTTTTGCAGC
Source organism: Miscanthus lutarioriparius (assembly GCA_904845875.1). NCBI lineage: Eukaryota > Viridiplantae > Streptophyta > Magnoliopsida > Poales > Poaceae > Miscanthus > Miscanthus lutarioriparius. The sequence continues at coordinate 2,225,717 of CAJGYO010000016.1, read as the reverse complement.
ACTGCTATCTGAAGCTGCACCTTCTCAAGACAGCAAGCAACAGCCTTCACAAAATAACCCTTGTCTCCGGCAGATCCATGTCACATATGTAACCAGCAACCTATTATATATCAAGCAACATTGGATTAAGCCATCACTGCTCAAGACCATTGCCTCCACTAGTAGAGAACAGACCTTTGATCCTCGGCCAAAATGGGCTGTAGTCCCGGAATTTTTTACCCCCGGGACTAGAAATACCTTTAGTCCCGGTTGGAGGCTCCAACCGGGACTAAAGGTCCCTGCCCAACGGCTACTGCGCCAGACAGAGGTGGCAGGGACCTTTAGTCCCGGTTGGAGCCTCCAACCGGGACTAAAGGTATACTTTTACTCCCGGTTGGTGGATCCAACCGGGAGTAAAGGTCTACTCCCGGGCCATGGCTGCGCCCGGGGTTGGAAAGTTACCTTTAGTCCCGGTTGGATCCACCAACCGGGACTAAAGGTCCCCCCTTTATATATCGGCCGTCTCCTTCTTCCTCCCCGAGCCCGAGCTCAGCGTATTTTGAAGCTCACTACAGTAGTGTTCTTGCTTCCTCCCTCCCTCCATTGTTCCTCCATCTATTCTTCGATTCCTCCGTCGATTTCTTTGATTTCTCCGTCGATTCTTCAGTTGTAAAGGTTACCAATCTCATACTCTCATTTTTCACCATTGTCTTATCTCATTTTGTTCACTATATATATATGGTTCTTTATTGTGGTTTTTTTCATTTGTAAGCAATTTGAGCTCAAAATCACTTCAAGCTTGCATATTTACATGAAAGAAGGTTAAAGTAGCTAGTTGAACTTGCGGACCGTGTTCATCTCGGCGACCATGTTCTCTGCCGAGCGGTAACGGACGTCAAGGAGGAGCTTTGATTCTACGAGGGAGAGCGGCAACGGTCATGGAAGACCGTGTTCCCTTTCTTGTAGAATCGGAGCTCTTCCTTGACCAAGTACGGTGCCGTCCGGTGGAGAAATGCTCGCCGAGATGATCACGTAAGCAAGTTCAACTAGTACGGATGGTTATTTATTCACATATCCCGATATCGTCGCAGTAGTTTGTCAATCACCGTACTTTTTATTTTAACTTTTTATGAAATGAAAAACTTAGAAAATTATAGAAAATCCGTACTAGTTGAACTTGCGGACCGTGTTCATCTCGGCGAGCATGTTCTCTGCCGAAGCGATAACGGACGTCAAGGAGGAGCTTTGATTCTATGAGGGAGAGCGGCAGCGGTCGTGGAAGACCGTGTTCCCTTCCTCGTAGAATGAGCTCTTCCTTGACCAAGTCTGATGCCGTCCGGTGGAGAAATGCTCGCCGAGATGATCACGTAAGCAAAATCAACTAGTACGGATGGTTATTTATTCACACGTCCCGATATCGTCGCGATGATCCATTATGTGTGTACACTCCCATTCTTCGTTAATTTACGGAAATATCATGTGAATTACTTACCGCCGCAAATAAAGATTTGAGAACACAATGACCATTAAAAATATCATTGTTTAGAGATCTAGATAATTTTATAGTTTGTTAATTTTATTTGTTTATAAAAGGAGAAATTTATAGTGTATTAAAAATGAGTATAGAGAGTAGATGGCAACTCGCTTCCGGGTCCTCGGCCTCTCATGGGTTTCCAAAGCGACTTAGGCCGGGCCTTCCTCTCATTCCATGCGGCAAGTGTCGTGATGAGACGAAGATTGTGATGGAGTACCGAGTGAAGAAGGAGGGACCCAACAAGGATCGTATCTTCTACAAGTGTCCGGATCGCAATGTTAGTTATTTTATCGTATTTAATGATTATGGTTAGTTTATACCTATTTTCATGATGGTTGTGATTAAAGTTCTAATTTTTTGTTTTAATTTTGATGGGATGGCGGTGGGCGATGTTCGGGCTTCTCTTGGGAGGAAGAGTATGTTGAACTCGTGCAAAATATCTTGCTGTGAACAAAGTGAATCTGGCGGCTAATGAGGCGGTGATCCATCCGGAAGAAGCCCAAAGATGTTGCACAATCGGGGGATCTGTCTGTTTTAGTTGAGATTGGTCGCGAAATCCTTGTGCTCCTGAAATGTATTTTAGCTTTAGTTCTTTTAGTGGTAGTTGGGATTGTCTACATTGTAGCGATGCTTTCATAAATTTGTATCTTTTGTGGTGGCACGCATGTTGTATAAATAATTAATTATGATCTAGGTTTTAATATAATATTTATGTCATGTAATGCAGATGAGCCGTCATTGGATGTATAATGCTGATCGCCGCTCCCAAGAGTTCATTGACGGCGTGCATTCTTTGTTATGTGCGGCCGAGGCAAACAAACGCGACGGTTTCATGTGCTGCCCATGTGCCATATGTAAGAATACGGTGGAATATCCTTACTCAAGGACTCTTCATTCACACTTGTTCAAGTCATGTTTCATGCCAAACTATATTTGTTGGACAAAGCACGGAGAAACCGGTGTTGTAATGGAAGAAGGTGAAGAAAAACAATGGGACGACAATGATATTATTTTTGATGGTGCGTGCTTCAATGATACTGCAATGGGAGAAGCTGAAGAAGAGGTAGCCGCAGAAGATGAGCCGGCTGATGATCTTTGCCAAGTCATTCGTGATGCACAAAGAGAATGTGAAAGTGAAAAGGAGAAGATCAAGTTCGAGCGGATGCTAGAAGATCACAAGAAATTGTTGTACCCAACTTGTGATGCAGGGCAGAAAAAGTTGGGAACCACACTAGAATTGCTGCAATGGAAGGCAAAGAATGGTGTATCTGACAAGGGATTTGGAGAGTTACTAAAAATCCAAAAGAAGATGCTTCCGAAGTACAATGAATTGCCCGCCACTACCTACAAAGCAAAACAAGTTGTCTGTCCTATGGGGCTAGAAATAGAGAAGATACATGCATGTCCTAATGACTGCATCCTGTACCGTGGCAAAGAGTACGAGAAATTGGATGCATGCCCGTTATGCCATGCGTCATGGTATAAGATCGGTGAGATGACCTGGTGATGTTGAGGCGAACGTCCGCGTAAGAAAATCCTCGCCAAGGTTATGTGGTATGCTCCTATAATACCACGCTTGAAACGTCTGTTCAGAAACAAAGAACATGCAAAATTGTTACGATGGCACAAAGAAGACCGTAAGATAGACAACATGTTGAGACACCCTGCTGATGGGTCCTAGTGGAGAGCAATCGACAGAGAATTCCCGGAGTTTGCAAATGACGCAAGAAACTTAAGGTTTGCTTTAAGTGCAGATGGTATCAATCCTTTTGGAGAGCGTAGAGCGATGAGTCATAGCACTTGGCACCATTACTCTAAGTATCTACAACATTCCTCCTTGGTTATGCATAAAGCGGAAGTTCATTATGATGCCTGTGCTCATCCAAGGCCCGAAGCAACCTGGCAATGACATCGATGTGTACCTGAGACCACTTATTGACGAACTTCTCATTTTGTGGAATAAAGAAGGTGTACGTGTGTGGGATGAGTACAAACAGAACACTTTGATCTGCGAGCATTGTTGTTCGTAACAATCAATGATTGGCCTGCTCTAAGTAATCTTTCGTGATAGTCAAACAAGGGATATAATGCATGCACACACCGCTTGGTGATATTAGAGGTGTATTCTTGAAAAAAATGTCGAAAGGTCGTGTACCTTGGCCATCGCCGATTTCTTCCCGCAAATCACCCCGTAAGAAAGAAAGGCAAGCATTTTAAAGGGAAGGCGGACCACGACCAAGCCTCTCGCAACCGAACCGGTGAGGATGTACTCGATATGGTCAATGATGTGAAAGTCGTCTTTGGAAAAGGACATGGAAGCCAACCTATTCCAAAAGACGCTAACGGTCACGCACCCATGTGAAAGAAGAAGTCCATATTTTGGGACCTACCCTATTGGCAAGTCCTCGAGGTCCGTAGCTCGATCGACGTGATGCACTGACGAAGAATCTTTGTGTGAACTCGCTAGGCTTTATGGGTGTGTATGGAAAGCCTAAGGACACATTTGAAGCACGACAGGACTGCGTTGTTTGAGAGAAAGAGACAACTTTGCATCCGAGAGAAGATGAGATGATGGACGCCATTACTTACGCTTACGCTAGCTACACTCTAAGCAAAGAGGAGAAGGAAATCATGTTTGAATGCTTAAACAACATCAAGATACCATCTGAATTCTCCTCGAATATAAAGGGTATTATAAATGTGCCAGAGAAGAAATTCTCAGAACTTAAAGTCCCATGATCATCACGTTCTCATGACGCAATTACTTCCAGTTGCATTAAGAGGAATTCTACCTCCAAATATACGTCTAGCCACCGTGAAGCTATGTGCATTCCTCAATGCAATTTCTCGAAGGCAATTGATCCAACTGATCTAGCTAAACTACGAGAATGATGTGGTTCAATGTCTCGTCGACTTTGAGTTGGTGTTCCTCCTTCCTTCTTTGATATTATGACACACCTCCTAGTTCACCTAGTCAAGGAGATTTTCACTCTCGGTCCTGTGTTCCTACACAACATGTTCCCTTTAGAGAGATTCATGGGAGTTACAAGAAATATGTTCACAACCGTGTTTCGCCTGTAAGGAAGCATCGCCAAGGGCTATGGAACAGAAGAGGTCATTGAGTTCTGTGTTGACTTTATTCCCGACCTTGACTCGATTGGTGTTCCTGAATCGAGACATGAGGGGAGACTAAGCGGAAAAGGGACACTAGGGAGGAAAACATATATTGGTACGGATGATGATTATTTCAATAAAGCGCACTACACAGCTTCTCTGAAACTCCTCTTTGGTAGATCCGTATATTGAGACACACAAGGATCTCTTACGATCCGAGTTTCTAGGGAAGACTGAAGCTTGGATTACGCATAAGCACATGGAAACTTTCGGCGGTTGGTTGCGAAAAAAATGTCAAGGTGATGAGAGCATCCATGAGCAACTGTATTTATTGGCTATGCAACCATCATGGCATATCGTCACATACAAAGGGTACGAGATAAATGGGAACATATTCTACACAGTAGCCCAAGATAAAAGGAGTACCAACCAAAAGCGAGTGGTGTCCGCATAGATGCCACAGAGACCGAATGGGAATAAGCGGATATATTATGGACGATAGATGAAATATGGGAACTAGAATATGCACCTACTTTGAAGATCCCATTGTTCATGTGCCAATGGGTCAAGGTGACCGGAGGCGGGGTAACAGTAGACAACGAGTATGGAATGACAACAGTAGACCTTAGTAATATTGGATACAAAGACGAACCATTCGTCCTTGCCAAGGATGTGAATCAGGTGTTCTATGTCAATGATATGTCTACCAAACCAAAAAGAGGGAAAAACGATAATGACTCAACCAAAGAGCCAAAGCGCCACATAGTTCTTTCAGGGAAAAGAGTCATCGTGGGAATTGAGGACAAGTCGGACATGTCAGAAGAATATGAAAAGGATGACCGAATTCCGCCCTTCAAAGTGAACAAAGACCCTAGCATCTTGGTAAATGATGAGGACACTCCATGGTTACGAAGCGATCATAACCAAGGGACATACGTAAAGAAGAAGTTCACTCTTTGTGCCCACTTGATGATATAGTGATTTAATATAGTGTGTGTTTGAGATATTATGTAATAATTGTGAATTCAGGATGTTTATTATGTCATGTTTCAAATTAAATCAATGTTTGATTTGGTGGGATTTCTCTCTCAAAAAGATAAATTAGGATACTGAGTGATGAAAAATTAAAATATTAACGTTAAAATGACGTGAAAACAAATTTCCTGTCCAAAACCAATAGTTTTAATAATTTTAATTAAACACTACATTTTTGCATTAACGACATAATAAATATTAGTTACATTATGTTTTATAATTCTAACAAAAAATAAAAAAAAGTTAGGTTATAGATTTTTCCTATGTGCAATAAACAAGAAGAAAATTCATATTTTTAACAAAATAATTTTATGCCTTTTATTTAATTTACTATGTATTTAACAAAAACTATTGCATTTCTATTGTATTTAACAAGACTATTGCTTAAAAGTAAAGGGAAAACGAAACTGCAGCCACCTTAATCCCGGGTGGGAAGCCCACCCGGAGTAAAGGTGGGCTGCAGCTTCGTCAACCATTAAAAATATCCTTACTCCCGGTGCGTGTTACCAACCGAGTAGTAAAAGACTCTCTACTCCCGGTTGGTAACACGCACCGAGAGTAAAGACTTTACTCCCGGTTGGTAATACGCACCGGAGTAAAGGGTTTTACTCCCGGTTGGTGGTCGCACCGGGAGTAATTCTCTCGATATATAACCTCCAGCACCGGCGCAGATCGATCCGCTTCGTCTTCTTCCTCGTCGAACACCGCCCTCCTCTTCTTCCTCGCGCCGCCTCCACCACGTCCCTGCTCGCCTTCCGTGACACCGGCGCCGCCCTCTTCTTCCTCGTCGCGGCCTCCATCACAGGCGCCTGTGCCCCCTCCTCCGCGACCCGTGGCCTCCACCGCGCCCTCCTCCGCGCCTCGAGGCCCCTCCACCGCGCCTGCGTGGCCCCACCGCGCCCGAGGCCTCCACCGCCGAGCTCGAGGTGATATGTTCGTCGATCTCTTTGTACATTCGCCCGAGCCCTCCACCGCCAATTATAGATCACGTCGAAAACTACAACTTTGGTGGAAGCCATGTCAACGCCGAGGTCGATTGAAAATTCCAAATTTTGAATCACAAAATCTAGGAACCGAAAATGAGATATTTGGAACTCTATATATGCAAATGAAAGCGAGGCCAAAGAGAGAAAGATGGAGTTGTCAAGCTCACATCTCAAAACCATATCTTAACGCAAGTTTTGAATATTTGGATATTATATGGATAAATTAGCAAGTTTAGAGTGTCAAAAACAGCATTTTATGGTACTAAAATACATTTTAAGATCACTGGGACCTGAACTCATGACAAGTTTAATTAAGGACCACCAATGAAATTACTTTAGAAATTAATTAGATCGATGTAAATCCATGGCTTGTATAATAAACACGCTATATATTATTTGGAAACCATTGTCGTTGTCACTAAAGCTGAAAATGATCCAGCCAATCAACCGCCATATATTCATCACTATATGATATGCCATTATTCTAAGATGCAGTTTCAATAGAAGAATTTTTTCTATTTTCATAGATCAATGTTTGTTAACGAAATTTTATCCAAATATATTCATGTAGGGTCTTTTTTTTGAAGGATTTGTTGTAGGATATATAATGGTCAAATAGGAACTCAATTTTGATACCTAGTTTGTAAACTAAGCATTTTTTAGTTTATAAAAAATATCACATGTGATGATGTAAGCAGTTTTGGTTGGACTTGCATGCATGGCTACAGACAAATGAAGGAAAACTTCAACGTTTCTTCATTTGTGAACTTTGAATATACAGATATAATATATTAATGTTGCTAAAGTAATATGATGAATGACACATATACTTACATTTTATAATGACTTATACTTACATTATCAACATAGAATTTTCTCATATGATGAATGACTACATGGTTCACATGGTACATAGGATCACAACATCACGCACCGACACCGCCCCGGCCCGCCTCACGTCGTCGTTGTCGTCAGCACACCGGCCACCGCGCCGACACGTATATATACGTCATTTGTATTCATATGCATGTATATATACGTCGCGGAGCACCGCCGCCCTCGTTCGTCCATGCGTTTCTATGTATACGGCGGAGCACCGCCGCCCTCGTTCACCCATGTGTACAGACATATATATGGCGGAGTGGAGCACCACCACTCTTGTCACACCGCCCTTTCTCGTGGCCTAGTTGATCAACATTCGTATTATCGTTATCGTTAATGCTAAACAATCACACCGAGGCGAACCGCTACCGTTGATGTACTATATATTGGTTTTGTTTTTGAAGCTAGATGGCCAACCGAGAAACATGGATGAGGAGTTGATGATGAATTTGATCAACACTGGCACTCAAGTTGCGGCGATGATGGTGCTAAAAATAACGTGCAAGAGGATGCACGATGACGGAGTCAAGATTTAGCTCTTGAACAAAATGAGCAACAACAGATTGGCCAAGTATATATTTTTTATTATTAGCTATATATATTATCATATGTCTTTATGTGTGCTCATGACATTAAAAATAATGTTTATGTTTTGTAGCCCTCTGGATCGACATCAACAACTACAACGAAGAGTAAAATGTTCGAGGTCCCAAAAAGCCATTGGAGGGCCGCTTCATCATCTCGGAGTTCAATGTGGATACTGAGAGAACCGGGGGCGAATAAAATGAAATTTGTGCACCACTGTGTGGTTACCTTATACGGGACCGGCTCCCGATTAGTACCCATGAATGGAAGAAGAAGACCAATGCTCCTCATATCGGTTTTGTCTCCGATCGTGACAAGGCGTTAATTTGGAATGATGTCTTGGTACATTTCACGCTCCAAACAGATGGTTATGATGATATAATAGATGGTGATGAATTGAAGGAGCGAATTAGGGATTGGGCAATGAAGAAGATGGCCACCCAGCCAGACTTGGAAGAAACACCTATACATGACGTATGTCAAGAAGAACATAGCACCAGATTTTACCGTCCCAGCCCGATCTCAAAGCAGAGGCCCTATTGGGATGAGTTTGTACAATACAAGACTTCGAAGAGGGTGTGAGTCGGGTGATAAAGAACCAACGTAATGCCCAATGTAAGACATACCACCATACCTTGGGATCGGTGGCTACCCGACCGCCATTAAGAAGTGGAACAAAATGGAAGCGAGATCTTCTTGCCAAGGGTATCGAGACTGTAATCACTCGAGTGGGGAGAACATGCAAAGAATTGGTTTTTCGGTCATGGGGAACACTAGACCAGAGATGTGGAAGTGCGTTTATGGCGCAAGACCGCAAGAAGCAAAGAGAAGATTGTTTTATGCTCGAGAGCTATCACTAGTGGTGCGTTCAGCCCAACAGAGAGAAGGATGAGCCGACATACGCCATCGGGACTATTGAACATGGTGGCGAACTAGAGGCAAAGGAAGTGTCTCGTGGGAGCATGGATTCCCTCAGATGACCTTCTTCTGAAAGTCGCCAGAGAAAGAAGGAAGAAGAGGCACATCGGCTCCGAGATTGGAGGAAGCGGTGCGTGAAGCACGAGGAGCGGAAAAAAAACCTTGAAGCGAGAATGCGGAGGAAATCGGAAGGCAAGTGCAAATAGCGGTGAGTGCAAGTAAGGCGAGCATCGAGCCGAAAATCAACATTAGCCAATCTGTTCGGTTGAAAAGCAACCAAGCTTCCACGGAGATACCAAATCAAGGGGACACAGGATCGCGCTTCCCACATGGATGACGCCATCGAACCTTGTACAACGTGTGAGCTACACATTCCGAAGGAGAATTCTACAATCAAGGTGGCTATCGGTCTTGTTAATCCTATCGACCAAACCAAGACACCAAGGATTCATGGGAATATAATCCAAGAAGGATATGCTACCATCTCGGTAGATAAAGTCTGAAAAAGGTTTTAGTGATTTGCCTCTTGACATTCCCCGGAGGTGATGGCGAGAAGACTCTAGGAGAAGCGGAGAAGACATTCATTCTATGGCGCAAGCGCTACATCATCATTCCGGGGATGTCGGCTCCACCTCCTCCTAAACTACCTCACCATAGGTTCGCGTGCGGATGAAAACACTACATCATTAATTTGTATTGGCTTAAATAATTAACAATCTGCTCATAATAATATGTCATTCCTTTTTTTGTAGCAGATCCTCCCCCAACCTAAATCCAATTGTTCAATCGCCAGATCATCATAGTGCTCAGTACGATGACATTATGTTGGAAGACGAGGCTGCATCTACACCATCTCCAAGGAGGTCTCCAATGCCAGCAGCCTCCCCACCTCCAAGGAGGTCTCCAACGCCACTGCCAACACCTCCAAGGAGGTCTCCAACGCCTCCCGCTCCCGCCTACCAAGAAGCCTAGCAAGAGGCCAGCCCTCAAACGAAGAACCAGGTCCCTCACCAAGCAAAGAAAGCCACCGTGAAACCAAGGGCTATTCCCAAAATAATATCTCAAGAGAAGGAAGAAGGAACTGATGCATATAAAAAAGACATGTCGAGATTCTATGACAAACTTAAAATGAATCAAGAAGCAAGGAGAAACCCGGAGAAACCGTACTTCTTCGTAGCTCCGGATATTCTAAGAAAAAGGTGACTTCTTACCAAGCAACAACAACAGGGAATCTCGTAAGCCATCCAAATCAACGTTATCGGACTATGACCGCACTCTCACCAAGTCAATTGAGGCGGCACGAAAAAAAGAAGCGGGCGGGGAAAGGCATTGCCTTTCTCGGACAACAAGCGCACCAATCAATCCCCGCTAGTTGTTGGTAATGAATATGGTTCAATTTAGGATTAATGCATCGAGCAAACATACCTCCGGATGTCAATTTGGATCACCTTGGTGAATTTCTTGATGAGACCGGTCTCGACCTTTACCAGATGTTTGGTGATGGAAACATTGAGAGTCTTGCGGAGGTTGATATTTGGAAGAAAAAATTTGTACTAGGCCGAGTCTATACAACCCTCAAGCCTTATCTCGATCTGGGGGACGCAAATGTACCTGCTAAACAAGTGGTACATGCAAAGGCTCTACCAATGGAGACTTCTAACGTTGGTGTCGAAATTAGAGACGAACATTGGTTCCGTGGCAATGATGTTATGTATGTTGACTTTGCGGACTTTCATCAACTATGCCACCCTGACCTCTCTCGGACAAAGTTATCATTAGTCGCTATTGCTGTAAGTAATAATTCTTTTGATCTATTATTAAACTCATCATATGTGTGTATATGCATATAAATTATCCTAACAAGTACTATATATATGCAGATTTACAATGACAGAGCTCGAAAAGGAAGGCTGCAATGAAATTGGTTTTGTTGATCCCCATATAGTATTCAAAGACCCAATTACTCCAAAGACTAATTGGAAGTCTCGAGTCGAGAGTAACCTCATGAACTTCTTAGTGAACCAACGCCACAAGAAGGATATACTCTTTCCTATAACTTCAAGTGAGTGTTAATCATGTCGATCATATCCTTAATGGCTCATATGTTGATTCTAGTTAATTAATGAGTGTTATCGTTATATCCTATAAACACATGCAAAGAATCAATTTGGATATTGATGGACATCGATCTGGTGAAAAGTCACTTGATAATCTATGACTCGATGAGAAAACCACAACAAGACTACCAAGATATGATAGATATTATCCGAGGTAATTTCGGGATCTCTAGCAACTATATATACACACAAATATGATGATAAACTATATCCGATGACGTGGCAAATTTTTTTTTAGGCGGTGTTTGAAAACCTTTATTGAGAAGCAACACATGGAAAAATGCAAAGCGCCACTTTGATATAATCCCTTTGAAAGTAAGTCCCTCGAATCGCATCATCTTTATTAATTAAACATATAGCTTTCACCGGATCACCAGATTAGATGATAAATCTTTTTCTTGTAAAGTGGTGTCTAAGGCGAGAACAGGGGAACAACTCATCGTGGTTACTATGTTTGTAAGTTTATCAAGGTGCTCTCCCAAAGAACTCCCTACAGAGAGACTCAAAGTACGTTAAAAATACACTATATATTCATTTAATTATTATTATTGATTGTGTTACTATGTCTTTTTATATATATATATGTACATATATTAATTTATTTTCCTTTAATTCAAACTCAGAGACTCGATGGTTGGAGGAAAAGGTCATACTGGCAAGACCAAATCAAAGCAATTCAAGAGTCTATAGCCGGATTTTTTAATGAGCAGGTCATCGATTCCAAGGGCGAGTTCTACTTCGACCCAACACTGCCATTGAAGCCAAGCTAGAGGATGAGAGGAAACTTGTTATGTCACAACAACTGTAATGCAATCTTTTGTAATATATGCACATGAAATAATATAATGTAAAATACACATATGCATGCATGCATTTAATATATATATGATGTATGCATTCATATATATATATATATATATATATATTGTTGATGCAAAAGTGGATCTGCAAACACAAAGGGCTAATACCCGAATCGATATCCAAAGCGTGCCAGTCGATTTGACCTGTTAATCGACAAGGATGAAGATACGAGCACTTTGGTCCTGACAACAGCGATACGCCCGAAAGTCACGGCCAAGGGGTACTCACGCGGAACTCGAGAATCGCTGAAGGTCGCACTAAGACAATGCAACTCGCCGAATCAATGAGAACTCGTAAAAAGAAAAATATGCAAATTGACGAAGTCGCCGAAAAGTAAGTAGATGTAAATAGGAGTAAAACTTGGTTTTGATATTGATTGATATATTCATTACATTGCCCCTCACTCCATATTTATACCCTGATCTAAAGAGACACAACCAAACACAACTAGGACACCAAGCCCATATCTAAGGAAACACGTGACTCTTACATGAGTCATACTCTAACAAATATAGAAAAGGAAATAAACTCCTATCTATTTCCCTGTCTCCTCAATTACGATGGAAATCTCACCGTCCTCCTTCCCATCGGCATACTCCCTGTTTCATCGGCAGTAGTCTTCAAGTCTTCCTTCATCGGCATACTCCCTGTTTCATCGGCAGTAGTCTTCAAGTCTTCCTTCATCGGCATACTCCCTGTTTCATCGGCAGTAGTCTTCAAGCCTCCCTTCATCGGCATCGACAACAACACCTCCAACCTCATCGGCAACGCCCGAGTCTAAATCAACCTTTCCATCGACAACCACCAGCTATCGGCAACCATCTTTACAAGCTGGCTTTCATCGGTTATCAGAGTATACAGTAACTTTCCCCTTGCCGATCAGTCCACTCCGATCATTTTAACACGTGCAAAAAACGGTGTCAACACATGCCCCCCAATTTTGGAGTATAAAACCATTAATGCTCCGAAATTTACTCCAGATAACGTTTGCCTTCGCCCGATTACCGTAACTCATTCTCCAAGCCAAAACTTGATCTGTTATCAAATCCAATCAAATCTAATCCTGATTCACGCACTTCAGTAAATATTGCACAATCGCCAACCACTCTTGCCTTGATTATGATTAAGATACCAAAACAATAACCCATCGGCAAGATCTTAACATGATAATGCTGTCGTTTTCAGAATTAAAATATCCTGTACCGATACTTCTTCCAAATCATGATTACTTGCCATCAACTCATCTGTACAATCCCCTGATTATCGTGCGAACAGTTACCATATCCATCTGAACCACCTCGACCTACATGCGCGTGGTATAGAGATAAGTCCAAAATACCCCTACTCCAAGCGGCTTATAAATAGATTTGTTAAATATTTCTTAATTTCATCGAGGGCTAACTGCTGCTCAGCTCCCCATACAAATTCCTGATCGGCTTTCAATTTAAGTAGTGGACTGAAAGCCTTGATCTTACCCGACAGATTAGATATGAATCTTCTAATGAAATTAATCTTACCGATCAAAGATTGCAATTCAGTCTTTATTGACAGAGCAACCACCTTGTTAATCGCATCAATAGACTTCCTCACGATTTCGATGCCCCACCGATGCACCATAAAACCCAAGAATTGTCCTGCCGATACACCAAATGCATATTTATTAGGATTCATCTTCAATCCATGCTTCCTTGTGCACTCCAGTATCTTTCGTAGATCGGCTAAATGTTTTGTGATATCTCCAGACTTAATCACCACATCATCAATGTAAATCTCCACTAATGTGCCGATGTATTCATGAAAAATAAAGTTCATAGCTCTCTGATAAGTAGCGCCGGCATTTTTCAAACCAAACGTCATGACTATCCACTCAAACAACCCCACATGACCTGGACATCTGAAAGCAGCCTTGGGAATATCTTCTTCACCATGAATATTTGATTGTAGCCTGCATTACCATCCATGAAGTCGATAATTTGATGCCCGGTGCAAAGATCAATCAATAAATCAACAATCGCCATTGGATAGCCATCCATCGGTGTGGCTTTGTTGAGATTCCCGAAATCAATACAAACACGAAGTTTTCCATTTTCTTATAAACAGAACCACATTAGAGATCCACTCATATCATCGACCTCGCCGAATAAACTTTGCCTCAATTAATTTAGTTATTTCGGCCTTAATATCGTGAAGTATATTAGGGTTGCATCGGTAGCACCTGGGTCACCGATGTGGCGAAATCCAGATTTGATAGGTAACCGATGTTCAACTACCGATCGGTCTAATCCGAGCATCTCAAAGATAATCCCAAGCAAAACAATCTTTATACTCTTTTAACACATCAATTATTTGTCGCTTACACTTGGAATCTAACTTAGCACTAATAAAAGTAGGTCTTGGCACCGTCGCCATCACCGATATCTACTTCTACTAAATCATCTCGCCGATGTGAACCCTTGACCTAATTTTCCATCATCGGCAAACCTATCCATTAAAACTCTTCTTCAGAACCGACTGCTTGGATCGGTGGAATTTCATAATCAACAACTCTAAGGAACTCTTTTTCCCAAGCTTCTCCCGATATGCATTTAGTTCGCTCATAAGTATCTCGATTCTCGCCGATGCGATGATATAAGAAGAATCACCGAGGACAACCTCAATCTTACCCCCAATCCACTTTATGACGAGGCATTGATGCATTGTAGAAGGAACACAAACAATTAGCATGAATCCAATCCCTCCCTAGAAGCAGATTATATGCACCCTTGCCGTTAATAACAAAGAACGTCGTCGGCAAGGTTTTTGTCATTGATGGTCAATTCAACGATATCGCCTTTTTAGCCGGTGACACATTGCCTTCAAAATCTTTCAAAGATCATATCGGTTTTGGTCAAGTCTTGATCTCCCTTACCAAGTTTCCGATACATCACATAAGGCATAATATTAATCGCAGCCCCTCCATCAATAAGTACCTTAGACACAGTGTCGCCCATCAACTCTCGCCTCCTTCACAAACAAAGCCTTAAGATGTCATCTCTCGTCATCGGTGGGTTTCTCAAAAAACAGCCATCATTGGATCTAGTGTCAATCGAGCTACTTGATCGAGAGAACAACTTCTTCCTCATTATCGGATAGTGCCAAAAACTCCATCGGCAATATGAATACCATATTAACATCTGCCGATGGACCCTTATTTTTGTGTTTTACCTGCCACTGCTGATGACCGGACCTCTCATTGGTGGAATTTTCCTCTTGGTATAAATCCTCCTAACGCTCACGTTGCATCCTCCTTCTCTGCGTCTTTGTCAGACCCTCCGGGCACCATCGAGGAAACTTGGTTTTCCAAACCGGCCGATAACAGTCCTAGTTGACTCTACACGGCGTATATTAGGGTCCTCAGAGAATATTTCCTCATCGGGAACTCTTGCATTTGCCATTTCCTCAAGCTCCTCTTGATTCCTTGGAAAATATCCAGCCGCGTTTACCAAGCCTTTCATATACACTAAATTCGCTTCACCGATCATGCACCGATGCTCGCCTCGATCGGCTCATTGATAAATAAACCACGATTGCCGTGTTAAAACCTCCTTTCGACCGATTGACCCCATAATAACCATTGCACTCGTGGCAATTTTCAACAGCTTAGCAATTTAATACCTTCTTCCCAAAGAATGGATAAAAAACGGGCACCTCCAATGATCTTTATGCCGATGCCATTCTTCCCGACGTCTTTCTTCCTGCTGTTGTCGATATCGATCATTACTGGCGACGCCAACCCTCCTGCGCCTTCGATGAGTAATCACAATGCCGGTCGAGGAGGTTGTTTGGAACTCTTGCTTTCTCCCAAAGAAACCCTTACTTTTTGCATCATCGGTAGTTATCCGATGTTGGGGATCCACCGACGCGCGTTTTCTCAGCAGCCCTCGACGTCAATACCTTGGTCTTCCTTTGGCCTCCAACGTATTTGGCTTGGAAAAGGGTGTTGATCAATTTTCATCGGCCTCTGGGCATTGGAAGTACCAAACTTAATTCTCCCAGATTCAATAGCCGATTATAATCAAGTTTCTGAACACCTTGCACTCATTTGTACTTGTGTGAAGTTGCATTGTGCCATTTGCGTACAAGATCTTCTTCAACTCTTCCGCCGATGGGATCACATGATTAGGTGACGACTTAATTTGGCCCTCTTGAAGCGTAAGATCAAATATCTTGTCGGCCTTGGTGATATCAAAGGTAAACTTTTACGGCTCTTTTCGACCAAAGGGACAAGATATCGGCATTTTATTCTTAACCCACTCAGCCAAGCCGATAACTGGTTCTTCATCAGAATCAGAATCTCCTACTTCTTCAACAAATGATACTTTTTATTCTAATTCTTTTTAGGTTCAAAAACCCTAGTGTCTTGATAAGAAATCCTTTGCACAAGATGACTGAGACTTTCAAACTCCTGAGAAGCATATCTGTCTTTAAGATGTGGCAATAACCCTTGGAAAGCCAGATCGGCAAGTCACCGATCATCCAACCTGATCAGTAGCACTTATTCTTTACATCTCTTAGCCTTTGCACAAAGCTTTCTACCGATTCATCATTACGCTGTCTCAATTTTACCAAATTGGTAAGCTTCTTTTCATGGATTCCAGCAAAGAAATACTTATGAAATTGTTTTTCTAGATCAGCCCAAGTAATAATAGAATTCGGTGGTAATGAAATGAACCATGTAAATGCCGATCCGCATAAAGATGATGAAAATAATCGAACCCTTAATTCATCTCTCTGCTAGCTACCTCTCCACATTGAATAATGAAGCGATTGACGTGTTCCATTGTTGATGTATCATCTTGCCCAGAGAATTTAGTGAAATCTGGTACCTTGTACCGATTTGGGAGAGGAATTAAATCATATGCGAGGAGGGTATGGAGTCCGATAAGAATAAGTATTGACCTTGGGCTTTATCCCAAACTGATCCTTCATAATTTCGCTTATCTTATCGGCCAAAAAGCATCAGCCTCCTGGCCGATTTAACCGGCTGAATTTCTACAGAGGTACTGCGATATCCTTCCACATATCTTTGTGGCTCACGATCTCCAAGAATCGGCATATTTGCCGTTACTTGTGGTCCATTAACTTTGTTGAAAAGGATTCATCGGCCGAGTCGCCGATGCTTGATTCTCAAAACCAGCTTGCATATGACCTTGTTGAATCCACGCAACTTTGCCGATTTTGTTTGAATCGTATGTCTTTGAGCAATAATCGCCCCGACCAACCATTATTAGAACTCATCGGTACAAAACTTACCGATGGCTGATAATTTGCTGACATTGTTGGATAATTATAACCAGCTTGAGGCATAAATCAACCCCGCTTGACTCATAACAGGGGCTTTTCTGCTTTGTACGGCGATAGCTTGCCGATAGATTTGAACTGGGCGCTTGAACCAAAGGCATCTGAAACCCCACGGAGTTGGTTGCACAATGAGTTGCTTTGGCATATTGAGAGACTTGGGCCATCGGCGAAAACAATTGATGGTATAGGAGCTTTTCCTCGCATCAAACACTTGAGGTAATCCGAGTTGAAAGCGGATGACTCGGAGCATACCATATCCCCACCAATTAGCGGTGAATCGGCTATTTTGAGACACAGGAGGACTGACATAGTTGATGCCGATAGATCCAGATTAAGCTGAATTCGTCCTCCGGTAGTACCGGATCCGATCGTGTCGGTGTAGATTGAATATTAGGTAAACTCCGCCGATCTTCGGAGAAGAAGTAACTTCAGACCCCACACAACGGCCGCGAGGGAGCCGATGGAGTATTGACAGATGCTGGGTTCTGGTTGGTGATAGGCGGGCCCAACATAATGCGGTGACGCTTGTCCTTCTTTGAGAGTTCGAACCACAGCATTATGAACAGTATTGGACAGCACATTGGAATGATTAATCAAAGCATGATTTATTGCAGAATTAACCATCTCTTGAAGTTTACCAGGATTGGAGTCAAAGGTAACTCACCGAGGCAGCGGCAAATCTTGCTTCTGGATGACTTGTCCACTCTTGTTCAAAGCTAAACGATTTCGATAAAGTCATCAGATTCTTCTACAGCCTTTTCCATAGCCTGCCTCTGCTCTTCCTTAAGATCTTATTCTAATACCGCGATAATGTTCCCCGCATCGATCTCGGAATTGAACATATTGATCGGATTGATTGGTCCCACCGAGCGTGCCAAAAGATGTGTTGATGCAAAAGTGGATCTGCAAACACAAAGGGCTAATACCCGAATCGATATCCAAAGCGTGCGAGTCGATTTGACCTGTTAATCGACAAGGATGAAGATACTGAGCACTTTGGTCCCGACACAGCGATACGCCCGAAAGTCACGGCCAAGGGGTACTCACGCTGAACTCGAGAATCGCCAAGGTCGACTTTGAGACAATGCAACTCGCCCGATCAATGAGAACTCGTAAAAAGAAAAATATGCAAATTGACGAAGTCGCCGAAAAGTAAGTAGATGTAAATAGGAGTAAAACTTGGTTTTGATATTGATTGATATATTCATTACATTGCCCTCACTCATATTTATACCCTGATCTAAAGAGACACAACCAAACACAACTAGGACACCAAGCTCATATCTAAGGAAACACGTGACTCTTACATGAGTCATACTCTAACAAATATAGAAAAGGAAATCAACTCCTATCTATTTCCCTGTCCGCCTCAATTACGATGGAAATCTCACTGTCCTCCTTCCCATCGGCATACTCCCTGTTTCATCGCAGTAGTCTTCAAGTCTTCCTTCATCGGCATACTCCCTGTTTCATCGGCAGTAGTCTTCAAGTCTTCCTTCATCGGCATACTCCCTGTTTCATCGGCAGTAGTCTTCAAGCCTCCCTTCATCGGCATCGACAACAACACCTCCAACCTCATCGGCAATGCCCGAGTCTAAATCAACCTTTCCATCGACAACCACCAGCTATCGGCAACCATCTTTACAAGCTGGCTTTCATCGGTTATCAGAGTATACAGTAACTTTCCCCTTGCCGATCAGTCCACTCCGATCATTTTGACACGTGCAAAAAATGGTGTCAACATATATATATATATATATATATATATATATATATATATATATATATATTTCTATGCTTGAATTGTGTGATTTAATACGTTCATTGTGCTTGAACCGAAACATACTATATGCGCGTATAAATGTATAATTAGCAGCGTACAATACGACTTCGAAAACCTATTTTGAAAAAAAAAACAAAAAAATGAAAAGAAAAGAAAAAAAAAAACCTTTAGTCCCGGTTCGTATTACCAACCGGGACTAAAGGTGCCGGCCATCGTGGCATGTCAGGAGGCACCTTTAGTCCCGGTTGGTGTTACCCACCGGGACTAAAGGTCCTCCTTTAGTCCCGGTTCCTGACCCGGGACTAAAGGACCCCCCTTTAGTCCCGGATGCTTGCTCCCGGGTGGGAAACCGGGACTAGAGGGGGTTCCCCACCAATTTTATGACAAAAAAAAATAAAGAGTTTGACAAAGACTAATGTACCTGTCACTAAATTGTTCGGTTGTCAAGTTGCTTAATTTTCTAGTATTCATACTTTTAATTTTTAAAAGGTATACATGCATGCCATTGATCTCGACTACCAAATATAGGTGTCATTTTGATCGAGATGGTGTTTAAAAGACATGCATGGATGAGATCTAAAAGGCAGGCACGAACGCATGGGATTGAGCAATCCAAAGTACTTTATAATTTGGAACAAATTTTGAACTTTCACTATCTTGTGTTTCAAGATATAGAAAGTACTTTAGTTCCCTTTCACTACTTCCAAGTTATGTGACCAAAGTGAACAAGGAATTCATGGAATATTGTGCCATCATGGCCACAAAGATATAACGAATATTGCATGAGAAAAAGATAAATAATGTTGCATAAAACACTCATTTATTCAAGGGAATTTGTAATGAAACAGCGTCAACATAACGGCGTCAATGACCCATAGATCATATATAGGTATTTCACATAGATCTGTTAGAACGGAAGGAGTCTTAGTTTTGCAGCACTGCTATCTGAAGCTGCACCTTCTCAAGACAGCAAGCAACAGCCTTCACAAAATAACCCTTGTCTCCAGCAGATCCATGTCACATATGTAACCAGCAACCTATTATATATCAAGCAACATTGGATTAAGCCATCACTGCTCAAGACCATTGCCTCGTTTTAAATAACAGCAGCATATGACTAGATCATCATCCCACGGGCCAGGCCCGGCCCGGTCCAATTCAGGAAACCAATCACGTTCCTAGTGTATATAACATTCCAGTGTTCACGGAGCATAATATAATAGATTATACTCCTTGAGCGGGTCGTTATCTCCATCCAATGAAATTGCTAAGCCTAGACAAAACGGCCGGGGGATAAGAACCTGATGATGAAATTAGTAGCAAACTTAAGCCTGTCGTAGACTCGTAGTGTCGTCGTAATTGATTTCGTCAGCCGCAGTCGCAGAAAACTACTATAGCAAAGCTCCATCGATGACCTCGAGTAAATTATCCGGCCGACGGCGGCAGACCAGGCTGCGCGCGCTGAATCCCCCACATATTTGTTACTGTTTTGATCTGAGATGGCTGCGCTGGGTGCCCTCAACTTTTGAACGCGTGCTCTTCTTGTTCTCATCTGTTCTTCTGTCAACTCTTTTCTACTGCGTCCCTGGCTTTACCAGCTCGACTCCGGGAAAAATCACCTGCCGGAACACACACACACACACACATATATATATCCACCTTGTCATGGCCTCCGATCTCCATGGGCGGTCTGCATCGTCGTGCTACATTGTAGGGAGTGAGGAGCTCTTCTCATCCGAGGCTTCGTTCATGGCAAGCAGTGCAAACCTCCAGCTTCTCTCTAGCGTCAGCTTCATTCACCCAAATGGCAGCACCGGAGAGTGATCGCCTTCGCTCGCCGCCGTACTCCATTTTGACAAGCGTGGCGCCATCAAACGAGGCGAAGCTCGACGCGCACGGCCCCGACGCCGGCGAGCCCAGGACCACCCACCCGCAGCCGACGCTGACGGTGAGGAGCGAGGAGCCGCCGCGGCAGCAGCAGCAGGGCACGCTGGCGCGCAGCGACAGCACGGGGGATCAAGCGGGACCGGCGGTTCGACCAGTTCAAGACCTTAGGCGGACGCCTGGAGCGGCAGCTGTCCAGCATAGTTTTAAATCTCCCGCTATAGCTGCCGCTATAGCCTTTTGAGACAAGGTGTCGCTATTTGAGTTTATCTACAATTTAGTCGCTATATTCCGCTATAGCCTGATATAGCTCCGCTATTAGCTGTTTTAGAGATATGCCGCTAAACACCTTAACCTGCTATTTAAAACATTGGTCCAGCATCCGCGGGGGGTCGCAGCACCCGGACCCGGCCGCCGCCGGCGACGAGGCCAGCAGGGACTCCGAGGCCCGTCATGGCCACGGGTTACATCGAGGCATGTCAGTCTCTTCCCTGGTATCAGGGTTTTGACCCAGGCCCATACGCTTGGACCCAGAGTGGTCGATGGCTGTATGGGTCCCCGTCGGACGAGACGGAACCTGCACCCGAGGGGTCGGGCGAGACGGAACCCGCACCCGAGGGGTCGGACGAGACGGGACACGAACCGGCCTCCCACGGCCTCGAGGTCGGGCGAGATTTTTTAATTCGTCTTGCCCCATCCGAGGAAGTCAGCGTGGACGCTAACTTTCTTGCTTTGTGTATCTCTAATATCAATACCCGACATGAATGTTTGACAAAAAAAAAATAGCTCACAATAGCTCATAAAGCTATTGTAAGCTATATATAATAATCTCAACCATATTGTACGTTAGATAATAACCCGAGCATCCCAATGTGACTTGTATCGCTTAAATTTTCCTAGAGCTTTGCGACTTGTTACTCCCACCGTCCCCTTTTAATTATCATTTCTCGCTTTCCGAGGAGTCCGTATTGTACTTAACTTTAACTAAATATATACAAAAAATATTAATATTTATGGTATATATTTAGTATCTTTAGATATATCATTAAATCTACTTTTCTAATTAATTTATTTAGAGATATAAATATTGCTAATATTCTTTATAAATCTAATTAAATTTAAGAAAGTTTGACCCTCACGAATACCATATCGATACTTTGTGGGAGACAGAAGGAGTATGCTAATGCATGGTGTCAGATGGCACCCATCCCAGATCGATATGCTCCAACGGTTAAGTGCTTTTTGACTTTGGTTAACGGCCTGGCCAATGCCCTAATAACTCTAACAATACTATAGATGATAACCCCTCCAGTACCCAACACCATCACTAAAGAGAACACTAGTGACGGTTCAAGATGCATATTAGCGATGGAAAAAACAAGTGTCTAAATTTACGTGTGTGATGTGGACAATATTAGTGATGTGCTATTCCCTGTCTCAGTTGATATGCGCATATTATAGACGGGTGATTTGTTATTCCTCGTCTCTAATATATGCCATGTATTAGAGATGAGGTATTAATAACAAATATCTATAGTAATACAAGTTGGAGACGTTTTACTTTTACTACGTGCGTCTTAAGTGTAAACATTATAGATGCGCATAGAAGCAAATCGTCTCTAGATGGCTTCCGGCTTTATCACTACATAAGTAGCAAGTCTGTATCTTCTTGTCAGTTCCTCTTTCAGGGCATGTTTGATGCACATATATCCACCCTCAGTCCATGTGCATCCAAACAAGACCTCAAAAATTAGCTTTGTGAGAACCATAATGGTCACGCTCGGGCGTCCGTCCGTCCGGACCCAAAAAAAAATCAAATCTCCCCACTCTGTGCTCGTCTCCCCACTCCGCGCTCGTCCATCGTGCGGCCATCCGCCCGCAGTGCTCCGCCACGCCGCCGCCACCATCCCTCGTGGCGCCTCCATCTCGCGTTGTGGCCCACTCCGGCGCGCCACCGCCACCATCACCTACGGCGCCTCCGTCCCTCACCGCGCCATGCCCGCCCTCTGCTATGCCCAGGGACCAGGAGAGGAGGCTGTCGCTGGCCGGGCCCAGGCTAGACGCAGGCGCAGCTGGCCGTTGCCAGGCCGCGCCACCATCCTCGACCACCGGTTGGCCAGAACCAGCCATTCCCCCGCTATGCGTTGCGTAGTATGGAAGAAGGGTGAAAAACATACGTTGCAAGCCTTATGTTTCAAGTATTTCAGATGTTTATAAGGTATGTTGCAAATATTTCATATGGATGTTGTAAAAGTAGATCGGGATGTTGCATATGTTGCAATGATTGCACACGTATGTTGCAAGCTTCTGTTTCTAATGTTTCATCTGTTTTTCTTGACGTATATTGCAAGTGTGTTTATTTGGATGTTATATTTTTTTCACACATATGTTGCAAGTGATTTATCTGGATGTTGCGTATGTTTACAATGGTTTTCATGTGTTTTCAAGTGTTTTTGCAAGTGTTTCATACGCATGTTTCTAATGTTTCATCTTCTTCAGACGTATGTTGCAAGTGTTGCATCTAGATGTTTTAAATGTAGATCAGGTGTTGCACATGTTGCAATGGCGCCGGTAGCTGGCGGACAGCGGGCTGCTGCAGGGCTTCGACTCCTACCTCGTGCGGCGCACCTCACCCTCTTCTCTCCCTCCCCTTCCTTCCCTTCCCTCCATCTCGCCTCGGCATTGGCGTTGGAGTGAGGGTCGTCGAGTTTGCTGCGTCCGGACGCAGGCGCTAGCGTGAGATGGGATGGCACGACGCGGGGGCCTAGGATGGGATGTGATACGAGCGCAGGGGGGCATGGGATGTGATGCTGGCATAGGTGCGGGAGCAGCGTCTGGACGAGTTCTGCAGCCGGACGCTAGCCCTTCCAGGCGAGAATGGCCTGTTGTTAAACAACCAAAAAAGTAGATACTAGATATCGTCATTTCTCTTCCCCCTCTGAGCAAAGACATGCTATTATCTTTTAGTTGTTTAATTGATCAATTAATGTTTCGTCCGGCAGATAAAAAATTATATATATTATAATGGTGCTTGCATATATTGTTTCTCTCGTTTTGGCTGCTGCGTGCGTACGTATAGTTTTTTTCAGGGATGTTGAACACGCGCGCGGTCCGTGGAGGAAGAAGAAGAAGCAGCAGCAGTAACAGCCGCCGCCACCAAACTGTCACGACGCACGTTGGGCTACGGAATTCAATTCTTGGGCAACGCCGTCGCTTGCGCCTTACGCTTTGCTTTCTTTGGACTTCAATTTCTATCTGTGGATGCCGACATTCAAATTTGTCACTATTTGTATTTTGTCTAATTTCTTGGTGGTATATGCTTCCGAGTGTAATAAACCGTAGGTTTATAAATTTGACATCTGCTTGGGAGAGCTAGAGTATTGGTTTAGGCCGTGTTTAATTGTGGCGGTACTATGGTCGCGTACTTTAGTCAAGAATGGGCGGCAACATTAGTTTTGCCAACCAAAAACATGCCCTTATTTAGGTTCTACTTCTCCGTTTTAAATTATAAGACGTCCTAACTTTATCTTAAGTACATAATATTTGCTACGTATCTAAATATACATAGATAGTAAAATCTATATATATATATATTAAAAAACTAGAACGTGCAACCTAATATAGGGAGCGGGGAGAGTTCATCTTTTAGCGGTTAGTAGGTCTCATTTTGCAAATGTTGTCATATATATCAGCTAGCATGGCTATTGTATCGTCGTGTATATACACGATCCCCCTGTCAATTTGTTATTTTTTTAAAACCTTGTCAATTTAATTTGTTGGGTCATCATTTATCAATGAGCGAGTATCCACGGAGAGTCGTCATCGGAGATCATCGCCCTGTTCGCTTGAGCTTATTCAGCACTATTTTTTAGCCATGAAACAGTATTTTTCTCTCATGACATTTCAGCATAAAAATCAACATAAGCCAAATTTCAGTATAAACGAAGAGGGTGCATATCTTTAGTTGTCGTTAGACAGACAATGTCAACAACAATGACGTGGATGGAGAGCTACTCTGGGCGTGTTAGACACGCACATTTTCATGTTCTTCTCTCGATCTTGTCGTTTCGTTGGACTTAGCTTGATGATGACGATGATATGAAAAGTGTGTCACAAGACAACATTAACTAGACCTAAAAGTCAAATCTTAGCTGGTTACACAACTGCTGCTGTCTGATACAGTACTATATATACATACTGCCAAGAAGTCTGAACACTTGTTTAGTTTTGTTTTGTCTTGTGCGGTTGACATGAAAAAACGATCTTGTTTCAGGTGATTTATTTTATTATTTGTGTGCAGCGAGATGGAGCGGATTTGACGATCCACGCACCTCATCAGCACTTAAATAATTAATGTATTGTCGGATCTAGTGCCGTAATAACCAGTACATCTAATTTGTTTAGCTAGCACTAGTACCGGCCTTTTGGTCCCGGTTTCCAGGCCGGGATTACGGATCCCGGGGCTAAAGCCCATCCTTATAACTAAAAAAATAGTCTAAATCTTAGGAGACCTCTCTTGTAATACGAGAGATTCGAACCCAAGACCTCTTGGCTCATGCGTAGCTTCCTTACCAACTTAACTGCACACCACATGTGACAATGTCTTGGGTACTCTCCTTTTGAATTCATCTGTGGGAACCTTTAGTCCAGGGTGGGAGACCTTTAGTCCGGGTTGGTAACACCAACCCAGACTAAATGATAGCTTTTAGTCTTAGTTGGTGTTACCAACCGGGATAAAAGAACCTTTGATGTATGTAAAATTTAGATTCGAAACTAATACTCACGTTAGTCCCGAACCATAACATAACCGAGCCTAAAGGGTACGAATTGAAAGTCGTTTCTCTATTAGCGTACCCGGTTAAGCAATGCCAATGCTAGATAGGAGGACCCGTTCTATTTTCAATATTTCACCAGGGAATTATGCTTTAGGATCTACTGTCTCTCTCTGCATGCATGGTCAAAGGTTCAGTGCATGCATGCAACCTTTGACTCGGAAGGATAGCAAAGCACTGTCGATCATATCGTCGTTGAACAAAGGCATCAATACTTTATAGGCTCCTTCGTTCTCAAATATCCATTTAGCCTTCATCAAATACAAGAAACTAGTACTCCCTCCGTTTCAAATGGTAAGTCATTCTAACTTTCTTGGAAAGTCAAAACATATAAAGTTTGATCAAAATTGCCACATCGTTGGGGCCGCATCCTTGGTGACCATTCCTGCATCGCTTGGTCGAGGCGCCCTCACCAGAGAGCATCATCACGAGGCGACGAGGATACTGAAAAAGGTGTCCGCCGTGGTCTTGCCACCTTCGCCGATGGTCGCCAGCCCTGCGAAACAAGCTTGCATGACATCGTCCTTGGAGGTCCGAAGGTAGTGCTGAGGGTGAAGCTGGTGAAGGTGCCCTCGGTCCGTGACCTCCGCCACTCGATCCTGCAAAAGAGGCTTCATAGAGTTTAGCCGAACTTCAGTCCTGGTTCAGAGGTACGAAGAAAGGGTAGGGGTATCGCTACGAGGGCGCTTCCGATCGATCCCCTAACAATAAGCAGTCATGAAGATGCCACATGTAGCTAAGGGTGGTTCCGTTGGAGCGACGACGAGAACAACTGATATATAAGCCAGCTGATGTTATTTTGTTGTAAGAGAAAAATATTATATCATGGCCGATAAAACCGAGCCCATCAGTTTAAGGCGAAAAACGATGGGAAACGGCCGTGAAGAACGGGACGTGCATGGTAACGACGACTAACGATCAATCAAAAGGTCAAGCGTCTCGATCGTTGCCAGTTTGATGGTCAACCGCAGAAAGGAATCGATTCTATCTGGATTCGATAGATCTGGCCCCATGCATGCCGCATCTGTTGGGACTCCCATCGATCCGGGCGGCACGACAAGACTCTGCCTGCCGGCCCTCAGTTTTTGACTCAGATCTCCTGCTCAAAGTCACAGGCATCTCATCCTCAGTTACTAAATATTTGTCGCTACAATCTACGTATCGATAACTTTAACTCAATTTATGAAAAATGTGTGCAATATTTCTATCTCCAAATAAATTTATTAAAAAAACTAGATTCAAATATATATCCAATGAAATTAATTAGAAGGGATAATTATCGGTTGGACATCCAAAGTGATGGTCATTTGCAGACAGACATCCACTTTGGAGTATTTTGCCAGAAGACACTCGGGTTCAATAAAATTAGACCACATGACACCGCGAACCGGTTGCAGCCGGTTGGGGAGAGAGAACAGCGGTGAAATGACATTCTTGCCCTAGCCGCTTTCTTCGTCCTCTCTCCCTTTCTTTTTTTTTTCCTGCACCGCGCCGCCGAGGACGCGGTCCACGAGATGGCGACCGAGCAGGGCGCGCTCTGGAGCACACGGGCGTTGGCTCCACCCGCGCGCGCACACCGCCATCCTCGTGGTGAGATAAACAACTCTTTTCTCTCAGCATGTACGAGAGTGCATGCTCAAAAGATGAGCCGCATGCACCGCATGCACATGGTTTGACCAGGCACATCCCTATCCTCCCCCCTCTCTCTTTTTATCTTCTTCAGGAAACGCAGAAGGGAAAGGAGTAGGGAGACGCAGGCGTCCAGCCAGGTGGGCTCGCGTCTCCAGCGCCAATCACCGGCGGTGGGCGACTGACGGCCGGCTGCGCGACGGCTCGCGCTCGCCTGCTGAAGGGTCGAGATGGCGGACTAGAGGGGGGGTGAATAGTCCTTTTAAAATTAATCACGTCGGCTAACCGATATAAATGCGGAATTAAAACAATCGGTCTAGCCAAGACTACACCCCTCTATATATGTTCACTAGCACCATGCAAAGATACTAATAAAGCAACTAAGGTGCCGGGCTAGCTAGAGCTCTCCTAAACAATTCTAGGAGCAAGGTCACACAAACCTATGCCACTAGTACTTTAAGTAACAAGGGAGCTCCTACACATGCTAGTAAGCAAAAGCACAAAGCTAACTAAGCTCACTAGCAATACTCAATAACAAGGCAACCAACGCCTAATTAGAGAGCGCAAATACTTAGCTACACAAACTAAGCAATGTGACTAACAAGGTTACTAAAACCAAATTAGCCACGCAAGGGAGCTACTTCTATGCTACACAAGCAAGAAGGTAACTAGTAAGCTACACAAGCTAACTAATTACAAGAGCAACTACACAAGCTTAAGATATATAAAAGTAATTGCAAGCTTGTGTAATGGGGATGCAAACCAACGGGAAGAACAAGGTTGACACGATGATTTTTCTCCCGAGGTTCACGTGTTTGTCAACACGCTAGTCCCCGCGTGTCGACCGCTCACTTGGTGGTTCGGCGGCTAATTAGCATCACCGCTAAGCCCATACGTCGGCACCGCAAGAACCTACCCCTTGGTGAGGGTAGCTCAGTGACACGCTTTACTAGAGTTGCTCTTCACGCGGCTCCATGGCGAGCACAATGCCCCTCACAAGCACTTCTCGGGCGCGCGCACAAGCTTCTTCGGCTTGGCGCGGAGAGACCACCACTGCCGTCTAGGAGGTGGCAACCTCCAAGAGTAACAAGCACCACCGGCTCGCCTTCGATCACCTAGTGCCACTCGATGCAACCTCACGATGCAATCGCACTAGAATCGCTCACTCACACAATCGAATGATCACTATCAAGTATATGTGTGATGGAGGGCTCCCAAGCACTCACAAGCATGGACACTAAGTCCCTTGAGGTGCTCGGCTCCAGCCATGGCCGAGGGCCACTTCTATTTATAGCCCCAAGGGCTAAACTAGCGCCCCCTTCATCGGGCAGCGGTCGGGCCGCCGGACGCTCGGTCCGATCGGGACGCGGACTTCACGCGATATTTCGCCTTACGTGTCCCCTGGTTCAACGGTCATCTTCCGATCCTAACGGTCATCTGCCGCCGGACGGACGCAGAGATTCAATCGACCGGCAGAACCCTCGGCGTCCCGTTTGGCGGCTTCCGTAAACTCGACCGGACGCTGCCGGTCGAACGCCTCCTTTGATCGGCGGCTTTAAGCGCCGGTCACTCTTCGCTCTTCGCTACACTCCACGTCGCTACGACGACGCGCGCGGCGCAGCGGCAGTATTTCGAGATGCATCAGCCCCCGGTCGCTGACGACGCCAAAGATCTTCGGCGACGTCGTTCTCACTTCTAACTTCTTCACCCTTGCTCCAATGTATATTCAAGAATTTGCATCCGTGCAATAGAAAATGGCATTCCATTTTCCCGCGGCTCCCGTACCGCAAGCTCGGCTAGCGGAGGGAGAGAGGACCCAAACCCATCTCACCCTCGCACACACCACCTCCTTTGTAAATGGTGGCAAGTGTACACCATCATGTGTATGTGTGTTAGCATTTTCACAATCATTTCCCAAAGGATGTTAGCCACTCAACTTGCCACGCCACTCGATCCTAGCGAATGCAAAGTTAGATCACTCAAGTGGCACTAGATGACCCAAACAAGTTTGCCCTCTTGATCTGATAATTGCCATCTATCCTAAACCCGGTCATAAACTTCTCTACACACCTATGACCTTGAAATGCCCTAGGTTATACCTTTGCCTTGCATGATTCCATTCCATCTCCTCCAATGTCGATGCAACACATGCACCAACACTATCAACAATGATATGATCCACTTCATATCATCACGTGATCATATTGGTTCATCGATCTTGACTTCACTTGCCCTTCACCGCTTGCCAGCATCGCCCATGCCCATCGCCAAGTCTTGCTCAAGCTTCACCGCCACGCGCTCCATCACTCCAAAGCCTTGACTTGCCCTTCACGCTTGGTCTTGATCTTCTCCACCGATCACATGACTCAATGTCATCTCATGTGCAATAACCCATGGTGCGCAGGATTTTGCGACCATTTTCACCTCCATGGCATATGTTGCTCGATACATGTGGACTAATCACCGTGTATCTCACATAAACACAATTAGTCCACCTAGGTTGTCACCAATTACCAAAACCAACAAGGACCTTTCACCGCACCTCAGCTTTGGTGGTGGCTCGGAGGCTGCGCTCTCCGACATTTGTACAAAGCCACGCCCTCTCGTCGCAGCGGCAGAGCGGCCAGCGCGTCGCAGGGCCTGCTCACCTCACGTGGCGCCCGGCGTGTTTGCCGCCGATAAGGCCGTGCTTCGTATGTTATTTGGCGAGTATGTGGCTGGTTTGGTACTTTCGTGTCAAAGTTTGGTTGCTTCAGGCAACCAGTGGTGGCTTTATGCCCTGCTCAACTAACGTGGTGCTTGTATGCAAATCCACCGGTGAGGAGCTTGTTCGGTCGCCATCCTTGTAGACTGCGTCTTCAGCGGCGTGGCGTAGGAAACAGAAAAAAAGAGAAAGGGAAGCGGCAGGGGCAAGAATGTCATTTCATCGCTGTTCTCTCTCCTCAACCGGCTGCAACCGGTCCACGGTGTCCTGTGGCCTAATTTCACCGAACCAGAGTATGTTCTGGCAAAATACTCCAAAGTGGGTGTCCGTCAGCATAGGACTATCACTTTAGATGTCCAATAGATAATTGTTCCTATTAATTATATATTATATATATTAATATTTTTAGTTGTTTCTTGAAAAACGAAAACGACCGATATTTAAAGAGGGATGGATTATAGTCCAAGGCATGTATGCGTGCATGCCGCGGTGCTACAGAGCTGTGACTGCTAGCTCGCTAGCATACCCAATCTTTTCCATGGGTGGATTGTTCAGCACAGCCAGTAGTAGCTTACACAGTACTCCAATCTTTTTCATGGGTGGATTAGTAGCTCTATCCGATCCTACGAGAGTATCGTATCGTATCCTATTGGTGTGTGTGCTCTTCTCTCCCAGATGCGTGGCTCCAATCGACAGTGCTCAACAGTGAATTTGCAGGTCAGAACTGGAGCCGGCAGGATCCATGCAAAAAGGCCCGTAGTCTTCTTTTTTATGATGGCTGCTCGCAGCTGGGTGTGACGTGGATGATAGACAGGACGTTTGGTAGCGACGAGCAAATAGTCGGGTTATTTCTCATTGATCGAGAAAATGAGAAAATCCATGAGATAAAAAAAGATAAATGAGTAGGAGAGAAAGAAATCAAGAATAAGGCCTTGTTTAGATTAGTCTGTAAAGTTTTGTGTGTCACATCGGATGTTACACGAGGGTGTCGTATGTGGTGTTCGAATACTAATAAAAAAACAAATTACAGAATCCGTAGTAAACCACGAGACTAATTTATTAACCCTAATTAATCCATCATTAGCATATGTGTTGTAGTACTTTGTTGTCGAATTATGGGCTAATTAAGCTTAAAAGATTCGACTCGCAAATGAGTCGCAAACTGTGTAATTAATTATTTTTAGTTTATATTTAATACTCCATGCATGTGTCAAACATTCGATGTAACAGGGGATAAAGTTTTGGCGTGGAAACTAACCGAGGGCTAAGCTGGCCATGTAGTAGCTCTAGACCTAGACCTATCGAGGACGCCCTAAGGCTACGTTGCTGGTTAGTTGGCTTCTTTTTTCAGCCGAGACAGTGTTTTTTTCTCATAAAATTTTAATATAAATAGTATTTCCCAGCATAAACAATGCTAATTTATACCAGCCGAACACTCCTAGGTTAGCCAAGCATATTTTTACCCAGAGCAAATAATAACACATTGTGCTTTATTTATCGCCGCACATGCATGCATCGTCAACCATGCCGCATATACAGGGTACAGGGACTACTCTCTCTCCTAGTCTCTAGTCTTTGGTCTCTGTGTTGCTTCTTCCATCGCAGCTGGGTGTGACGCCTTGCCTTGCTCCTTCGATTCCTGCCTTGTTTAGTTCCACCTCAACTTTCAAAAAGTTGCTACAGTACATATCACATCGAATGTTTGCGGTTCGTGTATGGAGCATTAAATGTAGACGAAAAGAAAAACTAATTGCACAGTTTGGTGGGAAATTGCGAGACGAACGTTTTAAGCCTAATTAGTCCATGTTTGAATACTATTTACCAAATAAAAACGAAGATACTACAGTAGCCCCAAAATCCAAATTTCGCGAACTAAAGAAGGGCTCCTCTCCTGGTAGCCCTTGTTTCTCGTGTTGACGTCGATGACAGGATAGTCAATAGCGATGGCGACAGGAACTGATATGTTGTGGGCTGTAGAAGCTAGTAGGTGCCTGTTTAGTTTTCAAAATTTTACAAAATTTTTCAAGATTTCCCGTCACATCAAATCTTTGGACGCATGTATGAAACATTAAATATAAATAAAAAATAAAACTAATTACACAGTTTAGACGAAATTCACGAGACGAATCTTTTAAGCCTAATTAGATTATGATTGGACACTAATTGCCAAATAACAACGAAAGTGCTACAGTACCATTTCCTAAAAAATTTCGCCAACTAAACAAGGCCTAAGCCGAACAAGGCCTGGTTTAGTTTGCAAAAATTTTGGCGAATGGTACCGTAGCACTTTCATTGTTATTTGGCAATTAGTGTCCAATCATAGTCTAATTAGGCTTAAAAGATTCGTCTCGTAAATTTCGTCTAAACTGTATAATTAGTTTTATTTTTTATTTATATTTAATGCTTCATACATGCGTCTAAAGATTCGATATGACGAGGAATTTTGAAAAATTTTGTAAAATAAAGTGGAACTAAACGGGTCCAAGTTTAAACGAACAGGGCCGAATGCAAAGTGCAATGACGACGACTGCCGTGCTTTCCCAAGTTGGTTTTCTTATCTTGCGGTCGCACTTTGCTTTCTGCTTTTTCTTCAATTAATTTCTCTGCTGCAGACGACAGTAACACAGCAGGTTTGCTAGCTGAGTAGCTGGTTTAACAGGATTTGATTTTGTACGTTGTGTAGCCATCCATCATCGTCATGCTATATTGATCGTATATTATGTAGGGGAGGTGCATATACAGATGCTTGTTAATCTCGTCGTGACGTACGTAAATATGCTCTGAATCTCTGATCATTAACTTCTCTTCTTACAATACAGACGTACAATCAAGTGTCGCGGTCATATCAGAATATACGTGACAAGTACGGACCTATTAATACTTCCTCCATTTGGTTTTATAACGAGGCATCTAGCATTTCGAAAATGGATTAGAAGTTTTTTTTAGAAGTTTGACCCAAGATTTCTCCTAGGGGTGCGCGCACAGGAGATAAACCCCCACCTCATAGCCAAGATATGTGACATCGAGGTGGAAGCCAACAATGCTAATGCTGGTGTCGAGGCCGGCGCCGTAGACCACGGCGCCAAACTCTTGCCACGTAGGTTGCACGTTGAGACTCCTCGCCAGTTGTATCTCCATGGTTGGTGTCAAGAGATGTGGCGTCGAGCTGTGTTACCTCGGGGTCGACCATAGAGTCTATGTTCAGAATAAGGCCGTCCAAAAATATAAATGTAAATTTTTAAGAAAAAAGTCTATGATAATTTTCATGGATGTACACAGGGGCGACACCAGGTATAGCTTGCCTGGTGCCCAGGCACCAGGGTACGAAAATATTTTACCACTACACAGTTTCAAAATTACCATATATTTTAAGAGAATTATATATGCTATTTGAGTTGTGCACCAGGTCATTTCATCACTGGCTTCGCCCCTGGATGTACACCCTCTTTTTTGAAATATGGATGAATGCCCTCAGAAAAAGAAAAAGAAATATACGTCGGTGTTAACATTCAAATTGGGCCCAGGTCATTTTTAAAATTGACCCATATCAGTTGTGGTCCACGGAAACTTCTAAATTTTTTACCACAACCTCTACATGCGATGACATGACACCTCGACAAGTTTCGTGATTTTCGGACTTCATTTGCATTTTATATAATTAAAAAACACTTTATTAACAACTTCGTGGTCATATTTCGTGAAACAGATGTTCGAAATTTCACGAATGTTCCTGCACACGGCCTCAAAATACACTCAAAAACATGAATACCATTTTTTGAATCGCTAAATTTTAATATTTCATGCACCTGCAGTTCAAATTTACCTTTTCGAGAAAAATTCAAGTAAACATAAAAAATTTAAAACATATACCAAAAAGTCATAGAAAAGTTCCAAATTGGAACATGTGCTTCAAGGTACTGTATAAATTCCACAGAAAAAAATTTGAAAAAAAAAATAAAAAAAAATACTTTCCCGAGTGTCGGAATTGGCACTCGGCAAAGGAACCTCTTTGCCGAGTGCCAGGCTTGCAGCACTTGGTAAAGAATATTCAAATTTTTTTTCATCTTTCGGATTAAAACAACCCCCCTGAATTTCTTTGCCGAGTGCCCGCATCTCGGCACTCGGCAAAGGGCCGCCCCACTTAACCCTAGCGGGCCGGCCGGCCCGCTCCCACTCTCCCTCTCACAGCCACGCGCCCCGGCCTCGCCCCGCCGCCGCTGAACCTCCGCCGCGGCCGGCCCGCGCCCGGGTCTGCCCTCCCCGGCCGGTGGTGCGCCGCCCCGCCCCCGCCCCGCCTCGGCCCCGCCCCGCCGCCGCCCAACCTCCGCCGCAGCCGGCCCCACCCCAGCCCCGCTCCACCACCGGACGTGGACCCGCCGGTGGTGCCCTGCCCCGGTTGCCCCCCGCCCCTGAACCGCCGGAGTGGAGGAGAGGAGGAGCAGGGGAGTAGAGGAGAGAAGGGAGGTTGAGGAGAGGAGAAGGGAGATGGAAGAAGGAGAAGGGAGGAGAAGGAGAAGGGAGGAGGAGCCTCGGCCGCCGGCCACGCCCCTTGCCGTTCGTCCCCGCCGTCGTCCCCGCCCCTCGTTGGAGACGAAGGTGACCCCAGCACCGCGTCGCCCGACTCCACCGCCACCCAAGGTATAAAGCCCCCCCGGTTGTCGGCCTTCGTGCCTTGTATGTCATTGACGGCCATCGTGCCGTATGTGGATGTGTGGGCCTTCGTGCTGTACGTGGATGTGTGGGCTTTCGTGCCGTATATATGCTGTCGGCCATCGTGTCGGCTTTTTTCTTGCAGGTTTTGGAAACCTCCCCATACAGGGGAGGTTCTGTCGAAATTTTTAACTTATAGTATTATAATTCTTCTTTTGCAGAGCAGGACCCGTCGGAGGGGACCCGGAGTACGTAGGCGACCTCGATCGTCTTCGTCGACGCTGTAGTCCTGCCTGCACAGCGTCGCCTCACCACTGTCCCGCTAGCCTGACTCCACCGCCACCCTAGGTATAAATAACCTCTCTTCCTTATCGTTGTCGTAGATCGGTGTAACCTAGTTAGGCGTCTCCCATTCGAAACAGATACGGTTGGAGGTATGCGGATCTTCGCATATCTAAGACCGTATCTGTTTCAGATTGTCCACTTTTTTGGACAGCCCGCAGATGCTTAGATGGGGTAGTTTCCATGTTCTGCTTCGATCTGAGACAGAGTTTCGGCACCACCTCCCTGTTGTTCTCCGGATACACACTCTCCCTTCCAGGACGTGTATCGGGAGAACAGCGGAGAGGTGCTGCTGAAATTCTATCTCGGATCGGAGTAGAGCATATAAACTAACCTCATCTACGCATCCGCGGGTGGGATTAGGACCTATCCTCACCCATTAGACAGTAGGCACGCCGTTCAGATACAATTGGTGGTTATATTACTCGCTCATGTATATGCTAGAGGATGGATAACCATGAGTGGATGTACACGGGCCGCCCAAGTTAGGCTGAAATCACCCCTGAATGGATGGGCAAGACCGAGGGTTTCTTGAACCAAGCATTTGGCAAGGCAGCTAATGGAGCGAGAGACACATTCTACCCCTGTAGCGAATGCGGAAACAGGAAAAGAAAAACAAGGAAAATCATGGGGGAACATCTTTGCTAGTATGGATTTACGCCAAACTATACCCGACGGGTGTTCCATGGTGAAGCCCATCATACTAGAGAGGAGGTGGTGAGACCACGCTTGGAGGCGTTTGATGCTGATTGCGGGGTAGCAGGATGGTTAGGTGACTTTCACGAAGCAACGTTCGCTGAAAGACCTACGGAGGAGGAGGATGAGAAGGAGGATGAGGAGGAGGAGCCAGAGCCAACCGGAAAGGCGTTCTACCAAATGTTGTCTTCGGCACAGAAGGTCCTACACGAGAAGGCAACGGTTTCTCAACTGGATGCCATTGGACGCCTAATGGGGTTGAAGTCCTAGTACAACATGAGTTGAGCCTGCTTCGATGGTATGTTGGCAGTTATTGGTGGGCTGCTTCCAGAGGGTCATATTCTGTTGAGCAGCTTCTACGAGTCACAGAGACTCCTTCGTGCACTTAAGATGCCGTATGAGCAGATACATTGTTGTCCGAAGGGGTGCGTCCTATTTAGGAAAGATCACAAGGATGCAAAGTACTGTCCAAAGTGTAAATCTTCTAGGTATGTGGAGGTAGACAAAGGTGATGGCCAGAAGGAGCAGCTTGAGATCCCCATGAAAGTCCTACGGCACCTTCCGATCATACCGAGGCTCCAACGGCTATTCATGACCGAGGAGTCCACGAAACAGATGACATGGCACAAGAATGACATTCGATACAATCTTGACAAGATGGTACATCCAGCTGATGGTGAAGCATGGAAAAGCTTTAATCGTAAGCATCATGACAAAGATCTTGAGGCCCGTAATGTACGTGTTACGCTGGCAACGGATGGGTTCAATCCTTATGGAATGATGTCGGCCCCATACACTTGTTGGCCCGTGTTCGCTATCCCCCTCAATCTCCCCCCCAGGGTCCTCCTTCAACAGCAAAACATATTCTTGATGTTGATAATTCCTAGACACTCGGGAAACAAAATGGGTGTGTACATGGAGCCTGTTTATGATGAATTGATCAGTGCTTGGAATGAAGGGGTATGGACTTACGACCGAGCTACAAAGAAAAACTTCAAAATATATGTTTGGTACCAGTACTCCATGCATGACTTCCTGGCGTATGGGATATTCAGCGCCTGGTGTGTCCACAGGAAGTTCCCATGCCCGGTATGCAAGACAACTCTGGAGTTCATTTGGTTGAAGAAGGGTGACAAGTTTTCGTCGTTCGACAAGCATCGACAGTTCCTCCCTCTTAACCATGCATTCAGACAAGACACCAAGAACTTCACGAAAGGTGTCAAGGTGACCGACCCTGAACCTCAGAAGATGACTGGTGCCCAGGTTCATGCTCAGATAGATGCTCTCGTGGTCAATCCACAGAATGATAGTCGAAAGAAAGATAATCCAAAGAAAGATTGCTTTGTGGGATATGGTGTCGAACATATGTGGACTCATAAGTCGGGCTTGGAGAGGCTTCCCTATTTTGATGACCTTCTCCTTCCACATAATATAGATGTAATACACACTGAGAAGAAAGTCGCCGAAGCACTTTGGGCAACACTCATGGACATTCTTGACAAGACAGGACATCCCTAAGGCCAGAGTGGACCTGGCAACGCTATGCGATAGACCAAAGCTAGAGATGCTGCCTCCAAGAGACGACAAGCTATGGAAAAGGCCTAAGGCCGATTACTTCTTAGAAAAGAAGCATAGGACAGAAGTGATACAATGGATGCAGACGTTAAAGTTCCCAGATGGGTATGCAGCGAATCTGAGGAGGGGAGGGAACCCAGAGACTGGCCGAGTCTTAGGGATGAAGAGTCATGACTACCACATATGGATTGAGCGGCTTCTTCCGTCGATGGTTCGAGGCTACGTCCATGAGAATGTCTGGAAGGTGCTGAAAGAGTTGAGCTTTTTCTTTCGCCAGCTTTGTGCCAAGGAGGTATCTGTGAAACTGGTTGAGGAGTTGGAAAAAGCGACACATCTGTTGCTCTATAAGTTGGAGAAGATCTTTCCACCTGGCTTTTTCTTGTCGATGCAGCATTTGATTTTGCACCTCCCGTCCGAGGCACGAATGGGGGGCCCGTGCAGAACCATTGGTGCTATCCAATCGAGAGATGTCTAAAGACTATTCGCAAGAAATGTGGAAGCAAAGGTAGGATTGAGGCTTCCATTACTGAGGCATTCATTCATGAGGAGGTGTCAAACTTCACAACAACATACTATAATGAGAACCTTCCTAACGTGCATAATCCACCCGATCGGTACAATGAGGACGAAAATGAATCGACCCTTAGCCTTTTCAAAGGGCCACGCGGGAGAGCAAGTGGAGCGACCACAAAGACCTTGAGCTATGAAGAGTGGCGCAAGATCATGCTCTACGTGTTGACCAACCTTGACGAAGTGGAAACGTATCTGGGGTAAGTTCTCAACAAACTTGTTACATACTCCGTAACTTTTGTACATCCAACTACATTGTTCCTTGTCGGTGCAGGGAATTTTTTGATGAATCCTGGCATCATTCAAGGCCACCTTCTGACCATGAATGAGAGACCCTTCTTCAACATGGTTCGCCTGATTTCATTACATGGTTCCAAAAAAAGGTACCGGCCAACAACTTAGCTCTTACTAAGTTTGATGTTCCAAGTTGCCTGATTTCATTTCTCTCCTGCTTGAACTTGCAGTGCCAAAGGGATGTGTCTATAAGTGCTGAATTACGACATGTGGCCAATGGTCTGATCCTACAGTATCGAGAAAGTCCCATCAACTTGGGATAGTCGAAACTCGACAGGATTCCTTCTATCCAGGAGAAGATGTCTATATTGTGGCTCAACAAGCCACACAAGTTTATTATTGTCCATATGCTTGCAAAACCGACCCACGTCTTCAGGGTTGGTATATTGTGCACAAGGTATCATCACATGGTAGATTACCTCGCCCAAACCCTGATGATTACAACTTGAACCCAAACACG
The DNA here is from genome assembly GCA_904845875.1 of Miscanthus lutarioriparius. NCBI lineage: Eukaryota > Viridiplantae > Streptophyta > Magnoliopsida > Poales > Poaceae > Miscanthus > Miscanthus lutarioriparius. Next base: position 2,186,947 of record CAJGYO010000016.1, on the reverse strand, counting down.
TATGATGGAGAGTTCTATCAATAAGAAGAGGGGCTACCAGGGATGCTTGAGATAGACTTAACCGGAGAGATCGAAATGGAAGCAGACGAGGAATGGGTTGTCGACGAGGACGCTGCAAATGAGGTGCATGATCTGAAGGACTTGGAAATGCTTGACGGACTATGACTAGGCAATGACAACGATGAAGATGAGGCTATTGAGGATTTGGACAATCTTGATAGTGACGACGATACCTATCGTCCAGATAATCCCGATCATGAAGAATATTAGAAATGCATGTAATACTATGTTATTTTGTAATTACATTTTCTTTATTTTGCTTCTCTTACTAAGTACGTCTCGTTTATCTGTACTTACTGGTTTACTCTTTTTAATTGCAGGTGATGGGGCCCACTAGGAGGAGCTGCCCCTCGGTTTATGCCAACCGGAGGGACATGGCGGCGGCTGAGGAGGCGGAGGCGTCAGAGAGGCCGAGGAGGCCGAGAGGCAGGCCTAGGCGGGAGCCATTGACTGACCACGGGCGCAGCTCCTCACGCGACTCTATGCACGACGACGACCTTCAGCACACGGTGGATGGGGACGGGGGTCCACGGACGGAGGACGAGGAGGCGGTTCCAGCGACGGAGGATGAGGAGGCGGCGACGGTAGGGGGTTCCACTTCCTCTGGTACGTCAAAGCCCTACCAGCGAGGTCCCGCAAAGCTCCCGAAGCTACCGATACCTGTTGAGAGGCGCCCACTGATTGCACCCAAGGGCGATAAGTAAGTAACTTCATATGTTCTTCATTTGATATGTTGAAAAATCATAATAACAACTAATAACTATTGTGGACCACTTGTGCAGGAACTGGGTGCTTGTGGACCAGGCGGCCCCGGCACGCAATGTGAATGGCATCCTAGGACTTCTATGCAAGGAACACTTCCCTAGCCTGGTTAGGAAAGGAGATCAGGATTGGGAGCCAGCCTGGACGTTCGACCACTATGCCCTCGTGCAGGATGCTCCAGATCATAATGGCATCTACTGCAGAAACAAGGCAGATCGGGTGATTAGGGAGTTGTGGGTAAGTCTTTCTTGCACTACATTTCTCAATTCCTCGCATTCATTGGACATTCTTGAAATAAAATAATGGATACCTCGTGTCTTTATGCAGGACTTCTTCAGAATCCAGGAGGGACAGGAGGAAAGTGCGTATCAGGTGGCTTACGCTTCCTGTAAAAGGCGTGTCACGGACTTGCACTACGAGTCCCGCCTCCAAGCCCACATAGACTACAACGCCAAGTTCCTACTCAGGCGTGTCAACAAAGAGGAGGCAAGATGGATGACGCTGACAAGGGAGCAGTACATATAGGTAAATACAAAACATGAATATTCATTTCTTTTGAGATTAAGTATGCCTAATTTGATCTTCTGATATGTCGTCTACTTGATGTCCTGTAGGCGATTCCAAGCTGGTGCGCCACCCACCTCGATTGCTGGGAATATATTGTGGACACCTGGTTGGAAAGGGACTGGCAGAAGAAGCATGAGGAGGCCCGTGACAGGCGTTTGCAGATGCCAGGTGTACCTCACCATCAGGGCAGCCGCAGCCTCAGCAAATATGCAAAGGCATATATAAGTCTCCGCCATTGCTCTAATCTAGCCGCGCTCAATTCTGCATTATTTCTAACCACATGTTGTTGTCTTTCTCGTAGTCGGATGCACACGGTGGCCAGCCAGTTGGTCAACTCAAGGCATATGCTCTGGCTCACATGGGCAAGGCGACGGCCGACATCGAGTACAACCCAGATGCCCCGCTTGAGGCGTACACCAACTCCAACGTCCACACCCGCCTCTCTTCATACACGGAGGCGGCAAGGTCAGTCCATGGGCCGGGCTACGATCCGAGAACCGAGGAGCGCCTTGATCCTCAGCTCGTGATGAGGGTGGGGCAAGGCAAGAAACATGGGCGGTTCTGGATTGGCGATGGCATCCTTGACACGGCCTCTACTCCTCCTCTCCACCAGCTCCGAGCAGCGAGCACGAGCTCAAGCGTGCCCATACGCCAACGGCCGACCGCGGTGTCGGCACTCCAGGTAAGCATTCCTGTTTCATTCGTCGTTCTTTGACTTTTACATACCTTACCTATGCATTATTAAAACATTAGGGTCAAATGCTGCAGGCCTAGGTGCAGGAACTGTAGGCCGAGCGGCAGAGGCTACAGGCTTTGGAGGCCCAGCGGGAGCAAGATCAGCAGCAGATGGCCGAGATGATCAAGTTCATGCAGCAAATTGGCCAGCAACAAGGTTGGGTGATCCCACAGACGCTGCTTGCTCTAGATCCACCTCCACAACGTCCTGATTCTACCCCGGTGAGTATAAGTACGAAGTTTTACTTTCTATGCTGAAACTTAGAGAAACCTAGTGAAACCTAGAGAAACCTAGTGGTGGTGGTCATGGTGGTGTGGTGGTCATGGTGATGGTGGTGGTGTGGTGTTGGTGGTGGTGGTCACGGTGTTGTGGTGCTCATGGTGGTGGTGGTGGTGTGGTGGTGGTGGTCATGGTGGTGATGCGGTGGTGGTGTGGTGGTGGTGGTGGTGGTGAAGTGTTGGTGATGGCGGTGATGTGGTGGTGGTAGTGGTGGTAGTGGCGGATATTTATCTTGCATATTTATCTCTTCTCTTGTCGCTCACGTGCAATCTCTTCTATTTTGTGCAGCATCAATCGGGGGCGGCGTCGAACCACCTCGGAGGGTCGTCGGGATCGCACGTTGGGCCATCCCAACCCGGACCGTCGCCATGAGCTTCAAATGGCAGCCGTTGTGATATAATGCACTTGTGAACTATGCTTGTGTGTTTGGACTTTGGACTTGGAAGTCGAGATTGTGATACTTGTATGCTATGTTTGTGTTTGTGGTGGATTGTGATATACATTTGTATTATATATATATATATATTTGTGTGATATATAGTTGTGTTATATATATATGATGTATATCTTGTTTGCAACGATGGAAGATTAAAAACCAAAAAAAAATTGAATTTTTTCACTTCTTTGTCGAGTGTCATGACCATGACACTCGGCAAAGCTGGGAATCTGGGACACTAAGCTTCCCAGCTTTGCCGAGTGCCATGGTCAAGGCACTCGGTAAAGAAAATTAAAAAAAAACTGCTTTGCCGAGTACCTACCTACAACACTCGACAAAGAAAAAAAGAAAACAAGCTTTGCCGAGTGCCAGATGCAGGCACTCGGCAAAGCATTTTTAAATAAAAATAAAAAACACATTTCTTTGCCGAGTGCCGATGCGTGGCACTCGGTAAAGGGGCGTCACCGTGACCTGGCCGTCACGGCGGCTTTTCTTTGCCGAGTGCCGTCGTGACACTCGGGAAATCCTTTGCCGAGTGCCCGACATGCGGCACTCGGCAAAGAAGGCTTTGCCGTGAAGGGATATGCCGACAGCTCTTTGCCAAGTGCAGCACTTGACAAAGGCTTTGCCGAGTGCAAAGCCTTCTTTGTCAAGTGCAATGGCACTCGGTAAAACACACGTATGCTGTAGTGCTCGTTGAATGGAAGGAATGCATATATGAATTTTAGACTAGTATATAGGTGTCCGTCCCCTCATCACAAATAGCACGTGGCACAGTAATAGACAACCTATATTATATATGAATAGGTGTGTCCTTATAGAATACAGTTTTGCTTATAGATATATATAATGGGTACACGCGCTATGTAGTTTCATGAATAGTGCCTTTTTTTTACCAAGGCCGCGTTTAGTTTGGCCCAGATTCGGCGACCCAGCAATCCTAGGTACTGTAGCAGCACTGTTGCGTACTGTAGCGTTTTGTTTTTATTTAGTAATAATTGTCCCATCATTGACTAATTAGACTCAAAACGTTCGTCTCGCAAAGTACAACCAAACTGTGCAATTAGTTTTTGATTTCGTCAACATTTAGTACTCCATGCATGTACCGCAAGTTTGATGTGATGGAGAATCTTCTTTTTGTATAGTGCCAAAATCTGTAAAATGAGGGAACTAAACATGGCCCAATTATAACATATACATATGTTGCTTTACGAAAGAGGCAACCTTTCGTAAATAGAAATCCTTTCACAAACAGACGGTGGCTGCTGCCTATATATATATATATATATATATATATATATATATATATATATATATATATATATATATATATATATATATATATATATATATATATATATATATATATATATATATATATATATATAGTGTAGTTTTTAAAGTGAGGGGAGAGGCTTTATATAAAAATAAAAGTGAGAAGGACATTTATGTAGTAAGCCCTAACGATTCAAAATCTCCAAGCTAGTCTATCAACCATGCATGCAACTTGAACAAACGCTGTCGAAAATTATGAAAAATAGGGTACATTGACATGCTTACATACAACAACAAAAATCCTGACAATAACAACTTTGACTTGGACCGGCGAATCGATTGTACTTCCCTTCTAAAAAGTACAATTTCCACCCAGTACTGAATTAAACAATTTTAAATTTAACAAAGTTTATTAAAAAGATGTGGATTTTAATAAAGTTTATAAAATATGTATAGTACCAAATAAGATCATTAGATTTATCTTTAAACATTTTTCATAAATTTATTTGAGGTCATAAATATGGATATATATATTTTTTTTTGTATATGAATTTAATTTAACTTTAGATAGTTTAGCTGAAAACATTAATAGACTAGCACAGTTTTATTTCGGACAGAGGTATATAAGGTATATATATAGAAACGTGTGAATGAAGAAGAAAAAAGTAGTAGTAAAACAGAGATGGGAATGGGACTGTTAAGTGGATGATGCATGGTTTGGTAATTTCAACGCGAGCAGTCCGTGCCAAGGCCTCTTCGCCGTCGCCGATGGTCCAGGTACGACCGGCAGGGTTCGCCGTCGTCGTCGTCCGGTTTGTTTGGACTTGTTTGGCTAATAAGTTATGGCTGAAAATACTGTTGACTGATTTGGTGTGAGAGAAAAATATTATTCGTTGGCTGAAAAATACAGCTTATAAGCCATACAAACTCAAATAAACAGGGCGATGGGCGCCGGCAATCCACGGCCAGTCGGACACGGCAGCGAGGTCAACAGACGGGACCGGCAGCTTGCTTGAGCAGCAGGGCAGCTAGCTTGAGCATCACGGCCTGCTGCTGCTGCACTTTCTTCCATTGGGTTGAGGCTGTGTTTAGTTCGTGAAATTTAGGAATTTGGCTACAGTAGCGTTTTCGTTTTTATTTGGTAATTATTGTTTATTCATGAACTAATTATGCTCAAAACGTTCGTCTCATGATTTTTTCAACCAAACTGTGCAATTAGTTTTTTTTCGTCTATATTTAATGTTCCATGCACGTATCGTAAGATTCGACGTGATGCTACTGTAGCACTTTTTGAAAAAGTTTTTGGGAACTAAACACAACCTGACTCTATGTGTCAGTAACTGCAATTGATTTATTCGGGGAAGGGAATGAGAGAGTATATCATTATACAGGGGAGGTGCTAATCTCGTGTCGTGCGTACAACTCCCTCCGTTTTCAATGGTTTGGAAAGCATTTAATTGAACGTAGATATGCACTGAATCTCTGATCATTAAGAGTGTGTTTGTTTGAGGAGTGAGGTAGTGTATGATCTACTTATTTCTCATTTTTTTTTTGTTTTGTGGTATGGAATAGGTTGATATATCATCACCTTATTTCTCAAAAGCTAATAAAGTAATAACCACCAAATTTAAGAAATAAACTCATGATATATCAACCTTATCTACGATGGAGTGGCTCCTCCAACGGAAACAGCCTATAACATTCTCTTCCTACAATCAATTGCTGTAATATGTTGTGGTCGTACCAGAATACGCGTGACAAATATGGACCTATTACCCACTTCCTCCATTTCTTTAATTTTATATTATTAGTACTTCAAAAGGTTTTGAGAAAGCATACTTTACCATCAATGGATATGAACTTTTGATTCTACTTTACATATATTCATAATAAGACATGCATGACTCTTTTATTAAAGTAAACTTTTAAAGATATTATTATTACTCAAGTAGTACGTGCAGGACCGGGATAAGAATAAGTGGGAGTAAATTCTAACCATACTTTTTAATTTCCTGCTGGACATGCATGAGAGTACCATAGTTTAGAGTACTCGCTCCGTCTCAAAATAAGTCTTCATCTCGCATCCCGATGAGTCAAACGATTTTAATTTTAACCAAATATATGTAAAAAATATTAAATATTACGATACAAGATAAGCATAATTAGATTAATTACATCGTATATTTTCATAATAAAACTATTTAGAGATACAAATGCTAATAATACTTTTTATAAACATAACTGAAGTTGAGATTGTTTGACTTCTCGGAAAGCGAAATAAAAACTTATTTTGGGACGGATAGAGTATAATATATAAACTGCTACTGATGCTCATGGTACTACTACGATACCCTATATATGTGTGCTTGGATGATGAAACACACATAAGGATGGCAACAGATCGGGTTTGGGGAGGATATCCGCGGGTTTCGGGTTCTGCGGATTCGGGTTTGGGGATGGTTTTTCACCCACGGTTTTTGGGTTCGGGGCCCCGAAACCAATCGGGTTCGGTTTCGGGTTTGGTTTTCCACCCGTGGATATCCAATGGATATCCGAAATAAATCATTTGGAATTAAAACTCATGTTTTATAATATACTAATAATAATTTGTTTACTTAGATTATTAAATTTATTTAAAGTTAACTCATGAAAATATTTATTATTTGTTGCCTCTTGTTTATGCATGTGAATATGTGTATATATATCCGCGGGTTTCGGGTATCCATTCGGGTTTCGGATATCCGCGGGTTTGGTTTTGGTGATGGATTTCCACCCGAATCGGTTTTCGGGGCGGATTCGGGTTTTGATTTCGGGTTTCGGTTTTGGGTGCACGGAGACTCCACCCGATCCGAACCCGACCCGTTGCCATCCTTAAACACACATGGGTTCCTGTTATCTGTTCGGGTTTCGGGTATCCGCGGGTTTGGTTTTGGTGATGGATTTCCACCCGAATCGGTTTTCGGGGCGGATTCGGGTTTTGATTTCGGGTTTCGGTTTTGGGTGCACGGAGACTCCACCCGATCCGAACCCGACCCGTTGCCATCCTTAAACACACATGGGTTCCTGTAAAAAAAAGTTTAAACAATAAGTTGCACATTTGATTGTGCTAATTTTCTACCCTCTCAGAAAACAGCAATGGACACATATATAGCTACGTATAGGTGTCCCCTCGCAACATTTCAAATAACACGTGCCGCAATAAGAGGCAACTAATTATATATGAATATAGGTGTCCATCTAGAATACATATAAATGGGTACACGTGCTATGTAGCTTCATGAATAGTATCTTTTTTTTACCAATTAGACAACCATTCGTAAACAGAAATCCTTTCACGGACGACGGCTGCTTATATAAATCAATAAATGGGTGCCTGCACATGCTATGTACCCCTTATTAAAAAAAAGTACAATTTTAGTCTAGTATTGAATCAAACCGTCATAAATTTAATAAATTTATATAAAACATAATATTTGTAGTACCAAATAAGATCATTTGATTGTTTTTTGAAATATATTTTATAGGACATTTAATATCATAAACATTGATATGTAGTCTTTTTGTATTAATATAGTTTATTAAACTGTAGATAGTTTTGCTCAAAATGACTAGAGTTGTGACTTTTGTAGGACAGAGGTATATGTACATGAGAAACGTGAAGAAGAAAATAATTATGAAATACAATAAGGTACGTAGAGACGCTTACATACATACAGTGAATAAAATATCCTGATATTGATAATAATAACTTTGACTTGGACGCAATCAGTTGTACCGCCTTCTAAAAAGTACAATTTCTGCCCTAGTTCTGAATCAAAACATTTTAAATTCCATAAAAGTTTATTAAAAAAATCAATATCATTGTCCCAAATAAAAATATTAGATTCATTTTTCATAATACTCTACTTATTTGATGTCATAAATATTGATATATATATATATATATATGTCTTTTTATATAACTTCAGCTAAGTTTAGGTAGTTTAGCTGAAAACAGTAGAGTAGCATTTTGTTCCGGACAGCGGTGGCGGTATATAGAAACGTGGAAATGAAAGGTGAAGAAAAACAGAGTACTAAACACAGAGATGGGACAGTGGATGGTTTGGTTTCTACGCGAGCAGTCCGTGCCATGACCAGTAACTCTTCGCCGTCGGCGACGCGGTCCAGATACGACCGCCCGGGCCCACTCTCCCGCAGTCACGCACGTCTCCCCCGGCCGGCTTCGCCGTCGTCATCGGCGCCGGCAACCCGAGTCAGGTCAGCAGACCGAGTTGGTTCTTCCTTCGCCCCCGGCCGGCAGCTAGCTTGAGGATCACGGCGGAGGTCAAGAACCGGCTGCCTGCACTTTCTTCCATTGGACCCGGATCCACGGCGGTCCACGTCGCATTGGCATCCGGTCCGTCCGTAGCAAGTACTCCAGCTCCAGGGCACGTACTCCTACGCGTCAGCGGAGCCACACTGTGGCGCGGCGCCACCCTCGCCTCTCCCTTCACCGCCGGGACTCCTCGCGGAAACACCAACTGATGACGGACGCACGCAAAATATCATCATTCCGTCCACTGGATGTTCAGCTGTGGATCATACGTCGATCAACAAGTGGGATTCTTCTGTGTGCAGGATTCGTTCAGATTGTTCGTCATCAGACCTGTAGAATAGGAAGCAAAATCCGGGGCCTTTTCCCCGTTTCATAAATAAATAGCAAAATTCATAAATAAATTCGTAATATTTGATTCATCTACGGAGGATTGTTGATTTGATTTGATTGATTATAAAAAAATATGAATCGGGAAGCGTGCGCGGGACGAACCTTCCGGATGCGGCCACGTGCCTGCTCCGACGTCCGCGTCACGGACCGCCGGCGTCGCGCGCGCACTGCTCGGCCTACACTTGCACGCACGCAGGCGCAGACGCAGCCACAGCCAGAGTCCCCGAGCATGCATCTTCCTCTCCACCTCCATGCCGCCTCTTACACCTGACGTCCTGACGTCTATATATACGGGCGCCGAGCGCGAGCTCGGCTGCACATCCACGCCACGAGTGACACCTCTGGCGGCGACGCGAGCTGAGCGATCCTGACGACCGAGCTGCCATGTCCACCAGCGAGAGCGTCCAGATGGCGGGGATGGGCGACGGCGCCAGCAGGGCGCGTCCGTTACCGGAGCCGCTCCGGCTGCCGCTGCCGCCAGCGCGGGCCACCTTCGTCGACGGTGGTCGCGCTTCCGGTTCCCCCGTGGCTGCTCCTGCTGCCAGGACGGCGGAGGCGACGGAGACCCCGTGCTCCGTCGCCTTCAGCGTGCCGGCGTCACCGTCGGGGCTGCACCTCGGCGCGTGCGCCTCCGCCCGCAGCGTCGCGCCGCCACAGCCGGCGGAGCACCAGCACCAGCACGCGGTGGCGGCGCCGCTGCCGCAGCTGCTGAACCAGGCGCGGTACCACTCGCAGCCGGCGCTGACGATCCGGACCGAGGAACCGCCGCCGCTGCAGCGTGTGCGCACCGTGTCGCGCAGCAACAGCACGCGCGACCGGCGCTTCGACCACTTCAAGACCTTCTCCGGCCGCCTGGAGCGGCAGCTGTCCAACCTCCGCGGGGTGGCCGTGGACATCGAGCCCTCCGAGGAGGAGACCGACGACGACGGTGGCGGCGAGGTGCCCACCGCGGACCGCTACTTCGCGGCGCTGGAAGGGCCCGAGCTCGAGACGCTCAGGCCGACGGAGGTGTCGGCGCTGCCGGAGGACGAGACGTGGCCGTTCCTGCTGCGGTTCCCGATCAACGCGTTCGGGATGTGCCTGGGCGTGAGCAGCCAGGCCATGCTGTGGAAGACGCTGCAGTCGGAGCCGTCGACGGCGTTCCTGCACGTGAGCCCCGCCGTGAACCACGCGCTCTGGTGGGTCTCCGTGTCGCTCATGGCGCTCGTCTCCTTCATCTACCTCCTCAAGGTCGTCTTCTACTTCGAGGCGGTGCGGCGCGAGTTCCACCACCCGATCCGCGTCAACTTCTTCTTCGCGCCGTGGATCGCCTGTCTCTTCCTCGTCAAGGGCCTGCCGCGCCCGGCGGCGGACGTCCACCACGTGGTGTGGTACATCCTCATGGCGCCCATCCTTTTCCTCGACCTCAAGATCTACGGGCAGTGGATGTCCGGCGGCGACCGCCGGCTGTCCAAGGTGGCCACCCCGACCAACCACCTCGCCGTCGTCGGCAACTTCGTCGGCGCGCTGCTGGGCGCCAAGATGGGGCTCCGCGAGGTGCCCATCTTCTTCTTCGCCGTCGGGGTGGTGCACTACCTGGTGCTGTTCGTGACGCTCTACCAGCGGCTGCCCACCAATGCGCAGCTCCCCAAGGAGCTCCACCCGGTCTTCTTCCTCTTCATCGCTGCGCCCAGCGTCGCCTCCGTCGGCTGGGCGAGGCTCTGCGGCGACTTCAACTACGCCGCCAAGATCCTCTACTTCACCTCCCTCTTCCTCTACATGTCACTGGTACGTGTACATCTACTGTCTTTGTTCTCTTCTTGACACACGTGATGTATATATATACAACATGCACTTACTGACCATGTATATACGTACGTATACAGGTGGTGCGTATCAACCTGTTCCGTGGCGTCCGCTTCTCGCTGGCGTGGTGGGCGTACACGTTCCCGATGACGAGCGTGGCCATCGCGACGGCGGTGTACGCGTCGGCGGTGACCAACGTGCTCACCCGGGCGCTGGCCGTGGGGCTGTCCGGGGTGGCGACCGTCACCGTCGCCGGCGTGCTGGTGACCACCGTGTACCGCGCGTTCGTGCGCAAGGACCTGTTCCCCAACGATGTGTCCATCGCCGTCACGCAGCGGCCCAAGGCCAAGTTCGGCAAGATCCTTGCGCACATCCGCGCCTCCGGCGACGGCGTCAAGGACCTCGTCTTCGCCGTCTCCAGGCACGGCGGCTCCTCCGGATCCGGCACCAACAGCGCCAGCGAGTCGCCGTCGCCCATGGCGCGTGGCCGCCGCAGAGCAGAGCCGTAGGCTACCATGCATCGATCTCCAAACAATTCTTTATATCTCATCTACTTGTCTGTACAGGCTTCAGATAGACTAGCAGTAGTTCTTGAATTTCCCATGCATCCGTGCAGCAGCCAGCAGCAGCCTGCACTACACGTAGCTACTAGGTGCCTGCCGGGCTTGGCAGCGATAAACGTGCGTCCTTTGAGCGATTTGCCATGACAAGGATGCAATCGCGGGAACAGGTTGATACAATCGTTGAATTATGGGAGATGCTAATTTACAGGTGCCTGAAAAGTAGTCAGGCTCTCAGGCGAGGCTTTACAATCGTTGGATTTGATTGAATGACTGGATCATCGCCTTGGATCTCTAGCGTTAGCTGCTGCAAGGTCATTAACCACCGATGGTGCAGTCTAATGCAGCAAGGTGAGGCTCCACTGCGGGACAAGCGGCCGCTCGCCCACTGGTCTATGCGCCTCAGCGCCTGAGAGGCCTTTGTAAATCTTGGGACACTGCACTGTGTCATTCTCATCACAAATATGGATGCTGCCAAACAAGTCTTCAGTCTAGAATTTGCCGTGGTTATCCATCGGGCAAAGAAGAAATACTTCCCGCATATTGTTTCATAGATAGACACTCAGTTGTCATTTTCTTTCTTTCTTTGTTTCTTTCCTGATTTGCTCTGTCTAGGCTTTCTTCATTCAAGTTAATATATTTATAGTAAGGGAAAACCCCTCATGTTTGCCTCAAAAAACATTTCACATATATCTTGCCGACCTTCAATGGATCATGGATGCTTTGGTTGGTTGCCATTTTGGCAACCATGTTGGTTGTTTGCTGAACTTCAAATTTTGGTGAGATTCCTTCTCGTACTGCCGATGTAGCTCGTTTCCTTGCCAATGCTTGGGGGTAGAGGGTAGACTTAAATGCCAAGCTACAGCAGGGCTTGGTGACAATGACTTGTGCTCAAACTATTTTCTTCATGATACGAAATCATCTAGCCTTTGCCAAAAATAATTTAGGCCCTAATTGGTATGGCTCCAAAGGGCTCCACCTCGTTGCCGCGGAGGAGCCAGAGCTGATGAAACAAAAAAAAAATAGCTTAATCAACTTCTAGTTTATATTTTAAAAGGGGAGAGAGAAATAACTCATCTCTATATTGCACAAAGAAAATCGGAACCAAAGCCGCCAAAAATTCTACCAAAATGACCTTAAGGCTTCAAGTGACCGGGAAAAATGAAAAAGAAAAAGAATGATGGTATATGGTATCCTCGATCTAAAGCTCGCATTTTGTAAGAAAAGCTTTTTTTTTAAGAACGCTTTTGACTTTGCACTTGGCCTGAGGTTTTACGCATTGATTTAGCACTTTTGACTATGCGTTTGAAAGTTAGGATGACTGAGCTTTCCATTCAATGTTTATTCCCCAAATAAAATCTATATGTGGGCCATTTGTACATATGTACTAGTTCAGCCCAGTACGATCGGGCCCATTATTACAACCTTTGTTTTGGTTGGTGCCTTCCGTTGGGTTTCATTGGCCCGCCGGACGCGACGCGGTAGACACTGGAGTACCGAACCAGTTTTAATGGTACACGTCATCAGCTTTGCGCAATGCAAATGTGATGTACATGGCGTCAGCCTTGCTAAGTGGAGGAATAAATACCAAATACCCAGCGTTGGCATGTCACCCAACCAAATAACATCTAGATTATTTTCTCTATAGTTAGAGCCTATTTGGCATAGCTTCTTCTACTTCTTTTTTCTCGAAAATTATTCTCTAAGAAAAGTAGTTATGTGGCTAAAAGTGATTTTATAAAATAAATTCTATGTAGAAAATACTTTTGTCTCGGAAGAAAAGGTGAGAAGCTAGGGTTTTTTTCTCTAATAACCTCCTAATTCATTTTATAGAATCACTCATGGAATCACAACAGGAAACGGCTGATTTGCCGGGAGCAAAAAAAATTTGCCGGGTGCTTTTTATCGGGCACCCGGCAAAGGAATTCTTTGTCGGGTGCTAGGCCTGGAGGCACCCGGCAAATAAAGGCCTCCGGCAAAGCAGCCTTTGCCGGGTGCCGGCACTCAGCAAATTCTAGCCGTCGGCAAAAATTAGTCTTTGCCGGGTGCCGGCCACTCGGCATAATATGGCCGCCGGCAAAGGTGGCCGGCTTGACGGTGGCCAGCTGCCGTCATCCTTTGCCGGGTGCCACACCGTTAGGCACCCGGCAAAGATTTTTTTTAATTTTTTTTAAATTTCTTTGCCGGGTGCCTCATGACCTGGCACCCGGCAAAGGCTTCTTTGCTTGGGCCGGCCTTTTTAGTCACGGGCCTTTGCCGGGTGCCAGGTGACGACGGCACCCGGCAAAGAATTTTTTTAATTTTTTTTAAATTTCTTTGCCGGGTGCCCGGGGTGGCACCCGGCAAATTATTTTTTTTTGTTTTTTTGACCCCATTTTTTTGTGGGGACTTGCTACAGTAAATATATCCCTATTTCAAAATTTGGGACAATTATGAGTTTTTTAACTATATTTCCTTAATTTTTTCCGTTTCATTGAATATTTCCGACTATTCCAAATTTGAACTGCAGGTACATGAAATAATGGAATTTGGTCATTCAAAAAATAGTATTCATGATATTTAGGCTATGTCGAGGCCGTATGCAGGAAGTGGCATGAAATGTCGCGCATCATGTTGTCGTAACATGACGATGTACTCGCGGGGGAAGTTTATTTAAATTATATAAAATCCAAACGATGTCCGAAAATCACGAAACTTGTCGATGTGTCTTTTTATCACATGTGGATGCCCTGGTAAAAAATTGAGAAAGTTTCAAGCAAGTTGCGACGTCGGCTGCCTAAAACCCAGACATCTCCACATGTGTCACTCCCGCGCCTCGCCCGCGCCTCCGCCCATTCCCGGCGACCCCACGGCTCCGGCACCGGCGGCCCAGCGCCCGCGCGAGCCGCGCCCACGCCCGGCGGTGCTCGCCTCAGCGGCCGGTCGGCGCTCCCGCCCGGATCCGGCGGCCCCGCGGCCGCGGCCCCGGCGGCGCTCGGCCCGGCCGGCGGTCCTGCCTGGCCCCGGCGCCCCAGCCTCACCGGCCGTGGCGGCCACGCGGCCCCACCTCTCCGGCCGTCGGCCAGCAGTAGAGGAGGTAGGTGGAAGAAGGAGGAGGAAGGAAGAAGAAGAAAAAGAAGGGGGAGGAGGAAGAGGAAAAAAGAGAAGGGGAGGAGGAAGAAGAGGAAGAAAGAGAAGGGGGAGGAGGAAGAAGAGGAAGGTGCCGACCCGACCGCCCGTCGATCCCCGCGCCGTTCCGACCGGCCGTTGATCCTCGCGATGCTGCGGTCATCCCCGCCGTCGTCACCGTCCCTCGCTCTTGCTGTTCTTGCTGCCAAGGTAAGCCCTACCCTTGTAGTGTTAGTAGTAGTAGTAGTTAGTAGTGTTAGTAGTAGTTAGTTGTAGTGTTAGTAGTAGTAGTTAGTAGTTTTAGTTGTAGTGTTAGTTGTAGTAGTTAGTAGTGTTAGTTGTAGGGTTAGTAAATAGTAGTAGTTAGTAAGTAGTAGTGGTTAGTAGTAGTAGTTGTTAATAGTTAAGTAGTTCTTACTATTAGCATTGTTAGTAGTTAAGTAGTTGTTAGTAGTAGTGTTAGTAGTAGTTGTAGGGTTAGTAGTAATTGTTGTTGTACTACTTCAATACTTTCATGTGCATAGAAAGAGAACTAAAGTACATGGCTCCTCTTGATATATTGGTGGTTGTTGGCCTTCGTGTCCATGTTTGGTATATATGTGGTTGTTGGCCTTCGTGCCATGTTTGGTATATATGTGGTTGTTGGCCTTCGTGCCATGTTTTTTGCAGGTTTTGGGAACCTCCCCGTGCAGGGGGAGGTGCTTTGCCAAAAATTTTGAGTCGACACTAACCATTTTTGCCCTTTTATGCAGGAGGAGGACTTGTGGGAGGGACTCATGACCCGATCATCTTCGTCGGCTGCAGAGTCTTCCCACACAACGTCGACTTCGCCATCGCACCGACTCTCTCCACGCCCCACTCTTGACCTCACCACCACCCTAGGTATAACCCCTCTATCCGTATGTGGTCTTTGGTCGCGTAACCTAGTTAGGTGTCTCCCATTCGAAAGAGATACGGTCGGAGATATGCGGACCTTTGCATATCAGTGACCGTATCTATTTCGGATTGTCCACGCTTTTTGGACAGCCCGCGGATGCATAGTTGAGGTTAGTTTTCATGCTTCGCTCTGGTTCGAGACGGTGTTTCGTCATGACCTCTCCGTTGTTCTCCGGATACACACTCTCCCTTGCAGGACGTGTATCGGAGAAAGCGGCGGCGAGAAGGTGTCACCGAAATCCGTCTCGGATAGGAGCGAGCATGGAAACTAACCTCATCTACAAACCCGCGGGTGGGATTAGGACCTATCCTCACCTATTAGAGAGTAGGGACACCGCGTAGATGCGATTGATGGTCACATGTGGTGATGTTATATATGCTAGAGGATGGAGGACCGTCAGTGGATGTACACGGGCCGGACAAGTCAGGGTGATGCCAGCTATGAATGGATGCAGAAGACCGATCGTTTCTTGAATCGTGCATTTGGTAAGGCCGCAAAATTCCCGAAAATGGCTTTGTGTCCCTGCAGCAAGTGTGGTAACAGGAGAATGCTAGACAAGGAACTCATGGGTACACATCTGCACAAGAATGGGTTTACGCCGAACTACACCCGGTGGGTCCACCATGGTGAAGCCGATCGTATGAGAGAGGAGGTGGTGAGACAACGCGTCGAGGCTTTCGATCTTGATGCTTATCGGTAGCGAGACATGGTAGATGACGTTCACCAAGCACGCTTTGATGAAGGACGTGAGGAGGCGGAGATGCGAGCAGTAGTAGATGCGTTCAAGTACATGATGGACTTCGCACGAAACCCCTTCACGCCATTCCGAGGTCTCCCAGCTGGATGCCATAAGTCGCTTGATGGGGTTTAAGTCCGATTTAAACTGGAGTCGAGAAGGCTTCGATAAGGTGTTGACCGTGGTTGGCACCCTACTTCCAAAAACCACGTGTTGTCGAAGACCATGTACGAGGCACACAGGCTCATAAAAGCAATCAAGATGCCATATGAGCGGATACATGCTTGTCCGAACGGGTGTCCTATTTCGGGAAGAACTCAAGGAGGCAAAGTATCGTCTGAAGTGTAAAGCCTCCGTTTCCTAGAGGTAGAGTCTGGTGACGGTGGTGGCGAAGACCCAACAAGATACCGCTTTCGAGTCCTCGTCCACCTTCCCTTCGTGCCGAGGATTCAAAGGCTATTCATGACCGAGAAAACCGCGAAATGATGACGTGGCACAAGAATGGCAAACGCTACCATCCTGACAAGATGGTGCATCCATCTGATGGTGAAGCATGGACCAGCTTTAATGACAAGCATCATCTGAAATCCGATGAGGCTCGTAATGTACGTGTCGCTCCTGGCAACAGATGGGTTCAATCCTTATGGCATGATGTCTGCCCCTTACACATGTTGGCCCGTGTTTGTTATCCCCTCAATCTCCCCCCTGGCGTTGCCTTTCAACGACATAACGTGATCTTGACGTTGATAATTCCCGGGCACCTGTGGGAGTAAGATGGGTGTGTTCATGGAGCCTGTGATTGATGAGTTGATCAAAGCTTGGAATGAAGGGGTATGGACATACGACCGAGGTACAAAGGAAAGCTTCAAAATGTACGTCTAGTACCAGTACTCCATGCATGACTTCCTGACGTATGGGTTATTCAGCGCCTGGTGTGTTCACGGGAAGTTCCCGTGCCCAATATGCCAGGAAGTCGTGAGGTTCATTTGGTTGAAGAAGGGTGGTAAGTATTCGCTGCGTTCGATCAACATCGTCAATTCCTAGATTCCAACCATCCATTTCGATAGGACACCAAGAACTTTAGGAAAGGTGTCGTAGTCATGGACCCTAGACCGCACTTGAAGATCGGTGCCGAGGTTCATGCTCGGATAGATGCTCTCTTGCCCAATGAAGAAGAAGGTGGTTTTGTGGGATATGGTGAGCAACACATGTGGACTCATAAGTCCGGCTTGACGAGGCTCCCCTATTTCGATGACCTCCTCTTCGCCCCATAACATTGATGTAATGCACATCGAAAAGAATATCGCCGAGGCACTTTGGGCAACACTCATGGACACCGACAAGTCTAAGGACAACCCTAAGGCTAGAGTGGACTGGCGACGTTGCGAGCGATAGACCACGACAAGTGATGCGGCCTCCTCGCAAACGGCAAGAAGCGGAAAAGGCCTAAGGCCGATTTAGTCTTGAAAACCGAACAAAGGAGGGAAGTACTACGATGGATCAAGGCGTTAATGTTCCTCGATGGGTATGCGGCGAACTGGCGGGGGAGTGAACTTAGGCACTATGCGAGTCAACGCGGCATGAAGAGTCATGACTACCACGTATGGATTGAGCGGCTTCTTCCGGCGATGGTACGAGGCTACGTTCTGAGCATCTCGGCTAGTCTTTGGTAGAGTTGAGCTATTTCTTCCGCCACTTTGTGCCAAGGAGCTATCTCGGACCGTGGTTGCAAACTTGGAGAAAGTGGCACCTGAAGTTGCTTTGTAAGTTGGAGAAGATCTTTCCACCCGGCTTCTTCTTGTCAATGCAAAGATTTGATTGTGCACCCCCATATTAGGCACGGATGGGGGGGCCCGTGCAGGGCCGTTGGTGCTACCCAATCGAGAGATATCTCAAGGCCGTTAAAAAAAAATGTAGAAATAAGGCCAAAATTGAGGCTTCCATTGCGAGAGGCTTCCATTCGGAGGAGGTGACAAACTTCACACACTATACTACACAGAGAACCTTCCTAGCGTGCATAATCCACTCCCTCGCTACAATGTTGACGAGAATGAATCCAACCTTAGCCTTTTCCAAGGGCAACTCGGCAGGTCAAGTGGATCGACCAATAAGAGGTTGGAAAATGAAGAGTGGCGCATGATCATGCTATATGTGTTCCACAACCTACCCGAGGTGAAGTCGTTCATTGAGTAAGTTCTCAAAGAACTTGTTTAAATACGCTGTCACTATTCTCAAAGAACTTGTTTAAATACGCTGTCACTATTCTCGTGTGCACAGGGAATTTATTCGTGTATCCTGACATCAACCAAGGGATCCTACCCCACGGCAAACCGACACCCTTATTTCACGGGGTCCGGGAGCAGGGAGGCCTGATTTTATTTCTTGGTTCAAAACAAAGGTATTGTCCAATTTACCTCGTACCTAGTTCGAGATTCCGAGTTTCGTGTACTTAGTTCGGCAATCTTTCCTTCTTGCGCTTGCAGGCCCAAACCGATGCAACTATGAGTAAGGAGTTGAGATAGGTTGCAAATGGCTTCGACAGTAAGGTGAAAGCTTATTCAGGTTATGATGTGAATGGATATCGCTTTCACACAAGAAGCTACTGAGCGAAGCTCGGCCCCATCGAAAAACCACAAATGGAGTTTGTACTCCCAAGACCGATGGCCTCGAGTATCATGGCATAATTGAAGATATCTATGAACTTGAATTTTATGGTTCGAAACCTCTTCGTCTCGTCATGTTCAAATGCCACTGGTTCAATCCTCGACTAACGAAACGGAGCCCTAATATTGGTCAAGTCGAGATTCGACACGATTTCATCTATCAAGGAAAAGATGTCTTTATTGTGGCGGATCGGGCCGCAAGGTTTTATTATTTGTCATACGCATGCCAAGGCAACAAAGGCTCTTCGTGGTTGGTCTATTGTGCACCGTGTATCGCCACATGGTAGACTAGCTGTCCCAAACGCATTTAAGATTACAACTTCAACCCAAACACATATGATGGAGAGTTCTATCAAGAAGGTGGGCTACAAGGGAGGTTGGTGATAGACTTAAACGAGGCGATTGGAATGGAAGTAGACAATGAAAGGGTTGATGACGAGGAAGAAGGAGATGAGGTGCAAAATGCCAAGGACATAGAAATGCTTGAGCGATTACATTTAGACGATGACGATGAAGGCAACATTGAACCTCCTGACGCCTTTGTTTATTTGGACAATTTTGATAGTGATGACGAGACATATGATCTAGATAATCCCAATAATGATGATTACTTATAATACATGTAATACTATGTTATTTTGTAATCGTGTTTTGTTTATTTACTTAGCATCTATTTCTAATACATGTAATGATGTCTTGTTTGTTTCTTTTTAATTGCAGGTGATTGAACAAAGATGGTGGGCGGCAGTGGGCCAAGGAACGTGAACTCGAGGTACCAGAGGGCACGTCAGGACGTAGATGTCGGAGAGAACGCATCGGACGGGAGGAGGCAGAGGGCCAGGAGCAGCGGCAGCGGGAGCGGCAGCAGGAGGGGCCGGCCTCCTCTAGTCAGGCCGCGTGACGTGCCGGAGGAGCGCCGTACCACGAACTCCTCGGAGGACGAGCAGTTACAGAGACGGACGAGGTTCGAGGCGACAGACAAATGAGGAGAGAGGCAGGGAGGTGGCGAGGCCGAAGTAGTTCCCACCGCCTCTGCTGCGGCTAGCCCCTACTTGCGAGGTCCCTCAAAACTCCCCAGGCCTCCGCTTCCTCCCCACGCCCAAAGGATCCTCCCCGTGGGGACAGTAACTAACTTTAGATTTAATCACAGCTACTTTCATATAACCTGTTGAAAATTGTCGAGAAACTAATAATGTTTGTTAATGACTTGTGCAGCACCGGAGGTTGTGTCGCCTGGTGACTCACGCAACCCCAACCACATCTTGGGGCTTGTGTGCAGCACTATTACCCCAGCATTGTCACGCACAAGGGGACCTGTGGGGCCGGCCAAATCGTGGGACCACTATAAATCCGCCTCGACGCAATAATATGAAGACAAGCGAGAGCGGGTCGGGAGAGAGTTCTTACAGGTAAGTCTCGTTCACACAACTTTGATCAATACATCGCATTCATTTGACACTTTTGACATAATGAATTGATACATTGTGTCTGTCTCACAGACTTTTTTCGTGTGTGAAGAGGGACAGGAGGAGAGGGCGGAGAAGAACTTGGTGAAAAGTGCTAGGAAACGATCAATGACATGCACTACGAGGAGCGCCTCACTTGCATCATCAAGTACTACACGCCACGCGACTTGGTCGAAAAGTCAAGAAGACACAGTGCAAGACAGATGTCTCCTCGACCGGAACAAAGACATTGAGGTAAATGAAGAAGAATAATACTTGATTCGTTTTGAGATTAAGTAGCTTTCATTTGGTCGTCTTTACATCTCAAATTCTTTATGACATGTAGATGATTCCATGGTGGTGCGAGTCCTTTGCCGACTCACTGGAGATGATCGTGGACAGTGTGGTTCACAGAGAGGGTTATATCCAGAACACGGCTTCCACCGGGAGCGGGCTTTGCAGCGACAGTTCCCACACACCACCAAGGCACCCGCAGCCTTGGCGCATACAAGCAAGCTTGGGTACTTGAATTCATTTTAGTATTCTCGACGCCCATTCTCAGATGTTTCTTCTAATCATCTTGTTGTCTTTCTCGCAATCGGCGTCGCATGGTGGCCACCTTTGTCCACGTTCATGGCGTATGGATCGCCCGCAAGGGAAAGGCGACTTCATTGTCACCTTCAGCCGGATGACCCACCCGAGTCATCTGAAAACCAGTAAGCGTCCACACCGCGCCGATTACTCCTACGCGTCGGACGCAAGGTCGGTCCAGGCGGATCGGGATCCGAGCACCGGCGACATTGATGGCACGACCGTCATGAGGATCGGACAGGGCAAGAAGCATGGGCGATCGGGCTTGGCGATGGCACCCTCGAGTCCGGCTCTGTTCCTCCCTCTCCCGAGATCCGAGCAAGTACCCGGCGGAGGCCCGCCATATCGCCAACGGCCGTCCCCTTCACAGCAGCGGGTCGACGCACTCCAGGTTAGTCCAGTTTAACTCTTCATACATTGATCTTTACATAACTTAGTTACCTTTACATTACTAAAACATTCGATTGAAATGTTGCAGTCGATATAACGAGAGGATGGCTCAGAGTCATGCGGGACTGGCGGCGAGGACCGAGGTGGCGGCGGGAAAAGACAAGCCGAAGCGGGCGGAAGGGAGAGACAGCGAAGCAATCGGTGGCGGAGATTACGATGTTCTGCGAGAACTTTGGGCAAGTGAACGGTGTACTGTGCCGATGTTCGCTCCAGCCATACCGCCGCCGCCAGCCAGTAGCTAGTCCAAAGGAGTATGAATCCATATTGCTTCGACTAGTGCTTTCATTAGATGACCCACTCTAAGCGCTGAATCTCTTGTCCTTTATGCAGCCTCCGTCAAGGGGTTCGAATGACCCATCTCAGCGCAAGCGTGTGGTGCCGAGTTTCCTTCACCGTGCACTCCGGTTTCCTCCCCACCTTTAGTTTGTATCTCTTTTTCACCGCTTGATGGACATGTGATGCAATCGTGATCCACTATCGACTTGTTACGATGGTAATTGGACCTATTATGTTTGTGATGTCGTGTATGTGAGGTATTGTATTCATGATGTGATATATATGTGTGGGATTGAGTTTGTGATGAGATGGATGTGATATATATGTGCTATATTGTCTTTGTGATGCTTCAGATGTGATACATATCTTTTATATGTTGTGTTTGTGATTATAGAATCAAAAAACAAAATAAAAAAAATTAATTTTTGAGGCTTTGCGGGTGCCACAACCACGGCACTTTCGGCAAAAAGCGGGAATTCTGAAAGGAATTCCCAGCTTTGCCGAAAAGCCGTGTCCAGGCACCCGCAAAAAAGTTTTTTCAAAAAAATCTTTGCCGGGTGCCCCATGACCGGCACCCGCAAAAAATTACTGAAAAAAAAAAAAAAACTCTTTGTCGGGTGCCCCTCGGTGAGACACCCGGCAAAGAAATTATAAAAAATAAAAACATCTTTGCTTGGGTGCCTCCCGACGGCACCCGCAAAGAAAAATTTGAAAAAATAAATAAAAAAATCTTTGCGGGTGCCTCTGATATGGCACCCGGCAAAGCAAGGGATGACGGAGCCGGCGCCGTAACAACCACTTTTCTTTGCCGGGTGCCGGGTTTGCACTCGGCAAAGTCTTTGCCGGGTGCCCGATAAAAAGCACCCGGCAAAGAAATCTTTGCCGACTAACTTTTTGCCGGAGGCTCTTTGCCGAGTGCTGCACCCGGCAAAGGCTTTGCCGAGTGCAAAGTAGCCTTTGCCGGGTGCATTCGGCACCCGGCAAAGCGCCTGAATCCAGTAGTGAATCATGCTCATTTCCCTACAAAATATTGTTTGACAGAACTACTTTGGATCCAAACTTAGGAGCTGGTTTGAGAACTCTCCCGGTAGACTCTTAATAAGCAAATTTATTTGCACCCAAGTACCAAAAGTTAACCAAAAACACCACCCAAGACATGCTTGACAATTCATGAGAAGAAACATCCTTACTATCATTTTGGTTCACCTTAATCATCGTTAACAATAATAGCTATCTATCTAGCCTATCCCTAAAAGTCACAGCTATTCCATCATGGAAAAATAATCCTAACATTATTGTGATTACTCACATTCGTTTTTTCTAATAGTTAACCTAAAGCACCCCTTTAAATTATATATCTCTATCGTTATAAAAAAATAATCCGATGCTTGCTTTCAAATTGCCATAATCTATTATGATATAACAAAAACTAACGCAAAGAGTTCATATTTTGCATTGCTCCACATGCTTTCGAATAAACATTACTCTCTATGTCCTGAAATACAAGGTATCCAACCAATTTTATGACAAAAAAAAATAATAAAGAGTTTGACAAAGACTAATGTACCTGTCACTAAATTGTTCGGTTGTCAAGTTGCTTAATTTTCTAGTATTCATACTTTTAATTTTTAAAAGGTATACATGCATGCCATTGATCTCGACTACCAAATATAGGTGTCATTTTGATCAAGATGGTGTTTAAAAGACATGCATGGATGAGATCTAAAAGGCAGGCACGAACGCATGGGATTGAGCAATCCAAAGTACTTTATAATTTGGAACAAATTTTGAACTTTCACTATCTTGTGTTTCAAGATAGAGAAAGTACTTTAGTTCCTTTCACTACTTCCAAGTTATGTGACCAAAGTGAACAAGGAATTCATGGAATATTGTGCCATCATGGCCACAAAGATATAACGAATATTGCATGAGAAAAAGATAAATAATGTTGCATAAAACACTCATTTATTCAAGGGAATTTGTAATGAAACAGCGTCAACATAACGGCGTCAATGACCCATAGATCATATATAGGTATTTCACATAGATCTGTTAGAACGGAAGGAGTCTTAGTTTTGCAGCACTGCTATCTGAAGCTGCACCTTCTCAAGACAGCAAGCAACAGCCTTCACAAAATAACCCTTGTCTCCAGCAGATCCATGTCACATATGTAACCAGCAACCTATTATATATCAAGCAACATTGGATTAAGCCATCACTGCTCAAGACCATTGCCTCGTTTTAAATAACAGCAGCATATGACTAGATCATCATCCCACGGGCCAGGCCCGGCCCGGTCCAATTCAGGAAACCAATCACGTTCCTAGTGTATATAACATTCCAGTGTTCACGGAGCATAATATAATAGATTATACTCCTTGAGCGGGTCGTTATCTCCATCCAATGAAATTGCTAAGCCTAGACAAAACGGCCGGGGGATAAGAACCTGATGATGAAATTAGTAGCAAACTTAAGCCTGTCGTAGACTCGTAGTGTCGTCGTAATTGATTTCGTCAGCCGCAGTCGCAGAAAACTACTATAGCAAAGCTCCATCGATGACCTCGAGTAAATTATCCGGCCGACGGCGGCAGACCAGGCTGCGCGCGCTGAATCCCCCACATATTTGTTACTGTTTTGATCTGAGATGGCTGCGCTGGGTGCCCTCAACTTTTGAACGCGTGCTCTTCTTGTTCTCATCTGTTCTTCTGTCAACTCTTTTCTACTGCGTCCCTGGCTTTACCAGCTCGACTCCGGGAAAAATCACCTGCCGGAACACACACACACACACACACACCCCTTGTCATGGCCTCCGATCTCCATGGACGGTCTGCATCGTCGTGCTACATTGTAGGGAGTGAGGACCTCTTCTCATCCGAGGCTTCGTTCACGGCAAGCAGTGCAAACCTCCAGCTTCTCTCTAGCGTCAGCTTCATTCACCCAAATGGCAGCACCGGAGAGTGATCGCCTTCGCTCGCCGCCGTACTCCATTTTGACAAGCGTGGCGCCATCAAACGAGGCGAAGCTCGACGCGCATGGCCCCGACGCCGGCGAGCCCAGGACCACCCACCCGCAGCCGACGCTGACGGTGAGGAGCGAGGAGCCGCCGCGGCAGCAGCAGCAGGGCACGCTGGCGCGCAGCGACAGCACGGGGGAGCGGGACCGGCGGTTCGACCAGTTCAAGACCTTAGGCGGACGCCTGGAGCGGCAGCTGTCCAGCATCCGCGGGGGGTCGCAGCACCCGCACCCGGACCCGGCCGCCGCCGGCGACGACGAGGCCAGCAGGGACTCCGAGGCGGAGACCGACGACTACGGCGGCAAGTTCCCCACCGCCGACCGGTACTTTGCGGCCCTGGAAGGGCCCGAGCTCGAGACGCTCCGGGCGACGGAGGTCCCCGTGCTGCCCGAGGATGAGACGTGGCCGTTCCTGCTGCGGTTCCCGATCAGCGCGTTCGGGATGTGCATGGGCGTGAGCAGCCAGGCGATGCTGTATAAGACGCTGGAGCTGGAACCTTCCACGGCGTTCCTCCGCGTGAGCCCCGGCGTGAACGACGTGCTCTGGTGGGTCTCCGTCGCGCTCATGGCGCTCGTCTCCTTCATCTACTCCCTCAAGGTTGTCTTCTACTTCGAGGCGGTCCGGCTCGAGTTCCACCACCCGATCCGCGTCAACTTCTTCTTCGCCCCGTGGATCGCCTGCCTCTTCCTCGCGAAAGGCCTGCTAGAGCCCTTGACGTCGTTGCACCACGCGGTGTGGTACCAGCTGATGGCGCCCATCCTGTTCCTCGACCTCAAGATGTACGGGCAGTGGATGTCCGGCGGCGAGTGGCGGCTGTCCCGCGTGGCGAGCCCGACCACCCACCTGGCCGTCGTGGGCAACTTCGTCGGCGCTCTTCTTCTTCGCCGTCGGGATGGTGCACTACGTGGTCCTGTTCGTGACGCTGTACCAGCGGCTCCCCAGTCCCCACCAACTTGCCGCTGCCGAGGGACCTCCACCCGGTGTTCTTCCTCTTCGTGGCCACGCCCAGCGTGGCGTCGGTGGCGTGGGCCAGGATCAGCGGCGAGTTCGGCCTCGGCGCCAGGGTTGCCTACTACGTCGCGCTCTTCCTCTACGCGTCGCTGGTGGCGCGCGTCAGCTTCTTCTTCCGGGGCGTCCGCTTCTCGCTGGCGTGGTGGGCGTACACGTTCCCGGTGACCAGCGCCGCCATCGCCACCGCGGTGTACGCGTCCGCGATGACCAGCGCGCTCACCCAGGCGCTTGCGGTCGGGCTGTCGGCGGTCGCGTCCGTCACCGTCGCCGGCGTGCTGGCCACTACCGTGTACCGCGCGTTCGTTCGCCGGGACCTGTTCCCCAACGACATGTCCATCGCCATCCGGCGGCGCCCCAAGGCCAAGTTCGGCAAGATCCTCAAGCGCATCCGCACCTCCAGCGCCGACCTCAAGGAGCTCGTCGTCTCCAGGCACAGCGGCGGCCGGTCGGCGGCGGAGACGAGCAGCGTCAGAGAGCCGCCCACCCCGATGGTGTACGGCCGCGCCAGAGCAGAGCCGTAGCCTGCCCGGCTGGCTGCCCGTAGGTGGATGTGGATCATATTCGTATCGGTTGCCTGTACAGTTATTTGGGCCTTTTTGCTGGTGGACCACGAACTAGCCCAGCTGTAATAATCCAGCCAAATTAGGTTAGGCCCAACTAAAGTTGTTCTCATTCCCTAACTAGTACTCCTGTATTGGAGAACTGAATTTCTCCCATATAAATATGATCTTATAAGATATATTAAAGATCACTACTTGTCTCTTCTTGTCATATTAGGGCAGTTGTTTGGAATATTATTGGCTTTAGTAAAGTCTAGGAGCTCGCAATAGACTAAACACTATTCATCAATTCTTGGATAAAACAGTGGCTTAAGGTCACTCCCAGTTGTCACTGTTTCCAAGACTCTTCTTTGCTGAAAACAGTACAAACAAATTTCATCACATGATAGGGTCTGTTCGCTTGAACTTATCAGCCGGCTTATCAGCTAGAATCTACAGTATTTTTCTTTCACAACAAAACAGCTTCAGACGGCTTTAATACCAGCCGAACAAGCCCAAATCTTATCTCCCTTCATTAATACTGTGTCACGTTAGCTTATCTAATGATCATGAAACTCTTATAAAACCCCTGAAACTGGTCTAACTGCTATAAATTTGTCCATGTCTTTGGCCTATCAATTATTTGTTGGACAATCTAGAAATCAAAAAATAGTACATGCGTCCATAGAAAAATAATCAAAATCCCAACTGAAACTGTGCCATGCTTATGCTTTTATGAAGTACTCCCACTCGTAATAAAAACAACCGGTCTGCGTGTACCTTCTGCACTGAGAAAAAAGAAAATCATTTGGGAAGGAGATAAAGGGTCTGTTCGCTTGTCTGAATTCTGTAGGAATCTGGATGGTTTGGTGAAATGTTGGAGGAATTTGTGAGAGAAAAAACACTGTTCTGGATGAAAAAATAAGCAGATCAAGCCAGGTTTAAGAGCACACGAACAGGACCAAACAGAAGACCACCCGAGTAATCTTCGGGCGCGTTCGCTAGTCTGGTAAACCAGCCGGCTGATCCTCCTCAGCGAACACTGTTCATCAACCAGCCGCTACAAAGTTTCTCTGTTACAAAACCAGTTAGTTTCAGCCAAGTTTTAGACCAGCGAACGAGCCTTCGTCGGAATCATTCACAAATCAGGATGACTAGTGGGATGATTGCTGCTGCGTATGGATCCATTCATGAATAGCAAGCGAACGGAACCGCTGGCCGAGCCGACAAGCATTGATGAACGCCACCAGCCGCTCGTCCGGCCGGTGCACAGCGCAGCTACTCATCCCCACGGTCTCTCGTGCCGCAGTACATGGCACCGGCGACCGGCCTCACTCTCCCTCTTGCCCCGAGGCTAGCGTTCAGTTAATTGGGTGAAATCAGTTTGGTAAAAACGGTTTTGGTTTTAGTTTGCAAGAAATGTTAATGGATATCTTTCTTTGTCAAAAGACTAATAAGTACAGTAATAACCGATCAAAGTCGATTTCGGTTCGGCTAATAGGTTAACCATAAGCCTATTATACTTCTACGGCAGTTAATGCAACAACATAATTGGGTTGGAAAGCACGTAACAAAAATTGAATCATGTAATAAAATAAAAGGAAAAGCAACAAAAAATATTTCTGATAAATAAAGTCTCGTAGAAATACATTTAAATAGTGTTTAATATCATAGTATGAAAGAATTTCAATTAAACGGCTCAAAATCGAATAATTTTCGGTTAGCCGGAATAGCATCAAAGTCTTCACCAAATAGATCATGAAAATTTTGGTTAACCGACTTTTTTGGTTAAATCGGTTCGGTGAAATTTTGGCCATTACTGTTTACTGTGCAAGAATTTTCTATGAATTATAGAAAAATATATAAATATTTGTATTTCATTAAATTTTATAGAAACATAGTATTCAAAAAATACGGCGTTGAAACAGCATTTAACTTAATCCAATCCACGCAAAGTGCTACATGGTCTGATCCGCTGCCTTCCGTACATATTTCTACAGCAGCAGTTGGTGACTTGTTTCTATCAGAATCCTTAACAGAAAGGTGACTTTGTTTTTTTTTTTAGTTTTACTACATGGAGCATTGTATGCCGATGGGAAATCGAATTTATTTTAGAAAAAGGAATTGTTTCTAGCCTTTCCAGTCGCACAGAAATATTTTTTTTTTCTTCCGTTCATTTTTGACCAAAATATCCAAGGCACCTCTAATGCTCTTCGTGCCAAAGTTGACAGTCTCTTTGTATCCACAAGTTACAGCGACACCCAAATTGCAACAAGTATGTTCCTAAAAGTAGCCTACATAAAAGTCGTTTTGCAATATCATATCAGGCCTTGTTTAGATTGTCTCCAAATTCCAAGTTTTTTCGCTCTCTCTCTATCACATCAATTTTTAGACGTATGCATGGAGCATTAAATGTAGGTAAAAAAAATAACTAATTACACAGTTTGGTTGTAAATCACGAGACGGATCTTTTGAGCCTCTTTTGAGCCTAGTTAGTCCATGATCGGACAAAGTTTGTCAAATACAAATAAAACGTGCTACAGTGTCTAGGTTGCAAAAATTTACAATCTAAACAAGGCCTCATTATCTGTGAACCAAATTTGACCCCCGCAAAAAATTTCGGTCTTCGGCTATTCCAGTTAACCAATTTCCAAACATATACTAATCGTCGGCTTATAGATTTAGGTGGGGTTAACCTAACAGCTACTCCTATTTGATTTAAAATCTTGGCATCCTGACATTAGTTATTTCGTTATTACAATCACAGGAATCTGATATTAATTGTCTCCATATATAGAAATCTGGCATTAATTATTTCGTTACCATCAGGGTGTGTTTGGCAACTATGTGGGAAGAAACATGGGAATTAGTGGTGGGAGTTGATAGAGGGAATTAAGATGAGGAAATTGACTTTTAGCTCAAATCCCTTGTTTTGTTCGTGAAGGGAAATAACAAGAGAAATTGAAGAGAGATTTCATATCCCTGTTTGGTATGGGGGTTTTAAGGAAGAAATTAAAAGGCAAATTATGATGGATCATGCGGATCTATTTTTTTTTATTAAAAAGATAACTGCCACCCAATTTCCACCTCTCTTCTAGGAAATTGATTAGTGAGAGTTGGCCCTCTAAACTTTTATTCCCTTTCCCATCAAAACTTCCATTCTCACAGAACAAACCAGATATTTATAAACTCAGTGTCTCTGAACTCCCATTCCCTGCTTCCCATTACACCTAACCAAACGAGCCGTCAGAGAAATCGAAATGGGAATGTAGCATGAAAATCTTGCGGTGAAAACGGCGTTCATTTTCCACGGCGGGTCCCGGTACAGTCAGTGCGCCGGTGGTCAGTCGGAGGCAAAGTCGTCAAGCGAAGCAACCAAGCAACCAGCGAGGCAGGGGAGGCGCGAGTGCGCGGTGAGTGAGCAATGATTGAAAAAATTGAAAAAATAATACTAGAAAGATTGGCTTTTTAATTACGATGACACTCGGATAGATAATAAGTGGCACATCAATGTTTATGAACGTGGTTCCGTTATCAAATCTGCCGACGACCGATCTGATCTTTCGAATCCAGGCCATGTTTAGTTCCCTCAAAATCCAGAATTTGGCACTATGCAAAAAGAAGATTCTCCATCACATCAAACTTGTGGTACATACATGGAGTACTAAATGTTGACGAAATCAAAAACTAATTGCACAGTTTGGTTGTACTTTGCGAGACGAACATTTTGAGCCTAATTAGTCAACGATTGGACAATTATTACCAAATAAAAACAAAACGCTACAGTAGCTACAGTGTACCGACTGAATTCGGCGGCGCCGATTCAGTGGCCATCTAAACACGGCCCCAATTTTTTCAAATCGCCTTCCCCTGCCAAATCGCAAAACAATCCAAACCAGACCGGCGGCGGCCCCGCGCCCGTCGCCATCAAAGCCACCGCTGCGGTCTCTCCTCCCGGACCCCTCACCCCTCCTCCTCCGCGGACCACCGCCAGCGCTCGACGGCAACACGCGCACGCGCACGCCCCACGCACGAAGAGTCAACAGGAGAGAGACTGGCGATGGCACTGGCAGTGGCAGTAGAATAAGCTTGCGTCGAGTGGGAGTTGGCGAGGCATCGCTCGCTTCCTTCCCCTCCACCCCACTCCGCCCACCGAGTGCCACTGTGCCAGTGGAGCGCTTCCTTGACTTCCCCTCTCCGCCTCCTTGTCCTCCCTTCCCTGCCGGTGCCCGTTCTTTGCTCCCCTCGCCGGTACGCCCGCCGCCGGAGCGGAAGAGAGCCGGAGGGGGAATGCAGCCGCCGCAGCACTGCCCGCCGGCGGCCGGCGCCTGGGGCGGGGTCGCGGGGGCCGGGGCCAGCCCCACCGCCGTCGACGAGGCGTCCATGGAGTGCAGCAAGAGCTTCATCAAGGCCCTGCAGGTGCTCCCCGAACCGCGCATTCCTAGATCCATCCATACACGCACACACAAAAATATTCGATCGAATTCCTTGTAAGTCATTATAAAAAGTTGAAAGTCCGTTGAACTTTTTTTGGTGGCTCACAGGGATTGCGATCTTTTTAAATGGCACGAGAAATTCCCTTAAAATATTCCTTAAAAAAAAACTAGTTCCTGCTCCGTTTCACCGGGGATCCGGCTGGATTTCTGTTTCACGATGATGGTGTGCAGGAGCTCAAGAACCTGCGGCCGCAGCTCTACTCCGCCTCCGAGTACTGCGAGAAGTCCTACCTCAACAGCGAGCAGAAGCAGATGTGAGTCGCGTTCCTGCATCCTGCTCCTGCATTTCAATGCCACAAGGGTGAAGGAATTACCCACTTCTTACCACAGCGGCCAGCCATGGTTGCTCCATGCTGTATCTAGCACTATTTTGTCATTTCGCGCAAGGGTTCAAGAATTCAATCGGAGCGTGGGTGCAGCATGTGCTGGTAGCAACTACCCAACTACGTATGATAGGTGGGGTGTAGAGGACTGAGCCAACTAAGGCAAGGACGGCAACAGGTGTGAGGAAGGGACTTGATGTGGAGATGTGGCTAGAGAACAAACTCTACTGGCTAGAGAAGGATATAATTTTTTGATATCATCTGGAATTTTGGAGTTACCTGACAACTGTCTGTGTACTGTTTCTAGTCTGAATTTTGTCACTGCATTGAAATTCTAGTAACAGGGACCCACTCTTGTTTCACAGCGCAGAATTAATTTTATAAATAGATAGGATGTGCACTTTCATATCTTTTATTAATGAATCGATGGTGTACTGAACTCGAACTTGCAGTATACTCTTATTTCAACACAGGACATTTTCAGTTGTAACATTCAGGTTCACTGACCATATTATGACAACTGAAGTTGTTAATTTATGTCAGGGTACTGGACAACTTGAAAGACTATGCTGTACGAGCCGTCGTCAATGCAGTTGATCATCTGGGTACTGTTGCCTACAAATTGACAGATCTTTTCGAACAGCAAGCTTTTGAGGTGTCAACTTATGAACTGAAAGTTGCACGTCTGAACCAGGTAATGCCACTTATCTGCAATACTTGCATTGTAGGGTGATGAAACCATTCTGGTTCAAATACTGATCTATTTTCAAATCTGTAGCAAATCTTCACATGCCAAGTCTACACAGACAAAGAAGGCCTCAGGCAGCAGCAAATGATTGGAGCAAACATAAAACACCACAAGCACTATATCCTACCACGTAAGTGAATGTAAAACTAAGAGCTCACACACTGTTTGATTACAAAAGAAAGGGTGCTGAATTTTGACTCTCCATTTTTATCTGCCAAGCTAGCTGGTTATAAAAGATCCCCGGCGCATGGACACCAGCAAGTAGACACTGATCAGGAATCCAAGCCTAGACCTTATCCCTCTGGTGGGCCTTCTTGTCTATTCTCTTTGCTCATGATGAAGTTTCAAGGCATGCAATGTACCATATTAAACAAAAAAATTTATTTTTTTATTTCGTTGGTGCAGCAAAAACCCTTTCCTGGCATCTGTCTTCAGAGAACAGTACCAAAGCAAACGCACATAAACCTACATTTGCGTAAGAATTCTTCCAGTTTTTGTTCAGCTTTGTATAAAACTTATTTTTTGTTCGTTAGTGCAATGGGGTTTATGTACTTCTGGTGTCATCTGCTTCTGTGCAGCCTAGTGGACACAGCACCATCAAAACCTGCATCAGGTGATTTAATCATTCTGTGTATCAACTCATACTGCAATTTAATTTCCTGTAAGTTGTTTTCTGCTTTGTTTGTGTGCACAGATTGAATTCTCCGTATGAATCTCTCATGTTTCAGGTAAGGACCGGTCTGCTTCTCCTATGCGCAGGTCTCTGCAGTTTAACAGGAGCACCAGTTCTGATGCTATGCAAAAGGTTGGCACTAAGGTAAGCTTGAATATGGCCAAATCTGTATCTTTTTTTGTTTAAAAGGTCTCATTGTGTATATTTTGTTTTTTTTTCACTTTGTAAATTAATAGGCCATGCCTTTCTTTTCAGAACCTATCTGGTGTAAAGGAATTTTCAACATTTCATTCCTTCGACAACCCTAAAGGTCGTGCAATCCAAAAGGCCCCTGTTGGCACTAAAAGCATGCTAGCGGCTCTCTTCATCAAGCACAAATCATCAAAGATGAAAAAGATCGCAGTTCGCTGACGAGCTCACATTTGATTGGGGCGACATCACTGTAAATTTCATTTCGTGCAGGAAAGGAAGCCTATTATTGTACATCTGACCTATCGCTATGCGTTGGATATGCTGATGGTTTAGAGGCCGAGTATTCTGTTAGTCATATTTCATTTCAGCATATCTCATCTTGCGGATGACCAAGATGTAATGATTTCACATAAGCTCATACAACATCTTGTCGTGTAATGCTGCCTGAAGCTTTGGCATTTAGCATAAATAAATGCATCTTGGAAGTAGCCTTTCAGAGTTGATTTTCTATTCTGTAAGAGCAGTTGCTTTTGGCTGATGAATGCCTGCCCATTTCAAGATATGTACATGCGCTCATGTGTTAATTGGAGAAAGCATCGAAAGTGCTCAAACCTGCTCATGTGAACAAGTGAAGTGGTTGGTGTCCTGTACCAGCTATTATTTTCTGCTTTGTGCCATTCGAACTACTCTACAGCAACGAATTTGGTCACAAGAAGTCTTAAATATTTGGAAGTTGAGCCAAACAACATTTTATGATACATTATTGATTCTAGTACTTTTGCACTGTAGGAAATGGAAATTAAAAGTCGAGCTATGTTCGTTACAAAGTATAATCTTGTCTGGTATCGTCATCAGGGACTGTCATACAAAGCCAGGTTTCTCACATAAATGATCCAGTGACCAAAAAGAAAAGAAAAAGAGGGAGAGAGGATCAGAAGGCACATCGCATTACTTTTTGCCTGATATATGATAATTTGGAACTGTATTACAAGCCCATTTCTTACATAAAAGATCCAGAGGCAGGAAACATTAGACCATAAGGCACGCCTTATTAAGGATACATGGAAATATCGTAAGATGAGAAGGTAGAACATGGAAGCGGCAGAAAGAACCTCCTACCATCCATGTAGATGGGCACACAAAGGCAGTCAACCATGATTGGTAACTTGTCCAAGTATGGAATATCATTGCACAGGTGCCTGGCTGAGGGTTCCACTTCAGAGTATGAGTTGCTCCCCTCTCTGACACTGGAAAATATCTTAAAAGCCTTTTTTTTCAATTAAACGTAGGACTGTAGGAGAGCCTTAAAACATGCGCCTCCGATTTGGAACAATATCGGGGCTATTATTCTTCATCATAGCAACAAACTCCTGGTAGTTGATTCTCCCATCCTACGTAGTAAAACCAAAAGACAAATAGCACTTAGCAACTGAACTAAGCAATTCATGTGAATTTAAATAGCAAACATCACAATTAGTTCTTTCATCATTAGTCTTTTCTTAACAATGTGAGCCATATGGTTCCAATTGTTAAGAGAGGACCCGATAACATGATGGTTTAGCTTACCAGTAAATGTATAGTAAAGACAATGGTTTCTTGATTACTAGCGAAACAAGTTGAACCACTGTTCAGACTCAAGGTGCTTGTTATTGGTGTAAATAAATTTCATTACTTTATTGCATTAAGAAAAACTGCTTGTTTTTTAAAAACAAAATCTCCTTCAATGTGCCAAAAGTCTCCAAGATCTAAACAGTGATAATGCTTCCTATGAAATAATAGCAAGTGATATTATTTTGGGTTTCCTGGAATTACTCACATGATCTGTATCTACTTCAGCAATAATTTCTTTAATTGTTGCCTCATCACCCATATCATACTTCTTCAGAGCTTCTTCCAACTCATCAACTGTAATGTGCCTGTACAGGAATGTGCAAGCAACAGAAGTTAATGTTAAAGGTCAAACTCAGTACATAAGTAATGAAAAAGTAGAGTTAGAAGTGAAATTACCCGCTATGGTCCTTATCAAAATACTCGAATGCTTTAAATATATGATCATCCTTCTCTAATCTATTCATGTGCATTGTTGCTGATATGAATTCAACATAATCAATGGTACCATTTCCATCAACATCAGCCTGTTCATGAAGGGGAAAACAATTAACAAGAGTGGAAATGGTCCCAGAATGGTTCTGGAGAGAATGAACTTGAACGAAAAGCACAGGATCCGTCAGACTACTAGAAATGTGAAAGGTTCAAACTCACACAATGTCATCATACTGATTAAAGTCATATGGTATTATTTATTTCCTCCCTTATCAAATAAGAACACATCCACTACAACTATTTTGAGCACTACTGGCATTTTCACATAACAGGCAGTTGCATCACATTATGTGAATAAGGGAAGCATTATGATTTAAGGCTATGGGGCTACAAGATAAGAGTTTACCGCTTCCATCAACTGCCTTATTTCTGATTCAGAGATTTTGGTGCCGAGCTTTGGTAAACCAGCTCTCAATTCTTCCAGCGTTATAGTCCCACTGTTATCAGTATCCAGGGATTTGAACATTTCTTTCAAACCCACGATCTCTTCCTCTGACAAGTTCTCTGCAACAACCTGATTGTAACAGAAGCGACGTCAAGATGTTTCATGTATTATTAAGGACTGGAGTGCTAAAAAGAGAGAAACAGTAACAAAAATCCGGAAGATCCGTTTACCTTCAAGGCAACCTTCTTAAGCTTGTTCATTGCCCGGAACTGCTTCATTCTGCTTATTACTGTAATGTCTAGTGGCTTGTCTGAGGCCTCTCCATCCTCTCTAATCCAGGGATGGTCTGTGTGCTTAATGTATTAGATTGAGGCACTATATACAAACAGAGCAAGAATGAAGGCTCATTTTGCAAAGAGAGCATAAAAAGCTTGTATACAGAAGAAGATAAATAGGCAGTGCACTTGGCATGATGAGCAGCACCCCCAATCAGTAGAACCAGGATTTTTTTTTTTTGGTTGCAGTAGAACCAGGATTGGCAATGGATGGGAGGGTTCGAGGTTCGCTTGCTCGTAAACGATCGTAAATTTCCAGCCGGGAACAGTGTTTTTCTCTCACACCAAACCAACCAGCAGTAAATAATCCACGATACGATACGGCCTCCCGAACAGGCTCATGTTCGACGATAGCACTAGCGGATACTTACTCAAAATTTCAGCAGCAGTAAGCCGCTCCTTGGGATCTTGGCGCAGCATCTTCTTGACCAAATCTTTTGCGCTATTCGATATGGAAGGCCAGGGATCAGATGCGAAATCAATATGACCTCGCAAAACAGCATCAAATATGCCATCCTCGTTCTCTGGTAAAACCAAGACCAAAATCAGGGGAGACAGAAGACAGAGCATCCGTGTCGTGTTAGTAAGGGGACAGTGGCATTGGCATCAGGATGTGGCTGGTCGGTTTACGCAGCAGGGCGCAGGGACACGTACCGGCCCAGAAAGGAGGGACGCCGGATAGCAGGATGTAGAGGATAACTCCGGCACTCCATATGTCCGCCTCAGCTCCGTATCGCCGCTTGAGCACCTCCGGGGCGACGTAGTAGGCGCTCCCGACAAGATCCCTGAACTGCTCGCCTGCATTGCAATCCAATCATCGATCGTTTTCAGTTTGAGTTGAGTTGGACACGCTACAGAGTGGGAGCTGGATCGCTGAGACCAAATCAAACAACAACGATTCCTCCTCTAGACTCTAGTTAAAGCACAAGGCAATCAAACAACAATGATTCCTCGTCTTGGTATGTGCTGAATTCCCACATGAGGATGAGGATGAGCATCTATCTATATCTATGGAATGGAATCGAAGTAGAATCATACATACATAGTGAGTAATCGAATCGAAGCAGAATCATACATAGTGAGTAGAGTGAGTAGGACTGAAATCGAAAAGGCATCCGAAAACGATGGATATCCCTGTGAACACAGTAGTGAAGAGCGAAGGGGATTAGTTAGTTACCGGGCTTGAAGAAGACGGAGAGCCCAAAATCCGTGGCCTTGAGCGGCGAGTCCTCCCTCTTATTAAGGAAGAGGAAGTTCTCGGGCTTTAGGTCGCGATGCATGACCCCCATGGAGTGGCAGCTGTGCACGACGGAGACGATCTCCCTGCAGAGCGCGGCGGCGGCGCGCTCGGAGTAGTGCCCCCGGGCGATGATGCGGTCGAAGAGCTCCCCGCCCTCGCAGAGCTCCATGACGAGGTTGACGGAGTGGCGGTCCTCGTAGGCGCCCCGGAGCTCGACGATGCTGCGGTGGCCCGTGAGGTGGTGCATGATCTGCACCTCCCGGCGGACGTCGTCCACGTCGTCCCGGTGCGCGAGTTTGCGGGTGGCGATGGACTTGCACGCGTACCGCCGCCCCGTCGGCTTGTGCGTGGCTAGGTAGGTCACGCCGAACTGGCCCCGGCCTAGCTCACGCCCGAACGTGTAGGATGCGCGCACGTCCTCCATGGGGCGGCCCAGCACGCGGCCGATGTTCGTCGCCCCGCCCGGGGCGGGGGCGGGGGAGGCGGATGTGGGGGCGGGGGGAGGAGCATGCTGTGGCGGCGGAGGACGCGGAGGTGGGGGCTGCTGCTGCTGCTGCTGCTTGGGCTTGTTGGGGTTGTGGTGGTGGTGGTGGTGGTGGTGCTTGGGCGGCGGCTGCGGAGGCTGGGAGGAGGCGTGGTGGGAGGACTGATCGTGCGGCTGCGCGCGGTGGCGCGAGGCGCGGCCGCCCATGGCGCGCGAGCGAGTGTGATCAGGAGCTGCGGGAGAGGCCTGATAGAGGGGCCGAAGAGGATTTGGGGCAGCAGGAGGGGACTGGAGGGAGCATGGGCAGTTGAGGTGGAGGAGGAAGACGAGGAGGAAGCAGCAGCATTGCTGATGGCTTTGATTTGGTCAGGGGTGGAGGGTTTGCGCGTGGAGACGCACGGGTCGGCGGGCGACCGGTCGCCGTCTCCTCTCCACGGACGCACGGACGCGGTGGGGCGGGGGAGCCAGCGGGCGTGCCAGAGCTGATGCCTGCTGGAGCTGAGCAGCCCGCAGCGTTCGAGACTCGAGTGTGTGCTTTGGATAACGAACGAGGCAGTTGCGTCGCGGTTTCCGGGCGTGACGGAGACGGACGCCACGCGCCCTCTCCCTCCGCTTGCGGTTGCAGACACCGGCGGTCCGGTCTCGGGGTCTTGGCTGCCTCTCTCTCTGAACCTTCTTGTCCTGTGTCCGTCTGCAGCCTGGACAAGACACCTCACTCACACTAGTGTCCTCACCGTAGACCGCACATTGCAACGGTGGGCTCGCGTGGCTGTTCGCTGCAATGAGTACTGTTACCGGAACCAAAAGCCAAATTAGCACCTTTTTTTTTTTTTTTTACTCTTACTCTCTGTAAAAAAAAACACACATTCTAGCTCTGAATATATTCGTTAGTTAGGATTGCATTTTTCTTTTACGGAGGGAGTAAGGTTCCTTAGTATCCTCTGTCCTGTCCATGGATCCATGATCCCATCCCGTGACGTGGCGATGGCGACTCAAACCACCGTGCACGCGTGTTCCGGTTATGGTAGCTCAAGATTGTCTCCAACAGCCCTCACCTAAATATGAGATGCATTCGTTCATCTGGGTCACGCAGGAAAAAAGGATCACGCACCCAAACCTTCCCGTTTTCCGACAGCGGACCCAAAAGGAGAGCCCCCGAACAGATCCTTGCATGCGCCGCTCGCTTCCCTCCCCGCCGAGCGCCGAGCCGGCCGCGCCTCGCTGCGCCATTCCACATGGCCACTCCCCGTCGCGGGCCCGGCTTGCCATCGTCGGCCGCGCCGGCGGCTCCCCGTCGCGGGCCCGGCTTGCCATCGTCGGCCGCGCCGGCGGCTCCCCGTCGTGGGCCCGCCTCGCCGCCCCACCCCGGCGCCTCCTGCGCGGTCTCCTAAAGGCCAAACATGGCCACGGCGCATATTTGGGCCGAGGAGAAAGACTGACACATATTTGAGTTTCCTCCCGCCTTCGACGCAAAACAGGTTATCCCTTTGCCGTATCGTGATGCATAGCCCGTTGGAGAGGTAGCCGTAGCCATAGGCTCATAGCCGCCGCCCGCCGGCACCAGGACGGGAGTCTGGTACACTCACCTCACCCCGCGTCTGCCTCTTGCTGTCCGTCCTCTCATCATTCACCCGGTAACTCCATGGGCCGCATGGGGGATGGGCCATGCCAAATCAAGCTCAACCAATGGATTGAATGATGATCGAAGCATGCATGGGAGATAATCAATAGTTTCCATTATTAACGTTATTTATGATATTATCGATATCTGCTTTTGTGTGCACAGCTTCGTAAAAAACAACAACTGAAAACTCCGAGATATCTTCTGCTAAAAAACACTGACAACTCCGAGTCAGAGAACGCTTCACCAACCTCGTCAGCGCGTTGCGCGTGCCGAGTCCACATCAAATCCTGTCTATCCACCTCTCATGTCATGGATGCCGATGGACCTCTCGCGCCTCGTCGAAGCCAGACCCGGGCCCCGGACCGATCGGAGCACAAGCGCTCGCCCGATCGGTCGGTCAGAGATGAACAGAGAGAAACGCACTGGCCGTCTGCTGGCATCGGACTCCGACAGGAAACGATTGGCCTTCTCCAACGACGACTCCACCCGTTGTCAGGTACTCAGGTCACAGGCAGAGCCATGTCAAAGTTAACCAAATCCCACAAGTCAAAGTCCTGCCCGTGCTTGGCTTCCCTCCTCTCAAGGAAATCCGGACGCGGACAGCCCAGCGCGGCGCCAGATCCCCGTGACCGCCACCGGCATCGGTGTCAATTCATTCCTTGCAACCTTGTGTGTCAGAGCTGCAACTCTGATTTCTGACTGGCTGGGACCAGGATCGATCGCTGCCCGATTTCGACTGCCTGGCCTGGGGCTACAACTAGAATCGCTGACCGGACAGCAGGTTAACTGGGACTGGGAGGAGCGTGTGTGCAGTGTGCTCAATCGCTGCTTCTCTGCCGGCCTCCCCTACAGCTTGCAATGCAATCAATACAAACTCCCAGAGAAGCCCATACTACATCTCAACCTGGAATGGAAACCCATGACTTGCCACTAATATATTGCTCCTAATAAACCAGGCCAGGCACCAATTCCTCTCGACAGATGCTTGCCCTGTTAAGCTTGAACTGCTTATCAGCCATGGTATAGTATTTTTCTCTCACAATAACCCTGTTCGGCTGATAAACCGGCTGATGCTATTTTTTCATTACTTTACAACAAGATAGTTTCTTGCAATCAGATGATGGCACACTTCATTACTTTACAACAAGATAGTTTCTTGCAATCAGATGATGGCACACCAGGTACTCAAGCTTCTCAAAATCCAACCATACCAGCAGAAGCAACATGAATTTTCGGACTACAAAGCTAAACGAAACAAGGTCAAATGGTCACTCCCCAGTCCCCACCCTCAGCCTGTTCGGCTGGGGCTGAAACGATCATATACGATCGTAGATTATTACTGCTGGCTGGTTTAGTGTAAGAGAAAAATACTGTTCTGGCTGAAAATTTAAGATCGTTTACGACCGAGCGAACAGACTGAGCCTGCTTTTCACTCAAAAGACTCAACTTGCAATGCTTACGACACAAACTATCACAAGGATAGTAATACTTCACAATGGAACACCAAACAAACTTGAGATTTCTGTCTGCTAATAGAGCAGTCAATCACGGGCAATACATAATGCAGACGACGCCACGCTACACAGAGACACCACCACAACGACACTAATTAGTACTAATTACAACAATAACTGGACAAACTTCACACTATGACCTGGCCACCCCCTTATTTCTGCTACATGGGGCAGCTGTTTATGCGGGATCCAAGAATTGCGGCAGCGACAGTTTTGGCGATCCCCAAGACACAAACGACACTACTCAACACCTCCAACCCAGGAAACCAACCGACCCATCCTCCACGAAAATTGCCCCCCTACAACATCACATCCAGGTGCGCATGGCAGACGAAGTCGAGGCCGCGCCATTGACAGAGCAGCTGGCGGCGCTGACATGGCCTCTTCCGGAGAGTAGAGCTAGCAGCCCACTGCCATGAACCCTGCCCTCTGGAAACGGGGTTGCACTGGGCTGCGCCTCGACAGAATCATCATCGTTCCATCCCAGGAGAGCTTCGTCTTCTCCGTTCGTCATATCAGCATCGCCCTTCATTGCAGCAGCCTGCATCTCATCGGACTTGCAATCAGCTGTCAACTGTCTGATCGCAGGACCTAATGAGCCGCCGCCATGGACGCAGTGATCCTCAACCAAAGCGCTGTGACCTGCACAAAGACCAATCTTGCTACGAACAAACTTGTCACACGGCGGACCACCAACCCCAAAGCTTGAGCCCTCCTGGCCCCATGAGCAGCGTCTGCCTCCGCCATGGGCCTTGCAGAAATCGGTGCTCCCCTGCGCGCTCTTGGCACAGCCCTCAAACTTGCATCTCTTACCACCGCCGTGGCGGACACAGTATTCCGTCCTCCTCTGGCACTCTTGGTACAGCCTGAGACTAAGCACCTCTTCCCACCACCGTGAGCAACACAGTACTCGTCCCCACCGTGGACACTCTTTGGGCACACACCGCCACCCTGGTAGGAGCAGCGCTTACCTCCACCGTGCCCCTTGCAGAGAGAAGTGCTACCTTCAGCTCCTTTGGTACAGCCGGGGAATGTGCAGCGCTTCCCTCCACCGTGCGCCTTGCAGAACTTTGTGCTTCCCTGGGCACCCTTTGTACAATCTGGAAACTGACAGCGCCTTCCACCACCATGAGAGATGCAGAGGCCAGAGTATGCTTCCGCACTTCTCTTGCAGTTCTCCTCTGGCACCTCTTGCCGCCTCCATGCTTGATGCACAAGCCAGACTTTCCACGCAGCGCGTGAACAGCCTTCCTGACTACTGTGCGACCGCCACCATGGGCTATGCAGTGGTCAGTGCGGCCTTCAGCACTCTTCGTAGACAGCCAAGATACTGGCATCGCCTACCACCACCATGTGCTTTGCAGTAGATGGTCCTTCCCTCAGCTCCTTCTGGCACCCAGGTTTCTGGCATCGCCTACCACCGCCATGGGAAATACAATAACCAGAGGCTCCTCTTGCTCCTTTCTCACATCCTGGGAACTGACAGCATTTAGTGTTAATGCTCCGTTTTTGGGAGTTAGTTCCCCCAGAAGTACAGGCAGCTGGGCTTTTCACACTCACTGTAATGGCTGATGAGACATCTGGAGAAGGCACAGCATCATCAACCTTTTCAGATATCTTTGGCAATGAAAAGTTGTAGGTTGCTTCAGAAGCATATGATGATGAAGCTATATAATGCCTGAAAACCCAACTAGAGGAGGGCTCGAGTTTTTCCCCAATAGCATCTGTCACCAAATTAGGTGCCACTGTCTCTAAGCCATCATTAACATTTATTGATGCAGTACTTGCATTGGTGACAGCTGATTCAGGCGAACAAGTGGACAAACTCAACTGAAGATCCAGTTTGGGAGCACCTGCTGACGGCACATGCTCAGCACATGGCTTTTTGTGATGATGTGCAGTATCATGACCAAGACAAAGATCAAAATTGAGACCAAGATCCATTGATGACTCCTCATCAGTCTCTTTCAGTGAAGATGGGGACATCATGCAAGTTGTGGGGGAGCTAACCTTGCTATTTTCAGAGGAACTTGGTGAACAGCCCAGGCCAAGGGTGAGCAGTGGATTTTCAGGACCTTCCACTCCAGCCATATCAACCCACTTCCTTTTCAGTGCTCTCAGATTGTCTGTAGAGAAGTTGGAATACAGTAGTGTGCCAATGGCAGTACCTCTGTACTCAACTGCTTGCTGAACTGTGCTCCAGTGACAAGGATCGTTCAAGGAGTTAATATTACCACCAGATCCAAGGTTTAGGGAGGCCCTGTCCATTCCAATCAAGAAACATAACCAAAGATGAAAAGAAAAGAACCCGCTGCCTGACTTCCGGAAATCAAAACTCTACTGTCATCTACTGTACTGGGTTAGAAGTCTCAGCAGGAATGTTTGCAACCTCCACTAACAAAGCCAGCCACGTCATCACGATCCATTTCTCGCCACTTTCAAGAATAAGAGGAGAATGGTGAGGTTTTGAGCTGAGCTTCAGTTTCTGGAAGAGCCAATAGACCTGCAGGTTAACAAAAAGCAATAGTAGATTAGAAAAGGCCAGGTAGAGGGTAGAATCTGATGTGAAACCAGCTTTCGAAAAATTCCACATCCTATTGTGTGGGAAAAGAGTGAGTACTAGCAACACAAAACAAACCAACAGTACTTTACAGAGAAACAGGAGGCTCCACAGTAGCATTAGGCAAGAGGTTCAAGATAGCCCACTGAACAAATCCCACATGCCTTGTGTGGTTGATATAGCA
Source organism: Miscanthus lutarioriparius (assembly GCA_904845875.1). Lineage (NCBI taxonomy): Eukaryota > Viridiplantae > Streptophyta > Magnoliopsida > Poales > Poaceae > Miscanthus > Miscanthus lutarioriparius. The sequence continues at coordinate 2,144,152 of CAJGYO010000016.1, read as the reverse complement.
CAAAGTAGTACGAAATAACAGTTGTTTAACCATAACCCTAGATTCTTGTACTACTACAAAAATCTGTTTATATGATGTATGAGCAGAAAGGTTAACAAAGGTGACCACTAGGCAGACAGGGGGGAAAAAGATTCGGTAAAAGATGATGGCAACTATGACCACGCGAAACCACAGTGCAGGACTGCAGATTGCATGATGCATCACAAGTAGATGGGCAACTACAGTCTATTGCACGTAGCGGGTGCTGTGCAGATCGCACTACACAACTTGCAGCGCAGATGTTTTCCTTTGCTATCACACAACCACTTCCACCGTCTGTCTGTCGTTTGCACTTTGCAGGAAATTTCATCAGTGTAGTACAAGAATAGACAGACGGTGGAAGTGGGGGACACCAATCTTTTCACTTCTGTAAATAAATATTCTTTTTTTCCCTCCTCCAAGTGTCTTCTTTTCAATGGGAGGAGGAATACCACATACCAGCGCTAGTATTTGTAGTGCAGGTGAAATTTGAAGATAAACTAACTGGGGGAGGCAAGAACAAGTTGACAATAGTCTGTTCGCTTGCTCGTATACGATCGTATATTATAAACTAAAATAGTATTTTTCTCTTCGACCAAAACCAGATAGGAGTAAATAATCCACGATCGTTTAAGACGAATAGGAAAAAAAACTAAATAAAGGAGAGCAATTTGAACTCGAACTCTATTTTGAAACCGAAGGAATCGGCCGAGAGGGTCTCGTGGAGCGCATTGGAAGCAACAGCCAAGGACGCCGCGGAGGGAGTCACAGGGAGACAGACAAATCCTCCATCGTTTTACATGTTAGACACACGAACGGCGGTGGCTACAGATCCGGCCGGAGCCAGCAGCGCCTCTGCCGAAGCGGAGCACTGGGTACCTACCGGAACGCCGGGAGCAGACTAGATCTCTTCTCTGCCTAAAGCCAAACCGGGAAACGAAACAATAACAAGAGAAGGAACGAACGAATGGAGAAGCTCCTAGTTTTCTTCCGGCGCCGGGAGGAACGGAATTGGTGCCAACAGAGTTTCAATCAACGCGTATACGCACAAAATAGCATGAGAAAGGAAGGCAGGGGGTCGCCGGTGGCTACCCCCGCTCCGCCACCATCCCGAAAGCCAAGGCCCCTCATGCGTTTCCCCGGCTGGCTCCAGCACCGAATCCAGCGACAGAGAGAAGGAAGCACCGCGACAGAGAGAAGGAAGCGCCAAACAGCACAGGAAGGAAGGAAGGAAGGCGAGGAGGAGGAGGCGTAGATCACCTGGCGGCAGCGGAGCGGGGGAGACGAGGAGACCCGGACGGACGGATGCGGCGGGCGCGCGCGGGAGCCGGGACGGGGACAGGGATGGGGGGCGGCGGGCGGCGTCTGGTGGTTTGGTGGTGTGCGCAGGGCGGCACGTGGGGGGGTGGAGATAAATCGAGCACGCGAAGCGAGGGGGGCAGCCGGAGGAGGCGCAGCGCAGGCGGCTTATAATAAAGCGGCTGCGGGAGGGGGGACGTGGTGGGGTGGCGCCGCGGCCGCCACGCCCGGCCGCGGCAAATCGCTGGAGCCACCCGCCCCGCCCGCGCGCCGCGGAGAAAAGACGATGATGACTTTTGTCGCGCTCTGCCTCTGCTCGCTGGCCATTGACTTTCTTCCGGCTGCAGTTACATTTCCTGCGTTTTCTTTTCCTTCTTCGGCAAATATTTCAATGAAGCTCAATTTCAGATTTTTATTTGAATTCACCTCAAATCAATCAAAAGCCATTACTAAAAGGTTCAAACCCACGGGAGCTCGTCGAATTCGCTTTGCCACGAGGAATTGATCTTCGCGGCTGCTTTTTTACCATTTTACCATTGCTTGCTTACTGGGTATGAGAGGAGCGGTGCGAGAAGGGACGTCACGTCGTCTGGGTCCCACCCACGGCTACGCCCCCAGGCCGATACTGTTGCACGGGCCCTGCGTGTCCGTGTCACGGGGCAGGGCGGGCATGTGCGCGTGCCGGCGGGCGGGCGGGCGGCGGCAGCGGTTCGCCGCCCACCGTCCGTGGTGCGCGCGCCGCTGGGGCCCGCCGCCTTTGGACGTGTTGGTGGCCTGCCGGTGCCGTCAGTCCAGACGAAGGAAAGCCGCCGTCTGCTCCAGCTCAAAAGGCACTCCAGATTGTTGCAGCATATAAAATTGTACAGTTTCTTCCTAACAGATTATTTTTACGAAATTATTATATATACAATTACTCTCTAAGAAGTTAAATATTTTAAAGCTCAGCTAACAAATCCGCCCCTGCGTTGCAACGGGGTGTATAATTTGTTGGATAGTCAAGACATCAATTAAACAATTTATAGCTTGACGATTTATTCAACGATCATGATTTGTTCTGATACATCTTTGAATCAAACTCCATGTATTCACCGACGTGTCTTAGAATCATACTTCATAGCATCGTCGAATGCGAGTTCATCAGCACAGTCATAGAACGCCAAGGCATCATATAGAAATTTAAAAAAGAGGGACAGACGAATCCTTTATCTTTAATATTAAGGGAGAGAGCGAGTGCGTCGGGTGAGTGGTTAGGGTTTATGTCGGGCTTATATATACTCGCACGGGCTAGTTTTATCATGTGCTAAAACCACGAACCAATGGTGTGGATTTTGAACTGATAGTGATACATATATAAATTATTTCTATCGACTTTAATAGAAAACCGGCGACGTGGAGTTTGTGTCGAACGTATCATGGATTTCCGTTAGTGTCTTCATTCGTTTTTTTTTTTTTTGAGAGGAAGCCTTCATTTAATTCAGTTCTGATTTCGACTCTGGATGAAGTGTCCGACGCCATGAACTACGACCAACGCTGAGGCACCTGATTCTCTGAATAACATGGCAGCAGTGACCACGGCGCAGACCCCGGAAGGAGGAGCGGTGCCTCCTTGTTCGACTTTTTGGTGCCGGACTGCTCGGTCGGCGTGGCACAGAGGAACGATGGCGTCAAACAGCCAGGTTTGCCTCTTGCAATTTGCAAGATCATTAGGCGCAAACACATTAGGTCTTACCTTCCATGATCTCATTCCATATATGCTTTCCTTCCAAAGATCCCAAACGGCAAACGAGGAAACATGTATTGCCTCTTCTTTTATAATCCGTACTTTTCAGCTTCTTTTTTTTAGCCAGAAAAGTGTTTTTCTCTCACAGCAAATCAGCCGAAACAGTGTTTTTTCTTGTTTTTCCAGCGAAGCGAACGGGACCATTACTTGCAAATCATCATAGTTCAACCACCAACATTGGACTCCTCAATCCTCATGGGCAGAGTCCAGCTTCATCAACACTGTCTCCCCGCCGGCGAGGTCGTAGCAGCTCAGCGCCTCCGAGTCCGCCGGCTCAGCGCGCACAACCCTCTCAAAGTAGTGCCCCACCCAGCAAAGAGACGAGAGCTGGATAACTGCGGCGGCTGTGTTGGCAATTCGTGGAATAGTGTGTCTGTGTGGACGAGGGGACCTACCAGTCGTGGTCGTTCTGCACGAGGTAGAAGAACTGCGCAAATTTAGCGAATAGTTGGGCTCAGCGGCGACGGCCTGCTTCGTATCTCTGCTGCGTCAGCGTGGTCCTCAGTCTCCAGCCCCGCCTACACCGGCGCGACGAGGCTTCTTAGGACGTCCGAGTCGCTCAGCTCCTCGGCGCGCGCTGGCCTGCATCGTGGAGGCCTCCGCGTCCCTCGTCCTCCTCTTCCTCTGCCTCCATCTGCTTGATGTGGAAGAGCGCCGCCGCCGCCGCCGCCACAGGGACCAAGACCAGCGCCTTAAGCAAGTCGCATGGGGCCTCTCGCACCGCGCGCGGACACGAGGAGCGCAGGCCACGATGCGCACTACACAAGAATGGGAGGAGGGCCGGCGCAGGACACGATGCGGCGGCGATCGGAGAGACAAAGAGCGTCGACGCCGCCCGCTGCTTCGTTGTGGGGGACAACGCCAGCGGCAACATCACGCACCACTTGGCCCGCCGCTACGCACGGGATCCTTCCACCTTCGCCAACGTCAGCCTCGCCGACCTCATCGCCATCCAGCCCATCTACGCCAGCGAGGAGCGCACTCCCGCTGAGCTGCGGCTCGTCGGCGCGCCCCCGTCCGCGCGTAGGGCCGAGCGCGCCGGTGCTCCTCCCGTCCGCGTGTAGTACCGCACGCAGGACACGGCATCGAATAGACTGTATATTTTTAAGAAATCCGACTCAATCTAAACTTAGGCCCCGATTGGTTCCCGGCTCCTAAAATCAAACAGCTAAACCACTTTCTAAAATTTAGTCAGGCAGTGTTTGGTTTGGTGGACTAATTGTGACAAAACTTGACATGTGCATGTTTAGGATGACCAAAACGCCCCTAAGCTCCTGCCCCTGGCATTTGGCCGGCGGGAAAGGGGAGGAAGGACCATTGGCCGGCGGAGAAGGGGAGGAAGGAGAACTGGCCGACGGAGAAGGGGAGGAACAAGTGCCTGCGTGCCGGTGAGCTCCAGCGAGATCCGGTCAAGATGAGCTCGACGCACGAGATCCGGTGAGCCCCGTCCCTAGCGTGCGCTGCCGGCCCGGTAAGCTCCGGCGAGATCCAGCGCTGTCCTATCCCCAGCGCGTCGGCATGGTGAGCATCGGCCACGGGCGGTGGCGGCGCCAAGGGCTCCGTCGTGCGTGCGTGCCTGGAGCCCCGGTCTCGAGCGGGTGGGGCGAGCGGCTAGGCGGGTGGCGATGGCCACGGGCGGCAGCGAGCGCAGGGGGGAAGCCCGACCGCGGGATAGGGTTGGCACTCGGGACAGGGCAATTATGAGAGGCACCACCTGTCCAAGTGGGCTTTTAGTCCCTTTTAGTAAGCTTTGGGTGACTAGTTGGCTAAATGCCATTTAGTCCTATTTAGTCAAAGTGTTTGATAAAAAAATTACTAAAAAGACTAAAAGCTAATAAATTTAGGAGCTTCTAAGTGAACCTAACACCCCCTTAGAGTTGCATTCTTTTTGGAAGAGAGGCGGTAGCGGACTAGCAGCGAAGAAGCAGTAATCTTGTCATTAAGTGAGCATAAAGCTACTCCATTGAACTTTCAATCTCTTGATGATGTCTATACACTAAAATAAAAATACTAAAACACAAAGGAAAAAAGGAAAGTGCATTGTGTATATAATAAGTACTATGCATTTAGGTACGTGTTTGACCGGATGGCGGTGCTTAACGAGCTGCCCGTGGCCGCCCCTTTTGGATGCCCTTGCCGCGCGTGTTGCCTGACCGAACAAATTCCATTCCTTGTTGCTGATGACGGGACGGATGATGAGGCGGCTTCTTCTATCTAGTAGCCCTCCCTTTTGGCTCGGCTAGCATCAGTCATCTGATGGCTCTTATCGTTTGAACTTATCAGCCGACTTATCAGCTAAAATTTACAGTATTTTTCTCTCACAACAAAATAGCTTCAGCCGGCTTTCGTATCTGCCGAACAAAGCCTAGAGAGAGGGATAAGGAGGACTGGAGGAGGAGCAAAGCCCAAAGCTTGCGGCAACCGGCAATGGAGAATCTATCTATCTATCCTTTCCTTGAGCCCAGCTCGCCCATCCATGCATCGGCTCAATAATGCTGTGCTATCATATGCTATATGCTAATGCTATCACTTGTCTCGTCGTTGCTTGCACAATACTGTCACTCACTACTATACGTAGCTAGGAGTGATGTATGTACGTGCTCCATGCATCTCTCAATGAGTCAATTCTCAACACCTACCGTAAGCTACCAGCTGTGCTCGGTGAGTTTAGCTAGGCAAGATAGCTTACTCCTCTGCCACTAAATATATGTTGTTTTCGCTTTTCGAGAAACAACTTTAACTAAATATATATTAAAAAAATATAAATATTTATGATACATAATTAGTATAATTAGAAAGATCTTTGAATTTAGTTTTTAATAAATTTATTTAGTGATACAAATGTTGCACGTATTTTCTGTAAATTGAGTCAAACTTGTGGCATACACGCCAACGATGACAATTATTCAGAGACGAAGGCAGCATGTAGCATCTGTGCTGTGCACTCGTCTTTCCTCTCTCTTCTGGTGTCTTCTCTGTTCTCAAGATATATACTGTACTCATTGTCCATCCCACTGGAAAAAGGTCCACTGCCAATTTTAGCAGCAACCTTTTTGTATTCAGCCCTTGCAGGCAAGGTTTGCAAAGGAGAGTAGTATCCTTATAGTGTTTAGTTTAATAAAATGAGTTAGTCCGTCGTCTACTCATTTCTCACTTTTTTTTTGTTTGGTTTGTACAATGAAATAGATCGATGCGTCATCTCATCATTTGTCACAAGCTAATAACTAGTGTTAGAATGAGAAATGGAGTCATTCCACTAAATTTGAGAAATAGACTCACGGTGCACCACCGTATATCAAGATAGAGTAATTCTTCGAACCCAGCACCATATTAGTGCTCCCTCTGTTTCCTAAAAGGAGTGCAATTATAAATTTGAATGAAGTTAATTTTTTAAAAGTTTAACTGAGCACATAAAAATATAATGTCAACGCTTATATTTCAAATAGATTTACTACGAAAATATATATTATATCTAATCTAATAATAATTTTTTGATATTATAAATGTTAGTATATTTGTTATATAGATTTAGTTGAATTTAAAAATACTTGATTGTAAAAAACAAAAATATACTTTTCTCCAATCCCCGCATGCCACATGCTCCACCGGCTGTTGCAGAGTCCTGCAGGATATCTTTTTTCTGCTTGCGTTGGGGCATTGGTCTCTGCATTCTTGGCACGTCCACGGCAAAAGCAGCCATTTTGGTACCGTCCAGAGTACAACAGAACCACTCCATGAGCATATCCTCTCCTGATGCCCTCCTTCCTTCTCTTGATCTCTTTCTCTTCTTAGAGTCGTAGCGAGTGCTGCCTCTCAAATCACTCCTTTCTCTATTTTCCTTTGGCTGTCTCGCGGTCCTTTTCGCTGGCTGATAAGCCATGTCTGAAAGCATCATTGGCTGATTTATTGTGAGAGAAAAATAATGTTCGTTGGCTGAAAACGTGGACTTTTGTGTTTTCTAGTTGCTCATTGCACTGTTATTAGTGTTGCTACGGTGAAAACTTTTTTTCTGACTAAAAAAAAACCTTTTTCTCTCTCTCTAATCCTCTCTCTCTACTGGCCGGTGGCTCAAAACAAGTACGAGGATGCTATATATGATGCAGACTCGCAACGACCTCGAGGATCGGATGTGATTTGTGATTTAGGTATGGGCAGCTCGATGACGGCAATTCAGATTATTTGCTTATAGATCGGCAGATCTAATTGTTCGGCCTGTTCGTTGTTTGGTTTCTGGGCTCATAAGTCCGGCTGGTGTTGGTTTATTGTAAGAGAAAAATACTGTTGGCTAGTTGATAAGTTCTGACTGAAATCAACAAGCAAACAGACTGGTTGCTGCTTTCACCTTAAGCATGTGATTATATTTGGTACCAAAATGGGGCGACTGACACAATAATGGGATATATTACATGCGTCTCGGGAGTTTTATGTTGCTGTCACGTTAGTTGATGCCCAGGAATCTTTCCTAGTAGACGATGTACGGTGCATTTCTTTTCTTTCCTCCTCATGTTTTTCTTTGCTCATCGATCTGCCATGCCACTTGTCGCCTCCTCCCTGCCATGCCAAGCCAAACCCACATGCTGCCACAGTGCCACATGGCACATCTCACATGAAAAATATATGTATTAATTACAACGAGGTACTAGTAAGCTCACAACCTTCAGATCTTACTTACCTTCAATTTCTTTATTTAAGCACAAAAGCAGAGAGGTGTAATTGCAATTTCGCAAATTAAAGCTAGGAACAAAAGGGATAATACCAATAGTTAGAGATTGGATGAAAACAATCTGAATTAGCCAGGAACGATTAGGAGAGGCCTAAATTGTTTTCTTTTTCGTTCCTTTTCTTGGAAATAAAAGTCAAAAATGGTATTACCGCAAATGAATAGCCACAAATATTGTGGTATGCCAATAAAGGTCAGTAATTGATAATGGACTATGTAGCGTGCCTGTGCGTTGCTATGGGACAACTAAATCTTTTGTACTAAAAACACACGGATCGCACGATAAGATAACAATACTGTTAAATTAAATACCGACGTTAAAGTGATATTTAATTCAAAAAGTAAAGTTCGTGAAATTAACACAGTCACGGAGAGCGCGGCGTCGCAGGCTCACAAACTCTACAGTATAGACTTTTTCGTGATATGGCTAAGATAATATTTTATATCGGCAGAAAGAATTCTCCGATATCCATTTCTTTCATGCGCCAATAAATCCATGAATAAGTTTCGCTGCATCTTCATATAATCCTGTACACACAGGTTCGAGTATATATGTAAATATTAGTGCCTGTCACATTTATATTTGTAACACCCTAAAAATTTCATTCTTTTAAAATAGCTAAATCTGATTTATATATGCAATTAAGTGAGCATTAAAATATAGAAAAATAATATTTTTTGTGAAAATAAAATCAATCATAAGGAATCGATACAAGTTGATGCATTCATGCTGCTGCATTTAATTTATTGTGATGTCTGGTTTTGACCTAAATGCCAAAATGGTTCAAAAACCCTTTGAAAATGAATTTAGAAATTTGATTTGGAAAAAGAAAAGAAAAAATCCTTCTCACTCCCTCCCCTCTCTCAATTCGGCCCGCTGGCCCAACCCGCCAGCCCAGCCGCGCGCGCCCTCCTTTCCCCTCCCCTTTCCTTCCTAGGCTGGTCCATCACCGCTCGGGCAACCGTCGCCGCTCCCTTAGCCCAGCACCGCACGGCAACAGCCGCAGCGCCCTTCCCCGCACCTCAGCCGCTGCCAGCCCGGGCCCGCACGTCAGTGCCTTCCCCAACCTCCAGCACCCGCGCCGGTCAAGACCCCAACCGCTCCGCGCCCACGTCTTCGGTCGTGGGAGCGTCCTCCCCCGCGCCTCTGCCTCTACAAAAAGGAAACCCCGCCCGAGCCGCTTCCCCCTGCTGTTTCCTCGCTCCATTTTCCCGTTCACCCGTGCACGAGGAAGCTACAACCACCGCTCTGAAGTCTCCGAGTTCCGCCGTCCGCCCCTCCGCGCGGATAGCCGTCCCCGAGCCGATTTCGACCCCGTTTGTCACCGCGGTGAGCTTCGCCTTGCTCCCCTCTTTCTCCCCGTGCAGTTTATTTCTTGTTTCATGGCTTCTAGAGCCCATTTCGCGTGCGGCCGTGAGCTCTCGCCGCCGGCTATGGCGACCCCCGCGCCAGCCGCGTCCTCCGGCCGCGCTCTAGACCTGGACGAGTTCGCCTGTCCCCTCTCTCTCTCTCTCTCGGTGCTCTCACTTCATCGAACCGTGGCCCGTAGGCCGAGTTCCGCGCGCGCCGGTGACCTCTATGCCGCCGGCCATGGCGACCGCCGCCTCGGCCGCGTTCTCCGACCGCCGTATCGGCCTTGGCGAGTTCCCCTTCTCCCTCTCGTTCTCCCGGTGCTCTCGGATTCGCAAACCGAGGCCCGTGGGCCAAGTTACCCGCTCGCCGGCGAGGTCCTTGCCGCCGTCCATGGCAGCGCCGCCGTCGAAGCTACTGTTCCTGGTCGGTGCCCCTTTCTCTCTCCCTCCCATCTGTTCCGAGCCACCCGTTCTTGATCCAACGGCCACCGATGGCCGATACCTTTTCGCCCTGGTATAATTGCTAAAGAGACCCTGAGCTTTTCTAAGTCCTAACCCGCAGTCCAAAGCACATTTTCAGAGTACGCTTTCTTCTTTTGAAAACGTAAACTAAACTGTTTTAGTCAAAAATACGTTTTCAGTATTTACAGAAATGCCACTAGATTTGTTTTGCTCATAAAAACTTTGTTTTAGCTCCGAATCGACCCGTTCAACTTGCGTTAGTTTCGTAATTTCGTAATCTACGTGTTAGTACCACTGTTAATCATGTTTGCAACTTTTAAATTTCATGATTAGATTTAATTAAATAAATTGCTTTAGGAAATCCCGTTTAATTCATAACTTTCGCGTTTTAGCTCTGTTTTTCGTGAACTTCGCGTTGACGTGATCGTAGCGAGACGTAGATTCTTTTCATAAACATTTTATATTGTTTTCTTTACTGTTGGTGTATTGTTCTAACCATAGGATTATTTGCTTTGCATGAATGCCTTTGGAATGTTGTATGTTGCCTTGTTGGTCGCGTTCAGACGGTGAGGAGAACGTTGGAGACCAAGAGTTCTTCAACGACCAGCAGGACCAGCAGGAGTTTGCTAACCAAGGCAAGTATAGCATGGGATCTACTTTGATGCCTATTCACCTTTATTAATTACTCATTTGCATATGTCTAATTTTGATACCCGTAAGGACATCCTAGTGATTGATTATCCCATTCCTTGTCTCCTATGGGTTATATGCATATGGGTAGTTTGCTAGTGCTCAATGTAAATGAACATGATCTACATAATGAATGATGGTTCTATGAAACGAAAAGGTAAAATTTGCGTTGAAACAACTGAATTATAGGATGATCGAGCAAATGACTTTTGATCATGATGCTCTCGGCCCTTGATAAAGACTTATTTATCGGCAAAAGCTGGGATTGACAGTGCAACCGTGAGGATCATATGGCTCTGACTTTAGCTCAGTAATAGGATATTTTCTAGCTTGTTAGAGGTTACCTTTATGACGCAAAAGGGTCTTGCCACGTTGGGTATAGGACTGTCTCTGTTCCTATGTGTATAGCCGCGATGGATATGTGCCATAGGAAAGGAGGGTTCCTATATCTGTCTGCCAAGAAAATCTAGCGACCCAAACTTGTTAGAGAAACCTATGAAATGGCTTCATAGTGTACCCTGCCCGCTCACCTTGGTAGTGATATGTGAGTAATTAACCCGGGCATATAGGAATCATGACTCGCGGTGAACGTGCACCACCTCTGCAGAGGGTTACAAACTGTTATAACAGCCGTGCTCACGGTCACGAGCGGTCCGGAAAACTCACAGAATTATTGGTTACTTATTGTTGTTCATTTATGATGGTATACGATAATAATATGATGCAAATGATTATGATATCTGATTATGTGGGTTTAAAAGGGAGCTTAAGTATAACTTGATAATATTTGATAATAAAATCTTGACTTACTAAAAGTGCTAACTGCAGTAAATCAGTGTCATCTTTTTGAGCCTCATGAACCCCATGTTATCTTGTTAAGTATGGGAAGTACTTACGCTTGTTTTCTTTTATTTATTTGGATAAAAATCCCGGATGGGTAACAGATGACAACGTGTATGAGGAGTTTCCTAAGGACTATTAGGCTTGTGATCAACCAGTTGACCGTCCCTGTGTTGGAGCTTCCACGTGAGAGCTATCTTTTTATTTTCCGTTGTGTTGTGTAAGACTAAGTTACGTTATTAATCGTGATGTAGAGACACCGTGATGATACTTTTTGTAATTTGTCGACTTATGTGTGTGACTGATCTCTGGCCACACATGAGCTTTATGCATTCAATTTTATCCTTAAAATTGGGTGTGACAAATACTGCGTGTCTTAAAAAATCTCCCACAAATTTTTAAAATAAAGTATGTTATACTTATCGTATAAATATGTGTGGCTTTAGGACTATTCTACACAGACATATATTATAGAATAAGGTATCCACTTGAGTGTCTGTTCCAAGATGTTGAATTAGGTGTTGTAATTCTTAATTTCGACACATTTTTTAGTCAAGGCAACCAATGGTGACACTTTTCTTAGTGGTGCATAATTTTATGGTGTATCTCTTAACTATCTGAGTAAGGACAAGTTAGCACTGTAAAGGCTCAGAAAAGCTGCTGAGAAGGTCAAGGTTGAGTTTTTTTTCCACTATGCATACTAAAACATATGTCCCCGTTTATCATTGTCGATGCTTTTGATGCAAAGCAATTCAACATTACCATGATCAGATATAAGTTTGAGTCTCTTGTGAGCAATCTCATAGAGGGACTCTCATTCTTTATGTGATATGCCTCAAGGATATTGACAGGACGATTGACCCATGTTGAAATGTCGTACCAAAAAGTGTCCATGTTTTGTCCACGATTTATTTCGCATGAATACATGCGGGTACTATGATAACACTAACTACACCAAATGAAAGATTAGAGAAAATTTGCACTGCCTCCAGAAAGATTTATTTATTAAGTTCTTTAGACTCTACAGGTAGTTTTGAAATATCTATTTGTATGTCTTACCTCGTATCCTAATTCAAAATTTTATAGTTTAATTAGAATATTTAGATGATTGTATATATATAATATTCAATACAAGAATAAGAATAATCTATGCATGATCTTCTTGAAAGATTTCTGACTAAAAAAACTCTCTCTCTCTCTCTCTCATCCTCTTTTTTTTACTGGCCGGTGGCTCAAAAAAGTACGAGGATGCTATATATGATGCAGACTCGCAACGACCTCGAGGATCGGATGTGATTTGTGATTCTGGGCATGGGCAGCTCGACGATGGCAATTCAGATTATTTGCTTCTAGATCGGCAGATTCAATTGTTGTTGCTTTCAATTTAATGCTATCTCTAACAACAACACCCAAAATACAAGACTTATTAGTTCTTTGGGTAACACTACAGGCAAAAGGTTCAATACATATTCAACATTTTCTTCAACAACAAGATCTAAAAGAGAATTATTTCTGCAAATGAGTTTCCAGGAGAGAGGATGCCTATATTTGGGTTGTGCCCCTCAGGCAACCCAAAATAGATCTCCTGTATAAGTACTCTATTGAAGGCTGATTTTAGATCTTTTACTACCTATTTTAAGTTTGGATGTCCTTGTCGGAGACAGTCTAAGCATGTGATTATTTGCTAGCAACGCAAAATGGGGGCGACTGACACAATAATGGGATATATTACATGCGTCTCGGGAGTTTAGCATGTTCGGTAGCCTGTATTCGGCTTATAAGCGTTGGCTTATCAGTCAACTAATAGTATTTTTCTTTCACACCAAACTAACTAGCAGTACTTTTAGTCATGGCTTATAAGCCAACCTAGCCCAGACGAACAGGCATGTTGCTGTCACATACTCACGTTAGTTGATGCCCAGGAATCTTTCCTAGTAGACGATGTACGGTGCATTTCTTTTCTTTCCTCCTCATGTTTTTCTTTGCTCATCGATCTGCCATGCCACTTGTCGCCTTCTCACTGCCATGCCAAGCCAAACCCACATGCTGCCACAGTGCCACATGGCACATCTCACATGAAAAATATATGTATTAATTACAACGAGGTACTAGTAAGCTCACAACCTTCAGATCTTACTTACCTTTAATTTTTTTATTTAAGCACAAAAGGAGAGAGGTGTAATTGCAATCTCGCAAATTAAAGCTAGGAACAAAAGGGATAATACCAATAGTTAGAGATTGGATGAAAACAGTCTGAATTATCCAGGAACGATTAGGAGAGGCCTAAATTGTTTTCTTTTTCGTTCCTTTTCATGGAAATAAAAGTCGAAAATGATATTACCGCAAATGAATTGCCACCAATATTGTGGTATGTCAATAAAGGTCAGTAATTGATAATGGATAGTAAAGAAAAAGTCTACATTATATCATACCATACATAAGAATGATAAGCCAAATCTCCAAAGACATGTTTTATTGTTTTTTGAACGAGCAATCATATTTTACTACTCACGCAAGTTCGCATAAACATGCTAACTGATGGGTTCAAATATCACAAAATTGTAGAAGTGTATGATATATGAAAACATGGTTTAATATTTTGGGGATTTTTTTTGTTTTAAACTGTAAACTGGTAAAATGGTCGAGAACAGTAGAATTGCGGAAACCGTTATCATTCCTATTTTTCTTTCTGATGAAAGGCGATAAAACCTAACAAAATGTGCCCCGGTAACCGATATATATTCCGTTTTCGCTTTCGTCCCTGTCAATAATGCTGCAATACAATGATCTGTTTGGATTCTAGAAACATTTTAAATGGGCGGTAAAAGCTTTTGCCTTGCTTATCAATATTATTATGAAAAGAGAACCTGACTCTGAGAAAAAGGCCAGAGCCTAAGAATTGTCACTGAAGAATTGGCAAAAAAAGAAAGAACTGCCACTGAAAAACTGTAAATTAGAAATGGTGAAAGCAGCAATGGAATGGAACAGTGCGTGTGCGTGTGGCCCATACATGGTGGGCTGCCCAGTGAGCGACCACCATGCATCGACGAACTCACGGCTGACCGGAGCTCATTGCCCCGGTCATCAGTCATCACATCCATAGTATTAAAATGAATCTATCCCCAGCAGGATAGAACGAAATAATTAAATAATCCTAAGACAATATTTTCTCTATCCAAAAAATGCTAGATTAATTATTATAGAACAGAATTTTATAATAAACTTATTTGAAAATAACAATATTGTTCTCTATAAGTCTAGTTAAACCTAGGAATTAGGATTATTCTGAAAGCGAGGTTTTATTCGGAGACGGAGTGACCGAGTGAGTATATAACAACGTGCTCTGATTGTTGTTGTTTAATTATGACATGGAAAACGACGGGGTTTATTATTGAGTTGTGACCACCAAGCAGGACGATGATAGATGATGCATGAGCATGATGCCAAAGCGCCGCGCGCAGATGGATCGATCTTTCCTCCATCCGATCCGTGCGTGCATGTTCATCAAATGCCCTGTTCGTTTGGCTGATAAGCCATGACTGAAAGTTTTATTGGCTGATTTATTATGAGAGAAAAATACTGTCCGCTGACTGAAAAAGTATGACTTATAAGCCGAGCGAGGCGAAAGGCGACGCAGATTTGACGACGACGGATGGGGAGGGGAGGCCACTGAGAGCGAGCGTCGCTGTCATGGCCATCTGCTTCCTTCTCGGCCGATCCATCCCTCGATCGGAGCGGGATAGAAAGCCAAGCTAAGGTGATAGGCACACATACGAAATATATTGTGCAGTGCAGCAAAGCGATCGATAGGTAGATAGATTTCTGCAGCACTTGTGTGTTCATGCATGCATGTGAGGTTCGCTTTGTGTGGTGGTCTGGAACTGGAGCCCCCGGCCGGCCGGTACTGCTGCCTCTCCTCTCCTTAGCTTTCCTCCTGATTTGATGCGTCGCAGGCAGGCAGGCAGGCAGGCAGGCATAGCATTGCCAATTTGCCATGGCTGCGGCTGGCCTTTTGCTTCATCATGGAGCCACTATGCGTTGTGCCGTTCCTGTCTGATGCCTTGTTGGATTCTGTGGGGGCGGCACTTGCTCTCTGGTCTGGTCTCTGCACACATCAACAACAAACGGACGGGTTGACAAATACATGACACCTTTCTTGTCTCTCTGTCAGTAGCGGTTGTGTAATCCTGCAACCCTTTTAGATCGACCAGATCAGACATCGGCTCCAATCGGTTCAGGTTGGGACGAAAAAAGTGTCAGGTTAATTTTTTTTTGGTCCGAACCTGACCCAACGCATAGGTTTTTTTTTCAGACTTTGGCTCAGGTCGTTTCAGGATAGGTCCGATCATAGATCGAAAAATCATGACCCGAACCCAATACTGGTGGGTCGGGTGTCCCGTGATTAGGTCTATTCTCTCTATATAAATATATGTGCAATAAGGATCAATAGGACAAGCAGGCGTTTTGTTCCTTCATCAAGAGCCTTTTAATCAGCATGCTTTAGACAGAGGGAAAAGGCAACAACAGATCGATGTACGTATATGTATGCCACACTCTTTCTTCCCTTGCTGAAGTTGACATGATAATTCTTTTTTTTTATCAGAGCACACAAGCTCATGAGCTACTCCGTAGTAGTTTGGAGAGAAACCGTGTGCGTGATTACCGGCATAAAATAAAGCATCAGCAGCTAGCAGAAGAAGCGGAGGACGAACTGAACTTGTCCACTGCTGATCGATCCGGGCATGCATTTTGTTAGCCCAGATCACCGGCTGTCTGGAGAGTCGACCATTCACCAGTCTTGTCGATCACGACCGAGCACGACAGATGTCGTCCGACCAAACACTATGATCAGAGATAGAAGAAGAAATGAAAAACAGAGCACACACAGTACAAGCATCAGCGTTGGTTGGAGCCCTGTATAGGAGATGGCAAATATGAACTCTCTTTATTGAGTTGCAGTGGCAAACTATATATACAACTCTACTCATCTAGTCATAGTACAGCTGTCCTGCTGTAATAGCGACTAGATAACACAGCAGGACTGACTTTTGCGCATGTCCTTGCCGTGGTTACAGTGAGGCAGGTGAGCCATTCGGCGCCTGCTCCTGCAGCGGCTACAGTACCACAGCAGGGAGCCTTTTCGGCACCGTCTTCCTTTGTTGTATGTTCACACAAGAAACACTAGATTATCTAACACATTTGCCATTTCGTAATTGGTACTATACACGTATTCTGGTCAGACAAATACAGTCGCACCACATGGCAATAGGTAAAGTAGACTACTTTATACGGCACAGATATTTTACTCTCTGATGTCTTGTGAGCCTGCATGGTTCATTACGGATCACTGAAAGTGCAGGCTTGTCAATCAAATAGTGAACGAGAGGGAGTCGTATTCCACCTTGCTGTTTCAGTTTCCTCCTCAGGTCTCAGGTGTCCGTGTGTGGTGTGGATGGTTGAACAGTCTTCAGTAGTTGTGTCGTGCCCACCGGGAGAGAGAGTGTGCGTGTGATTGCGAGTGCCTGCCCTGCTCTGGCTGCTAGCTAGCCATATTCCAGTTTTCCTATGGCGATATGATACGATATGAGCAGAGATGAGATGAGAATCTGAAACGGCATAAAGTGATACTATGACACAAGCCAGTGCTAGAAGTTGTAGCAGACCACCGATCAGTTCTGCACAAGAACGATCGAGGGATTGAATTTGAATTGCACAGTTCTTTACGATCTAGCTTGGTGCTTTCTTTCTTCTCAATCTCTACGACGGCCGAATATCATATCATTGGTAGTAGTCAAGTATGATTTCAGATTTCCAGTCCAGAAAGAGAACGATCTAGCGATCATGCCCTTGTTGGAAATTAACTCTCACTGATGTTCACTGCGCGCCAGAAGGCAACGGATCTCTGTAGGTGGTTGATCAGATGCAACGTCTGCTTCAAAATCAAAATTCCAAAGGGTCGATCAGATTAAAGGCCCTTGATGCTTGAGGGATTCCATGGGCCAAGGCCCATTTGCAGGTTTATCTCCCTCCAATTCCATGTCGGAATGACGCTACACTGCACGTCTGCACCTACACATGGGAGTCAACGACGTCGTGGGCCCTTCAGATTAACGCCGTGGCTAGAGTCTGGACATCCGCACGGGGTACGCTTGCCCTGTCCGTCTTGCCCTGTCCGGACACTCACGTCTGCCCAGCTTGATGCGTATGCTGCTGCCGCCTGCCCCGCCTGCTGCTGGCATCCGACTGCGCCTGCTGCTGCTGGGCGCCTACCTGTCCGCTTCGCTGAAATTTGATTTACGCTGACGTGTCTTGAGAGAAAAATATTATTATTTCGCTAAAAATACTGTTAAAGTAGTTCAAGCGAATATAGCCGCTGTCCTGCCTGCTGCTGCATGCACGTGCCCGCATGCTCACAATTTTTAAGCGGGAAGCGTATGCGCGTAGCCCCAGTCTCCAGTAATGCATGATCACTGAAACACGGGAGCTGCAACCGGTCATTGTCGTAGACCTCAACTACAAGCATGAGATTTTCTAGTACTTCGTATGCGCCTGTTGCACGCGCCCGCATCTGCATGTGCCTGCTGCTGCTGGTGTGCCTACACACGCCATGCTGCTGCGCATGCACGCTTGGACCGCCTTCGCCTGCACTTCGTTTCTCGTGCCCGCTAATGAAAACACTTGCGGAGCGGCCCCTGGGCGAGCACCGTCCCGTCGAGCTGCGCGTCGGGCGTCATCCCGTACAGCGGGAGGGCACGCACCATCATCAGCGCCACCCTCCTCGCGTGATACGCCCCGATGACACTGGCCCCACGGAGACCATGGTTCTTTAGGAGGGCGATGGCGTTTAGGAGGTCGTGGAGCCTTTTCTTTTCCTTCTCCGGAGGTCCCCACCCCCACACCGGCGGTGCCTCTTCGATTAGGCGTTCGGTGAAGTCTGACAGGGGGGCGGCGGCGGCGTTCTTCACGTAGAAATAAAGCGCATGTCATCCCTTGTTGGACCTCGATAGCGGGCAGGGAGATGGAGAAGAAGTACCTCCACAACTAGAAGTGGGGTTCGATCCCCAAATACCCTTTGCACAGCGCGATGAAGGCCGCGATGTGCTAGATCCCGTTGGGATTCAGGTGCTGCAAATCGATCTGGTAGTGGTGCAGCAGTCCCCAGAGGAATGGGTGGGGAGGAATCGCGAGTCCACGCTCGTGGAAGGGCGCGAAGGACACGACGTAGCCATCGGGTGGCGCTGGCGCCTCCTCACGACCGGGCACAAGCCACTCCACCGCCTCAGTTCTCCCACGAAGAAGACCGCGCTTGACGAGGCCCTCCATGCGCGTGTGGATGCTGTCGGAGCGATACCATGAGTCCAAGGGAAGCAAGGGCAGAGGAACGAGAACTTCGCTGGCGGCGGAAGAGAGAGAGCAAGAGATCCAAGCGAGAAGCGGAGAGGATGAGGCTGCGGTTAGGCGTATCAAAGACGAAGGGAAAAACCCTAGTTATAGGGGAAGGTGGAGCGAGAGGCAAATTGTCTGCCTCGATCGACGCGCCTACCGTGCCTTATCACTTTGCCTCTCCGAGAGTCGTGCGCATGCCACCCTCGGCCGCCCCCTCGAAGGGCGTGCTGGACGACAGTTCACCCCTCGATGGGCCGAAAACCACCACAGGTAAGGAGGGATACAGAGCTGAAAACGCTCCCATGACCCATTAAGGCACAGGAGTTCAAAGGTTGGTCCATCGACGGGTTCACAACTGCTCCGGGGCATCTTTAGAGTGAGGGGTGGTTAAGGATGGGCCCGCTAGTGGCCAGCACCCGAGCGCCATGAGCATCCCGACCCACGTTCAAGTCTTGATCGGTGCACGGTCCATGGTTTTACCTCGAATAAAGGTAACAAGCCCTTAGGACCGGTCGAACGAACCCGAGAACTCTATGGACTGACCGTCAGGAATCTAGAGTCGGTCACCAGCTGACCCATGCCGGACCCCCATGAACGAGAAGCTGGGGCCTCACTCAGACTAGCCCGTTAACAGCTCACCAAGCACCATGATTCGTCCATCGAGAAAAACATGGCACGACTCAGCCCCTCTATTTTATCAAAAAAAAACGTTTGAGGGAGGATGACCACAAGACGAGATGACCCCTCGACCTGACCCCTGCTATGAGCGGGGGCTCAGGGGAAGTTAGACTCACAAGGAGACCGAGTACGTGGTCACATATCAATGACAGATCGATCGAATCCTTGGAAGGGATCGGAGTTAAGAGAAATATTTTCCGACCCCTCGAACCCCGTAGTTGCATGCTCCCGAAGAGTCCGATCACAACAGAAAGGAATCGCAACCCTACCAAGACATCCCGTGGGCCACAAAGGGGGATCAAGACCCTCAGAATCCTTCCATCTAAAAAAGCCTTCGATGGAGTATCCTACTCCTCCGTAGGCTCGGGGGCTACTGTCGGGTATCAGTATTAGGGATACCTAGAAGAAGGAAGCTGACGGCCATGAACGCTAACTCGCCCGGATGGTCAAGAGCGTATTTTGGTCTTGCCCAACCCCGAAGGTACGGGCTCTATCTCGCCCGACCCCAAGGGTGCGGGCTCTGTGTCGCCCGACCCCGAGGGCGTAGGCTCCATCACGTCTGACCCCGAGGGCGCAGGCTCCGTCACGACTGACCCTGAGGGCACATGCTCCATCATGTCTGACCTCGAGGGCACGGGCTCCATCTCGCTCGACCCCTTGAGCACAGACTTCACCTCTCCAGACCCCTCGAAGGGGGATTCCGCCTCGCCCGACGGGGATCCATACCACCTCCAACCACTACGGGCCTAAGAGTATGAACCTAGTGTCAAACTTCTGACACCAGAAAAGGAGTAGGCGCATCTTAACGTGACCTATGGCCACGACGGGCCATACCTGAGGACTCACATCACCAACAGTGTCGGGCGTGCCGATGCTATGCTACCTAATCCCCGTACGACTTCCATTAGGGGTACCTAGTGACCATGCTGCCCGCCGGGACGGAATGGGGCGCCACGATCGGTTGACGACGCTCGCGTGTTGCGCCAGTGGCAAACAGGGTCACAATGTGGAGTCATCCCCATCGTCATCTACTAGACTAGCAAGACCCACGAAAAAGAGATGAAGGACGACGCGACCCCGGAGGACTTCTTCCTCCTGGCTTCTCTCTCTCTCTCTCTCTCGTGTAACTTGCGCCTTCCCCTTCATCTATAAAAGGGGAAGCAAGACACCCCACGAAGGGCATGGCAGAACGAGTTTAAGTAGACTCAACTCCATTTGATCTTTCCATCAGAGACTTGGGACCTTCTCCCTCTCTCACTTGTTTGTAACCCCTACTACAAACAAGTGCCGGTAACACGAGCAGCCTCAAACTAGATGTAGGGACATTTGGCCCGAACCAGTATAAACCCTTGTGTCCTCTGATCACACCATCCGGGCCAGACGCGCAAACACAAATTTACTAGTCGGCGGTTCAAAACACCGACAATTATTCTCCCAAACTTTCTATCCATGCATATGTGCAAGCTTTCAAATCCAAACTCTTAGCACATATGTAGGGGGAGCTAATACTACAAATTTTGGGTTTATGAAACTTCTCCATAACCTTTACACATGACAATATGCCTTGGCAAGCAACATGAATCTAAAAAGATTTTATTGAATATATTTGTAAATAGGTTGTCATCAATTAACAACAAGAGGGAGATTGAAAGCCCTAGTTTGGTTTTGAATAATTGATGAAACCTATGCACTAACCTTTGGCATGAGTTGTGATATGAGCTAGGTTGGTGCAATCCAAGTTGTGAAGCATGGTGGCACTCAAATGGTGATGCTGATCACATGAAATGATGAGATGGCCACATGTGATGATGATCAAGTGCTCAACTTAGAAAAGAAGAAAGAGAAAAGCAAAACCCTATGGAGATCAAGGCAAAGGTATAATTAGGGATTTTGTTTTGGTAATCAAGACACTATAGAGAGTGTGATCACGTTTAGGATAGATGGTTGTACTATTAAGAGGCAGTGGCTGGGTGGTCACCGCCACCCTAGGGGCGGTGCCACCGCCACCCTGTTCGGTGACCGCCTTACCAGTCAACTAGGCGTTGGATTCGACCATTGGGGGGCACCACCACCCCTAGGGTGGTTCCACCACCGTCGTGTTCGGTGCCCTCGTAGAGGCTGGCTCCAAAGGGTAAGGACTCTATTTGCTTGTGGGCTTATAAATAGAGCTAGTGGCCGACCTTGGCCACTCTCTTGGCACCTCATACACTTGTGCGCACCCTTTGGAAGTTGAGCAACACACTCCACTCACTTATTCCCTTGATTTCATCATCTTGAGTGATATTGGAGAGCCTCTAGTGCATTGCATTGAGTTGCATCATCTTGTGGCACTAGTTGAGTGATTTTGGGCTGGTTGTGAGCTTGTTACTCTTGGTGTTTGCCGACACCTAGATGGACCGCTGATTGGAGGATCGTTAAGCGGAGTTGGTGATTGTCTTCGGCCTCGATCGGTTGCCGAGTGTTGGCCGACACAACAGGGACTAGCGTGCCAACAAGCACGTGAACTTCGGGAGAAAAATTAGTTGTCTCTTGCCCTTTGGTATTCTTCCGGTGATTGAATTAGTATTCATCTTGTGATTGGTTCACTCCTCTACGCGGCGGTATAATCACCCTACTCACTCATTTATATTCCCTCAAACTAGTTGTAGCAAGCTCTTTAGTGTAGCTAGAATTGATAGCTTGCTTTGTAGTTTAAGTTCATCTAGTAGAGCTCTTTAGTGTAGCAAGTGTGAGAGCTCTTAGTGAGTAGTGACTTAGCCAATTGTGTGCCTAGTAATCATAGTAACTAGAATTGTTGGATAGGTGGCTTGCAACCCTTGTAGAGCTGGAGCAAGTTTGCATTTCGCTATTTGTCATACTAATCAAATTGCTCTTGTGGTCTTATACAATTTTTAAATAGGCTATTCACCTTCCCTCTAGCCATATTAGGACTTTTCATCGTCCCGGGCTTTGCTTTACCAGATCATACATCTGAGGATTCATCTTCCCATCATCCGCCATTTCCTAAAATGGAGTTCCCCAAATTTGA
Organism: Miscanthus lutarioriparius; assembly: GCA_904845875.1. Taxonomy (NCBI): domain Eukaryota; kingdom Viridiplantae; phylum Streptophyta; class Magnoliopsida; order Poales; family Poaceae; genus Miscanthus; species Miscanthus lutarioriparius. The sequence goes on along the minus strand of CAJGYO010000016.1, from coordinate 2,121,898 downwards.
TGGTACTAACCCTCACCTATGGCAGGACCAATGCGAGGTTTACTTTGAGGTCTACATGGTTCAAGAGGCAATGAAGACCCGATTTACGTCGCTCAATTTCAAGGGATCTATAGCTACCTAGTTGCAAACCATTGAACACCGTGGGTGGATTGCGGATTGGACAAAGCTCTATGATCTATTGATGACAAAATATGATAAGGACCAATACCAAGTTCTTCTTCGTCAGTTGGATTCCTTGAAGCAAACAACATCAGTGCTCGAGTATCAGGCTTCCTTCGAGAAACTGGCTCATGGTATTATGCTCTATAATCCTGCAATAGATGATACCTTCTTTGTGACTCAGTTTGTCAGTGGGCTTCGTGATGATATTCGTGTGCCACTATTGCTCCACCATTCGTGAGATGTCGATACTACTAGCATTTTAGCATTGATCCGGGAGCAGAAATTGGAGATGGGATGCACCAAAACCTCTAGGCGGGAGTTCACCAAAGGGGGGTGCTAGATTGTTGACAGGCATGGACAAGAACAAACAGGTGGAAAACAGTAAAGCAATGACCAAAGGACAGACAAGTGAAGCAGATGGCAAGTTGTCAACTCTAAAATCCTTCAGACGTGGCAATGGGCTTTGTTTCAAATGTGGAGAGAAATGGGGACCCAATCACAAGTGCCCTTCTCATGTGTTGTTGCATGTTCTAGAAGAGCTATTAGAAGCAATGGACATTGAAGCTAAGTTAAAAGAAGTTTAATCAGAGGTAGAGTTGCCAACCGAGGATCAGGAAGTCCTACCAGTATAGACTGCTCCTTCAGGCCACAGAAGCCCACGACAAACATTGAGGTTGTTAGCCAAAATTGGGAAACATTCAGTGTTGATTCTGGTGGATTCTGGGAGCATTGGTACTTTTATCAGTGACTAGCTGGTCAGACAATTGAAGCTCAAGACAGTACCAACTGAAGCAACAACATTCAGAGCTATAGATGGCAGTCAGATGCTGTGTAATCAGAAGATTCCGAAGCTGAGGTGGTTTATTCAAGGCTAGACATTCTCATCAGAGGCCAAGGTGTTACCATTGAGGTGCTATGATCTGATATTGGGTGAGGACTGGTTGGAGGATCACAGTTCGATTTGGGTGGACTATAAAACCAAGAAGATGAGCTTGACAATAGGAGGTAATACCATTCCATTACAAGGAGTTGTTTATGACACTACCACCTATTTGTCTATCTCTACAGCTAAACTGACAGGCTTGGTTAAAAGAGGAGTTGTCCCTCATTGTATTCAGATGTTAGTACTAGCCGTTGATATGGGAGTGCCTTTTATCTGTTCTGTTGAGACAGTGGAGCAGCCTAAACTCCCTGACCCTATCAGTGACCTGCTAAAATAGTATGATAGTTTGTTTGATAAGCCTAGAGCTTTGTGAAATCTCTAGTTTGGTTTTGGTTAATTGATGAAACCCTAAGTGCCAACCTAGTTTATCAAAGTGATTATGAGATAGGTAGCACTACTCCAAGTGATGAAGCAATGACAAAGATCATGACGACCGTGATGGCATGGTGATGATCAAATGCTTAAACTTGGAAAAGAAGAAAGAGAAAAACAAAAGGCTCAAGGCAAAGGTATAAATTGTAGGAGCTATTTTGTTTTAGTGATCAAGACACTTAGCGAGTGTGATCATGTTTAGGATCGATAGCCGTACTATTAAGAGGGGTGAAACTCGTATCGGAATGCGGTTATCGAAGTGCCATTAGATGCTCTAACTAATTGCATATGCATTTAGAATCTAGTGGAATGCTAACACCCTTGAAAATGTTTGTGAAAATATGCTAACACATGTGCACAAGGTGATACACTTGGTGGTTGGCACATTTGAGCAAGGGTGGAGAAGTTAGAAGTGAAATGGAGTTGGTCGCAAAGATGCTGGCATCGGTCAACTGACCGGACGCTAGGTCGCTCAGCGATCGGACGCTGAAGGACTGCGTCCGGTCAGACTGACATGTCGGCACAGTACCTAGGGTATTGCACCGGACGCTGGGCTATGTTCGGTCGAGGTGGACTGGACACGTCCGGTCGGCAAAAGTCAGTTTTGGGAGCTTACTAGAAACGACCGAACACAGGGGTCTGAGCGTCCGGTCACTTGTGCCGGAGCGTCCGGTCAGTCAATAGCCGTTGAGATCTGGCGGCTCAGGTTTAACTCAGAATGACACATGGCTTACATCGGGCGACCGGACGCTGGGTCCAGCGTCCGGTCAATATGATCGGAGCGTCCGGTCACCCCGTGTTGTGCCCAGTAAAGGGGTACAACGACTCTATTTTATGGGGGCTTCTATTTAAGCCCCATGGCCTGCTCAAGCTCACCCTCTTGGCCATTTTCTTTGGCATAGCAACCTTGTGAGCTTAGCCAAAGCTCTCCCACTCATCTCCATCATTGATCCATTATCTTTGTGAGATTGGGAGATAATCCAAGTGCATTGCTTGAGTGATTGCATCTAGAGGCACTTGGCATTCGTGTTGCGCTACGGATTTTGCTTGTTTCTCTTGGTGGTTGCCACCACCTAGACGGTTGGAGCAGCGGTGGAGGATTGGCATGAGTTGGTGATTGTTCGTGGCCATCTCCGATGATTGTAAGGGGAGTTGTACCTTCCCCGACGGAGTGCCGAAAGGTAACTCTAGTAAATTGCTCGTGTCATTGAGTTACCTCACTTGTGAGTCGGTTCTTGCGGTGTCCTATCATGTGGATGAGGTTTGTGAAACACCTCTTAGCCGCCGAACCACCAAGTGTTGGTCGACACAACGGGGACGTAGCGTGTTGGCAAGCACGTGAACATCGGGAGAAAATCGATTGTCTCTTATCTTTGGCATTCTCCCAGTGATTGGCTATATATTCATCTTGTGATTGGTTCATCCCCTACACGGCGGTATAATCACCCTACTCACTTATTTACATTCTTGCAAACTAGTTGATACAAGCTCTTTAGTGTAATTAGAATTGAGAGCTTGCTTTATTATTTACATTCATCTAGTTGAGCTCTTTAGAGTAGCAAGATTGAGAGCTCCTAGTGAGTAGTTACATCACAAGTTTGTGTGCCTAAGTAATCATTGCAACTAGAATTATTGGATAGGTGGCTTGCAACCCTTGTAGAGCTAGAGCAAGTTTGCATTACGCTATTTATCATACTAATTAAATTGCTCTAGTCGATTTGTAGATTTTTAAATAGGCTATTCACCCCCCCCTCTAGCCATATTAGGACCTTTCAAGTGGTATCGGAGCCGTGGTCACCGTTTGATTAAAGGCTTAACAACCTCGGTGTCAAATTATGGCTCAAGTTGTGTTCAACCATGTGGGGGACAAACCACCTTTCTTTGATGGCACAAGCTATGGTTATTGGAAGAGAAAGATAAGGGTGTATCTTGGTTCAATCAATGATCAAGTATGGGATGTAACCGAGAATGATTATGCTACCATTGATCCCGACAATCCCACCAACCAAGATAAGTCCAACAAGCAATGCAATACAATGGCTCTCAACACCTTATACAACGCCATTGATCCAAAGGTGTTTGAGCAAATCAAGGATTGTGAAAGAGCAAATGAAGTGTAGAGGAGATTGAAGGAAACATATGAGGGCACACCGGCGGTGAAGAGTGCCAAGTTGTATATCCTCAAGGACAAATTGACAAGCTTCAAGATGAAGGATGATGAGAGCATTCTAGAGATGTTTCATCGATTGCAAGTCATTGTCAATGACTTGAAGGCTTTGGGAGAGAAGATTAAGGATGATGATGTCTCTCGTCGATTCTTGATGTGCCTATCTCCAAGGTTTGAGATGTTGAGATTGCTTATCATAAGAGGAGGATTAAAGGATATCACCCCTAACCAAGTACTAGATGATGTCATGGCACAAGAGACATACCGTGTGGAAAGGGAAGGGGATGACAAGGATGATAAGAAGGAAGAAGAAGACAAGAAGAAGAAAAGCATAGCATTCAAGGCTAGTTCATCATCATACAAAAACAAGGGCAAGTCCAAGAAAAAATCAAGTGATGATGATGACCTTAGTGATATTGATGATGAGGCTATGGCTCTCTTTGTGCGCAAGATGGGCAAGTTCATGAAGAAGAAGGGCTAGGGTGCAAGAAAAAGAAGAGATCATACCAAGATCAAAGAATATGTGAGAAGATGATACAATTGCAAGAGTCCCGATCATGTTGTAGCTAATTATCCTTACAATAGTGACAATGATGAAGATGAGAAGAACAAACACAAGAAGGACAAGAAAGAAAAGAAGGAGAAGAGGATGACCTTCCAAAAGAAGAAGAAGGGTGTAGGCTATGTGGCCACTTGGGATAGTGATGGCTCATCGGATAGTGATGACTCTAGTGATGATGGCAAGAAATCAATCAAGAAAGCACTAGCAAGCATCGCCATCAACAACAAGCCCTCCATCTTCGACACTTCATCAACATGCCTCATGGCTAAGCCTACCAAGGTAAAATATGATGAGAGTGATGATGATGAATGTGAAAGTGACTCATGTAGGGATGATGATGACGATGATGAGTACTCTAATCCTTTGATGAGCTCAATGCCACTCATGAGGGGCTAATGGATGCCCATGAGAAACTTGGCAAAGCTCACTCAAAGCTTGAAAAAGCTCACTCCTCTCTCATTGAGCAAGTCAAGAAGGAGGAAGCCAAGAAGGAGCAAGTGATAGTTACATATGATGTGGGACTAACATGTAATCTTATTGATGAATCTTCTTATAAGCCTATTGCTATTGCTTCCACTAACACTTCTTGTAGCACTACCACTTCCACTCCACCTAAGAATGATGCATCACTAGTAGTGGAAAATGAGACCCTCAAGAAAGAGGTGAATGAGCTCACTCGTGCCTTAGGCAATGCCTATGGTGGAGAAGTCCGCTTGCTAAAGTGCTTGGGTAGCTAAAGGTTTTCTCTCAACAAAGATGGATTAGGCTATACCCCCAAGAAAGGCAAGGCGGCCTTTGTCACTCCCAAAGCTAGCTTTGTGAAGGGCAATGGTCGGTTTTGCAATAGATGCAAGCAAGTTGGGCATATAGAGCAATATTGTAAGATTAACAAGAACAAGCTACCTAATGTATCCTCAATTAAATTTAATTCTTGTTACATGCTTTTTGAGGGTGCCAATGGTGTGAAGGCTAAGTTCATTGGTACAACAATTGTGGGCCCAAAGAAGAAGGCCATTTGGGTACCAAAGACCTTGGTAACTAACCTTCAAGGACCCAAGCAAGTTTGGGTACCTAAAAAGAATTGATCTTCTTTTATAGGTCAATTATAAAGCCGAAGGAAGGCATTGGGTGCTTGATAGTGGGTGCACACAACACATGACCGGTGATCTAAGAATATTCAATTCAATCAATGAAAACAAGAGCAATGGGATTGATAGTATCACATTTGGTGACAATGGCAAAGGCAAGGTCAAAGGGCTTGGTAAGATTGCAATATCCAATGACCTGTAGCATTTCCAATGTGCTACTAGTAGAGAGCTTGAACTTTCATCTATTGTCGGTAGCTCAATTGTGTGATCTTGGTTTCAAGTGCATATTTGGTGTGGATGATGTAGAGATCATAAGTGTAGATGGCTCTAACTTGATATTCAAAGGATTTAGATATGAGAATCTATACTTGGTTGATTTCAATGCTAGAGAGGCTGAATTGTCAACATGTTTGATCTCTAAGTCTAGCATGGGTTGGTTATGGCATAGAGGGCTTGGTCATGTTGGAATAAAACAATTGAACAAGTTGATTAAGCATGATCTAGTTAGAGGCTTGAAAGATGTCACTTTTGAGAAAGATAAGCTATGTAGTGCATGTCAAACTGGAAAGCAAGTTAGAAACACACATCCTAAGAAGAGCATGATGAGCACATCTAAGGCATTTGAGTTGATGCACATGGACTTGTTTGGACCAACCACATACACTAGCATTGGTGGAAATAAATATGGATTTGTGATTGTGGATGATCTCACTAGATACACATGGGTATTCTTTCTAGTGGACAAGAGTGGTGTGTTTGCAATATTCAAATCATTTGTCAAGGGCATTCACAATGAGTTTGAAACAACCATCAAGAAAGTTAGAAGTGACAATGGTAGTGAATTCAAGAACACTAGAATTGATGAGTTGTGTGATGAATTTAGAATTAGACATCAATTCTCGGCCAAGTATACTCCTCAATCAAATGGCTTAGTTGAAAGGAAGAATAGAACTTTGATTGACATGGCAAGATCAATGTTGAGTGAGTACAATGTGAGTCATTCATTTTGGGCCGAAGCAATCAACATAGCTTGCTATTATAGCAACCGACTCTATTGTCACCCCATGATGAAGAAAACACCTTATGATTTATTGAATGGAAGAAAGCCCAACATAGCATACTTTCGGGTTTTTGGTTGCAAATGCTACATATTGAAGAAAGGCACTAGATTGAGCAAGTTTGAAAAGAAATGTGATGAAGGTTTCTTGCTTGGTTACTCCACTACTAGCAAGGCTTATAGAGTTTGGAACTTGGCTAGTGGTACTCTTGAGGAGGTTCATGATGTGGAGTTTGATGAAACAAATGGTTCCCAAGAGGAAGATGAGAATCTAGATGATGTAAAAGGCACTCAATTGGTCAATGCAATGAAGAACATGGACATTGGTGATATAAGGCCTAGAGAGGTGATTGATGTTGAATATGACAAGAATCAAGTGCTCTCTAACTCAAATGTGAAAGCTAGTGGTTCTCATGATCAAGTTCAAGCAAGTACTAGTCATGACAAAGTGCAAGATCAACAAGTGGCTAGTTCATCATCTCAACCAAGTGATCAATCAAATGCAAGCAATCAAGTGCAAGTGCTTCAACCAACCAATGTTGCAAGAGATCATCTATTGGACACTATAATTGGTGATATTTCAAGAGGTGTCCAAACTAGATCAAGATTGGCTTCATTTTGTGAGTACTTCTCTTTTGTGTCATCCATTGAACCTAAGAAGATAGATGAAGCTTTGAAGGATGTTGATTGGGTAAATGCTATGCATGAAGAGCTAAACAATTTCACAAGAAAACAAGTATGGGAGTTAGTTGAGAGGCCTAAGGATCATAATGTGATTGGAACCAAGTGGGTCTTTCGGAACAAGTAAGATCAAGATGGGATAGTAATAAGGAACAAAGCAAGATTAGTGGCTCAAGGTTACACACAAGTTGAAGGTCTTGACTTTGGAGAAATATATGCCCTGGTTGCAAGATTGGAAGCAATTAGAATCTTGTTAGCCTATCCTTGTGCCCACAACATCAAGTTGTATCAAATGGATGTGAAGAGTGCATCTCTCAATGGGTACATCAATGAGCTTGTGTATGTTGAGCAACCTCCCAGTTTTGAAGATGAAAAGAAACCGAACCATGTCTACAAGTTGAGAAAGGCTTTGTATGGATTGAAACAAGCACCTAGAGCATGGTATGAGAGATTGAGGGATTTCCTACTCTCTAAAGGATTCAAGATGGGAAAGGTTGACACCACTCTCTTCACCAAGAAGCTTGGAAATGACTTGTTTGTAATGCAAATCTATGTAGATGATATCATATTTGGGTGAATAAATCAAGATTTTTGTGAGGAATTTGGCAAGATGATGGCAAGTGAGTTTGAAATATCCATAATTGGAGAGCTTAGTTACTTCCTTGGTCTTCAAATCAAGCAAATGAAGAATGGCACATTTGTGAGTCAAGGCAAGTATATTAAGGACATGCTCAAGAAGTTTGGAATGGATGATAGTAAAGCTATTAGTACACCAATGGGATCAAGTGGAAGCTTGGATAGTGATGCTAGTGGCAACATGGTGGATCAAAAGATGTATCGGTCTATGATTGGAAGCCTACTCTATGTGACTGCATCAAGGCCGGATGTGATGTTTAGTGTTTGCATGTGTGCTAGATTTCAAGCCTCACCAAAAGAAAGTCATTTGAAGGCAACAAAGAGAATATTGAGGTACTTGAAGCATACACAAAATATTGGATTGTGGTATCCCAAAGGAGCAAGATTTGAGTTGATTGGATATTCAGACTCCGATTATGCAGGATGCAAAGTTGAAAGAAAGAGCACATCGGGCACATGTCAACTATTGGGAAGATCACTTGTATCTTGGTCATCAAAGAAGCCAAATAGTGTAGCACTTTCAACCGCTGAAGCAGAGTACATTTCGGCCGGTAATTGTTGTGCTCAATTACTTTGGATGAAGGCTACTTTGAGTGACTTTGGAATCAAATTCAAGCAAGTGCCATTGCTATGTGACAATGAAAGTGCCGTAAAGCTCACCAACAACCCGGTTCAACATTCAAGAACAAAGCATATTGATATCCGCCATCATTTCATAAGAGATCACCAACAAAAAGGGCACATATGCATTGAGAGTGTGGGCACCGAAGATCAACTTGCTGAGATCTTCACCAAGCCACTTGATGAGAAGAGATTTTGCAAGATAAGGAATGAATTGAACATACTTGACTTCTCAAATATGTGTTGATGCACCCCCAACTTATATGACATGCCTCTCCTTCGAGCAATTCAAGGTAAAAGTTGAATGGCATGGCATACATCCTTGCTAAGGACATGTTTAGTGCATCTAGACATCTTTCGCATTTAAATAGGCTCATTCATGAAAATCAAATGAATTTGATGCTTATATGGTACCACTATTGCTTGTATGGTTAAAATGATCTAGTGGTAGTATATGACATGTTTGTGGGCTTGTAAACCTAGTGTTTGGTCTAGAAAATAAGCTATAAGTGTTTAACTCAACATGGTACAAAATAACCCTTATTTGGAGGTGTGAAGAAGCTTGTCCTTGGATCAAATCGAGCTAAATATCTTTTGAAAGTGATCTAGATTGAACCAAATTGGAAAATGATCCTTATTTCACATGGTTTCACCTCGACCTGTCTATAATTTGAGCTCACCTTTTGTGCTAATTATTGACAAAGGGGGAGAGAAATTCACAAAGATATTAAGATAGGAGGAGCAAACAAATGAAATGACATAGGAGGAGCAAACAAATGAAATGACATTGTAAGGGGATCAATAAAAAATGCACACAAGTAGGGGGAGCAAGCTCATAAACTTGTATGTTGCATTTTGATATTCATTTCATCTATTTGCTTGCATAGCACAAGTCTTAAATTTCAATATCCATGCTTGTGTGGTGTATGCTAGTTATAGGTTTAAATGATGAAATGAAAAAAACTAGCATGCATAGGCTAAGTAACTAGACTCATGCTCACATTATAAAAACTAGACCCTTGCTTCTAATGTTGATCTCACGGGGTATTCTAGTTTTTATGTATGTCTAGTTACTAATGGTGCTAAGAAAGGTATTTTGGTGCACTCCAATTGGTATCACGTTTCAAAGGTCCATCTCTTATACCTTAGCATCATATGGTAGAAATTGTCTCTTATATTTTCTATCTAAGCATATGTGCAAGCTACAATCTAACTCTTAGCACATATGTAGGGGGAGCAATTGCTACCATTTGGAGTTCATGAAACTTGTCCATATTCTTTTACACATGGTAAATATGCTTGGACAAGCAACATGGATTTAATTAAATTACAATTCATATCTTTGTGAAAGGGTTGTCATCAATTACCAAAAAGGGAGAGATTGAAAGCTCTAGTTTGGTTTTGGTTAATTGATGAAACCCTAAGTGCTAACCTAGTTTATCAAAGTGATTGTGAGATAGGTAGCACTACTCCAAGTGATGAAGCAATGGCAAAGATCATGACAATGGTGATGGCATTGTGATGATCAAATGCTTGAACTTGGAAAAGGAGAAAGAGAAAAATAAAAGGCTCAAGGCAAAGGTATAAATAGTAGGAGCCATTTTATTTCGGTGATCAAGACACTTAGCGAGTGTGATCACATTTAGGTTAGATAGTCGTACTATTAAGAGGGATGAAACTCATATTGAAATATAGTTATCAAAGTGCTACTAGATGCTCTAACTCATTGCATATGCATTTAGGATCTAGTGGAGTGCTAACACCCTTGCAAATGTTTGTGAAAATAAGCTAACACATGTGCAAAAGGTGATACACTTGGTGGTTAGCACACTTGAGCAAGGGTAGGAAACTTCACCGACGGAGTGTCCACCTGTAGAGTGCAGACAGTCCGACGGTGCCATCGACGCCCTAGACAGAAAAGATGAAGGTCACTGTAAGTGACCGGATGCTGGTCTCGGTTGGACCGGCATGTCCAGTCAGTGGCAGCAGAGGGCGCATGTTTCGGTCTTCGACCGGACGCTGGCGTTAAAAGTGACCAGACGCTGGCAGGGTGCGTTCAGTCAGTGCTGACGTACGCTAACGTGAGGCGCACAGAGGAGACATTGAGTGACTGAACGCTCGGTGAGTCTGGTCGGGCATGACCGGACACGTCCGGTCGTGAAAATTCATGTTTGGAACCTTACTAGAAACGACCGAACGCTGAGGTCTAGCGTTCGGTCACTTTCTAACTGACGCGTCCAGTCATCACTTGACCGTTGAGATCGGGCGATCAGCGTTTGAAGCAGGGGACACGTGGCAAAGATCTGAGGACCGGATGCAGGGGTCCTACGTCCGGTCAATACGACCGGCACGTCCGGTCACCCCGTGTTGTGCCCAGTGAAGGGGTACAACGGCTCTATTTCGTGGGGGCTTCTATTTAAGCCCCATGGCCGGCTCAAGCTCACTCTCTTGGCCATTTGCATTGACTTAGCAACCTTATGAGCTTAGCCAAAGCCCTCCCACTCGTCTCTATCATTGATTCATCATCTTTGTGAGATTGAGAGAGAATCCAAGTGCATTGCTTGAGTGATTGCATCTAGAGGCACTTGGTATTCGTGTTTTGCTGTGGATTTCACTTGTTGCTCTTGGTGGTTGCCACCACCTAGATGGCTTGGTGCAGCTATGGAGGATTGGCATGAGTTGGTGATTGTTCGTGGCCATCTTCGGTGATTGTGAGGGGATTTGTACCTTCCCCGGCGGAGCGCCGAAAGGTAACTCTAGTGGATTGCTCATGTCATTGAGTTACCTCACTTGTGGATAGGTTCTTGCGGTGTCTAATTGTGTGGATGAGGTTTGTGCAACACCTCTTAGCCGCCGAACCACCAAGTGTTGGTCGACACAACAGGGACGTAGCGTGTTGGCAAGCACGTGAACCTCGGGAGAAAATCAGTTGTCTCTTGTCATTTGGTATTCTCTCGGTGATTGATTTTATATTCATCTTGTGATTGGTTCATCCCTCTACACGGCGGTATAATCACCCTACTCACTCCTTTATATTCTTGCAAACTAGTTGTGGCAAGCTCTTTAGTGTAATTAGAATTGAGAGCTTGATTTGTTATTTAAGTTCATCTAGTGGAGCTCTTTTGTAGCAAGATTGAGAGCTCTTAGTGAGTAGTATCATAGCAAGTTGTGTGTCTAGTAATCATTGCAACTAGAATTGTTGGATAGGTGACTTGCAACCGTCGTAGAGCTAGAGCAAGTTTGTATTTCGCTATTTGTCTTACTAATCAAATTGCTCTAGTTGATTTGTAGAATTTTAAATAGGCTATTCACCCCCCCTCTAGCCATATTAGGACCTTTCACTCACATGATACTATAGGAAGTTCATCAGAAACTATGGCATGATCACTAAACCACTCACTAATCTGTTGAGGAAGAATAATCAGTTTTTGTGGACACCTGATGTAGAAGAAGCATTTCAGTTGTTGAAAAGGTGTTTGGTGGCAGCCCCTATGTTAGTAGTTCCTAATTTCTCACAATAGTTTGTGGTGAAAACTGATGCTAGTGATAATGGAATTAGGGCGATGCTCATGCAGCATAATCATCTAGTAGCTTATCTAAGTAAACCACTAGGACCTAGGAACAAAGCGTTGTCAGTTTATGAGAAGGAGTGCCTTGCTATTCTGCTGGCTATTGAGAAGTGGAGAGCATACCTCCAGCATCAGCACTTCATAATAAAGACAGATCACATGAGTTTGCAATATTTGACTGATCAAAGAGTGTCTTCCAAACTACAGCTCAAGGCCTTAATTAAGTTGATGGATCTGTGATACACCATTCAGTACAAGAAGGGCACTTCCAATGCTGCTGCTGACTCTCTGTCAAGATATGATTGGTCCCAAGAATTGAATGCAATTTCTGAATGTGTGCCCACTTGGATTCAAAAGTTGAAAGAAGGGTATGAGGATGACTCAGCTGCTAAGGAGTTATTGACTTAATTGGCAATCAGTCCAGACAATCAAAAGGGTTATTCTTTGCAAGATGGAATTATTAGATATGAAGGGAGAGTATGGGTTGGCAATAATTCCACTACTCAGCAGCACATTTTGACAACCCTACATGATAGTGGGCTTAGAGGCCATTCTGGTATTGCTGGAACTTATGCTAGAGTCAAACATTTGTTTGCTTGGCCAAGTTTGAAACAAATGGTGACCAAATTTGTTCAGGAATGCCAAATATGTCAACAGGCCAAAACTGAAAGGATTAAATCGCCTGGATTGTTAGAACCCCTGCCAGTTCCTACATAGGCTTGGGAGATGATTAGCATGGATTTTATTACAAGACTCCCTACATCTAAAATATACAATGCCCTATTGATAGTGGTGGACAAGTTTAGTAAGTATGGCCACTTTATACCTTTGAAGCATTTCATTGCTTTACAGATTGCACAACTCTTCATGAGCAATGTTTATAAGCTACATGGGTTACCAAAAGCAATCACTCAGATAGAGAAAGAATATTCACTAATGCTATGTGGCAAGAGCTGTTTAGACTATCTGATACTAAGCTAATGATGAGTTCATCATATCACCCCAAACGGATGGTCAAACTGAGATATTGAATCAAAGTGTGGAAGCCTTTCTGAGATGCACTGCTCATTCTTGTCCTAAACAATGGCATAAATGGATCTCTATTGCTGAGTTTTGGTATAATACCTCAACTCATTCTGCATTGGGCAAGTCACCATTTGAGGTCTTGTATGGGTATTCACCTAGACAGCTGGGCATTATCAATCTTCAGCTATGCTCTGTGCTAGATTTGGAACAGTGGTTGAAGGAGAAGGAATTGCTATCTGAATTGATTAGACAACAATTGATCAGGGCTCAACAACGAATGAAGGCACAAGCTGATAAAAATAGAACTGAGAGAGTTTTAGGAAGGAGATTCAATTTTCTTGAAGCTGCAGCCATATATTCAATCCTCTATTGCATCAAGAGTAAAGATGGCAATGGGCAAAAAAAATCCGCGTACCCATGGGCACACGACACGGTGGGCGCGGATACGGGCGTGAACCTATGCCCACGGGCACGGGCGCGGGCATAGAGTTGTGCCCAATGGGCAATGGTAAATGGGTAAAAAAAGAGCATGCCGCATCCGCAAACCCGTGAAACCCGCACTGACATGTGGGGCCACTATGTAAGAGCTATATAACCTTTAGATTCTAGGGTTTCAGTTCACTCATCCGTCATCCCAAATTCCTAATCCCATCCCACTCCCACCCACCACCAGCCGCCGTCACCCTCACAGGCTCACCCACGCGGCCACGCGACCGGCAATCCCGGCCTCCCCAGCGCCATCGCTCCTCCACTCTGGTGGTCTGGCCTCCCTCAGATGGTCAGACCCCCAGCCCCTAGTTTCCCACTCGTGGCTCCCCCAGTTCCCCACGGTGGCCGGCCTCCCCCCTCAGACGCCGGTTGCCGGACACCGGCCTCCCCGCACCGAGGCTCCTTCGCCGGCCGCCGTCCTCCCCGCTCTGAGGCTCCGACGCCGGCCGCCATCCTCCCTGCTCTAAAGCTCCAACTCAGGCCACCATCCCCACCGCACAGGCTGCTGTCTCTGTCCCACTGGCCGCCGCCGTCTTCCCCGATAGCGGGTATGCCCGCGGGCAAAACATGCCCGCGGATAGCGGGCGTGAGCGCATAGTGCTGCCCGTGGCGGGTGGCAGGCGCGGGCGCGGACACAGATATATTATCGTGGGTGTGGGTTTGTGATTCCTATATCCGCGCGGATTTTACCCGTTGCCATTTTTAATCAAGAAACCATCAGAAGCTCTCATTTTGGTTTTATGGACCATTCAAGATTCTCCAATTGACAGGTAAGTGGCATATAAGCTTAACGCTCCAAAGAGATGCAAAGATACATCCAGCTTGTGCACGTCTCCCAGCTCAAGAAACATGTTCCTACAACAGTGGTGGTCAGTCCAGACCTATTTTCAATATGTACTAATCCCTGTCTGGCAATAGCTCCTCTGAAGGCTCTGAAGGACCGAAGCATTCTTCAAGGTTTGTCAACTGTCTATCAGAAGCTCATACAATGGGAAGGACTGCCGGAGGTCATGGCGACTTGGGAAGACGCTGGCTATCTGAAGCTCAAGTACCCGGAGTTCTCAGCTTGAGAACAAGCTGTGTATAAGAAGGGGGGAGTGTTAGGGAATAGCTAGTGGGCCTAGTTTAGTAGCGGGCCTAGTATGTTGGGCCTAGCGTGCAGCCCAGTGTAACCGGAGCAGCGTGAATATAAGCTGCCTCCACCGCAAGGATTCATCATCGAACAACCAAACTCTGTAACCGTTTCCCCAACTAATCTGAGTATCCCACGGAAGTCGGCCGTGTTCTTCCCCAACCTCGACTCTGTTCTTGCTAAATCTACCCCAAATCCTGCTATTCCCAGTCTCCAATACCTTCCAGTTATCCAGCCTCATAACAAGCAGTGACTGATATTTTCCAAGGCACCCATGTGGACGAGGAGAGAGAACGGTGGCTGATATTTTCCAACGGGCATGCATGCATACGGTACGTACACACGCGAGAGGGTCGGAGTTCGTCCAGACGCATTTTACATCCTCAAATTTCTATGATTATGGTTAGATTAAATATTTACTTTTTCATATGTGGTGTGATAAAACATATAGGCAGTACCATAGAGCTGCTGTGGTAGTATAGTTTGGACTTTGGAGAGCCGCTAGGTGAACATATGCCATTAGCCCTTTAAATTAAATATTACTTTCACATTTACAACGTGATAAAAATATATAGTCACTGCTGGGTAGAATTTGCTGTGATAGCGCTGCGCTGTACAAGGTGACACTAGCCATGGGACACCCACCCTATCCATTCGACATATGAAATCCCTACATATTTTTGTAACTCCTGCTTCAATTCCCGGTTATATATAAATCGAGATAGGGTATCTCCCTCGTGGGTTGGACACATTATGACCCTCTAGATGATCTAGACATTCTCTCAAATATTCTCACCACCGCTTGTAACCTCAAGTTATAAACCTGAGCTTTTGGTGTTCAGAACACAAACATCCTCGCCTTTGGACGTAGGGATCATTGCCTAAACTAATATAACCCCTAATTCTTAGTGTTAAGACATCTAAACCCACGCTACGATGCTAAATTTACCGGTAGTTGGTGATATGAAATATGACAACAACACCTAAGAACCATGACAACTCCATCGCAATAATGCTTTTGTTGGAGTCCCAAAAGACTCCCGTTCCCAAGAACAAGAAGAAAAAGTCTGATGGTCATCCATCAACCGAGCCCACACCTCAAATCTTCCTAGTTTTAGACCTGAGCACGTCACCGAGAAGGAGCATGGAAGTCTAAGTCTACCAGCCATAGCGTAGCACAACTCACATCGCCAGCGCCAACACTAGCCATCCTACTAGCAAAACTAACTCATGACCAAAGCTCGAACAAAACCATATGACTTCTAATGAAGGTCCATAACTGTAGGGCACCAAACTCACAACCCCAACGATGACGCTGGAGCAAGCACCTACAAGATAGAAAAGGGCAAGGAGCACATTAATTCAATGCATCTCCACCATCTCCACCACCTCACCATTGATTTGCCAGGAAACCCAAACGCCTAGCAAACATAAGAGACCTATATCTACAACACCAGCTAGAAATTCATGATCCCCTCTTTCGAGGGCAATGTGGTCGTCGGTGGTGAGGGGATTGAGGGTCTCCCTAGTAGAAGCGCTAAAAGCACTTGCTGTCTTTGTCTTCATCCTTCCCACTTGTCGCGAAGGGATAAGGACGATAAATTATTATGAACGACTGTACTCTTTGATCTCGTAATTCACCAGATTGAAAAAATGTTCTTTAGTGTGAACTGATGGATCGCATTGCGGATAAAATGATTCTACAAGGCAGAATTATATTTTTCTATATTTTTGAGAGATTTCTTGTTTGGCCTCCGCCTCTCATTTTCCTTTTTTTGGAAAATAATTTTCCTTTCTACTATTTGATTGGTTGGTTCTATATATGTCCATCGGGCCGGCCCGGCACGCCCCGGCCCGGGCATGGGCCAAGCACGGCACGCAACTTCTCGGGCCGGCACGGCACGTCGTGCCTGCGGGCCGTGCCAGCACGGGCCTCGTGCCTAGCATTCGGCCCAAGCACGGGCCTGCGGGCTGATTTTCGGGCCGTGCCAGCCCACAGCCCTCAATTTTGTAAACACACCAGCAAATTCAGCTCTAACTTTAGTTTTCAAATTTGGAATCAAATTTCACATAAAACATAAAGGATAAGAGATCACAGATTCACAATCACAACTCACAATCACAAGTTCACAACTAGACCGGATTCAAAGATAACAATTAACAACTAGACCATTGACCAGTGACCAGTCACAACTCACAAGTATGAAGTATCTTAACAGATTCACAATTCACAATCACAAAATAACAATGCACAAACAAGACTTAAAAAGATAATTGAGCTATGTGCAATACTGTCTCATTAAAAACCTTTCTAGGTAAAACTCACTTTTGTGAGAAACCCTAGAAAGGAAAAAAGAGTGCAGCATAGCTCTTATAATGATAAGTTCAAAGTTCAGATACAAATGTCACTCTCAGTTTCATCTCAACTCTCATATCTCCTCTCAATCTCAAGTTCTCAACTCACTCTCATCTCTCATCTCTCATCTCTCATCTCTCATCTCTCAACTCTCTCAGAACAGAGAACACTAAGTACCAGCAGAAGTAGATGCAGAAGCCACTGATGTACCAGCCGAAGGAGCCCCAGATGCACTATGAATTTCTTCATCAAGATATTGATGCTCGAAGGAGCTTGCCAACTCTTGGTTGTCTGTTGAATGCTGCAGTCTCCATTCTCTCAACTCGCAATCCTTGATGCAAGCAAGCATCTCCACATGTTCTGGCAGCAAGCGTCGGCGCCGCTCTTCAAGTATCCTTCCTGTCAAGCTATCAAGCATCGGTGTCAAAGTTTCCATTGCTTTTGCATTAGAAGAAGCATTATCTAGAGTAATAGAAAAGATCTTGTCAATCAAACCAAATTCCTCAATCACAGAACCAATTTTTTTAGCAATGTTCTGACCAGTATGCTTCACCTCAATCAATCTCAACCCAATTACCTTTTTCTATAGCTCCCAGTCAGCACTCACAAAATGAGCAATTACACTGATGTAGTTCTCCTTAGCATTACCAGACCAAATGTCAGATGTCAAACCAACAGATGAAGCACCACACAAAATATGATTCTTAAGCATATTACGACGTTCAGTGAATAACTTACTTAGGTCTCTAGTGGTGGCCTGTCGGGAGACCCTAGTAAAAATAGGGTTATGAGCACGTTGAATGTACTCCTCCCATGCATCAGTGTCACCAATACCTAAGGGAAGATCAAGCCTAGCAATCAAGTGACACAGCTCCTGTCTAGCTACATCAGGTTTATAGTCCCAGTTACGCAAACCATCAGGATTAAGCGCAAGCCTAGACTGAACAGCAGCACGTCGATTAGTTTTTTCCATACATGATTTCTGGTGCCTCTTCAAGTGCCCAGTTCTAGAAACAGATCTAGCAGACAAAGTAGCCTTACACATTTTGCAAACAGCTTTAGTGCAAATTCTACTACCGTTCATATCCTCATAGATCTCATCAAAGTCAGCCCAGACAGGAGATTTGCGCTTACCAACTCTGGTTGCATTACCAGAAACAGATGGGGCAGAGCAGTTGGTGTTGGAGCTAGTCCCAGCCGTCGTCGCCACTTCACCACCACCGCCATCTAGATCGATCGGAGCCTAGCTGGCTCCGAGATTGACACCGAACAAGGCAGCTGTGTCCTCTCGGAGGTCGTCGTCGTCCTCGCCCTCGGGGGCCATGCTCGGTATGACGGCATCGTCATCCACCATGGCAGTGACCGCTCCGGTCCCGTTCCTCGATGGTGTGGGTGGCCGTCGAGCTCACTCTATGCCGCAGCTAGAAGAGGAAGCATCGGCTATTGACCTGCAGATCAAGAAACACATCAGATGACAGAATCAGATCAAGAAAGAAGATGCTAGGGTTAGGGTTATGTGGGGGTATTGACCCCTATACCCTTACGGCTAGGCTTGGGCCGGCCCGGACCAGGGGGTTTGGCCCACTAGAAGAGGACGCGTGGTCCGGCCAATCTGTTCAGAGTCCCACGCAAGGAATCAAGGCAGATTTGGAGATCAAGCAATATCTTAGTCGGTTAGAATAGGAATCCTTATTCGGCCACCTATAGCAATTGTAACTGGTTAGGATTAGTTTCCAGATCTGTAACCCTACCCCCAGACTATATAAGGTGGGCAGGGGACCCCTTTAAAAAACATCTCTCATTAACATACAACAATACAATCAGACGCAGGACATAGGTATTACGCCCTCATGGCGGCCGAACCTAGATAAAACCTCGTGTCTGTCTTGCGTTACCATCTCGTTTGTAGCTTGCGCACCTATCTACCGATAATCTACTACCTTGGGCATACCCCTGGGTAGACTGCCGACCATATTTCATCGACAGTGGCGCGCCAGGTAGGGGATGTGCGTACCGCTTCCCAAAAGAACAAGATGGTCATCATCCCCGGATCCATGGCTACGCCGAACGGCCTCACGTTCACCGTCGGCCAGATCACCTAGACCACGGGCTCCGACAACCTCATCGCCATGATCATAGAGGAGGCGCGGATCCGATCTACGTCGACCACTGCTTCACCGGAATCGGCTACGGCTTCGACCATGTCGGATCTGGCTCTGGCTGCACCGGCATCGTCTTCGGCCACGCCGACAACCCATCGCTCGCTTCCTCGCTCCAAGGGGAGGCAGATCGACAACACCGACTTGCTTGGCACCATCGATCGGGTCGGCACCAAACTTGCCGAAACCCTAGCACTAGTATGTTCGATTCAAAGTCAACCTAATGAGCAGGTAGCCACTACCCACAACAGATCTACCTGACCAGCTCGGGCCAGTCCTTCTGTACGACTCGGTACGGATCTCATGGTCACATCTACTCCTGAAGGGTGCTCCATTTGTCGCCGGCCAGCCCTCGCGACGGGTCTCCGGCTCTCCGAATACAAAACCTTGATGGAGAATTACCAGGCTCAGCAATACGACCTACGAAACACTGCTTCCAACTATGCGTGCAATATGCAACGATCTTGGCCAAGACCACGCAACTTCGTCAACATGGTCCAGATCGAGGAGTTCCAAGAAGGATCGGTCCACACAGGCAAGAGCTCAAGCAAGCATTCATTGACAACTTCATTGCTACTTACGAGCAACCCGGCAATAAATATGATCTGCAGCGGATTCAAGATCACAAAGATGAGCCATTGCGTGAGTACGTCCGACGCTTCTCGGAGATGCGCATCAAGGTCCCGTCAATCTTCGACAATGAGGCAATCGAGGCTTTCATCGCTGGTCTCCTCTTCCACGATGCCCTAAGGGACAAGCTCCTCCGCAAGAGACCAGAATCGGTCACAGCGCTCCTAGCCGCTGCTAAAAAATATGCGGATGCCGATGATGCTAAAAAGATAATCGTCAAAGAAGCAGCAAGGGTTCCACGCTCCGACCACCCTCCACACCGCGATGACTACCGCGGCAACCGTGGTTGGAACGACAATTTTGATCACCGCAACCAGCGCAATGATTCCCACGACCACCGCAACCAGCGTAATCAGCGGTGTAATCGCCATGACGATTACAGGGGCAAGCGAGCTCGAGAAGGTGACGGCGAAGTCAACATCGTTAAAAATGGTGGTGGACGTCGCAATTATGAAGAAGACTACACCAAAGCGTTGAAAGGACCCTGCTAGCTTCATCCCAAGTCAAACCATACCATGGAGGATTACCGTGTTCTCAAATCCATCTATATGCGCTATCAAGCTCCGGATAAATCCGACAAGCCAAACGACGTAGGGGTGCAGCATGACGAAGACAACGATGACGAAGATGTAGATCCCTGTCACAAGTATGTCAAGCCAACCGACCGCGTCCATACCATCATTGGGGGCAGAGTGTCCATCGAGACCAAACGAGAACGCAAGCTGCTCGCTCGCGCTTGCCTAAACGTGGCCAATACCGACAACCTCATCACTGATTCGCGGCTCCCTCCTTGGTCTCACCGCGAGATCTCCTTCAGCAGAAAGGACCAATGGGCTGCAATACCTGAGTTAGGGCGTTTTCCTCTGGTTCTCGATCCTTGTATCAACAAGGTTCTGTTCGATAGAGTGCTGATTGACGGCGGCAGTTCCATCGATATTCTATTCAAGAACAGTTTGTCGGCTCTGAAGATAACCCAGGCTGATCTCAAGCCATATGAGGCATAGTTCTGGGGTGTTCTCCCCAGATAGAGCTCCACACCTCTCGGGCAAATCATGCTACCTGTGCAATTTGGTACTCCAGACCACTTCCGCACCGACTACGTCAACTTCGTGGTCGCTGACTTCGAAGGCATCTACCATGCTATCCTTGGTCGACCAGCGCTCACCAAGTTCATGGCCATACCTCACTACATGTATTTGGTGCTCAAGATGCCTACTGAGAAGGGGTTCTAACTCTCAGGGGCAACATATACGCAGCTTACACATGCGAAGAGGACAGCTTCAAAACAGCAGAGGCTCATGACCTCTCTATTCTCATGACCGAGACCACGCTCGACGCCAAGAAGACCCCAGCCGATCACCTGGAGATTCCAGAGCTCGAGGCCCCATGCAAGAACATCAAGTCTAAAGAGCACAAAGCGATCTAGCTGGTCGATGGCGATCCCAGCAAAACAGCCCTTATCGGGGCCAACCTGGATCCTAAATAGGAAGACACGCTCGTCAGGTTCTTGAGGAGCAACATGAGCGTGTTCGCATGGAAACCCGCTGACATGCCCGGTGTACCTCAGAACTTGATCGAGCACTACTTAAATGTCGATGGCAAGGCCAAACCTATCAAGCAGAAACTACGACGGTTCGCTCGCGACAAAAAGGAGGCTATTAGGGTAGAAGTTGCACGGCTTTTGGCAGCCAGATTTATCTAAGAAGTGTATCATCCGGAGTGGTTAGTCAACCCAGTTCTTGTACGCAAAAAGAATAATGAATAGAGAATGTGCGTTGATTATACTGATCTCAACAAACACTGCCCTAAAGACCCCTTTGGCTTACCTTGCATAGACGAGGTCGTAGATTCAACTGCCGGTTGTGAGCTCCTTTCCTTTCTCGATTGCTACTCTGGTTATCACTAGATCGCTCTCAAAAAGGACGACCAGATCAAGACGTCCTTCATCATGCCTTTCGGCGCCTACTGCTACAAGACCATATCGTTCGGGCTCAAGAACGCTGGGGCTACCTACCAACGCGCCATACAGGCTTGCCTCAAAGACAAGATAAAAGATGACCTTGTTGAGGCTTATGTTGATGATGTAGTCGTTAAAATCAAGGAAGCACACACCCTTGTTGACAACTTAGAGCGTACCTTTGCAACCCTTAACACATTCCAATGGAAATTAAACCCAAAGAAGTGCATCTTTGGTGTTCCATCTGGTATATTGCTCAGCAACATCGTCAGTCACGACGGCATACACCCTAACCCGGAGAAGGTAAAAGCTGTCTTGGACATGAAGCCGCCCAAAAAGGTGAAGGATGTTCAGAAGCTTACCGGATGCATGGCGGCCCTCAGTCGTTTCATATCAAGATTAGGCAAAAAAGGACTACCATTTTTCAAGCTGCTCAAAGCATTCAAGAAGTTTGAGTGGTCGGAGGAAGCAGACGCCGCCTTTACACAGCTGAAACAGTTCCTTACATCACCTCCGATCCTCACTGCTCCCAGAGAAGATGAAACCTTCCTGCTTTACATTGCGGCAACTAATCGAGTGGTCTCCATTGCCATGGTGGTCGAGCGTGACGAGCCCGACCATGTATACAAGGTACAGCGACCAATCTATTTCATCAATGAGGTAC
The DNA here is from genome assembly GCA_904845875.1 of Miscanthus lutarioriparius. Lineage (NCBI taxonomy): Eukaryota > Viridiplantae > Streptophyta > Magnoliopsida > Poales > Poaceae > Miscanthus > Miscanthus lutarioriparius. Next base: position 2,099,627 of record CAJGYO010000016.1, on the reverse strand, counting down.
TCAATGAATCCAAGACCAGATACCCACAGATTCAGAAGCTGATCTACGCCATATTGATTACATCCCGAAAGTTGAAACACTACTTCGACGGATATCGTGTGGTGGTCATGACCGAGTACCCTCTGGGAGACATTATTCGCAATAAGGATGTGAACGGGCGCATCGTCAAATGGGCAATGGAGTTATGCTCTTTCTCCTTGGAATTTGCAAGCCGTACTACAAACAAGTCTCAGACACTTGTCGATTTCATCATTGAGTGGACAGACTTAAGCACACCTGCTTCTTAGGGGCCCGCGAGTATTGGAAGATGTACTTCGACGGCTCTCTCAACATCGACGGCACAGGAGCAGGAGTCCTTTTTGTATCGCCATCCAAGGAGCAGCTCCGATACGTCCTCAGGATTTACTTCCCGGCGTCTAATAACGCCGTCGAGTATGAAGCATGCCTACACGGTCTGCGCATCGCGGCCGAGCTCGGTGTTAAACGTCTCTATGTCTACAGAGACTCGGCCCTGGTCATCAACCAACTCAACAAGGACTGGGATACGACCAGCGAAAAGATGGACGCATACTGCAAAGCGATCAGAAAACTAGAGGGTAAGTTCTATGGCATCGAGTACACACATGTGGTCCAGGACAAAAATCAAGCAGCAGATGCACTGTCGAAGTTAGGATCATCCCGAGCCAAAGTCCCACATGGCGTATTTGTTCAAGATCTGATCACGCCCTCCATCAATGAAGAAGATCCCGTGGTCGACAAGCCTCCAGACCAGTTGGTGGTGGCTATGGTTCCGGCGTTAAACACCACCAAACCACCTCCGACCGCTAAGGAGCCTGACTGGAGAGTACCTTTTATCAAGTACCTGACAGATGGTAGCGGTTATACCAATCGGATAGAAAACGAACGCCTGATGCGTCGCAGTAAGCAGTATCTGCTCGTCGATGGCAAATTGTGGCGCAAGAACGTGAAGGAGGAAATCTTGATGAAGTGTATAACCCAGGAGGATGGTAAACGTCTCCTAGACAAAATCCACTTCGGCTCTTGTGGCAACCATGCGGCCTCGAGAACGCTGGTGGGCAAGGCTTTCCGGGCAGGGTTTTATTGGCCGTCAGCCATGGCCAATGCAGAGAAGCTAGTCCGCTATTGTGAAGGCCGTCAGTTCTTCGCCAAGAGAATCCACGTACTAGCACACGAGATTCAGACCATACCAGCCTCTTGGCCCTTCGCATGCTGGGGACTGGATATGATCGGCCCTTTCAAACCGGCCCCTGGGAAATTTACATGCGTTTTTGTGTGGATCGATAAATTCTCGAAGTGGATAGAGTACATGCCCCTGGTCATGGCATCTTCAAAAAAGGCTATCGCGTTCCTCGACCAGGTCATCCATCGCTTTGGCATACCCAACAGCATCATCACTGATCTGGGTACTCAGTTCACTGGGAACGTTTTTTTGGGACTTCTGCGATGAAAGGAGCATAGTAGTAAAATACGTCTCGGTGGCACACCCTAGAGCTAATGGACAGGTCGAGCGGGCAAACGGTATGATCCTAGACGCACTTAAAAAGAGGATGTATAGAGAGAATGACAAAGCTCCTGGAAGATGGCTCAAAGAGTTACCAGCAGTGGTCTGGGGTCTCAGAACCCAACCCAGTCGCAATACCGGCGTATCACCATACTTTATGGTTTATGGCGCTGAGGCGGTACTTCTGGCAGATATAGCCTTCAGATCAGCACGAGTAGAGAACTTCGATGAAGACAAGGCCAATGAAGTGTGGAAGCTAGAAGTAAATAGTGCAGAAGAAAAGTGGCTCGATTCTTGCGTACGTACAGCCAAATACCTTGCTGTTTTGCACAGGTACTACAACAAGAACGTCAAGGAGCGGTTCTTCATGGTCGGGGACCTAGTCCTCAAGTGGAAGACGAACCAGGCAGGTGTCCACAAACTCGCAACTCCATGGGAAGGACCCTTCATGATCAAGGACGTTACACGCCCTACATCTTACAGTTAAAACCGACCACCATTCCTTCTCAGGTTTTCGAAGCAGGCCCTGTCTCCGGTTCCTCCCAATGTGTGCATGGGATCCGCTCTCTACGCTATGGGTGATCAGCAGGTGCTCCCTGGTTTGACTTGTGTGTTTTTACGTGTGCACAAGCTACGCGCAACACACTCCGACCAGAAAATAAGCCAGGGCCATACAAACCTTTCAGGATCACGTGTCGACTAGAACTGATACAACTAAACAGAACACCAACATGTTCTAACTTAGTTACATCAAACGATATCCGAGCTTAAACACGTTTTTAACAAAATAAACAAGCTTATATTGAGATACAGTTACGTTATTACAAGCTTGCCTGAAAAGGTTCAAGTTTACAATAACACAACTACATCTTCTTCTACAGCTACAGCCTACACTATTGGCTGGTCGGGGCACGCAGCTCCTACTACTCACAACGCCTGATTTCGTGCTTGGGTCTCTGGGACTCTGGCATTGATCGAGCTGAAGAAGATGGCCTCGTCGATGCCTGGCTGGTCGAGACCGCAGGCTTCGCCGGTTGGCTTAAAAATGACGGCGCTTCCAGCTGACTTGTTGATGGCGTTCCCTGTACAGGTGGTGTCACGCCTCCACACAGGTTAATGTCACCAATTATCTTCACCGACAAGTCCAGCTGGGTTATCCGTAGCTCCTCAGCCTTGTCTGGATCTACCTCCTTCGGGTATCCAGCCTCCAGGCTCTTGAGATCGATCAAGGGGTAGTGAGCACGTACCATGCTTAGCACATGTGCGCCTGTGTACTCACCCGCCTCCTTCACGAACTCTTGGAACCATCCCCACGCCTTTCGGCATCTCTCGATCAGTCCTAGTTGTGGCGTCCTTGGCACGTCCTCTGTTAGCGTCGGATCGATGAGGTCAAGGACCGGCAAAATGCCCGTTGCCACCTCCTGGCACCGGTTTTTCCAGGTGTCACGATCCTTGGTGATATCTTGGCACTGAGCTTTCCAGCCGTCACGGTCTTTTATCATGGCCTCCAAATGCTTCTTCGCATTGATTTTTAAAACTGCAAGCCGTACATGCTGTTCAGACGCTGTATTACGCCAAATTACGGTGGGTAACCAAAACAAGCAAAGGGGTTTGGAAAACTTACTTTTTAGCTCCTCTGTCATCTTGGTCGTGTGGTCCGGGAGCTATGACTGGTCGTGCGCTAGTTTTCTGTTATCCTCTTTCAGGCGATCACACTCCATGACCGCACGACTTTTCTCCTTGCGGAGACGGACCACTTCGGCTTCTAAGCCTGCACTACAGCTGTTACTACCAACAACGCAACAATTGTCAGTATTCATTGTGATAAAGTGGCTACTTACTTGTTCTTTCCTGCTCCTTATTATCGAAATGAACGACCATTACTCGGTTCGGGACTCTTGCTCCGCTCTTCTCATGGTTGGCGGTTTCAAGTCATTTCGCGCAAGCGTTCCACCTCCGCCACGCTCCTTGTTGCCTCAAATGATCCCCTCGATCTGGTCGAAGCATTTCTTGTGGTACCTTGCGGTCTTCATTAAGTCCTGTGTGCAGATGGCTAAGTAAGACAGCTTGACTATACAGCAAGATCAGCTGGTGAAGCAAAGCCTACCTAGACCTCCATCACCAGCCGTTTCGCCACCCGTTCAACTTTCTTGGTCTCTTCGACCTCTGGGATTTCCTCATGAACAACCCATTGGTCATTCCGCCAATGCGACAAATACACATGTTGTCGCTTGTCCTGTGGACTGTAACAGAACTGACCAATTATACGAAATTAAGTAAGAAAATCATCCGCCAGAGCAGACGATTTAGCAAACTTAAGCCCGTATAACCCGGTAGTCCGTGAAATCGCGAAGGATTTCAAACCAACTTCCATTCCAAATGCAAGATCGTAATAAGTTTAGCGGTCACCATCACATATTACATAAAAGTTCGCAATCTCAAATACATCGAGTTTAAACATAGTTATTACAAACCAGTTCAAGAAAAAGTAGCGGAAGCCATTTGTTCAAACCACACACACTCACGCTGGAGTTTAAATATAGTGCCAAATGAATGATCATCTCCAACAAAAGCATCGACGAGACATAAGGAATGACCCTCGCCCATGGTCCTAAGCATCACCCATCGCAGGATAAAGGCGGTTGATACAATAGCCGTAATACATCCGCCCATCTCGCAACAAGTGGGAATAAAACCACGAGTACGAGAAGGTACTCACTAGACTTACCCGACATAACCGAAAATAAATGACACCAAGGATTATGAAGGCTTTATAGTAGGGTAGCTGACTCATTTGCAAAATAAGCATTTTAGTATTTCCATAACTTTTCTAAAAGCGTTATTGCCAACTTAATTATTATTAACTTATCGACTAGATTTGCATCTATACTAGAGTAAACATGTGATTAAGCAATTAATGATAACCACCGATCATTAAACAACTTCCATCTTGTCATATTCACTATAATCGTCCAAGTGTTCCATAAACATTTACTACGATGAAGTAACTCAAGTCAAGTGCTCACTATCCAGAGCGATGGCGATTCAATCGATTCCTAACCACCGGTGATTTATTCCTTACACAAATCTCACTCACCCGCTAAAGTGAGATATTGATCACCGAGTCAACTTTCCAGTATCTCGAGTTTGCCAGAACCACATGTACCGGGGCCGACCGATCGCACTTTGGTCTTATCATCCCGCCCCGTGTCCTACCACACACCTTTGACACCGGTCTGCACAAGGCGTCATGGGCAATCTACTCGGCCCGAAAATCTCCCACTTTCATGGTCGGAAGGTACTTTATCCCGCCAGCTAAATGTAAGGCATGCGTTCAACATGACTCGAGGCCCAACAACGGTCGGTCCTTAATCGACACGACGGAAACACTACAAATTCAAAACTCTACAAGTCTCCGTCCCGGTCTCAACTTCATTTAACACTTAGTTATACCATGACTTCATAGTCATCCAAGCAGATCCAGTAACCACCTATAGCTCGCGGTGACGACAGAAATCACCCGACTTCTACCGGTCTAAGCCGACTAAGCATTGACTCATTGCGGATACCGTGGTAACAAGGATATAGTATAACAAAGGTAAACAAGGTATAATGCAAAGAACGGTTGCAAACAACTTCGAACGTAATGCATTAATTTAAGGTAAAGTATTTAATTAAATAATTGCAAACCGGGAGAAAAATGCTCGGGGCTTGCCTCTCTCAAGGAGCTCGGCGGTGATCGGGGCACTCGGAAGTTCTTCAACGTCCTCCTCGCTTAAACTTCGCACTTCCTCTGCTTTGCACCTCGAGCTGCTCCTCCGGCTCCTCGGGTATGACGACCGGTTCTCGGTTTGCGATCCCAGTATGATGCAATGTGCGTAAGTGCTTATGCAATCGGTGCATCGAGGAGATGAATGCAATGGATATGTTTAAATGCAAGGTAGTCAACATCATCCAAGAAACTATACTACAAGCACATGTCATCTAACGATTCTCTTCTACTACTAGTATGTTTAAGTCAACACACCTTATCAAATGCTTCAAAGATACACCAAAGCTATTATTATTAACTAACCTTGTATTAAGGGGATTATTTTATTTCCTTTTTAATTAGGGCTACAACAGCAATCTATATTTCTGGTGCTTATAAAAATCTGAGAAAATTACAGTAGCATGGTACTACTCTAATTAGACTACCATCAGATTTTCATGGTGTTTGAATGAGTGGATTAGACTACACAAAATAACAAGCTATGGCATGATTTTGTACATGAAAATACTTTGAACTGTGAAAAGTGTCAAACAACAGAATTAATATTTTTCCTAGGTTCTTCATAGCATATAATGACTGTACAAAAATCATTACATGCATGTTTTATACAAAGTTTGCTCTCTAACAAAAATAACAAAAATCGCCATTAAAAAGTACTTGAACTACACCTCAAAATTTCCCACAGCACATGCATGAAACATATTTTTCCTAAGAAGTACATGACACAAGAAGATTAACAAACTTGGAATCATATTTTTCTGAAGCCTATAGATTTTTCTACATATTTTTCAAGTTATCAGCAATATTCATGATTAAATAAAATCCTACAGAAAAGTATCCCAAAAATGACATGCAATAATTTTCCCAAGTAGATCTGATGATAAGGAACCTACCAAAATTTGTTTCAACAAATTTGGAGCAAGTTTGAGCACCCAAACATTTTTCAAACCATTTCAGATTTCAAATAATAAAGAATAAATGGAAATCAAATCACTTAAACGTTACTGGGCCAGCCCGTGGAAACGAACTGGCCCACGGCCACAACCAGCCTCATTGCTGCCCGAGCCGAGGGAGGGGAGATGGCCCATGAGGCGTCACCACCACACTTGCTTTCCGCTTTGGTGGTGAGGCAGACGCCTCGCCACGGCGTTGCCGTTACCTGGCAGCTCTCGGCCATGAGGTCGGCGGCCATCTCCCACCACGGCAAGAAGCAAGCAAGCGCAGCGCAGGAGGTTCGCGAGGCATTGGCGAATGCGAGCGGCAGCTAAGCGGTGGTGGAGAAGGGAGGAAGGGGAGTCCCACGGCGGGCCGAGCAGGCGCCGCCATGGCCGTCAGTGGCGGCGCGAAGCTCACCTCAGGCTCGGAAAAGCGCGAAGCGCGAAGCGCGTGAGTTGAAGGAAGGCGAGGCGGAGTTGTGGGCGTGAGGAATCGGGGAATGGCGCGGTGGTGCGGGATCTCGACGCCGGCGGAGCTGTGGGCGCGGCGAGCGGCGGAGCTCGAGCTCTCGGCTCTGGAGGGAAGGAGAGGAAGCGCGGGCGGGAGTGAGCGAGCGCACGGGCACCAGCAGTGAAGGCGGGCACGCGGGCGTGATGTCGTCGCGCCGCCGCTGCCTATGGCGGGCGACGCCGGCGCTGGGTCGCCACGCCATGAAATTTCTCTCGGCCATGGTGTGGCGTGGCAGCACCTGTGACGGATGTGGCCAGGCGCGAGCGAAAGCGGCGGCGGAGGCGCGGCTGGGCCGCGGCGGCGGCGCGGGGAGCAAGGCGCGCGCGCGCGCAAGGCAAGCCGCCAGCACTGTCTGATGGGCCGAAAATGAGGCGCAAGGCCCACGAAGGTATAAACAAGATTTTTCAAATTAATTTGAATTCCTTTTTCATTCAAACGAATTTTGGACTAAATCAAAGCGTTTACATAACACTTTGGATTTTGGTCGATTCTCGAGGATGACAGGTGGACCCGCATGCGGGAAGAAGGGTATTCGGCGGACAAAACAAGCGATCGGCTAAATGCTTGTGCGGTGGGCTACATACTCGTATATGACTCCATTCGGGAAAGCGTAAGATGGCGAGCAAGGCCGATCGAAAAGATGAAAGTTGTAATAATAAAGGACTCACGAGAGTTTAGGGTAAGGAATCGTAAGTTTCAAGTTTGTTTAGAAGTTCCTTTGTAAATCGTAGTCTTCTAGGACTCGTGTTTTGTCTAGGGTATAAATATTGACCCTTGACCATTGTAATAGAGGTTCACAACCAAATCAATACAACCGCCCGTGTCAACTTTTGAGTCCTTTTGTCGTGTCGCCGAGTTCTTGAGAGGAGTCATCGATCCATCGACCTCCGTAAGTTCCGACAACCTTGTTATCATGTTTAGTATCATGCGGTGGATTTAGACGTGATGCAAGTAGTCTTGTTTGTTTTCAATGATCGTATGGCGGATCTTTGCTTGACAATCAAGAAGTCTTTGCTTATGCTTTGTTATTGAGTAGATACCGTAAGGCGCGTTTGCTCAATATGCTTAGTGAAAGCAAGATGCTTATCGGCTCTATTAGATACGGCAAAATCTAAATAGATTCATTAAGTTATCCTGTGTTGCATGTTTTAAATATTTCATATATTTGTAACACACTTTTGCCCAATCTAGATTGATATTATTCGCCATCTCTTGTGGTTTTATTCGTGCTTCAATGATCATTCTTGTCATATATTACCTCGCAAATAGATAACATGCTCATAATGGCTGAATTATTTTAATCTAGATTGTTACATGTTGTGGGTTCATGCATGATAATCACGTTTAAGCTTTGACGGAACTAGGTGTCGTCTCTAAGATGCGAGTTTTAGATTAGTTTAATCGTGTTTATTTGCACGCTCCTTCTTCATGGATCCCAACTCGGTTGGATTGTCGAGCTTGGTTATGCATTAATTCATAATTAATTTCACTTGTTCAAACATGTCTTCCCATGCACATGCATTCGGTAATCGGATCTTTACGTGTGTTCATCTTACGATTATTAGCGAATGGTTTATAAACTTGTTGGCGCATGACTTCCCATAGTCGTATGTCGTTGTAAGTGGCTTCAGTGGTCGTATATATGGAACTATCTGTCTCACTGACATGTTCCGGTCTGCATTTAACTATTTTATCCCTTGTTAGTTCTTTCAGGTCAAACTGACTGGCATGCTTCCGGGTCACGAAGCACCCGGGAACCCGATTGAAGCCACGCTTTCCGGCTTGCTGTGTGTGAGGCACAGTGCGTCACATTTTGTGTCAACAGTTTCAAACTTTGGGCCAAAAATAAAAGTTGCTCAAAATTTTATCCTCTACAACTTTGATTTTAAGACCAACGTCCAATTCATTATAGATTTTGAATTATAAAATTATAGTCAATTTTGACTCGAACCCTAATTTTTGGAGAATTATTTTTAAAGCAAAATTTGGCAATAATTCAAATACAAACCTTGCTCCAAAAATTGTGATAAACAATTCTAGATGATTTACAATCATAACCAAACAAGTTCTACTAACCTCGCAAACAAAATCAGGGCAAAACAATTCTAACAAAGGTATGCAACATTCAGGTTTCACAACATGTTTCAGATGTTTCAAGCAAGATATTCACTTGTTATTCACATGATTAAGCATGTATGATTTGGATGCTTGATGATGCATGATATGCGTGATTTGCAGTGCCTAAATGTAGGCATAACACCGGGGTGTTACAGCCCTCCCCCCTTATAAAAATCTCGTCCCGAGATTTGGGTTACGAACCATTTGTTATAAAATTCTTCATAAGCTTTTTGTAGATACTCTCCTGTTTCCCAAGTTGCATCTCCCTCATCATGATGATCCCACTGTATCTTGTATGTTTTCACCACACTATTTCGAGTAGCACGTTCCTTAGTGTCTAACACTCGGACTGGTTGCTCACGATACACCAAATCTGATTTGAGTTGAATACCTCGAGGTTCTATTCTTTCCTCTGGAACACTCAAACATTTCTTGAGATGTGATACATGGAAAACTGGGAAAACTGTACTCATTGTCTCAGGTAACTCTAACTTGTAGGCTACCGGACCTCTTTGTTTCAAGATCTTGTATGGTCCTACGAATCTCGCGGCAAGCTTTCTTCGGACTCCAAACCTTTTCTTTTTCATTGGCGTGACCTTCAGATAAACATAGTCACCAACTTCAAACGCAAGGGGTCTCCTTCTTTTGTCTGCATAGCTTTTCTGACGTGATTGGGCAGCTTTCATATTCTGCTGAATAATATGAACTTTCTTCTCGGCTTCTTCTACAAAGTCAATGCCATAATACCTTCTATCTCCAGGTTCGACCCAATTCAATGGTGTTCTACATTTTCTGCCATATAAAGCTTCGAATGGGGCCATCTTGATGCTTTCTTGATAACTATTATTATAAGAAAACTCAGCTAACGATAACCATGATTCCCATGATCCTTTAGAAGACAATACACAGGCTCTTAACATATCCTCCAAAACAGCATTCACTCGTTCAGTCTGACCATCTGTCTGAGGATGATAAGCGGTACTGCGAATCAAACTAGTTCCTAAGCCTTTGTGTAAATGTTCCCAAAAATGAGCCGTGAACTGTGAGCCTCTATCAGATACTATGGTCTTTGGTATACCATGCAACCTCACAATTTCTGCGATATACTTATCGGCATATTGAGGTGGTTGATATTCTGTTTTGACAGGCAAGAAATGAGCGGTCTTGGTAAGACGATCCACAATTACCCAAATCGAATCATGTCCTTTTTGAGTAGTGGGCAAACCCGTGATAAAATCCATGCTTATATCGTCCCACTTCCAACTAGGGACTGATAATGGTTGCAACATACCAGCAGGTTTCATGTGAATTGCTTTCACTCGACAACATGTGTCACATCTGACAACATATGCTGTAATTTCTTTCTTCATTTTGGTCCACGAATAACGAGATCTTAGTTCTTGATACATCTTACTACTTCCGGGATGGATAGATAGCTTAGAAAGGTGAGCTTCATCCATGAGTTTATTCCTAAGCTCTCGATCCTTGGGAATCACAAGACGATCGTCAAACCACAACACGCCCTGTTCATCCACTTTAAAGTGTTGAGACGGCTTTTCTTTTATTTTCTCTTTGATGTGGAATATCCCCTTGTCGGTTTTCTGGCCTTCTATTATCTTACTTTCCAAAGAGCAACTAATCTGAATACTATATAATACAGCAGGATGCATTAGATCGAACCCATCTTCAAGTAATGGCTGCACATTCAAGTAATGTGACTTTCTGCTCAAAGCATCTGCCACTACATTGGCTTTTCCAGGATGATATTGCACATTCAAGTTGTAATCCTTGATCAATTCTAACCATCTGCGCTGTCTCATGTTTAGCTCTGGTTGGGTAAAGATATACTTAAGACTCTTGTGATCTGTGAAGATGTTGCACACATTACCAAGTAGATAATGTCTCCAAATTTTTAGGGCGTGCACAACTGCAGCAAGTTCAAGATCATGTGTTGGATAGTTGACCTCGTGCTTTCTCAATTGACGCGATGCATAAGCTATGACTTTCCTTTCTTGCATAAGAACACAACCCAATCCAGTCTTCGATGCGTCGCAAAACACATCAAATGGTTTCTCGATATCTGGTTGTGCTAGAACAGGAGCAGTGGTCAACAGTTTCCGCAAGGTGTGGAAAGCTGCTTCACACTCCTCTGTCCACACAAACTTGTGATCCTTCTGTAGGAGGCTTGTCATCGGTTTGGCGATCTTCGAGAAATCTGGTATAAAGCGACGGTAATAACCCGCTAGTCCTAAGAAACTTCTAATCTCAGGAACTATGGTCGGTGCTTTCCAATTCATAACTTCTTGCACCTTACTTGGATCGACTGAAACTCCATTCTCTGACAGAATGTGACCAAGGAAAGGAACTTCCTTCAACCAGAATTCGCATTTGCTAAACTTAGCATACAATTGATGATCTCTAAGTCTGGTCAAGACAGTTCTCAGATGCTCTTCATGATCTTTCTCGTTCTCGGAGTACACCAGAATGTCATCGATGAACACTACCACAAACTTATCCAACTCTGGCATGAAAACTGTATTCATCAAAAACATAAAGTATGCAGGAGCATTTGTCAAGCCAAAAGACATGACAAGATACTCATACAACCCGTATCTGGTGGAAAATGCAGTTTTTGGTATATCCTGTGGCCTAATCTTGATCTGATGATAACCGGATCTCAAATCTATTTTTGAGAACACCTTGGCCTTGGATAATTGGTCAAACAGAACATCAATATGTGGCAAGGGATACTTATTCTTGATGGTCACAGCGTTGAGTGGCCTATAATCTACGCACATTCTCAACGTGCCCTCTTTCTTCTTTTTCACAAACAAAGCGGGACATCCCCATTCAGACTTGCTTGGCCGAATAAACCCCTTTTTCGACAAATCTTCTAATTGCTTCTTCAGCTCAGCTAACTCATCTGGAGGCATCCGATAGGGTCTCCTTGAAATCGGAGCTGTTCCGGGGACTAACTCAATTCCAAACTCAATCTCCCTATCTGGCGGAAGACCAAGTAGCTCATCCGGGAATACATCCGGAAATTCACACACTACCGGAATCTGATGAATAGGAATGACTGCCGTAGCACATGTAACACTTATAAGGTCTGTTCTCCGAGGCAACGGTACTTGGAAAGTACCCTCACCCAGGGGATCCTTAAGGGTAAGTACTCGACTTCCAAAGATCATGATCGCTCCCCAATCCTTCATCCAATTCATCCCTATAATGACATCCAAGACTAACCCAGGCATGACTATCAAGTTCACTCGAACTTCCTGCTACCTAATTCAAGGGTTGCCCTCGAACCATCCGGTTGGTCAAAACATCAGCCCTCTTGAACTTATACGGTACCCATACCCCAATTACATGCATAGTTGTCCATGTTTACGTGCAAATGCTTGACTCATAAAAGAATGCGATGATCCGAATCAAATAGAACAACCTGTAGGGTTTTCGTTGACGAAACTTACCAAAGCGATGATGGGCTCTCCTCCGAATTTCATCCATTGTTGTCTTGTGCACTCTAGCATTATAAGTCTCTTGCTTCTTCTTGGTAGTACGGATAAAACCTCGAGAAATGACCGGGTTGATCACGATTATAGCAGGTCCTCTTCATCGTCGGCAGATCCCACACTCCTTGGAATCGCCTTGTACCGCAGATTCTTGCCGCTTTGTTGGGGCTGTCTTGCCATCTTGTACTGACTTTTGAGGTCCACGGAAATTACGACTTCTTGGTGAGGTGGCTGAACCTAGCGCCAGTGCCGATGGGCGATATGGAGGACGACCTCCCATAGGTGCTCTAGCTGGGATGGACCACCTTCAAAGGCTCTCTTGCGTGTCTTGGGCTGCAGATCTTTGGCGTTGTTATTCTTCTCCTGCTTTAGACGATCGTGATGAAGTCATTGAATCGACACGGTTGTTGGTACCAACATGCTTCATCATTTTGGATTGAGTCCTCTCTTGAAACTGGCTATTCTTTTAGCATCTGTGTCAACCATGTCGGGAGCATAGCGACACAAGTTGTTGAAGGCATGCAGGTATTGCGTCACGGTTTTGGTGCCCTGGTTTAATGCCAGAAACTCTCCCAACTTCATTTCGGTCAGCCCGGGTGGAATATAGACTCCACGGAAAGCCTCAGCAAACTCTCTCCAAGAAATCTGGGCATTTGGAGGGAAGGTGATGCGATGGTGGTTCCACCACATTCCCGCCGGTCCCTGCAATTGAAGTGCAGCATACTCCGTTTTTAGAACCTCAGTCATCCTCAACACACGGAATTTATCTTCCATCGTGTTGATCCATTCCTCAGCATCAAGTGGCTCTGTTGCTTCCTTGAATACTGGCGGCCTGGTGTCCATGAAATCCTTGAAGCTGCTATATTGGTTCACTCCCATGCCACCACCTTGATTGTTACCACGTTGAACGTTGTTGGCGATGGTGCGCAGAAAATCCTCCATGTTCTTCTGGGATTGTTCCGCATTGCGCTGACTCCCGAGCAGCTGTGCGAGGAACATCTCGGGGATAAACGGGGGAGGAGGTGGCAAATGTGGTTCATGGGGAGGTTCATTGTTGTTGCCGTGGTTTCCACCACCACCACCAGTCCCCGCACCGTTAACACCGGTCTCAGCGGCCTCATACGTGGTTCGGCGAGTGTTTGTCATCTGCATTTTTTAGCAACAAGTAATGATTGAGTGAAGCTGTAATAATTGTGAGTGAAGGAAAAATTATGCCGTACTGAATTTACTGGAGAGAATAAATTCATACAATAAAACAGAGGCACAACAATCGCATCCCAATTAAAACAACAGCACTTAATCAAATTACTTCAACGGCCAACATCGCATCCATATAATCAAATTGCCAGCATACATACACTGGACTTTTCATGCGTTCAGATATCGCATTCGAAAATCAAGTTCCAACCACATACCAAGTCTCATACGTTCGAAACAACATACAATAGATTACATGCCAACAAAAGAAAGGTCATCGCGACAGGACCTAGATACTAGCGTAAGGCAACTAGCCTACTCCTCGGGGCCATCGTCGGGATCGGAGACGTCACCATCGCCTCCAGGTGAAACTATAGGCTCGTTCTGGTTGTCGTCGTCGATGTCCATGCCAGCGGCGTTTGGTGGAGCATATGGGCCAACCCCATTGTAGAGCGCGTGAAACTCCTCGTGCGGAGTTGCCGTTGTATTCCTCTAGCTCATCGACTCTCTGCAGTGAAAGGTTTCTTGCGTTCCGTGCTTCATTCCTTTCTGAACCAACTGTCCAATCATGCGTCTGCGCATTGTTGTTGGCTTGAGTCAACGTATGCACTTTCATTTGCATAGCTCTATCACCTCTCTCAACCGCTTTGATCTCGGCGTAAGTTCATATCGATAGCCTTTCCGCAAGCTAGCTATAGCTCGTGCTCGCTGTCTCTTCTTCGCTTCTTCCTTTGAGCTTATCCTCCTTTACATAAGCTATCAAAGTCCATGGGTACTCTCGAGACCCTCATACGCTCACGATGGCGGCGAACATAGCACTCATTGCACGGTTGTCGCTAGCACGTCCTTCACCGGACCTCGACCAATGCACTTCCACAGGTGAACCCAAATGGCATCACGAGGATCATCCCTAGGAAAAGTACCACCAGAGCTGCTGCAAAGCTCACTAGGAAATCTGCTCATAATGTCCCGATGACACGGAAGGCTGCTCCCTCTGCACCCTCAAATTTGAGTGCGACCTCAAACTCAAATGTCAACCATCCCAATCTGGAGCATCACCGAGAGCAGGAACCATGATCTCCACCACTGCAAGTCCATCCTCTGCTAACTGGCTCTCATTCCAAGAGTACACCAGCTCTTGACCCTCTGGGTACCCCACATCATGGAGCACTCTCCAAAGCAAAGTTGGCATGCCAAACTCGCTCAAGAAGGTGTCCGTGGTGCGGTGCTCCTCTCGAGGCCAACGGACGTCGAGGTGCTCTTCCCCGGTGGACTTACTGGTGATGCCTTCTTCGTCTGCGGGCCATCTGTAGCAAAAGTTCTCTTATTACTTCGGGGAAACATATTTTAGGTGATACAACTTTTATCAAAGGAGATAATCAATTTATAAGGGGAGGAATGCATGACATGAATGAAATGCACAAGTAACATGATGTATGCACGTGCCGTACGTTCTCACAAACTTAGGAAATAAATAATTTCTAACGACGAATTCGGTGGCATACAAAGGATCTCTCAATACGTAGCTAATACGTTCTACACGATAGCATTGTTATGTACCTGCAGAAGATTCATTTCAGCCCAATTCCCAATGAATGCATAAAAGCAGTAAAGTTTTCTCTACACGCTCTACATGAATCCCCAGATACATGTACAACGGTAGTAACTACCCGAACCATCGTCCTATTGACGGCATCGCCTCCACAGACGGAAGACCCATACATGAGATACCTTTGTAAAACATGCGTAGAACATGTAATTACTCCAGCATCATATAAGCATTCACCCTAGATCGGCGGTGTATCCGATCATGCTCTCACAACTCACACTTACCGAGGCGTAGAGGCAAATGATCCATTCATTACCACTCAAACAAGTGGCACTCATACAATAGCACGCCGTATGAGATACGAAAGAGAAATATGATGCAAGAACCCCAAGTTAGTACTTAATTAAGCCACCTAAAGTCCTTAACTGGGCATAAAGGATATGATCACTGGCACACTTTAGATTTTGAAAATCATGTTTTCCCAAATGCCTTTTTGTTTTAAATACACTTGTGAACAAAGAAACACGCTAAACCATGCTCGATGCCACCAGAATGTAACCGACCGATTATATGAAATTAAGTAAGAAAATCATCCGCCAGAGCGATTTATTTAACAAACTTAAGCCCGTGATAACCCGGTAGTCCGTGAAATCACGAAGGATTTCAAACCAACTTTCATTCCAAATAAAGATCGTAATAAGTTTAGCGGTCACCATCACATATTACATAAAAGTTCGCAATCTCAAATACATCGAGTTTAAACATAGTTATTACAAACCAGTTCAAGAAAAGTAGCGGAAGCCATTTGTTCGAACCACACACACACTCACACGCGGAGTTTAAATATAGTGCCGTGAATGATCATCTCCAACAAAAGCATCGAGACGAGACGTAAGGAATGACCCGCCCCCATGGTCCTAAGCATCACCCATCGCAGGATAAAGGCGGTTGATACAATAGCCGTAATACATCGCCCATCTCGCAACAAGTGGGAATAAAACCACGAGTGCGAGAAGGTACTCACTAGACTTACCCGACATAACCGAAAAATAAATGACACCAAGGATTATGAAGGCTTTATAGTAGGGTAGTCAGACTCATTTGCAAAAGAAGCATTTTAGTATTTCCATAACTTTTCTAAAAGCGTTATTGCCAACTTAATTATTATTAACTTATCGACTAGATTTGCATCTATACTAGAGTAAACATGTGATTAAGCAATTAATGATAACCACTGATCATTAAACAACTTCCATACTGTCATATTCACTATAACTGTCCAAATGTTCCATAAACATTTACTACGATGAAGTAACTCAAGTCAAGTGCTCACTATCCAGGAGCGATGGCGATTCGAATCGATTCCTAACCAGCTGGTGATTTATTCCTTACACAAATCTCACTCACCCGCTAAAGTGAGATATTGATCACCGAGTCAACTTTCCGTGTATCTCGAGTTTGCGGAACCACATGTACCGGAGCCGACCGATTTGCACTTTGGTCTTATCATCCCCCCGTGTCCTACCACACCTGCTTGACACGCAAGTCGCATGCTGGGCAATCTACTCGCCGAAAAATCTCTCGGCCAGCGGTCGGAAGGTACTTTATCCGGCCAGACTAAATGTAAGGCATCGTTCAACATGACTCGAGGCCCAACAACGGTCGGTCCTTAATCGACCTGAGACGGAAACACTACAGTCCAAAACTCTACAAGTCTCCGTCCGGTCTCAACTTCATTTAACACTTAGTTATACCATGACTTCATAGTCATCCAAGCGAGATCCGTAACCACCTATAGCTCGCGGTGACGAAAATCACCCGACTTCTACCGGTCTAAGCCAGCTAAGCATTGACTCGACTGCGGATACCAGGGTAACAAGGATATAGTATAACAAAGGTAAACAAGGTATAATGCAGCAACGGTTGCAAACAACTCCTGAACGTAATGCATTAATTTAAGGTAAAGTATTTAATTAAATAATTGCAAACCGGGAGAAAAATGCTCCGGGGCTTGCCTCTCTCGAAGGAGCTCGGGCGGTGATCGGGGCACTCCGGAAGTTCTTCAACGTCCTCCTCGTCAAACCTGGCACTTCCTGCTGCTGCACCTCGAGCTGCTCCTCTGGCTCCTCGGGTATGACGACTGGGTTCTCGGTTTGCGATCCTGTATGATGCAATGTGCGTAAGTGCTTATGCAATCGGTGCATCGAAGGAGATGAATGCAATGGATATGTTTAAATGCAAGGTAGTCAACATCATCCAAGAAACTATACTACAAGCACATGTCATCTACGGCATTCTCTTCTACTACTAGTATGTTTAAGTCAACACACCTTATCAAATGCTTCAAAGATACACCAAAGCTATTATTATTAACTAACCTTGTATTAAGGGGGATTATTTTATTTCCTTTTTAATTAGGGCTACAACAGCAATCTATATTTCTGGTGCTTATAAAAATCTAAGAAAATTACAGTAGCATGGTACTACTCTAATTAGACTACCGTTAGATTTTCATGGTGTTTGAATGAGTGGATTAGCCTACACAAAAATAACAAGCTATGGCATGATTTTGTACATGAAAATACTTTGAACTGTGAAAAGTGTCAAACAACAGAATTAATATTTTTCCTAGGTTCTTCATAGCATATAATGACTGTACAAAAATCATCACATGCATGTTTTATACAAAGTTTGCTCTCTAACAAAAATAACAAAAATCAGCCATTAAAGGTACTTGAACTACACCTCAAAATTTTCCCACAGCACATGCATGAAACATATTTTTCCTAAGAAGTACATGACACAAGAAGATTAACAAACTTGGAATCATATTTTTCTGAAGCCTATAGATTTTTCTACATATTTTTCAAGTTATCAGCAATATTCATGATTAAATAAAATCCTACAGAAAAGTATCCCAAAAATGACATGCAATAATTTTCCCAAGTAGATCTGATGATAAGGAACCTACCAAAATTTGTTTCAACAAATTTGGAGCAAGTTTGAGCACCCAAACATTTTTCAAACCATTTCAGATTTCAAATAATAAAGAATAAATGGAAATCAAATCACTTAAACGTTACTGGGCCAGCCCGTGGAAACGAACTGGCCCACGGCCACAAACAACTCTCTGCGGCCCGAGCGCCGAGGGAGGAGATGGCCCAACAGGCGTCGACCCATGGCTTCGCTTCGGCTGCCGGCTGGGCTGGTGAGAGGCAGCACGCCTCATGCAGCGTTTACCTGCCTGCGATGGCGCTGCTTCGGCCATGAGGCCGGGCGGCCATCTCCGGCCACGGCAGCGCAAAGCAAGCGAGCGCAGGAGGTTCGCGAGGCATTGGCGAATCTGCGAGCGAGCAACTAAGCGAGGTGGAGAAGGGAGGAAGGGGAGTCCCACGGCCGAGCACCGCACGGGCCACGCCATGGCCGTCGGTGGCGGCGGGAAGCTCACCCTAGGCTCGGAAGGCGGCATGAGCGCGAGCATGAGTTGAAGGAAGGTGAGGCGGAGTTGTGGGCGCGGCGAAGGGCGGGCTCGAGCTCTCGGCTCACGGAGGAAGGAGAGGAAGGCAGGGGAGTGAGCGGCGCCGGGCACCAGCAGTGAAGGCGGGCGCGTGAGCGTGATGATGTCGGCGCAGCGCCACACATGGCTGGCGACGCCAAGCGTGGGGGTCACCACGCCAAGAATTTCTCTGCCAGCTGTCATCGGCGGCGTGGCCTGACGTGACAATGACGGTGAGCGCGTGAGTGCGGGCGAAGCGGGAGGCGGCATGGGCGTGGGCTGGGTCGACGGCCAAGCGGGGCAAGGGCGCAAGGCGCTGGAGGAGGCAGCCAGGCACTGTGTCGACTGGGGGCGAAAATGAGGGGCAAGGCCCACGAAGGTATAAACAAGATTTTTCAAATTAATTTGAATTCCTTTTTCATTCAAACGAATTTTTGGACTAAATCAAAGCAGTTTCAAACTTTGGGCCAAAAATAAAAGTTGCTCAAAATTTTATCCTCTACAACTTTGATTTTAAGACCAACGTCCAATTCATTATAGATTTTGAATTAGAAAATTAAAGTCAATTTTGACTCGAACCCTAATTTTTGGAGAATTATTTTTAAAGCAAAATTTGGCAATAATTCAAATACAAACCTTGCTCCAAAAATTGTGATAAACAATTCTAGATGATTTACAATCATAACCAAACAAGTTCTACTAACCTAGCAAACAAAATCAGGGCAAAACAATTCTAACAAAGGTATGCAACATTCAGGTTTCACAACATGTTTCAGATGTTTCGAAGTAGTATTTCACTTGTTATTCACATGATTAAGCATGTATGATTTGGATGCTTGATGATGCATGATATGCGTGATTTGCAGTGCCTAAATGTAGGCATAACACCGGGGTGTTACATGGACGACCCAGGACCTCCTCCACTTCGTCCTCTTCGGGCCCTTCTTCGGGTCTCGGTTCTAGTCCAGAGTTAGCAGCTTCTGTGATTACTATGGCCTTCCCACGGGCTGCAACATCGACAAACGTGCTCTGTGCTCTCACCTCCGGCCGCTGCTCTTTGGTCTGTTTCGTTACCCTTGATGCTGAGGTGTTGCCCTCGGCATGTTCAGCGCTCGGAGCACTCATGCTTGGCTCGGCTCTTCCCCCAACCACCTGCTCGAGGACTGTTGTCTGACTATTTGTTTGCTGAGGCCCCGACGGATCTTCTGTTATGGGTTCCTCGAGGGCCGGCTGCTGGGCAGTCTATTCTGAACTTTTTGGCGGAGCCATGCCGCTCCTAGCTAGCTGGTCTGGACTTTCAGTGGACGCCAAACTAGTACATCCAAGATAAGTTCAGAAGGCAATCATATTCAATGCAAATTGGTAGCTTACATCAAGGTCACAAATACTTACATGTTGGAAGCGTGGAATGATGTGGCGAAAGTGCGTCTATTCGGCCGTGCTTGCTCCACATGCTGTGCGGGGGACTCCTGGTCTCCCTCTACATCCAGCACTGTTGCTGGGCCTTGGTGCTCGACCCCTCCGTCGCTCGTCCTTCACGCTGCAGTGGTCGGCGATGTAGGTCCCACCGGTACGGAGGAGGCACCTTGCTCCATCGACTCAAGTTGCCTTCTCCTCTTTCGAGGGACAAGTCGAGTGGTGTCTGCATCCTCTCTCTCCTCTGTGTCATTGTCCGACAAAGTAAAAATCGCCTAACGACGCTTGCTGGTCGTCGGCCGCTTACTAGCAGCTTTGGCCACTGCCTCCTCTCCAGCTCCGAGCACCGCCCAGTCGACGTCCTCGATCTCGACACTGGTCTGGGTGGCTGGGATAGCTCCTTGTGGCCAATCTGCTCCAGGGGGTGGCGACACAAACACTGTTGCTCTATCCCGGCCATTAATCTGGGAAACAAATGGGAGTGAACACAGTAAGTTTCTACCACAATATGAGACTACGAGTACAAGGCAAGATGAGTTACCTTTGGGGGAGGTCGGGCGAGCTTGAAAGCGTGCTCGATGTCGCTCAATCTGACATAATTTGGATCAGCTAAGTTAAATAGCTCTCCAATTCTGGTTTTCACTTCATTTTTGTCAAGCGCCCCCTGCCTCGTCCTCGTCGGGTCCGTGCTAC